>CM060569.1:0-1490000 GCA_030625065.1 Alectoris magna
CCTAACCCTAACCCTAACCCTAACCCTAACCCTAACCCTAACCCTAACCCTAACCCTAACCCTAACCCTAACCCTAACCCTAACCCTAACCCTAACCCTAACCCTAACCCTAACCCTAACCCTAACCCTAACCCTAACCCTAACCCTAACCCTAACCCTAACCCTAACCCTAACCCTAACCCTAACCCTAACCCTAACCCTAACCCTAACCCTAACCCTAACCCTAACCCTAACCCTAACCCTAACCCTAACCCTAACCCTAACCCTAACCCTAACCCTAACCCTAACCCTAACCCTAACCCTAACCCTAACCCTAACCCTAACCCTAACCCTAACCCTAACCCTAACCCTAACCCTAACCCTAACCCTAACCCTAACCCTAACCCTAACCCTAACCCTAACCCTAACCCTAACCCTAACCCTAACCCTAACCCTAACCCTAACCCTAACCCTAACCCTAACCCTAACCCTAACCCTAACCCTAACCCTAACCCTAACCCTAACCCTAACCCTAACCCTAACCCTAACCCTAACCCTAACCCTAACCCTAACCCTAACCCTAACCCTAACCCTAACCCTAACCCTAACCCTAACCCTAACCCTAACCCTAACCCTAACCCTAACCCTAACCCTAACCCTAACCCTAACCCTAACCCTAACCCTAACCCTAACCCTAACCCTAACCCTAACCCTAACCCTAACCCTAACCCTAACCCTAACCCTAACCCTAACCCTAACCCTAACCCTAACCCTAACCCTAACCCTAACCCTAACCCTAACCCTAACCCTAACCCTAACCCTAACCCTAACCCTAACCCTAACCCTAACCCTAACCCTAACCCTAACCCTAACCCTAACCCTAACCCTAACCCTAACCCTAACCCTAACCCTAACCCTAACCCTAACCCTAACCCTAACCCTAACCCTAACCCTAACCCTAACCCTAACCCTAACCCTAACCCTAACCCTAACCCTAACCCTAACCCTAACCCTAACCCTAACCCTAACCCTAACCCTAACCCTAACCCTAACCCTAACCCTAACCCTAACCCTAACCCTAACCCTAACCCTAACCCTAACCCTAACCCTAACCCTAACCCTAACCCTAACCCTAACCCTAACCCTAACCCTAACCCTAACCCTAACCCTAACCCTAACCCTAACCCTAACCCTAACCCTAACCCTAACCCTAACCCTAACCCTAACCCTAACCCTAACCCTAACCCTAACCCTAACCCTAACCCTAACCCTAACCCTAACCCTAACCCTAACCCTAACCCTAACCCTAACCCTAACCCTAACCCTAACCCTAACCCTAACCCTAACCCTAACCCTAACCCTAACCCTAACCCTAACCCTAACCCTAACCCTAACCCTAACCCTAACCCTAACCCTAACCCTAACCCTAACCCTAACCCTAACCCTAACCCTAACCCTAACCCTAACCCTAACCCTAACCCTAACCCTAACCCTAACCCTAACCCTAACCCTAACCCTAACCCTAACCCTAACCCTAACCCTAACCCTAACCCTAACCCTAACCCTAACCCTAACCCTAACCCTAACCCTAACCCTAACCCTAACCCTAACCCTAACCCTAACCCTAACCCTAACCCTAACCCTAACCCTAACCCTAACCCTAACCCTAACCCTAACCCTAACCCTAACCCTAACCCTAACCCTAACCCTAACCCTAACCCTAACCCTAACCCTAACCCTAACCCTAACCCTAACCCTAACCCTAACCCTAACCCTAACCCTAACCCTAACCCTAACCCTAACCCTAACCCTAACCCTAACCCTAACCCTAACCCTAACCCTAACCCTAACCCTAACCCTAACCCTAACCCTAACCCTAACCCTAACCCTAACCCTAACCCTAACCCTAACCCTAACCCTAACCCTAACCCTAACCCTAACCCTAACCCTAACCCTAACCCTAACCCTAACCCTAACCCTAACCCTAACCCTAACCCTAACCCTAACCCTAACCCTAACCCTAACCCTAACCCTAACCCTAACCCTAACCCTAACCCTAACCCTAACCCTAACCCTAACCCTAACCCTAACCCTAACCCTAACCCTAACCCTAACCCTAACCCTAACCCTAACCCTAACCCTAACCCTAACCCTAACCCTAACCCTAACCCTAACCCTAACCCTAACCCTAACCCTAACCCTAACCCTAACCCTAACCCTAACCCTAACCCTAACCCTAACCCTAACCCTAACCCTAACCCTAACCCTAACCCTAACCCTAACCCTAACCCTAACCCTAACCCTAACCCTAACCCTAACCCTAACCCTAACCCTAACCCTAACCCTAACCCTAACCCTAACCCTAACCCTAACCCTAACCCTAACCCTAACCCTAACCCTAACCCTAACCCTAACCCTAACCCTAACCCTAACCCTAACCCTAACCCTAACCCTAACCCTAACCCTAACCCTAACCCTAACCCTAACCCTAACCCTAACCCTAACCCTAACCCTAACCCTAACCCTAACCCTAACCCTAACCCTAACCCTAACCCTAACCCTAACCCTAACCCTAACCCTAACCCTAACCCTAACCCTAACCCTAACCCTAACCCTAACCCTAACCCTAACCCTAACCCTAACCCTAACCCTAACCCTAACCCTAACCCTAACCCTAACCCTAACCCTAACCCTAACCCTAACCCTAACCCTAACCCTAACCCTAACCCTAACCCTAACCCTAACCCTAACCCTAACCCTAACCCTAACCCTAACCCTAACCCTAACCCTAACCCTAACCCTAACCCTAACCCTAACCCTAACCCTAACCCTAACCCTAACCCTAACCCTAACCCTAACCCTAACCCTAACCCTAACCCTAACCCTAACCCTAACCCTAACCCTAACCCTAACCCTAACCCTAACCCTAACCCTAACCCTAACCCTAACCCTAACCCTAACCCTAACCCTAACCCTAACCCTAACCCTAACCCTAACCCTAACCCTAACCCTAACCCTAACCCTAACCCTAACCCTAACCCTAACCCTAACCCTAACCCTAACCCTAACCCTAACCCTAACCCTAACCCTAACCCTAACCCTAACCCTAACCCTAACCCTAACCCTAACCCTAACCCTAACCCTAACCCTAACCCTAACCCTAACCCTAACCCTAACCCTAACCCTAACCCTAACCCTAACCCTAACCCTAACCCTAACCCTAACCCTAACCCTAACCCTAACCCTAACCCTAACCCTAACCCTAACCCTAACCCTAACCCTAACCCTAACCCTAACCCTAACCCTAACCCTAACCCTAACCCTAACCCTAACCCTAACCCTAACCCTAACCCTAACCCTAACCCTAACCCTAACCCTAACCCTAACCCTAACCCTAACCCTAACCCTAACCCTAACCCTAACCCTAACCCTAACCCTAACCCTAACCCTAACCCTAACCCTAACCCTAACCCTAACCCTAACCCTAACCCTAACCCTAACCCTAACCCTAACCCTAACCCTAACCCTAACCCTAACCCTAACCCTAACCCTAACCCTAACCCTAACCCTAACCCTAACCCTAACCCTAACCCTAACCCTAACCCTAACCCTAACCCTAACCCTAACCCTAACCCTAACCCTAACCCTAACCCTAACCCTAACCCTAACCCTAACCCTAACCCTAACCCTAACCCTAACCCTAACCCTAACCCTAACCCTAACCCTAACCCTAACCCTAACCCTAACCCTAACCCTAACCCTAACCCTAACCCTAACCCTAACCCTAACCCTAACCCTAACCCTAACCCTAACCCTAACCCTAACCCTAACCCTAACCCTAACCCTAACCCTAACCCTAACCCTAACCCTAACCCTAACCCTAACCCTAACCCTAACCCTAACCCTAACCCTAACCCTAACCCTAACCCTAACCCTAACCCTAACCCTAACCCTAACCCTAACCCTAACCCTAACCCTAACCCTAACCCTAACCCTAACCCTAACCCTAACCCTAACCCTAACCCTAACCCTAACCCTAACCCTAACCCTAACCCTAACCCTAACCCTAACCCTAACCCTAACCCTAACCCTAACCCTAACCCTAACCCTAACCCTAACCCTAACCCTAACCCTAACCCTAACCCTAACCCTAACCCTAACCCTAACCCTAACCCTAACCCTAACCCTAACCCTAACCCTAACCCTAACCCTAACCCTAACCCTAACCCTAACCCTAACCCTAACCCTAACCCTAACCCTAACCCTAACCCTAACCCTAACCCTAACCCTAACCCTAACCCTAACCCTAACCCTAACCCTAACCCTAACCCTAACCCTAACCCTAACCCTAACCCTAACCCTAACCCTAACCCTAACCCTAACCCTAACCCTAACCCTAACCCTAACCCTAACCCTAACCCTAACCCTAACCCTAACCCTAACCCTAACCCTAACCCTAACCCTAACCCTAACCCTAACCCTAACCCTAACCCTAACCCTAACCCTAACCCTAACCCTAACCCTAACCCTAACCCTAACCCTAACCCTAACCCTAACCCTAACCCTAACCCTAACCCTAACCCTAACCCTAACCCTAACCCTAACCCTAACCCTAACCCTAACCCTAACCCTAACCCTAACCCTAACCCTAACCCTAACCCTAACCCTAACCCTAACCCTAACCCTAACCCTAACCCTAACCCTAACCCTAACCCTAACCCTAACCCTAACCCTAACCCTAACCCTAACCCTAACCCTAACCCTAACCCTAACCCTAACCCTAACCCTAACCCTAACCCTAACCCTAACCCTAACCCTAACCCTAACCCTAACCCTAACCCTAACCCTAACCCTAACCCTAACCCTAACCCTAACCCTAACCCTAACCCTAACCCTAACCCTAACCCTAACCCTAACCCTAACCCTAACCCTAACCCTAACCCTAACCCTAACCCTAACCCTAACCCTAACCCTAACCCTAACCCTAACCCTAACCCTAACCCTAACCCTAACCCTAACCCTAACCCTAACCCTAACCCTAACCCTAACCCTAACCCTAACCCTAACCCTAACCCTAACCCTAACCCTAACCCTAACCCTAACCCTAACCCTAACCCTAACCCTAACCCTAACCCTAACCCTAACCCTAACCCTAACCCTAACCCTAACCCTAACCCTAACCCTAACCCTAACCCTAACCCTAACCCTAACCCTAACCCTAACCCTAACCCTAACCCTAACCCTAACCCTAACCCTAACCCTAACCCTAACCCTAACCCTAACCCTAACCCTAACCCTAACCCTAACCCTAACCCTAACCCTAACCCTAACCCTAACCCTAACCCTAACCCTAACCCTAACCCTAACCCTAACCCTAACCCTAACCCTAACCCTAACCCTAACCCTAACCCTAACCCTAACCCTAACCCTAACCCTAACCCTAACCCTAACCCTAACCCTAACCCTAACCCTAACCCTAACCCTAACCCTAACCCTAACCCTAACCCTAACCCTAACCCTAACCCTAACCCTAACCCTAACCCTAACCCTAACCCTAACCCTAACCCTAACCCTAACCCTAACCCTAACCCTAACCCTAACCCTAACCCTAACCCTAACCCTAACCCTAACCCTAACCCTAACCCTAACCCTAACCCTAACCCTAACCCTAACCCTAACCCTAACCCTAACCCTAACCCTAACCCTAACCCTAACCCTAACCCTAACCCTAACCCTAACCCTAACCCTAACCCTAACCCTAACCCTAACCCTAACCCTAACCCTAACCCTAACCCTAACCCTAACCCTAACCCTAACCCTAACCCTAACCCTAACCCTAACCCTAACCCTAACCCTAACCCTAACCCTAACCCTAACCCTAACCCTAACCCTAACCCTAACCCTAACCCTAACCCTAACCCTAACCCTAACCCTAACCCTAACCCTAACCCTAACCCTAACCCTAACCCTAACCCTAACCCTAACCCTAACCCTAACCCTAACCCTAACCCTAACCCTAACCCTAACCCTAACCCTAACCCTAACCCTAACCCTAACCCTAACCCTAACCCTAACCCTAACCCTAACCCTAACCCTAACCCTAACCCTAACCCTAACCCTAACCCTAACCCTAACCCTAACCCTAACCCTAACCCTAACCCTAACCCTAACCCTAACCCTAACCCTAACCCTAACCCTAACCCTAACCCTAACCCTAACCCTAACCCTAACCCTAACCCTAACCCTAACCCTAACCCTAACCCTAACCCTAACCCTAACCCTAACCCTAACCCTAACCCTAACCCTAACCCTAACCCTAACCCTAACCCTAACCCTAACCCTAACCCTAACCCTAACCCTAACCCTAACCCTAACCCTAACCCTAACCCTAACCCTAACCCTAACCCTAACCCTAACCCTAACCCTAACCCTAACCCTAACCCTAACCCTAACCCTAACCCTAACCCTAACCCTAACCCTAACCCTAACCCTAACCCTAACCCTAACCCTAACCCTAACCCTAACCCTAACCCTAACCCTAACCCTAACCCTAACCCTAACCCTAACCCTAACCCTAACCCTAACCCTAACCCTAACCCTAACCCTAACCCTAACCCTAACCCTAACCCTAACCCTAACCCTAACCCTAACCCTAACCCTAACCCTAACCCTAACCCTAACCCTAACCCTAACCCTAACCCTAACCCTAACCCTAACCCTAACCCTAACCCTAACCCTAACCCTAACCCTAACCCTAACCCTAACCCTAACCCTAACCCTAACCCTAACCCTAACCCTAACCCTAACCCTAACCCTAACCCTAACCCTAACCCTAACCCTAACCCTAACCCTAACCCTAACCCTAACCCTAACCCTAACCCTAACCCTAACCCTAACCCTAACCCTAACCCTAACCCTAACCCTAACCCTAACCCTAACCCTAACCCTAACCCTAACCCTAACCCTAACCCTAACCCTAACCCTAACCCTAACCCTAACCCTAACCCTAACCCTAACCCTAACCCTAACCCTAACCCTAACCCTAACCCTAACCCTAACCCTAACCCTAACCCTAACCCTAACCCTAACCCTAACCCTAACCCTAACCCTAACCCTAACCCTAACCCTAACCCTAACCCTAACCCTAACCCTAACCCTAACCCTAACCCTAACCCTAACCCTAACCCTAACCCTAACCCTAACCCTAACCCTAACCCTAACCCTAACCCTAACCCTAACCCTAACCCTAACCCTAACCCTAACCCTAACCCTAACCCTAACCCTAACCCTAACCCTAACCCTAACCCTAACCCTAACCCTAACCCTAACCCTAACCCTAACCCTAACCCTAACCCTAACCCTAACCCTAACCCTAACCCTAACCCTAACCCTAACCCTAACCCTAACCCTAACCCTAACCCTAACCCTAACCCTAACCCTAACCCTAACCCTAACCCTAACCCTAACCCTAACCCTAACCCTAACCCTAACCCTAACCCTAACCCTAACCCTAACCCTAACCCTAACCCTAACCCTAACCTCCTAACCCTAACCCTAACCCTAACCCTAACCCTAACCCTAACCCTAACCCTAACCCTAACCCTAACCCTAACCCTAACCCTAACCCTAACCCTAACCCTAACCCTAACCCTAACCCTAACCCTAACCCTAACCCTAACCCTAACCCTAACCCTAACCCTAACCCTAACCCTAACCCTAACCCTAACCCTAACCCTAACCCTAACCCTAACCCTAACCCTAACCCTAACCCTAACCCTAACCCTAACCCTAACCCTAACCCTAACCCTAACCCTAACCCTAACCCTAACCCTAACCCTAACCCTAACCCTAACCCTAACCCTAACCCTAACCCTAACCCTAACCCTAACCCTAACCCTAACCCTAACCCTAACCCTAACCCTAACCCTAACCCTAACCCTAACCCTAACCCTAACCCTAACCCTAACCCTAACCCTAACCCTAACCCTAACCCTAACCCTAACCCTAACCCTAACCCTAACCCTAACCCTAACCCTAACCCTAACCCTAACCCTAACCCTAACCCTAACCCTAACCCTAACCCTAACCCTAACCCTAACCCTAACCCTAACCCTAACCCTAACCCTAACCCTAACCCTAACCCTAACCCTAACCCTAACCCTAACCCTAACCCTAACCCTAACCCTAACCCTAACCCTAACCCTAACCCTAACCCTAACCCTAACCCTAACCCTAACCCTAACCCTAACCCTAACCCTAACCCTAACCCTAACCCTAACCCTAACCCTAACCCTAACCCTAACCCTAACCCTAACCCTAACCCTAACCCTAACCCTAACCCTAACCCTAACCCTAACCCTAACCCTAACCCTAACCCTAACCCTAACCCTAACCCTAACCCTAACCCTAACCCTAACCCTAACCCTAACCCTAACCCTAACCCTAACCCTAACCCTAACCCTAACCCTAACCCTAACCCTAACCCTAACCCTAACCCTAACCCTAACCCTAACCCTAACCCTAACCCTAACCCTAACCCTAACCCTAACCCTAACCCTAACCCTAACCCTAACCCTAACCCTAACCCTAACCCTAACCCTAACCCTAACCCTAACCCTAACCCTAACCCTAACCCTAACCCTAACCCTAACCCTAACCCTAACCCTAACCCTAACCCTAACCCTAACCCTAACCCTAACCCTAACCCTAACCCTAACCCTAACCCTAACCCTAACCCTAACCCTAACCCTAACCCTAACCCTAACCCTAACCCTAACCCTAACCCTAACCCTAACCCTAACCCTAACCCTAACCCTAACCCTAACCCTAACCCTAACCCTAACCCTAACCCTAACCCTAACCCTAACCCTAACCCTAACCCTAACCCTAACCCTAACCCTAACCCTAACCCTAACCCTAACCCTAACCCTAACCCTAACCCTAACCCTAACCCTAACCCTAACCCTAACCCTAACCCTAACCCTAACCCTAACCCTAACCCTAACCCTAACCCTAACCCTAACCCTAACCCTAACCCTAACCCTAACCCTAACCCTAACCCTAACCCTAACCCTAACCCTAACCCTAACCCTAACCCTAACCCTAACCCTAACCCTAACCCTAACCCTAACCCTAACCCTAACCCTAACCCTAACCCTAACCCTAACCCTAACCCTAACCCTAACCCTAACCCTAACCCTAACCCTAACCCTAACCCTAACCCTAACCCTAACCCTAACCCTAACCCTAACCCTAACCCTAACCCTAACCCTAACCCTAACCCTAACCCTAACCCTAACCCTAACCCTAACCCTAACCCTAACCCTAACCCTAACCCTAACCCTAACCCTAACCCTAACCCTAACCCTAACCCTAACCCTAACCCTAACCCTAACCCTAACCCTAACCCTAACCCTAACCCTAACCCTAACCCTAACCCTAACCCTAACCCTAACCCTAACCCTAACCCTAACCCTAACCCTAACCCTAACCCTAACCCTAACCCTAACCCTAACCCTAACCCTAACCCTAACCCTAACCCTAACCCTAACCCTAACCCTAACCCTAACCCTAACCCTAACCCTAACCCTAACCCTAACCCTAACCCTAACCCTAACCCTAACCCTAACCCTAACCCTAACCCTAACCCTAACCCTAACCCTAACCCTAACCCTAACCCTAACCCTAACCCTAACCCTAACCCTAACCCTAACCCTAACCCTAACCCTAACCCTAACCCTAACCCTAACCCTAACCCTAACCCTAACCCTAACCCTAACCCTAACCCTAACCCTAACCCTAACCCTAACCCTAACCCTAACCCTAACCCTAACCCTAACCCTAACCCTAACCCTAACCCTAACCCTAACCCTAACCCTAACCCTAACCCTAACCCTAACCCTAACCCTAACCCTAACCCTAACCCTAACCCTAACCCTAACCCTAACCCTAACCCTAACCCTAACCCTAACCCTAACCCTAACCCTAACCCTAACCCTAACCCTAACCCTAACCCTAACCCTAACCCTAACCCTAACCCTAACCCTAACCCTAACCCTAACCCTAACCCTAACCCTAACCCTAACCCTAACCCTAACCCTAACCCTAACCCTAACCCTAACCCTAACCCTAACCCTAACCCTAACCCTAACCCTAACCCTAACCCTAACCCTAACCCTAACCCTAACCCTAACCCTAACCCTAACCCTAACCCTAACCCTAACCCTAACCCTAACCCTAACCCTAACCCTAACCCTAACCCTAACCCTAACCCTAACCCTAACCCTAACCCTAACCCTAACCCTAACCCTAACCCTAACCCTAACCCTAACCCTAACCCTAACCCTAACCCTAACCCTAACCCTAACCCTAACCCTAACCCTAACCCTAACCCTAACCCTAACCCTAACCCTAACCCTAACCCTAACCCTAACCCTAACCCTAACCCTAACCCTAACCCTAACCCTAACCCTAACCCTAACCCATAACCCTAACCCTAACCCTAACCCTAACCCTAACCCTAACCCTAACCCTAACCCTAACCCTAACCCTAACCCTAACCCTAACCCTAACCCTAACCCTAACCCTAACCCTAACCCTAACCCTAACCCTAACCCTAACCCTAACCCTAACCCTAACCCTAACCCTAACCCTAACCCTAACCCTAACCCTAACCCTAACCCTAACCCTAACCCTAACCCTAACCCTAACCCTAACCCTAACCCTAACCCTAACCCTAACCCTAACCCTAACCCTAACCCTAACCCTAACCCTAACCCTAACCCTAACCCTAACCCTAACCCTAACCCTAACCCTAACCCTAACCCTAACCCTAACCCTAACCCTAACCCTAACCCTAACCCTAACCCTAACCCTAACCCTAACCCTAACCCTAACCCTAACCCTAACCCTAACCCTAACCCTAACCCTAACCCTAACCCTAACCCTAACCCTAACCCTAACCCTAACCCTAACCCTAACCCTAACCCTAACCCTAACCCTAACCCTAACCCTAACCCTAACCCTAACCCTAACCCTAACCCTAACCCTAACCCTAACCCTAACCCTAACCCTAACCCTAACCCTAACCCTAACCCTAACCCTAACCCTAACCCTAACCCTAACCCTAACCCTAACCCTAACCCTAACCCTAACCCTAACCCTAACCCTAACCCTAACCCTAACCCTAACCCTAACCCTAACCCTAACCCTAACCCTAACCCTAACCCTAACCCTAACCCTAACCCTAACCCTAACCCTAACCCTAACCCTAACCCTAACCCTAACCCTAACCCTAACCCTAACCCTAACCCTAACCCTAACCCTAACCCTAACCCTAACCCTAACCCTAACCCTAACCCTAACCCTAACCCTAACCCTAACCCTAACCCTAACCCTAACCCTAACCCTAACCCTAACCCTAACCCTAACCCTAACCCTAACCCTAACCCTAACCCTAACCCTAACCCTAACCCTAACCCTAACCCTAACCCTAACCCTAACCCTAACCCTAACCCTAACCCTAACCCTAACCCTAACCCTAACCCTAACCCTAACCCTAACCCTAACCCTAACCCTAACCCTAACCCTAACCCTAACCCTAACCCTAACCCTAACCCTAACCCTAACCCTAACCCTAACCCTAACCCTAACCCTAACCCTAACCCTAACCCTAACCCTAACCCTAACCCTAACCCTAACCCTAACCCTAACCCTAACCCTAACCCTAACCCTAACCCTAACCCTAACCCTAACCCTAACCCTAACCCTAACCCTAACCCTAACCCTAACCCTAACCCTAACCCTAACCCTAACCCTAACCCTAACCCTAACCCTAACCCTAACCCTAACCCTAACCCTAACCCTAACCCTAACCCTAACCCTAACCCTAACCCTAACCCTAACCCTAACCCTAACCCTAACCCTAACCCTAACCCTAACCCTAACCCTAACCCTAACCCTAACCCTAACCCTAACCCTAACCCTAACCCTAACCCTAACCCTAACCCTAACCCTAACCCTAACCCTAACCCTAACCCTAACCCTAACCCTAACCCTAACCCTAACCCTAACCCTAACCCTAACCCTAACCCTAACCCTAACCCTAACCCTAACCCTAACCCTAACCCTAACCCTAACCCTAACCCTAACCCTAACCCTAACCCTAACCCTAACCCTAACCCTAACCCTAACCCTAACCCTAACCCTAACCCTAACCCTAACCCTAACCCTAACCCTAACCCTAACCCTAACCCTAACCCTAACCCTAACCCTAACCCTAACCCTAACCCTAACCCTAACCCTAACCCTAACCCTAACCCTAACCCTAACCCTAACCCTAACCCTAACCCTAACCCTAACCCTAACCCTAACCCTAACCCTAACCCTAACCCTAACCCTAACCCTAACCCTAACCCTAACCCTAACCCTAACCCTAACCCTAACCCTAACCCTAACCCTAACCCTAACCCTAACCCTAACCCTAACCCTAACCCTAACCCTAACCCTAACCCTAACCCTAACCCTAACCCTAACCCTAACCCTAACCCTAACCCTAACCCTAACCCTAACCCTAACCCTAACCCTAACCCTAACCCTAACCCTAACCCTAACCCTAACCCTAACCCTAACCCTAACCCTAACCCTAACCCTAACCCTAACCCTAACCCTAACCCTAACCCTAACCCTAACCCTAACCCTAACCCTAACCCTAACCCTAACCCTAACCCTAACCCTAACCCTAACCCTAACCCTAACCCTAACCCTAACCCTAACCCTAACCCTAACCCTAACCCTAACCCTAACCCTAACCCTAACCCTAACCCTAACCCTAACCCTAACCCTAACCCTAACCCTAACCCTAACCCTAACCCTAACCCTAACCCTAACCCTAACCCTAACCCTAACCCTAACCCTAACCCTAACCCTAACCCTAACCCTAACCCTAACCCTAACCCTAACCCTAACCCTAACCCTAACCCTAACCCTAACCCTAACCCTAACCCTAACCCTAACCCTAACCCTAACCCTAACCCTAACCCTAACCCTAACCCTAACCCTAACCCTAACCCTAACCCTAACCCTAACCCTAACCCTAACCCTAACCCTAACCCTAACCCTAACCCTAACCCTAACCCTAACCCTAACCCTAACCCTAACCCTAACCCTAACCCTAACCCTAACCCTAACCCTAACCCTAACCCTAACCCTAACCCTAACCCTAACCCTAACCCTAACCCTAACCCTAACCCTAACCCTAACCCTAACCCTAACCCTAACCCTAACCCTAACCCTAACCCTAACCCTAACCCTAACCCTAACCCTAACCCTAACCCTAACCCTAACCCTAACCCTAACCCTAACCCTAACCCTAACCCTAACCCTAACCCTAACCCTAACCCTAACCCTAACCCTAACCCTAACCCTAACCCTAACCCTAACCCTAACCCTAACCCTAACCCTAACCCTAACCCTAACCCTAACCCTAACCCTAACCCTAACCCTAACCCTAACCCTAACCCTAACCCTAACCCTAACCCTAACCCTAACCCTAACCCTAACCCTAACCCTAACCCTAACCCTAACCCTAACCCTAACCCTAACCCTAACCCTAACCCTAACCCTAACCCTAACCCTAACCCTAACCCTAACCCTAACCCTAACCCTAACCCTAACCCTAACCCTAACCCTAACCCTAACCCTAACCCTAACCCTAACCCTAACCCTAACCCTAACCCTAACCCTAACCCTAACCCTAACCCTAACCCTAACCCTAACCCTAACCCTAACCCTAACCCTAACCCTAACCCTAACCCTAACCCTAACCCTAACCCTAACCCTAACCCTAACCCTAACCCTAACCCTAACCCTAACCCTAACCCTAACCCTAACCCTAACCCTAACCCTAACCCTAACCCTAACCCTAACCCTAACCCTAACCCTAACCCTAACCCTAACCCTAACCCTAACCCTAACCCTAACCCTAACCCTAACCCTAACCCTAACCCTAACCCTAACCCTAACCCTAACCCTAACCCTAACCCTAACCCTAACCCTAACCCTAACCCTAACCCTAACCCTAACCCTAACCCTAACCCTAACCCTAACCCTAACCCTAACCCTAACCCTAACCCTAACCCTAACCCTAACCCTAACCCTAACCCTAACCCTAACCCTAACCCTAACCCTAACCCTAACCCTAACCCTAACCCCTAACCCCTAACCCCTAACCCCTAACCCCTAACCCCTAACCCCTAACCCCTAACCCCTAACCCCTAACCCCTAACCCCTAACCCCTAACCCCTAACCCCTAACCCCTAACCCCTAACCCCTAACCCCTAACCCCTAACCCTAACCCTAACCCTAACCCTAAGTCCCCCTAACCCTAAGTCCCCCTAACCCTAAGTCCCCCTAACCCTAAGTCCCCCTAACCCTAAGTCCCCCTAACCCTAAGTCCCCCTAACCCTAAGTCCCCCTAACCCTAAGTCCCCCTAACCCTAAGTCCCAACTCACCTGCAACCCAACCAACTTCACCAACAACTCCATTTCACCAACAACTTGACCAACTACACTGACAACCTAGGTTTACCAACAGCCTGACCAACTATGCCGACAACATAGCTTCACCAACAACTTCAGTTCACCTACAACCCGACCAGCTACACCTACAACTCCAGTTCACTAACAGCCTGACCCACTTTACTTACAGCCCCTCTAGTTCTACCACCCTCCACACCTACCTGTCAACACCTACCTTAGAGTGCAGTCCACATCCTGATGGTGACAATGCAAGACACACCACAGAGTTAAATACTGGCACAATTTGTTTATTACAGCTCTGTTTCAACAAGATGTGGCTCATGCAAGCATACACACACACTACACCAACAACTGCATGATAACAGTCAGAGCATGGATACAAATATTCAGCACAACACCAAGACATGGTTTACAGGCGCAGCATCCCCATATTCAGTACATGGCACAATGCAGTTTAACTGGCGCAGCATCCCCATATTCAGTACATGGCACAGTGCAGTTTAACAGGCACAGCATCCCCATATTCAGTACATGGCACAGTGCAGTTTAACAGGCGCAGCATCCCCATATTCAGTACATGGCACAGTGCAGTTTAACAGGCACAGCATCCCCATATTCAGTACATGGCACAGTGCAGTTTAACAGGCGCAGCATCCCCTCATTCAGTACATGGCACAGTGCAGTTTAACTGGCACAGCATCCCCATATTCAGTACATGGCACAGTGCAGTTTAACAGGCGCAGCATCCCCATATTCAGTACATGGCACAGTGCAGTTTAACTGGCGCAGCATCCCCTCATTCAGTACATGGCACAATGCAGTTTAACTGGCACAGCATCCCCATATTCAGTACATGGCACAATGCAGTTTAACTGGCACAGCATCCCCTCATTCAGTACATGGCACAAAACAATTGTAAGCAAGGCAAAGCCAAAGCCAATTTGCTTGATGTAAAATAACTGCGCACAGTGAAACCAGCGCAAGTCTCAGAATGGCCGCAAAGGGGCATGAGTCTCAGACTGGCCGGGAAGGAACGCCAATCGCCTCCAACGGCCCTCGGGCCTTGCTTATGGGGTTGGGTTAGCCCTACACTACAAACAAGTGAGCTAGCCCAACCCCGTAAGCAAGGCAAAGCTAAAGCCAATGTGGCTGAGATTAATTGACTCCAAGGCTAAAGCCAATGTGGCTGAGATTAATTGACTCCAAGGCTAAAGCCAATTTGGGCGAGATTAATTGACTCCAAGGCTAAAGCCAATTGGGCTGATTCAAGATGGCTGCACAACGCTGAAACCAGCACAACTCAGAATGGCCACAAAGGGGCACGAGTCTCAGACTGGCCGGGAAGGAATGCCAATTGCCTCCGACGGCCCTCGGGCCTTGCTTACGGGGTTGGGTTAGCCCTACAGTACAAACAAGTGAGCTAGCCCAACCCCGTAAGCAAGGCAAAGCTAAAGCCAATGTGGCTGAGATTAACTGACTCCAAGGCTAAAGCCAATTTGGTAGTGATAAATGCACTGCAAAGCTAAAGCCAATTTGGTTGAGATTAAGTCACTCCAAGGCTAAAGCCAATTTGGTTGAGATTAAGTCACTCCAAAGCCAAATCCAATTTGGGCGAGATTAATTGACTCCAATGCTAAAGCCAATTGGGCTGATTCAAGATGACTGCACAACGCTGAAACCAGCACAACTCAGAATGGCCACAAAGGGGCACGAGTCTCAGACTGGCCGGGAAGGAATGCCAATTGCCTCCGACGGCCCTCGGGCCTTGCTTACGGGGTTGGGTTAGCCCTACAGTACAAACAAGTGAGCTAGCCCAACCCCGTAAGCAAGGCAAAGCTAAAGCCAATGTGGCTGAGATTAATTGACTCCGAGGCTAAAGCCAATTTGGTAGTGATAAATGCACTGCAAAGCTAAAGCCAATTTGGATGAGACAAACTGTCTACAAAGCTAACGCCAATTTGCCTGAGATAAATTGACTCCAAAGCTAAAACCAATGTGGTTGAGATAAATTGACTGCGCACGCTGAAATCGGCGCAATTCTCAGACTGGCCACAAGGGGGCGCGAGTCTCAAACTGGCTGAAGGAGCGCAAATGGTCTCCGTCCAGCTACCGCCTGTCAGTTACGGGCTTGGGTTATCCCTGCGAGCGAACTTGAAGCGAAGGCAACCCGACCCCGCAAGCGAGGCAAACCCTTTGACGTGGTCTCCCATGAAAGTCTCGCTAAGATGGCAGCCATGTACTTGGACAGGTAGGCTGTCTGCTAGATGAAGAACCGGCTGAACGGCCTGGCCTGCTGACTGGTGCTGAATCCCATGATGTGCAGCTGCTGTGCTGTTGTGACTGCTCTTCAGCCCTGTCCTGTCCAAAATCTTTATTAAACATCTCTATGGCAGCATGGAGTGCACCCTCAGTAAGTTTGCCAAGGGCGCTGTGTCAGAAGGAAGCATCCATCGGCCTGGGAATAGAAGGGCGCTAAGGAAGGACGTGGGCAGGTTGGATCGCCTGGCTGAGGCCAATGGGATGAACTACGATGAGACCGAGTGCTGCAACCCACATGTTGCCCGCGACAACCTCGGGCGGTGGTAGGGGTTTGTGGCACAGAGAGGGGAACACTACAAAAAGGGAACGGAACGGGGAATACGGATAAAACCTGGACTGAAGCGAGCTGACGGAGAGTGTGGGAGGACCGGAAAGCCAATGGTGTCCTGCGGGGGAGTCGCTGACCCTGGAAGCATTGAAGACATCTTCACCTGTAACACAGAGAGCCAGTTTAGAAAAAAATGTGGGTAATTCGAGGAATGCCAAGACACAAACAGCATTCACCCTAAGCCCACCCCCACAAAAAGTGCAAGTAAAACAGCACCCAACCAAAGGACTGAAGATTAAGTTTAGGGGTACTTAATACAAAAGTCATACAATTGTTGTTAGTACTACATTAAGGTTAGATGTGGGTTTAGAGTCCCATTAGAGGGTAGGTTCAGAGTTAAGTGGGACAGTTAATACAGTTATCAGTACAGCTACAGTTACAATTGGAACCATATTAGCAGTCCAGATTAGGGTTGGGACAAAGTCGTTATGGTTAGATTTATTAGGATCACATTCAGAGTGAACGTGAGAGAAGGCAAAGGCAAGAGCAAAAGGAAAGGGGAAAACCCAAGGGAAGGAAACATGCAAAGGCATGAAGAACACCCAAGGGGAAGCCTCGGCAGAGGCCAGGCCCAAAAGAAGGCCACAGGAACACCAAAACAAAGACCAAAGAGAACACCACAGGGAAGGGTAAAACAGGGAGCAAGGCACAAGAAAACAACACGGGGAATGCCAAAATGGTGGGTAAGGCCCAAAAGAACAACGCAGGGAATGCCAGAACAGAGGACAAGGCACCAGAGAACGCTTCAGGCAACGCCAATATGGAGGGCAAGGCCCAAGAGAACACCAAAACGGAGGGCAAGGCCCAAGAGAACACCAAAACGGAGGGCAAGGCCCAAGAGAACACCAAAACGGAGGGCAAGGCCCAAGAGAACACCAAAACGGAGGGCAAGGCCCAAGAGAACACCAAAACGGAGGGCAAGGCCCAAGAGAACGCCACAGGGAACGCCAAAACGGAGGGCAAGGCCCAAGAGAACGCCGAAACAGAGGGCAAGGCCCAAGAGAACGCCGCAGGGAACACCAAAACGGAGGGCAAGGCCCAAGAGAACGCCAAAACGGAGGGCAAGGCCCAAGAGAACGCTGCAGGGAACGCCAAAATGGAAGGCAAGGCCGAAGAGAACGCTGCAGGGAACGCCAAAATGGAAGGCAAGGCCGAAGAGAACGCTGCAGGGAACGCCAAAACGGAGGGCAAGGCCCAAGAGAACGCCAAAACGGAGGGCAAGGCCCAAGAGAACGCCAAAACGGAGGGCAAGGCCCAAGAGAACGCCGCAGGAAACGCCAAAACGGAGGGCAAGGCCGAAGAGAACGCCGCAGGAAACGCCAAAATGGAGGGTAAGGCCCAAGAGGACGCCAAAACAGAGGGTAAGGCCCAAGAGAACGCCACAGGGAACACCAAAACAGAGACCAAAGAGAATGATGCAGGAAATGGCCAGGCAACGGCAAAGGGCAGAGGCAAGGAGAAAGCAGACAGATGAGAATAGACAGCCCGTACGGCACCCAGAAGTGCAGAAATGAGCTCTGGAACGCTACCTTGGGTCTCAGTAAGTAATGGGTAAAAACTGGTGGGTGTGTTCTGCCCTTACCTGCAGCACAGACAGTTACCGGTCAGCAAAGCTGGGTTCCAGGGCATTCCAAGAAGTGCAGATTTCCGTTCCTCGCTGTTCTCACGAAGATCTCTCCATGCGGTTGTTACGGCACTCGGGAGCGTCGCGGTTCTCTGCTGCCACCTGTTGAACACAATACAACATTGAAGGCACTGCCCTGCATATGCAGGGGCTGCACCCTGTGAACATCATGCTAACAGTGATGCAAATGTGTATTAGGGATATAATTAATGCTATTTATAAGTTTAAAGTTGCAGTTTAACAATTGTATTCTGCACTATCATTAGGATTAAGGTTACCTTGACAGAAAACACAGGGCATCCTTTTTATTGCTGCATTTAGTATAAGAGGCATTTTTAATATTGGGTTAAGGGTTACGTGTACAGATACACTGCGGGTTGCTGTAATTATTGCTAGAGCTCCTATTAAGCTGGGCAGCCAGTCAAGATTAACATGAACGCTGCTTCCCAGCAAATCCCAGACAACCAAAGGCAAAGGCAAGCAGAACACCCACAGAAAGCCACAGCTAAAGAAAAGCAAAGCGAGCAGCAGAGGCTAAGGCAAGGGCAAAAGCAAGGAGAACGGCGAAATGAAAAGCCAAAGGAAAGCAAGGGCAAGGAGGGGGTGGTACAGAAGACCAAGAGCAAAGGCCAAAGACAAGGTGGAACAGGAGGCCAGAAAGACAAGGCGGCACGGGAGGCCAAGAGGAATGGCCAAGAGAACACAGCAGAGAAGGCCAAAACCTGAGGCCAAAGCAAATGCTGTAGGGAACACAGCAAAGAAGGCCAAAGAAAGATGAGGCGGCACGGGAGGCCAAGAGGAATGGCCTAGAGCACACAGCAAAGAAGGCCAAAACCTGAAGCCAAAGCAAACGCTGTAGGGAACACAGCAAAGAAGGCCAAAGAAAGATGAGGCGGCACGGGAGGCCAAAGGGAATGGCCAAGAGAACACCGCAGGGAGCGCCAAAACGGAAGGCCAAAGAGAACGCGGCACGGAAGGCCAAGGGGAATGACTGAGAGAATGCTGCGTGGAACGCCAAAATGGAAGGCCAAAGAGAACGGGGCACAGAAAGCCAAAACCAAAGGCCAAAGGGAACACGTCAAAGAAGGCCAAGGGCAAAGGCCGAGAGAACGCTGCACGGAACGCCAAAACAGGAGGGCGAGAGAATACGGCAGAGAAAGCCCAGGGCAAAGGGAAGGAGAATGGCACAGTGAAAGGCCAGAGGCAAGATGAAGGCAGGAAGAATAGGACAGGCAGCCTTTGGGGCACCATCGAGTGCAAACAAGAGCTCTGGAAATGCTACCTTGCGCCACACCGAGTCATAGGTAAACATTGGTGGGTGTACATTGCCCTTACCTGCTGGACAGGCAATTACCGGTCAGCAAAGTTGAGTTCCTGGGCATTCCAGGAAATGCAGATTTCTGTTCCTCGCTGTCCTCGTGAAGAGCCGCACAGCTCTCTGTGCAGTTGTTACACCACTCGGGAGCACCACAGTTCTCTGCTGGCACCTGTTGAGCACGATACAATAATGAAGGCACTGCCCCACACATGGAGGGTAGCACCTTTTTCACAAACGTGTACTACAGAGCTCCTTTCTCAGGGCAACGTGGCTGCGCTCTGTGCACGACGCTGCTTACCTGCAGCAACAGAGCTGGTAACAGACAAGGAGAAGGCTGAGGCACCCAACAACATTTTTGCCTCCGTGTTCTCTGATCGCTGCTCATCATACACAGCCCTCACCTTTGGTCTGGTAGGTAGGGATGGAGGAAGCAACGTCACCCTCGCTGCTTCCCTCCCTGTCCCGCACTGTGAGGGACAACCGAGTTCGGGACCACCTGAGGACCTGAAATCCAGGAGTCTGTGGGTGCCGATGAGACTCATCACAGAGTCAGGGGGGAATTTGCTGATGCGGTCACCGAGCCGCTCTCAATGCTGTTGGAGAAGTGACGGCAAGCAGGTGAAGTCCTTGGTGAGCAGAAAAACGGTCAACATCTCACACCTTTTTAGGAAAGGTAGAAAGGATGAGCCCGGAAACCACAGACCTGTCAGTCTCACCTCTGTGCTGGGAACGATCGCAGAGCAGATTCTCCTAGAATGACCCCAGGGCACGTGGAAGGCGGGAGGTGATGCGGGAGAACCGGCGTGGCTTCACCGAGGGCAAATCCTGCTAGACCGACCTGGTGGCCTTCTGTGATGGTGCCGCTGCATCGATGGGCAGGGGAAGAGCCACTGATATCATCTCTCTGGACTTCAGCAAGGTCTCTGATACGGTACCCCACACCATCCTCATCTCCAAATTAGAGAGGCTGATTTCATGGGCGGACTGTTGGATGGATGAAGAACCGGCTGTAGGATCAAATCCGGAGAGTGGTGGAAAACAGCTCCGTGTCCAGATGGAGAGTGGTGAAGAGTGGCGTTCCACAGGGGTCGGTGCTGGGGCTGATACTCTTCAATATCTTATCATAGAACCATAGGATAGCCTGCATTGAGAAGGAACATAACGATCATTTCCTTTCAATCCCCCTGCTATGTGCAGGGTTGCCAACCACCAGACCGGGCTGCCCAGAGCCACGTCCGGCCTGGCCTTGAATGCCTCCAGGGATGGGGCATCCGCAACCTCCTCGGGCAACCTGTTCCAGTGCGTCACCACCCTCTGGGTGAAAAACTTCCTCCTAAGATCCCACCTAAACCTCCCTTATCTCAGTTTAAAACTATTCCCCCTTGTTCTATCACTATCCACCCTCGTAAACAACTGTACTCCCTCCTGCTCATAAGTTCCCTTCAAGAATTGGAAGGCCACAATGAGGTCTCCCCAGAGCCTTCTCTTTTCCAAGTTAAACAAGCCCAGTTCCCTCAACCTTTCTTTGTAGGGAAGGTACTTCAGCCCTCTGATCATCTTAGTGGCCCTCCTCTGGACTCGTTCCCAGAGCTCTGCATCTTTCTTGCACTAAGGGATCCAGGCCTAGATGTGGTACTCCAGATGGGGCTTCACAAGAGCCGAGCAGAGGGGGACGATCACCTCCCTCTCCCTGTTGGCTGCTCCTCTTTTAATGCAGCCCAGGATACGGTTGGCCTTCTAGACTGCAAGCGCACACTGCTGGCTCGTGTCCAGCTTCTCATCCGCCGGGACCCCCGAGTCCTTCTCCGCAGAGCTGCTCCCAGGAAGGGATCGCACAACCCCTTCCGCAGACAAACACTCACCCCACGCTCCAAAGGAAGCGGTCCCCATGGAGAGATGCTGCCCTTATGGCTTCAAGCCCTTAAATGTGGTCAGGATATCCAAAAAAGGCAGAGCTCACAGCCCTGAAACAAAGAAGAAACCATTCACCCCATCCCAAAGACAAACACTCACCCACCCTCCACAGGAGGCAATCTCCAGGGAAAGACACCGCCCTCACAGCTGCCCACCCTTAAACGTGGTCAGGATGCCAAAAATGAGGGCATCGCAACCCTGAAATAAAGGATCGCTCAGCCCACGCTCCAAAGGAAGCAGTCCCCAAGGAGAGATGCTGCCCTTACGGCTGCCAGCCTTTCCATGTAGCCACGATCCCCAAAAATGGGTAGATCGCAGCCCTGCAATAAGGCAGGGATCTCTCACCCCTTCCCAAGGATCGGTGCTCACCCTGCAGGAAGCAATTTCCAAGTACAGATGCAGCCCTTGCAGGTGTCACTGCTTAAATCTGGTCATGACCCCCTACGAAAGGGGGAGCTCACAGCCCTGAAATAAAGAAGAAATCACTCACCCCGTTCCAAAAACAAACACCCCACACTCCCAAGAGAGCAATCTCCAAGTATAGGTGCCGCTCCAAACCTTTAAATGAGGTCAGGATCCACCAAAAAAAGGGGAGACTACAGCCTTAAAATAAAGAAAGGATCACTCACCCCACTCCAAGGGCTCACCCCCACACTCCTAAGCAGGGAGGCTCCAGGAAGAGATGCTGCCTCTGTGCCTGACAGCCCTTAAATGCAGCCAGGGAGGGGTGGAGCCGGGCTCAGCCCCAGCTGGTTCTGGGAATTGCTTCCATCTGTGCTCGCAGGGCTACGCCCCTCCCCAGGTGCTCCATCACTGCTTCAGGCTGTGAGCTCACGGCTCCCATACAGGCATGGCAATGGCTGGCAGGCAGTGGGGTCTGCATGTCTGGCAAGGGGATGTTCATCAGTGGATGAGCTACGATAGCCCACGTATTTTGATCCCGATCTGTTCTCAAAGAAAATTGGTGACTGTTGGGGTAACGTTGTCGGGGTGATGCTGAGGGTGCAGTGGCGATGCTAAGTCGCAGCTTGAAGCACTGATGGAGCACCTGGTGGGAAGGCGGGGCCGATCCAGGGGAGCTCAGGTGCATGCGATGGTGCTGAGTGAGGAAGGGGTGGAGCCAGGACCCACCCCTTCCCACCCTCATATAAGGGCTGGCAGTGGAAGGATGGGGCTTTTGCTGTGGGTTCCTGCCAGCCTGAGGCCTTCCAGTGTGGAGCAGTTTGGTTTCCTTTGTGAGTGTGCTCGCTGATGCTGCGCTGGAGCTGACCTTCTTTAGCTGCAACCCAAGGCTTGGCTGATCTGCTATCGCTGCTGTGCTTTCCAGCTCTTTGTGGAGGTGACTCTGTGGGGGTGACACTGAGGTGATGGAGGGGTGTCACTGGGGGGACATCAGGGAATGATGCTGGGGGCTGATGGTGATGGTGGGGGGAGGATGCTGGGGTGTGACATTGTTAGGGAGACATGGGGGGGGACATCAGGGAGTGACAACGAGGTGAGGTGGTTGGGGGGTGAGGTTGGTTGTTGGAGGCGAGGTTGTTGGGGTTCTCTTCCACTTGAGCTCTGTACCACGCGCTGGCCACGCCGGTACAGTGTGCAATGGAACAAACCCTGCAGACCCTGGGCAGAATCCAAGCAGGAGAGAGGCTGCGGTGGGGTGAAAGGCAAAGTGCCCTTTGAAGCGGGGGATGCCCTGCTGGCGCTGCCTATCGCATCCACCACCGGCATGTTCCTTCTCTCGGCTCTCGGTGGTTTGCCGTCTCTCCGGGGTCAGACGGTAACAGGGCGCTGTTAGGGAGGTTCTGCTCCCTGTTTATAGGGATTGTGACCTTAGAAACACATTATAAACATGCGTTTATAGGGGTTGTATAGGTGACACTGGGGTGATATTGGGGGGGGGGGGGGGGGACATCAAAGGGTGACACTGCTGTGAGGAGTGAAGCTGTTGGCTGATGTTGGGGTGATGTCGGGAAGGGATGTTGGGGGGTGATGTTGGGGTATCAGTGGGGGGTGACATCAGGGGTTGGCGTTCAGGTGAGGCACTGGGGTGATGGTGATGGGGGTGGGGAGGTGATGGGGGTGACAGCGGTGGTGGACAGTGGTGGTGAATGGTGGGAAGGTGACAATGGGGGGTGAACGGTGGGGGAGTGTGGGGGGACTGTGGTGTTGGTGATGGAGATGATGGTTGTGACAGTGGTGGTGAAGGGGGGTGACGGTGGTGGTGGGCAGTGATGTGGGTGGTGGGGGGCAATGATGGTGCTGATGGTGAGGGGAGAGGAGTGACAGGGTGGTGATGGTGGTGAAGGTTGGTGGTGTGGGGGAACATTGTTGGGGAGAGACATTGGGGGTGCTTTTAGGGTGATGCTGGGGGGTGACTGTGGGCTGACAGAGTGACACTGTGGTGATGTTGGGGGGTGACGCTGTTGGGGGGATGCTGGGTTCAGGTTGGGAAGTGACTGTGGGTGGTGATTTTGGGGTATTACTGGGGGTGACGTTGGGGGTGACACTGTTGAGGGGTGATGCTGGGGAGGAGTGGTGGGGTGAAGCTGGGGTGACATTGGGGATTGATGCTGGGGTGATATTGTTGAGGCAACAGGGGTGATATAGGGCTCATGCTGGGGGTGACACTGGAGTGTGACGCTGGGGGATCGCTGAGGTTTAACATCAAGGAATGATGCTGGAGTGACACTGAGGGGTGGCATTGTTGGAGTGACGCTGAGGGTTGATACTGCGGTGAGGTTGGGGTGATGCGCAGTGATGTGGTGGAGTGACATAGCGGGGAGACAGTGGGATGATGCTGAGGGTGACGCTGGGGTGATGCTGGGTTCAGGTTGGGAAGTGACTGTGGGGTGACGCAGTGGAGTGACATTGTTGGGGTGGTGCTTGGGTTGCATTGGGGAAATGCTGGGGAGGAGCAGTGGGGTGAAGCTGGGGTGACATTGGGGAGCGATGCTGGGAGGATGTTGTTGGTGTAACGTGGGGTGGGGATGCTGGGGTGATGCTGGAAGTGACACCGGAGGTGATACTGTTGGGGTGACATTGGGGTGATGTTGGGGTATCAATGGGTGGGTGAAATCAGGGAGTGATGTTGGGGCTGAGGGTGGTTGTTGGGGTTCTCTTCCACTTGAGCTCTGTACCACGCGCTGGCCACGCCGGTACAGCGTGCAATGGAACAAACCCTGCAGACCCTGGGCAGAATCCAAGCAGGAGAGAGGCTGCGGTGGGGTGAAAGGCAAAGTGCCCTTTGAAGCGGGGGACGCCCTGCTGGCGCTGCCTGTCGCATCCACCGCCGGCATGTTCCTTCTCTCGGCTCTTGGCGGTTTGCCGTCTCTCCAGGGTCAGACGGTAACAGGGTGCTGTTAGGGAGGCTCTGCTCCCTGTTTATGGGGATTGTGGTGACACTGGGGTGATGTTGGGGAGTGACGCGGGGGGGTGATGGGGGATTGCCAGATTTAACACCAAGGGGTCATGCTGTTGCTGAGGTGACACTGGAAAGGGATGTTGGGGGTGACATCAGGCAGTGACGCTGAGTGGTGATGATGCTGGGAGTGATGCTGGGGTATCAGTGGGGTTTAACATCAAGGAGTGTTGCTTGAGGGGAGAAACTGGAGAGACGGTGGTGCTGGGGAGATGTTGGGGTGATGGGCTGAGACTGGTGATGTTAAGCAGTAACAACTGTTAGGGGGTGATGATGATGTTGGGGTGACGCCGGGGTGATGTTATGGAGTGACATTGGGGGCGATGGGGCATAACTGGGGGTGACCTGAGAGAGCGACGCTGGGTGGTGATGTTGGGGGTGGCTCTGGGGTGTCGTTGGGATGAGCTTGGATGGTAACAGGGAGAGAAGTCGGGGGAGCGATGTTCAGGGGTTTCAATGGGAGTGACATTAGAGGCTGACATGGTTGGGGTGACAGTGGGGTGATATTGGGGTATCACAGGGGGTGACATCAGGGAGTGACGCTGCGCAGTGACGTTGATGGAGAGATGCCAGGGGATGATACTGGGGTTACATTGGGGTGTAACGTTGGGTTATCGCTGGGGTTAAACATCAATGAGTGATGCTGTGGTGACACTGTGGGGTAATTCTGGGGGTGACAGTGGAGCGACATTGTGGTGACAATGGGTTGACACTGGGGATGCTGGGAGGTGATGTTGGAATATCACTGGGGGGTGACATTGTTGGGATTATGTTGTTGGGGGGATGCTGGGGGTTGTATTGGGGTGATGCTGGGGAGGAGCAGTGGGGTGAATCTGGGGTGAATTTGGGGAGTGATGCTGGGGTGACATTGTTGAGGTGACAGGGGATGTTATAGGGCTGATGCCAGGGGTGACAGTGGAGCGACGTTGAGGGATCACTGAGGTTTAACATCAAGGAGTGATGCTGGAGTGACAACGAGGGGTGATACTGAGGTGAGGTTGGGGTGATGCGCAGTGATGTGGTGCAGTGATATTGTGGGGAGACGTTGGGGTGATGCTGGGGGGTGACGCTGGGAGATGATTTGGGGGTAACACTGGGGGATGACATTGTTGGGGTGAGGCTGGGTTCAGGTTGGGGAGTGACTGTGGGTGGTGATTTTGGGGTATCACTGGGGGGTGATGCTGTGGGGTTACATCCAGGTGACGTTGGGGGGACATTGTTGGGGTGATGCTGGGGAGGAGCAGTGGGGTGAAGCCGGGGTGACATTGGGGAGCGATGCTGGGGGGATGTTGTTGGTGTAATGTGGGGTGGGGATGCAGCAGTGATGTTGGAAGTGACACCGGAGGTGATACTGTTGGGGTGACATTGGGGTGATGTTGGGGTATCAATGGGTGGGTGAAATCAGGGAGTGATGTTGGGGCTGAGGGTGGTTGTTGGGGTTCTCTTCCACTTGAGCTCTGTACCACGCGCTGGCCACGCCGGTACAGCGTGCAATGGAACAAACCCTGCAGACCCTGGGCAGAATCCAAGCAGGAGAGAGGCTGCGGTGGGGTGAAAGGCAAAGTGCCCTTTGAAGCGGGGGACGCCCTGCTGGCGCTGCCTATCGCATCCACCGCTGGCATGTTCCTTCTCTCGGCTCTTGGCGGTTTGCCATCTCTCCAGAGTCAGACGGTAACAGGGCGCTGTTAGGGAGGATCTGCTCCCTGTTTATGGGGATTGCGGTGACACTGGGGAGCGACTTTAGGGGGTGACACCGCTGTGAGGAGTGAAGCTGTTGGCTGATGTTGGGCTGATGTCGGGAAGGGATGTTGGGGGGTGACATCAGGGGTTGGCATTCAGGGGAGGCACTGGGGTGATGGTAATGGGGGTAACGGTGGTGGTGAATGATGATGGGGTATGGGGGGACAATGGTGGGGTTGATGGGGGTGATGGAGGCGATGGTTATGAGGGTGGTGTTGGAAAGTTGATGGTGGTGGGGGGTGATGGGGTTGTGGTGGGGCAATGCTGGTGGTGATGGAGATGACGGTTATGAGGGTGGATGGGGGAGTGGTGGCAGTGGTGATGGGGGGGGCAGTGACTTTGTGGGGAGACGTTGGGGTGATGCTGAGGGTGACGCTGGGGTGATGCTGGGTTCAGGTTGGGGAGTGACTGTGGGGTGACGCAGTGGAGTGACATTGTTGGGGTGGTGCTGGGGAGGTGCAGTGGGGTGAACCTGTGGTGACTTTGGGGAGCGATGCTGGGGGGATGCTGTTGGTGTAATGTGGGGTGGGGATGCAGCAGTGATGTTGGAAGTGACACCGGAGGTGTTACTGTTGGGGTGACATTGGGGTGATGTTGGGGTATCAATGGGTGGGTGAAATCAGGGAGTGATGTTGGGGCTGAGGGTGGTTGTTGGGGTTCTCTTCCACTTGAGCTCTGTACCACGCGCTGGCCACGCCGGTACAGCGTGCAATGGAACAAACCCTGCAGACCCTGGGCAGAATCCAAGCAGGAGAGAGGCTGCGGTGGGGTGAAAGGCAAAGTGCCCTTTGAAGCGGGGGACGCCCTGCTGGCGCTGCCTATCGCATCCACCGCTGGCATGTTCCTTCTCTTGGCTCTTGGCGGTTTGCCATCTCTCCAGAGTCAGACGGTAACAGGGCGCTGTTAGGGAGGATCTGCTCCCTGTTTATGGGGATTGCGGTGACACTGGGGAGCGACTTTAGGGGGTGACACCGCTGTGAGGAGTGAAGCTGTTGGCTGATGTTGGGCTGATGTCGGGAAGGGATGTTGGGGGGTGACATCAGGGGTTGGCTTTCAGGGGAGGCACTGGGGTGATGGTAATGGGGGTAACGGTGGTGGTGAATGATGATGGGGTATGGGGGGACAATGGTGGGGTTGATGGGGGTGATGGAGGCGATGGTTATGAGGGTGGTGTTGGAAAGTTGATGGTGGTGGGGGGTGATGGGGTTGTGGTGGGGCAATGCTGGTGGTGATGGAGATGACGGTTATGAGGGTGGATGGGGGAGTGGTGGCAGTGGTGATGGGGGGGGCAGTGACTTTGTGGGGAGACGTTGGGGTGATGCTGAGGGTGACGCTGGGGTGATGCTGGGTTCAGGTTGGGGAGTGACTGTGGGGTGACGCAGTGGAGTGACATTGTTGGGGTGGTGCTGGGGAGGTGCAGTGGGGTGAACCTGTGGTGACTTTGGGGAGCGATGCTGGGGGGATGCTGTTGGTGTAATGTGGGGTGGGGATGCAGCAGTGATGTTGGAAGTGACACCGGAGGTGATACTGTTGGGGTGACATTGGGGTGATGTTGGGGTATCAATGGGTGGGTGAAATCAGGGAGTGATGTTGGGGCTGAGGGTGGTTGTTGGGGTTCTCTTCCACTTGAGCTCTGTACCACGCGCTGGCCACGCCGGTACAGCGTGCAATGGAACAAACCCTGCAGACCCTGGGCAGAATCCAAGCAGGAGAGAGGCTGCGGTGGGGTGAAAGGCAAAGTGCCCTTTGAAGCGGGGGACGCCCTGCTGGCGCTGCCTATCGCATCCACCGCTGGCATGTTCCTTCTCTCGGCTCTTGGCGGTTTGCCATCTCTCCAGAGTCAGACGGTAACAGGGCGCTGTTAGGGAGGATCTGCTCCCTGTTTATGGGGATTGCGGTGACACTGGGGAGCGACTTTAGGGGGTGACACCGCTGTGAGGAGTGAAGCTGTTGGCTGATGTTGGGCTGATGTCGGGAAGGGATGTTGGGGGGTGACATCAGGGGTTGGCTTTCAGGGGAGGCACTGGGGTGATGGTAATGGGGGTAACGGTGGTGGTGAATGATGATGGGGTATGGGGGGACAATGGTGGGGTTGATGGGGGTGATGGAGGCGATGGTTATGAGGGTGGTGTTGGAAAGTTGATGGTGGTGGGGGGTGATGGGGTTGTGGTGGGGCATTGCTGGTGGTGATGGAGATGACGGTTATGAGGGTGGATGGGGGAGTGGTGGCAGTGGTGATGGGGGGGGCAGTGACTTTGTGGGGAGACGTTGGGGTGATGCTGAGGGTGATGCTGGGTTCAGGTTGGGGAGTGACTGTGGGGTGACGCAGTGGAGTGACATTGTTGGGGTGGTGCTGGGGAGGTGCAGTGGGGTGAACCTGTGGTGACTTTGGGGAGCGATGCTGGGGGGATGCTGTTGGTGTAATGTGGGGTGGGGATGCAGCAGTGATGTTGGAAGTGACACCGGAGGTGATACCATTGGGGTGATGTTGGGGTAACAGTGGGTGGGCAAAATCAGGGAGTGACGTTGGGGCTGAGGGTGGTAGTTGGGGTTCTCTTCCACTTGAGCTCTGTACCACGCGCTGGCCACGCCGGTACAGCGTGCAATGGAACAAACCCTGCAGATCCTGGGCAGAATCCAAGCAGGAGAGAGGCTGCGGTGGGGTGAAAGGCAAAGTGCCTTTTGAAGCGGGGGACGCCCTGCTGGCACTGCCTGTCGCATCCACCACCGGCATGTTCCTTCTCTCAGCTCTCGGCGGTTTGCCGTCTCTCCAGGGTCAGACGGTAACAGGGTGCTGTTAGGAAGGCTCTGCTCCCTGTTTATGGGGGTTGTGGTGACACTGGGGAGTGACGTTAGGGGGTGACATCAAGGGGTGACACTGCTGTGAGGAGTGAAGCTGTTGGCTGATGTCAGGGTGATGCTGAGAAGGGATGTTGGGGGGTGACATTGGGGTATTGGTGGGGGGTGACATCAGGGAGTGGTGTTGAGGGAAGGCACTGGGGTGATGAGGGTGGGGGGTGATATGGGGGTGTCAGCAGTGGTGGTGAATGGTGGGGGGGGGGTGGGGGGACAATGCAGGTGGTGATGGAGATGATGGTTATGAGGGTGGTGGTGAGGAGGTGATGGGGGTGACGGTAGTGGTGATGGTGGGGGCACAGTGATGTGGGTGGTGGGGGGGATGATGATGGTGGTGATGGTGGGGGGAGAGGTGCGAAGGAGTGGTGATGGTGGCGGAAGGTTGGTGGTGTGGGGGAACATTGTTGGGGAGAGACGTTGGGGGTGCTTTTAGGGCGATGCTGGGGGGTGACTGTGGGCTGTCAGAGTGACACTGTGGTGATGTTTTGCAGTGATGTTGGGGTATCACTGGGGGGTGATGTATTGTGGGGGCTGACGCTGGGTTCAGGTTGGGGAGTGACTGCAGGTGGTGATTCTAGGGTATCACAAAGGGGTGACACTTGGATGACTCTGGGGGCTGACATTGTTGGGGTAATGCTGGGGAGGAGCAGTGGGGTGAAGCTGGGGTGACATTGGGGAGTGATGCTGAGGGGATGTTGTTGATGTAATGTGGGGTGGGAATCCCAGGATGATGTTGGAAGTGACACCGGAGGTGGTACTGTTGGGGTGACATTAGGGTGATGTTGGGAGTGATGTTGGGGGTGACGGTGGTGGTTGGGGGTTCTGTTCCATGTGAGCTCTGTACCACACGCTGGCCACGCCGGTACAGCGTGCAATGGAACAGACCCTGCAGACCCTGGGCAGAATCAAAGCAGGAGAGAGGCTGCGGTGGAGGTGAAAGGCAAAGTGCCCTTTGAAGCGGGGGACGCCCTGCTAGCGCTGCCTATCACTTCCACTGCTAGCATGTGGACATGCTGGGTGTCACTGTGGTGACACTGGGGGGCTATGGGGGTTCACTGGGGTTTAACATCAAGGGGTGATGCTGTTGCAGAGGTGAAACTAGAAAGGGATGTTGGGGGGTGACACTGGGGTATCAGTGAGGGGTGACATCAGGGAGTGATGCTGACGGGTGATGTTGGAAGCGATGTTGGGGTATCAGTGGGGTTTAACATCAAGGAGCGATGCTTGAGGGGAGACGTTGGACTGACAGTGGTGCTGGGGAGACGTTGTTGGGGTGACGGGGTGAGACTGGTGATATTAAGCAGTGACAAGTGTTAGGGGGTGATGATGTTGGGGTGACACTGGGGTGATGTTAGGGAGTGACACTGGGGAGTGATGGGGTATCACTTCGGGGGGACCTCAGGGAGTGGTGCTGAGTGGTGATGTTGGGGGGGGTTGCACCGGGGTGACGCTGTGATGACCTAAGATGATAACGGAGTGAAGTTGGGGGAGTGATGTTTGGGTATCACTCGGGGGTTTTGATGGGGAGTGACACTGGAGGCTGACATGGTTGGGGTGACACTGGGGGGTGACGATGGGGTGATGTTGGGGTATCACTGGGGGTGACATCAGGCAGTGATGCTGGGCAGTGACACTGTTGGGTTGACCGGGGTGATTTTGGGCTGATGCTACGGGGTGACACTGGAGTGACGTTGGGGTATCACTAAATTTTAACATTAAGGAGTGATGCTGGAGGGACACTGAGGGGTGATACTGTGGTGAGATTGGGGTGATGCTGCAGTAATGTGGTGGAGTGACATTGGGGGGTGACACTGGGAGGTGATGTTGGGGTATCACTGGGGTTAAACATCAAGGAATGATGCTGGGGTGATGCTGCTGGGGGTGATGCTGGGGGAACACAGTGGAGTAACATTGTGGTGACACTGGGTTGTAACTGGGGCATGCCGGAAGGTGATGCTGGGGTACCACTGGGGGTGACATCAGGAAGTGGCATTGAGGGGAGGCACTGGGGTGACATTAGGGTGATGTTAGGGAGTGACGTTGGGGGGTGATGTTGGGGTATCGATGGGTGGGTGAAATCAGGGAGTGACGTTGGGGGTGAGGGTGGTGGTTGGGGGTTCTCTTCCACTTGAGCTCTGTACCACGCCCTGGCCATGCTGGTACAGCATGCAATGGAACAGACCCTGGGGAGAATCAAAGCAGGAGAGAGGCTGCGGTGGTGGTGAAAGGCAAAGTGCCCTTTGAAGCAGGGGACACCCTGCTGGTGCTGCCTATCACTTCCACCACCAGCATGTTCCTTCTCTCACCTTTCAGCAGTTTGCCACCTCTCCAGGTTCAGCCAGTAATAGTGCCCTTTTACGAAGGTTCTGCTTCCTGGAGATTATGGTGACACTTGGATTATACTGGGGAGTGATGTTGAGGGGTGATGGGGCTTCACTGGGGTTTAACATCAAGGGATGATGCTGTTGCAGAGGTGAAACAGGAAAGGGATGTTGGGGGGTGACACTGGGGTATCACTGGAGGTGACACCAGGGAGTGACGCTGACGGGTGATGATGCTGGGAATGATGTTCAGGTATCAGTCGGGTTTAACATCAAGGAGCGATGCTTGAGGGGAGATGCTCACATCACAGTGGTGCTGGGGAGACGCTGTTGGGGTGACAGGGTGAGACTAGTGATATTAAGCAGTGACAATCGTTAGGGGGTGATGATGTTGGGGTGACCCTACGGTGATATTGGGGAGTGACATTGGGGAGTGATGGGGTATCACTGTGGGGGACAATGGGGTGATGTTGAGGTGACACTGGGTTGATGCTGGGGGGCTGATGCTGAGGGCGTCACATCGGAGAGTGATGCTGGGGGTGACATTGCTGGGGAGATGCTAGGGGATGATATTGTGGTTACACTGGTGTGTAATGTTGGGGTATCACTGTGGCTGACAGCAGAGAGCATTGCTGGGGTGACTGTTGAGGTGACAGGGGTGATGTTGGGCTGATGCTAGGGGGTGACGCTGGAGTGACATTGGGCTATCACTGAGGTTTACCATCAAGGAGTGATGCTGGAGTGATACTGTTGGAGTGACGCTGACGGTTGATACTGCAGTGAGACTGGGGTGATGCTGCAGTGATGTGGTGGAGTGACATCATGGGAAGATCCTGGGGGATGACACTGGGGTGATCTTGGGGAGTGACACTGGGAGGTGATGTTGCAGTATCACTGGGGTTAAACATCAAGGAATGATGCTGAGGTGATGCTGGGGGAGCACACTAGAGTGATATTTTGGTGACACTGGGTTGACACTGGGGCATGCTAGGAGGTGATGTTGCGGTACCACTGGGTGGTGACATCAGAGAGTGATGCTGGGGGGTGTCATTGTTGGGGTGATGCTGGAGGTGACCTGGCTGCCTGGTCACAGCCCCAGTGAAGAAGCCCCAGTGAAGAAGCCCCAGTGAAGAAGCCCCAGTGAAGAAGCCCCAGTGAAGAAGCCCCAGTGAAGAAGCCCCAGTGAAGAAGCCCCAGTGAAGAAGCCCCAGTGAAGAAGCCCCAGTGAAGAAGCCCCAGAGATGCTGGGTGACAACACGGTGATCTAGAGCATCCCCATACACTACAGGGTATGGGTGGTGGCAACATGGTGAAGTGCGAGAACACCTCCTTGGACTCCCCTGCACCCCACAGCCGCCACAGGGGACCCTGGAATAGAAACACCCCTGTGGCCCAAATGGACCCCCCCCCACCCCTCCAAGCTCGAGGACTCCACCCCATACCTTAACTTCAAGACAGACCTGCATTGCTGCGGCACCACTACCAGGTGCAGCCCCCTGCTGCTCCACAGCCCCCTGCCGCACTGATCTCACAGACCTCCCTCGCTGACTCCCCAACCCCACTGATCCTACTTAGAATCATAGAATTGCTCAGATTGGAAAAGACCCTCGTCCTGTCATCTGTCACCAGTGAGAAGAGACCAACCCCGCTCTCAATGCACTCACCTTTCAGGTATTTGATGAGAGCAATCAGGTCTCCCCTCAGCCTCCTTTTCCCCAGACTAAACAGCTCCAGTTCCTTCAGTCTCTCCTCATAGGGCATATTCTCTGAGCCTTTCACAAGCTTTGTTGTCCTTCTTTGGACCTGCTCCAGCTCCTCCATGTCCTTTCTGAGGTGCCCAAAACTGAACACAATACTTGAGGTGAGGCCTCACCAGTGCCCAGTACAGGGGCAGCATGACTTCCCTCGTCCTGCTCACCACACCATTCCTGATCCAAGCCAGGATGCCACTGGCCTTCTTGGCCACCCAGGCACACTGCTGGCTCATATTCAGCTGACTGGCCATCAGTACACCAAGGTCCCTTTCCCTCAGGCAGCTTTCCAGCCACCACTCCCCAAGCCTGTAGGGTTGCCTGGGCTTGTGACCAAACTGCAGGACCTGACGCTTGGCCCTATTGAAACTCATGCAGTTTGCCTCAGCCCATCAATCCAGTCTGTCCAGCTCCCGCTGTAGTGCTCTTCTCCAGCAGATCAACACTCCCTCCCAACTTGGTGTCGTCTGTGAACTTACTGAGGGTGCACTCAATCCCCTCATCAAGATCATCGATAAAGATGTTAAATAGGAGTGGTCCCAGTACTGAGTCCTGGGGGACACCACTTGTGACTGGCTGCCAACTGGATTTAACTCCGCTGACCACAACTCTTACTTGATTTACCCCACTGATCTCACAGCTCCTCCCCACAAGTCTCCCTCGTTGCCCCCGTTCCCCCCACCCCTCCTTTCCCCCAAATTCTGTTCCAGGTGCAGGTAGTGCTGCCCCCACCACCCGGTGCCCTCCACCCCAACCTCACTGCCTTCATTCTCCTGCCCCACACACTGCCCCATGGCCTAGCCTGGTTGCCCCATATCTGCAGAGTGAGCCCCACAGCTTCTCACGGCGCCCACTCCCACAGTGTGAAGCTGGGCTGGGGAGGGGGTGTGGGAGTTGATGTGGGGCATGAGGTGCTATGGGGCTGTAAGTTGCTATGGGGCCGCAGGTCACACTCACTGGCGCTACTGCAGCAGCCCCTGCCTGCAGAACGCTGCCATCACCATGAGGATGTGGAAGCTGCTCCACAGCCCAACACGATGCTGTTGTATCCTCCATCTCCTGCCAGAATGTGTGGACAGAACAACATGAGCTCACAGGTTAGGTTGCCGGCTGGGGTGGGAAGACTCCTTGGGCGAGTTCCTATGAAGGGGACATGTAAGTCATACACGAGGAAAGAGTAATAGCTCTCCCTTGGGTGGCTGGTAATAGCAGGTATCTTGTCAAATGATAACGTGGGTTCTCCTGGCCGTAATAGCAGGAGTTATAGGCTGTACAGTTGTTATTCCAATCTCTTGTAAGTGTTCGGTACTGAGTGTTTGAGTTATTGCTATCAATACATTCGAAATATCTTCTGAGAAGTTTCAAACTCAGATTTCAATGAGGCTGGCACCGTGTGTGAGTCATGAGTGAGTATGATGGATGATTGAGAAGCAGCACAGCTGTGGAGCGAGTGTGGAGTCCGGACCCGCAGTTCCGTTCTCCTGCAAGGGAAACGGCTGGAGATGGACAAAGCGAGTGATAACGATCGGCACCGTTTGACTGCCTTTATGTTTCTTTGTATAAGCGTGTAAAAAGGATTCAACTTACGAACTGGGATGAGCCTATAGAGAGATGTCCATTCCATCCAGGGAATGAGTGTCAACCCATTTATGTAATATTGTGTTCTGACTGCGAGGAAGTGTGTGAAGGGAAGTGGCTCAGTGTTGTTATAAAGTATTTATATCTATTTATAAATCCTACAGTTTGGGAACTAATACGGTATCAAGGGTTGTTTGTGGAAACTTTGGGGAAATTAGGAATCAATAAGGAGTACTTTTTAACGTCATGGGAGGCTCCCAGGGGAAGGAAATTCCGAAACGAAGCCCTCTGGGATGCATATTGGCCCTACGCTCCTCCTCCGACGCTCACCATGCCGCTCCCGCCTGCGACGCTGGTCGCGCTCCCATCCTCCGCTCCGCCCACATCGCTTGCTGTGACATTGCCGCCTTCCGCCACATCTACGTTGTCTGCTGCTGCGTCTCTGCAGCCTGCGCTTAACTTGGTTAAAGACAAGGATGGACCGGAACGAGAGGAACTTTTTGATCCTGGTTGAGTAGATTCAAAAGACAAACCAATCATTTCCCCTCATGATGATAATTTGAAGGATGCAGTTCCAAGAATTGGGATTATTAGGCATTGTCTAGGTGGTTGTGTGCTTCTTCTATTTTAGTAATAGATCGAATGTGAATTAAACAGGATTTGATGTTACCAATGCTGAATCTACGGGAATAGCTCTTTTGCTGTATTAGCAATGCTCGGTTACAATGCTATTAGCCCATCAATTAGCCTTTTCTTAATTTGCAAAGACAAAACCTGGAAAGGAATCCCTGGCAAAGGGATGACCCCGTATTATAGAGTGATTACCTGTCTTTTATCCCACTAATCAGGATTTTTAAAATATGACCATGCATCACTTGAGACAAAGGCACACGCTAAGAGAGCTAACCTGTTTTCCAAGCAGGTATTCCACTTGGGCTCTGTATCATGCACTGGCCACGCGGATATGGTGTACAAATGGAAAATTCAGACCCTGAAAGCAGGAGAGGGTCTGTGGTGGGTGAGAGAAGAAAAGTGCACTTTGAAGCAGGGGACGCCCTGCTGGCGCTGCCTATCGCATCCACCACCAACACGTTCCTTCTTTCTTCTCTTCTGCAGTTTGCTCTTTCTCAAGGGTCAAGAAGTAATAATGCCCCTAGTGATACTCTAGCACATTTGCCCACTAATATTGGTTCTATCTGACATGCAACTTCATAAATTTGCACAACCATTAATCATTTATTAGCCCGAAGGCATGGTTATGAGCACCCTAAAAGCATTCGTTGCACAAATTTTAGCAATCATTCAAAATCAATATATCAGAGTATACGAAGGTTGAAGACTTTTCTCTAACTGATTACAAATTAACACAGAATGGAACCCTCAGGGATTTAACTCCAGGTTGCAAAAACTTGGGTTGCAGGACAAATGTGTTTGTTCTTTTTAGTGGGTTTAACAGTATTTCTTGTTGTTATGCTGCGTTTGACTTGTCTCTTTTTTCATGTTTAGAGTATTGTCAATCGAGGCCTTGATTAAGTTACAATGATTATGTTATTAATATAAGTAGTGTTATTCTATAGTATGGTAGCACAAACAGCTACAATATTGGGAATACAAGAAGGATGTTACAGTGCAGCAGCCATGGAGCAAGATAAGGACTTCACAGAGCAACAGCTATGGAGCAGGATGAACATGCACGGCTCGCGGCTTTAGAGGAGGGGTTTTAGGGTCGTTATTGTAGTAGCTTTCCTCCAATTAGTGTGTGTGTGTGATTTACGAACACCCTTGTCTGTTTGCTATAAAAGTACGGCTCTTGAGTAATAAAGGGGAAGCATGATTTAACCATATTGGTGGATGTCATGACTTCGGCCATCTGATCCGACTACATTTGGTGCCCGAACAGGGACCCAAAGTGGTGATGGAACCGGGATTCGGGGAGAGCCGGAATTGGCATTGGAGCCGGACCTCAAAATTTCTGCGAAAGACCAGAGGGGTCGGGGGCGACGGGGACGAGCAGCGCTGTGAGGCAAGAGGCACACAGTAGCGGGTGTGGGGGTTGCGACTCCACAGCTCGTCAGGACTGCAAAATGGAAATAGAGGCGGCAGTGCAGCTATTATTTAGTATACTCTCTAAGAGAGACATTTCTAGTAACCCGAAAAGACTGAGAGACTTAATAATCTGGGCTCAGAAAGAGGGGTTTGTAAAGGAGATCCCCCTGATATTTAGTCCGGAAGAATGGCAGTTGGTGGGCGACCATCTTTGGGACAAAACTATTTCAGGTGGTAAATTAAATAAGGACTTGGCCAGTACATGGTGTGATGTTATTAATGCTTTGAAAAGTATGCAGGCGGAGTGGAAGATAGCTATGGCAGCCGTGCAAGCCCTTGCCACAGCGCCTGGGGACTTGGCTGAACTAAGTGTTAAGCCAAAAACCCCAAGGGGGAAGATTGCTCGTTATTTTTTTTCCTCAGCACCAGCAGCAACCCCAATTCGGGGTATGGCCTCCCCTGTGAAGGAGTCAGCGGCAGAAGTCACAAAAGAGCTGGAGGCGCAGGGAGCTTTGGAGCCGTCGTCGTCGCCGCCTCCACCTCCCGCCCCAGAACGCTCGGAGGACTTGTTGCCGCAGCTTCACTGCGATCAGGACCGACTCTGTCCCACCAGTGAGGACTCTACTCGGGACTCTTCACCTGTCAGGGGTGCAGCTCGTCAGCCTGAGAATGGCTCATCAGTGGATAAAATGTTGCATGAGGTTTTGGACAAACTGGGAAAAATGGGGGCCAAGGAACCGGAGGAAAGGCCCCCCCCCCAATCTGCACCTGCACCTGCTTTTCCAGCTCATTGTCCACCCATCCCTATGGTGCCATCTGCTCCTGTACCCTGGGCAGATAGTTGGTCAGGTGTGATTCGTGATGCAATTTTGGACAGGCAGTTGCATGTTGCTTCGCTAGCCTGCCCGGTGATAATTGATCCCGCCCAAGGGACAGGAACTTGGCAACTACATGATTGGAAAATCTTACAGCAAGCACGCTGTAAGATGTCGAGGTGGCTCGACAGATAATTACGTGGATTTTTCAAGCAGACTTAATGGGTCCGGTCAATTGTCAAAATTTGGCACGGTTATTGTTAACTCCATCTCAAATGTTATTGTATGAAAGGGAATGGCTTTGATTAGCGCAGGCGGAAGCTGGATGGCCCCGTCAGCAGGGTGATCCATTGTATGGGGTAACAGCAGAGATATTAACAGGGACGGGTCCATATGCAAATACTCAAGTTCAATTGCAGTTCCCTGCGGCTATCCACCAGACCGCTGCACAGCTTGCTCTGAGGGCTCTGCTTAGTCTCCCTGGAGATAAGAAAGCTCCGCCGTTTGCACTAGTTTGGCAGGGAGCTGGGGAGTCATTTGCTAAATTTATTTATGGATTATAGGGAGCAATATCAGATCATCCTGACTTAACCCCTGATTCCAAAAGCAGTATGCTTAAAATGCTTGCATTTGATAATGCTAATCCAAAAACACGGGGAATTTTAGTCACTTTGCCTAGGACAGCACCCGTGGAAGAAATGTTAGAACAGGTAGAGAGGGGTGATCACAGCAGGCAAGCAGCAGTGGTGGCTCAGGCGATAAAGACAGCACTAGGACAGCCTCAGGTTGCTGTCGCAATAAAGAAGGGTGGTACGGATAAAAAGGGATCGGGTAAAACTAAGCTGCTGTGTTTTCGGTGTGGGCAACCAGGTCATTTTAAGAAACAGTGCACAATTACCATGTGGTGTGAAAACTATCAGTCAGGTACTCGTGCTACAGTAGTTTGCCACAGGTCGGGAAACAGCAAGAGCAGCGCGCGATGACAACAGTAGCCACAGCCAAGCACTTGGGTTCCTCGATCGAACAGCCCCACTTACAGGCGGAAGACTTGGGGTGGACCTGGCAGCAGCAATAAGTGTTACGTTGCTAAATAAGGCTGTAACCGCAATTCCTACTGGTGTACAGGGTCCACTCTCTTCAAAATTACTGGGAGGGTTATTGTTGGGAAGATCATCAGCAAGTTTGAAAGGACTGATTGTTATACCAGGAATAATTGATTCTGACTTTAAAGGAGAAATAAAGGTTATGGTTTATACACTTAACCCACCAATGTTTGTCCCCAAGGGTAGCAGAATAACACAAATCACTGCTCTAGAAAATCAGCAGCCTTGCGCAGGTGTCCAGGGTCCCCGTGAAGGTGCTTTTGGGTCTACAGGGCCTGCAGCCTGTTTTACTAGAACCCTAGCTTCACAGCCAATGGTATCTGTTTTAATGTCTCAAGGGTCTCATCGAATTGCAGTCGTCTGTATGATTGATTCTGGGGCAGATGTCACCATTTGTAGCATGTTAGTGTGGCCGAAACAATGGCCCTTAGCACAAGCAGGGAATGGTATTACTGGGGTAGGTGGACATTCCTCCACATACCTTAGTGTTCAGGTGGTCACTCTGGAAGCGGAGGGTACAGTTGCCTCACTAAGGGTGTATGTTATGACATCACCAGCAGGACTGCAAATGTTGATAGGTCGGGATGTTTTTAGCCAGATTGGTGTGGTCATTACTACTGACAGTAAGGATTTTCATTAGTGGTCACCGCTGAGCAACCTCCCACCCTAGCACTGAAGTGGCTTTCAGATCAACCTGTTTGGGTGGAGCAGTGGCCGTTAACAGCAGATAGGTTGCAGCAAGTAGAGAAACTAGTTGAGGAACAGTTGCGGGCAGGGCACATTCGGCATTCTGTGTTAGCCCCTGGAATACTCCCATTTTTGTGATTCCCAAAAAATCTGGGAAGTGGCGGCTTCTTCATGATTTGAGGAAAGTGAATGATCAGATGCAGGCCATGGGAGCCCTGCAACCGGGACTGCCATCGCCGTCTATGTTACCCAAGGATTGGCATTTGCTAATTGTAGATCTTAAAGATTGTTTCTTTACCATTCCTCTAGCTGACTGAGATTGTCAGCGGTTCGCTTTTACATTGCCATCAATTAATAAACAAGCTCCCGCAAGGCGATATGAGTGGGTGGTGCTACCTCAGGGCATGAAAAATTCCCCTACATTGTGTCAATCATACGTTGCGTGGGCATTAGAACCTATTCGCAAGGAATGGAGGGAGGTAATTATCTATCATTACATGGATGATATTCTCTTCTGCAAGCCTGATTGTTTCAAAGAAGCAGAGCTAACATTCATTCAAAAATCCCTAGAAGGTAAGGGGTTAAAGATAGCCCCTGAGAAGGTCCAGCGAACAGGTCCTTGCTTATATTTAGTTTGGAAGATTTCTGACTCTATGATTCGGCTTCAAAAAGCTGACATCTCGATTGAGCTACACAATCTTACGGATGTACAAACTTTATTGGGAAATATTCAGTGGGTCAGGCACATAGTTGGTATCAATAATGATGATCTGGAACCCTTTTTGCCATTACTGAAGGGTATACATGCAGAACAAAAGGTTGAGGTTACTCAGGAGCAACGCAACACTATTACTCAGATCATGCAGAAGGTTAAGAACGGTGCAGCATCACGTAGAATAGCACGGTATCCTATTTCATTGGTTATCAGTACTCATGTTCACCATCCGTTTGCGGTCATCGGTCAGTAGCAAAAGAAAAAGGGGGAGGAAAATTGGAATAAAGGTGCTACTGGCTGTGAATTTGAGAATATAGAATCGTTAAAGGGGATAGATTTCCGCATTTTTGAATGGGTTTTCCTGTCTGTTCAACCAAAATCGAGCCTTCAAACGGCCTGATGCAATAGCAGAGTTATTGCAGAAAGGGCGATGAAGTTCATTCACGGCAACCTAAAGGGCCTCTCTGGCAGGTACTTAAGACACACGTTTGGAAGGAGTTGCCGCGATTTTCTCCTCGACCTGTGATAGGTCGTACGGTTTACACAGATGCGGGTATGGCGAAACGTGTAGCAACTTGTGTTTGGCATGAGCAGGGTGTATGGTATAATCACATTATTGAAGGAAAACCAAAGGATTCCCTTCAAACATTGGAATTAGCCGCAGTAGTTTGGGCTTTGCAGAAATTGATGAATGAGGCTCTTAATATTGTCTCAGACTCGCAGTATGTTGTAAATGTAGTTAGCCGAACAGAAGATGCCTTATTGCGTCAGACTAAACGAGATCGTTTGTTGCAATTGTTTTTGCAGCTCCGAGACGCAGTTAAGGGGCAGACTGCTGATTTTTGTATCATTCATATTCGAAATCATCAGTTTTCAATTGGATTAGGAGAGGGCAATGAAAGAGCAGATCAGTTGGTGAGTGCAGCAAGTGCAGCTCCAGAAAGCGACTTCATGCGTGCTAGGGTATCCCATGAAGTATTTCATCAGAATGCTAAAGGCCTCAGAAGACAGTTTGGCCCCTCATGGGTAGAGGCCAAGGGGATTGTAAGGGCATGTCCTCAGTGTAGTCATCATGGCCCAGGATTGGGCCTTGGAGTCGACCCACAGGGGCTCAAGGCACTTGAGCTGTGGCAAATGGATGTGACGCATGTTTCTGAGTTTGGTAAAAGGAAGTATGTGCATGTCAGTATTGACACATTTTCTGGGTTTATGTGGGCTACGGCACAAGCTGGGGAGAAAGCTCTCCATGTTTGTAGGCATCTTACTGCTTGTTTCGCAGTAATGGGAGTGCCCCAGCAAGTCAAGACAGACAACAGTCCTGCATATATAAGCCAGAAAGTCAGAGAGTTTTTCAAAATGTGGGGTGTTAAGCATACTACAGGAATTCCACATTCTCACACAGGGCAAGCGGTCATTGAACGATCTCATCAGATATTGAAAAATCAGTTGCGAAAATTGAAAGAAGTTAAGGATTTAGAGGAACGCCTGCTAAAAGCATTGTTTGTTTTAAATCATCTACGCTTGACAGGGGACCGGGAGGATCCCCCAGCAGTCATTCATTATCACACAATCAATAGAGCAGCGTCAAATACTCTTCCAGAAATAAGGGTCCACTACCGAGACCCAGCTACAGGGGTCTGGAAGGGTCTAGTTCCAATTTTATTTATTGGCTGTGGTTATGTTTGTGTTTCCACAGGAGCGGGGCCTGTGTGGGTACCAAGTCGTTTTGTGAAGGCAGCCCTGGCAGTCACCAATGAGGCCAACAAAGTTTCTAATAGCAGCTCTCCTGCCAACAGTGCTTGCTCTGTTAACGAAGATTGAGCCTCGGCAAAACCTCTGGGTAACTTGGGTGAATGCTACTGGTACTAAGGAGTTTTGCCTAGCAATGGCTTCAGCCACAGATCCTTTTAGAACATGTCTCATTGGGGTACCTGGCTATGATCCCCAAGAGTTTGGGAAATTTGCCACTGTAAATTGTACCAATGGCTTACCAGTAGCAAATTGTTCTGCCAAGTTACTAAATTCTCTCAATGTCACTACCGTGGGATCCGCAAGAACTTGAGCTGTTAGGTGCTCAGATGATAGGGAACACTTCACGTAATTGGACTCAGACATGTTTTTTGTTTGGCAATACACAGCAAGGTTTTGACTCATATAAAAAGGCTAACTTTTCAGGTTGGACAAATGTGACTGCAGGAGGGCCATATAAATACCAAAACGCAGGGGATTTCTGTGGCACCAACGACACTAAAGGTTATCTTCGAAGCTTAGGGGCCTATGGGGTTGCTGTGAAGCAGAATGATACCATCTGGAACAATCTTACTGCTAAAGCTCTACCTTCTCATATTTTTTTGATTTGTGGGGATAGAGCTTGGCAGGGAATTCCTGCTCAGGTAATTGGTGGACCTTGTTATCTAGGGAAGCCTACTATGTTTGCTCCTAATATGGCTCAGCTTCATAACTTAACAAGACACTTAAGATCAAAACATGCATTTTTCAACCCTGGCTGTAATGATGAGGTGAAGCTGCTAAGCGTCGCAGCCAGGACTGCACTTGCTATTTTTGTACCTGGTGCAGCTGCTGCAAATGCATTAGCAAACCCAGAGAGATTTGCTTGTTGGTCTGAGAAACAGGATAGTGTTACTACGAAGATTTTAGAACAAATGTTACTGGATAAAAACAACTTGCGGCATGCACTTCAGCAAAATAGAGCTGCAATCGACTTTCTACTGTTAGCTCAAGGTCATGGTTGTAAAGATTTTGAAGGCATGTGTTGCTTAAACTTCTCTGATCATAGTGAACCTACTCATAAATCAATAGAATATCTGAAAGAACACATGGGAAAAATTCAGCACGACATGGCTTACTAGTATGTTTGGTGTTATATCACGATGGCTGCAGAGTTTACTTAAAGAAGGCCTAAGGCTTTTGATTGTCATATTGTTAATTATCATTGCTTGTTGTATTGTTTTAAGTATTATTAAGAAGTTGCTTAATAGGTTACGTAATCAGGCTTGGATTGCTCAAAAAGAAAAAGGGGAGATTGTTGAGGGCTTTTTGAAACAAAGGGGATATGATCTTCTTCAGCTGAGCAACCCAAGCTATTAGACTGGGGACTATAAATGGAACTGACCTTCGGTGATTGATTTAGGGTACTTAGGCCTCCAGGAGGTAGTTTACGTTAAGAGAGTTAGCCCAGATAGCTCATTCTGCTTTCTGAGTAGGTGATCCACTTGGGCTCTGTCTCACGCGCTGGCCACGCGGATATGGTGTACAAATGGAAAATACCCTTTAGACCCTGAGAGGAATAAAGTAGGAGAGAATCTGTGATAGGTGAGAGAGGAAAAGTGCACTTTGAAGCAGGGGATGCCCTGCTGGCACTGCCTATCGCATCCACCGCCAACACATTTCTTTTCTCTCCTTTTCTACAATTTGTCATTTCCTCAGGGGTCAATAAGTAATAATGCCTTTAGTGATACTTTAGCATAATTGTTCACTAATATTGATTTTAGTCGACACATAACTTCATAAGGTTGTATGCATAGTTAGGAGCCCTCTTAAAGTATTTTTTGCACATATTTTGGTGATTATTTAAAATCCTTATATTAGAACATACGAATGTTAAATACTTCCTTTTAACCAACCACAGATTAACATAGCATGGGGTCTTTTAGATTTTATTCTCAAGTTGTAAAAACTTTGGGCTACAGGGCAAACATGTTTGTTTTCCTTAGTGGGTTTAACAGTATTTCCTGTTAGGCTTTGTTTGACTTGTCTTCTTTCTCGTATTTAGTGCATTGTCAATCGAGTTGACTTGATTGAGTTATAATGATTATGTTATTAATATAAGTGGTGTTATTATTCTATGGTATGGTAGTAACTTGTTAATTAATAAAAGAAGGGGGAATTGTGGGAATACAAGAAGGATTTTAGAGTGCAGCAGCCATGGAGCAAGATAAGGACTTCACAGAACAACAGCTGCGGAGCAGGATAAACAGCATGAGAACCAAGGACACCTCTAAGAGAAGAATGCATGGCTCGCGGCTTTAGAGGGGGGGGGCGTTAGGGTTGTTATTGTAGTAGCTTTCCTCCAATTAGTGTGTGTGTGATTTACGAACACCCTTGTCTGTTTGCTATAAAAGCACGGGTCTTGAGTAATAAAGGGGAAGCATGATTTAACCATATTGGTGGATGTCATGACTTCAGCCGTCTGATCCGACTACACTACAACAGTTGAAAAAGCATACCCAGACGATAAAGGTAAATGCAAATCCTTTTCATGAATGGCTAAGCTCGCTATTTGGTGGTCTGTCCCTGTGGCTAACGGGACTAATCAAGAAAGGCTTGCGCTGGATATCGCTAATTATCATTGTGCTTATTGTAATCCTCATCGCCTACGGTTGTATCATGCGCAGCGTTGAAAGCATTACTCAAGGGGCTATGCTCGCACAAAAAGAAAAAGGGGGAATTGTTGAGGAGTGGCTGCAAGAACAGGGCGGCCACGAAGATGTGTACGAGCATAGCCTCTATCGCAGTACAGACTGCGTGCCCATGGAAAAGCACTAAGGGTAAATAAAGGACACAGTGCCCTTGAAGAAAGTTGTAAACAACTAAAAATGGAACTTGCATCTGCTATGTATCCGCTAAGTGTAAGGAAGCTGGCGAGTCTCCCAATCGCAGCAGCCCCCCATGAGTATTGCTCAATAATTGCTTCATGCCTTTACTCTGCCTAGCAACTATGAGCTACCCACCAATGAGCAAATGACACATGTATTAGGAACAATATATAAACCGTGTAAGTGTAACAATAAAGTGGAAGCTTGATCACTCATATTGAGTTCATGTTGCTTCCCTGTTCACTGGCAATCACGCTGTGATCCCTATCTGTGGCATCAAGTTTCTCAACAGAAAGCACAAATAACTCAGCAGCAAGTGACGTATTTGAGATATGAGACTACAGCTGGATTTTGAATCTTAAGAACTGCCAGGAAAGAAACCATCTGCCAAACACCTGAGCCACAAACTGCCAAGGAACTCTGTATGTTCCCAGGAATGACAGGATGGTGCCGACTGTTGATCCATAGCTACAGACTGATGGTGAAGCCAAACTATTATATGAAATGGGGAGGCAAGGAGGGCATTCCCTCAGCTGAAACAAGAACTCATGAAAGCCCCCTGTTTTGGGGCTACCAGACATGACCAAACCCTTCTGGCTGTTCTCACATGACAAACAAGGAGTAGCTCGGGAAATCCTTGCCCAGAACCTCGGGCCCTATCGAAGGGCAGTGGCACACTGCTCCAAACAGCTTGATGTAGTGAGTAAGGGATGGCCAGGGTGCCTGAGGGCAGTAGTCGCACTAGCGCTCAATATACAAGAAGCCCGTACATCTACGCTAGGCCAAAGAATAACAGTTTTAATATCTCACACAGTGTCTACTGTATTGGAGGTAAAAAGGGGGTGGGGGGGTGGGGAATTGGCTCTCACCCCAAAAGATTCCTGAAATCCCAGGCCATCCTGATAGTGCAGGATGGTGTAGAAATAATTGTAACTAATATTGTCAACCTAGTATCTTTCCTCAGCAGAACTCCTGGAGAACCAGTATTTCATGACTGCTTTGAAACAACTGAAGCTGCATATTCCAGCTGGCCGACCAGACCTGAAAGACTAATCTTTCAGGTTTAGAAAGAATTAGAAGATGCAGAAGATACCTGGTTTACAGACAGTAGCAGTCTTGTGAGACAAGGAAACTGTAAAGCAGGATAGGCAGTAACTGCTACTGACATGGTAACTGAACCACAACCTTACTTGCGGGGACTTCCCTCAGAAGGCTGAAATAACTGCCTTGACTGGAGCCTTAATTATACGGACAGATGCTAATTACGTATTTCGGTGCCACACGCTCATAGTACCATCTCAAAAGAGCAAGGATTGCTCACACACAAGGAAAACAGCATGATGTAAACCTACCAATGGCTATTACGCTTTGTAAAGGACATCAGAAAGGTAACGCTGTACAGGAAACTGGAAATAAGATGATGGATCAGGTGGCAGAACAGGCAGCTGCAGAAGGCTTTAGTTCCAGATGGTAAACTTAAATAATCTCTGAACCTAAGTCAGAACCTGTAAAATATTCTAAAGAGGACAGGAGTATAATTAATGATTTAGAAGGGAAGAGAGCAAGCTGACAGATGGGTGCACACCCAGATGGACGCACTGTTACGCCCTTTTTCATGTCCTATTTTATGGAAATTGGTTCTAAGGGAAGATAAGAAAATATATTGGACAAACAGACACTACAAAGTACGATCCTAGTACCAGGAACAGGGTATAAATGGGCCTATTGGGAAAGGGAACCTTCCAGGGCAACAAGGGCAAACTGATTTCTTGGAACACCCAAGAAAAGGGGGGTATCGTTGTATGTCGGTAGTGATGCCTTTTTACAGTGGCCAGAGGCATTCCTTTGTAGGACTAACAAGACACGTGGGGTAACTAAAGTATTGTTACAGGGAGTTATTCCAAGACACTGATGAACTGCTTGGTCTGTCAAGGAAAGTGCACCGTCAAAAGTTAAACTCATAAAGAAAAGATGACTTGGTCACTAATTTGCTTTATCTCAATGCGCACAGGAGGTGTTTTAGCCTAGGAAGAGAACTCCTTTTACAATGTAATTAGTAACTTTTCTAAAACTTTAAACTTTCCTGATTGCTGGGTCCGTACATGACTACCGAAGGCAGGGATGGAAGTACTGTGGTTTGGGATCCTGTTACTAAATTGGTCTGCTCAGTACAAATATAAAAGTGGTCAAAGGGAGTCCATTTATTTAGGGGCAGGTGAGGAAGCTACTGTCAGCAGCACTATTATTCTAGGACCTTACACTTCCATATCTAAAAGTGGCTTCCATTAAGGAGAGTAGTAACACCCTATTGGAGGGAACAAATATTATAATGGAAGTAGTATGAGCAGGTGCAGCCTGGGTAAAGGTTTCTGGTGGTTATGGGGAGATGGAAGAGCTCAAAAGTCAGTACCGATAACTTGGAAAGGACACTGTATAGGAGAGTACTTAGCACCTCCTATGAGTCTCCATCCAAAAGAACTCATAGCAGGGATAGGGAGAACTGTGTGGAGCCAGCATCAAAATAGGAGAAGGGCCCGAAGTGTGTGTAACCCATTGGTGAGACAGAATACGGGATACCATAGCTTCGTCAGTGCCCTTGTCCCAATATTAGGAGTAGCACAGCTGGAAAGAGCTGTAGTAAATATCTCTGACATATTAGAAATAATTGAGAATGCAACGGCGGATGCCCTACGGGCAGTCCAAGAGGAAGTATCCTCTCTATCCAGAATCATATTACGAAACAGAACGGTGCTGGATTTGTTAACTGCAAAGGAAGGGGAAGTGTGTACGGTAATAAATCGCAGCTGTTGTGCGTATATAAACAAGGATCAACAATTGAGACAGATTTAAAAAAAAAAATTGGAACCAAACGAAAGTCTTGCACGAGGACAACACTGATTGGGACGTGACTTTCTCAGACCTATGGGATAGACGTACGAGTTGGCTACCAAATCTCAGATGGCTGAAACAATTTTTTTCAGCAAGCGTTGTTCTACTTTTCCTGGTGGGTGTCATGTGTCTGGTGCTGAGATGTTTGATGTGTTTGTGTCAGAATACAGGGAAAGAATACAAAAAGTGAGAAAGGTATAGGATGAGACAAAAGATGAAAAGAGGGCTCTACTTCCAGAAATCATTAGGGAGGAATGGGATAATCTAGCAGACAGGTGTCTCTGCTAGATTAATGAAAATGGGGGAATTGAGGGACAAAAGGGGATAGAGTACACAATTGGGGTTAATCTACAAAGAAAAATAAAATGAAGACAAACGTTTAGTCTCACAAATATGGGAAAGTAAGTTCCAACATATGGAACAAATAGTATGCACACAAAAGCAAGGGAAGCCTTGTTTTGAACATAGAGGAAGTTTCAAGAGATGGTATAGATAACAAACAATGCTTGACATCGCAAGGACTTCAAGCAGAGATAAGAAAATAAGGGAACGGCAAGGCAAGCAGAAACTGGTTAAAGGGGGGGTCTCTCCCCCGAGGAGTTTAAAAGTTTACAGCAAGGAAGACTACGAGCCTTTGCGAGGAAGACCGTGAGCCTTCACCCAACGGCCACCAGGAGAAGCTCCCTACAGTCTGCGGCACAGGTGCAAGGGGGAGGGATCATATGTGAGGGAGTTCTCGGAAATGTAATGCATATGTATCCGCAATCCAGAAATCTTTTGAACAAGCATAAACTTGTCCTATGTATGTAGCTAACTTTTGCGTACCAGCGTGCAAGTCACGAGGAGCTATCCCCTTGCACCAGAGCGTACGCGCATCGCTAATAAACATACCTGCTCCATATCCCTATGCTGGATATAGGGTTTGATTTGCACACGTCAAGCCTGTACCCGAAGTAAAAGACGCGCAACTGACAACAAAGTCCGCACGAGCCAGTTCCTGTAGAGCACTCCGCATGCGCCAGTCTCAGCACAGCACTACGCATGCGCCGGTTCCGGTGCAGCAACACGCACGCGTCGGTCCCGCCGTGGCACTCCGCATGCGCGAGTCCTGGCACAGCACTACTCATGCGCAGGTCTCGGCGCGGCACTACGCGTGCGCGCGGCCCCACACATCACTACGCGTGCGCCAATCCCGGAGCTACACTACGCATGCGCCGACCCCGGCACGTCACTACGCATGCACAAATCCTTGCACATCACTACGCATGCGCCTGATCCTGTGAGGCAACATGCATGCGTGAGACCCGGCGCGATATTATTCATGCGCACATTCCAGCACAAGAGTACGCACGCGCCAATCTGGGTGTGGCAGTACGCATGCGCACTTCCTGGCTAAGCACTACTCATGCGCCAATCCGGGCGATGTAATACGCATGCGCGAGGCCTGGCTAAGCACTACGCATGTGCCAATCCGGGTGGGGCAATACACATGCGCGCGTTCCGGAACAGGAGTACGCATGGGCGAATCCGGGCGTGGCACTACGCACGCACCAGTCCGGGCGAGACAATACAAATGCTCGCATTCCCTAGGGACGCTACGCATGCACGCGTTTCGGCACAGGAGTGTGCATGGGCAAATTCGTGCGTGGTAGTACGCACGCGCGCCTCCTGGCTAAGCATTACGCATGCGCCAATCCGGGCAAGGGAATACGCATGCGCGTGTCCGCGCTTGGCACAACGCATGTGCGGGTCCTGGCGAAGTACTACGCATGTGCCAATCCTGGTGTGGCAATGCGTACGTTCCGGACATTATTACGCATGCGGGAATCCGGTTGTGGCACTACGCACGCGCGAGTTCTGGCTAAGCACGACGCATGCGCCCATCTCGGCGAGGCAATACGCATGCGCGCGTTCCGGAGGGACACTACGCATGCGTGCGTTCCGGACAGGAGTACACATGCGCAATTCCGGGCGTGGCACTACGCATGCGCCCGTCTGGGCGAGACAATACGCATGCTCGTGTTCCGGCGCAGGAGTGCGCATGAGCTGGTTTCGGCGCAGCAACACGGAAGCGCTTATCTCGGCGGTGGAGTACGCATGCGTCCGTCTCGTCGCTGCTATACGCATGCGTACTTTTCTTTGTGGTACTGCGCATGTGCGAGTTTTGGCACAACACTACACATGCGCCAGTTGCCGTACAGCAACACGCATGCGTCAGTCTCGGAGTGTCACTACGCATGCGGCGGTTCCTGCGCAGCAACACGCATGTACTAATCGCGTTACAACAATACGCATGAGCCAAAGTCGGAACAGCACTACGCATGCACTTGTCCCGGTGCGGCACTGAGAATGCGCCAGTCTGGGGTGGCATTACGCATGCGGCGGTCCCGGCGCAGTAGTACGCATGTGCCTGTTCCGGTACGACACTACCCATTCACATATCCGTGCACTGCAGCGCGCATGCGCGAGTCATGGCACTGCACTACGAATGTGCCAGTCCCGGCATGCACCGGTTTCTGTGGGACAGTACGTTTGCGCCTATCCCAGCAAAATATTACGAATGCGCCGCACCCCGTTCGGCTCGGCAATACGCATTTGCTGGTCTTTTCACTGTGCCATTCATGCGCCGGTCCCGGCTCAGTACTGCGCATGCGCCAGTTCCTGTACGACACTACGCATGCGCCGGACCCTGCGCTGTACTACGCGTGCGCCTGTTCCGGCACGGCAATACGCATGTGCCAGTTCCGGTTCGTCACTACGCATGCGCTTTTTCTTGCATCGTGTTGCGCATGCCCTTCTTTCTGTGCAGCAATACGCATGCGTCAGTCTCGCTGCGCGCATGCGGTTTGGTTTCCGCCGTGCTAGATATAGACAGTCGGAGTTTTGCCGTTTTACCACGCGGTGGCAGCAGAGACCGCGCAAAGACTTCGTTGGGCGGTGCCGACCCGCGGCACGCTCCATGGCCATCCGTTTTCTTTCGCTGTCTGAAAAACTCGAAGTTAGACGGGAAGTATAGGAAAAAAAACAAAACCCAACTATGAATAACAAGGAAAACTCCAAACCCAGCAAACCTGTGCTAACTGCTTGCGAATATCTGTAAATAAATAAACAATCATCGAATTGATGTTCTTATGCTTTTTTTTTTTTTTTTTTTTTTTCTTCACAACATCTGGGATGATCAAAGCTGGTATCAATTGGATAGATTCATGCAGTGAAGACATGGATGGTTTGGAATGATTAAGAGAGCAACACAAAACAGACAAGCAACTTTTAGAAAAAACAGGGTAGTAACAGCTTCTGTACCTGGCCTTACCACTCAGATTCTGTCCCATTCACCCAAAACTTGTAATTATCTTCTGGATCAGTTTTGTTATCCAGCGATTTGTCATCAGCTCTTTCATTTGCGACTGTTGCAGCATCTGCCTCAGGGCGTTCTGACCACAGGCACCACATTTGAACCATTTTAATAACAGTGGGATTCCCAGTCACAGTTTCAAGGATTTGGTCTACTTTTGACCCAAAGCAAGAATTAATACAAAGCATGAGGTATGTATAAGTCATCATTAGGCATGCTTCTCAGAATCACCTTCGGGAAACAGATAATGGATTTGTAATAAAAATCTTGGTAAAATGCTACAGAATAATAATATGAGAACACTTCTCAAGGAGGCAAGGAACTTAGTCCAGCACTGTTTGCCTGCAGACACCTGTTTGGCAATTGTTCCAGATCCAGCTGTAAATCCCTTTTGGGATTACAAATAATTAAAAAAATTTAAAAAAAAATTATTAAAAAAAAAATTTAAAAAGGAAAAATAAGGTAGTTATTATAGAAGAAAAATAACGGCTTGGGGTGGAGTGGCTGGAAGACTGTGTAGAGGAAATGGACCTGGGGGTATTGATTGATGCTCATCTGAACATGAGCCAACGGTGTGCCCAGGTGGCCAAGAAGGCAAACGCATCCTGGCTTGCATCAGAAACAGCGTTACCAGCAGGAGCAGAGAGGTGATTGTCTCCCTGTACTCAGCGCTGGTGAGGCCGCACCTCGAGTGCTGTGTCCAGTTTTGGGCCCTTCACTGAAAGAAAGACATCAAGGCCCTGGAACATGTTCAAAGAAGGGCAACAAAGCTGGTGAGGGGTCTGGAGCACAGGCCATATGAGGAGAGGCTGAAGGAGCTGGGAATGTTCAGCCTGGAGAAGAGGAGGCTCAGGGGAGACCTTATAGCTCTCTATAACTTCCTGAAGGGAAGTTGTAGTGAGCTGGGGGTCGGCCTCTTCTCTCGTGTCATTAGTGATAGGACTAGAGGGAATGGCTTCAAGCTGCTGCAGGGGAGATTCAGGCTGGACATTAGGAAATATTACTTCTCAGAAAGGGTGGTCAGCACTGGAATGTACTGCCCAGGGAGGTGGTGGAGTCACCGACCCTGGGGGTGTCCAAGGAATGATTGGATGTTGTGTTGAGGGACACGGTTTAATGGGAGCTATTGGTGATAGGTGAACGGTTGGACTGGATGGTTGGACTTGTAGGTCTTTTCCAACCTTGGTGATTCTGTGATTCTGTGAAATAAGCAATCAATGACAGAAGCCATTCCTAGAATACTGCTATGGGAAATGTAGCAGCAGCGAATGAAGCATCTACATTTTCCTGAACTACTGCTCCAGGAAAAAAAAAAAGAAAAGAAGAAAAAAGAAGAAAAAAAATCTTTTAAAAGCATGAAAAAAAAAAAAAAAAAAAAGCAGAGAGTCATCTCCTCCAACGTTACATGTATTTGCTCTAGACAGAAAGTGGCACAGCTTAGTATTGTAGAGAACTGAAGCCATAAGCACCAAGCTCCTCAGCTCCAGTCAAACCAGCAAAATGTGCCTATGGACCAACAGAATCCTTAAGTAGGACAGCCAGTAAAAATGTCCAAAAAAACCACCTGATTCTCAGCCTACTCATTCGTTTTTGAAAATCCAGAGGCCTCCCTGTTAGCTCCACCTCTGGCCTGTAAAGCCTGAGCTAGCAGTCTGTTGGAAGTCCTCATTATTAGACAGCAGAGAATTTAGATTGGACTGACTTTTAGGAAGTCACTGCATTAGATCAAAAATAGTGCCTTCCTGAGTGACAAAGTATGGGGCTATAGAAAAACAGCTTAATTCCTCAAGAACAAAGTTAATTCCCCCTTTCCAGATTACAGAAAGGACTGACATGAAACAGGATGAGCAGAATGCAGGGACAGTTTGGCATGATCTGCAAATTAGCAAGGGACATCACATGAGAATGGTTTCAATTCTAGAAACCGTCCAAATTGAGGCAACAGCGCATGCTACAACATACCTGATCTCCTCCTGTAGCTCTGTTTTGGAAAGCTGACACAACAGATATTCCTCTCTTTGACTGGACGCTCAGTTATGCAGCATGAAGATGATCGAATCCATGAACTCTGCACATTTGCTTTGAGGTGTCTGAAACATCAACTTGCCCAAGTATGCCAGGCTAGTCTACAACAAGAAGAGAAACTGCTCGGCGCACACGTCCGCAAAGGGCAGCACCACAAAGAACTATGATGCCCCAGTGCTGTGGTGCATTGCAAAGATGGTGCTGATGCACGGAAGCCTCTGTGACAAAAGGAGTGCTCTAGGAGCAGCACAAGAAGCTGCATACCTTGCATGGTATACCATGCAAGGCATATACATACCATGAAGGAAGCAGAGCAGATGCTGACAGGCTTCCAGCTTTTTTCCCTCTCTTCTCTTTGATCAAAGCTTTCAAATATATTATATAATAAAATATAGAATAGTGTTCATGTCTAAGAATATTTATACAAGTATGAAAATGTTTTTCAGTACACATAATGTATGACATATATCACTGAATATCAGGTAACCAATTTATGTCAGTGACATTGACAAGATGACATGAATGACATGTCTATTATATACACATCATTACATAATATTAAAGATAGGTAGAGAGACGAGTGAGAGGTAGAGAAATGGACTCTATGTACTTAAAAGCATCTTTGTAATACAGAGCAGCACACATCAGGATGTGTACCAGCATATACATGCAGCCGCAGAATAACTTTGCGCACAGCCGACAGTGATGGGGCACAGAAGAGGTGGCTGCAATGCCGGGCAGCCATCATGCCCCATTGCATGGAGGAGTCATTTCTCAGCCCCGAATGAGCTGCTCCGTGATGCTCTCTAGGGAGGAGGCTTGAGCAGTGAGTGCAGTGGTGATGATACAGAAAAACAAGTGGAATAAACTATCATTAAAATTCTACTAAAGTGATTCCTGTCCCTGCCCCACAGCGACACAGGGCAAAGAGCTCCCCATTTTGGGTGTGCATGCGTCCACTCTTTTGCCTTCTTGCATCTTCAGGGGGATGGGGGCAGGGAATGAGTAGCAGCTTTGTACCTGGCATAGAGAAAAAAACAGTAAGATGAGAGTATGTGGGGAATAAAGTGAGCCTAGGGAAGAGTTCCAGGAAGGGAGAGATGCAAAGGATGCCATGCAGATTTGAAAGTCTTGCAGTGTTATAAATACAATGAGGAACTCCAAGAAAGGAGTCTGAACCATGCATTTGGAGGTGGAGGGAAAGGAGGGCAGGGACTCAGTAGGGGCAACTATTTCCAGCTTTGAGAGCTGCTGTTTCTTATCAAGTTCTCCTTCTACTTCTTGCCCCAGGCCACTCTACACCCTTGACCATGGAGCTCCACTGTTATTAGCAGTTTATTTTCGCATCCTAAAGGACTTTGCCCAAATCTTCTCCCACAGACAACTGACAGATATTAAATTAAAAAAAAAAAAAAAAAAAAAAAAATTAAAAAAAAAAAAAAGAAAGAAAAAAAGAAAATAAGTTAATCTATTCACCAGAACACCAGAATTCAGATGTTTTGCTTTATCATCACTTTTTGGGTATAGCCCAACAAGAGCTCACAGCAATCACAGCACCAAAACTAGATCACTGCTTCTTCATCTTTGATAAACTGCTGATTAAATGGGTGGTGTAAATCACCTGTTCCTGCTGTCATCTGATAGAAAATGAGCCTGGCACAGCCACACAGGTTACTGGAACAAAGAAGGCTGCAAGATAGAGGAGTTCAATAAAATAATTCACTATTTTAGCTCATAGAGGAAATATGACGTTTCCCGTACTCCATAACTACTGTAAGGAGGAGTGGCATAATATAAATACTTATGACATATCCTAATTTGTCCAACTGTGGTTCCTGGTACTTCATCCAAGCCCAACCTGCTAGGTTGGCAACCTGGGTTCTGCTAATGAAGGCAGTGGCTGGTGGGGACTGTTCAAGCTTACTGTGTGGCCCAAAAAGCCAACGGGTAAAGAGGAGGTGGGTTGGCAGGAGACCAGAAATAGGAGGTTTTCATCCATGGAATCTAAACACTGACTTTTAGTATAAAACACATCATATACATAGGCTCAGAATATTTAGCCCTCCTTTCAGGGTACTAGCTAAACAGTAAGTTGGTACTTAAAAGCCCAAATAAAGTCCCCCAAGGTAAAACAAACAAACAAACAAACAAACAAACAAACAATTTATGTGCTGTGACATATACAACTCACGTAGCAAGTTTGTTGTAAAGAGTGTCTGGGTGTCACCTGCCCTCTGTGGCAAGCTAAGAAGAACTTTTGCAGAGAGACTGACTGTACAGGCCCAACACAAAAATCATACACGGTCTTTAGTTTGAATGGAGCTTTGACAATATTCTCTAAACCCATGGAAGAAAAGTGTCAAATCCTAAATCTCTAAAACCAAATGTTTCTGCACCTATGAGGAGCAGCAACTGATGGAGCTCTGGACCAGTTAAATGTGTTCTGATTTAGATCTACTCCTCCTGCACACAATGACAGGAATTCCCTTCTCTCAAATATACATTTTATTCAGCACCTGTGAATGTAGGGTGATTTAAACACACTTCTTTCCTAAAGTCTTACTGTTCTCAGAGTAGCAGTGGTTTTGATATAGGATGGATTCTTCTCCAAAAAAAAAAAAAAAAAAAGGGGGGGGGGGGGGGGGTGGAATTCAATCCTGTAAAAGTGCAACCTCAGAATTGACTATGTATCTGCATGTTAGTTCTCAAATATGGCTTAGATGGGAGAACGAACACTTAGGAAAATTTAACCTGAATTTTCAGAATTAATTCTGGGGCTTTAAATTTTATTTACAGCCAGGTAAGAGGATTCATGCTATTAGGCATTGTTCTTGCTATCAGGCATTATTAACAGGAAAGATAATATCTAATTACAGAGAGGTTTTTTAAATCATTATACTTAGTATCATGTATGCAACTGTGATGTAAGACAATGAAACATATAATGTGTATGCATGACCATCAAGAACTGTTCCGGATAATTCCATTCCTTTGTTGGCAAGCAGACAGAGTTGTAGCTCTGTTCAGGGAAGATGGAGCAGCAATGGTCTGACTGAGCCAAAATGGGATGTGTAGTATCCTGCAGCATTATTATCTGCACGCCACCACCAGTGAAGCTGCTGACTGTTTCTCTCCTACGTCAGTGCACTGGTTTCCTGGTTTTCCAGTGTGAGTTTCATGCCCATTTTGTTCAGCTGAGCTCCATCACTGTTTTGCCAGACTAATATCTTCCATGTCGCTACAGAAGTTAATGAGCTAGGCCACAGCTAAAAGAAAATGTTACTTAAGAGCACTTCCAATTATCTCTCTTCGCTGAAAAGGATCACTGGGAAACACAGTTTTGGCTGCTCCTGTGAGGGAAAAATGTTGAGTTGTATGTCTGTCAAGGGTAACACTGTAACCAAGAAAAAAAATGGTTCTGTTCCAAAGCCCTAACATCCTGGGTCTTTCAAATAACGCAATACAGCAACAAAACAGATGCTGAGGAGGCCCCAGATTACCCAGTTACTTCTGTCTTCAATTACGTGTTTGTTACTGAATGTATTCACAGCTACCTCAGTCATGTGGACATGCCCGTGATTCATGCCTTTCAAAGATTCATTTGAAAGTTGCTGAAGGTTATAATTTCTCTTGTTTAACCTGATGTGGAAGACCTAGCAACAGAAGGGCTGGAAGCAACTTCAGTGGTGACCCTCACATGAGCTTGACCAGGTTTCTTCACAGTCTTCTTGAGAACTGAAGTAGGGCTACCTGATGGTGCCAGGAGGTGGTACCAGATGGTCTGTGCAAATCCTGAGAGCATGCCTGGTCAGAGAGGTTAGCAGTTAGTTTGTTAATTACAGGAGGATTACTCCCATAAATGGTGCAACTGAGTAAACAGTGCTTAGCTTTAGAAATATGTGATAAGCTTGTGTTTGCAAAGGAGAGAAAGCAAAGCTGTAGAAGTTGTGCTAATTATTTTTGTATCCCAGAACATTTCCAAATACAGTGGACAGTAACAAAGAGTTTGTGTCCTGCAGAGTTCACCAGAGTACAGTCAAAGGTCTAACTATCAATTAAAATGCCTAGGGAGACAAGAAAAGAGAAATGCAACAAAACCAGAAACTGATATCAAGATCTGTCACAAATGTTACATGGCCTTGGAAAAGTTTTTGTTTTCACAATATACAAAGTAAGACACAGACACATTAGGAATTACGAAGATCAGTATTTCTGGATCCAGTCAAAACTAGGACACTCCCTTGTACAGAAGCCAGTACAACAGCAGGGCTTGGAAATGGGAATAAAGTGTAATGGTTTCTGACACAAACTGCTGGCACTGCTTTTTTCAGTCTGTTTTGGTTTTGTGCCTCCTGTTAAAGACTGCCAAGTTCAACACTCCCCACTCCCCCACTCCCCAAAAGAAAAAATATATATATATTAACAAATACTGCATTTCAGAACACAATCTCAAAACAGAAAATCTAATCATTGGAATGTCTTTATATTAACTTTACATAACTGGCCAACAGCACCCAGTTTCCCTAATTCTGAAAATAAAACAATGCCAGACATTTCAATCATTCAGCTAATAAATAAATACCTATTTTTACCCTTTAGAGGGAAATACTGAGAATGTAGTACCCACTCAAGTTCTTCTTCATTCATTTTGTTATCCCTGAAAAAGTAATAATTAGATCTGCAGAGGTACTACGCTGCACTAAGTCAGCTGGTGTAACTGGCAAAAGCAGATGAGCTTTTGATCACTCAGAGGCCTCTGTCAAGTCCAAAGCAGAAGCAGCAGACCTAAATAAAATCCTAAATAAAATTAGCAGAGTTATACAGAACTAGAAATCAATTGCTCAGAGTTTAGCTGTGTGCATATCAGTTAGATCACCTCTGAGAGACAAAGACGCTGACTTTCTTTGAAATAAAAGAGAAGTTGGTAAAGGAATGAATAAGGATGCAGTGTTAGGGAAGGTAAACAGGCACTTTATTGACTATTGAATAGAGAAGTTAAGGAGGAAGAATATTATGATATGCCACAAAACTGGTTAGGCTATTGAGTCTGTGATTCTATTTCAGACTAAAGCGGGACTTATCTGCAAAAGCTCATCTACTCTAAGCTTAACTGATAAAAGATTACCTATAAATTCCCGTTTCCTCATGTCTCAAGACCATCATGGAAATGACAATCTACTACAAACGCAGAAGATGTCATGCACCTCAATCACATTTAAATAATAAAAAATGCCAAGATACATATCCTATTACCCCTAGTCATGTTTCACTTTCACAGATGTCATACTGAAGTAACTGGAAATTTGCTGTTCAATCCCTGTAACACTGCAAGCAGTACTAACCTTTCTTCGTACCAATCATAATTATACCCATTGCTGTCTATTTGGGCACTGAGGTCTTTCAGGTCTGTGATGAGCAGTTACGAGACAAGCATTATACAGGTTTTCCTATCAAAGTTGTTTAGTGTGAACTGCTTTTGGGGGGGGGGGGGGGGGGGGGAAAGCCTACAACAGCTTCTGGTCCTGTCTGCCTCCATGTTAGCTTTATAGTTTAATGATCACATTTCCCATTGTGACTCTGCAGTTCCTAAGAGTTCTCTTGCTGTTAATCTAACATCCATGGATCCTTCATCCTGTTACAGATACTCCTAATTGCTACTCTTTCTGCTGTCTCAGCTCTTCAACTTTTTTTCACTCCTTACATAGAACAATGCACAGCTTTGATCTGTCTTAAGTTTCCAAATTCAGATAAGAAGCAATATAGAACTGAACAGAAGTGTACAAATAGAAATCATTGGGAAACACAGAACCTGCTCCTTCAGTTCTATTACTCTAGTGGACAGTTCTATTACTCTAGTAGAAAAACAATGTCCTCTTTAATAGATGACAAGAGGGTCTCACTAAAGATTTCCATGTAATATTTGAAGCCTACTATTGGCTCTGAATATACCTAAAATGCCAGAAGGGAGATGCACATTAATTTAAGTGAAATTATGGATATTAGATGTGCCAGTGCTTAGGAGAGAAAACTCTGGAAACTAAGTATTTTCTACTATGTTTTTTGCATACTCTAGCTGATTCGTACATTGATGTTTACTCTCTGCTGTACTGTTTCCTAAATGAAACATTTCCTCAATACATACTCTTGTAAGTGATACTGCACTTCATCCAAATGGCCTTCCTGAATGTAAGCCATATCAAAGTTAAGCGCATAATACCTGCAGGCTAAAACCTGTGAACTCTTAGATGGACCATTATGCCCATTAAACATAAATAAAACAAATTCCAATTTACGTACATACAGGGTAGGTTTTTGTTTTGGTTAGAATCATTTCTATACTATCCCTTTTGTAAAAGCTATCGAATACAAATTTAGATGAAAAATAATGTCTGTGAATTCCTACCTATGAAATTTTTATGCCTCTTGTAGCAGAGAGCACAACAATAAATCTAGAAACACCAGACAGTGATATTTATTGATCTAAAGTACTCTGAACATCCCTTTTAAATTACAATTATCATAAGGACAACAAACAACAACAACAAAAAAGCCTTAAATATTTCCTGAAACTTGAGAAGTGTCACTATAAGTAGGGCTTCTCCAGAATATACCAGGGAACACAGAATGGAACAGATCTATAGCCTATATCTGGCATCGACAAAATGTTAAAATTATCCAGTTCACTTCATGAGATATTATAAAGTTAGAAGCACTACAGGGCTTTCAATAATTTTATTTATTTATAGTGAATAAAAATACAGCCTCAAAAATAATACTGAAAAACTCTTAAGATTCAAAGCCTACTGAGACTCACTACCTTCAAATCCCAAGTACCAGCCACTACAATTGTATCAGTATCAACTCCTGTAACAAAGTGACCTTTATAAGCAGCAAACTGTATCAAAACATAAAGTCACTAGCAAGTATAGCCCAGGCCTTCTCATCACGCCAATTGTGGTTTTTAAAACAAATAACCAAGTATCCATGCCATCCTCTCCCCCTAACTACTACTGCCTATAATTAAATTTGCCAAAATGTACTAATGTGAGGAAAGAGGGGCCTGCGTAACATGATTGCCTTGCCCAGCCCAGGGAACAGAACCACTCCACCAGGACTGTGAACATTCTGGAAACTGCGGAAACAGTGATGAATATCCTGATAAGAGACAATGAGAAACTAATTGGACTATACAGTGCAAAGAGAATGCAATGCTTCTCCACTGTTTGCACAGTACAAATAATGCTATTGTTTGAATAAACTATGCAGCTAGAAAATCAGCAGTGAGCTTTGACTGATACATGGAGCTCAATTCACAAAAGATGATGTTGTCACACTAATTATGCCCAGCTTCCTAACAAAAACCCAACAGTTTTAAGAGACCTGTTTCATAAGGCATACATTGCAAGGTAGCTACACTTGACAGCTGTTGTAACTGCAATGAAGAATAAACATAAGAATCAAGCTTTTAACACAATGACATTTACTCAGACATCTGAGATGGCAAATGTACCCAGCATATCTCATATGGATGCTGTAAATGTCGCACAGAAAAAAAAAGTTGTTTTCTGCAGTCTTTCAACAGAAAACATGATTAACCATCCCTTAAGTGGAATCTACAGCACTATTGAACAGTCTGTGTGGCAAGGCTGACTCAGTTATCCATCACTCCTTTAATAGTTCACCAGATATCTTTCTTTTTCTCTGTCCAACCTATGTATTTTTCCACAGTGACAAAACCTCCATCTTTAAGCATATATAACATTGATTTTAGAAGGAGGTGGGGTTCAACACCTAGAGACCACTGCTTTGCAATGCAGTGAAGCACATTCTGCTGTTAGACGATCAAAAAATAACTGTCAGTAAGATAGGCAAGAAAGAAGTTCAGAGATCTTCGTGGCTGATGTTTTGTACAGTCCTGTCACGTACAAACGACCAGGGTTGCCTGAACTGATGGTGTCATGCTTAAACAATTCCTTTAAGGTCAGTTAAAATGAACTTCCAAGTTCATTTAACACTGTTGCTTTACACTGGCTACCCTGCAAATTCTCTTGCTATTTAAAATAAACAAAGATCTCAAGTAAATTACCCTTACCTCCACCTTAAATGAGGTCTAGGAGGGGATGGATCCTGGCTCCACCCCTTTCAGTCACTCAGGTGCATGCTGCCCAGGGTTGGCCCTGCCTTCCACCAGGTGCTCAGTAGTTCAGGTCATGACTTAGCATTTCTGCTACAGTGATCAAGGAGCATCTCCCCGATTTTATCATTTGTTAAAGTAAGCAATTTGTTTTTGAGGAAAGGTCTACAAAAACTGTCTCAACTCAAACATAATCACCCAAATCTGGGAAATTTGCAAGAGGTGGGGCTCTTCATCAGCTTGCACTTGAGGATTTGTTTAGTTTTTAAATCCACCCATGACAAACCGTTGGCCATTTTGGGCTAGAAAGGAATCCTGCTCCTGACAGATTTCCCTCAGAGTATTCAGTGACAGAGCTGAGACACATCCCTGCCACGAGACAACAGATTATAGGAGAGCGCCTGGGGACTCTGTTGATGTGCAGTTTGCACCGTAACCTCACACAAAGAAAGATGTGGGTATTGTGGTCTGCATTAGTTGAAGTGCTGCCGTCAGGTGAAGGTGATGACACTGACAAGGCCATGCACATGAGTTCTGATCTCCTCAGGAGACCCAGAGCTATTGCAGACAGCCCTGTCTTCCAGAAGGTGAAAATTTAGCAGATATAGGAGGCTGCAGTCTCTAATACCTACCAAAGAGGTACAGCTTACATGTCTGCAAGGACTGAATTCTAGGTATGAAATAAAGACACGTCCTTGCCGCTGACACACATCACCCTGAGGTAGGGAGAGCCACCAACAGCACCAATAACGCGTAGGCAGCCTGCAGCGCTGCCCAAGCCGTTGTTCCCACCCCCTGTCCGCACAAAGGAGTGCTTTCGAGGCCAGCTCGGTCAACAAAACACTAACAGAACGCACGAGGATCTCTCTGCACGCTGTCTTGAAGGCGGCCGCCACCGACCCCCTTCACGTGCGCTCCGAAACCAGAGCACAAGCGACGTGCCGCCGCCGCAGACGGTCATGGCGAACACCCCGCCCTGCAGCACTGGCAACGCCCGGGGACTCCGCCTACCGGCCGCAGACGTCTCGCGCGGCCCCGCCCCTATATTAGGGGTGGCCGTAGCGTAGGTCTCGGTGTGGGATTGTTGTGTTTGTATAAGCTGCTTCGTGGAGCCGGTACTATGGCAGGTCAGTGAGTGCGGCCGCACCTTCCGTGGGCGCGCGGCACCCGCGCTGCGACTCGCCAGGGCCGCTGGCGGCGCGGGCCGGGTCTGTGTGGCCGTCGGCGCGCTCTCAGCCGCGTCCCGGCCGCGTCGCAGGGTTGGGGCGGGCCGCGCCGGCTCCTATTTTTAGGTAGCAGTCCCTGCCAGCTGCGGGCTGCTGACCTCGGCCTGTTCCGCGCTAGGATGCAGGGGCGCGGCAGGCCGATGCGGCAGCTGGTGTGGTCTGGGGCTGCCCGCGAAGTGGGGATGGCGTCTCGTGGGCTGGGAGGACGCTCCTGCTGCAGCCCAGCTCGGCGCTGGGGCCTCGCTGCTGGCGGGAGGCTTGCAGTCTGAGAACCGAGGGGGTGTGGAGAGCTCCCAACCGGGCTGCGGCAGCTCGCGGAGTACACGCAGCCCCTTCCTGAAGTGCTACAGGGAGTGAGTAACTTCTGAGCGTCCCGACACCGCGCTGAGTGCGTCGCCGCCGCTTCGAGTGTGCTGGCCTTTCTTCCTATCGGATTTCTCTCTGATTTTTTTTTTTTTTCTGGTGAAGCTGTTAGCAGTGTCGATTTCCCTCTCACATCTGGAAGGCTGCAGGGGATTGTTCCTCACTTTCCCATGCACATCTCGTTCAGATGCTCTTGCCTCTGAGAATCTCTGTGCTTAGGACTGAGAGATTACTAACAGAGAGCAGGAGAACAGCCAAACAGCGGTGAGAACGCTGGGTGTGCCAGAGTGCACATCCAAAACAAGTTAAAAGCTCACAGGTTAAGTACAGAACATGTGGGGCAGACACCAGTCCACTGCCGCATGCTGTCCCATGAAGGGTTGATCATGGCTTGGACTTCCAGAATGCTTCTCTTATATGTGTGGGGAGGGGAGCAGTGCCACGACTGTTCTGTACAAGCTTGTCCCTGGGCGCTGTTATTGCTATGTAACCCACACTGTGTTGCAGCTATGCTAAGAACTAGCTATATTTTAGGGACAATGACGACTACATTGTGAGCATAACCTATGCACATGAGAAACTTTTGTTTTAGGTAAAATGGGCTAGTCTCTTGCGGATTTAACTTTCACTTTAAATAGTAACTGGTCTTGCCTAGATTGTGCTATGGTTTTGTTTGTAATGCATGAACGTTCTTATACTATGGCTATACTTTAGAGAAGGTATGAAATAGTTTCCGAAGTTTTTAATAAAGTATATTTTAACTGATTTTCAGTGCTCTAAAAGTTGTGAATACCCTTTTGTCAGGCAGCTGTAGTTCATCCTACTGCAGTTGAGTTATAATGGGGAATTTTTAACCCTTACTTCCCTGTTAAATTGATTTCATTTTCACTAAAACCTTTGTGTGTGTCATGCAAGCTGCCTAACCAGTAGATTATTTTTAGGGGTATGAAAGCTAGAAGTTAAATGAAAAAGTCTAGTTTGTCAGTAGCAATAATGTCTTATTCTGCTAGGAGGGAGAAACAATTCAGATGAATGTTGCTAGCATATAATTATACTTTGGCTGCTCTGGATGTGTAGTGAGTTGTCTATCAGTATATAGTGGCAGATGCATGTTTACTGAGTAGCTGAGAAGTAATGTGTGAATTGAGTAAAAAGCATGCATCCCTACTAGAAGAGTGTTTATACCAGTTAAGATGTTATGCGCTTGCTGTTTGTAAAGCTTCAAAGCTCTGAAGAGGCTGGAGATTGTTCTATGGATTTGCTGAATTATACGAACTACTACAAATTAAGTGAGATGGAAAAAAGTGTATCGATTTCTGGTATTTATAGAAGCTTTCTTAAATTTTGTAACTGACCGTCATAATCTGTTTCTTGGGATTAGCTGGTTTTGCTGCTAAAAGAAGTATATGCCAGCAACAAAACCCTCTAGAGTTTGTAAGCCAAGTTTGCTGAGCTTATAGGCAGTTATCATATGTGAGTTTGTTGCCAGCACCAAAGATATTGGTGAAGATGTGACTATCTCATGATGTGAGCAGTTGTCCCTAAAAGCAATCTTTCTGAAAACAGGGTAGTTAGTGTTTTAGTCTTACTACTGCACTTGATTTTAGGCTTCAGAGTGCCTGGAGTCTTCACTCTCCATCCTCATCTAATCAACCTTTGTAGAGAAAGTTATTTTCCAAACAAGCTTTTAATGTAAAAACCTGTTTTTGAAATTCTTTGCAAGAAACTGTTCTGCTCATAATGTCAAAAACGATGTTTTAGGAGAAAAGTATGCTTCTTTATAAACAGTTGTAAAAGGGCTACTATGTAATAACAGCTGACGGTGAACTGAAGGGATCTGGAAGTCACGTGTTTGACTGTGTCAGTCCTATCTTGGCAGAAATTTGCATGATATGGCCTCAGTGAACATACGACAATGTGATGCATGTTTTAAAAATACTGTTGAGGTAATGGATTATATATTTTATAGTAACAATTCAGCTCTACTTCTCTTGTGAGAGTTAATTGAAGAGCAAAAACTATTGCTAATCATATTACTAGATGTCTCCCATTTAAATCTCACTTACTTTCTTGTTACACAGCTGCAACCATTTCTTGCTGAACAACTCATCTTCAATAAAACTGTTGTCCAAGATCTAATTCAAAGTTTACTTTCATTTGAAAATGAAAAAAAAAATTCTATGCTACCTTCAGGTTCACTGCTGAACCCAGTGTGGCTTTATGAAACTGTACTGTTAGTAACTTTAGGAAAAAAATGAAAGCTTATTGACTCCAATACTGTTAGCTTAAAAATAGCATATAATTAGCTAAATCTCTCCAGACCTTTCAGATCCTTTCTAACATTGGGATGTCCTACGTAACCTCTAGGAAAATTAAAACTGACTTTATCTTGCAGTAGTCTTTAATTTTTTACTCTATTTTTGCCACGTGTCAAGTTACTAATGGCAAGTATAGCTATGTAATAGTAACATTCTTCATATTACCTTATAGGTAGGCCCAATACACAGATTTAAAGAGTGCGTCTTAAAGATCTTTCAACACGGTTATCTAACTAACAATGCTAGATTTCTAGTAAATTTAACCTCAGAATAAAGTAGTGGATTGTACAACTCTGATCAAGTTAATTTCTTCTAGACCAGTCTTTTGTGACCCTAGCCACAAATGATTCCTATGTGAAAGGAGCACTTGTACTTGGTTCATCCTTGCAACAGTCTGGAACAACAAGGAAGCTGACTGCACTCATAACTCCTCAGGTTTCAGATACAATGAGGTAAGGTCACTTAAACATGTCAAACTGCCACAGCTCCTGCTGATCTCTGGAAAATTTAACTAAGCTTAGGAGAATTAATATAAACTATCTGGAATTCTGTGAGGGATACAGACATGAAAGTTTTGTGGCTTTTCTTGTACGATTAGTTAAAAAATACTCAATAGTTAGAGCACTACAATTTGACTTGGTATTCTAACTGGATCTTTGCTCTTTTGTAGTCCTTCTTAGGATTGCCTGACAACACAATGTTGCACAGGCCTTCAGTAGCAATATACGCATGCATGTGGTAGTGGGGAATTAGTATCTACTTATCTCATAGAAGCATTCTAGATTGTGTCATTGTAACACTACTGAAATCTAGCTGATGCTTCAGATGAAATTCTATTGTGAAAGAATAAAATGAGTAGAACGAGAGCAGCATCAAGTGTGATAAATCAGCAGTACAAGAAGTATTTGAGTCTCACCACAGTAAGATAAATTAAGACAGCTACTTTTTACAAGTTCACTAGAAACTAGTCTCAGCATGGAACTGGCAACGTGCTTTTTCCATGTGTAGGGGCTGAATGGCAGGTTGGGTGAGCAATAACTTGCTGTACGATTAATATTTCCTACACGAGGAACTTCTGAAAAGATCACTGATAAAGAGAATAATAACTCAGTAACAAATGGAATGAATCTTTGGGGACTTCTGTGACAGCTGAATAGCTTTGTCATTATAAAAATAGAGGTACATCTGTTCTAGCTTAAGTGACTTCAGGCCTTTACAATGAATTGTACAGGTGTGCCTACTGTATTAGTGCAACATGGTTAGTTAGTACTATGACCTTATAACACCTATAGCAACCAGTAGATACCTGTCTTTCTGGTGATGTAAGTGGAACTTGAGTTTCATACTCTGTATTGACGACTTCCACCTTAAATTCAGTTGCAGCCATCTGTACTGAACTGTCAGTGTAAAGTCAGTCTTGCAAAGCAGAGTTCTAAAGCTCATTTACAAGCTCAGTGGCTCAGATTGTACTGATAATTGTGTAACATTCAAGATGCTATACAGAATAGGTAGTTGCTGTACAGATGCTTCACATTTTTAAGCTGCGTAAACTTCTACTGAATTAAGCAGAGATGGGAAGGCAAAGGTTGGATATCTGTCAAGGGGAAAAAAATAAATCAATATGCTTCCTGAAAACTTAAGAATCAACCCCAAGGTGAACATGATACTAGGTAAAAATGCTACAGTATGCAGACCCACAATTAGGTGAGCCCTTAAAGCTTTTTGGATAAGGAAAGTTCTAGCAACTGGGTCTAATCGCATGGCTCTAGCTGTTACAGATTCAGAATGGTGTTATTGCACAACTTCCTTTTCAACTGATTAGAGTTCAGCTAGTTCTTTGTTTCAAACTAGAAACCTTGAGATTGATATGTAAGGTTATGAACTCCCATATGTGCGGGATGTTCTTCGATCTTACTGATGGCATAAGAAATACTGCCAGGTTCCTTGTTGCTTTACTTCTGTTCATGGATTCTGTTATGCGGTCTAATACTGGAACAACCTAAATAAATCTTGGCAACTTATCTTTCTACAGGAACACACTAGAGAAAGTATTTGATGAAGTCATTTTGGTAGACATCCTGGATAGTGGGGACTCAGCACATTTAGCATTACTGAAAAGACCTGAGCTGGGTATCACATTAACGAAGCTTCACTGCTGGGAACTGACACAGTTTTCAAAATGTGTCTTCATGGATGCAGACACAATGGTAAGTGGTCATGTCACCAGAAGACATGATATGAGGGTTGTTGGTTGGATTATTACTGTTTTGGTGATGTTTTATTCCTTTTGAGGGGAAGGAGGGGTAAATGGAGCATTTTTGCTGTTTAGACTAATCACTATCTAAAAATGTGTATGCACGTATTCCTAAATAATTCCCTTTAACATGTAGTCTGTGGGCACTATCTCCATAAAGTATCATCTTCCATAAGACAAGAGCATCAATATGAGAATTTTCTTTCATGTCTTAAGATGGATGTCAAAAATCCATTAAAAAAAGATACCCCCAATTCCTACCCTAGAAACCAGAAAGCAATTTTTTGCCCCCCTTACAACTAGGTTTTGTCAAATATCGATGAGCTTTTTGAGAGAGAAGAGTTGTCTGCAGCACCAGATCCAGGCTGGCCTGATTGTTTTAATTCTGGAGTTTTTGTTTACCGACCTTCCATTGAAACATACAATCAGCTGTTACAGTTTGCCACAGAGAAAGGCAGCTTTGATGGTATGTATTAATTTGTATTCCAATATAAGTTAGACCAAAAATAGTAATGGTGGTTGGGATGGCACAGGAACTAGATATGTATTACAGGGGCTGTGTGTGATGGAATTCTGAACTCCAGCGTAACTACACAGAATCACATTATCACAGTGAACAATAATATTCCAGTATATAAAAGAACTACTTTCTTCAGATTTCCTGTAATGACAAATGAGATTCAACTTCTATAAGCATTAGCAATGCAAAATCACAGAGCATTAAGCCTTGACATGTAACAAGCACAGTAAATGCATGAACAAATTGAACTGCAGTACTATACTTTAAATTCAGCTCTTCTGAGTACTCTCTGGTACTCCAGGCTGTGTGAACTGAAATTGACGTGGTATAAAAAAATGTAGTACTGAACAACTTGAGCATAGCTTCAGAGAAACTTAAAATACGTGAAGGTGTAACAGTTTATTGATATGCATGTGATAGCTTGTTATCCCCTATAGGATGGTAAACAGAATTTTCCCCAATATGAGGTGTGCGTAGTAGCATAGCTGCTATCCACTGTAGGTGTAGGTCACAAATGATTAGTCACTGTATCAAATCTAAGCTTGAAAAGCCAACCTCTGATGTCCTGTTAGTCTTGGCAATCTAATTGCAGTAAAGGCACATATTCCTTGAAGTCTGCTGTAGTTAAAGGCTTCTAAATAACCAGGCTCGTCTCAGTCACTAAATTTAATTATCTACCTACCGTGGCACGAAATAAAGTTTTGCAAAAAGAGCTGCATAAAATGGTGTAATAAGACCATTAAATTGTACTTGTAAGGAATAAAAATCCTAGATGTCACTTCTACTTCACAGAGTCATCTCTGTTAATTCATGGGTTCCTATGTGTGGCCTGCTAGACAGCATAAGTCTCAGTTGGATGCTTGGTGTGAATAACCTAGTGAAAATGAGTGCCGTAACAAAGGGATCTGCCTATACCTCATGACTAACAAGGCAGTAGTTGATAGCTCTAGGAGTGCTCTCTCATATTGGAGGTAAATTGGTCTTCTGGATGTGGGGAATCAACCTTTTACTTGAGTAGACAGTGCTAGAACAAGTGGGAATGGTTTTAAGCTCGATGAGGGAAATTTTACATTCGATGTCAAGGGGAAGTTCTTCACAAAGAGTGATGAGGTGCTGGATCAGACTGCCCAGAGAGGCTGTGGATGCTCTGACACTGGAGGTGTTCAAGACCAGGTTGGATGGGGCCCTGGGCAGCATGGTCTAGTACCAGATCTGGAGGTTGGTGGCCCTGCTTTTGAGGCAGGGGGGTTGGAACTTGTTGATCCTCGGGGTCCCTTCCAATCCAAGCCATTCTGTTATTCTATGTGCCAAAAGCTGTTAGATAGTACTGAATTTTTGCATTTAAAAAAAGAGGAAGCTGACTGTTGAAGAGTTTCAGGTACATCTGAGACTTGTCTTCTCTGAGCCTTGTGCTTGACTTCTAGTAACTACTATCTTCTAGGTGTAAGGCCCTTGTCATTTAAGAGAGTAGAACTGCTTCCACAATGTTCTTTCTGACTTCAGAGCTAAAGCCATACAATGAAACATCCTTGATGTTGTCTATGTGCAGCAATTGTTAGTAACCCACCATTTTTCCACTAATACCTACCATTTGCTGTATTTTAGAACTGTAATTTGTTCTTCGGCTGTGAACTTACTCAGGTTTTACTCATTGTAGTAGCAACCTCAGTAATGAGATAGTGGAGACTATTACTTGCGTAAGATGCTGTTGAGCATCTTACAGGAGAAAGAGGATTTAAACTTCAATTGATTTAGACAGTAGTAAAAGTTTCTAGGAAACTTCTCATAAGTGAAAGTCTGAGAAGTCACTGCCCTTAAGAAGGCACAGGAATGCAAACTTCATAATCTACAAGTTATTGAAATCAAGCTTTAAACACCGTATCTGCAGGAGTATGAACTAGGAAATACAAGACCTCCTAATGTATTTTGTGATTATAAACTACAGTAGACAGATGGCTCTTATGTATAATACTTTTGTCTAAGAATAGTAGAATGACAGCTACTTACATAGAACGACAACTGCTTTATCTAGAAAAATGAAATTCAAATGGATAATAAGGAACTAATGGAGGAAAAAAGTCTTGTTTTAAAAGAGTTCTGATAGTATCGATACCTTAACAACTGATATTACTTGCATAATAGTTTGACTTTTTTTACTCTGGGATCTAAAACTGTTTTTACATAAAAAGACATGCAGCAGAACTACCTGTAGATATGTGGAGAATATAACTATTGCCTGATTCTCTCACCTTATGTTTAAGGGCCGATTTGTAGAAGACTACTGCTGAAGTCTGAACTAGGACAGCTAAACTTTGATTTCAGTGGCTGCTTTGGCACAAATGCATGCAATCTGAAAAAAGCTGAGTATGTGGAGCAAGTCTGAGTGATAAAGTCATGTAGAGTAAGTTAAATACACTGTTGCTACCCCTTTAGTTACAAGCTACCTCTTTTGAGAGGGCCTCCAAGACTTAGTTTTAGTTCATAACTTAGTGTTATGAATGCATATGCTACATCAGAAGTTAAAGTGTTATATAACTGAGTGAAAACCAGGGAACTTATCCAGTTTCTTTGACTTTGCTCTCTTGCACTAGGGAACTTGTTCAAAAGTGCTTTGCATCTTTAGGGGTTGAGAGGCAAGTCAGAGGCTTGAAATTACTGAACTGAGTCTGTAGGCAGTGTCGTTATCTGCAATCTTCACATATGCTGACTGCTGTAACAGGATACTTACAATTTATATTTGTCAGTGTATCTTCTGTAAGGCTAAGTATGCAATCAATACAGATATTTTAATCACAAAAAGCAGATTTTTTTTTTTTCTCAAATCACACTGAGGATGTAAACTTTAGTACTACCCTGTACTTAACTGTAGGCAATAAAAACCAAAACATTTTCCTGATTCAGCAGAAACTGAGTGCTTCAGAAAATAAAAGATTAAAATAAAACATACCATCCCTTAACTATGCTATGTTTCTCTGCTGTTTAGCAATGCTACTTGTGAATGCAGTTATGGGTGAAAACAGCAAATGAGGTTGAAGAATCCCTCACAACTTTCATTTGTAAGAGAAAGTATAGCTGAAATTATTGAATATACTTACACTAAGTATATTCACTGCAATAAATAAATAGTTTTTACTTCTCAGTAGCTCCTTGTCAACTGGCCTACTTTGGGACAGGGGCTATTTTTTTTTTTTTTTTTTTTTTTAACTACCCTACTACTGGCATTCCAAACAACTTCAAACTCATTAACTTCATTATAACATCTGCTTGCAAACTGACTGGTGACCTATCCCAACGCTGTACCTCTGGTCATGATGTACATGGCTGTTCCCACTTAAGAGTTAATTGGTGGCTTTATAGGACAGAACTAGGAACTTCTAGTGCATGTTAATGGATTTGATTGTTTGATTAGTGCTGTCACTGAGACAGAATGTGCTTTCACTGCCAGATTACAGAGTAGGTAAGTGCATCTGAGGTTGCAGGTCTAAAAGACCATTGATACCCTGAGTCCAGCCCCAAGGCCTTGGTCATATATCTGTAAGCATAAGTAATAAAACTAATGGTGGTCACTTGATCATCTGAGCGACAACTTTCCTGAAGGTCTACAGGACCCAACTGTCAAATCCTTATTTTCTGCTGCCTTACACTGCTTGAAGCTGCACTGCAAAAGAAACTGAATGGCAGGGTTTGTGAGCAACTCATGATCTTATAGGTCAGAAAAGTAACCTCACACACTAGCTTTTTCACTGTTTGTAGGTTTTTTTTGTTTGTTTTTGTTTTGTTTGTTTTTTTTCAAATTTTCAAAGACTGAAAGGCTTACAGGGTTGTTTACGAACAGAAACTGTAGAGCTCACTGCCAAACTCCTACTGTACCTGACAAACTACGTTACCAACTCCTTAATTAGGAAGGATTGGTGGAGTAGATTGAGAAGATTATAAAACATTTGTATAATGCTTGTCCCCTACCAATGCATTCTCTTTCAGGTGCAGACCAGGGGTTATTAAACACCTTCTTCAGCAGCTGGGCAACAACAGACATGAACAAACATCTACCATTTATTTATAATCTGAGCAGCACTTCTGTATACTCTTACCTTCCAGCATTTAAAGCGTAAGTTCAAAATTCTAAGAAGATTTTCAGAGCATATATAAACTAATGCCTTGTAACGTACTGAACAGGATGAACTTACAAGGTTTTTCTAAACGGAGACCATTGTTGCATTTAATATACGATGTAAGTTTCTACCCTTTTTTTTTTTTTTTTTAAAAAAAAAAGCTGAATTTCTTGTAATTAAATGAATCACTTTATGATGAAAGATGAGCACTATAAACTGTACTAGCAACTTAAATCACTGACTTCTAGTGGTAATGTTAACAATGATTTGAAGTAAGCATGTTTAACAGCTCACTTGCAAAAGGAAGAATCACAACTCCAGTACTGGATATTGCTTATTAGAGCTTTAGCCAAAGACAATAGCTCTTAAGTCATCTTAAGCTGAACTTCAACATGTCATTGTTGATATTGCTCCTGTTTAGATAATTTGCCTTAATCACTCAAATTACTTAGATTAATTTTAATTACCAGTTGTAAAATTCTCTATCGAGCATTCAAATAAACACAGTGAACAAAGACTTATAGAATTCTCTCCCAATAGTCTTTCTAGATCTGAGTTCCCCAAGTAATAGTAAAAGGGAACAAAGACAATAGCCAGGCAGTATGTTATTGCATACTTCCAGCATAAGGAAAAAGCTGACTCTTCCTTAACAGCGTTAAAAAACACCTAAACAGTGTTAAAGCCTTGCGAGTAAACCCTCTGGTGGTGGCAAAGTCAGTCACTCTGTTTTAACAGACAGAAGGAAAGTGGGCAGCAGGAAAAGCAAGCTGTAATGTTACACCCAAACCCATATTCATTAAGAGCTGTGAATGCTGGGGGAGGGGGAAAAGTACCAATTGCATGAAAACAATTTGATCTTTGAATGACATGAAGCTATTAGTGTCTAAAGCAGCAGCTAGCATAAGCAGGACTGTGCTGGCTCAAGATCAAACTATGTCTTGTGATCAGAACACCATCTGAAATACTGTCATGCTAAAAGTGGAGTACTTATTTAAAGAAATATATGCAAGCCTGAGAATGACTAAGTAGTTTGATAGCATTTGATAAGCTAACATCCATTGTGAAGTATGTGTTCTTTCCATGGCTGCTTGCTTCATAGTCACAACCTTAAATTTACAAATGATCTTGTCACCAGAACAGACTTACTGAACTGGGGGCTCCTGACAAAGATTCCATATAACTGATTCAATCAGTTGCCTAGCTGAACTCAGGAGACCTTCAGAAACTATTACACTGGAAGCACAGCCCATTTAAGTAGAATGTTATTTTCAGCAGGTGGAACAACTTCTCTTGGTTAGATCAGCAGTTACTCAATAATGGCATAGACTCAAATTTAAATGTACTGACATCAATAGCAAAGTCCTTTGTAGCATTGTACAGCAAGACTAAATTTCACAGCAGGTAACAGTAATCCTTTCTCCAGTGGAAAATGCCAAGTTAGAACAAATGGTGTCTAACTTCAAAACACTCTCTTTCAGGAGAGATGAGGAAAGGAAGAGTAGTTGCTCCATCAAGCGTAGACACAAAGCTTTCTAACAGTTCAGGTTAAATGTCAAAAGAAAGTATTGCATCTTATCTAGAAAGCAGATACTGAGGATATCCTAGAAGTCTGGCATCAGTCATTTGTTGTACAGGTCTTCAGTGGATGGAATACTAAGAATACACTTCATTTGTAGAAACAGTGTAACATGAAAATTCTTAGGCACTCTCTAGCCTAAGTAGCCTTGATTTTTAAACAATGACAAGTTTCTTCAGAGTGACAGTATCCTAAGATGAAAAGAACTAGATAGTGGTGTCACAACTAATAACTGAGGTAGCCCTACTAAGCTGAATCTTGACATGTGGGTTTTAAAGTTCGAGACTGGGAAATGACCTCCTCAAGGCAGGTTGTTTGCGTGCAATTATTGCAATTCTAGACAGTGTTTCACAAGTGCTGTGGGTTTTCATTTTTTTTATTCAGTATCAGCTGTGTATGTTTTCAAGTACTTGAAACATACCTTGTTTCAAATATATGTATTTGAAACAATATACATATATACAGAGTGCAGCCTCTGTATATAGAAGAACTCAAACATCCAAATCCTAGTCAAAATGACCAGGGTATGCATAATTAGACAGTTATCAGACAAAGCTGTTTAGTATTATCCTTTTTAGAGGAAATCCTAACTTGACACAAACAGCTGGATGAGACAGCCACTGTTACTAGAGAATTCTCAAAACTGACTCAAGGTAAACTCTATTTCTGGAATTATATGAGGGCTCCCCTGAAAGTAATGCCTCCAATTTTATTTTGGCCCATGACATCAGAGGAAGATGTTGGTGGTATGGCAGTAGAGGCTGAACCAGTATTCCATTAGATTTTGTTGCCTTGTGACATATGGTAGCAGAGGGGCAGTCTGACAGAATGGTGTCTGATATGGAAGTGCGGATGAAGCAAAGGCATGGAATTGAATTCCACCATATGGGGAAAAAATGGCACCCATTGACATTCATTAGTGCTTGCTGAATATTTATGGAAACCAAACAGTGGATAGTGGCACATTGAGGCGGTGGGTGGTGCATTTCAACAGTGGCAACAGCATTGTGAAAGACTAGCTGAGTTCCGGACAGCCATGCAGATTTTTGCAAGTGTGGCATGCAGGCTCGTATTCATTACTGGTGAAAATGCATAGCTAGAGGTGGTGACAGTGTTGAAGAAGTGTTTTGTAGCTGATAAGTAGTTCTATCCAATAGTGTTATTGTGTTCTTCATAGCTGATGTAGTTTCCATGGAAATAAATAGGAGGCGTTATTTTCAGAGCAACCTATGTAGAATAATGGAATAAATGCTGTATCTTTTAAGTTCTTTACTGCAGGAGATGGATCTCATCTATATTCATAACGCAAAAAGAACATAGTGGTAACAGTTGGAACAAAGCTTGATGCCTATATTGAAATGGGAGTTAAAATAGCTCAAGAAACTTATTTTAATAATGAAAAATAGGATTTAGTAAGTAATGGCTGGCTTTCTAGCAAGATTCTGCAGTGAGATCAGAAGTTCTGAAATGCCTTGATCATAAACGGTTTTATTTTTCAGAGGCAGTCTTCTTGTAGTAGGGCCTCCTGATGTTCCCTTCTATGGAAAGATTTAGGGTTTTCCTAATACACTGATTACATAATGCTTGTAATGCTTAGCTAGCTGGACCACTGACTTTGGAGTAGATTTTTTTTTCACTTTTAAAACTAGTTCTAATTGCAGTGGCTGCTTGAGACTGCTGTCTCCTGAGCTATGATCATCACTACCTAAAGAGTTGGCTGTAAGTACTTAAATAGTTCATTAGGTTTAAGCTGTATTCTGACTAGTGGAATGTAGAATTGTTTGCATTTTAAGTAGTGATGCTTTCAGCCCCAGTAGGCATTGACAATCTTACCTTTAGTGTTTAGCCTCCTAAATATATTCATGTTTCTATTTTCTGGATACTTATAAAAACACAGGTTAATTATTATTATATTTTTTTTTGTCTGATAGTCAAAGCACTTGTTTTCTAGACACTTGCAAATTACGGGTTCTGACTTTCTCTTTCCAACAGGTTTGGTTCAAATACTAAAGTGGTGCATTTTCTGGGAAGCACAAAGCCATGGCACTATACATATGACTCCAGAACAAAAAGTGTAGAAGGCAATATCAATGACCCTAAAATTGTTCACCCAGAATTCCTCAACATGTGGTGGGATACCTATACAGTTAATATTTTACCCTTACTAGAACAGCAAGAAGTTAATGAAGAAAATACCACAGGTGTAAACATGGTACGTATCTTAATATTCTTGTGGAAATTACCTAAGCAAACAGAATAGATTTTGTGCCATCTTGCTTGTTTTCCCTCCTGTGCAACTCAAAGCATGGGTGTGGTTTTCATCTTTGGAATAAAGAATAATACAGATTAGAAGTATATTATAGTGGTCTTGAGCATAGCTGAGCGCTTGCTTGAAATTATTTAAGTGCAGAATGATTCACCAGAAATGATAGTGTAGTAACTTCGGTAAACTCAGCCTTAACGTGCTGCAGCTATTAAAGTTCTCAAATACAAGAACCCCAGTTGAGCATGCAATACACACTTGCAATCTTGCATGGTACAACCTACCTAGGTAGACCTGCAATAACTAGAGAATAGATTACTTTAGTAGACTTGCAGTGATAAATCTTGATATTTGCAAAGCCAAAATAATGCTTCTAATTCTGGTTCTTAAACAGAGTTCAGTAGTACATGTCCACAAACTTTAGTCTCAGATTAGTACAGTGGCTGTTTTAAGTTCTTAATCCTTCTCAGACTAAAGTTACTGATCTCTTGAGATGTTCCATCTTTTTAAACTTTTTCTAATGAACTGTTTGCAGCTATCAGGCTTGATCTATTCTCTGGCTTTCTCTTGTGGCTTTTGTAGAGAGGTATGAAGAACTCAACCCCCAACTCTCCCTCCTCCCACCCTTTTCCTTGAATGATTTGTTACTCTGCTTTATTTTGCTAGGAAAGCTGCACAGTCCCTGCTTGTTGGTGATGCTTGGTGCTATGCATGAGAACATCTACATGGTTGCCCTCTTACGTGGCCTGTTGCTTGCTTAAAGTATGCAAAATCTGTCTGCATTTTTACTCTGCCTTTTATTTTAGGCAGAAGTTACAGAGGCGGTGTCCCATATGTCAGTATCAGCACCATCACCAGTATTACCAAGCATATCTTCAGAAGAACGCAAGGCTCGGTGGGAACAAGGCCAAGCTGACTATATGGGAGTGGATTCCTTTGATAACATCAAGAAGAAACTGGACTCCTACCTTCAATAGAAGTGCCATTTTCAAACATTGGCACTACAAGGACTTGTTCCAAAACTAACAGCTAGAAAGGTTGTAGATGATGGACAATTATGCTTGCTAGTAGCTTGATGGGAAAAAAAAACATCTTGGCTGAAGGCCACTGCAGTGCTACAGATAAAGACAGAGCAAGAGCTAGGAAGCAGAATTCCTTGGGCCAATTGTAACTGCCCAGTTCCCTACTAGATCTTAAAGGAGAAAAAAAAAAAAAAAAAGCACTTTCAACTACCTTTTTTTTTTCTTCTGTTGCAATCAGCTGGTTCAATATATTAACTGAAACTGGGTTTGCACCTTAACTCATTAAGGTGATTAGCATTGACTCCTTTGCTTGCTATTTTAGATCTAAAATCTGATTTATGAGATTGCTTATGCACTAAATGATTGCCATTCTGCTTTACCATTAGTGTATTAAGGATGCTATGATATATAGGAAGAGATAACAGTAATAGCACTGCTTTGATCTTCTAGTCACTATTGCACTGAAGTTTTGACCAGGTTTTTACACATAGTGCCTACAGCATGGCAGAATGCATTTGTTCAGTTCTGTATTCTTCAGGCTTAGTAAACTGAGTTTTCTGTTACTTGAAATCTTCATGCAAAAATAAAAATTTGTCATGCTTTTCTGGTTTTTGTAAACTCTTGAGAAAATGAAAAAAAAAAAAAAAGAGAGCTTTGGAGCAATCTGAAATAACCAAGCTAGCTATTATTAACAAATGTCCAGCTTCTAGTTCTGTAATTACTTACGGAGTATGTAATCACTTGCCAGGTCGCTACTGGAAGAAGTACCTGCAGAATGGAGCTAAGAAAAAGAGAATCTGTATTTTGGTTACTAAAGAACAATCTGTAATGTGACATTGTTTTTAAAACACAATGGTGATACTATCTTGGCAAGAAGAGATGAAGTAGTTCTAACTACACAGATTAGGAAAACTCTCTCTTCCCTGTGTGCATTGCCACCATCATGCCACACATTATATTTTGAGAAAGAGAAAAGTAGTAAAAGTACAAGACAAGACTCTCAGTAACAGGAGTGTTCTGAAGAGATAGTGGCTGTTGTTTGCCATTAGTTCAGATCCATCCTTTAGCTAGAAGTATAAACAGAACTGAATTACTTAGCATTTTCTGCCATTATTTTCTCTGTAATTAAAACAGGCAGCATTAGCAGAAGTGTAAAGGCCTCTTTTAATCACCCTATCAATATCATTTGATACAAAGACTTCTTTGTGAACTTTGTAGTCAACATTGTAACCGATTCACTGCAATACTCAAAAGCATCATTAAGAAGCATTTAATGCAGGGGACAAACAGAGATGGTTGCTAGCTTTGTCTTTGGAGTTAAAGATGCTAAAGTTCATGATTTCAAAACCTCATTTGTAGACTGTGCTACACAACTGTTAGAACTCCAAGAAAGTACAGTAGCCACAGACTGCTTATACCTTGTGGAAAGCAAAAAATAAAAAAGCAAAGCACCACCAAGAAACTCAGGAACTCAAGTCACTGTACAACTCAGTACTAACTCAATTAAGTAAGTTCTTTGTTTGGCTTTGGAACGCTGAACTATCACCTAGTTAAGAGAAAACAATATTAGTAGTTAGTTTCATAATCATTTTTTTAACTCAGTCACTCTGCAAAATACCAGTATTTTTTAAAATAAGAAGTGATGTAGCTTGGCTAGCTGTTGAAATGGGTCCCTTGGTATGGAATTTTAACTTGGAAGAAATCAAATCTCTCATTCATAATCAGGAATTGTTTCTCCAGCTTATAGATATAACTTAGAGATATAAAATAGATATAAAAATAGATAGATATAGCTTAAAGATATAAACCTGAAAGTTTAACTTACATAAACTATGCAAAAACCTGACAATTCATTTGGTTGTACCTCTGCTTTCCTGCTTTTTTTGTCAGACTTCCAGGGGTGTAACCAGCTACTGGGGCGCATTATTCTGCTGCTCATGCCTTGTTAATTATTTGTCTAACAAGCTCACAGCATCACAGCACATTTTCCCCAAGGCTAAGAAACTAGCTCCACAAAAGTGCATTAGCTTCTTAAGCTGCGTATTTTGGATTCCTTCAATTAACTTACTATTTCTTAAAACATGCAAGGAATCATTATGAATTTCTAAGAAGGTAATGGAATTTAGTGTATTTCTTAAGTTGCCAAAATGTCTCTCCATTTGCTGGCAGGTAACACAAGTATAGCTCCTAAGAAGTTTAAAATTAATAGCTGTGGATTCCACATTGTTCCTAATTACATTAATAAAAAGTCATTTTATGAAGGCCAAGACTGTTACAAGAATCAAACTCTTAACAATTTCTTCCAACCAGTGGCAAAAACAAAACAAAACAGTCAAAAACAAAAAAACTCATCACAGCAGTATCGTTCTCATTAAGGTTTTGTTTATTTTTAATATAATAAGCTTTATGTCCAGCAAAAGTGCTTGTTTTCATGAGGAGCTGGATACTTATAAAGGAAGAATACTTACATTTGTTTTCAGAATATGCTTGTGTACAAACAAACAAAAAAAATCCATTACTTTATATTCATGGAACAAAAAGCATGATCTTTGGACTTAACCCTTCAGCTAATATATTGTTTTCAGTGACTTTGTTTTATGAGAGAAACCAAAGCTACCAAATAACCAGATTTAAAATCTGGCTACCCTGGTTGTATTCTGAAAATTAGATTGCAAGCTTTAGATTACAAGATTGCAAGATTTAGATTTCACTTCCTGTGAAAAATAGTAAATACAGCAAGTTGGGAAAAAAGTTACTAAAGTTACACTTAATTAAAAGCTCTGGGAAACTTTGAAATTTAATTAAACAGATGTTTTGGGTTGGCTTTTTTTTTTTTTTTTTATTGGAAGCTGACAACAGTACTTCCTCAATAAGTTCTATATAGGATAGCTGAATCTGTACCTTCATCTGTTCCAGAAGTGCCACTTACAGAGAGGAATTCCTCCAAACCAAAAGCAGAAGAGGTAAAATGAAAATAGTTTCTCTCTCCTCTGCAGACATTATATTGAGAACATCCCCATGCAGAACCTCTGTGGAAAGACAAAATGTGAAATATCAGCAATAGTAGTTATTCTTTCCCTGTAATCTATTTTCAGTCCTTTATATAAGGCTATCTATAAACCGCAGTTTTACAACTTGATTCTGATTAATATTATCTGAAACCATTAAAAAAAAAAGGAAAAAGTTTTATATTACAGGAAAGTTGTGGGTTTTTTTTACTACCCAATGGTTTAGTTTAGTCAAATTATAATAAGGAGCCAACAATTTAACTGACCGGGGCACTGCATGTGCACATTCTGCACTACCTTCCCTAGTAGGATTATCTTTGTCGACAACATCAAGAATTCTTTTTCTAGACTTAGCCGCACTTCTAGCTATATTTGGCACTGCAGAATTTCCGCATGTGAAAGCTTCCTTGCATGGTTTATCCTTGGTAGGCAGCTGAACCTACCAGGGGTTAAAACCCCATCCCAGCCAAAACCCATACAATTCTTAACATCAGCTTATCTAAGAAAATGGTTAAAACAAAATCTGCAACCGAATACTGCTGTGTAACATCATGCTTATATCCACAAGAGTTGAAAGACTAAAGCAACAGTTGCTATTTTAATTAGGCCTACTTTCACATCTTGATACCTGTTATTAAGGCTTTATATAACTTTAGACATACTCAGTTGCTCCGCCTCAAGCAGGTGATACCACTGCAGTACTGCAGTGCAGAATGCCATCAGCCAGGTTTCTCTTCTGATGAAGGGAGCGCTGAGCCCCATGATGTTGCACACCGAGATGGAAATGTTCCTGGCCACATATAAAGTGCACATTTGGGTGAAGACTGACACACCAACAACTGCTTTCATCGGGGAACAAATAGCAAAACCTACATATGCATCTCAGTCAAAGCATGCCTATGGTATACCCAGCACCACCCCACTGCTCCACTGGGCTGAAATTAATTTCTGCATATTAGTCATCCAGCACTCAGTACAGGAAAATTTGGTTTCTTTTACAGATTAACGTCTAAAATTACTTATAAGCAAAACTACCTTTTATCTGGCAGAAGCAAACCAACTAATTGCTGTTGAAGGAATTTTGTCTTGAGCTCATGGCAGATGAGCTACTGGGGAATTAGCCAGAAGCTGTTTTGCCTTCGCTCACCGGAAGATCACCCCAGGAGCCCTTTCAGGACACAGAAGCGGAGCAATGGCCGCAGCACCCGGCAGCGAACCACCTGGGCACGGACGCAAGACTTCCACCGCCGCGCCGGCCCCGCGGTCACAACGGTGACCCTACGACAGCTCCCCAGGCGTAAGGCTGCTCCGGTCCTGACAGCGGCAACCACCAATCCCTGCCACAGGCCTCATCGGTGTTGGCCAATGAAGACACAGCGAACAGACAACGCCGGACCGGCTTTGCCCCGTTCTTCCGGTTCTGCGTCGGGCCGCCGCTATCCCTCCGAGGGAGGAATGTATGTGCAGGGGCTCGGAAATCAGCGACGCAGGAAGGACAAGCATCCTGATACAAGTTGTAATGATACTGTTAAGCTTCTTAATGCTCATTAATGGATAGCCCTGTCGTTTGTTTAGAAAACAGGGAGAATCTGTACCCTCGTACTAAGCAGGTATGAGGGTATACTGAACTCCTTGTATAAAGTAGATAAGGCAAGTTCTGCTTCGAATCAGCTAATTTTGTGAAAGCAGATATTGTGTGATCAAGGCAGGAAGCTAACTGATCGTGCATGAAGAACGGGTTCAACCAGTGAACACCAGTGAGGAAGAACACACTTCATCCACACAATCCCTGGGCCACCACCACAGAAAGACTGAGCATTTGCAAGGAGGCAAAACCCTATGTTAATGATTTTTGGGGGAAGTATTGAATATGTATATACTGCTTGGGAAAATCTTTGCACATGTAACACAAATTCAGGCTTGGAAAATCAGCCCTATAAGGAGAGGCTGAGGGAGCTGGGGCTGTTTAGTCTGGGGAAAAGAAGGCTGAGGGGAGACCTTATTGCTCTCTTCCAGTACCTGAAAGGAGCTTACAGTGAGAGTGGGGCAAGTCTCTTCTCACTGGTGATGTGTGACAGGACGAGGGGAAATGGCCTCGAGTTGCGCCAATGTAAGTTTAGGTTGGACGTTAGGAAACACTTCTTTACAGACAGGGTAGTTAAACACCGGAATAGGCTCCCCATGGAGGTGGTTGAGTCACCGTCCCTGGATGAGTTTAAGAGCCGTTTGGATGTGGTGCCCAGAGATATGATTTAGCAGAGGGTTGTTAGAGTTAGGGCACTGTAGTTAGGTTGCGGTTGGACTTGATGATCTTTGAGGTCTTTTCCAACCTGAGTAATTCTATGATTAAATAATATATGTAAGATGAGGGTCTCTTGTGCAAGGTATGCATGACAGGCAGAGCTTATCACTCATGCATCCGGCACCAAAAAGGAAGAATGTCTGCTTTCTAATGCTCCACTTTGTGTCTTAGAGAATTTCATGATGGACTGATTTACGGCATCAATTCCTGCAAGGTAATCATTCGCTGTCAGAAAAATTTGTCATGTCACTCAAGTGAAACCTCTCAGTAATTTCCTGCAGATTCTTCCAAAACTGCAATCAAATAAGCTGTAATTTAAGTCAAATGGATACTGCTGTAACAAACAACAGATGAGGAAAATACAATTTTTCTCCTTTGTTGTTTGTCCTGGTTTTCGCTGGGGCAATTTTCTTCTTACCTGGTACAGTGACTCAGTGTGAGATGAACTGAGCTGGGAGCTCAGCATTGTGCTGTGGCTGCTGCTGAGCAGTGCTAGTGCAGCTCCTGCTACCCTCAGTGTGGAGCCCATGGCACAGCAGTTGGTACAGGGACACAGCTGACAGCTGGCCATGCTGGAGTGATCTCATGCACAGACCGGAACCACAGGTTTGACATCTATTTAAAACAAACAAACAAGTAAAACAACAACAATGAACATATATTCCAGTCTGGCTATCTTCCAATCCAGTACAGTCAGCATGGCTGAAAGACCACAGGGATCAGTAAATACTGTGACCCATGAAAGCTAGGTGCAGCAGCTGTTCTCCAGCCTATGTTTTTGGACTGCATTATCTACAGTGGCTCAGTAGCTATGGACAGTACACTCAATAGCAAGTCCTTTCTAATTTTTCATGGAAATTTATTCTAATTTCTCTTGAAGAACACACCCAAGAGACTGAATACCCGGTCCCTCCTAGAAGCTCTGTACTACAACCAGTACTTTCAGAACTTCCTTGCCCTTAAACTCATTTCCTAAAGTGAAAGTAGTAGACAGTGATGCCTGCTCTCATTTCTCCCTTTGTTGGCGCTAAAAATTCTCCTGTCATTACCAAATGATGGTGCCACCCCACAGGCCTTTTTTTTTTTCCCCAACCTCAGTCACTGCTGTATGTCTACGATAATTAATAAAGATTTATGTCCATGAAGAAGGTAAAGGTGGAAAAACTTCCAGAGCTCACATGACCTAATCAGGCTAGAAAGGTTAAGATGCACCACAAATTCTGTAACTAAAATTATGTAAAGGAGTTTTACATGCATAAAGAGAGTAGCGGGAAGAGCTGAACACATTCAACTCTGTCAGTGATAAATGGTTAATTTTATAATTTAAATTATAATAATCTAATTACTGTGGTAATGCTAGGCAGGAATGTAAAGACATTCAATAATTTCCCCCTGAAAATAATTTCCCCCTGAAATAGTCGTTCACCCCTACCTAAAGGAAAAGAAAGCAACACATCAAGAGAAATTTAAAAGCAAACAAGTAAACAAGCTAATCACTTTTAATGAGATTATAAAGGTGGCAGATTTCATTTTTGCATGTTTTTCATTACATTCATCTTGGGAAAATACATAGTCTGGCAATTAGAAGTACATCAGATTGGGGTACGGTGACACTCAACATTAATTAGCATCTCTACTAGCTTCTATGAAATAACAGAAATTTCTGTCTTATTTTTTACCAGTTCTTATTGTTAGCAGAAAATACAATTCTGTTTGTGGGCAGTTTTTTTTGTGTTTTTTGCTTTGTTTTGTTTTGTTTGTTTGTTTGTTTAGGTGGGTGGGTTTTGCACAGTCAGGCTCTGTGCTTTTTTCTGGTTCCCTTCCAGCTGAACTGTTTGGTTCTAAAGAGCTGTCAGAAACCCTGCCAAATTCAGACACACATACAGGAATGTGTGCATTTAAACGATCATGCAAACGGAGGCAAATTTTGCCAAGATCTCCCTTAGCTAAATCTTCCATAAGATTTAGATAGATATATCTAATATAGATTCCATTCTATAAAACTAAGGGAAATTTAAAATTGTAAAGATCCTAGTGCTGGGCTCTTGAGTACCGCTGAGAAAAGCCCGTTTGGCCTGAAAATAACTGTTTCTGCACAAACACACAGGTACAAACTGCTTTTCTGAAGGAAACAATGGCAAGAGCCAGGCATTAGCCCCAGTCTACTCCCTCAGACGTAGCTTTAAATGCAATTGATTGCAAATTATAGAAAATCCCTTGAAAAAGTTACACAGAAGTTGCATTGGAACAACTGAAATCTCATAGGAAAAAAGGAAACAAAATATTGAGTTTTGTAATTCCTTTAGAAAACTTACTCTGGACCGGAACCACCGCTTGTATTTTGCAGAGAAACAGAACGTCAGCACCCCCTCAGAGCAGCGCACGGCCCCGCCCCCAGCCGCTTTCTCCACAGATCAAAAGAGCGCGGGAGCTCCCCCAGCACTTCAGCGCGCGCCACCAACCGAGGATGAGGCAGTTATCGCCCCACGTGAAGAGAAGAGCGCACTGGCGAATCAGCGGCCGCCATTCGCCTCTGGCCCGGGTGATAGCCAATGGGAAAGCAGCGCGCGAGGGGGCTCCGGACCGTTACCTGACGGCAGTTCCAACTGTTCGGCGGTAGACGTGTTCCGGTGTGGTGCTGTGCGGTCGAAGTTCCTGAACCTAACGAGGCGCCATGGTGGGAGCGGGACCTCGGGTTGGGGAGAGGAAGGGAATCTGGGATGGCTTTTGCCGCCGCGGGTTTGGAAAGTTGGGAGTTAAACGTGCTGCGGCAGAGCCTGCGGAATGCCGTCGCTTGCGGTCCTGCGGCGGCGTAAAGGCCGCGTGTGGGATAAATTAATCTGAGAACTGAGAGTTCGAGGGAGATGACATGTAAAAGCACTGTGGTAGCAAATAGGACAAAACAGGTGGAAAAGCAACGAAACGGTGCGGAGGGCAACGGTTGAGAGACGGTAGGAACGCCCAGGCCGTTGGCAGCGCTTCGCGCCGCCATTTCATGCGGTGCCTAAAACGCTGGGGCTGCACGCAGCCAGCGAGAGCAGAAGACTGTGTTGAGCGGCCAATGGCGTGGCACTGTGCCGTGAAGGGGCGTGGCTGCGGGGCGATGCCAGCGCGTGCGCGGGGCTGTGTGCTGGGAAACCAGAGCCCAGGGTGTTAGGAAAGCGTTGGAAGCTCAGTGCCAACCCAATAGAAGTACAGATAAATGCAGAATCAGCCTTGCTGGCAAAAGGCTAGTGACAGAACCACGAGGGTGGGAGTTTTGATGAAGCTTTAAAAGGAGTGCAGACACCCTAGAGTTTTCTACTATGTATTTTCCTAGATAAGCTGAATAAATAAATAAATTTATTTAAATAAATATAAGCAGTAATAGTAAGCTAGAATGAGAGTTTCAGTCTCAAATGTAAAACAAAATTGGGGTTTTTAGAGTTTAAACAGAAGTACCATGCTTCCTCACCCAGATGATTTAGGAGAGGAACCCAAAGCTGAATGGATTGCCTGGCACTAGGTATCTGTTTATTGTAAAGGAAAACATTCTTAGAGGTCTCGTGCATAAAAGATTCTCACAACATTACTCAGTATGTTATTGGCAACAGATCAAGGAAATAAGGGTTTATTACATAAAGAAGGCTTCTGAAACCAAAGGAAGGTGAAAAAGAGACTAAACAGAATATTATACACAATATACCTTCAGTGTGGTAAGGAATGATGATACTGCATCCATCCTGTGTGACCACATTGTATCTAAGATCCTCCAACGTTCTCAACATCGAATCCTAGAATCCTTACAGTCAGAAGGAACCTTTAGAGGTCATCTAGTCGAACTCTCCTGCAATGAACAGGGAAATGCACAGCTAGATTAGATTGCTCAGGGCTTGATCCCACCTTGCCTTGAAAGTCTCCAGGGATGGGGCATCAACCAGTGCTTCACCACTCTCGCTGTAAAAAACTTTCCTTCTATCCAACCTAAACCTACCCTCTTGAGGTGAATTTTCCCCTTGTTCTATGACCACAGACCCTGCTAAAGATTGTGTCCCTTCTTTCCTGTAGCTCCCCTTTAGATATTTAGATATTGCCTCATTAGTGCAGTGTAGAGGGGCAGGATCACCTCCCTCGACCTGCTGGCTGCTCTTTGTTTGATGCAGCCTACAATACAGTTGGCTTTCTGGGCTGTGAGGACGCATTGCTGGCTCATATCCAGCTTGCCATCCACCAGTACTCCCGGGTCTTTTTCATCGGGGCTATGCTCAGTCCTTTCATCCCCCAGCTTGTATTGGTAGTGTGGCTTGCCTTGATCCACGTGGAATATCTTGCATTTAGATTTGTTTTACTTCATGAGGTTTGCCTGTGCCCACTGCTCACTGGATGGCATCCTTTTCCTCTGATGTGTCGACTGCACTCCGCAGCTTGGTGTCGTTAGCAAACTTGCTGAGGGTGCACTCGACCCCACTCTTGATGTCACTGATGAAGGTATTAAAGAGCACCAGCCCCAGCATTGACCCCTGGGGGACACTGCTCGTCACCAATCTCCATCCAGACACCGAGCCATTGGCCACCGCTCTCTGGACTCGATTCTACAGCCAGTTGTTCATCCACTGAACAGTCCACTCATCAAATCCATGTATTTCCAATTTGGAGAGAAGGGTGTTGTGGGGTACTGCGTCAGAGGCCTTACTGAAATCCAGATAGACAACATAAGTGGCTCTTCTGTCATCCATTGATGCAGTGACACCATCATAAAAGGCCACTAGGTTGGTCAAGTGGGATTTGGCCTTGGTGAAGCCATGCTGGTTCTCCCATATTGCCTCCCTGCCTTCCATGTGCTGTAGCTCACAGAGGTGAGACTGATGGGTTGGTAGTTCTGAGGGTCATCCTTTTTATCCTTCTTAGAAGTGGGTGTGATGTTGCCTTTTTTCCATTCACCAGAGACTGATCGCCAGGACTTTCCAAATGTCATGGAGAGTGGCTTGGTGACTACATCAGCTAGTTGCTTAAGGACTCTGGGATGCATCTCATCGGGACCCATAGACTTATAGATTTTCAGGTTCCTCAGGTGGTCATGAAACTGATCTTTGCTTTCAGTGGGAGGGATGTTGCTTCTCCAGTCCCCTCCTACCAAACTAAACATTTGAGGGCTGTGTGGTGAGCAGTTATCAGAGAAGATCGAGGCAAAGAAGCTGTTAAGTACCTCAGCCTTCCCCTTGTCTGTTGTTACTAGATTGCCTGTGTCACTTACTAGGCGTGGCATGCACTCCTGGACTTAACTTTTCTGGTTGAGGTACCTGTAGAAGCCTTTCTTCTTCTTCTTGGCATCCCTTGCCAAGGTTAGGCTAAGCTGGGCTTTGGCTTTCCTGACCCCATCCCTGCACAGCCTAGCAGCTTCTTTATAGTCTTATCACGGGACCTGTGCCTGCTTGCACTGCCTGTACATTTTCTTCTTGCTTTTTTGTTTGACCAGCAGGTCCCAGTTCAGCCACGCCTGTCTCTTGCCTTCCTTTCCTGACAGCGTAGATCAACGGCAGTGAATAGAGTCATGCTAGCAGCAGACTGCTGGTTCATTTTAATTGTCATTCAAGCAACCAAGGCAATAATGCAGGAGGGAGAGATCACTACAATATAACCCACAGATAGCAAGTTGTGAGAGTAAAATCTAAGTGACAGGTAGCCCCAGATCTCACATTATCATTGTCCTTTTTTTTTTTTTTGTTTGCAGCGTGAATGCATATCTATCCATGTTGGTCAGGCTGGTGTTCAGATTGGCAATGCATGCTGGGAATTGTATTGTCTTGAACATGGGATCCAGCCCGATGGTCAGATGCCCAGTGATAAAACTATTGGAGGTGGAGATGATTCATTTAACACTTTCTTCAGTGAGACAGGAGCTGGTAAACATGTTCCCAGAGCAGTGTTTGTGGACCTGGAGCCAACTGTAGTTGGTACGTACCCAAGATGCACATCTTCAGTGTAAAACTACTCCTTTCCTTTCAGACTTTTTTGCATTTTCAAAACATCGTGGGTTCTAAAAGGTGTATAGCTGGATGATGTTTTGACATTTTTGGTTACTGTTATTTGAAAGAGATGAAATGATGGTCTATGGGTAATGTTTGGAAAACATTGATCATCTTTGCAGATTTTGGATCTTTGCAAGTGACTGTACTACATCCAGAGCTTCATTTAATTGCTATCCAGAATATGCCTATGCCTGCAATGTAGTCCTCTTGAGTTGCCTCCATGTTCCTGGATGCAAATACTGCTTTGTGAGCATCTGATCTTTTCCCCTAAAGAAAGGGGCTGAAGTTGTACCAACTTTTTGCTGCATTTGTTCATGGAAGCTGTCTACAGGCTTTTGACATTTCCTTTTGCTTAGTATGTCATCGCTAGGCACCACATGCAGAACTCAACAGATAATATGTAATTTTTCATTTGTAGATGAAGTACGTACAGGCACATATAGGCAGTTATTCCACCCTGAGCAGCTCATTACTGGGAAAGAAGATGCAGCTAATAATTATGCCAGAGGCCATTACACCATTGGAAAAGAGATTGTTGATCTAGTGTTAGACCGCATTCGCAAACTGGTAAGAATTCATGCTGCAGATCAGTATTTAAAATTAGTAAGGTACAGCTCTAGAGCTACCTATAACTATGATTTGTTATGATGATTGTTTTTTTCTGGGGGGAGGGAGTTGTTAGTTTTTAAGAATTTTATGCATAGATGATTTAAAACAAACAAACAAGAACTTGGTCTCATGCTTCCCCCCTCTTCAGTTAAATAAAAATTCAGTCAATGAAACTTGAAAGTTATTATGATATAGAACATCATTATTTGAAGATATTTTAAGGATACCTCAGAAATCCATTATAAAATCTTTAGACAAGTGTAATCACTTGTTTGTTATTTTTAACTTGAATTGCACTATTATGTGTCATTCAAAATATTCCCAGTACCCCAAAACTCAGAGTTTGGTTGAAAGTTCAGTAATTTCACATATCTTTCTAGCTTTTCATAACCTGATGTAATGTAAGAAACTCACAAATTGTAAAAATACTTTTTTTCCAAACCTAATTGATGCTTGCTGCCATATAGAGTACATAATAGTAGTTTAAAAGCTGCAAGCCTGCTGTAATTTCTAATAAACTTTCACAGTGGTGCACAGCTGCTCTTGCTTTCAGTAGTATAAAAAAATGCATGAAGGAAAATGCTACATTCAAATGTGAAAATACTCATATTCAGAACAAGGTATACCTAGGTGGTTTTGAGTAAAAGATATGCAAGAACAAGGTCGCCTTTTAAAACAAATGATTAGGAAATAATTGCTTTTGAATGTTTATTTTAATATTCATGATTTTGGAAAGGGCAATAATAAATGTATGTTTTTTTCTCTCCTGCCTTTTTCCACCCTGTTATAGGCTGATCTGTGCACTGGGCTTCAAGGTTTCCTTATATTTCACAGCTTTGGAGGAGGCACTGGTTCAGGGTTTGCATCTCTGCTCATGGAAAGGCTCTCTGTTGACTATGGCAAAAAATCTAAACTGGAATTTGCAATTTATCCAGCACCACAGGTTTCTACTGCTGTAGTGGAACCTTACAATTCAATTTTAACTACACACACAACACTGGAGCATTCAGACTGCGCATTCATGGTAGATAATGAAGCCATTTATGATATATGTCGTCGCAACCTGGACATAGAACGTCCCACTTACACCAATTTAAATCGACTAATTGGGCAAATTGTTTCATCCATCACAGCTTCACTACGTTTTGATGGAGCCCTTAATGTAGATCTGACAGAATTTCAAACTAACCTTGTTCCGTACCCACGAATCCATTTCCCCCTGGTAACATATGCCCCTGTCATCTCTGCGGAAAAAGCCTACCATGAGCAGTTATCTGTGGCTGAAATTACCAATGCTTGCTTTGAACCAGCCAACCAGATGGTAAAATGTGACCCGCGTCATGGCAAATATATGGCCTGCTGTATGTTATACAGAGGTGATGTTGTCCCTAAAGATGTTAATGCAGCTATTGCTACTATCAAGACAAAACGTACCATTCAGTTTGTGGATTGGTGCCCAACTGGATTCAAGGTACTTTGATAACATCTGAAGTGCTTGATTTTTGAAATATTAGGAATTACATAATATTTGGAGGTAACGGTCATTGTCCAGCACTGTAATGTTCCTGTTACTGAACTGCTTATGTTTCAGATTATATTCTTAAGTATAATTCCATGATACTGTAACACAGATGAAAATTCCAAAGCAAGTTACAGAATAGCAATCACAGTTTTTATAGGAACAGGCAATACTGAGTATCTGTAAATAATTTACTAACAGGTAGGTACTGAAAACCAACGCCAGGTTTTACTGCAAGTCTTCAAAAATCTGGGGAGTTTTGTCCAGAAGGAATATAGACAAGCCCCAAGCAATTGTAGAAACACTACATTAAATTATTGAATTCAGTGCAGTAAGTTCCCAACAATGTTTTTGAATTACTTTGAAATGGTAGACACTATCAGTTTCTGGACGTGTGGAGCCTGGCTGCTATCATTAGAGCAAACCTGTTGGTTTTTTTTTGTTGCCATTTATTTAAACATAGGCTCCTGTAAGTAGACTCTTTACTAGATAAATATCAGATTGTTCAGCTACCTGTGTTCTCAGTTGACTGGCATTGTTGCCTTCCAGACAGGTGGTCCATCCTTCTAATTAATGTCTGTGCGTTCAGGACTTGGAAAGACCCAGATTCTTATCTTCAGTTTAGAGTCCAGTAAGCTCTTCTGATCTGTTGGAAAATAATCTGTAGGCCAATGTAGCTAATGCTGGCCCAGTTTGAACAGATTCTGAATTTAGGATTTAGTTAAATATTTTGATGAAGCACAAAATAATTTTATTTAATTGTTCACAATTGTGGCTACTGTAGAATGTGCTTCCCATTAATTAAAGAAGTTCTTGTTTTCTTGAAGGTGGGCATTAACTACCAGCCTCCAACTGTGGTGCCAGGTGGTGACCTTGCAAAGGTGCAGAGGGCTGTATGTATGCTGAGTAATACAACTGCCATTGCTGAAGCATGGGCTCGTCTCGACCATAAATTCGATTTGATGTATGCCAAACGTGCCTTTGTACATTGGTATGTTGGGGAAGGAATGGAGGAAGGAGAATTTTCAGAAGCCCGGGAAGATCTGGCTGCCCTTGAGAAAGATTATGAAGAAGTTGGGATAGACTCTGTAGAAGCAGAGGCTGAAGAAGAGGATGAATACTGAAAATACTGATGTAATGAAAAGTGTGTTCTGTAACAGCAACAAACGAATTGCAGAATCCTGTTCACTTGCTTGCTTGTTTTCAGATGTGTTTTTAAATGTTGTACTGTTCATTTTTTTCTTTGTTACTGTTTACACATACAGTTGCTGTGTAAGGACCGTTTGAAATTACAGTTTTTGGTAGTCTTGCACAACTTAAAGGTTAAATTACAAAATTGTGTACGTGTCAGTAACACTGTACTCAGTTTACCTAACTGTAGTAAGGGTAGGTGCCATTATACTTTTGGTCTGAACTAGAATATTTGCTAAAAGCGCCAAACTTGCTACTTTAAAAAAAAAAAAAAGGGGGAGCATGCCCCCTTGTACTCAGTTCCACTTTAGACAGAAGAAAAATAAAATGTAAGATTACCTGCTTTAAAATAGTCATGTTTTGAATTCCTACACTGGCCTATGAATGTCCCTTAGTGCACAACTCTGTGGACACTTTAAGCTTTGACGAATTAATAAAAATTTCTTTGTCTTATTTTTTCCTGTTCTTATTGTTAGCAGAAAATACAACTTCTATCTGTGGGCAGTTATTTTGTGGTGGTTTTTGTTCCTGGTTTTTTTTTTTTTTTTTTTTTTTTTTTTTTTTTTTTTTTTTTTGTCTGGTTGGGTGGATTTTATTTTTTAGAGAAGCCACATGGCTTTCAGTGCAAAGGACTGGATGCAATTGACTGATAATAAGCCAATGTTTCTCTTCACAGATTGTGTGGTACATTTTTTTTTTCTAGGTGGAACATCATTTGAGGCAATCTCTACAAAACCTGCTTTGTAATGCTGTAATTTTACACAATCTGACAATAACAATACATGCACAAAACCCTTCAGTTTTAGTCTAATGTAGCTAAACTATTCTAGCTATTTCTGGTTAAAATTAAAGAGAGGAAGAATATATATATATGTGCTTTTAATCAACTAGAATAGTATGCTACAATAGTCATTTTAAAATCTAATTTAAAGCTAACACACCAGATCTAGTTTATTTGCTGGGTATTTGTTGTGGAATTCCAAGGTCACAGCCAGAACCAACACATGATCACGTGACGGCGGGGGGAGGGGGGGGGCGGGTGCAATCTGAGTCCGAGCTGGAGGCGGCTGCGTTCCTCAGCTCGCCCCTTGCTCCAAACTTAGTGGGAGGGGTGAATTAATTTCTCTTTAGTATCTTTCCCTGTAGCACCTGTTTCTCTAATGAAGGCTCTGTCATCGCCTATGTTTGCACCACAGTATTCTACTTTTGTAATTTAAAAAATACCGAAAAAGCATACAGTGATGTATGTGCTGTTTTTACTTTACTAAAGGATGAGCTTCCATCAAATGCCTGTAACAATTTCTAAGCTTCAACAGTTTACTTTCTTAACATGGAATTTCTTTGTATAATAGCAGGAAAAAAGACAGAAATTGATGACTTTGAATACTCGAAAAAGTATTACTGAAAGCCTGCAATTGAATTCTAAACAATACTCACTGTTGAAAGGGATGCACATCATCACAACATCAGAAGCAGCTTCAAAACAATCTTCAGAGCCAGGAAACCACAGTGTTACAAAGTACAGAGCTACTCATTCCTCGAACTCAGGTAGTGCCGGCCCGAACACCAGTCCTGTTATTAACCACGAACTGAGCACGCAGAACTGTTAACCAAATGTCTTCTGCTGCTGTCATCTCTCATTGTACAGGTACAGGAGGATTTGAGGAATCCAGTGATAAACCAATACAGTCTAGGTCCATCTTAACTTTAACAGTTGAGCACATGTATGCATCTAAAAAGCAAGGAGGGGCTCATAAGTAGCATCCTGCCATTTGAGCACTCTCATGGCTTTCAAAAATCACACACTAAATCAGGATGGGTGAAGAATCAGCATCACTGACAGCGTTACTTCATTTTTGTATCAATTGAATACATCATTGGAAGCACGCTGATGACAGGAGGAAGGTTCTGCGCACTCTATAGGGATGACAGCCTTGCGGGGGGTGGGCGGTTTGGGAACATCGGACAATCATTAATAACAGCATGCAGTTCAACAAAGGTAAATGCGGGGTTCTACATCTGGGTCAGAGCAATGCTAGACAGCTTGGCAGATAGGCAGCTGGAGCGCTGCTCAGAAACAGAACCCTCTGTCCACACCGCACAGCGGCACCTCCCGTGCCCACGGCGTTGCTCCCCGCGCCGCCTCACTCCCTTCAGCGCTCCCTTCCGGGCTTGCCTCACGCTCGTGAAATCCGCAGGGCAAGGAGCTGGTGCCGCTTAGGGTACAAAACGCTGCGATGCAAGGGGATGCCTGAAAGTACCGACGTTGCAACCCCATAACACAGCCCGCACGAAGCAGCGCGCGCGCGCCTGGGGGGGCTGGGCGGGGCCTCAGCAGCGCACGGAGCTGCACTCGGCGTTTTGCGCCGCGCTCCGCCCAGCCGAGGAGCGCCGCGCGCAGCGAAAGGGCGTGTGGAGGCGGAAGGCCGCGCGGTGGAGTGCTGCTGGTGTTTAGGGGCCATGGTGCAGCTTTACAACTTGCACCCGTTTGGGTCGCAGAGAGTAGTGCCCTGCAAGCAGGAGCCGGCGCAGTTCTGCTGCGGCCACGACGTGCTGTTCGTGGCCAGTGCGGCGGCCAACTGCGGGGTGGAGGTGTTCGCCGTGCGCCGTGAGGGCCGCTGCGAGCCTTTGGGCTCCTTCGCCACCCTGGGCCCTGTGCTGCGCATGGTGTACAGCCGCGCAGGTCAGTGCCGGCCGTCGCGGGGCGTGAGGGGGCCGGGCCGGCGCGCGGGGCAGAAGTTCCACAGGGTGGGCGCGGTTGGCCTCTGCGAGCGCGGTGCCCGTAGCTGCTGTCCGGCCGGGGCGTCTCCTCGGAGAAAATACCTTCGTGCGAGCACTGCTCTTAAAGTGAGCTCACGTAAGGGTAGTGTCTGGGCTCTAGAGCCGTGTGTGCGTTCCTTTAACGGTATGTGAAGTGCGTTTCACCTAGGGAAGAAATTTGCACTCCAGGTCTCATTAAAGAAAACCCGGTAGAAGCTGTGTTCTGGAATGTTATGTGAGATCTGAGAATTTAAGATACTTTTTGTAGTGTATTTTATTGGGTTAGCGGGTAAACAGCTCGAAAGCTGTCACGTGTTCTTTAACGCCATGCCGGTACTTCTTTCCCTTAAGGAGACTATTTGGTGACGATTGAAGAGAAAAGCAAAGCAACCTTCCTAAGAGCGTATGTGAACTGGCGATGCATGTCTGCAGGGAGTTCTCGTGTTTGTGTCCGGATGGTGGGTCACAAGATGGAAGAGTCATATACCGAAACCTTAAAAGAGCAGATGTCGATAGTGGAAATGGCACTTTCAGATCCTCCGCTGTGTATTTCATGTTGTCCTGAAAATGGGGATCTTCTTGTGGGCTGCAGGAATAAGCTAGTTATGTTCTGTTTGAAATACCTGGTCATAAACCAGAATTTGACAGTATTAGACTTTGAACGCTCCTTAATTTTACACATTGATAACTTCATTCCTGCTGAAGTTGCATTTTGTGCTAGACATGTAGCGATAACAACAGATTTGGATGTTCTAATCCTGAAACTGGACCTGGTCCAGCAAAGTGCAGACAGGGGAGAGCAGTGCGCATATCAAGTTAGTACAACAGAAAGGCTGGTGGATGAAGGTAAGTATGGATGTTTAACTTTTTCTTACTCTGGGAATCTGCTAAGTGATTACTGTCATTCATAAAGAAGGCTCAAACATGATGTAATTACAAACTGACTGCTTGCAACATGTGGAAATTAACCTGATTAGTTCCTACCTAAAAATCAGATGAACACCGGCATGCTTTTCGAAAATCTTTCATTTATAATTTAATAAATTTTTAAAAGTATGTACTTTTTGAAATGAAAACTATACCTTAAAAAAAGAAGAGTTAGAGGTCAATAAAGCTCTGGATGGGAAAGATATTAAATGGAATTTTCTTCATTGGTGGAGAATGGATTTTAGCTCAGACATTGGCATCTCGTACCAGGTTGCTTTCAATACTTAAAACTGAATAGAAATGTTCAAAACATTTTTGCATGCAATTAGGATTTGCTTTCTGGAACTTGGATGTGTTGAAGATTGCACAACATTGTATTATAGCTACCTTTTTCTTTCTGAAAACCTTTACAACCGAATGACAGCATTTTTTGTTATTTGGCTGTTTACAGCACAGGTTGCTTCTCATTTGCCTCATACTGAACAGCTTGCCTGTTTGTAGAATCACAGAATGGTTGGGTTGGAAGGGACCTCAGAGTCCATCCAGTTCCAGCTCCTGCTGCGGGCAGGGTTACCTCCCATAGACCAGGTGCCCAAACCCATCCAGCCTGGCCCTGAGCACCCCCAGGGATGGGGCACCTACAACCGCTCTGGGCAGCAGTGCCAGGCCCTCACTGCCCTCTGAGTGAAGAATTTCTCTCTCATATCTAATGTAAATCTGCTCTCTCTTAGTTTAAAGACATTACACCATGCCATGTCTTTGCATGCCCATGTGAAAAATCTATTTTTGTCTTTTTCATAAGCCCCATTTAGGTATTGGAAGGCCACGATAGTTTTTCTCTGGAGCCTTCTCCAGCAACCCCAGCTGTCAGCCTGTCAGCAGAGGTGTTGCAGCCTCTGGGCATCCCTGCGGGCTCCTCTGTCCCTACTTTGGTCTGTGTCCCTGTGCTGGGGTCCAGAGTTGAACGTAGCTCTGAGGAATTGGGGGTTCTCACAAGGGCAGAGCAGAGGGCGAGAACCACCTCCTTTGCCCTGCTGGTTTCACTTCTGAGGCGGCCCAGAATATGGTTTATGTGAAACATTGATTGTTTTTGTTTTCTAGTGTAGCTCTTCTCAAAATGCCATGGTTTGAGAAAGCCGGTGCTAATTAGGTTCCTGTAGTTGGAGTTTTTAGTTGATATTGTGTTATTGTTTTCTTAATGCTAAATGGAATTGTTTGAACATTTAATGCATTTCCATTGTTTAGGTATAAAAGATGAAGACCTTGCAGCGCATAGTTTGCAGCTTGAATTAGATGAGTTTGTCATATGTCAGAAGCCAGTGGAGCTGCTTGGGGAAGAAAGTAAGCTTTGTAAGATACCCATCACTCTAGAGTCCACAGAGTTGTCTGCAGAAGACAAAAAGCATTTTCAAGTGCAGTATCTCCTTTTCAGGTATTACAAATGCATTTTACCCTGTAAGGGTTAACTGCTGTGTTAATAATTACAAGAAACCAAAATAAGCTCATGTCTTGCTGAAAGAAAAATCCTGGTACTTTGGTTTCTGGGATTTTTGTGTGCTGTGTATTTTTTTGTTGTGGTTGCTGTGTTGTTTGTTTGCTGAGGAGGTAACTGTGATACAAATGAAGACCCTTACTTGGTCTTGCAAATCCTAAGCTTTATTTAATTTGGGGCATGTGGCTAGTTAGTACAATTAAATGCAGTTTAACTTCGATGGTTTTGCAGTACTGGTGATGTTTAATATCAGCTTTCATTGCACATCCTTGTATTCTGTGAAGGGCACGTATGACAGCTTCTCTTGTGATGTATCGGGAGGGATGGTCTTTTCTCGGCATGCTGAATGACAAAATCATTTGCATTGGAAGGGACGTCCTGAGTCCATCTCCTCAACATCTCCTTGCTCGGGCAGGATCACCTGGACTAGGTTTTCCAGGACTCAATCAAGCAGAGTTTGAGTAGCTCCTTACTGGGCAGCCTGGTCCAGCATTTGGCCACCCACAATTCTTTTACTTCCCTGCCAAACTGGCAGGGCAGTTTGACACACCTTATTCTGGAGTAACTTGTGTGAAATTTTCTTAATATTTACAAGAAGCCTTCTACAAAGTGTAACACACAGAAATAATCACCAGTCCTGACAGTGATCAAGGCACTACCTTCTGCTTGTTCTGTGGGGTTCAACTCCAGCTGAAGTGATGGTTACTTAAGTACTTCTTGCCAAAAAACAGTTCTCCCTTTGTACAGCTGGGAGTGGGGAGTCTACCAAGTATCTTTGGCACTAAAAAAGCACCTTTGGTTTTGTTCAAAGGATTTGATTTCTAACTTTTATCTAAAACTGTTGAAGCATTGGTATTACAGTCCAGCTGTGAATTCCAGGGCAAAGCAAGGAAAGGGATGAGATGCAACAGGAAAGAAAAGTAGGATCGAAGACTGCACTGTTTTTCATTGAGTTCAGTTGAAGAAGGGATGGGGGGAAAAAAAGAGTTAAATAATGGTTCAGATCAATTGCAGTGTGTCTTCAGCATTGTCATGGTTTTACAATTTTGGTATCGGTATTCCACATCATAACATCATGTAAAGCGCTGGGAGTTAAGGAGTTAATGCCCCACTTCCATGGACTGTCGATTTTCTGGGTACCTGATTCTCAGAAGAGAAGTGCATACCCCAGAGGATTTTGTGTTCAGAGGGGGAGATAAAATTCCTCGCAAGTCACGGGACTGGTCTCCTTTTTTTTGCTGCCTGGCAGTGTGTGGGTGTGCTTCCCAGCCGTTTCACTTTCAATTCAGAGTAAGGCCTTTGGTTTTGGACACTCTCTCTGTCTCTCTCATTTTATTTGATTTATTAGCCTCAGTTCTAATTATATATTGTATTGTGTTGTCTTGCGTTCTGATATCATGTTTAGTAAATTAACTTTCCTCCTTAGATCGTTGCTGCTGTTCTGTTTGTAAGCTTGTCTCCCATCTCCCTTTTCCCTTTCCCAAAGTTTGAGTCCATGGATCCCCAGTCCCATTAGTCGCTGAACTGGCCTGCAAACCATTGACACTCCCCTCTCTCCTCTTTTCCGGGCCTTTGGGCCTGCTGTCCCCCTGTCACAGATACAGATAGATTTAGAGATAACGCTGTGAAGTGCATTATATCCCAGCATTGGACACATGACTTGTGGAGGAGTAAAGAAAGGATTTTTAGTTGCAAAAACTTGAGGTAGTTCCCTCTGGCAGTGCTAGGTGTTTCTTGGCCTTGCTAAGAATAAGTTTGTTAGCACTAGGAATGAATATATATTCAATGATAGTTGAATATAAAAACATCAGCTCTGGATGTTACGGCTGTTGCTGTTTACTTGCTTGGAGTAGATGATAGCTTCTTACTGACTTCCCATGTTGTTGTGTTTTTTTCTTCCAGGCATTTCACACCAGACCAGTCCCCTTTTGGCTTTTGTGAAGAGACAAAGCTGCACTCTGTTCAGTTCCTCCCTGTTTACCGAACAGGTAGGTGTGCGTGCGTGGGTGCAGTATGAGCTCAAATACCAGTTACCATCACTGAAAGAGGAAGTCTATTCAAAGACTACTCTTAGTGGTTCTCAGTGACTAGTTTTATGTCACAGAACAGACACTTCTTATGTTACATAAATAAAGTTATCCTCGGTGTTACCAAATGATACTAAGCTACCTCTCAGAGTCAATAGCGGACATCAGAGAAGTAAACCTTAATATTAAGGTACAGGTTATCTTTATTTCAGGCTTTAAAATAGAAGGGAATGAAAGCTAATTTTAGGGGTTCACTAATATGCATTAACTCAAGCCTCAACATAACCATGGAAAAATCCTTTATCGTCTTTCCTGCTCACCTAGTTTCTAGTTTTCTGTTCTGGCTTTCTGGTAGCAAAGCCTTATTTAAGCTGCAGCTGACTAAAGTGAAGAAGCTACTTGCCGTTTAACTCCAGCTAACTTTTCCCTTGTGATTTATAGACTTTAACAAGAAAGTTTGTAGAATCTGAACACAGGCTTGGCCTGCCCAAGAATGATCAGGCTGCTCGTTCCATCCATGGACATTTAGTTCTAATGACTCTGCCTGAAATTATGGAATCATAGAATTGCTTGAGTTGGAAGGGACCCTTAAAGGTCATCTGGTCTGACTCTCCTGCAGTGAATGGAGATGCCCACAGGTGGATCAGGTGCTCACAGCCCCGTCTAACCTTTCCTTGCATGTCTGCAGGGACAGGGCACCTCTCTGGGCAGCCCATGTCAGTGCCTCACCACCCTTACTGTAAAAAAAACTTCTTTTTCATATCCAATTTAGATCTCCCCTCTTTTGGTTTGAAACCATTTTCCCAGTTCCCGTGCACACGGGATCTTTGGAAATTCTTCACTTGTTAGTACATCCACGCTTCTGTTACAAATTACTTCACATGTGATAACAAATTGATTGTGTTACCTTCTGGTATGCTGTTTTTCACGTTCTTTTCCATAGCTACTAGCAAAACTGGTCTGGAACTTGGGCACGTCTGAGAGTGTTGTTTAGGCATCAGGTCACAAAGAAACAGCACAGTTTTGATTTATGAAGTATGTGAGATGCCTTTCTTATTGTTGCATCTAGGGAGTTCTGTGACAGCAAATGAGGAAACTGAGAACAAGAGAGAACTACTGAATCTCTTCTGCTTTTTTTCTTTGCCTCATGTTGGATATCTCTACTCTGTTGGGAAGTTAGTAGAACTGATTTCTACTTACCAGTACTCAGAGAAGTCAGAGCAGGCAGTTCTCACTCCACAGTTCCTGCATGTCATTACAAGGTAACTTTCTCTCTCTTTTTTTTTTTTTTTTTTTTTTTTTTTTTTCTGTTTCCTCTCCCTCTTTGGCTCACTTATGACTCCTTTGTAGCTTCTTGGGTCATTCCGGGTAGATTCATGTTTTAGTGCAGAATGCCCTTCTGTCTAGCTCACAATTATCTCTAGTTTGTGCTCCTGGATTAATTCAAGTTTTCATTTTTTCTCTTCATCAGTGTTTCTTCTTTCCTTCTAGTGAAAGCCTGCAGTGTTTCACAGTGCGGTGCAGTGCAGCAGTGGCTCGTGATGAAGATCCGTACATCGATACAACTGTGAAGGTGCATGTCTCATTATTTTGCTAAAAGAATAGGAGCAGCAATGCAGCAGTTGTGTTTCATTCTGAAATCCTGTTAGTTTCTATTCGCTATGACAAAAAACATCCAAAATTAATGGTTTACATCAACCTATGGCATATTCTAATTTAATGGTCTGCAAATGTATCGCAGCAATCTATTATTGCTGTTTAAGATTCTAGATGATTAATAGAATATTTTTTAAAATATTAAAAAAAACAAAAAACAAAAAAACATGTACACTTAGAACAAAAATCATACTTTCCCGTATAAATCTGAATGGAGGGAGCAGAGATTTCCCATATTGTGGCTGACAATGTTTGCAGAACCTGCCTGTCTTGAAACTTAAACTTTGGTCTTTTCTTTTTCTTCTTTTTTATTTTTTTCCCTTTCTCAGGTTTCTTTGAACTGGCAGTTTTCCTAAGAGGAGTCTAAACATTTGAACATGACTGCCTACCTGATAATTTCTGTTGGTTTTTGTGTTGGTTCTTTTTTTGAGTAGGAGGGCTTTTAATCCCTGAAGTTCTAGATTTTGCCACTTCCTCAGTTTGCTTTGCTGTAGAAATCTGCTCAATTACAAAAATTGGAATAAATGTTAATAAAAATACCAGGACAGTTGAGAATGAAGAGTAGTTTAAGCTGAACTTTATGGATTTTATTTGAGCATGTAGACAGCAGACATAAAGAAACCACAGAGCAGATGAAGTATTAAAAGAATTTCAAGAGCCAAACATTCTCTGACCTCCATAGAGGTCAAACACAGGAAAGAACCTATCCTGTCCCTTTCTCAGTCTCAGGTTTGCACATATTTCCAAAGATTATGTTCAGTCCCTCACAATTCCTTCAGCCTGGCAACAGGCGGCTCAGGAGGCTGAGAAGATGGGCACGTAATGGAAGCCTGCAGCCCTTGTGGTTGTCCGCACCACAGCTGCCCTCCACAGGTCACAGACCCACCCTGGCAGGGGTTTTCCAGGGGCTGCAGTCCCTTAGAGGCATCCCTGCCCTGGTGTGAATTTCTTCAAAAAGCAAGGTACGGGTGAAACACAATACTGTCTTGCCTTACTGCACTGTGCACGTTAATTTGTAAATAGAGTGTTTGTTTTGAATGTATACATTCAAAATATTTATGGGCAAATCAGGTTGCTTTTTTCAATTTTTAGTCCAGCATAGAGGATATGGTAATTTTTGGCTTAAAGGTGCACACTGAATGAATTGGGATGTAATACTGGGCATGTAATATAGCAGTAGGCAAGTAAATATAGTATCTCTGTGTGTAATAAATTTTTATAACATAAGCAACTAAAATCAGGACTTTTATAACTCTTGTCAGAAGTATTACATCTTGACGAAATTCAAACTACTTGGTATTAACTTTTCCACGTTAGGTAACCTAGCCAAGGTTCAGTTAATTTGAGACACAGCTAAAAATGCAACTACTTCAAAGAGTGAAGTGATTTCTTGTACCCATTGTTGCAAGGATTTGATGTTTGAGTATTTTTATTCCTGCTTCAATGAAGAACTCGAAGTTAGGAAAGCCAGTGAGTATTTTTAGTGTCATATTATTACTCAAAGATGATATCTTTTCACATATTTTTTTCATTTGAAGACTAAGTACATGCTAACCAAAATTACAAAACGCTCACTTTATTTTGTAGGCTTGTCCACCTGTCACACTGGATGTCTGCACATTACGAATGCAGCTTTTTATAGGGCCAAGAGCTATCTGTCATTACAAAAACCATATAATTCTTCTGACTAAGGCTGATACTGAAGATATTACTGAAAGACGAAAGCCTTCAAGAAGGATGCTGTAAGAATTTGTGTCTTCCAGGGAGGTGGGATTTATAACTTTATGTACAGTGCTGAATTTTCAGCTGTTGGAGTTGAAGAGAGAGTCCTCTGTAGAAGGGCGTTCTGAGCATAATTCCCAAGCTAATAAAGCAAAGCATAAATGAAGCAGCGATTTTTGACTTCTGCAGTATTAAATGACATAGAAGAAACAAAGGTGGCATTACAAATGATTGTAATCAAGATTGTCAGAAACAACTTTCATAAGTAATGTTGAAACAATATTATGAAGAATATCTGCTACTGACAAGAAAGAAATACTTATCTTGAGAAACAAAAATATGTAAAAATAGTGAATCTACAGGCTAACAAATTGTGGTGTAGCATAAAATGAAAATGTCTTACATTTGGTTAAAGGATCTTAGAAAGTTGTGAACATCATCATAGTAATGACAAAACAAGGACCAAACTTTTGTCAGATAGACTCTTGTATGGATGTAGCCAGGTGCATTTATGACTAATTCTGTGAGGTCTGCCTTTCCTATTCTTTGAGGGTTGTTCATTGTGTAGAAGAGTTCAGCTGAGAAATCACATTTGCTAAAGCCCATTAACAGGACTAGGACTAGAGGGAATGGTTTCAAGCTGCGGCAGGGGAGATTCAGGCTGGACATTAGGAAATATTACTTCTCAGAAAGGGTGGTCAGGCACTGGAATGGACTGCCCGGGGAGGTGGTGGAGTCACCGACCCTGGGGGTGTCCAAGGAACGGTTGGATGTTGTGTTGAGGGATATGGTTTAGTGGGAGCTATTGGTGATAGGTGAATGGTTGGACTGGATGATCTTGTAGGTCTTTTCCAACCTTGGTGATTCTTTGATTCTATAACAGGAGTTGGACAGCTGTAGTTAGTTGTAATTATTTGAACTAGTCTGTCTTAAAGCATGGAACAAACCTTATTCAGGAGAAGACAAGGCTAAGCTGATAAAAGAGAACCGGTTATTCAAAATACTGTAGTTTTATTTCTCTGAAACAGTTTTTAAAAGCTTGTAGTTGACATTTGAGAAGGAAACAAATGAAACACATTTTGCCTTCTGCAAAGAGAATTTGTTGGACAAGTACTAGTGTATTTCACCACCAAAAAAAGAGATATCAAATGCGTACTGTTCTTTTTCTTCACTGTTTCTCTGTGGTGTCTTAATGTTAGGCAGTTGAAGACCCAGCCAATGTGCTGGAGTAGAAGTGTTCAGGTACTTTCTTACATCATATCTTAGCAGACACTTGTATTTAGATACAGGGGCAGAAGTGTGGTAAATCTTTACAGAAAGAGTGAACATCTTAATTTCAATTACATGGCTTGTAAGCTTCTGATACTTCTTGGTTTTAAACCCAGGTGTTGGTTTCTAACCGTTCTGTATGAACGTGCCTATCTATTTTTAGCCATTAATTATGACTTGAATTCATAATTTAACTGTTAGGTGTTTATTAGCCTGCAAACATATCTGTTTATGCATTTGTTGGATGATTGATTTATTTTCTTTTGGCTGCATAGTGTTTATTTAAACATTGACAACTCAAATCTTTTCCTTTTCTCTAGTTCCAGAAAGGCCGATAGCAACAAATCCAGAACCAATTCTGAATCAGAGCCTGGTTGGAATTTGTATATTATAAACACTGTTTCAACCATCCAACTTTACAGAGAAATGGTATTGCTACCTCTTGCTTTTGTTGTTGATTGACTAAAAATAAGTACTATTAATCTCTGGTGCTGAATATACAGTAATGTATTTCTTGTGAATAGCCCATAATCCTATTTCAAATGGCTACTGCTCTCTCTAGAATTCTTCCTGTGTATTCTTATTTTTACCAGCACCCTAAGTATATCCTGTGTCTGTTCTAGGTAGATTATAGTAGAACTTACGAAAACGTAAGAACTGAGAGTTGCATCCATCTTCTAAGCGAGGCCCACTTACTAGTCAGAGCAGCGATAATGGACCCTAGTTTCTTTAAATCAGACGAGAAAGAAGAAGTTCTGAGAGCATTCAGAGAAAGTTGTGCCTTCTTAGGAGACTGCTACAGCAGGTACGTTTTAGATATCAGAATGATACAGATGAGCTCTTGTTTCCAGTAATCTAACTGAAAAATAAAAATCCATTCTTTGCTGTTGTACATTGGTGTTGTGTGTATAATTCATGTTTCTCTCCAGTTTAATCTGGTCCTCTGTGCTGTATCTGATTGTTTTTTATTGTCAGTTTGACACAGAATACAGTGTCACCTTGAGTACTAGCCATGTGTTTGCAGATACTGGTGTGTCTACAACTGTTATGTCTTATTTTAGTTCTTATCAACAGTGTTCCTCTTACTCTTCTTTCCTTCCCATCTGTTGCTTTCAGGTTTGACACAAAGGATTACCACCTCGCTCTGCCATACTACCGAATGTCAGGTTTATCTGTGACTGAAGTTTTGGAGCGACTAGCTTCAGAAAGTGATGAAATACAGATGTATGAAAGAGGATTTATATTTTATTTAACTCACTCTCTTAATGAAGAGTTAAATGAAGAATTAAGCAAGGTAGAAACAAGTATTTTTTTAATCTGTTGATCTAGTTCTGATTTTAAGAACAATGTATCAAATTTTAATTACAGTTTCTATTGATATACTGCACTGCTTACTAAGTTTTGCAATTATTCTTTTTCACGTGGTTTTTATTTTCTCATTTTAACAAAATAGCAAGCAACAGCTGCAATGCTTTGAACTGCTGTCATGCAACGTGAGGGTCTGGCTGTCATGATGCATGTTACCAATGTGCACACAGACGCTTTCATGCTAGGCAAGTTCTGTCTCAGATTTCATTCCTCATTTCTGCAACAGTGCAGACTGGTTTTTGAACATGGACAGATTGTACTGGCTGGTAAAACTGATTCGGTGTGGTGGATGGTTCTCCTAGCTCTTCAGAGTTTCACTCTTGGTTCATTTAATTTCACTGACAGGGAGGAAAGGCAGGAAAAGTGCTGTGATTTGGTGGCTAAGCTGTATTTGCCTGTTTCTGTTGTTGTTTTTTTTTTTTTAAAGTTTCTATGTTAAGCCATAAGAATCTGTGTATCTGGAAATGTTGAAACTATCAAGTGGCTTTTATTTTAATAGGAATTGGCAGATAAAGTTCTCCAAATATTCTATCTTGCTGACCCTGTGCAGCTGCCTCATATTATCTGCAGTCCCTGTATGAAGAATGTATGTCCTCTGACAGCTGTGAAGTATCTTCGTAAAGTAGAAGACATTATGCCATCAGTAGTCCTTACACTTACTAAGGCTCTCATGGCTCTGAAAATGGGAGACCTTGCAATGTATGAATGTGAGATGAACTCCCATAAGGAGGTAAGGTATACCAAAAGCATGGATTATTCACTTTTTGTAAATCCCAGGTCAGTGGGCTTGGTTTGTGGTTGTATTTTACAATAAAACCGTCTTTCCGATGCTTCTCTTTCTCCTCATTTGCTGCGTAGGTTCCACTGAACATCTGCAATAACAGTAAGATCCAGGGCTGATATACAGTGGGACAGTGCTATCTTTGCAAAGCCTTATCAGTAAACAAAGGATTTGAAGATATTAATTCTTTTAAATGAAATGCAGTATACTGGAGTGTAATAGGCTCTGCAGAGTCAGTGCTCTTCACCATTACGGCAGGGTTGTACAGTAGCATTTTTCCACCTCTCCATCAATACATGCAGTGTGCCCATGAAAACTTACCTTCTGTATGCAAACAACACTTATAAAATTGCCTTGCATGGTGCATATAAGTCAAAGTTTCTGTATACAGTCTCCCTATACAATTTCTCATCTTCTATTTAAGCGCTTAATCCTTACTAAGTCTGGATCGGAACCTACTTCAGTGCTATCTAAGTAAGAATTCTACGTGAACGGGGGAAAATATGTTAGTAGATCAGTCTCTGCCATAGATTTTTCATGTGTGGATTTAGACTGAGACCAGTCAGTAAACTGCTTCTTCTTAAGGCTGATCAGGAGTGTTGAATAGTCAAAGGTTATGGAGATTGTAACGTGGGCTTTTTCTGAGAGTGATCTGATATCCCAGAATTAGATGTCAAGCTTCAGAAGCAAAAGCTGGGGAGCTTTGAGTTAGCAGCTTTTGAATTGCCAGGTGGGAACTGTAGAATGCTGTTTCAATAGTGATGCATAGAATCTCTCACCTGCTTTCCAACCATTTGCAGCAAGGTGAAGTGAAATTGCCATGTTACAGACAAGCTGAAAAAATACGCATTCACAGAATGGTTGAGGGTGGAAAGGACCTCTGGAAGTTGTCTATTTCAAATGGTCCAGCTCACCCTCTCTTCCATTACATGGATATTATTTAAATGAGAATCAAGTGTTTGGTGTTTTGGTTGTGGGGTTTTGTTTAGTTTTAATTTGACCTATTACAAAAATAACTCAACTTTAAAGAACATTTTATTGTGCAATATTAAAAACAGTGCTTCCAGAAAGATAAAGGAAAGATAATTTCTACAAGTAGAGGTCTAGAAGAATGAATTTTTTTCCTAGGTCTGCTTTATATTTCTTGTGTAAATCGTTTAGTCTGTACAGACATCATTTGTCCACTGTTGTTAAAATGGAAAGGGTATCTTGTGATGCTACCTGCAAAAGGTATGAGTTGGATATTGAGTTGGATATTGTGCAGCATGTTTTGATCATTGTTTCAAGGGTGTTCAGCAAAGTATTCCACTGAAATTCCAGCCAGGGAGTTTTTACAATACCTTATGTGTTTACTGGCTGATTGCATAGTAAAATCTATGTTATATGTACAGTAACTCCAGATTTCATTAGAATGTTTCTTCCACCATTCAGGTAAATGGCATAGTGTTCAAAATCCACAGAATTGTAGGGGTTGGAAGGGACCTCTAGGGATCGAGTCCAACCCCCTTGCCAAAGCAGGTTCCCTACACCAGGTCGCACAGGTAGGCGTCCAGGCGGATCTTGAATATCTCCAGAGAAGGAGATTCCACAACCACCCTGGGCAGCCTGTTCCAGTGCTCTGTCACCCTCACTGCAAAGAAGTTCTTGTGCATATTTGTGTGGAACTTCCTATGCCCTAGCTTCATCCCATTTCCCCTTGTCCTGTCCACACACACTACTGAAAAGAGTCCGGCCTCACCACTATGGCCCCCACACCTCAGGTATTTATAAACCTGGATCAAATCCCCTCTCAGCCTTCTTTTCAAAAGAGAAACAGACCGAGTTCACTTAGTAGTTCCTCATAGGGGAGATGCTCCAGGCCCTTCACCATCTTTGTGGCCACCCGCTGGACTCTTTCCAAGAGATCCCTGTCTTTTTTTATATTGGGGAGCCCAGAACTGGACACAGTACTCCAGATGAGGCCTTACCAGGGCAGAGTAGAGGGGGAGGATCACCTCCCTTGACCCGCTGGCAATGCTCTTTTTTATACACCCCAGTATGCCATTGGCCCTTTTGGCCACGAGGGCACACTGCTGGCTCATGGCCAACCTGTCATCCACCAGGACACCCAGGTCCCTCTCTGCAGAGCTCCTCTGCAGCATGTCATCCCCCAGCCTGTACTGCTGCATGCAATTATTTCTTCCTAGGTGCAAGACTCTAGGAAGTCACTGGCCCAACACATAGTTTGGACCTGTACCTTCGGAGAACTATTCTTTAAATTGTAGAAAATATTTATTTCTCTTGACTTCACTTCATTTGCCTGTATAAACTCGACTGCCTGAGAAATACTGACTTTATTGAGTTGAACTGTGCATGGATTGAGTTACTTACCTAACTTATATCTAACTGTTTATAGACAATGCTGGCCTCTGGCTTCACTGGGCAACCAAAACTCCTGAGAGAGTGTAAAGAAGGAATTGTTATTCCAACTGAATTTGCTGTTCACCTGAAGGTGATGCAACCTGGATTACTGGTGGCTGCCACTGTGGCTTTACATGAGAACAGTAAAATAGAACTGGAAGAAGCAGATGCGTTTTTCAAGGTTGGCCTATGATCATTTTTTCTTTCTTTTCTTCACATAACTGATTTTATCGGTGAGCAAAGTGGGCTTGGTTGCTCCTTCACTCACATTTTAGCATTTCTTTTGAAAGAGGGAGATGAGGAAATATAAATAAATAAATAATCAATTTTGATCCTGTCACTTGAATGTATAATCTGATCTCAGAGCTTTTTTGGTCACTGAAGTTTCCTGTGTTTGGGAGTAGACAAAAGCTTTTTTCCTTTTTTCCACAGTGTAATGTTGTTTGGATTAAAACCATGTATGCTTGAATATAAGTATGTTGTGGACTAATGTCTGTTACTGTGAAAGATGTATGTCAAAAAGTCATGAAGCTCAAATTATAACAAATACTGTTTTTCAAAGCCAGCTGTAAACTAAGTAAATGTCCTTTTCACCAACATACCAGACCTTAAGCCCAGGAGCATCTCCCTTGTGGGTCCTACTGTTACGCTCAAACGAGATATACAGCATTTCCTTATCATGGTGTTTGCTTGCATTAAGATCCCTCTTCAGAAGACACCTGCTAGGCTATTGGCATATATAAAAGCCTCCAAATTGGTAGTCAGTAAATATTTGCTGACAGTCTGCTGACTGTTCTGACAGTGGAAGAAATCAAATCTATGTTAAAATAATTCCATGGACTTTAAACTTTTTTTCTAGCACTGTATTATATAGCATCGCGTCCTTGAAAAATACCTTGAGTCAAAAAAGGTGCCAAAATCTTGCTTCTAGTAACTGAAAATCTGTTCCTTTTGTTTCTTCTGATTTCTGCTACTAATAATTTCCATGTTCTGCACTAATGTTGTTTTCTAATGTTTTTGTTCCTAGATGTTGTGTAATGATGGTGAAGACACGGTTCCTCAACTTTTGCTAGATTTCTGGGAAGCTCTTCTTGTAGTATGCTCTCAGGAAGAAGTACTTCAGGAGCTCTTATTGAGGGTTACTTATCAGTATGTTTGGAGGATATCAAAAAAGCAACTCCCTAAGACTAAGCCATTGAAAACAACCGAGGATCTGGTAACTCAGAAGTTTTATGACTGTACTGTCCATCTACAGCTATCCAGTTACTTAGTATTTGGATGGTGGACAATTTGTAGTGGAAGTGCTGAGTCATGGCTTGAGCACCTGGTGGGAGGCAGGGCCAGCCCGGGGGAGATCAGGTGAGTGCAGTGTACCTGATTGATGGAAGGGGTGGAGCCAGGATGCATCCCTTCCCAGACCTTGTTTAAGGGTTGGTAGTGGAGGCGAGGGTATCTTGTGGAGATCCCTGTATCTCTGAGGTCTTCCAAAGGTAAGGAGCTTATTTCCTTTGTTTCTGCTTCTACAGCTGCTGCGTTTGGTCTTGTCCTTATTTGCTGCAGCCAAAGGCATTTGCCACCCAGCTAATATTGCTGCACTTTCTATCACATTATAGCAGTACAGCCTCTTAAAATAAGCAAGCCTGAAAGTAAATAGAGTCTGCTTACCAGACAGGTTTTGCTGGTTTTGGGGAGTCCTGTTCTTTAGGGACATTTTAAAATACACTGAACAGGAGTTTTGCAGTTCTGGATATTTCAAATCAGGGCTAGAATGAGACTGAGAGTTTTCCAGGTGTTTTGTGTTTGTTTGTTTTTTTCCTTAACAAAAATTTTACAAAACTGACTAAATGAGGAAGTGCAGGGATGATCAATTGTTAAGATATTTTGAATGAAAAATCTGAAATACAGAAGTAAATAGAAGCTTCAAGGAGATTGGTTTTTCAATTCTATGAATTAGAAGAAAGAGTAGCTACTATTTGCTAGTTTTCTTTGCTTGCAGGGAGCAGGGTGTTTGACGTGGAACTGTCACTAACAGAAATACTTCTTTTATTACAACTTTTATATTGCTTTTGTAGATAAACTCCTGTGATCATTTTGGCTTCATTTTCCCGTGGGTTACTTTCATAATGTCAATGGAATCTCCAGTTGATAAAGATTGTCCTGAAGATATTTCAAAGCTACAGGTATGAAATCCCTAAACCTTGCTATTGGCAGCTTAAATTCGTTCTGCAGATGTTCATGCATGTGTGAACAACTTTGGCAGCCTTTCCCCCCTCAATTTATCCAAGTTAAACTGAAAGACCCCTTAAAATCATGAAAGAAAAAAATATTGAAGTGACACATCAATAACAGTTATACTTACCTTTGTTAACTGTGTGCTCAGCTTTCTCAGTTTTTAATAATGTCTATTAAAATAAATATTACTTTAAAAGTATTATAAGTAAGGTTGTTCTAAGGTTATGGTTAGCAGTGTTTTGTAAAACTTGTGTTAAACCCAATCAATCTTTTTTTGTTGTTGTTCTTTAGTCTCTTTTATGTGGTCAGTCGATAGATACAACTGCAGCTCTGCCTATCCTGGAGCCTCTGGCAGAGGCTGGCAATGTTGGGCTCACCATTCGAGTTCTCTGTAGTACCCGTCTGGGCAAGTACGAGGAGTCCATTGACCAGCTCCTCAGACAGTGTCCTGCTGCAGCTGTGTTATATGCTCAGCATGAGCTGAAAGGTGACAGTCGGGTGAGCTATTTGGCTTAAAGTCTTTTGGATTTTTGTTTGTTTATTTTCCGTAGTTAAAATGTTATTGCATACAGTTGGACTGTAGATGGATCAGATAGCCCAGTTTTCAGACAAAGTAAATTGCTTAGCGTGCTTTCAACCATTTGTCTGGCATTTAAATTCCATATCCCAATTCTTACTAATTTTAATGGAATATTTCTCCCCATTTCTTCTGTGACTGCCTGTATTCATTCTGGTAATGAAGGGTAATCTTGTCAGTGGCAGAAAACTTCAGAAAGTAAATTAATTAATTAATTCATTTTTTCCCATTTATAAGTGAAGAACTAGCCAGTTCCTTAATAATCCGTGTTCTAAATTGTTTGATACTCTTGTGTAACATGTCAAGTGTTAGTGATAAGATAGGGGAACATGATTCTTCCAATAAAGCCACATTTAAGTATGCTCTTCCTGTCCTCTAGTGGCATCCTCTGATCTTAACATCAGAATGGTACGGGTACAGTAGTGAGAAATGTTACATTTTTTATGTCTTATTTTCCCCGTAGGCTCTCAGACAATTTTAGTTGTGGAAATGATTTTGAGTGTTCTGGGAGTACAAGAGTTTAGTCGTGTTGTCCTTTACAGCTACTTTCTCAGTCGTACACAGATGGAAATACTACTGCTGTGCTCAGGACCAAATTTGAGTTTTATTTTCAAATCTGAAAATAGTTTATTTGGTTGTAACAAGTATGAAAGCAGAGTTGAATGTGAGGAGACACAACTAAATCAGAATGTAGGTGGAATAAAGAAGTTACTATGTTTATAAAAGAAATCTATTTCCCCTTCTTCATTCTCATTGACAAAATGTTGAACGAAAAATACTGTGGTACTTCAGCTGTTGGAAGAGGATCAGCTCAGGACACAGCAGTGTTCTAGTAATATTACTCACTGCTTTGCATGGAGCTGTTTAGAGGCAAAAAAAAATTCTCCTTGCAAATCCTTTTCTCTTTAGAGGCACCACAGGGGGGCACTGTTCCAATACTCGTTGAATATGAAAAGATAATACTGAAAACTGGATGTATGTTTGCAAAACTGCTGCATTTCAAAGCATCATATAAGTCAGTCTACCTGTATCTGCACACACCTGATCTTTGGTGTATTTTTAGCAGGTCTTTCATGCTCTTAACTGCGGTCATTGTTAATTTACACTTACTTTTGCTATGGGTTTTTATGAACTAGGCTGTATGGTGGAACAAGCTGCTCCCAGAACTTTGTGAGAAAGCCAGACTTAAAAGAAGTGACTGTCCTGTTCTTATTTCATCATTAAAAGGTAAATCATTTGATCAAAGTTCAGAAGCCTTTGTATAGCATCCGACATTCTAAATATTGTTCTAAGGAACACAGATATGATGGTTTGGAAAAAAGGGGATTAGTTTCCATTGTTAAAGCTTATAGAACTCAGCAGGCTGTCTCATAATCAGATCATCATTCTGCAACATCCTCATGAAAATGATGTCACTCATTTTATATTGAAAACAATTGCATTTTGGGAATAATTACTTCTATACTGATCAAGAACAGACACAAAGAACTTGCTCATTAAAGTAATGGATATGGATTGTTGTACTTTCTCTCTGGAGTAAGTGATTTTATGGTTGTAAGCAATGACAGCTAACAGGCTACTGTTGATAACCCAGTGGGCAGTTAAATCTATATTCATATTTAGGTTATAGACTATAAAAGATACAGTGTGTTACTGATGGTTGGTCATATTAAGTAGAATGAAACATCTGAGTTCATTTGGCAGGGTGGTGGTAGGATTACTGCTCTTTGGTTAGCAGAAATAAAGAAGTTGTGAAACCAGCTCTAGTGACTGATGTAGTCCTGTTGCATGATCATAAGTCAGTAACGTTGCACAATTGAGGGGCAAGTGCATTGATTTTGACAGAATAAGAAGACAGATTAAGAAAAATACATGTATTAAAATAAGAGTGTGCTTCCTGAGGACAGGAGAACAGGTTCCCTGGCTGCGCTGTGCAGTACGGGTTGCCATACTTTATTATCAAGTTCTGGCAGATTGGTTTTTTTTGTTTGTTTGCTTTCATGTGATAACTCTGCTACAAGCATTTAAGATCTTATTTAACAGCTTTGTCTCAGAAGCTTCTTGTGAAACATCTGATTTCACAGGATTCTAGTAGAGAAGACTTTCAGGGCTGCTTTTCTGTTTGCTATGAAGCACGTGAAGCACTAGATTGCTGTTCTCTAAACATTAGTGTAACATGTAGACATGATGAGTTGAGGTGTGGTTTTGAGACGTAATTTCAGTTTACCTCTGAGATTCCCGTAACAGTATATGTTCACAAATAAGCATGTCTCAGATTTTATTTCAGATAAAATATTTAGATCACTTGATGACTTCAGGTGATAGTGACACTGTTCATGTTCTTTTTGTTTCTGTATACTAACCACAGTACCCTAAACAAGATTTTCTCCTCGGCTTTTGGCAGAAACTTTATCAGTAGTTGCAATGGAACTGGAACTGAGGGATTTCCTTGGTCTTCTACCAGAGGATGGAACTGCAGCATTTTTTCTGCCGCATCTTCTTCACTGCAGCCAAAGGAAACTGTTGATGCAGACACAATGAAAGTAAGTCTATGCATTCAGATACTGAGAATGTGCTGGAATAAAAAAGTAGATGAAGAAGGAGAAATACGTAAGAAGCAGCTCTGTGGATCCACCTACACATCATATATCACCTTCTTTTTGAGTTAAAACCTTATGGCAATGACTGAATGACAACTGTTATTTGAGGCAGAGCATTGCTTTTGAAGCTAATAGTATTGCACTTTGACAAAGGTTAGCAAACTAGAGGAGGTCCTACCAGGTAGAACTGAGTAAATGTTGGCTAGTTTAAAAATAAGCTATTCAGTTAGTAGGCAGAGGTAACACATACTCTAAAAGACCAAAATAGCTAAAGAAAAAAAACCCACAAAAAAGAACTGTACAGTGCAGTTGAACAAACTGCGTTTGCTGAAAGTCAGTTAGGTCTTAATTGCATGCTAACTAGTTAGGTCACTGGCCTAGGGAGGAATTGAAGCTTAGCTGTATCTTTAATTGTATAAGTAAGTGCCTAACACTTCAAAGCAGAACTGGGCTACTTAAGTTGTTTTGCAACATCGATATTCCTTTGAATTCCAGCTGGAAAAACTAGTCAGCAGTTCTACCGTCTCACTTGCTTAAGTGTTACACCGTAAAAAGTGTGTTCATTTAGCAGTTAGTGGGAAAAGGCCATAAATTAAAGAGACAGAAATGATACAGACTACTTTTTTCTTACTGTTTATGTTCTCTTTCTTCTGCTGCGCTCAGCTGGTACTGAGAAGTACTTCAAGTATCACTAAGTCACTAATCTAGATGAAAACTCTTTCTTTCCAGATCGATTGGTGAGTGTCTCGTGTGTCTGTGCATGTATGTACTGGTATTTGTCTCTCTTTTGGACAGAATACATCCCTGTGTTTTTCCAGCTGGAATTTAGTCATAAAAACTTTCACAGCGTTTGACCCTATGAGTAGTTAGTGTTGTTTGGGACTTGACTTAATGATCCCATAAACATCCAAAGGCCTTATTAGAGGACATTAACTCTGTGAAACCAAATTTCTCTGAAGCAGTAACATTAAGGGTTAAAGTAAAGGTCAGGGAGAAGAGATCATCTACATCTGAAATAAAACGTCAACAAAACATGTGTTAAACACATGGAGAGGAGATAGTGTTGTCCATTGTTTAGACATAAAGAAAAACTTTTTCTCTCAGAGAGCAGTCAGGCACTGGAATGACTGCGAGGGAGGTGGTGAAGTTGCCATCCCTGGCGGTGTTCAAGAGGCGTCTGGATGAGGAGCTACAAGATGTGGTTTAGTGGCTTGTGGAAGCAATGGTTATGGGAGGACAGTTGGACTAGATGATCTTGTAGGTCCTTTCCAACCTTGTGATTCTATGATTCTAGGAGATAGTGTTTCTCAAGCAGTTCTTCACTGAACGTAGATCTTGGAGAATCACAGTAGTAAATGTTTTTTTCATTCTCGCACATCTGGTGTGCCTTTGCACTTGGATTGATTGAATAATCGTGGGAACTAAGACCATTTGTCTGTAAAGGGAAAAAGATTTTTTTTTTTTTTCCAATCCTGTCAAAATAAGAGTATGTGCATATAGACAGCATAGTCCAAGATGAGAGCAATGGATCTCAGAACCTTTTGCACATTATGAATTTGATTAAAAAACAGTTAAAATACACTGAAGGGTATAAAATGCACTGGACTGTAAGAGCTGATTATGAAAAATCCAGTGTGCTGCATTTTCAGGTACAAGTTTTTTTTTTTTTTTTCTACGTGTACTCCATTAATTTACTATATGCAGAAATTTGTCACAGTGTATCCTGTGAATCAGCTCTTTAACAAGATGGTGTTTAACAATCTAATTTGCATTTGTCAGTATACTCATGTACATCATACAGTTATGTATCTATATATACACATGGACATGCACGTTTTGGAATACTGCTCTTTCTGTCAATTAACATAATACCCATTATGCTTTGTCTTTTTAGTACATGAAAGTTGCTTTTAAAGTTATATTAGCTTTGTAGAAGAAAGATTCTTCAGGATTCTGGTTCTTTTCACAGGCAAGGTTGCTAAAGTAATAGTAATGGTTAAGTAAGAGTGTTTGTAAGGCTAAAACATGCTTTTTAAAAAGAAACTGCTGCTTCAACTTTTCAGTACTTTCAATGGTGACTTCAGGTTTATTCACCAAATGGTTCCTTTTGTTTTAAATGAAAAGTGAGAGGGAGTCTGATTCCATTAGCACTTCTTGGGCACAGAAGTACTATATCACATGACGAGTTCTTTCTCAAATAAAAAGCTGCCATTTTAATTTCATTGACAGGGAGCTGAAGAAATAGTTAACATCCACTCCTTCAGATTCTTTTTTTTTCTGAGCAGTAGCACTTATGTAAGTATGATCTGATCAGATCAGAACTTGCAATATTCTCGCTTCCATATTACTACAAGAAATATGAAGTCATGAAGTACTGTTTGATGCCTGAACTGGATCTGAGTATGCTGGCATGTCCTTGAGCTCTGTACTGCATCTTTAAGAATAATGAACATTATTATAGTAGATAAGCTCTTACCTTCCTTTGGGAGCACTGTGTAGGTTGCTTCCATGCCTGCATGGATGTGGTCAGTAACGTGACAGTGCAATAACCACGTTCCAGGGTTCTGTGGGATCATTTCCACTGTTTGAAATGTTCCAGGGAACAAATCAAAGACATCTGCCCGGTAAACTCCCATTTGCTTCAAGATGAGAAGAAACAATCATTGAACGGCATGGCATAACCAGACAGCAGTCATGTGAGCTACCTTTTAGTCATGCTCCCACCAAGTCTTTTAATCACATTCACATGAAAGGACATCTGTATGTCATTTCATCTGACTTTTTATTGGCTCTACCTCACATTCTTAGCAAAAATGAATGGAAAGGAACTGTTACCTTATAGTTAAAGCTGTGGCCATGGAAGTGTGTTGTGTGAATATCTATTTCATTGCCCATTGCCATCAAATACCAGCTTACTTCATCTCCAACATGCATAGTCAGACCATGTAAATTTCCAAATACTTTTCCATTAATGGCTAAAAAGAGGGAAAGAGAGAACAAGATTTTGTTTCTTGTTATTCTCAAGGCTTTGAGAGAGTTAAAAGCTACAGTTAGGCAAAAGGGAGTGCTTTGAGTGGTATATAAAAATAATTTTAAACAGGTATTAATGCATTGTTATCTTACAAAAAAAAAAAAAAAAAGGACAGCATATTATGAAATGGGTCTGATTATGTCTTCCATATTTAACTAGAAAGCAAGAAGTAGCTAAAATGGAAGTGTGCTACTGTACACCATTACTAATGCTGAGGCTCCTAAAAGTCTGCCTTTCCTGTGGTGCATTGTAAAGGAAAAGCTTTATGAGGACACACTTTCAGGATACATGTTACATTACCAACCTATTTAGTTACTTGCTGACATCAAATCAAAATTTCCAATTTACTTTTTAATCTTTTCATCCTCAAAAATGTCAAAGTGGGACAATTTATTTTCATAGGTTAAAATATGTAATTCAGTGGCAGGAGCAATAAAACAGTGTAAAACAGTGAGTGAAGTTTTTCTGGCTTTCTACCCTATAACTGGAAAATCAGGGAGGATGAGAAAGTCCAATTTATATGTAGTACATTAGGAAACATACCATGCATTTTGTTACTTTCAAGGAATTCCTCATTTTCTTTGTCAACAAGGTATGGGTTGACAGAATAGGTTTCAATGTTCTCATCCAAATACCATGACTCATTTTCATCAAAAACCATAAAAAGAAGAGCAAAGTGCACTTTCTTTCTAGCATGAGACGATGGCAGATAATGTCTAGGACACACAACAAGTGTGCCTATTAATCCACTGTAAGTGTCCTGAAATTACAAATAAAAAATAATAAGTGGTGACTAATGCTAGAAGCATATATGAATGGCAGGAGAACCAGGGAACAAGAATACTAGAGAGTGTGACTTCCAAATTCTGCCCTGACTTTACTGCATTATTCAAGAGACCCTTAAATTCAAAGGCATGGTAGAGAGGGAATGACCTGACAGATATAGCAGGAGTTTCAAACCTCTGTCCTTTTTGCTGTAAGTTTATCTGTGCTGAAGTCGTGAACAAAACTCTTCAGACTGATGCTAGCAGTGTACCTTAATGATGTCCACTGTTGAATGGTATGCCCATGCAGTACAGTGTGGTTCACCTCTCTCAGAACTAGATCTTGCTGATATTTTCCAGACATACATTTTAGTTTCACCTAAATTAAATAAACATTGATGAAAGTTAGAAGCTTTCTGTGTGCTTATGTGCAAGAAGTCCCGAAACAAGTGTTATATCCATTTATAGCTTATATTGGTCTTGATCTTCCTCTTCCCAAGTAGTGCACTGGCTAGCTTCTTCTTGTTATTTCCCTTCTGCAGAACCCCAATGGTTCTTGCCAGTGTTCTTTGTGGCTGCCCTGTTTAGAATCATAGAATGGCTTGGGTAGGAAGGAACCCCAAGGATGATCAAGAGAGGGACAATCACCTCCCTGTCCCTGCTAGCCATCCCTCTTCTGGTGGAGCCCACAAATAGCAATGGCATGTTTTACCATGTTTAATAGCAATAATTATATCCTTTGTAAAGATCACAGAATAACTTTTAAAATAATAGCTAGTATAAGCTATGCTTTCCTTACATCACAAAATTTGCTTTCTTTCATAAAAGACATGGCCAAGTTGTGTCAAAAAAAAAAAAAAATTACTGATATGTCAAGGACTAGATGCATAGCAATAGTTATGAGGGGCATTTTAATCATAGAAACAGCTCAGCCATGGTCAGCATCAAAATTGTAAGAACCTGCGCTTAAAAACAACAAACTAACAAACATCAGGTCTTTTCTGCTTCCCTGAAAATAAAGCTTGCTAAACCTTACTAGAAGGCTTGATGTAGAAATAACATAAGGGTGCTTTGATACCTGGGTTGGTTATAGCAACAACAGAACTGTCTGTTTTCACTCCATGGGCATGTATAGAATAAGGTCTTGATGCCAGGTTCTTAAAAACTATGTTAATTTTATCTCCAATACTTGACATAATCAGTGGCCCTGTTCAATTGAAAAGAAAGAGTGATTTTGCAAGTAATCAGAACAGAGAGAGAGAGATCTTACTGTGCTGAAACACACAACAACATGATAAGCCAACTTGAGCAGTTGAAGTTAGGCAACTAAACAGGGATGTAAATTTCAGCACCTATGCAAATACTGTATGTGCATTTGAAGTCAGCTTGGATATTGGCAACTATTTTTGTCACCTTTGAAAATACTGTAATCAGGCAGCAAAACCAGTAGGTTGCTGGTTCCTTTCTTCCCCCCTCCCCCCCGTAAAGCAAGCATGGAATCTGGCAAAGAAAGCATTGTAAGAAGCAATTCCACGTAGGTTTGGATACTCTGTGTGGCTCAGTATCGTTCAAATACAATTACCTTGAATATGAAGGTGCTGCTCTTCCTCTGCTCTGCTTTTTGGAGTACTGAATGTCTGATCCATGTACTCACGATACACTACTTTTTTGTATTTTGAGCCAATGAATTTGTCTTCTTTATTTAAAAATGGATTGCCAGGGCTGAAAAACAAACAAACAAACCCCAGTAAATAGATATGATAATATACCTGACATTTCTTCATGTATTTTGTACCATCTTTTGCAGGTATTAAATTAGCCATCAAACAAAAATCTAACTCAGTGGAATGGTAATCTCATGGGCTGTATCTTCATGAAAACATTCTTGTTAAGCTGGCAAGTCCTATAAGGCATGAGAGGGAAAAAAAAACAGAACACAATGGACAGACTGGCTTCATAGTATTTGAGAGAATACTGAGTGCTTTGACTGGGAGAGAATTCAAATGGCAAGAAGTCATCCAACAATTTGCATACCAAAAAATCAAAGCCCTTAGTGACTTCTACGGTTTTGGAATGTAGCCTAGATCTTGTAAAGTTTACAAGACTGCTGAGTTGAAAAATGAGGCACTGCTTCCTGGCTGATATCATGGGGGTTGGAGACAGGAAAAAAAAAAAAAAAAAAAAAAAGGTAGAAAAAAACCAACACCAAAACAAGCCTATTAACAGCATAGTCCATATTGCTTGAGCTTAGAACTCTGAGAGAATTTGCTGTGGTGTACAGGGCAAGGAAATCTGCTATCAGGCTGAAAAAAATGTATAAACATACAACAAAAGCAATAAATGTAGGTAGTTAGTATCTACTTCTTAAATTAAGCTGTGTAGGCAGAAGAGGCACACACAAATTCATCAGTTCATTATTTATCCTCTTCTGATAATTGACTTGAATTATTTGATGCCATCGGTTCACTCAGTGAGATTCAAATACTGGGAGCAAAACAAGGTGATGAGCTTCACAATGAATGGATTCAATCACAAACTTAATGTCTTGCATAAACTAAATACATGAGAGGAGTAAAAAGGAACCTTACTCACACTTCATATAAACATTAAATTTTTTAAGTAATCAAATATCAGGACAAAGTAGTCTTGTCTACAACTTGTTGGACATCTTAAGCATTCCACATCAAGGACAGTACCAAAAGCAGTAAATAATAAATGCACATGCAATACCAGGATCTAGTAGAATCTGCAGCTGGACCATTTCATCAACAATGCCCAGGCAGATCTTGCGCAGTGGCTGCCCCCACCCTGGCCAGCTCCCCTCCATTTTACAGTTTTTTCACATGATGTCATATGGTATAGGATATCTTTTTGGCCACTTGAGGTCAGCTGTCCTGAATCAACGTGTCTCCTCCCAGTTCCTCAGGTCTCCCCAGCTGCATCACTGGCAGGACATGAGAGGCTGAAAACCTGAACTGCCCTTGTATGTGTACAGCACTGCTCAGCAACAACTAAAATTATCAGTGTTGATATTTGTTCTGAATCCAAAATACATCATACCAGACGCTATGAAGAAAACCAACTCGATAGAAAGTAAAGGTAGGACACCTGGCAACATTATCAGAGAATGACCATAAACGCAATTATATTTCTAGGGCTCACTTGAAAAGAAAATGTGTGTAGAAATGCCAGGATTGCAAGGAGGAAATGGTTCAGAGGAGAACTTGTTCCTTTGCATTCTTCATGTTTTCTCCTGCCCTTGTATACATTTCAACATACCTCTCCTTGTGATACTGATGCCGCTCAAATTCCCATGTCCTGTTAGGGGAATAGTCCCATTCAACTTCCACAGCAGCAATATAGTGTGTCTTCTCATGCAAATACAGGGATGGATCCACATTCCACCAATGGCATGGTTTCACTTTGTATTTCTGTTTCATGCCTCCTCTGTAATGATCCGTTGTCAAGCATGATAACTCAAAAATTCCTAGAGGTTGTACAGGAAGTTAACGCTTCAAGACACAAATCTTTTCTTGTTGCTCTTAAAACTGTATTATGTGTTTTGATCTGGAGTTTAGAGGCTGAAACATGAGCCACTGTTTGTATAAGATGGAAATTCTTTGTGTAATATGACTACTTGTAGTAATACAATTCAGCACAGATGTAGAAGCTAAGAAAATTAAAGCTTAGCATGAAGAGCATGCACACTGTTTGCTACTCTTCACACACAGTTGTACACAGTTTTAGTGTCCCCAGGGATCAAAGTACCTGCTATTTACAGTTTCTATCCAAACATAACATGATCGCAGGTAAGCAGTTTCTAAACAAACAGTATATTTCAAACACTTAAAGCTTTCAGATATCTTGTATATCAGTCCTGAACCAGAAGGGAAGGAAGGAAGGAAGAAAGAAAAGAAAAAAAAAGTCTACATTTCTACACATTTCAGTCATTTTGTTCAAAATTAAAAATATCATAAAGTAACTCCACACCATTTCTTTCAGAAATTACTTCAATGTACTCATGGTCAAATCTGTCTTTTTGTAGCCACTGTCACAAAAAAAAAAAAAAAAAAAAAAAAAAAAAAAAAAAAAGAGATTAAATAAGATTAAATAAAAGCTTGCTTTTAATTGTTTTATGGGTCCTATTCTACAGCCTTTGGCATATGAAGATGACATGGCACACTGTAGCTATCAGAGTGACTACTCCCAAAATCTGTTGAGGTTCAGAAGGAAAGCAGGGTCCTCCTGCCCATTTAGCGTCAGAGCTATACAAGAACATCAGAAGGCTTCAGCTAAAGAACAGATTCCCCAGAAAGGTCTGTTTTTGGCAACACTGGGAGCTTTCGCATCCTGCAAACCAGCTGTGAACTGTGGCAAGAGAACCTTTGCCAGGCAAAGGCCAATAGCAGTTTTTATGCCAGTCAGAGGAAGAGCTGCAGTGAATTTCTGTAGCAATGTAATACCGCTCTGTTTGGGATACAGGCTGAAAACAAACAAAAAAGCCCAAATAACCAAACAACAACCAACAAACGGGACACTTACCTTCAGAATCAGGCTTCATAATAGCTGTAACAAATGTATGTGGAAATAGATTTGCCGTATCCTTTCTTGCTCCTTTTGTTACGAATGTGTTTTGTGAAAAGTATATCCCATGAACATCGACTTCTGTGCCCAAGCCCATCAAATGCCAGGAAATCACCTCACCTTTACACATCTCAAGACCAGGTTGATTTCCATACATATAACCATTAATGGCTGCAGAAGATTTGAAGAAGTAAACCCAACTTTGATTAACACAACTTAATTCTGCAATACAAATTAAATAACATTTAAACATAATATTTAAAAATGAATATCAAATGTAATGTGATGTCTTAGAGTGACAAAGATATTAATATTAAAATACTCTATCACAGCAGCAAAAATAAAGGATCAGTTCAAGCAAAAACGACTTTTTAAACCTGGTACTTAAAAACAATTTCAGACTGTTCTCACTTTCAGTGTCTAAAACACAGGGACCTGATCTGACCACCTGGAACCTTCACTGCTTTACACTGCAAGGGTTCTACACTCACACAGTGGAGACGATCCCTAACATTGCTGGTTCAAGTTAATAATTCTTACTCCTGTGCAAACCTTCCAAAGGCACCTTTGCCAGGTGCCACTGGAATGCTTACTATCAAAGCTCTGTAAATAATAGAAATGCCACAAAAGACAAATATAAGAAAGTACACAGGCAAATGTGTTATAAAGTATTTGCAAGGCTAAGAACTGAAGACAAAACTGTTTTTTCATATAAAACCGGAAATAACTTGCTACAGTATCAAAACGTATTCACCTTGAAGCTTAGGTCTGCCCTATTAAAGAAGCAGTGATTTTCACTGTAAGGCATCCACAGTGCTGGTAAAGAAACCCAGCTATGGACAAAAAAAATACTCCTTTCAGCCACATCTTCTATAGGGCAGAGGTCAGTTTTCCTCTTGTTACCTGGCTGCATTCATAGGGGTTGCACATGGGCTGCAGACCTCGTCCCATCATGCCTGCTGAAAGAGGTACGTAACAGTGCCAAATAGTCCACTGCTGACACTGAGCTGCTGTCGGTATATTTTGAATTGATAACCACATTGACATGAAATTAAATTGCTTTCAAATATGGTCTGTTCCAGTGGAAAGGAAATTAGCATCTCTGTTACCACACAGTCTCCCAGTCTCCACTATGAGCTCGCAAAAACAGAAAATTTACAAAAGAAAGGAAGCATTTGACTAGCAAAATATAAAAAGCAATTTTCTTACAGTGCATTTTGTTAGACTCTTGGAAGTCCTCATTATCTTTGTCAATTTCATTAGGATTTAATGTAAACATCAAAATATTGTCATCCAAGTACCAGCTCAGGTTCTCATCAAATACTGTGGCAAGTAGGAAAAACTCCCTGGTCACACTTTTCTGTTGAGAAGTAGTAGCACAAAAGAAAATAAAAACGAGCAAAGAAATCATGCCAGGAAAAAGAAAAAACAAACAAACAAACAAACAAAATCATTCAATGTGTATATTACTTTTACTTTGAGTATAATTCACAAACCAGCGTAGATGCATGCATTGAAACTTCATTCAGACAACCCTGAAGCTGTCTACCCACTGTATGTGGTGGGTAGATATCTGCTGCTAACAGCCCTTCCACCAGCAGGAACCACCTCCAGAAACAGATTCACATCTTGATCTTTAAAGTGTCTGCAATTTTCTAGTCATTCTAAGACTTGAAGGCTGATGATTGTGAGACTGATTTCATAATACAGTGTCTGCCTACATGGAACCAGGCTGATTTTGCTTTTTTTAAAAAAACAAAAACAACAACAACAACCACCACCTTTTTGCCCCCCCCTTTTTTTTTTTTAATATTCCCCTCAGTGCGTGGGCTGGATGGTGATGTGCAGAGTCCAGTTCAGGAAAAGAAAACAGATTCAGTTACAATGTTGCAAATGCTTCCATATTTTTTCTCTTTGACTGACCTGTTTTGCAGAAGGAAGTAGAGCTCCTCTCCTGCACACCAAAAGAGGACCCACAAGGCCCGAACTGGTGTCTCTGACTGAATCCACAGCTGAGTAATAAAGCCAAGTTAAGCAGTCTGGATCTTGGTCTGTGGGGCCCACATCTTCTGGCACATTCCACTCATATGTAAATGTAGCACCGGGACTGACATGGGAGGCTGGAGATTCAGTATCTGTTATAGAAATCAACATAAAGAATTAAGCCTAATGAAACCCATTTATCTCTTCACCTTTAATGCATTATTGTATACAACAGCTTGTTCTCTGCTGCTTGCAAGGTCCCTCTCCACAGGCACACCTCTGGAAGCAGTTCTATAGAATGCTCCCTCGTTGCTCTTGTGGTAACTCACACCATGGGGCTGGATGCTAAATGGGCGGCTGGCATTATTTCGGAAAGTCACCCTGATGCTCTCACCCACTTCCGCCTTGATAACAGGTCCTAGAAAAGAACACAAAATCTAATTTGGTGTCAAGTGATGTAGCAATCACTGCAAGCTCATGGGAATGGCTGTCTGCTTTTCCCATTGTAAATTAACTGCCCCTGAGGTTGTCTGGCCACAAACCAGGTCCCTGCTACATGGCCCAAATCTCATGGCATCCCACCTGCAATTGGACTGTTCACCTCGCATGAAGGCCCTGTGCAAACAGGACAATTCCCGCCTTTGGAAAGGGGCCTGCAGAAATTAGTACCAATCTCAAACTTACCCCAAAACTATGTCAGAAGCAGCCAGCTTATAAATGGGTAGAATTGCCTAGTCTGGCTTTGTAATTCAGGTCTGCCCTTCGGAGACTTCGGCATACTCCCACAGGCAAGTTGGGGATGACCACAGCATTGCTTTTAAGAGCTTTGCATACACCCTGAGTTGCCCTTCAGAGGAAGCTGCAGGCATCAGTGTCTGAAGGAGGAAGGGAGCACCAAGGAGGGAGGAGGTGAAAGGGCACTATTGGCCAGTCAGTAGAAGTGATACTTTTCTCTGGTAAATCTTCATCAGAGAATCATTCTAAATATCTTACCTAAGAGACCAAGATGTTCTTCCTCTGGGAGCCTTTTTTTATGTGCCATGAAAGTACCATCTGTATATTCCTTGTAAATGGCTTTTTTATAAGAGCCACCAATTCTTGTCTCACTTCGTTCAAAGAATACGTTAGATTCACTGTGTGAAAGAAATTGGAATATATGAAAAAAATTCAAGTCACAACACTGCAATTCCTCTTCAACCCAGTGACATTACTAACACTTCAGCAAAATTTATCTTAAGACTGCAAGGGGAAAAAAAGAACTGATTTGTTCTGATATTTATTACTAATATTTAAGCAGAGCTGAGGACAATGAGGAATTATACTTAGAAGCAAATTCTACCATAAGGCTTGCTCTATTAAGCATGCTCATATCAATTCTGCTTGAAAGTGAAACTTCTTAGAGGCATTCACCTGTCAGCAATTAATTCTTGTCCTGTAAAATGGTTCAGGGCAGATGGGCCATAATTCCAGATAATCTCCTCAGCAGCAATGAAGTATTGTCTTATCTTTGTAGTCTCATTGTGATCTATTGTGGATTTTCTGCAACCTTCTACTTTAAAAAGGGCCTGCATACCACCTGGAAGAAATGATGTAGAGAAAATTAAAGTGAAGAAGCTGCAATTTATTTTTCTTCCTGTGATTCTAATAGCTCCTTCTCTTACCTGGAGAACTCCTAGAGTACTGCTATTTGGCACTTTATTCAAAACCAGGTACTAAAAGACAGACCAGGTTTTCCTCTAAATCTAATCAGTGGCTCACTTGTGAAACTCTTAGGTCTCTGTACACTAGGAGACAGATCTGCTAGCGAGTCTCCTTGCTGGAGGTACAAACAACACCAAAAAAAAAAAAAAAAAAAAAAAAAGCCCTTTTACAGTTATATTGGGCCAATTTGTAGGATTTTCATGTTGCCCATGAAGCATCATCCACATCAAGATACTGCTTGATGCTCTAGTTATCTGAAAACATCTACCCCCTGCAGCTGAATTTGTAGACAAACACATTCCTTCCCATGTCAGAATTTTCAGATCCTGGAGCATGATTTTGAGTTCGGTGTTTATTCTGATTTTTGGGACAGATGACTTCCGTAACTCACTTAGAGGGATACCAATCATGTAAAAAAAAAGTGTGGCGATAGCTTCTACATACTTCACGTGGTTTAAAAAACATGGGAACACTAAGATACAAGGAAGACAAACGCAGATCATCTCTGACTATAAACCAATATTCTTTCCAGAACGTGTCACTGTCAGGCAAGTTAACCTGTCTGTCCTGTGCCCTTACCCAAACATGGAACTAGCACTAGCTTTTTTGTTGGCAAACAATGTTGTGATTAGTTACCTTCAGTAAAAGATAAACATCAACATACTGTTTGTCTAAAGTCCAAGTATGCAAAAGAAAAAAAAAAGTAGCAATGCCAGTTGCTCGCAGTTGATAACAATTTCCATTACCAGTAACAATGTTTTTGATTCTGTGGATACGCCTCAAGCCTATCTAGCACACTTGTAGGTACTTCATTTGCTGTAAGAGAATTCATTTTTACCTTGAGGAGAACACTGTCTGGCAAATAACCACATCAGGAGTAGTGTGAAAGAGACTCATTAAATTGGTGTCTCAAGCTGAAAAAAAAATCCTGATGTCTGCAGTTTATTCTGTACCTTCTATATGATCATTCACTTGGCAGCTCAGCAGCCATTCCCCAGGATTCCTCGGTATCATGAGAGCATCGATAAATGTGGCTGGGAAGAGGTTAATGGTGTCAACTCGATGGTGCCTTTCTACTAAGGTCTGACCATGAAAGTAGGCTGAATGGATGTCAGCTTCATTACCCATGCCAAAAAGATGCCATTTTACTTTATCTTCAACACACATTGTGAGATTCGGGAGGTATCCATACATGTACCCATTAATTGCTGGAAAAAAAAAACAACCCACCACATTATTACTATTATCTCCACAGAGCTCAGGATCTTTACTTCAAAAGTGAGTGACATACAACCATTACTCTATTTTTCAGAATAGAGAGGATCTCAGAACAAAACGCTGGACCTTTGAAAATTAACCAACGTCAGACACAAATTTTACTGAAAAACAAAACAAAACACTGAAAAAAAATTTTGGTCTCTAGGAATCTTATTTCACAGTTCCAAAGGGTTGATTGTACAACATTGGTCATGACTTTTTTTGTTTGTTTGGTTGGTTTTTTAAATTTAAAAGGAGTTTAATTCTCCAAGAAGAAGTTCTGTTTTAAAAAGAAATCTTTAAAAGAGACAGCCCATAAAAAAAAACAATACCTCTTTACATCAATGGCAAGTAACATTAATATAAAGTTCTCACAGTGCATTTTATTGCTTTCCTGAAAGTCCTCATCATCTTTGTCAACTTTGGAAGGCTCAGAACAGTACGTTCTGATATTGTCCTCTAGATACCAACTGAGATTTTCATCCATCACAGAGAACATAAGGATAAACTCAGCATCAATGTATTTATCATTGTCCTTATTCATTGCACCTGAAAAAGAAAGTAGCATATTCTCTAGCAACTGGCAATATCTGTTCAGTTTTTAGCATAGTATCAGTGAGGCTGGTGACTGTTTACTTGATGTTTTGTTTATCTTGAGTGTGACTATACATAAAAACTTACAGCCATGTTGGGAAAACAAAGGTTGGTTTTAACAGATGCTATAAAATCACTTTGCTAAGAATAACTATTGTATGCGATAAGAATGTAAAACATTTGTTCTACATATCAGTGTTACACTTTTGCATTACTAGCATGAACACATTTCACTCATTTGCCTAGCACATAAAATCAAATTAAATCCCATCCTATTATTAGAAGGCAGCTAATTGACAAGACAAAATCTGCTATTTCAAAATGACCTGTAATTTCCTCTTCCAGCAAATTTGTTTATATTTATCAATTGCCATTATCAATCACCTTGCATATGTAGTTGTTGATTCATGTTTTACCTTTCTTGCAAATTATTAAAGGCCCAACAAGCCCTGAGGCAACATCTCTTGGAGCATCTATGTGAGAGTGGTAAACCCTGGTTATGCAGTCTGCATCTCCCTCAGTGGGACCTTGATCTTCTGTCACATCCCATGTATAAGTGTACAGGCCTCCAGGCTTCACAGCATCATCTCTTTTTTCAAAACCTTTGGTATTGTCTGGATAAAAAGCACCTGAGGAATGGCACACAGCCAACATTAACATAACATATTTCACAATACAGTGTCAGAATAGTGCTTTGAAGTTCGCTACATGTTGCAGTAACATGGATTGAATACTTGAACAGAGGTAAAACAAATATTTTAAATCAGATGAATAGATCTTTCCCTTCTGCTAAAGAGTTCCTTTACTTGACTTTGAATTCTTGAGTGCGCTTTGACAAATATATTTAAATTGAGTTCTTTATTTATTAGGAGGGCACAACGTACTGCTACAGAAACAACAGCTAAAATATTTGTAAAATATTTGTTAAATATTGATCTTGGAATCTGTTCTAAAACATTGCATTCCTCTCCAAGGAACACAGGTGTTTGCTGAAATAAGAGCAACAGTGGTAAAATTGTAAATATTTTTCTATATATTACCATATAACATGCTGTTCTGCTCCCATAGTGTGTCAATATCAAGTCATATATTAGATGTAATGAAAACCTTTTAAAAATATTACACGTTCAACTAATATTTCATAATTTGTTTTCCCCACTGAAAAATTTTCAAAGACTGCTTTTGACAGTATCTACTCAATAATTCACAGTTTTTAAGACCTATTTATAAAACTTCCAGTGGCTATATTCCAGTGCAGTCTTTCTTGCAGACAATAGTGGAAAACTACTCAGTGAGGCATCTGGCAGAGTGAATCATCAGGCTACAGCCTCAGGGCTAGATATCATCATACTAAACCCAGTAGTTTTCAGGGAGGAAACTGGAATTATAGTATTTCTTCAGGAGGAGCATACTGCTCTTTCTGACAGATGACACTTACATTCTTGGGTTGCTGTGTGCATAAAAGATACTACAAAAAACACTCTGCAGATGTTAGAATTGTCCAGAAGAGAAGGTGACTTTTCCACCTAGCAATATGCAAAGAATCCATTGATTTCAGTGAAACTGCAGCAGTGTTTCACAGCCTGAAAATACCCCACTATTGCCAACTACAGGTCTTCACTAATCCCAGTAGAATTTCTACAATACATCAAAGTCTGACAGCTTTTTTTTTCATGAATTTATTTACTAAGCTGGAGACATTTCTCTATTTTAAGGAACCTGTATATCTTACATCTCATATATAATTCAGAATTCTTAATATTGTTTGTTTAAGTTATAACTCTTAGCAGTATTTTCTTTACAACAGCATCTTTTTTTTTTTTTTTTCCTTTAGACATCCCTATATTACCCTTATTTTAGGTGAAATGTTGGTCTAAAATTGCCTTCTAAATGAACCCCACTTTTGGCCCATTATTTCACCCTTGAACAAATACCAGAAGCTCTTAATCAGCTCCTATTTTAAATTGAGTGTGTCTTGTTTTAGAAGATAATTTGCTTAGGTAGTTGTATCTTTGATAATAAAGCTTCTCTTAAATTCTGACACAGAATGGACTCAAGCTTACCTTCATTTTCCTTTGTATATTTTACACCATGTGGATGCAGTGTGTAGTTTCTGGAAGCAAAGTTTTTCAAGTGAATAACAATAGAATCTCCAACTTCTCCCTTAATGATAGGGCCTAAAAAACCCAGCCAGGAAGGTTTCTCAACTATCACATCATATAAAGTATTGGTGTACTGAATGTAGACAGCCTTCTTATAAATGCTTCCTATCCTTTGTCGTCCTCTTTTAAGGAAGACTTCAGCTTGCCTGTAAAGAAAGTACACAAACATCTATAATGTCAGATATTCACTTTATATTTGAGTAGTGCTAATTAGCAGTCTCAAACAAAGACCAGGCATCTGTAGCACTGTGCACAGTCTGTCTTTGGAAGTAAATACATTCATATTCCTAGGAGTACAGGCACCCACATAGAGACTAAATGTTACACACCAACTAGATTTTTTTTCTATCTATTTTGTAGACTGAAGATAAGGTCTTTTCTGCTGCTTCTAAGTCAAACAAGAGGTCTTCCTGCTCAACATTTTTGTACGTGCAGGCTTCAAGTTTGGTATAGTTTTCTGTAGCCAGTTAAAACCAACAAGTATCATGTTATGTTGACTTCACAGTCAGTGAGAAGACTCTTCTTATTTCTGATGTACTTCTTCACTGTCTTCATTTAGTACAGTTCTACTTCATTTTAAAGGTACTGAAAAAAATAGAAAGGATGACTTTTTTCTCCTATCCAATACTTTCTTTGGTGCCTCTAATATCTGAGTTTTCTTTATTTATTATTCATGTCTTCAGGGTATTCCCTTCCTCCTCACCAAAGTTATCCTCTATTTCTCTTTCTTACACTGCACAAAGCCTTCCTTGCAAGAAACATCCCAGCTGCTGCACCTCCACAAGAAAGTCACCACTGCCAACAACGAACATCTAAAAAGGAAAATTGTGCCCGACAGAAGAATTTTAATGTGTTAAACTTCTGAGTTTAAAAATGTAAAAGCAGAAGCCTTCCCTTCATCACTGCCACTTGGCTAATTCAAAATAATACTAGGCATTCGCATGATCATTTCCTTACCTCTAGTTAATAATAATTTCATTACGACAAAGTCACAAAAAGAACATTACATTGTACAACATTTTTAGTCATCAGACAGCTGCAATTTAGTTCTTAAGCAAGTCAGGAAAAAGTCAAAATTTCCTTATATGTTTGCAACCAAGTCCATGGACACCAGCACAATTCACTTAACTGACTTCACCAGGTCCTAATCTGGTCCAAGCATCTAAAGCAGACAGTGCTATAAAATAAAACTCAATCAGTATGAACTACATTACTTACTCTTCTTCTGCAAAACGTTGTCCAGATATGAGATCAGTATTGCCAGGTGCGTAATCCCATGCTGTCTCTATAATCCCGATGTAATATTCCCTGGTCACTGCCCTAGTTCGGCAACAGCAAAAAAACAGCACAACGTTTAGCAAGTGTAGCTTCATTCTGCATCCACGAACCTTGTGGAAAACGTGAAATAAAGACACATAATGGGTACATGCAATTTCCCTTTATATGGTCTTTCTTTCCCACCCCCACCCTTACTCTCCTGGTTTGCTTTGGCGAATACTATAAGATGTTGCACAATGTCTCTGTGTGTGAAGTGTAAACAAGAGATTCTGGTAACCTTGTTATTTCTCGTAATCTTCAAAGGAATTTTTTCAATTTCTGCCAACTACTAGAATGCAAATTACTACCTAGACTGTTAACAGATCGTAAATCTTGTAGCTTAATTGAAGGTTAATAAGTTTAGCTACCTTCTTCATTGTCTTCATCCCTGTCTCTGTAGCCTGCATACTATTGAGAAAGAAAATAATTTCTGTGAAGTCTGGCTGAAGAACACAATGTTTTAAGTGCACTTTGAAAAGCTATAAATGACAGCAGTTTCTCCCTCCCTGTCTGCTTCTGTGTGGACATAACTAAAAGCAAGGCAGGTCTTGCATGTGCAGACTTCTGATGCACATTTACCTTGTGCTTTCTGAATGTACAGATCTCTTCTGCTTCCCCTTTGTACAGCAATTACTAAACTAGCAAGACAGAGATGGATGAAGGAGGACTGAAGTTACTGCTTTCAGAGCAGCATTTAGACACAGACACATACTTAGATAAGTTCTGCTAACCTACCACAGTTCCCATGTAGATATAATTTTAGCACAAAGTATGGAAAATATAGCTAAAGAAGAAATGGATATGTATTCAAGGATTGAGGCCAAGGCAAGGGAATGGTTGCATTCCATTTCCAAACAATTTCAGTACTGCTCAAATGGAAAAAAAGGCTCAGAAATTCCATAAAATTAACTTTTCATGTTATCCTCCTCCAGGCCTGCTACCAGACAGGATAAACCACATTCCTCAATGATTACAAGCATAATAGATGCATGAAGCTCAAGATTATCTTAACAGCTACTGTTATCTAAATTTACTATTCATTCCTGAAGGTAGTACTTTTGTTTTATTCAAATTCTGCAAGTGTTTTTCAATGACACTAGTCAATACAAAATAACAACAGAACTGGACCTTAAGCCCAGGACTTTTAAAAAGCACCTAACCAGACTGGGAATTTTTTCAAGCATAATATCTATGCTGTCGTGATTCATCTGAAGCTGTGGACATATCAGGCCAACTGAAAACTTGCAAATTGTAAAATTATTCATAGTCCCTTGGGCACTCTTAAAATCTCTTTTGCACTCTGACCACCGATCACACATTGAAAATGACACTTCTCCCTGTATGACGGCTTCTTTGAAGCATTTTTGTAATGCTTAGAAAAATTATGATTACTTTCGATGGAAGACTAAAATTCAGACCATAACTAAATTGCAACAGGATTCCTTTAACAGCAAAGACATCTAAAGTTTGTGTACCTGGACCAAGCTACACAGACAAATTACCAATATTAACCACAATCCATGCATAAAACATCACCATCACAGTATCGCCTTTTGGAACCTTCTGAATGACCACATTAAATGGAAAATTCTGCTTCTGTCATAAAGACTGTAACCAAAGCCATGTTTTGAAATTTGACTGGATCTATCATGAAATTTTGGAGTTTCCCAAGTTAGCATCATGTGCTCAGAACAACTTCTGCACAGCTTTTTTCTTTTATGTAGATGAAAGTCAGTGATCAGTGGAAAAGTCAGTTTGTTGAGGCTGCATATGCCTCTTGGTAAAGTAAATGAGGTAAAATATATATATATATATATTTTTTTTTTACATATAATATATTTTTTATACATATAATAAAATGTATACCTCCTCGTATGCTACTGAAATTCAAAGTCATTCCTCAATACTCAGCTAGTATACGTGCACACATAGGTGAGCTATTTAGTTTATATGTGTTCAGAGGTCACTGGGTTGAGAAGAAAATGCACACAACCAGTGTCCTGGAGACCCTCTTATTTATTTAAGGGTAAAAATATGAGCATTTCTTTGCCTTAGGGCTTTAATGCTTACTCTGCCTTGATTTGAGAACTGTAAAGAACTGCTGACAGTCTTACCTGCAGGTTTCAGCATCAATTCCTCACTAGCAGACAGTTATGAACTCCAGTCTGCAGCTCTCGTCCAGGGGTACCATAGGGTATTTTATGTGCAGATTTGAGCAGACAGCGTGTGCATTCCAGCCTTGGGGAACTTTCAAAAAAGGGTTTCCTGTCTGCCAGCATGGTGTGAGATTTATCCAGGCTCCACAGGTCACATTTTCCTTCTATGGTTGGGATTAAGCCTGTATTCTGCAGCTGGAGAGCCAGTCACATCTCAGACATCACCATCAGAGCAGTCAGGTACATCTGGATTTCAAGTCAGTTAATATTCCTTACAGGAATCATCTTGATGTGTTGTTGTTTTGGGTTTGTTTTCTTCTGGGCACCATTTATTAGGGACTGTACATTTAGGATTGAATGGAATCTTTGAGTGATTAGATCAAATTTAACTCTGCCTTACCTTTAGTAAACCTGTGTCAAAAACCCACTTTTAGCTTTTAGTACTTGCACCATCAATTTCAAATGAATAAACCATCTATTTAAAAGTTCATCAGTCAAGTCACAGACTAGTTTTGGCCAGGACAATGAAGATGCCAGTATCTGGATTATGGATAAAGAGGGTTGCAGAATCGATACACTCAAAAAGAACTACATTGCACATCTCTTCTTTTGATTTATGCCACTAAAATAGGAGGCACAAGCCTATGGTAGAGCAGAAATGTAGATTCACAGGGCACAATCATAATAAAAACATGAAGACAGACAAGCCTTATCGGTGGTTAGGTTGTCACTACTGCTGATAATAATATTACTACAGAAAATGCTTTGAAACCTTTGTGTCTTCTGTCAGCTACACTCAAGATTTCTCATAAGTGACAGATGTTACTGGAAAGTGGAGAGGATAGATACAACAGTAATGAAAAGGGTTAAGTGTTTTCAACAGCAACTTCTAGGTATTACATTGCTCTTATCCAGCATAGTAAAATCTACCTCAGTAGATCCTACATGTCTAAAAATAAGCTTGTCTTTTCCCCACAACTGAACTGGAATCTAAGTAGAACACTCTGATTTCCTGGATGAAATAGGACCCTTCACCTTAGCAATATTTTGCAATTTTAGGGGTTTTCTACTCTGAATGTATGCTCCACATGTACTAGTTTTCATCCAAAGAACCAACACCTTTTTTCAAACTTTTTCAAAATGAGTAACTCCATTGTTTACAGGCACAAAGTCAACAAGATTCTCCAAGATACCAGGAAGGAGCAATAGCCGGTTGTAAAGTTTGTGGGTTTTTTTTGCAATCCCTCCTCAAACAATATTCATAACCCTGTAAGAATGTGACATTATCATTTAAATAGTTATATGATATGACACATATTTATGCCTATGGAAAAAACAAGTGTGACATTGCAGAATCCCCATTTTGTCATCATGCCTTTTTAGCAAGTCTCTGAACATCCATGCCATCTTGAATTGTCATCCAGAAGAGCAGACCCATTCACAAACATCAGTAATTTTTTTATTACTTCTTTCAACTTCATAGAAACTAAATTAAAATTTAATATACATTATTCAAATTCTGCAGAAAGAAACCAGCTTTTCAAAACATCTGACAGAGGAATATCATTGCAAAATCTCAGAATTGTCTTGAAACAGAATTAAATTACTGAAATTATGAATGTAATTGGCAAGAATGTCAGCCTTCTCCTGCAGCAAGGCTAGGATATTTACAGGGTACTAACAAGCTAGCCCTTGGCATTCACAGGGTTTCCTCGTATATTTTGTAAATTCTCATAATACTTGATTAAAAACAAACAAACAAACAAGCCTGCCTCTTGAGTAAAAAAGAAGAAACCCAGTGCACCTACTAAGGCACACTAGTATACCTGATTTTGGAGATGCATATCTCATCTTCAGCCAGGCCTAGATGCCTTACCTCGGTAAGACTTGCTAGCCTTTTTTCAGTAATTGTTTTGTACAGTTAATAAGCTTCTAGGACAGAAAACATAGCATGAGCTACTGTTTGCCATGACCATCATGGTCTGTCTGTAACTAAAATTCAGTCATGTAGAAACCATGGCTTTGTCCAGCACAATAATTCTCAAAGGAGGATTTCTCCTGACATGCTAGACTTTGAATCAGGCCCTTTCACGACAACAGATACTCCCATTTTCTAAACAAAAAGAGGGTACTATAAATATAGCAATTTATTCCAAAAAGATGGTTTTACTACAAAAGGAGTTCCACAGTATTCAAACCTTCCTACTGTCAGAACAAGCTGGAGGGTTTTAAAAAAAAAAAAAAAAAAAAAAAAAAAAGTCAGTGCCAGAGACAACTAGACAAGTAAGGAAACGGCTTTTCTTTAGGAAAGCAGTAGTTCAGCATTTTGCCATTTTCAGAGAATCCCAGCCTGCAAATGAAAAGGAAGGAAGTGTAAGGCCTGTTGTTTTTGTTGTTTTTTTTTTCCTTCAGCTCAGGCTAATACATAATTTGTTTGAATTAAACATCCATCTCCTAACCTAAACTCTACATGCATACAAACGAATGCTAGAAGAAGGGTGCTCAGAAGCTTTTGCTGACCTGGGAGTAAAATTGTCATCCACATTTTTTTCTTTAATCATAGCACTAAAGCTTAGAGTGAGCAGTCCACAACCCCTGGATACCCCTAGGATGCAGCAGATTTACTATCAGCATATATCTTCTGCTAATAAATATAGAGTAGCAAAGAGAATGCACAAACCAAGAGGGAAGGTTATCTACTGAGAGAAACTGCTGAAGCTAAACTGACCTTTAAGATGCTGAAGAAATGACCTCAGGTCTTTTGTTACCTGAATAAAAACAGAATAGTTCCCACACAGCGCACGTTTCAGCTCAGCAGCCACTTTAAGAAAACAGATGGTCAACTGCAGTCCACTAAGAGTCATCAGAATAGAGAGTAAAATGATGGTCCATTCCACAGCATTAGCAGGTTCAGCACACTGAGACCAAGCAGAGTAATCTGTGAGGTACCTATTAGAAAAAAAAAGCAATGTGAGGAAAATTAAATGTGATTTTTCCAATTAAATACACATTATTTTACCTTTACTATATAGAAAACCCATATTATGCCTTATATGCTTAAAGTTTAGGAGCCAGTGTCTGGGGCTTTATTACAGTAGAGCAAGGCCTAGATAAGTCTGCAAAACTTTGCTGAATAAAGGCTTGTGTTCCTCATTTGCTTCACTGACTTCCAAGTAAGACACCCAAATGTTAGAAGGATGTTGCTTTTTTTTTCTTTTTTTTTTTTCCTCCAGATGGCAGAACACTCAAATGTCATCATTCTGACCAGTGCATGCAGCCTGGATGGCAGAGCTGAGGTGTGTCACCATATGCAACTTCCAGAGCCACATTTTGCATCCTTGAGAAATGGCACATGCTAGCTGTGCCCTTTTAACTGAGACATGGTATAGCCTGGCAATTCATTGCAAGAAGCTTTGTTAGAATCACTTGCTCAGTGATGGTTGTTTATTTCCTAAACATTCATAATTTTGAGCATGTTGTTCAGCACCTGGCCCTTTAAGTTCAAGCTCCCATTTTATGCGCATATATTTCCAAATGGGATGGTAAGGCTGGCAACACATAACAGAGACTGCAGGATGCATTTCAGGGTGTTAAAAGAGAGCTGGCTTCAGTCAGAGATAGCCATACCTATATTACAGGAACTTCTCCTGTTGTATGCTGAAGGAGTGTGCCTATAGATACACTGACAAATGTAATCCTCAGCACATTCACACGCATCTGGAAGAGCCTGGTATCATATGCCTTGAAAAATTCAAGTCTTGTAAAGCTTTGATTTTTTAAAGGGAGAATGTAAAGTCTTGTGGAAGTATCCCCACATTACTGATCTTATGAAATGTTTCAAGCTTCTGGAGTCCAAAACACCAACAGCACTTTGCTCAGGTGTTTTATGAGACATTGCAGCTGTACACATAACCTTCCAATGATCAAACTGCAGACCTCATTGAGTTTAGGTGTTAAAGGGAAGCCTACTGAGTTATTAAATATTAAAATGACATTTTATAATCTTTGAAGGAAGAACTTGAGGAATTTGAGAATGTTGTGGAACTATACATCTACACTGAATCTAATCTTTTATTCTTTACTACACGTGGTTGCGATCACCACCACATAAAGGGCACCTGTCTCTACAGACCTCCAGGTCTGATCAGTACAAAGATTCTTACATTTAGGCATTTGTCACTGGGAGGCAAATACCTATCTTTGAAGATTCTGTTGCTCGTTGAACAACTTGAAAAAGTCTGACAGTACAGGTTTTGTGTTCCAGAGACTGTGCCATTTTGTGTGAAGTCCTCAGAGAATTTGTCTGACCATTGTTTTGATGAACTGTTTATTCTACCAGTTAAAACTGATGTTTCTTACCCTCCAACAGTATCTTTGAAGATGTAATCCCATCCACTTGATGAATTGCAGAAGGGGCCTTGGATCAATCCCAAGGTAAAAATGATGCAACTGTATCCAGAGAAAGCAACTCCAAGCATGGCTAGCACAATTGAAATAAAACTCTGAAGAGAGAAAAATATTACTGTATGAGGGCAGTGTCCACATCATACGCATTCACTCTCCCTGCCGACCTACTTCCTTGGGGTTGAATTTCACTTGTGGTTGTCCCAGTCTTCACTACGGAGAGAAAAATACTAGGCAACAATCAGTAAGCATACACATACAGAATAAAGACAGAGTTTAAGGCAGTTTCATAACAGTTAAATACTGATGTTTTTTAAACAAGCACATATTTAATATGTTTACATCCCAGATATTGCATATTGAGTTGGTACTGGGAAAAAAAAAAGAGAAAAAAAAAAGAAACACAAGGAGATGAAACTATTTAGTTGGGAGACTCTGTTAAAACACTCCAGCCTTCTTATTTTATCTTATCTTATAAAGATGATTTTTTTTCCATCCTGAATATGCATCAACAGGAAAGAGCTGCCCTTTCTGTGACCTCTCAATCTGACTCAGAATCATTCTCAGTGAAAAGCAGTGGAACCAGAGCAGAGGAGAAGGATGTACTACAGACACAAGAGCAGGAAGCCATGGAGAACAAATACCACAGACAAGCAAAAATAAAAAATAGACTCACTCTGTAGGTTTTGTTACAGCTCTCACTCTGGCACCACCGATAGAATGCATTACACTCCAGTGCTATGAGAATTACTGCCAACAGAAGAATCTGTAAGGGAACACAGTGAGTGAAACGACTGCAGCTGTAGTGAGACGAATTTTCTTTCTTACCAACACATGCTAAAAAATAAGCCAGTTCTATGGCAAACTTCCATTTGCTTACTGGATTATTTAAACCCAATACTAGATTTTCAATAAGTAAAATTTGGGTTCCAGAATCACAAGCTGCCACTCAGAAAGCCGTGCCTCTAAATGAGGAAATATGAGACAGCAATGTTTCTGAAACCATTTGGAAAAACGGAGGAGAATGCCCTGGATTTGTCACTTGATAGGGCTGTTAGTAAAAAACTGCAAGAAGAAAGAGCTAAGAGCTGACTTGGAAATATAATGGTTATCAGTCATAGCAGCATTTTAGGTAATCCATTGTTTGGAAATACATAAAATATAAGCCACCTGAAGATTTGCTGACATTTACACTTTCACTGTTGGAATGAGCTCTGGCAAAACATGCTGGCTACAGTCCAGCACTGTTCTCTCACAACCAGGAGAGAACAGTGCACTTCAGTACCAATCACTTCTGAAGCAGCTGGACCCCCTTCATATGCTGCCAGTATCTCTCTTTCAGTTGGAGTATAGTGGGCCTTGGATCTTCTGTATCCTCAACTCCAAAACCCTAAGGGTTGACCTTGAGTCTCCCCTGGGGCTTTCTGTCAGAGGCTATAAGTGGGACCACTCTCCCCTGCTGCAGTGTAGAGCATATTTTTTACATCTTGTCCCATCCAGACTGGTGCAAAGGATACATCATTATCTCCTGTGTTATTTGTTCAAAGGCTTGTTGTTGCTCAGAGACCCGTGTGAAATAGTTTCTCTTCCAATACATTTAAATTAATGCATTGCAGGTGCTCAAGAGCTTCCCCCTGTTCCAATGCAGCCTGAATCAGCCCATGACAAATGGTAGGACTACATTTCCAGGGGGCAGTTGATTCCAGGTGTACTGGATACCCCTCCAAGCAAACTGCTTTCACTTGCTGCCCTGTTTGTAACAGGAAAATATACATGCTAGTAATAAATCGTTAAAGATCCAGAGGCTAAAAATGTTTCAAAGTATGGATGTAGCTTTTGCAACTAACTTTTTTTTGCTATGTTTTCCAACTGTGCTTCTTCTTTAAAATTCTTTGCATGATACCCTGTTCCCTATGCTCAACAAAATTTAGGATTTCTTCTGTTTTAGGAAGAACACACAATTACAAAAACAAAGTTTTAATATCTCTCCCAGTTCAGCAACTCCATAAAAACACCTCACTCATGCACATTTGCCCTTTTCAAATACTGATTCTGTTCACACTCTTATTACTTTACTACTTTATTTTCCTGAGGCTACAGGTCCTTATGAACCTGGTGAACAGCATGAGCGGTAGACAATGCCATATTATTACCGCAGATGAGCATATTACAAGTGTAATGGGGAAAATATAGCTGCACCAGTCACGGTGAGACAATTCTCTGTATTTAGCCTAATAACAGTGACACTGGGAACTGTATCCACTCCTCTGTATACAGAGCTTAAAAACCTATGGATAGTTATGATAGGCTTTTATAGATCTTTGCTTTGCCTTGCTAAAGAGCTTTAGTTCTACATCCATAAAGGAATAAATCGAAATAATAGTGCATTACTCAATAACACAAGTGTAATTACACATAAACAAAAAGCCCATGGGAAAAAATAAATCAGCCTTGCAAAATCACATGCATGAAATAAAGTAGCATACACAGCATGTCATTCAATATATTCACAATTTCTTCAGATTGATCAAGTTTTCTGCCTGTAGCATTGCAAGAACAAAATCCATACTTCCTTTAGAAGTGTAATTATCTCACTGCACAGTAACTGAAGATTATTTGCAGTAGAATTGCAAGTCATTAAAGATCTATAAAATCAACACTTACCATCACACCTGAAAAACAGATGCCTTCAAAATACCACACGTATTTGGGATGCTGGTAACTGGCAACATATGACGCATTCCCATTAGGGAAGTATAAAAGGACATTAACAACAATACTCCAAAGCGCAAGAGGTACCAGCAGACAGCTCAAACAGCTTCCACATGTTTCTAAAGCCATCTCAAGAATATTAGAAACTTTGCTCTTCTAAGCTAACAAAAGATTACAAGGTTTTAAATACGAAAAGTGTTCTGACCTCCTCTGTTTGATTCAGTCACTTCATATGACTCCACTGCTACAGAAGTGCTCAATTGTTGGTAGAGCAATAGACAAATTCTGCTGTCTAAACTATCTGTCCTTTACAAGCATATGTCTTTAAGCAGCAGTTTCCCTTCTCAAAGATCCTCCTTAATGATCTTCCTTAATGATCTTCCTAATGAAATATGTCTACAAGTTAGACTCAGGAAGGAACATAACAAAATCTCATTTCCTAGTGACTGCTTAGAAACACACTCCTCCTGTTGAAATGGATTCCTGTGCAGCTATTCTAAGGCATGAGGCAGATTGTTCATCATTACTGTAGCAATAATTTTTCTGACCTTACATGGGCTGTTTGACAGATGACAAGCATCTCCACAGAAAGTCCACATTGCCGTTGTTCATGCAGATATTGGCCTAAGAGCAATAGCTATTACTATTAGAAAAGTGTAGCAACACAATCTAAAGGAAACAGAGGTCCCTTCAACACTTGACTGCACATGAGAGCTCCCATGGAACCCAGCACTGCCTGCTGGTGTGAGGCATTCCTTCAGAAACACTAACTTGAGTCTCAGGCATGTCACAGAGCACACAGAAGCTCAAACAACACCAGCTAGAAACTGCCAGGCAGATATCATCACATTTTGTTATTATTTTCAGCAGAATGATGAAGCTGAGCCATTTGGTGAGACAAATTCTGCTATTTCATGTTGTTTCAGTGTGTACTTACACCTGAGTATGTATGGCTACAGATCTGACCTAAGTGCACAACAAAAGGTCTGGCTGCTTTTTGAAATGCCTTTGTGGCTCTGTACTGTAAGAAGCAGGAGCCAAGCACTTTCCTCATTTTCATTTGTCATTTCATTTCATTTGGAATGGGTGCAACTAAGCACCCATTCCAGTACAGCAGAGCCAGAGCTGTTTGAATGTCAAAGCACAACCCATATCTTCTTTTCTGGCCCTGGTAAATCATCAGAAAAGTAATTCAAGATCAAGCTTAAGGTTTACTTATTAGGAAGTTCAAAATCAGAGGAAAAAAAAAGGGGGGATCTTTTTGAATCAATGATGTTGTTATATATATATACATATTTTTTTCCCAAGGAAATGGGCGTAGTGGTACTCATGCAACTGCACCATTCTTTTCCTATCCATTATCTGCTGTGACTCTCCCTTTCTCCATTTCCCTTTCACACTTTTTTCCCCCAGAGATTTCACTTTAAAGCCCTCAGGTGTTACTCTGAGGTTCTTCCCATGTTTCCTCTTTATTCCCTTATCACCATGGGCATGTTTTCAGGCCCCCCTCTAACTGGAACCAGTGGCAAACCTTCCCTGGCAGACTCAAAGATATGGTATCAGTACCATACCTTACTGGTAATGGAAAATAGCTGAATTAAAAGCAGGCACATCAGAACTCAGGATTGATTTTTATTATAAGACTCATAGTTCATTTAGTAGGTCAAAATCTCTCTTTTTTTCACCCCCCTACAAGCAAAGGCCTGAATTACTACTGAGTGGGCAACTTCCCATAATAATCTGTTCTGTTTAGAAGAAACTCACTAAGAAAATGATACCTGAAATAGCGTCCATTCTACAGTGTACCAACGCACCACATGACTTCATATTTAAGCTGAGCTCTGCAAATGTCACATCAAGGAGTGTTTTGCTGCTCACATACTGTACTGCCAGAACAGGACACCACCATTTTACAACAAGTATTAAGCAAGCCTAGCAATTAATTTCTCAAATATCTTAAGTGTTGCAAGAGCTGGTTTCCTGTTGCTGCCAATATCTATGAGTCCATGCAGAGCTCATTACTGAAAACCCTTTGTTTACTTTAGATGAAGGACTCCTCTGTCAACTGAAATGAATCTAACCCAAACCAACTGCTTTTCTACAATGTAACTAATAAAAATCCCCAAAGGCTGCCTTAGCCATTAGTCATCGAAGGAATTCAAGCAGCTTATTTTAACAATAGCAACATAAGCACTGAGTGGTGACACTAGTCATGCTACACAGATCTGAGCTACAGTTTTAGTTCTAAACTCACCCCTAATCATTCTGTTAATTGGCATACCTAGCCTCATTTCAGTTCTCTAACTAGTTATGCGTATCAGAAAGACAAGTAATAACTACGCAAGTGTATAAGTAAAAAAAAAAAAAACACCCTTTAAATTTTCCAAGAATTACACCATATTTCATCATGTTATTTTTTCCTCTTCCTCCTACCCCTCATTTCACTCCCAATTTAACCTCACAGATCCTCTTTCAAAGTACTTTCTCATATACAAAGACATCACATTGCACAGCAACAAGGAACTGACTGTGGATACATGCACATCTTCTTTCCCACAGCAGAGCAAGACAGGGATAAATACAGTGTGCAGAAGCTATGCTAAAGACTGCCCTTAACTAATTCTCCATACTTTATGTATGAATGAATGGTATTGCCAGAACTACTTACGCTGAGATTCTAAATGCAAACTCCTCCTACCGTCCTACCAAGGGCTTTTTCTGTTTGTTTTTTGTTTGTTTGTTTTGCTGCGATGGACCTGAGCGTGCAATTTCTCATTTTCAGTTAACTTCCTCTAGTAGAGACATGTGAGAGACTTGGATGGGAGGAGAGAAGGAAAAAAACATCAAGTTTCTGGCTGCTTTTAAAGACCACTCTCCTAGTTAAAAGTAGGACTAAATATGCACTGATACCTGTGAGAAATTCTTTTCCCCACAAACAGAAATTAACCTGTCCATTTTCAAATAGGACATTATCTGCTAGATTCCAAAGTGAAGAAGTAATGGTAATTAGTCTCAGTTTTTTGAAACCAATGCCATGTTTTGTATGTGTTTTTTTTTTTTCCCCTACTTGAAAAATGCCACTACTAGCAGGATACTGACCTTGCTAGTAATGCTGTTGGCAGTGTATCATTCAGATTTACTTTACTGTGGGGTAAAACATTTGCTGCAATATGCTGCAAGATAAACTTCAGAGTCTTGCACAGGATCTTTGGATACCACCTCCAGGTTACTTATTGGTGAAGTCTAATATTGCAGATTAATCTAGCAATGCTGACCTGAATTTGAACTACACTGCCATGCCTGGGGGCCTGCTGATTGAGGCTGGAAACAAGAAAAAAAACCCACAGACCCATGTGTTGTTTTTTGTTTGTTTGTTTGTTTCAAGACTAGGTAGTCAGGAGGTGAGCACTCCTTGGGAATAAAGAAGTTTGAAGACTGAAGCATCTCTTACTCTGACAGTATCTGCTGAACGGAAGAAGTAGATTATAACTTCACAGAATCACAGGGGTTGGCAGGGACTTCTAGAGGTTATTCAGACTAACTCTCCCCCCCCAAGCAGGCTCCCTACAGTAGGTTTCACAGGAAAGCATCCGGGGGAGTTATGAATATCTCCAGAGAAGGAGACTCCACCACTTTGCTAGACAACTTGTTTCAGTGCACTGTCACCTATGAAGTAATGAAGTTCCTCCTCAGCTTTATATTTATGTTCTATGCCACCACTATCTCTTCCTCTAAGATCAAGAAAACAGCTTCAGCATGGACAGAAGGACTGACAGCCGCTGGGTAATTTTAATACAAACCTGTATTTGAGACAGGAGCAGCTTAGAAAAAAATCCATACTTTTTAAAATATCCTGATACTTTTCCAGTTCTTTCTTTAAAAGCAGAAGTTTGTTGTTGCCCTTAGTCATCCACATTTTACTGTTGCTTTATTTGTTGCTCCAGTTGAGATTTCATTTATTTCCGCTGCAGACTAGATTCAGTTTATTTTCATTTCAACATCAGAATGAAAAACGCAACTTTATTGGGAAAGCAGCATGAAACACAGAGCTGTTGTTTAAGTACCCCCCCCCCCCAAAAAAAAAAAAAAAATTATTGACCCCAGTTGTCTGTACTACAATGAAATGAACCAAAGCAGCTCATTTTACCTTTAGATGCAGGCAAGTCAGTGAAAAACATGCATATGAATTCAACAGAGGCCAGCCCTAAGTCAGTTAAATTAATGGTGACCACACAGTTTGACAACAAAGCATGCATTTCAGTATACGCGCAATATTTAAGAAACCAAAACACAACGCAACACAGGATACTCAATGTACCATGCATATGCACCAACTTCAACTCATTTTCTGGTTTTCTAGCAAGAAAGAGTCTGTGAGGGAAACAAAAAGAAACAAACACATAGTAAGTGGAAGAACAATAATATTGTATCTAATTGTAAGTACTAAGATTAACCCAAGCAGATTTAGACAGCCACAGCACAGCATCGTAATCTCCAGTAACAGCATGGAAGATAGGAAGCAGAAGACAGTAATGCTTTCAAAGTGCCACAACATCCAACCATATCAAATCAAAATGTGAAATGCTCTTGGCGATAACACACACATTATAAACCATATCACTTTCAGACTATAAGGCAATTCCAGTGCTACATCTATGAGATTGTGTGATGCTACAATGTGATGGAAAGCACAGCAATAGTAGTGGGGTAGCAAAGTCCTATGCTACAGCAAGTGAAAAAGAGCCCAAATGCAGCAGCTGTGGACACAGAAACAAAGGGAGAAAAAAAAAAAAAAAAATCTGCTCACCTTTGGAAGGCCTCAGGTATGCAGAGATTTCCAGAGAGATGCCCTCACCTCCACTGCCAACTCTTAAATGAGGTCTGGGAAGGGGTGCATCCTGGCTCCAGCCCTTCCAGACACTTAGGTGCATTGCATGCAGCTGAGTTCCCCTGGGCTGGCCCTGCTTTCCCACCAGGTGCTCTATCACTGCTTCAAGCTGTGACTCAACACTTCCACTACAGACTCATTTTAATAAAAGTCTCAAAGTGTCTAATAAGATGCTAAAGTAACTTGGAGGAAATTCCCCTTCCTCGTTCATAAAAAACAAAAAACTTACAAAACCAAGCCTTCAAAAAGTCCTTCAGATCTGTCTGTCAGCTTTACTATGTACGTGCAGTTTAATTCCTTCTCTTACCCTACGCTTACTAAGCAAGGTTTTTGCTCCAATTTTTGTTATATATGACACACATATTCTCAGTAGTCTATCTACTGCTTTGAAAAAGCTATGAGACTAAAGTAATATAGCTAGAGGAAGCAGCCTGCCACAAAACTCTGTCACGCAGTGCAGTAATGGCTTAGGCTGCAACAAAGATCCCTGCCAGCCTCAGATATGTACTTTTTTAATATAACCTACACAGTGCTGATGACCACATGTACCACAATGTACAGCTACTTAAGAATGCCAGAAAAATAGTTTCTAAGCTTATGCAGTACCATCAGTAACAATAGTGTTTAACTCTCTTAACTCTCTGAGAAACATAGAATCACTCAGGTTGCAAAAGACCTTAAAGATCATTGAGTCCAACCATGACATGGTGATAACTAGCTGAAAAAATGGCTTACCTCATCACTGCTGCAGCACAGTCTACACACTCCTCCAAGAATACCATTGACTATCTGTATGGAGCACAGAATGAACTCTATTCCTCCCAAGACAAGAAGAATGGAAAAGAGAGTGACATTCCACTGCACGATGTTTTGAGGTTCTTGACATTTAGACCACTCATTATATTCTAACAAGTACCTGTACACATCAAATAAAAGTATAGTAAAATTGTGTCAGATTAGGATGCTTACAATACAGTAGAAACAAACTTCATCTGGTATGCAACTGCATTAAGGACAATCACTCTAAATGGGAATACAAAATGTAAGGGCTCATTCCACATAAATCCTGCTCTGTTTAAGTACATGTTGAACTATGAATCACACATTTTGGTTAAGTCTTAATTTCCTTCAAAACATCTGATTTAGAAAGGCAAAAACTTCTATTATTGATCAAAGTAAGATACAATCTCAAGATAGTTGAAAGAATAGAGCAACTTCTTGAAACAAACACTGAACTTTCCAGGATAGGGCCTTTAAATGCAGCAGTTACTGATTTGAAGCGAGTGCGTCGCTTCATTTTTTATGCTGCTGCCTCTGGGCATCCACATGCCTAATCTGCACTAGTCACATACACAGTAAATTCAGAGGGGTACTGGAGTAGATTCCAGCAGCTCCTCCTCCTCCATTTTGTCAGAACACAAGCACTGATGAGCCATGAGCAAGGAATTAATTCAGCTCTTCTATATTCATCCATAAGTTGAGAGGGGTGGGGGAGAAGGAATGTCCCTTCTCAGGAGGGGTGCTACTGAAATGTAAAATTCCAAATCTCTGCTGCAAAGGATCTTGATGTGGCTCAAAGTTCTCTCAAAGTCATAAAACAGTACATCTTATACTCATATGAACAGTATGTAGTACATAGATATATTTTCCTGTATAGACTGAGAGAAAGAGGTCTATACAAGACATTTTATTATCAGCATCACTCAATTACTTCCAAGTATCCTTTACCAGCTTGTGTTAAGAGCACCCTTTTGTACATCCTTCAGATACTTAAGGTCACAACTAATCAGCATATTTATCAGATATGTAAAACTGATTATTTCTTTTGTTTTAAATTACAGTGATGTGAGCAATTATGATCCTGTCTGTTTAGTTAGTGAATGAGGAGTGATGTGAGCAATTATGATCCTGTCTGTTTAGTTAGTGAATGAGGAGCACAAACTTATGGATGGATCTTGGTATGTTGTTACTGAATATTGCTGGAAGGTTCAGGAATAAAACAAACACCGTATGTACATGTAGAAAGATGTAATGCACTAACAAACAGACAACTTACCCTCCAGATGATTCAGTGAAAGGATAGATCCAGTTTCTTTCTACACGAGTAAAACAATATGGTCCCTGAGACAAGCCCAGTGCTGAAATGATTATACAGTACCCAGAACCAAGGATCCCAACACAGGCTGCCAGAACTGAGGACAGCATCTGCAGGGCAAACACAGACATGAGAGTTGAGCACAGCCTTCTCAGTGTCCTGAGGGCTGTCTGGGATTGCAGTGTGAAGGCTCACTTACCGCACAGCTTTTCCCGCAGTTCTTATGGCCAAAGCACCCGCAGCAGTCATCATTGTGAAGTCCAATGAATACTACAGCTGGAATGAGCACCTGGGCATGGGGGAAGCAAACCAGACTGCTCTCTGTTCTGTTTTGCTATGCAGACAAGGTAGACAAAACACAGTACTCATGCTGTATTCACTTGCATTGCTTATTGGCAGTGTTGGGGTGCCTGTATAGGTTATCCCATTTTACATCTATTCAACACAGTAGGCATCTCACTACTCAACTCAGTAGTACCAACAACAGGATAGGTATAGTTCTATTTTGACTCTGTGCAGAAATAGCACTTAGGTTCACAAAGAGCCAGTTGATTAAGATCACGTTGTGGAATTAATGTAATTTCAGATGCTTTAACTTTAAAATGTTTTTGTTCATCCTAAATGCTATATGCAGCAAACAAAAAGCTTTGCAAACAAAAACAAAAACAAATCCTGCATTTACTTTCTGCCAAAAGAGAACTACACAATAGGTCTCTGAAATGTGTTATATTAAAACAAAATGACCACCACCAGTTTCCAGAGACTACTTACTGAATAGTAGTTGTTATTGTCTGTGTGACAAATATCCTAACCAATTCAGTCAAACATCTCACTACAGAAATCTAGCTTTTTCCAGGATTTCACATCCACAAAATTTTCAGACACAGAAGAGCAAAGCAACAAAGCAGACACCATCCAGAATTTTTGGCATAAAATCAAGAAGCAGAAACAAACACAGAGCTGATCAAACAAAGGATACTCCCCACCAGCACTAATAGGATTTAATACTAATTTACACTTATACAAAGGCACCACACCCAGAAATACCTCAGAAAACCATAAAGAAAGAGCAAAGCATTACCAAAGAACAGCACAGATTTACTTAACGAGACAGAGCAGAGTCACATACTAGTCACAGCCTTTACTGAAACCTTTTTCTAAGCCCCAGTGCTTCAAGTGCAGAAGAGGTTGGGCAAGAGTGTGTTTGAGAAGCAATTGCATCGATTTCACTGGGATTAGTCTGTGTGGAAAACAGTCTTTTTAAATCTCAGTTTAGCTTCCAATAGGGCTGTAACACAGCTTGTAAGCACTTCTCACAAGACAGTCTTATCATGCAGTGGTTTTCAACCTGTGATTTGCTGATGCCGTGAGACTAAGAGGACTGCTAAAAGTGAATGAAGAAGGAAGCCTAGATTTAGAGAACTTTAACATGACAAATTTCACTCTGCAAAATTGGAAAGGTAGAAAACAATTGCTTAAGATTAAACAGCCTCTTAGAGTGAACACACTCAGTTCTTCATCCTTGGCTATTACTCTAATGTAAAGCTCTGCTAACTGCTATTTGACTCCTCTGAATAAAGAACTAAAACAGAACAACTGTTGTCTTTCCCCATATTTGATAACATACATTAAGGACGTGTAATTAAATACTAGTTATCTATGGACATTAAAAAGGAGAATAGCTCACTGAAAGAATAAAAACATAAGATTTAATCCTTTAAATAAATCACATCCCTCTGAAAGGTCTGGTTCCAGTACTGCATTTGGGGTCTGCAAGCTATATCCTAATTCTCAGCTCAAAAGTGATAGAGATTTACATATACAATAATTAACACTAACTAATAATACTATGGTGCAATATAGCTGATTTATTTATTTATTTTATTACAACTCCAGAGACTCCTGCTGACAAGACATTCAACAAATAAATGAATGCAATGGTAACGAAACAGTAATACCAAGTATCTTCAAAATAAACTTGGAAAAATGCACTAGCTTGTTACTTACCAGAAGGCCTCCACCTAGAATGCCATGTAGGCACTCCACATATTTGCTGAGATGATGCTCAGAAGCAAATTTTGTTTCTCCATTGGGAAAATAAAGTAAAATGTTGGCAACAATGCTGAGCAGGGCAAGGACGAGCAACTTACAACCAATACACCTGGCGCACCTTCCAAAACACATGTCCACAGCTTCTCAAATACTTCTTTCACTAGTTCAGTTCAACCTGTCTCATATTTGTCCACACCTAAAAGAAGATCAGTCTTTATTCTCACCTCCTTAAATACTCAGGGTTACCTAGCTACCTGGATGACGTTTAAAATGTCTTAATGACTATCATTCCCTCATTGTCAAGTGAGGGAACAAGGACAGCAGAATGTCATCACCCACTTTAAATGGAATAATAGTTGACAAACCAAACGCAATCAAGGAAATACTCTATGCTAGGTAACTTCACTTTAATACATGATGCATGGAATGATCACCAGTGAACATAATTAGACACGAACAGCAGCCTCAAACAACAACACAAGTTCTTTTAAGAACTGAAAGAAAAAGGTTTTGTTTTCTTTGTTTGAAGCAGCTTTAACATTTACGTTTATGGACTGATTCAGAACAAGCTGAAGCTAGGGAAAGACTAAGCTGACTTCCACAATACTAAATCAGAGATTTGGATATAAACAGAATAAAGTCTACTGCAAAGAGGAGTACATAAAGGTGCCTCCTGTTTTGCTACCTGGTTAATGCAACAAGAGCAAACATCATCAGGAGGTCAAAAAAAAATAAAACGAAATGGGCAGTCAGGCTTTTAAGAAATGCACTTGTTCTCGTCATTGTAAGCTGAATTTAAATTAGCAACCATTAATTAAAGCTACATCAAGAAACGCTGGTGAAAAATACTTACTGCAAAACTTCTTGCAATGAAAATTCAAGTCCAGGAACCAAAAAAAAAAAAAAAAAAAAAGCCCCCCAGAAAGAGAGAAATATATTTAATCATGGGTTTTCAAACCCTTGTACATGTACTGGTAACATTAATTTGTATAGTAAATGGACACACAAAGTGACCTGGAAAAACTAAAATCTATCCTGTTCTCCTTCCCCTCATGAAGATGTTGCAGATGTTGGGAGTACCAGTGAATGAAATAAAAAAACATGAGCCAACAAAATGTTCTTACAGCCCAGAAAGCCAACTGTATCCTGGGCGGCCTCAGAAGTGAAGCTAGCAGAGCAAAGGAGGTGGTTTTTGACCTCTGCTCTGCCCTTGTGAGAACCCCCAGTCACTTACAGAGCTATGTTCAACTCTAGCACAGGGACACAGACCAGAGTAGGGACAGAGGATGGATGGGAGGCAGGGATGCCCAGAGGCTGCAGCACCACTGCTGCAGGGACAGGCTGACAGCTGGGGTTGCTGGAGAAGGCTCCGGGGAAAAACTATTGTGGCCAAACTGGTCAGCTACTGCAGAAAAACTATTGTATTCCAATACCTAAATGGAGTTTATGAAAAAGACAAAAATAGATTTTTCACATGGGCATGCAAAGACATGGCATGGTGTAATGTCTTTAAACTAAGAGAGAGCAGATTTACATTAGATATGAGAGAGAAATTCTTCACTCAGAGGGCAGCAAGGGCCTGGCACTGCTGCCCAGAGCAGCTGTAGGTGCCCCATCCCTGGGGGTGCTCAGGGCCAGGCTGGATGGGTTTGGGCACCTGGTCTATGGGAGGCGCCCCTGCCTACAGCAGGAGTTGGAACTGGATGGACTCTGAGGTCCCTTCCAACCCAAATTATGTTATGAATCTGTGATTCCATGATAACTAAGAAATGCACAGGATGAGACAAGTTTCAGGAGATGTTGCCAATGGTACTGCCGTAATACAATACAATACCCATTGCAAAAAACAGTAGTTACACAAACTGAATTTGAGAACTTTGGGTTTGTTGAATTCAGATATTAGGAGACTTTCAGTTAACTGAGGGGGAGAATACTCATCACTGTAAACAGAAGTCCAACTTATATCCACAGTGATATGACAACATTTGTGATCAACACTGAAGCTTAAACAGAGAGAAAGGAAGAAAAAGTAATGGTTAAAAAAGAGAGCAGTCTTACACAGATGTAGTGATGTAACCGCTCCGGGTATTGTAGCTGTTGACCTTGGAGACTTCCTTCAGTATGAGAAATATCCTCCGATTGTAGAAACATAGGCTTACCATTATTGTGCACTTCACTTTGATGACTAAAACGAGCACAAACATCATCCTGCATGCTTCCTCTGCAGAAGACAACTCCTCAGCCAAAAACTCCCTGCATTGTGTTATGCTAAAAACAACACACACCCCTCAAAAAAACACCACGCAACCTTCCCCAGCCGTCACCTTTGATTTGACATAGAATTCCACATAATCAAGAACTTCCTATATTTAAAATAGATCTTTTAATTGATATTTTTTTTCCACACAAAGTAATTAAGACTAAACACTCCGGTCTGAAAAGCCCAAATGAAATTAAGAGTTCAAGTGTTTAAATACTATGCTCTCTAGCCACTTAAAGTCTGGTCAAATCAGAAGCACCCTACTCCAACTGTCTTTGAGGGAAAAATCAAGTATTTGATCAGAAGGACAGCAAGCATTCCTTACGTTAATTTTGTCAGTGGACGTGGTACATACAAATATTCTCTTATTCTGTATACTATCAAGTCCTAAGACTACCTCCTGCAAAAAGGAAAAGTCAACAGACTCTCAAAGTTACTACAACAGAAACACTTGCTGAGAAAGAAAACAGACAGCCCCCCTCCCCAAACTGTATCAAGAAAGTCATAAAATATCAAATTTCTACAAAGAAAGCAAATTACTTCAACTGCAATCACATCTCACATCTCTGCCCTATGCCACATTCCTTACTAGGAAGCAAATCAAAGGGAAACAAAATTATTTTTTAAAATAATGGAAATTTGCCAATTAAATGCCCATCATATCAGGGTGAGTATGTTGTCTACAACAGGGACACAGTCTGTTTCCCTGACTGGACACAAGGTATGCTGCCATATCTGAAATTGCTGCCCCTGCATTCCATAAGTGTCTTAAGCAGTGAGGATGCCATGAGAACCTCGTCCCTTTGTTCTTTGGCATGCGTTTAAAATACAGTCTGGCTGTGATTCCCTTCACGGAAAGGAGACTTTTATGGCCCAGTTATCTAGCATTAATTCTTCTAGTCCTTCTTAAACTGCATGTTGCTCTTTTTTTTTTTTCTTTTTTTCAACAATTTTATCACCACCACTTCAAAAGAGGTTCTTGTTTCTTATATCTAGTAAACAGTTAAAACATTTGTAGAGATTGTTTCTGGCATCAGTATTTTTTGAGCAAATACAAGCAATCTCCTGGTTTAAATTAAAGATCTCAGACAGATGGAAAATAGTTGCGAGTTTATACTGAAAAACAAGATTTGCTTCTTCTCAGCAGTCAATTCCTTGCTCCAAATGGCCAGCATTACTGACTTACACTGCCTTACAGTCGCTACTAGACTGGGTTTACTAAAAGACACAACAGTGATCAAGAGACACAACTGAAAAAGACCATGAGAAATGACTTGCACTTGAAAACCATTCAAAGAAAAAAAACAAAAAGCCTTGAAGCAAATAAAAAATTCTTACATTTTAAAAACCAGTCAGAATTGAATAAACGGCTCTGCAAATGCCACTGGCCATATTTGGACACTATTCCTCAACTTTCATCAGAAAGCTTCTCATGACAACCTTTCTTGCACAAATTCTGGTCCCACCCTCCATCAGGCAGTGCAATACCTCTCATGAAGGCTGAGGCTAGTAACTGTGTGACTCTGGTAGATAAGACATAGCTTGGGAAACAACAGCATGGGCTGCATGTATGCATTTGAAAAGACTCCACAATGTAGTGCACTTGTGCCAATGCAGGTTAAGAATTCATGCTTGCATTTCTTTGTAAACTATTTTCATTTGTTCCTCTCCTACTGCTTTGCAGGTTACTGTTCACAGTGGCAAATACCAGTTCAGACTACTGGGAACACAGGATGAATATACAGTCATACATTAACTAAGCTAAGCTATAGGAAACCTCTTTGCCACCTGTTCTGACATAGCTCCCAGTGACTTAAAGAACACTCACAGCTTCCCTTGGAATCAAATGCAGAAACACCCATCCACGCTACCACATATTTCCTAATGTCCAGATGATGCTTGGTTCATGTTTTCCAGCCATCATTCACAAAAAAACACTATGCTATAATTGCCCTCAGGCATGCCACCTCAGAGGTATATGTCAGTCAATCAGCAAACTCCACCCAGACAGCCACAGGAGGAAACCGCCTCTGTTTAGAAATAGTCTCTGTTCAGAAATAGTCTATGGTGCCTGTAGTCTCCTGGTTGCATCCAGGAGAAAATATCCACATTATCTTTATTAATTACATGACAACTACTTGGATGAACTAATGAACTACTTTTGAGGAGGAGTAGACCACCTGCTGCCCTCAAACAGGCCACTGAACATAAAAGCAATCCTTATATTTCTCTACAGCTTACATAGCTTTAACACATGCATACTCTTGCTTGCTATCTCTGCCATTAATCTGAGACTGAAAGCTGCTCTGGACTGAGAACGAAAACTTGAAGCAAGCACTCGCAATTTATTACAGCAACACACAGAACTACCACATTGAAATATATATAGACACGATTTATTAGTAATAATGCTGACCTAAGACGCAGTCAGCAGTGATGCAACAAAAATGGTTAATCAAGCATCTCAGAGAACTGAAACCTTGAAATCGTGGTGCAACTACCACTAAATGAGCCTATGAATGCTCCTCTGTCTGAAGAAGAGCCCATAATCCTTACTTAAGGACAACTATTATTAACCCAAACCAGTGCTACTGTAGCCTCACTCCACAGTCAAATAAACCACTTCAAAAAACTGTTGTTTTTTTTTGTTGGCATACAAACAGCTTGCATTCATTACCCCTCACAACAGTGTTATTATGATAAAAGTAGAACAGTAAACAAGCAAGTTCTATTACTGTTTCTTGTCACAGCTTGAGAGTGAAACCCTGGCTAAGCAAAATGCCTCACAGAAGTCTGATTCCCTTGGACTGCAGCATTTACACAGGCTTACTGTGTGTACTCCCATTCTATGCTTAAAATTGTGACAATATTGCGAGCATGAAGGATTGCCATCACTGTACTATTAGCATACTGTTCTATCCTACACGTATGTAACAGCTGTACAAATCAGAAAACTGAGTTTAGATTAATATATACATACCTCTGCGTAACACAACCCCTCCATTCCCAAAGTGTAGCAATGCACGTAAAACAGACATCCAATAAAAGATATTCATAAAGACTCTCCGTTAATTCCATCAACTCCCAAGATTTTAACCAACTACATTCACCCTGAGGTGAACTTGTAAGACATACTACTGTCCTAACTGAGAGCTATTCAAGGGTACAAAAAGCTGAAGAAAATTAGAATGTGTCTTTGGAACCATTGCAATTATAACATCAGCACACAGCTCTTCACATGCAGAATTTGCACATGGTTTTCTGATTGATCCAGAATCAGATTAATGGTCAATGAGTGTAAGAAGATTATTGTAACAGAATGAGATTTCATGCCACCTCCCAGCCCGCTGGAAGTGCTACAGCAGAGTACCCCTGGATCCCCACTGTCTACATGTACACTGAGAAATGCTGCTTACACAGTGATCACAGTCACTTCTGCTACTGTACCTGTGCAATGATGGGAAACTCCTGGCCTAACCACCTACCTGTAAAACATTAAACTAAGAACACATGTCTCTTTGATGAGTTCAAGAAAAGCCAGGCTGCAACTAAGGCCTGTTGAGAATCCATCTTCAATTCCATATTTAGTAGCACCTTCAAAAAGAATAAGCAAGGATCTACAGTGAGGTAGAACATATATAATGCAACAAAATTCATGAAACGCTTTCTGGTACTTTACAGGAAGACCGTTAGCTCTTACTTAAATTAAAAAAAAAAAAACAAAACATGTAAGCTATCTTTGTGGGAATTATTTTAAGTTCATCTTTAGAAGCCTGGTTATTTTTCCTTGTGGAAATTCAATGAAGAAACCTGGATGTTAGCAGAGTCAAGGACAGCTGGAAACAGAAGCTGAAGAAGCAGAATTTTGCTTGTGTCCTATCTTATCATTCTTGACTCACTATGCTCTGACAAAACACATCATTAGAGCCCACAGGAAAGGCATGCACTCATGTCTGACACAACAGGAGCTGTAAAAGAAAAAGGGTTTCCTGCAGCCTCTCAGAACATTGCAAAGGAAAGGAAACAGGAACTGGATTACTGCAGTGAATAAAGCAGATGGGTCCTGATGGGATGAGGGATGGATGCCGTCATAGTGTGGGGGGACTGCAGGAGTCTGTGTGCCTGCTTTGTGCAGGGGGAGCAATCTTGCATAGCCAGGATGGCACTTGGAGGGGATATCCAGTGCCAAAGACACATGGATCCTCTGTGCACCCAGGGTACCCCTTTCTCCATCACTTCGCAATTCAGGATGGGGACAGGCAGGGGTCTCATGCCCCCTAGGTCCTGCTGGGTGGCCTTTGTCACGGTGGAGAGGAGGGACATGCTGAGGGCCAGGTACCTGATCCCCCCAATGGCTGCGCTGGCAGTGCTGCACCAGAAACACTGGGCTCTCCATCACTGCCAGTCCTCCCTCCAGCAGGTGTTGGCACCGATGGGCACGGAGCTTTGATTCATGCACAGTGCTTAGTGGTGGTCACAAGATGACAGCAGGCTTTGCAGACCCAGGTCACTGTCCCCATTTGGTAGCTGCCCAAGGCAGGGACAGGGAGTCAGGGTCTCAAGGTAGCATTCAGCCCTCAGGCTTCTATTGTTATTTGCCAATTAGGACACTTGGAGGCTCTTTTTTTAACTCCAGAAAATACGTAAATATACCAACAAATATAGGTCAATTGGGTAAGTGATAACACACAAGGATTGAGGCAGTAGGGCTCAGTGTGACTGCAGGTTCAAACTGGCTGCTCAGAGAAGAAAACAACTCTCCAGAGGCAACGCAGTCTAATCATCCATCAGTAGATTACCATGAAGCAAATGTTACCTGAACATGTCTTTGAAGCTGCCTGAGTCCTCCCATTGCTCTAAAGAAGCAGAGAAGTCCCTCACTATCCACAGTGGTCACTAGGGGAGGAAGGATAGTGCAGTGTGGATGTTTCCCTGGTTAAAGGCATTTTCGGTAGCTACTAGACAAGAATAATTTAACTCAACACTGAAAAAACTTAAGTATAATACATAACCAAAGTGATGAAACCATCAGATGCCATCTACGTGACTGAAAGAACAAGCAACTTACAGTAATTGTGCATGACAGCCACCAGGACAGATCCGATCAGCTGGTTAGTGGTTGTAACATCTGAGATGGTATGCAGTGTCACATGCAGGACAGAGTGCAGCCTGTGAAACCTTCACTGGATAGATGCAAAGCTCCGCACATACACAGGCAGATACAGGTGGTTAAAAGGGTGCTCTGAACACAGAAAGACATATGACTAACTGCGGACATTCATTCCTCTGAAGGAAAAAATAATCCTGGAAAATAAAGTCACACTCGAGGTAGTTTTAGAATTTTATACTTTCCACAGAACCACATTCCAGCACTTCAGTTTTAATGTTTAGCCTTCCTAAATGGATACCTAAGCCTATCTTTTTTACATGCCATAGGCTATCACCATAAACACCTCCATAGAAACAGGCTGGCAAGCTGCTAAAAGAAATTTAAACTGTGTCCATTTTTCTTCATCATATAATAAATGATAGCCTTCAGATGTGTAACACTTTTGATCCCACTGGCTAAGTCACAAGATAAGTTTTTCACAGGGAGTTAAAAACTGACACTCTGTTCCTTCTCTAAGACACAGAACATAAATGTTACAGTCAACATGATGTTGTAATGAAGTACCCTGCCACTAGATAGAACATCTTTCTGGGCTGTTTTCCAATGTACTCTCTCTTACAAAATAACATCAGCTACATTACCAATTGAGTTATTGAGTGGTGACTGTGATTTCAGCTTTTTTTTTTTTTTTTTAATTATGAAAAAATTCAGTACTATTTAACTCTATGAATAGAGCTTCAAATTACACTGATGCTGTCAACATGTTTTTTATTAGTCCTTCACAGATGCAAATAAAAATGCCTAAACAGTACACTGAGCAGTACCCATTGTTGTAGTAGGCGACAGCGAGGATTCGGGATGTGACGTGGTAGGACTCTCCCCTTGCTCGGTGTCAAAGGGTTAATGTATGCATAAGGGGCATAGACGAAGTAGGATAGGTATATAGGTAAATCGCACGACGCAATAAACGCCATTTTTCTGCTCACCATATTGGTATTCACGTGTAGTTCTTTGGCCCGGGTAGGTTTTACCCGATAGTCCAGCACAGGCACAGAGCTAAAAGAACATGTGTTGTCAGGTGCACGGCAACACCACATACAATAAAATACCACTACAGTTTCTCATTACTTAGTTTTGGTAGTTCAAGATTCTGAATTACTGCTGCCAGTCTGTGAATTTCAATAATTTTTTCCCATCAAGTCTGAGAGCTCATTGTCTATAGCAAACCTACACACAACTGCTGACCTTTGGCAGAGTGGTTGGATGCAATTTCTGCTGCATTTCAGATTTTAAAATAAATTATAATTTTAATTACATTTAATGAAAAGAGAACCATACAACCTGCTATGTTTAATGTTTTCAAGCGACCCCTCTAGCTGCGTAGAGCAGTGGCAAACAAGGAAAGAAAAGGAAGTGAAATATATATACATAGCCATAGAATATCTGCTCTGGTAAACAACAAATAGAAAATCCTCTTGCCATACGAGTGCTTAACTGTTGCAAAGGTTATAAATCAGTAAACCAAGAACCATAAGATACTTCAATTTTTCTCCCTCAAAAGAAGATTAAGATCTTCAATTTACAAATACGTCTTGTAAATAACTTCCTTAACATTGTAAATTATGTTTACAAAGAGCAAAAAGAAGAGTAATCACTACTGGTTACACACAAGAGCTCTAAGTGTACATGTTACAGGTTCCATGGTTTTCATGGCATTATAACTTTGGACAGCTAAAGAAATAATTTCTAAGGACCCTGAAAGCCATGGAAAATGTTTCTATCTTTACCCGCCTTCAAGAAAAAAGGCTCAGCTTTGGCTGTAGTGCCTTAAGGGTAACTTCACTACCACTGCATTTGCCAGGTTCTCACAGACTCCAGACTGACCTCCTGAGGCTGGTGGAGGGGTGTAACCACCCTTCTTATTGCACTCAGCCAACACATGCCACCAGCCAGTGCTCACCCCCAGAACCTCATGTTTGATATGCAGAAGGGGCTGAACTCCACCCCTGTTCTGCTGCTGCAGGAAGCAAACTTTGTGTGAAACAAAACCAAAATCGCTCAGTCAAACAACTTCACAAGAACAGGAAGCATGCAGTTAAAGAATCTGAAAATGTACTGTCCTATCCTGATGCAATAGTACAGTTCGGACTCCCCGACCATCTTCCCTAACAGTCTTCGTACATGTTATACTGGGAATATTCCCTCACTTCTAGAGCGAATCCTCATCTACCTGAAACCACTCCCGTGCCAAAGCCCATGTAGTGGCTACTGATGAAAGAGCAGGCAATGCCTTGATGATCCAACAACGGGGAAGAAGGCTGTGTCACTTCCAAAAGTAAGAGATTTTCAGAACTAGATTTGTTACTGCTGTAAAAAGCAGAAAATACGCAAGATTAGCAAACATCAAAATTCTGTGTCAGTTAAAAACAAGCCATTGCATAGCTACGTGACATGACTCACCCTCGCTTGTGAACATTCCTACTAGAACCAGAGGAGATACTCATACAAGCAAATGACATAGATACTGTCCTAATCCTAATGCAGGCAAGTGAGAAGAATACCATCCTAATCCATATTTGCTTTAATTAAAGCCTAGACTCCTTACACTAGCACAAAACTGGGGAAAACTTAAAGAGAGTAACTCCAGAGTGGTAATATAAAGCACAATCTGAAACAAACATGATGCAACCAGTTTCAGATGGATACTTTGAAATGACAGATGTTATCATATGAAAGATAAAGCACTGGATGGATCCAAAGTCCTATTATAGCCACGTAATGCCTATATCAACAGGGCATTTCAACTTTATAACTAATATTTGGTTAAGTTCAAGCACAATCCTGCCAATAAATTAAAGCAAACACATCTATCTAGAGTACATAAAAGCAGACTAACACAGGTTGGTACTTAATCGCATGGGAATTCCTCAGTGTGCATGAGTAATCGCTGTGCAAGTAGGACTTTCTTCATTTTCTTTCAGTAAACCTGGTGTTGCACAAAACATTAAGACAACTTTTAACTACAAGACCTTGCTAAGCACTAGTCGTGCTGAGTTTGTCCAGACTACAAACCCCATCGGCCTGGAAAATTTCATTCCTGCCCTTCAAACAACTTTAATTAAACAGAAACAATAAATGTAAAGAATGGTTTTGGAAGCTGAGTAGTAGGGAAGCAGAACCACACCAAGCACTTCTGGAGGGCTTTACTGCAGTGTTCACCAGCTCTTGGATGGTGATCCTCTTTCTGCTCTACTATTCTGTATGCAAATATGTATGCACGTAAATTTTTGCTTTCCTGGACAACTGTTAGGAGTCCTGAACAACAGGATATAGCTTCCTGCTCCTCCTCTGCAGCCTATGGTGCCTTCAGCCCTTTGGCCCTTGAGGCTACATGCAAGACAAGAAGATTAGTCCACTATCTACTGATAAGCTTGGTAAGAAGTAAGAGATGTGGTTTAAAATGTCTTCCGGCTGAGGAAGGCCTGGACACCTCAACTTCTATAGCTGCACTCCAAAAGTACCAACATTTGCTTCATGTTAAAAACAGGCCTTTGAATGCAGGTTTGCCACAACATACTAAAGAAAAGAATTCCACCATCCCAGCACAGTGCAGCCACAGTTTCCACAGCACAGGTGTTGCAAAACCCACCGGGAAATCATGTTAGTTCAGAGGCCTCTTTGCAGATCTAGTCATAAGCCACATCAAAACAGATCCATGGCTTTTCCAGTATTCATCACCTGGCTTAGCAGAGCACTTGTGCAAATATACGTAGCGCTTCAGATGCCAGGCACACACACCTGCTGAGCGTTAAAGGAAACACCTCTGCCTAACACTGAGATGGCCTTGCTAAACCTACAAATATCTTGTAAAGTTTTATGTCTGCTTCCAAAACTGCTATGTATCTGTATGTTTTGGTTTCAGTATTACTCAGTAGATTTTCTGCTTTGAAAATAGGAAATTCATTAGTCTAACAGGTAGCTCATTAGCCTTAAGAGTCTGTCCTATGCTCCTTTGTGCTGGATGCAACTCCCATTGGTGTAATTAAAAAGTTTCCTCAAGTAAGGGCTACAGGCATGGGTGTGCACTCAGCCAAGTATTTCAAAATAGCCACCATGAGCCACGCTGCAGATATTGCTGCCTTCTAAAAACATTTCTCAATAGGCAGTGGGTGTGCTACTAAATGACTAATAACTTTTTCCAGCAAGCCTTGGATTAGAAGGAATGCTTGCTCTTGGCTGGGAGAAGCATTATTAAACTATAATACATCATGTCAAATATGTGGGTGTACAGAGTGTGCCGACCTACCTGCTGAGATACTGCGAGCAGTAACTTCCATTATAATAAGAACATAACTCTTCTCTCTTCTCCCCATACATTTTGCAACCAACTACCATTTTATTAGGTATAAAACAGAACTATATAAGTTCTAGAAAAAGTGAATAATATCAGAAAGTTTAACCAGACAAAGCTTGAACATCTAATTAGAAGAAATTTTAAATGTAACTTTGATTTCCCATGCATAGTTCTTATAAAAAATACCTATACGCATGATCTTACCTATGTCTTTTAGGTAGAAACACTTCAGCTCAAAAATAAGTTAGGAGCAAACCCTTTGTATCACATACCCTAGAACACTATGCAGAAATAAACAAACTAATGTGTTTTGGTGTTGGTTTTTGTTTGTTTGTTTTTTAAATTATTACTACTATGTTCTAAAAATTTCTTTATATAAGACAGAAGAATGTTGTTGAGGTAATTACTCGGACACTCAAGAAAATAGGGATCACTAAAAGAATTTGTCAAGTATTTGTCTTGAATTTTCCATGTTTTTTACTTTTTGAAGACTAATAACAGCTCTGAAATTATCTGTTTCCACATTATTACAGATACCACCAAACCATGGAAACAGACTATTCATCATTCGAATCTATAAACCAAAACCCAGTGAATTCCAAGTGATTGCTGTCAGTAAAACACGGCTGAACAAGCAGAAGAACCCCTTGGTTTGACAGCATTAGTGGTGCGGCTGTGGTCCCTTGGAAGGGATCGATGAAGGCCATCTGGTCCAACTTCTGCTTGAGTAGGGTGCCCAGGGCCATGTCCAGATGGCTTCCAAATATCTCCAAAGATGAGACCACAATCTCTCTGGACAGGCTGTGCAAATACTCCAGTTGCAGTTCACTCTGAAAATTGGTCACAATTCACTTAACCAGACCCCAGAGATTTCAAATAGAGTTGGAATATTCAGCATCTTGAAATTTAGGTCACTCACTCCGCTGACTAAACAGGAATTACAAGTGATTAATTCAAGGAATCCAAATTTGACAATATTGCCCTTAAATTCCACTTAAAGAAGAAATGCAGCCCATATCACAGAAAAGATGGGAGATTTAATGTTTTTACCAGTTTGTGATGCTTTCACAAATGTCTTCTATGAAGTGCAATGGTTTCCTAAAATACTAAAGCAAATTAGTGACTAAAGACAGACAAAAAAACAAGAAAGCCACGCTGTTAAAAAACATCAGAATTTTAACAAAGTCAAAGTGCAGATCTATTGTGCCTGGGAGCACCCAATTCCACCTGTGACCAGTTGCATGGCTGTGAACACAAGATAAAACAGCCATGCAACTCGATCTCAAAAAATTCACTCCTGCTCACTGGAGAAATGGTAACTTCAACACATGCACACTCATACATAGAACATCGTAACACATTTCAATGCAATTGTCATACTTATAGAATAAGCTCTACGCTCAAATTAAAAGAAACTTCTAAGTGGAGAAGGCTCTAAGTAGAGAAGACCAAGACACAAAGATGAAACTGTGTAAGAAAACTTCATTGCATTAAGATGAGACTTCATGTAACAGGTGAGGTTGTTGTTGGTTACTCTAATTATGCTCTTAGAATACAAAATACTTTTGTTCAAAAAGCCACGGGTGTAACCGCACTGAAACACAAGGTCAGACACTGATGAGTCAAGAGGAGCTGAATCCCCTACTCACAGAAAGAAACACAATGTGACATGTTGTTATGACACACATACTTGTGACAATCTAAAAGAACGTACATTGCCTCAACTAAGCTACTTGGTTAACTCAGGCTTTGAAATATATTAACAATTTAAAAAGTATTTTAATTTGCCCCCCTTACTGGATATAAAAGTAAGCACCTACATTAAATTTGAAAGCAGTTATTCTCAGCTGCTATAAATGATGCAATGATGAACTACTAACAAGTTAACAAAAAGGCAGCAATGAAATCACTAATTCACACATATAAAACTTAAAATTACCAAAATAAATCCTTAGTACCATGTGCATAAGTCCTTCCTTTGTTCCAAAATCATCTCAGACTGCTCAGGGTCCGACAGGGAAAACAGAAGCAGAGACCACCAAAAGAATTAAAATAAAAAGACACCTCCTCTACATTAGGCAAACCAATGCAAGAGACCCTGCTTCAGTAAAGTTCTTGTCAGTTTCCAAAGTAGTATCCTGCTGCTAAACCATACCTCGCTCGAATTTTTCTAAACCCAATGCTGGCGCATACTTTAACCTTCTGCAAATTTGACCATGGAACCCAAGCTAAGGTTCTACCCATATAGGCATGACTTGAGGCTGTACCTGCCCAGGGCAGTGACCACCTGATAGAATTTTGGGTAGTCACATTTCCTGGGTAACAAGCCACTATGCTGTACATATGCTGAATTATTTCTGGTTGTTTTTTTTTTCCCTAATCTGCGTTATTTCCAATTTATTTCCTAATCAGTACCACAAAGATCAGAATTAGGTTCTATATGATCTCGTTGATAGGATCCACACAGCCTAAATGCAAAGATGAATGCAACAGAAGCACCACACCTTTAAGGACCACACAACACAATCTACTCCAGATAACTGATATTAAGGCAGGAGATGCATCATCTCTCAAAACAACGTGGCAGTATTCTGAAAGTAACAGGGTACAGCCTGGCACCATACCATTAAATATTAACACAAGTGAGTCAACTCAAGTCTAAAGCTATAAAATACCGTAAGATCTGATACATTATCGTTTTGAGAGGAAAGGCATATGTGAAAAAAAAATAATCCAGATTTTATTTTACTGTTTGAAACAAAATGTTTTTGTATCCAAACCTAAGCTTGCCACTCTTACAGCTCTTTGAAACAACTCAGTCATTTGAGTTTGAACTGGATTACTTCCATGCCTTCAGAAAAAAAAGAGATCAATTAAAAAAAAAAAAACAAACAACCAACCTGAGCCCACACACGATACACCTCTGATACAAATAGCTTCTTTCTGTACATTGTAATTGCATGGTAGCTAATTTCAAATTTGAAGTAGAAACAGGAGCAAGAGATTATTTGAAGAACAGATTAGCTGTTACCTAGCTTTAGATAAACTAGGAAACACAACATTTCTAATAAAGAAAAAAAAAAGCAATACGTTTTCTACAGCTGAGATCCCGTATGAGCTTTCAGTATGAATAAACTGGCACGATCAATAGGCTCTCGCTCTCAATTACCTACTTATTTTTGATGATATTTGGTTCTCAGCAACCTGTAACATTATATTCCCTACACAAAGAAGTTAAGTGCTTATACCTGTTCATGATATGGAAATTTATTCTAGTTGCCTACTTATTACTACACAGAAAGACCTAACCTCCACTCACTTCAGACTTACATTTGTTGAAATGAAGTTACCCAGGAAGCAGAAAGAGTTGCCATGGATATAAAACCAATCTAACAGAGGCTGCTGCAAAACCTCCACTAATTAATCTATTTACAGTAAAAACATTTATCCTCTCATTAAATGCAATCTCTATCATTCCTATTATGTAATAGGAAAAACTTGTCTGCTCTTCACTTCTTGCATATATGTTGCTTCAGCAAGAAATTCACCAGCACAGAATCTTGTCTTTTTTTTTCTTCTTTATATTTCATGATAGAATTTAAAATTAGAGCGATTACAAAGGAATTCACAATTTGTGCTGAGTTTGCACATACAAGTGATGGTCCATCTATAATACTTATAATAAGTTGATCCTGAAAAAGCAATACAGATTTGTCTTGTTTGTTTTAAACAAACAAACAAACAAAAAATCCAGTTCAGAATATAAATTTAGAATCTGTTTTCAGTTCTGAAATCTAGATTGTGAAATTCTTTCAGAAATGCTTGTATTGAATGTTTTCTATAACTGTACTGATTCAATGAAATGGTCCATGCAAAATCTCAGCAATAAAGGAAATCTTAGCATATAGAATATAACAGGAGACAAACTTGTGAAACAGAGAATGTGTTCCAATTCTCTTCATAGAATCACAGAATCACAGAACTGTAGGGGTTGGAAGGGACCTCAAGAGACCATCGAACCCAACCCCCTGTTACAGCAGTTCCCTGCAACAGGTCTCACAGGTTGGCATCCAGATTGGTCTTGAATATCTCCATGGAAGGAGACTCCACAACCTCTCTGAAAACAAGCCGCATGTTGTCCGTAAGGATGAGCACTCCAGGACTCTATGGAGCCAAATGTTGACTCCAAGAAGCACAGGTACTACAAGGTCAAGCCACTAGCAATTTGAGACATGGTGGGCAAAAGCATGCACTGTCTTAGTTGCATGAAGAAAGATTTCAGTAAGACAGCTCAATTCTGTCTTTCTTCTCCAACAAGGCTTCCCACAGAACTCAGTGGGAACTGACACACATAGAGGGTATGTAACTAGATCTTTCACATACAACTAAAAATTAAACATTTTACTTATTCTGAAAAACAAAAACAAAAAATCTCCAAATTGCGAGTTCTAGACATCCCAAACTGATGTTTTCTTTAGCATTTCTTGATTCTAGCTATCAAAGGAGCTTATTGTAGAAGAAAAATATCTTCAGTCATGCAAATCTCCCTTCTGAACAGAATTCAAATAAAGGAAAGTTAAATGAAGAGGAAATGAAGTGTAAATATGGACTATGACCTCTTAACAAACATGTCCTCAGTGAAACCAGTACAGGGGATGGAGTAGCCAGCTGGATGCATGGTTGTAGTTACGAGTATGATAAGCATAAAACACTAAACATCTCAGTCTCACAGCGAAATGAACTAAAATGAATGTGCTACATAATAACATTCTTACTGTCAGACAAAAGCTGTACAGAATCACCTTGAAGGATACATACAAATTGAGGTACATGATCCATGGCAATTCTTAAATTTGAATAAATTCAAAACCATACAGGACATTAATCCAGGCTTATTTGGTTCTAATATGCCTTCCGGCCCACTTCTCTTATTCCTCATTAGCATATTTTGCTGTTCTGAATTCACAGTGATATCAGTGTGTGACTTAAAATACCACCTGTGCCAAGCTACATCTGTCACAAGCTCTTATCTGAACAGAAACGCCAGGAAGAAAACAAAGGTCAAATAAGATATGAGGGAAACTGCATGTTACCTGTCCTGAGAGCAGGGGTGGAAGTTCAGTAGCTGGGACTGGGATAGAAAAACACTGTGAAAGAGAAGCCTATGGTACCCAGTTTCCTCTTGTCTACTTCCACATGGCTCACCATACAGCTAAGCCACCAGGACCAAAAGAGTCAGCAAATAGAAAACCAAATTAATTCATTCTGTGTTGAAGTTGTGGACAGTGGTGTAACAACCGCTTTTACTTTGTGCCCACGCAGCCCCATTTTCCCTGCTCCTGCATAGAGAAAAGGTTGCTCGTTTGAATCACCAGTGAAAAGGAATGGGGTCTGTTTCTTCAGTATGTCTACCTGGATGCTTTACTTCAGAGCTGGGAGGTCTCCTGTGTTCTCCAAAGGAGACTGTACTAATGTGACCTCTCGTGGCAATGAAGTTTGGAGCAATACGAAAGGATACATCCCTCAACTCATTTTTCATTGCTCTCTCTCCAAAGAAAAGGGACTTACTTGGTCCACAGTCAACCTTTGTCACTCCAGTCCTCAGTGGAATGGCATGACAGAAAAGGAAACAGAACACTGTGTTAAGTGTTCGTGCCAAATGACTCTTTGGAGTGATTTTAAGCAAGACATTCCTCCAGTATCTCTTGCTTGCAATTATTGTGTCCCCATATTGGTGACGCACATAGTGAGTCACTCACCTGGAGTACTGCACCCAGACACAGAGTCCTCAGTACAGGAGAGACGCAGACCTGTTGGAGTGTGTCCACAGAAAGGTCACAAAAATGAACCCAGGGATGGAACACCACTCCTACAAGGACAGGCTGAGAGCTGAGGCTGTGCAGCTTGGAGAAGAGAAGGCTCCGAGGTGACCTGATAGCAGCTTGTATCTAAAAGGGAGTGACAGGAAAGAAGGGGACAGACTCTTTAGCAAGGTCTGTGGTGACAGAACAAGGGGAAATAGTTTCAAATCAAAGAGGGTAGATTTAGGCTGGATATAAGGAAAAAATCTTTTACAGTGAGGGTGGTGAGGCACAGGAACACGCTGCCCAGTGACATGGTTGATGCTCCATCCCTGGTTGGATCAGGCCCTGGGCAACCTGATCTACCTACGGTGTTCCTGTGCACTGCAGGGGAGTTGGACTAGATGGGCTTCAGAGGTCCCTTCCAGCTCTAAGGATTCCATGATTCTAAGTTATATAGGTATGCATACATATAGAAACACACATAAACACAAATTTACATGCAGCAGCAGAGGCTAAATCAGGCTTTTTTTCAGTTATGCTAGTGTAAATCTAATCCTACCTGTAAATGCATAGCAAAATCCTGCCTGGTTTAACTGAAAGCAGGACTAGAATTTCTAATAGAAGCTTATGAAACTCTAGGTAGCTGAACTATATTTAAGATAAGAAAGCAGCTGCACAAATCACAAGAGCAAGATCTCATTACCACTGGTCATAAGCTTCTACTGAGTTCAGTCACTGATGCAAGAAGAACTGACCAAGACGCACATATCTACAGGTAAAAATGAATAGATAAATAAAAAATATCTATTGAATGGTATCCAACTATCTGATCAAAATAAAATATAATTACAAAGATTAGTAAGAAATTCATGGCAATAACAACAAAAAAGGAACTTCTTGCAATAATAGTACTGATGGTATCTCAGGTAGCCAGCCTATGTACAGAGACAAAGATGGTTAACTACTGTATGCTGCATATGGGACAATTACTCTACTTTTTGGGTTAACATAAAAAGTACACCTGTTTTTGTTTCAGGATCACTGTTTCCAAGTCTTATACTTGTGCATTTACAGCTACCATGCGCTGAGCATTCTTATACAGAGAAACAGGGTAAATAGCTGTATTTACATTTATCCTTCACATCTGTCAAACTCTCTGTTCCAGTACTTTCCCAGTCTCCATGTAGCTGGTGGATCATTGTCTGTCTGTGCTTTAAGAAGCCGGGTAAAGAATAGATAAGCAACTGCTCACATCCTCCTGAAACTACCAAAACTTTCTGAGTAAGCTTTCATTTCTATTATTTTTCCATAGGACACTGCATGGAGTCTGAATGACGTGGAAGATGATGAATGAAGGAGACATTCTCTCACAGGATGTTAGAAAGGAGTGCCTCTGACTTCACAATTGCTAGGAAAATGTTGTTGAACATGACAGCAAAAAATTCAAAGACTGACTCCACCCCAGTTACTGTTCCTCACAGGCTCCAAAATATTGTTGCTAATGTATGACAATGAATTCACTGGTCCTAATCTCAGGCAGAAGGCCGGGATTAGAAAGAACATAGGCTAGGACGGAAGGGAAGAACCCCTTTGAGGAATAGTGTGCAAGTCACTCTGTTTTTCATTGGAAAAAGACTTAGGTCAATGTGAGTGTTGTTTTCCAGCCCCACTTAAGCCATCCCAAGTGCCAAGTCTAAACTCTCACATAAAGGTTGGTAGTAGTTTAAAAAGGACGTATAAAAATTAAAATTAAAAAAAAAAAAAAAAAAAAAAATTGAACAGAGAAATCTGGCCAGCTGGTGAGTGGAGTAAGAGAGAAGAACAGGACAGTTGCCCAGGCCAAGCTTGGAAGCCTGGTAAGGATCTGGTAGAAGCCACTTGCTGTATGTTAAAAAAAAAGACATTCTAGTGTGATTGTGATAAGAAAACAAACCAAAGAGTAAGATTTATGTTCCAGCTACAGTAAATATTTTCCTTATGTCTGTTACTGAGTCCACTGTACTACATCATAGCTGGAAGACAAATTGCAGAAACTCTCTACCCATTGGGAACATCAAAAAAAGTCTGTTTAACCTACTGGGAGAAAAACGGAGTGTTCAGATTCTGAATATCTTCATTGTAGAGGCAATGGGAGGCTGCAGAAAGACATGAAAACTGCCACACTGGCCTAGTTCAGACATCCTGCTGACCACCACATGTAGACCGCTGTCTGTTATTCAGGGACTTTTCATTTGTTCCTCTGTCTGCTATTCTGTTGTACAATAGCTGCCTTTTTTTTTTCCTTTTTTAATAAAATTTTACAGTAATGAACATAAACCTTTCAAAATGGACTTAAATGGAAAATTTCTTGACTAGGAAAATATAATATGGGCTCTGTGATAACTCTGCTGTCAGTGTAAGCAACATGCAAGTTATTTTGCTGTATCTCTGCCTTGGCTGTACTTGTACTGCACAGTCTACAGTTCCTTGCATAATGCAGTATGAAATACCTATACTAGTGTTAAACAAGCTAGTTCATTCCATCTTTTTTTCTACAGGCCCACCATCAATAGACTGGTGTCTCTCTCATTCCACTGCAATTCAAGGACTCTTCTGTATTTATAAATGAGCACTTCAACTTTGTGTAAGCTACTTTACCTATTATTTCAGTTACAGAACCAAGATACGTAAAAGGTCTTTGGACCATCAGCTAGTTAACAACAACAACAACAAAACCAAAGAAAAACCAAACCAAAACAACAACAAAACCCCATCACTCCTTATTCTCTAATATGAGTGTTATTTAATGGAAATTTGGCTCCTTTAAGGCTACTGATTCAGATCTGCGTTAAAGGCAGAATGCCAAGTACCACTGAACTGAGCTTCACGTCAGATTTCATACACCTGTTAACAACACTGTTGTCCAATACAGAATTGTTAACAGAATTCCATGTGCTGTAGCTGAATGCACATAGCTAAATGTTTGATAAAAAGTTCACCTCTCCTTCCCCCGTGTGATTCGTAAAAGGCCTCATACTTCATCTCAGTCCAGAAAGCAGCTGGCTGTCACAGCTGCCCCTAAAGAGCATCAGGAATAATTTCCAATTTTTTTTCAAGGCACTGAGATTATTTTTAATTAAAGCAATTAAAAAAAATCAGGAAGATATGATTACCAGTTAACCAGTCAAGGATGGCCTTTAGTATTTGCCTGGTTGATTCCCAATATCTAGAAGGGGCACTTTGGAAAAATAAGATTTTTCTGTAAAGTTACTCAAGGCCAGGTTGGTGCACAGTAAGTAAATGAGCCGTTATTTCACCTACAAAGATTAAATCATTGTGTGATGTTTTTCTTACTCTGAGATCTGTCTCCCTGAATTAAACATGAAGCTCCAAAGTCTAGCATTGTCTGATATGAAAATGGCTTTCATGGTTTCATATTTCAATCAACAAACCTTGATCCTTTCTGCCTGAAATTAGACAGAACTAAGCTACTGAAAACAACAGGAATATACCTAGTATCACATCTAAATTAGTAATAATTAATTTTCCTTAAGTTTGATACTTATTTTACAGCAGAAACCCAAACTCGGTGTCTGCCAGAGGCAGTATCTATCTGTGGTCAATCATAGTGGCATGCTGAAAAAAAAAATGACAAGTAGCTCTCTCACAATTTAACTACATCCTTATTGCAGATCATAACTCCAAGAACTGCACACACAGTGGAAATCCAATTTAAAAAGACATTTCTCTAAAAACATGGGATTAGGGTTAGGGTTAAACTGCTTTATGTCTTATTTTTCCTCTATTTTGTCTTTTTTGGCAAAGAAAGAAGAAGCTGACAAGTCAGCCTCCAGTTCCAAATACATTTTTTCAGCATTAGTGATGGCTCGAGATGTCCCTGCGCCTGCTCTACTACTTCCTTGTACTGGCAGAGTTGTCCATGTGTCTTGCAAGGAACCAGATCAGGGCACTGCTCTACGTGAACAGGGAATTGGATTTTTTTTCAGCTGGGCCATTTCTGTACTGACAGCGACCATTCAGTGCTTATTCAGCAGTGCTACTTAACCTGAAGCTACAGCTTCAGCTCAAGATGGCTTTGGACAGTTCAAGATGTTCTTCACCATAGCACAAGTTGCGCAGGATGATGTGCCATGCCTAAGCACCCAGTATCTCTTAAAGAGCTGCAGGGCCTGCTTTAACAGAGGTGTCTACTTGAATAAAATGCTGCATGCTAAGTCAGCAGAGGCTTGGCTTGAGCTCAGAATCTGCCTGCCACATCCAACGCAATTTTAAATGCAAATATTGCCTGAGCACAGATGAAATGTTAGGCTTTGAGGGAACACAAGATGGCACGACATATGATGTGAGTCCACTGAAATGCCTTCTGATTATCTTTTATAAATCGATATTGGCTGCAAAGCTCTGTTTTCATACTAATTTAATATGTACATATAGCAAATCTGCAAACTATCTGAGCATTTCAAAATATCAAATGACTAGCTCGACCTTCTCAAAGAAAAGCAAATTCAGGGAACTTTTCTATTGCATACAGCTGTTGTTAACATAAGCTGATTCATTATGTGTTTTCATGTCAAAAAAACACTCTACAGAGTGAAGGACTGTGTATTCCAAGAATGATGATCTTGGACTAAATAGAATTTCTATCCATAACCTAAGCCCAGATAACCAAGGGCTCAACCATCATTCACATTAGTAAAATATTAACAGAGGTTACTGGTTGTCATAGTAAAATGAGAGGTTGCACTGAACGTAATTTCATTTATGGAGGTTCAGAAAATTGACATCATGGCTGTGAGAACATATAAATAATGCACATGCTGTGTTTCAGATCAGCTGCAGCAACGTCTCCGAAGGGAGTATTCTACAGGCTGAGTTCCTCTACAGGCACTGCAGAAACCAGATTTTGTAAGATAGACTAAGAAGCTGCTCTTCGGAAAACATTTCTGAGAACATCTGAGAGATTTTTCCTCTGTCTTTCATTGTGTTTGCAATTTCTTTTAAAAAACATGTGCACGGGAAGCTGTGCTAAGTGCCTGGGAACCACACTTATCCCTTTGGCTGTGCTGTGTACAGTCGCTAACATTTTGTTGTTTTTCCCTGGAGGAAAAGTGGCTGAAAAGAATGACCACATTACAGACGAGGTTTGGTACTTCGGAGGGATATTGGGATCTGGCGTTTTGGTGAGTACATCAATTCGGGCATTCCCACCTTTCTTCCCCCACCTTGACAAAAACTTTGCATTGCTGAATCTTCTCAGCAGCTCGAATGCAGTCTCTGACGCTGCAAATTTTTCTTTGATAAATAAGTTAAAAGTCATGAAATAGCTTGGGGATAAGAAATCTAATTCAGTGGTGAGAAAATAAAGATGTGGAATTACTGAACTTAAAAGCAAATGTAACTTGAATTTATTCCAATTCAAACTGAATTTCTGTTATCGGTAGATGATCTTTCCTGCCTTGGTGTTTTTGGGCCTTAAGAACAATGATTGCTGTGGATGCTGTGGTAATGAGAGCTGTGGAAAGAGGTTTGCGGTAAGTGACAGGAAATGCAGCAAAAAAGGCAAGAGCTATATTGTGATCAATAAAATATATGTTTCTTTTGTTCACAATCATTGACAGACAGACAGACGCTGTCCAGACTGTAAGACACAAAGCAGGCACAGACAGCAGGTTGTCAGAGCTATACTGCACCTCCGATGTGCCACGGATACACACCTGCACTGCCTCATATAGCAATCACAGCACTGCTGCATGTATTTTACATGTAAAGTATTTTCCATGTATTCACATGTAAAGCGAATTTTGGAGAGATCTGCATTTCATTTGGCACAGCGTGACAGTTCTCTCTTCCATTTTTTGCTGGCAGTTTCAAAAATTATTTTGACAGCTGTGCATTGTGTTCCCAGCTCACTGGAGACCTGTGCAAGGGGCTGTAAATATCTGATTGGGTTCACAGAAAACTTCAGGTTGGAACAGACCCTGGGAAGTCACCCGACCCAACCTCCTGCTTGGAGCAGTCAGCTCTAAATGAGGCTCCGGTCTGAACTTGTAGCTTCCTCTAAGGCAGTGATGAATAGTCTCAAACAGATACCTTCAGATGCCAGAAGACTTCTCAAGAGCTTTAGTTTAAAAGTCAGACTAGATAAAAAATAGGAATATTTCTACTAGGAAAGTCTATCCTTCTGAGACAAATTGTTTGGCACAAGGAGATCATTACACTGAATTGAAAACAGATTTTCAATTAGGAAAAAAAGAAAGAAAAAAAAAGAGAGAGAGAGAGAGAAAGAGCAATGGCTGTGAGCTCTACAAGGAGCCTTCCCCGACTCTCTGTGAGGCCATCTTCCTTTCTGCCAGCAGTGAACATGGCTTAGCTTAGCTCTCAAGACCACAAAGAACGCAGGGCCTATCAAACTAGAACTATCACGCTGCCAGGCTTCCACTCCTGCCTCTTCAATTCAGCTGAACTTGGAGTACATCTATACGAGGAGAGGCGAGCAGCTGTGAGTGCTCTCTGCCCATGCTCAGGCAGGTGCACCCAAGCTAAGGTATATGTGAGGATGGTGCTGCCCATACAGCAGTGTCCATCCTGCAGCGCTGCTCTTCCTGAATCATGCCAGCTTAGTGCCTGATCCAAAGACTGGGACTGTTACTGCAGTCACAGTGCTGTATTAAGAGAATTCCGGCGAGCTTACCACAACATGACTGAGAACTGAATCTGCTCTTGTATTTTAACAGAAGCATCATTACCATGATGTTTGCTACATTAACGTAATTTTAAAGTTAGCCCCATCAGATATGTAAACACAAAAATGCATGTCTGTCAGTGTCCAGAAGGCATTTGGAAAACAACTTGAACTTTCAGCTAGCACTGAAAGGGCCGAGCAGTTGGACCAGATCATCTTTGAAGGCCCCTTCCAACAGAACTATTCTGTCCTATCACAGCACTCGCACAAGAGCTCTGTGATGAGGTCTATATATAACACTCACAGCCCTGAAAATGCTTTTTTTTTTTCCTTTTCTTTCCCCTTCACCTATATCAGAGCCCTGGCACAAGCTGCCCAGGGAGGTGAGGAAGGAATCTCCTTCTCTAGAGATATCCAAACCCACTGGGATGCATTCCTGAGCAACTGCTGCAGGGAGCTGCTGTGGGGAGCAGGACTGGGGGAACCCCAGAGACCCCTTCTGACCTCTATGGTTCTGTGATTCTGTGATCCTATCACTTCAATCCAATAAAAGATATTCCATCTACCTACAAACTATTATGTCTACCTCTACCTACAAAGAAATAAGGCTAGATGTTCTTAATGTTCCAACAGAGCATTAGTTTTTGAAAGATTTACTTACATATTACTGTATGTGAAAAGCTTGTAACGGGAAGCCAGGAAAATAAGGACATCCTTCTACCAATTCCACCTGCACTGCTAGAGCTAACGATGACAAGTACCTGGGTGAAGATATCCACAATAACATGAAAGGTGAAGGGGAGGCTCAAGAAGGAAAAATACAATTACTTGGTCCAAATATGATCAAGACACCAAAGTTAATTTGTAAAGAGTACTGCAGGCTTTACTAATGCCACAAGTGGTCCAAGACTTCATAATCTTTTGTGAAAGATCCACCTTGCTGAAACACTGTGCCTTGAACAGCCGTTCATTGGATACATACTGCCCAAGTGGGAAGAGTGCCATCTGCTGTGACAGTACCAGATTTTTCAGTCCTCAGGCAAATTCTTTCAAACCTTCTACACAGCAGCGCAGCCATGCAATATGCATCGATCATGCAAGTGCAAACTGATAGATTTTAGCTGTTCTGAAGCTGACATTTTTGACTGTTAAGAGCTGAGCTTAGGGAACGTACATTCACATTAACAGAGCGCATTTCAACGTTTGAATGAGAACTAAAATAATGTCATTTCTCTCGATCAGATGTTTTCCTCTATAATATTTGCTGCAGTTGGAGTTGTGGGAGCTGGATACTGCTTTGTTGTGTCAGCAGTAGCCATAAACAAAGGCCCGAAATGTAACAGTGGAACACAGTGGGTCTATCCCTTCAAGGACGGGTAAGTCAAGACTATCAGACCAAAGAAAAGAAAAAAAAAAATCCAAGTTATATATGCTTTAAATTCATGATATGGTTACATTTCCAAATCTCTTGTTTAGCAGTGGGGATCATACTACTTGTCTAAAACACAGGTGTTCTTCAAAGGCTGAGCAACGCACAACACTAATTAAGGAGCAAGAATGGTATTTAAAGAATAAGAGAACCAATCAAAACTACTGAGTTTCAAGGAAGCCAACAAATTGAAATGAATGCACAGCCCTCCAGTTTCTTCTTGGGATTATAAGCAATATTCAGGGATAAGTTACACCTACATTAACGGCAGTGACGTCTCTTACTGAAATATGAGGTTTTTCAAATAATTAGTACCTACGTGATTTTATCTTAGTTATGGAATTTGTCCCACTACAACCAGAACGTGTGGGTTTCTCATTTGCGTTCTCCACTTCCAGAGAGGACAAAATGTAATGCTATAGTGCTGTAACAAAAAGAAGCCTGGCGTTTCTGCCAAGGGAGAGTTGGAGATGCTGCTGTACCCCCAGGGGAACCCACAGCTCCGGGGTGCCTGGGAGCTGTATAGCTGTATTTAATTAATGCACCACGAGATGTCAGGACTGCTTCATGCAACAGCAGAACTGACGCCATGAGCAGGAAAAGCGACTTCACAACTGAGGCATGAGCAAGCAGGAAAGTCATTTTGGCACATGGTTGGCTGTGATTTGGTAATTTGTTCTTCCCAGAACAGCGGAAGTGGTACAGTTGTATATAAAACAATCTCATCTCTGATTGTGCCTTACATTTCTGAATTAATTACTTAAACTGATAAAAAAAACTACACAAAAGAACGTTCTAGACAAGGAGTACTGAAGTTGTAATGGGAATTATTTTTTATATTATTGAAGCTTACAGAATTTTGGTCACACATTACAATCATTGTGGCCCTGTCAGCCAGAATAGATCACCTCTTTGCCAGTCAATATCATCTCCTAATTGATTTGCTTCCCTCCTTTACTATCCAGGGATTACCTAGGTGACCAAAAAATGTGGGACATGTGTCTGTCACCTGCAAACATTGTCCCCTGGCACCTGACCCTCTTTGCTTTGCTATTGGTGATGAGTGGGATCCAGGCAGTGCTCTGCGGCATTCAGGTTGTGAACGGACTCTTCGGAACGATCTGTGGGGACTGCAGATGCTGCGGATGCTGTGGGGTGAGCACTGATCAATTTCTCCAGTGATTTTGTGTACTGACAATAGCTACAGATGCACTTGATGGGCTGGCAGTCTGAAAAGCTGAAGCAGCCTTTGTTCAGCTCTACGATCATATTTTCAAAACCCTCAGTGCTGTCAGGTGCCCAAACAATTGTCCTGGTCCTTATTTGTGGGGTTTATCCGACAGCTCCCTACAGCCAGTGGAAATCATAAAATCCCGTGAAAGTCACATGAATAGGAGCCACTGAATAACCTCTGTGATTCCCTTCTTCCAGGGAGATGGACCTGTCTAAAGAACGTCAGCGGAGCAGAGAACCCTTCTCACCTTTTGAAACCACTCAGGAAAGGTTTCAGCAGCACCGCCACTGCTGGGAAGATCAGAATGAAGGGCACTTCCTATGCCAAAGGGGTGAAGCCCTGACCTCTCTTCAGGCACCCACGCGCCTGAAACCCCTCCTCATGGAATAAAATTAGCAAAAGTCAAGTGTCACAATCATATTTATTTTTGTAAAACAGATGCCATATAGGATTTTGCCTCAGAATTCCCTTTTTAACATTAATAGCTTTCTAACTGTAGATCACCAAACAGTGCTGATATAAGTTCAGTTGTTACGCAATTTTATCTAATCTCTTTTGAAGTTTATCAGATGGGAATATCATAAACAAGTGGAACTTCTTTTGAGGATATGTTTGTGTGTGCAGAAAAACAAGGACTTTCTTCTTCCAGGTCTGCTATTTATAAAGAGCCTGTAACAGAAAATATTGGTGATCTCAATGTCTCTTTTCTTAATGGAAAAACAGGCATATTTAGCAGCACTGCTGTGCAGGGAAGCACACAGACAAAGCAATGGGCTGAAGAACAGACTGCTGCCAACAGTCTGCAGCATTATGAGCCAGCCTGGACACCACCACAGCCAGCTTTAGAAACTCAGTGAGAAAGACCAACGTGCAGCTATTAGCATGGCAGGGTGCTGGCTTTGTGCAGTACTTTCCTCCAGTCACTCTACTGGAGGAAGTGTAATAGCACAGTAGGACTGCAGCAGATGAAACGGAAAACTGAAATCATATGGAAAATGCATAGAGACACTTTCCCAGAGTATTTCTATGGACTGCAACTCTGTTGTGCAGTGACATCCTGAGACAGAAGTTCCATCTTTGTATTTAACTGCTCTTGACAGATTTCTTCTCCACAAACTTGTTCACTTTCTTGAATCGCAATATTCCTTCTGCAGTCTAACTCCATGCTGTGGAAAGAACCTCCTTTGTTCTGACCGTGCCATGTGCTCCTTTCATTTGATGCCTCCTTGTTCTTGTCTGCAAGAAAGAGCGTACATCCTCCCTGTGGCAGCTGATTTCACAGGTTCTCTCACATCCCCTCTCAGCTTTCTCTTTACCAGCCTGAAGAGCACTCAAGTTTGCAGCCATTCATCACAGAGAATTGTTTCCCCTTCACTTGACATTTTTTGCACCTTTCCCCACTACACCCCGGGATGGAAGGGGCAGAGCAGCACAGTGCTCCTGGCACAGCCACGCTGTCCTTGCAATTTATTTTCTTCTTTTTAGGAGGAAAAAAAAAATCTTTTGAAGAGAGAAAACTATTTCCCAGAGAAATCGAGAAGGAAATACAGGGGCTGAAGGAGAAGGCTGAGGGATTCAGACCACCTTCACACTTCTTACTAAAGGTCCTATAGCAAATCTCCACAACCCTGCTTGCCAGATTGGCTCTCTGGGGATTTCTACCTCACCAAAGCAATGGCCACATCTTTTTCCTCAACATTTCAACATTTCAGCCTGAAACAGTGACTCAGTGCCCTGTTTTCTCAAAAGTGTATCTCATGCATTGTGTCTAAGATATAAAAAAGAACCGTGAGGAGCTAAAAGCTGTAAAAGCTGGCAAGCATTATGCAAAAAAAAAAAAAAAAAAAAAAAAAAAAAAAAAAAAAAAAAAAAAAAAAAGCTGAATAGCCACGCATACACACACACACACAAAGAGTTAAGTTAATACAAGCAAAGGGATGTAACCATACATTGTGCAAGATGATAAATGATGAAAGAGCTCTTCAGGAACAGCTGTCGCTCCCACCTGTTACACTGCATTGCTCAGAATTTGAGAGCACCTTTTATATCCCCACCCACCGAGACAACCATTTCACATCTATTCTTCCATCTGTGGTTAGCAGCTGTTCTGCACCTCGTCTTGCATTTGTCTTGTTTTATTTATATGAAGCCTTTGGGAATATGGAATGTTTCTCATTGGCATTCAGCAAAAGGATGCACAGCTACATGGTGTATGACTCAGATTTATTAATAAACTGAACGTGTAAATCTGTGGGGGAGTTGGGATAAGAAATCAGGAAGCTACAACACCTAAACAAAAATATCAGGTGCTTCATGAGCCAATGCTTCTAAGACGCCCAACACAGCGGTTTCCTAACAAGAGCTGATAAGTCAGTATTGAGATAAGGCACACACATTTTATGTTGTGATACAGCCCTGGGGCATATTGAACAATTCCAAAGGAATGGGATTTGCCACCGATGTGCCAGCAGCACTGTTATGTAAGCATTTGAGGCAAGAGAGAAACCAAACCTAAAGACAACTGCAGGTAAAACAGAGCTCAGCAGTCCTGACCAACTTAGCACGCTCAGTTTTAGCTGACTCAGCCGCAAAGAAATCCTGGGAGCTTACAGGAAAACATTGGGATTGTTTATACCATCTCAATGCGAACGCGTTGTTTAAAACTTCATTATGTGCTCAGTGACCGCTGGCCAGAATGCCACGAGCACAGCCGCCCTGACACTGGGAAGCACTTCTCCAGCTGAGTGTACACAAAAAGAAACACAAAGGTTATTTAACGACTCAGATCACAACGCGCTGACTGCGTGTGCGTGGTTTGAGACCGCGTTTCGATGCACGTCGAACACCGCGGCGCTGCAGAACGACGCGCACACCGGAAACCTTACTGCCTGCAGCAGGACGACACGGGAGCCCTACGGCAGAAAGTTTGCTTCTAAATCTGGGAAATAACGTAAGGTTGAAGCCATTTGTGCTTCTTTTAAAGCGTTCGCACCAGCAGAGTGCCAAGGACGGCCTCTAACATGACTTTAACCGGAAGCGTTCAACACCCGCCCTCAGTCCCGTCGGACGACAGACCACAGCGAGCAGACGGCGGCGGGAGCCGCGCCCCGGGGCTGCGGCGCGGAGTCCCCGCAGAGCGGAACAGAACAAAACAGAACGGAACGCCGGCACGACGCTGAGCAAACGGCGGGCGCAGCGCCGCGCCAGCCCCCGCAACCGCACGCGCATGAAGCACCAGGAAGCAGTGGGATCGGCACAACCCCCACTCACCGCGGCCGCGCCCCTTCCCTCCGTCCCCCGCCTGCGCTCGACCCACGACCGCCCCCTACCTGCTGCCTCCGGGCCGCCCCGATCCTGAGAAGGGCGGAAACCGCGTGTTCTGTGCCGCGCGGAGCGTCCTATGGGTCTGTCCGCCAAGGACGGCTCCTCCCGCTCCCGCGAGCCTTCCTCCCACCTCGTTTATCCTCTTCCTCCCATCTCCCTTGGCAGCGCGAGCTGCGGAGACGCAGCAGCCGCGGGTGCCGGAGCGGTTCGCGCCCGATCCCCATCCCTATCCTGTCCCCCGGGATGCTCAGAGCTCCCGGGGGGCTCCGGCGCTCCGGAGGAGGCAGCGTTCGGCGCGCAGCTGCAAAGTCGGCGTTTCCGTGGGCACGCGGCGCCGCTCCGATTCGCGGTTGCGCGGCGGAATCCCCGCGCCTCTCCGCACTTTGCAAAAGTAGAGAAGGCGGTCTCGGTTTTTCCGGACTATTGCGTTCAATTTTAATGATCGCATTTTAAAGAGTTAAGAGATATCTGGGGGAGGAGGGAACGCATTGCTGATATCGAATTGGTGAGGGTGGAAACTGTAAGCTTGGACGAAGAGTAGAAAAAAAAAGAACCGGGAAGATTTGAACTGAAGCGCTGCGCTGATAACGGTGGTGTGGGAGCGTCCACCCCGCGCCGCCACGTGCATGAGGTGGGCGCGAGCCGCAATGCCGCGTGGCCCGAACGGCCCTTCTGAAAACGGGGCCCGGCGGAGGCACCGCTGCTTTACAGCGTTGGCCGGGAAGGGCGGACTGCCGGCACGCTTCCTGCTGAGCCGCGCGGCTCCTCGGAGTGCCACGGTGCCAGAAGTTCCTCAAAGCGGTGCGGTTTCAGCCGTCCGCGAGTAGCGGACAGGGCGCCGCGTGACGCCCTGCAGCGGGACCGCCCCGGCAGCGCCGAACGGAGTGACCGCCAAAGGCGAACGCGTTCAGCGCCTCTGAGAGCCGTGGTTACCGTCCCCATGAACGCGCTTCTCAAAACGGGGTCATAACGCGGCGGTGTTGCCCGGGGATACGGTACATTTGCACGCTTCTCCACGCGCATTACTGCAGCTAATTGGTGAGCGTAAGGAGAAACGCAACGCCATGCCGCTCGCTACAGCGGAATTCTCCACAGAGCCTCTGCACTAACACAAAGCCACAAAACTGTAACACAAAACTGTAATCATCGCTGATGCCCAAAACAACTCATAATGAACTGAGACGTAAACGTAAAATGCTTTTATTTTGCTAGGAGCCAATCACTGAATTAAAAGTGTATGCCTTTCCCACAGAACAGATCTTTACCTTTATTCCAAGCCTGGTTCCCTGGAAAGCAAAGAGCAAAAACCTCCAAAGGGGAATAAAAAATAAACAAAACAACAATAAATATCCCAAACGTTCCAATTCATTTTCATGTACGAGATCAGAGAACAACATCTTAAAAAGCACAGAATCGAAGCCTCGATACAGTAGGCTGATCTGTGCGCTTCTGATACACATGGTCTGCTGCAACGCACTCTAAATTAAAAACAAATGCTCACACATCATTTAACAAAATGAAGAAGTAAATAGCAAAGCTAAAGTGTTAGCACGTACAGGGATGCAGTATATTAGAAAACAAGTTCACCTGAACATCCCTATTTTTCTGCCTAAAAATAGACGTTTTAATCCTCTCTTTCCACTCCAAAACATTCATTTTCAAGCAGGCAAATCCAGCCTTCCCCAGCGATGTCCTGGCAGTACTCCCATGGCACAAGCTGTGATCTCCATCACTAGGAAGAAGAGCTGACAGTGTAAACCATCACTTCTACCTTAACTATGATTTGGTTCACAACCGAGTAAAGATCTGACCTAAGATTTTGGTCACTGCTTTATGCTGACAGCGCTCTTTCAGCTAATAGCACCTCCCTGTTCCAACTGTGATTTTATCAATAGGAAATAATATGGAGACGTAGTTTCAGATTTTTTGCCTTTTTAACTCCTTTGAACCTTGACACATAACCACCCAAAACATGGCTGACAGAGCAAGCTGCTCGTTAGCTCTAATTCTGTGTAACATCAGACTGCACCAGAAAACTGTATCAGTTCTCACTGCAAGAGCTGTCGCCTCCAGCTGATGAAAACCAGTGCAGCCAAATGGCACCGGCTGCCTACTCTGCATCAGCCGAACACCTGACCTGCTTGGAATGTGATGCACTGTGACCCAAACTGACGTTGGTACCAGCAGATGGACAAACTGTATTTTCCAAATGTGACCTAACGATGTGCCATACCCAGGGAATCCCACGAGAACACGGCTCTGCAGCCACTGTGAATTATCCCAGCACTGATGGCCTGCAGTCTGCCAGGTCATAACACAGTACTGGAGAATGGCCTACAAGTCAGCACTGCAGCCAGGTGCCAAAAATCTCCCGTTCCTTTACCATGCAATCAGGTGTGTCACTAAAGAACAAAGCCTGAGGACACCGAATTGTCATCAAGGCTGACACCCTGAAGAGATCCTTAAAAGAGAGAGTTTATTCATAATTACAGTAACACTGCTCAGCCCTGCGCGGTCCCTTGTTTGTTGGAAAGAAATTTCTCTTACCTGGACGCTGCTAGCTAACATAAAAAACAAAGCAAAACCAAAAAGAAACACATCAACGGAAAATACCCCTCCCCTCCCTTCCCAAAAATAAAAGAATCGTAGTGACAATTCAGTAATTATACTCTGTGCAGACATAATTCTGCTGTCACATCTCGCTTTATATTAAAAAGAGAAAATACAAAAAGAGCTGCTTTTCCCTGTATAAAGCAACTTCATGACTGTAGGTCTTTGCCTTCCCTCTCCTGTTCCAAATTTTGGTGTGTGCATTTCAGTTTCCTTCTTTTATATACTGCACACCAGCTGTGTGTCATTCACAGGCCAGTTTACTGCATCAAGTTCTTCCACCACGACTTCTACTGAACACCAGTGACTCACCTTCTGTGTATCCCAGTCCGCAGTGATCCTTCCCACTAAGGATCAAATTTTGTCACATAATCATTTGACTTCCAAACCTTCTCATGTTCCTGTAACTTAATCTCTGACCTTTACACCTACATTCATGCGACCAGATGGAAAAAGCCTTCAATGATCAATATTACAGCGCATTGGTAAGATCTTACTAAGTATCATTAAGTTGAACAACAGCCATTTACACTGAGTGCCATACCTCTTCTTCTCTCTGCATAGCCTGGATTAAGCTCAGAGAAAAGTTTTAGTGCCTTTCATAAAAATACATATTTTTCAATATTAAAGGCCTAAGGTCATAGATCATAAATAAAATAATTTCAAAATATTTAAGAATTTTAGGACTTCATTTGCATTCCAGGGGAAGTGCATGCTAAACATCCTTGATGCCTATTCAGTCCCAAACCTCTGAAAAAAAAGCATTTGTAGGGAATACAATGTGTGGAAGTGCAAAGAACATTATGCTGTGTGTTCTGTACACTGATTACAGTAAGCGACAGACTTAAGAATGGTGCAGCCTTACCAGACCAGTAACAACACTGCTTAGCTTTGCCCTGATAAAGATAACATCCTTTTTTTTTTTTTTTCATGTATAGAACTACATGTACAGTTTGACATTGTCAGTTAAAACATTACTAAAAACAGTACTACAAACATTTTTTTCACACTACATATTACCAAGTTGTGACACATTTTTCTGTCCTGACCTCAACAGCATGTTTTTGCATTTAATTGCCACATGTTGTTACATAGGAAAAATTGTTTGTTCATGTGTTAAATTACAAAACTGTAACGCTCAATATAATAAACATCAAAATCTAAGATCTACTAAAAATTGCTGGTTTGTAATACATTGTTTTATTTTAAAAAGGCAGCAGTTAGTACCAGTTGGATTGTTCTACAACACTGCAGCAGTGTGAAACTGTTGCAAAACAATACTGGTACTTTCAAAAATCAAGCATAGTTATTATCTGGAAACCATACAGTAATACGCTGGAAAAAAAAAGAAAAAAAAAGAAAAAAGAAATGGCAATAGTACTTCTTGTGCCTTTACAAATACATGAAAATTATCATGGCTGACGTGGATCAGATTTAACTTATATTCCATACAATACAGTTTTCCCAATAATAAAAAAAACATTTTTAAAGCTTAAGTAAGTTGATAAAAAAGCCTCTGATACTATTGTCGTAAACGCAGTAATAAAACTGCTTGCATGGTCTGATGCTGTGCAGGTTCTGTGAACCAAGTGACCTAGTAGTTAGCCTTTGTGATTCATTAAGGGTTTGTGATGTTAATCGATACCTAGAAGATCAGCCATGGGCATGCACAAACATCATTCAGTTTCTGTCCTTAAAGTGAAACATTTCTGCCTGATCTGAAAAGGAAAACACGTAGTGTATATTTTCTAAAAGAGGAAGAAATATATATTTATATATGTATATATCTATATGTAGTTTATATTTAAGTTAGTGTCAGTCAAATCCAAGCAGAGATTAAACCAACCATAAAGACATAACAAAAGTCATTAAGGCAGTGATCTCTCAGGATTTTCAGATATTCTACCTCTATCTAAAGAGGGAAAATAAATGCTGAATTGCATTTCACGCTTAATCAGCATTAGATAATGAGTGATTACAGCCATGTAAGGAAGGGCTCATTTTTGCTGAGTACTGACTCCACATCATTGAGAATAGGGATCAGGTCTTCTGACTCCAAAGTCCCAAGATCGACGTTTGTTCCTGGAAGACAGTCGAGGAAATCAGGGAAACGTGTTTGTTGTGCATTTATGTTCACTGTTGTCTGTGCTACTGTTTCTCCTAGAAAAATTAAAGACAAATATTTGAAATTCCAAACCTTATGGGTAACCTACAACAACACAACTGATATAAAAATTAGGTTCCCCATTTCCCGTAAGCACTTCTATCCTCTACAATGTTACCTAAAAAAGCCCCACTATGCAATTATAAAACAGTACTAGCTATAACTAGATGTTATTAATATCATTACACTTTAAGCAAACTCAGCGTATTCTACCTGTATCCATCTCATCTACGTTGCTGAGGAAATCTTCAGGTGTCGTTGGTATACTGTAACATCCTAATCCCAAGCCACTGTCCGTACTTTGTTCCCTGGAATGGTATGGCCCACTGTAAATTGAAACATGAAAAAGCCTCAGTAATGGTGTTCTGTTAGACATTGTACCTGATCATATAATTTGAAAAGACAGTGCAATAGGTTAGATATTAAAAACTGAGTCATTAAGTCTCACCTTCTATTTCTGGCTTCCAATGCAGTCATTTACGTGATTGCAAATTCAAAGTGACTGAAGTGAGGTCATGTTCATTTCGAAATACACACATGTATATACACCTCTCTAGACCAAAACAGTTCTGACAGCCTAAAAGAAGTCAATTTATTTGTACTTACGTTATGTACCCAGGGTATTCTACGTGCACATACATACAGTACACTTCAAACCATCTACTACCATTTGTTTGATTTTTCTACAATTCCTTCAGGAAGTGTAAACTGAAAGATTTCAGGTCATCCGCTATGCCGTACTCCTCTTCAGAGTATGTACAAAAGAAGATGATTTAGGAAACTACTTTAGAGACACAGCTTTAAAAGTGTGAATTGTCTAATGAAGAGGACATGAACTTGCCTGTTCAAGAAAGGATCGGATCCATTGTTTGTAATAGATCTCATATCTTGGGTCATGGCAGCTGTGCTCACAGCTGTCTGAACTGCGGTCATGTTTTCAGAGTCCATGGGGAGCTGCCTGCACAATGCAGCTTCCTGAGAAGGCAAAGAAATATAAGGGAAGGAGGGTTATTCCAACAGTTCAGAACCACTGCAGTCTCGTAACAAGAAAGCATGAAATATATATCCACGTTTTTATTCAGGAAAGTGATTCCAAATGATAAAAGTGATGATTATTTGTTTATACTGCTGTGAAGAAAATCATGATGTTGTAGACAGGAACTGTCCTTCATACCCACCTGTGCTGCAGAACCTACTGGAGGCCTCCCACAGTGAAAGAGGCTTCTGAGAAAGGTGGTTGATGCCCAAAGCCTGTCAGTATTCAAGAGGTATCTGGCTAACACCCACAGTAATAGGCTTTAACTTTTGGTTAGCCCTGAAGAGGTCAGGCATGTAGACTTGATGCTATTTGTCAGTATGTTGTATGTTAGTATGTCATCTAGTTGCTACTAGATGACATATTTTGCTAGACACCAAAGCAGAAGAATCTAATTTGCAATCCAAAAGCATTTAACAAGTTAGAAAGACCACTGCAGCCAAGAATTTGATCCAATAATTTTTATAATGAATTCTTTGCTTAATAGTAAGTGCCTGCCTGATCTGTGTTTTGCATACTGTCTTAAAGTACTGCTTTAAAGTACTACTGTCTTACGTTCTGATGGGTGAAGCACTGGCTAGATGGCAGGGCCCAAAGAGTTGTGGTCAATGGAGTTGAACCCAGTTGGCAGCCAGTTACGAGCGGTGACCCCCAGGGCTCAGTGCTGGGACCGTTTCTGTTTAACATCTTCATTGATGATCTTGATGAGGGGATTGAGTGCACCCTCAGTAAATTTGCAGACGACACCAAGTTGGGAGGGAATGTTGATCTGCCAGAGGGGAGAAGGGCACTACAGAGGGACCTGGATAGACTGGATCGATGGGCCAAGGTTAACGGTGTGAGTTGCAACAGGGCCAAGTGTTGGGTCCTGCATTTTGGTTGCAACAACCCCAGGCAACCCTACAGGCTTGGGGAGGAATGGCTGGAAAGCTGCCTGATGGAAAGGGACCTTTGATGTGCTGATGGACAGCCGGCTGAACATGAGCCAGCAGTGTGCCCAGGTGGCCAAGAAGGCCAATGGCATCCTGGCTTGTATCAGGAATGGGGTGGTGAGCAGGACTAGGGAAGTCATCCTGCCCCTGTACTCAGCATTGGTGAGGGCCTCACCTCGAGTACTGTGTTCAGTTTTGGGCACCTCAGTACAAAAAGGATATGGAGGTACTGGAGCAGGTCCAGAGAAGGGCAACGAGGCTTGTGAAGGGCTTGGAAAATCAGCCCCATGAGGAGAGGCTGAGGGAGCTGGGGCTGTTTAGTCTGGGGAAAAGGAGGCTGAGGGGAGACCTTATTGCTCTCTTCCAGTACGTGAAAGGAGCTTACAGTGAGAGCGGGGCAAGTCTCTTCTCACCGGTGACGCGTGACAGGACGAGGGGAAATGGCCTCAAGTTGTGCCAAGGTAAGTTTAGGTTGGACGTTAGGAAACACTTCTTTACAGAAAGGGTAGTTAAACACTGGAATGGGCTCCCCAGGGAGGTGGTTGAGTCACCGTCCCTGGATGTGTTTAAGAGCCGTTTGGATGTGGTGCCCAGAGATATGATTTAGCAGAGGGTTGTTAGAGTTAGGGTACTATGGTTAGGCTGTGGTTGGACTTGATGATCTTTGAGGTCTTTTCCAACCTGAGTAATTCTATGATTCTAAAGATTACAAATGAGATTAAAGAAACTTGTTTCAACTCTCCATGAAAGTTAAATCCTCCTTATTTTATCTCTGTGAAACAACCATGACATCTAGTGGTAAAGAGCTCTAACACAAATACTGTTTAGCTCCACACAGATGTCCCAAATGAGCATCCTAGGACCTTAATAATAATAAAGCCATATCAGTAAACCTAGCCAACTCAGCCTAATTATTATTACAGATTTGTGGGAAATAAGAAAAGGAAATATTTCATTTAGTAGAAAACCATTCTCCACTGAACATGTAACTCATTTGTTCTCTCAAATACAGTAAGAAAAGATGAACAATTTTTTGAGGTTAGAGTGGGATGTTCTACTATGTTTGCAATTGATTTGTTTAGTGAAAAGGATTAATCTGGTCTCTTCGTGAATAATGCAACCACGATTCATTGGAAACCAACATATACTGGTACCCGTTATCATAATGTTTTATTTATAGTCAAATTATCAGTATATTCACTGATAAATAATAATCTACATTAGATCATGCAATTATTTAGTAAATGCTAAGAATAAAAAGAGTGACGATTTTTAATAACTTATGTATGATAGCTTATGTATATCAGTTTGTTTCTCAAATGACAATACTATTGGTGATGTTTTGTATATAATTAAACTGGCTGGAGTCTGTGAAAATATAAATCTCAGAAAACTGTCTATTTGAAGACACTGAAAATATTTTTTAACATATAACAAGTAAATAGCAAATACAACAATATAAACAAGGCTAATACTTGCAAGACAGAGAGAAAGAAAAAGGCAGACAGAAAGAAAATACCAAAAGATAAAGGAAGTCAAACAGTCAAAATGAAGCTGGATAGATTCAGCTAAGATTTATTTTGCTGAAGACCAATCGAGAAATGAAGTTCATGTTTCTGATACTTGGGCGGTGCAAATTCACGCCTCACAGAACACAGTTCCCACTAATAAAGGTAACATCAGAACAAAGGGGAAAAAAAAAAAAAGCCTTTCCCCCTGGTTTGTCAAAATGTAGAATACATGTTGGTTACCACTTTTTTGCCACTTCTGAAAATCAAATGGTATTTCTAAAGAATAAAATAACAAGGAAGATCTTGGTCTAGATCCAAGTATCTGTCTCTTTCAGAATACTGTAACCATATCTTAATTAAAAGAGGGAAGATTTAGTCTGGACATAAGGAAAAAGTTCTTTATGCTAAGTGAAGCACCAGCACAAGTTGCCCAGAGGAACGCAACACAACCTACCAAAACAGCAAAGTACAGTAAGGATTTCTGAAGCTCCAGCTCCTGACAAAGTGCACTTGTACATACAATCCAGGTACACTGCAAAAAGTATCCCTTGCGGCACTAAGAATGGCAATATTGCAGTCACAGACTGACAATGTACTCTTAGCCATTCTTATTACCTCCTAGCTCCAAAACACAGGAGTGCCTCCTGCTGGTCAGCAGAGACCATCCTGGGCACTTAGTCCACAAAGGATGAAGTGCTGGGGCACTAAAGCACAAGTTTAAAAACCTAAATGTGATTTTCAAAATAAATAACACCAACAAAAACAAGCAAACCCCACCTCCCAGCGCTCTGACAGCATTAAAGCATGTCAGAGGGCTCTGACAGTGACTATTTGCAAAATCTTTAAAAGCTTCAAAGGATTGCAGTATATTGAATTATTCGGTGTCTCTGAACACAGCTCAGATGTAAGCTCCTTTTAAGCTGTGTGCCAAGTGAGTCTATAAATTCACTGCCACATTTCCTGGAATCCTCCTTAGCAGAACTGAACTGCGCTCCATGATCAGTTGCTAGACAGTCATTTCAGGCTGGGGTGTGATGGTGTCTAAAGGGAGTTTACATTGCTAGACACTTCAGCTCCTTTTCTCCCTTGTTCTCAGGGCAGACAGTGCAATAGCTAGACATTGCCTGTGCCATCAGTGGGTCAGTCTGCATGCCAACCTGTGCAGTGGAGAGAATGCAGCAGGAAATTTTCCTGTTCAGGATGTACCATGTCAGTGAGCTCTACTCTTCAAGAACAAAACTGTGACAAATCTTTGTCTGCATCCCCACGCATCATTCCCTCTACAGTTGCTTTTGAGCCCCTGTACCCTTCCACACCCACACTTATGGAAGACGATTGGGGATCAGAAGGCAACATCTGAGATGCATTATCTTTCTGTGACAGTCCCTTCCAAACAAGGCAGAAGATGCAAACACAGAGAAGGGTGCTGGGATGTCTTCCCAGTATGGCCCTGTCAAGATTTCTAACTGACACTGCTCTAATGACTTCCACGTTCAGGAAGCCTCTTGAGCAGTAAGCACATTCTCCCTTTTCCTTTGGAAAGCTGAAAAAAAAAAAAAAATAGATCAGTGAGAAAGAATGCTCTTTTTGGAATGACAAAACTGAGTAAGGAAACAATTAAATGGTAACTGAGTCATACCGGTGTTCCTAAATGCACAGCCCTTTCTGCAAGGACTTGATTTGCTCTGCTGGTGGCTGTACCAACCAATGTGGTAAACAAATTCCCTGAGCAGAGTGCCTCCAGTACTGCACACTCCTCCAGGCTGGGAGTACTGCTCCACCCGAGCAGCTGCAGCCAGGAATGGCTGTGGGGAGCCAGCAGCTGATGTCTGGTGGAAAGTGGGTTTATGACCTGTTGAAAGAATTCCTCCCATCTTGTTTGAGCTCTCTGAATCTCCTTGCAGCCATCTAGCAGCAGTGTGCACATTTTACTCAGTTTTTCCCTTAGGTAGGTTATACTAAAAAAGCAAAAGCAGCAGTGAAGGGTCCGACCCCAGAGGGATTTGCCACATCCTTCTGACCTGCTGCTCAGGCTGATGGCAAGAAGGGCACAAAATTCTGTTGAAAAGGATAGATTTTACATCTTGCTTTCTGCAAGCGGTGAATATGTCACTCTCTAAAAGCTAAATCAGATCCAAAAATTTTAGTAATACAAAGTGATGCTGTCCTGCTTTATATAATGTGTAGTTCAAAGAAAGACCACAGGCATTGTAAAGTTGAAGGCTTGAATAAGCACCGCATGGCTGCACTGCTGAGCATGTAGTAGTTTCAACGAAAAACACACAGTAAGCAGGCAGGGATACCTGCCCTTGTGTTGATGGCTCAACTGTTTTGATGCTTAATTTGCTGTTGTCCTGAAGCAAGAACAGGGCTAAAGAAAGTAAAAATAGCGGAACATGTTATTAGCATGATAACAATATGACTAAACTCACACCAGATATGCCCACTCCCTTCCATCTCTACTATGTTCTCTATTATGCCCTCAGTTCTGGACAGTCAAGGTGAAGGTATGCACAAGGCTTAAGATTACCAATCAAGTCAGAGAACACTACACTGAACACAGTCATTCTACATGCACAGATGATGTAGCACAATGTAATTCCCATAAATTAAGGGTAATGGAAATTGAGCATGGACACAAGACAGCATCTGCACAGTCTTCACACTCAAACCTGAACCATAAAAGTCAAATTCACGACGTGAGTCAGTAAAACATGTCAGGGACATTAGCAGACTTGTATCTGCCTTTCACCACCATTCAGCAAGTGCACATGTTTAGCTACAAGACTGTTCCCATTCACCAACGACGTTGGGAATAATCACATGTAAAGATAGGTAAGTGTTACTTCAGGATTTGTAAAAGGACATCATTTTAATGGTTTATTTTGTTTGCTTTTTTGGTACAGCCACAAATGATTGCTCTTAGTTTTGTAAAACGTTGTATCTTTAAACTCTTGTACGCTTAGAGGAAGGAGGCAAAAGTGAAAAATGCAAATATGAAGCAAATACATCATTATAAACTGTTTATACAAATATTACAGTGAAAAAATGAAACGTTCTCTGTCTTTTCACAAAGACTCCATTTATATTCATTTTTTGTTATCCTCACCTTAAACAATAGTTAATCATGACAACAAGCAACAACACTACTATTTGGACCTGGTAAAAGAAAAGTTCTTGAGCAAAATAGAAGTGTATCCTCAACGTTACCTGTCGCAGTAACTCCTCCTGGCGCATCCTTATTCGTTCCCTCTCCATCTGGATTCGCTGGAGCCTCAATTTCTGCTGCTGCTGCTGCTGCACAGTCAGTGCACTGGGCATGTTCAGCGGGCCTGGCTGTGGAGTCTGGGAAGGACAGCTCTGCTGTGAGATGGATGTGCCGCCTGTTATTTGGTGCTGGTGATTCATAACTGCGGGAAAGAAAAGAAATCACAGCTGATTATGTATAATGGTACTTTAAGAGAACAGAGAGCCCAGGATGCATGTTGCTCATCCACGGTGAATAAGGCATTATTTGAATTACTTTACTTCTAATGACTGAGATAACTACTCTACTTGACAAGACTGCTGCTAGTATTTGCTTAATAAATATCCCATAATATTTTACAGGTGTGCAAAACATGAATACTTACAATATAACAGGTATTTATAATCATCTTTTGAGCAACCTGATCCAATGGAAGGTGCCCTTGACCATGGCAGGGGGTTGGAACTAGATGGTCTATAAGGTCCCTTCTAATTCAAATAACTCTATGATCCCAGCATCCCATTGATAGGCAGCAAATGATACACAAACTTCCTAATTGAAAACTCTACAAATGTGTTCCTGTGTTATGCAGTGGGGTAGCTAAGTGATTTCTTAACATTTTCTCTATTGACAGACCTTAATTAATTATTGTAAAAATATTTGTTGGCACAGATAATGAACTCCGTGTGTGTTTTCCACCACTATGATGGAGATGCACACTTTTGATGACATGGAGATGAGAGATGTTCCAGTTCCAGGTAAGAAATCTAGTAGGATGTTCTCCTCCCTGGCAGGCTGCAGCATTTCTGTTCTGGTTTAGGCTGGGACACAATTAGTTTTCTTCACAGCATCTTGCGTGGTGCTGTATTTTGGTTTGATGAAGAAAAGCGTGTTGATAACACATTGATGTTTAGCTGCTGCTGAGCAGTGCTCACACAGTCAAGGTGCTTCTCCTTCTCACACTGCCTCCCAGTGAGGGGCAGGGGGGGCACATAAGTCTGAGGGGGGAGCACAGTGGGACACAGGTGATCAAAGAGATATCCCATACCAGATGGGGATGTGCTCTGCAAGAAAAGCTGAGGTGAAAGAATGAGGGAAGGAGGACATTCAGCGCAATGGCATTTGTCTTCCCAAGTAACCATTACCCATGCTGAAATCCAATTTTCCTGGAAACAGCCACATGTCTGCCTGCTGATGAGAAGCAGTGAAGGAACTCATCCTTTTGCTTTGCTTGCACGAACAGTTTTGACATTACCTCCACTTTACTTTTAAATAAAATGTATCAGTTCTCAGAAATGTAATATCCTTTATGAACCACAGGGTGAAGAAGTTCCTCATTTCCTCCCCTACCTTCACATTTCCAGGAAAAAACAAATAAAGTGCCTGAAATCAGTTTGAATGATAAGTGGTAGCCACATACTGCTTTAAAAATTCACTGACATTTTTGCAAGTATTCTTTCACTAATGAGGTGATAGCATAACTAAGAAAGCTTCTCTTTTTTAACACCACCACCCTACATAATAAAATACTTCTCAGAAGAGCTACTTTATCTTTCTTCCCAAAGAACTAAGATTTGTTTCTTTCTTGTCTCTCACTCATTGCTCTTACCATGTGAAAACTGAAATCTCAACACAGTTCTCTGCTTCTCAGAACTTGATCTTTACGCTGTGTTCACATTTGACATTGTAGGACACAGTACAGCAAGTACTCTTGGAAGTGTGCACTGAAAGAGATGGGTTGATAATTTCAGAGTCTGAAAGCTCTCCAAGCTTTCTGCCAAATCAGGTATTGTCTGTCATTCTGCAATTGGAACAAGGCAGGTACGCAGGCACTGGGCCAGGATAAATTTTGCCATGCTTCATTAGGTAGAAATATTCATATGTGCTTACATCAGATCTGAACTGAATCTTTCATAGAATCATAGAATGAATCATAGAAATGGTTTGGGTTGGAAGGGACCTTCAAGATCATCTAGTTCCAACTCTCCTGCTGTAGGCAGGGACACCCCTCACTAGACCAGGTTGCTCACAGCCCCATCCAGCCTGGCCTCGAGTGTTTCCACAGAGGGGGCATCTACAGCCTCTCTGGGCAACCTGTGCCAGTGTCTCACTACCCTCATAGTAAAGAATTTCTTCCTGATATCTAGTCTACAACTACCCTCTTCCAGTTTAAAGCCATTTCCTCCTGTACTGTCTCTACCTGCCCTTATAAGAAATCTGTCTCCATCTTTCCTGCGGGCCCTTTTCAGGTCCAGGAAGGCTGCTATAAGGTCCCCCCGGAGCCTTCTCTTCTTCAGGCTGAAGAGCCTCAGCTCCCTCAGCCTGTCCTTGCAGGGGAAGTGCTCTAGCCCTCTGATCTTCTTCATAGCCCTCCTCTGGATCCACTCCAACATCTCTCCTTCTGGATGACCCAGTATCACACAGGTCCAAGCACTGTGGGGTCATCTGATAGTGCAGTTATGATATTTTAGCTTCAGTGGCAAATTCAGCTCAAGAAATAATCCAAGCTAAAACAAGCCCTGCAGTTATGTAACCTTTTCACTGACTTAGGGTACATGTGGTCCACAGACAGCTGTATCCACACAAATGACACTATGCCTCCTCATGAAACAGGGGTACTGACTGTTACCACCTCTTCCACGCTCAGCTGCTTGCTCCTGCCCACATGTCATCCTTTTACTGAGCTGGCTACATTTCTGTAGCTGCATAACAAACTAAAAATTGCCTGGGGCTAGAAAGGTATTTTCTAGTTAGACAGGTTCCTAACAAAAGTCACTGGGTAGCCGTGAAAATGTTTATGGTCAGTGAACACAGGAGAACAGATGGAGAAATAAAATGGTTGCAGGGAAGAGGAACAATTGACAAATCCAGAACCGTTAAGTAGCTTTTCACTGGCAAATCTCTGAAGGACAGCAAACTGCAGTGTCAAGAGGGAAAGGCAGGAATGAGAGCTGGGTGCAGGAATCAAACTACCTTTGTAATGGAAAGCTTTGAAATGCAGTGGATCTAGTCGCATTCTAATTAAAATAATTAAGAAATATTATAAGTACAATTATATGAAGTACATCAGTGTAAATCTGGTGTTAAATTTCCAGTACTATAAACACTTAGGCAGGAATTTAACTCTTCTCACATGCATAAACACGAGTTTAGATCTTTGGCATGTCAGTGGTTGGTTGACTGACAGGACAGCCACACTCAGAATCCAGGCTGGCTGAGGGATTACCACAATACAGTCAGTCTTACATACAAAAAATGTTTTCATCTAAGCAGCACATACAAATGATGGAACCAGGCAAAGTTAAGTGAAGACTAATAGCCTGTATGGTGAGTCAGGGCTAGAGCCTGAGTTGTAATACCATTGGTCATGGCTACCTACTGCCTTTGCTTTAAAAAACTCTCCCTTTATTAGTGGATCTGCACTCATGTGGGTAATAGCTGAAACTATAGATGCAAGAAGGCAAAGAACAAGATGATAAGTATACACTGAGAAATATTTCTCCCAGAGTTATGGTCCCCAATAACTCTCAAAAGTCATTTCTTCTCCTGGGACAGACAGAACATTTTCACCCAGTCAGCCCTAACTCTTACAGTAACTTCCCTTCCTTTCAAGCAATGCTATCCATTATTACCTATGATCAAGGAATTACAGGAAGCTCAGTACAGTAAGTAAAGCATTCCTACACCAAACATTAGGAGTGTAGAAATTAAATTATACCGAATTACCTACAAGCCAAGTGTGCCATGCATGATCGTATTTCCAAGAAATGACAAAAATCCCACTCTGCTTCCAAGAAAAGTGACTAATGTCACCTGGACTTTAGTCTTCTGCACTTTGAGTGCAGAAGATACACAGAAGGCAAAAGAGTAAGAGCCATCCTCAGCCAAGTCCACCACCTGTGTTATTTGGTTCTGCTCCTCCTATCAGTACCTTTCTCCTCAGAGGAATGTAGGTCTGAAACCTCTGGATACAGGTCCAGAGAGAAACAGCTCTGTTCAAAACTGCAACTATTGGAATGGAATTGGGTAACAGGAACAAATTCAACAGTTGCCATTTGAACCTCCTGGCACTGTATTTCCCTCCATCATACACTGTTTTTAAAAAAGAGAGAGAGATTCAGGTAACTCTTCATTCAGCTTCAATATCAGACAGCTACCTTCATAGCAGACTAACAATTATGGATAGACTCCGAAACATCAAGTCATCAAGTACAGAGAAGTCATGCATCCATGCTTTCAAACAACTACAGACAGCTCTGTCAAGGTATCTCCTAGGGCATGTTTATGATAAAGTCTAACTTAAAATGAAGCATTAAATTGATATGGTGATAAAATCACTTTTTTTCCCCAATCATTCAAAACCATCTGATAAATACAGAGATGTTAAGATCTAGGTTTTGACCTTATTAACCACCTAACAGCATCATTCCACTAGAGTTATTCTTGAGTACAATCACAGTAATGTCACAGGCAAATACATCTAGTTTGTGTGTGTATGCGTGGAAACATTAGGGTTAAATCAATCACATTAAATCAATCTAACCCAGCTCAAAACAAGTATTAACTGGAAATAATGATAGTATAAAATGGAAAGTATTATGTGATTCAATACAGAAAACAAAATGAAACCAAAATCTGGGGCAATCTGCAGCACCATCCACGACAACTGCTGCCTTCAGCTGGTCTAAAAATATATCCTAATATATCCAAAATGTTACTAGTACAGTAATAAAAAAAAATATAACTGAAGAATAATTAAATAATGGCAGGTTTCCAAGTACTCTTAGGCCTCAGTTCCACTGAAAGGCACTGCACATGGTTATGTGCAAGCCTTTTGTTAACGTGTTAAATTTTAGGGTTCTTCTTTATCAGCAGTTTAAGCACTGTGGAATGTGTCCTCTGCAAAACAGCCTGTCCCAATGGTCTTCCAAAATTCAGCACTGTCGTAAGCACTGCTCATCCCCTTCCTGGGGGATACTGTGGGCCATCTCAGATGGAACATAGCATCTCCAGTCTGAAACAATTGCACAGGATAAATCATGAGGGCAAGGCCATGCTGTGCTTGGAAGCTGAGGTTCTCGCTCCTGTCCCTCACCATATGTAGGCACCTTACAGCCAATGCGACTTTCCTAAGTGCAGTTCTCGGCCCACCTTAGATGAATTGGGTACTCACAAACTCCAGCTGCTCTGTGCATTAGCAGCATGACATGTTTCCCAACCCACACAGCTCCCTGCTATCCTTCTCACTGTCTCACACCAATAGAGCTTGAGGCTGAGTGTGACCAGGCACACGCTCGCTGTTGCATGACCGAGGTGTGACAGTAACCAACATGTTCTCTGGAATGCATGTTTTCCAGAAACACTGTTCTGCAGAAGGTACTCCTAAGGGGACACGGTGTAAGAAAAAAAGTTCAGTGAGCTGTTTCGTGCAGAAGAGCATTGCTGTTGCAGCTGGGCTACACAGTGCTTTGCAAAACTAGATCACATACATATCCATATACACATATATATGCACACAGATTTCTCTATGTGTACAGAGCCCAACACAGAAGATAAAGATGAATAAGCAGGAAAGATGTTATGATGTCACTGGGAAAAGTGTACCAAAATGACTGGCATAATAATACTGGATATAATCTCCAGAAATAATACAGATGTACTATAGAGACAACAGCTTATGGGTAATCTTACGTACATAAAGAGTCCCCGAGTCATGATAGGAAGCATTCATGTAAAGCATGATCGTGGCTCTCAGGAAAGACTACTTACAGAAAACAAAACAACTGCGACAAAAATGTCTTCAAACACCAATTAAAAATGTAACTGAGCCATTCAGGAAAATGATCAAAACAGTAATCACCCACAGAACAAATATATTGGCTCCAGCTAAAGAAACTGCTTATTATGAGGCAGACAGCCTGAGAACGTCATCCTGTAGGCGAGACAGTGATCAAAATTTGCAGATTGTACACAGTGGACAAAAGACTGTGAGAAACAGAACCACTTTGTATTTTTTGGTGCCAGAAATACAAATGTTGTACAAATGTAGTGATGGTTGGTATCAGTCATTTTCAGTGCTTTGCTATCGCACAAGCAAGCACATTTACTGACTAAGCAACCCAAAGACATTCTATGTCCTCCTGACTTATCTAAGACAAAAGTTTTTCCTGTTCGTGGTGCTCAGCACCAATATCCCCCAGAGAGGTCAGGAGTGAAATACAGTGAATTTTCAACATGCCAACTATATGGTTTTATTTGGGGTGTAGATTAATTTTGTTCCTTCTGCAGATGAGTACTAGCCATACCTAACAGGTGAGGATCACTGCTGTGCTATACTGAGGACACTTTGGGTCTAGAAGCAACTTTATTACCTGTAGGTGGTGCAAAGTCCACGCTAGTAAATCCTTCCAGGCTGTGTGGAAAGCATGCAAACATATCTAAAGCATCTTTGCAAAATGCTTCCAGAATCAGAAGTCCTGGAGAGTATAGGACAGATACGCCAGGGTGACATTCAACACGGCTTCTCCAGAGGCACTTAAATGCCATTTGATCCCCAAGTAAAGCCTCCTGGAACCCAGAGACTACAATGCAGAGCCACTCACTTCATTCTGTGGAAGTGCATTATCACTAGCTTCGAGAGGGCCATAGATGTAGGGTTCTCTGCATGATGCTCCTAAGATAAAAAAAAAAATGGCTATACTGCGTGAATGCAGACTGGCTTATGCAAAAACTGCAGCTTCCTACATCAACAGCTCTTATCTGTGAGAAACTCTGACATGACAAAACCAAAGGACGTATAGAAACATCCAGGTCAAAGAACATAAACGTTTACCAAAGATAAATGATGTTCCCACGTTCTCCACAAACCTAATTGTATCTGGAATAACTGAAATAAATGATGCTCAGCAAGAAATGCGGTGATGTTACAAAGCCAGAGGCAACACAAAGAGGAATGGGCAGTACTAATACTCCAGCACTCCCAGTCTTCCTAAATGTACTAATAGCCCAGAAGTTCTGCAGCTCATCAGAACAGTTAAGGCCACTGAATGATGCATCAGAAAACCTAACATAGTAGTGCTACATACTTAAGCTGCAACCAGGAGCTTTTACCACTGAAGTTTTGACAGATAAAGAAAGTGCAAAAGGGACATCCTTCTGATTCTTTACAGAATCAATACCATTCAAATATGTGGTCACATTTATTTCCCAAGCAGCTGTGCCACAACTTACAATCACTTAAAACCACTTCCCCCTTTTTCCTCTAAAGCTCCCCCACCTCCCTGGCCTCCTACTTTTTGTGTACAACATTACGTGTAGCACTGGGTAGGTCTTACCCCGCAAAACTCTCTACTTGGGCAAAAAACATGACCAGGCAGAACTCCAGACTCCTCAGAAGATGTGCAGAAAAGTACGATCACATAGTAACAGTTATTACATGACCAAGAGTTTTCACTGCTTTTAACTTTTGACTGTGTGAGTTCTTCAAACAAGAAAGAAAAATATTCTTGGAGATGACCGTAGGTTGCTTTTCCGGAAGGTAAGTTACAATGGTATGCACGGGGAAAACAATAAATTATAGTACCTGGAATATCTTTAAGTGGGTTTGGTATGTCTGATACTGGCTAGATTTCAAATTAATAGGGAATCTTTAAGTACACTAGTTGGAATGGAAAGAATCCCAGCAATGGAAGAATTACCCATGCAAGCTCATTTTGAGAAAAGTCTTTTACTTCACTGCTTTTCCTGAAATTAGCCCAAACTGTTACTTATTCTCTTTCATACTCTTAACTGAATCAGAGCTGAAATCCTATACTGAAAAGTTCGGTAATGTTTTCTTGCGTGTAGCTGCTAACTCTTTGTCACTGAAGGTTTGAATGAGCCCAGACAAGTCAAAGGAAGATCTTGTGTCAACAGTTGTGAGCAACCTTAATGGCAAAACAACGCTCTACAGATCTCTGTTTCATCTCTGTAGATCTTGATGTACAGATCTCAAACAGCCACATTTTTTGCTATCTAATTGGCTTTGTTAATATCTGCTATTTTATATTTGAATTCTGAATTTACATTTGAATGCCACTAGGAACATAACAGAGTCTGAGTCAAAAAAGAAAAACTCACAGTTGTGGCTCCAACTAGACTGTTCAGTATGAATACCAGCTCCAATTCATCTAATAAATCAGCAGTGCTTTAGCAGCTCTGTTCAGTCTGTGTTCAGACTTAGAAACTCTGCACTGCTTCTAAGAGGTCCAAGGCTAACTAAGGTCTTCAGTAAGCTTGAATTCCCTAGACAGGTTTTGGCACTCCCAGAGGAACATATCTAATGTTCTGCAAACAAAGGAAAAATCTAAAAAGCTCAACTCCATCACTATAAAGGAGATTGGTTTTTACATAGCAGATGAAAAGTAGTCAAACTGATTCAAGGTGCCCTTGAATTCAATTCCCTTTGGGAGAAACACATTTGTTTTGCAAAATGAACTGAGTCTCTTCAATAAACAGCTGTTACACAATTTTCCAGCTCAAATGAAAGCAAATAAAAATGTGGAAATAAGTTCCAAACATGAAGTGTGTGGCCACAGTTTCATTGCAGTCCATGGAATTGCAACAGTTTAGTTCACATCTCAATTAATCCTACGTAATTGTCTTTTTCCAGTTAAATTAAAAATGAGACAATTCTTTGCTTGTTTTTATGCAAATTACTGAAGATATTCTAGTGAACTAGTTTTTCTGACATTGTGTCAGACTTTCCTGTTATAAACTAAGTTCTGGGTACATAACTAAGCAAGGATTATTTTGATGGCAAGGCAATCTGCAAGTTGCAGAAGCCAAAACATGCAAATGTAAATTGTTTCTGACATACGTGTTGAACTGATTGTACCAACTTTTATTATTTTAGTGTCAAAAGTGTCTGGATGCAGTTCTGGACCTTTTTCTCTACTTTGTTTGTGGGCAGTCCAGAGCCTAACTCACATCAGCTGCCAGCGCCAGGTGTCACGCAACACAATTTGATGAAAAACACATGTCTATAAAGGCTAAAAAAAAAGAAGAAAAAAAAAAAAGAAAGAAAGAACACAGCTATATTACAGTTTTGACTTAGTCACGACATTGTGAGGGAAAAAAGACTGAGCTCCCCTCCTTTTCTCTCTCTCCTTCTGCCAACAAAGAACTGCTTGTTTTACTTATTTCCCAGAAACAGTGTTAGCCTTCCAACAAGGTCAGCAAAAAATGCTGCTTTTCATTTCTGGTGCATTTTGTTCCAAAAATCTGTAAAGTATTAAACCAAAAAGTTGTACTATCCCAGTACAGAGAGTCTTTTATTCAGATTTCCAGGCTGAACATAGCTATAAGGACATTTCTCAACAGTTTCAACTGTTATGTTCTGTGATATGCACATGTAACTATTTTTTTAAGCTTCAAGCTTAAAAAAAATTACAGGTGCTCCAGTAAATCTAGGATTTAGCAGGAAATTATTTAGAAGACTGCAAATTTACTCCGTAGGAACTTAAGCACTTCTTTTTAAACAATAGTTTAATAAGTAACAACAAATAACAGAGAAGGCCTCTTGATGGGGGAGACACCATTAATATTAATGAAAAATTACTAATGGCCACTACTGTTTAAAATATCATTACATTACTTTAGCTTTCAATTGCTTTGTGTAATCTTTAGCTTTTGCATTCCGCCTCCAGTCTTGCATTGGCACATGTTTGGACTATTAACCTTGAAAGGAAATGCTTGCAACAACAGAAACTTCTTTGTATTGAAATTTTAAAAAATGACAGGTTTTGAAAAAGCACCAAAAATTCTTTAAAACCCTTTAACATTTCGCATGTAGTAGATGGCCGGTTGCTGGTCTAAAGACATGTATCCTTTGAGACATCTGCATTTATTTTACCTCATATTGAATTTAATTCCCATTCACCTCTACAGCTGCTAGCCCCTGTCTTTCAAACACAAGTCAGTTCTCAATTTGAAATGTGCACAATAAATTACTCGTTGGAGGTTTAACTACAAAGAACAAAAAAATACTATTTTCCAAAGCTGTGGTGTAAAACCATCATTCCGACAGAACACCTAAGTCCTCTACAACTGTCTCAGCTCTTACATTGTAAGTACTATTTCATTAACCAGAAGCAGTTGCCAAAATTATTCACATCGACCAAATTGTGTTGGTTTGTTTCAGGATATCCAGTAATTAAAAATGACCTGAAACACGAAGCCTTTCCACTGCGCAGGTGGTGAGTGGGTATGGGCTATGCAGGAGGAAAAATGTGTTCCTCTCTATGCTACATATTTGTAGCCAAATCTCCAAGCAATGCAAACCAAGTCTTGCAAAATCCAGACCATTTAATGTATGCCTGTTATCATTACAATACATACTGCCTGTTTTCAAACACCTTGGGAGTTTCTTATCTCCAGATCACTTTGACACAGTAACAAAACTGTTTTATCACCTTCAAACAATAGTAACTACACCTCTTTTATCCTGGCAGGATATGGAAACCTTGCTTCATGTGTTTATTGATTTAAACAGGAATACTGCCTTGTTTTATTGGCTGGATTTCCTGGCTGATTTCAAAAAGAAAGCAGTTGCGAAGTGCCATAACTCCCACTTGTCATCGACTCAGTTACATTACCTTGACCAATGCAGATGAATGCTGCATTTTTAAATTCATGGACAAATCTCTATGACAGAAATGGTTATCAGTGTTAAGAGGCAAAAAACAAATAAAAAAACAACACAATCACCAAAACACACAACATGATCTCCTTACACTGCTGACTGCTGTAAAGCAGACCAGCTTCCTTAGCTTGTACTTGGGAGAGAGTTCTCTCTTTCCAGAGAACAGTTCTGTCACTTAAGTCAGCCAGTAGTTAGGCCATTAATTTGGCTGCACTGCAGCTGCTCTCTCTTTCATTCACAGGAAGTCCATGGAGCTTGGTCTCCTAATTCATGAGTCTACATCTGATACTTAAAATAAGGCTGCACAGATACCCCTCCTTCCATGCAGGGTCTTCGGTTCTACTGCACTAATTGAGGTGACTGGTAGCACGCAAGCAGAATTTCATCAATCAATAAAAATTCTTTTCAAACTGGGCAGACCAGAGATCCAGACAGCACCAAAGTAAATGGCATTTATGAATCACTTATGAAGAGGTGAAAAATACAGTACTTCTGATTGTCTTCATTTAGAGGCTGATTATTTACCATGTGGCATTCCAACAATGAAACAGTTTAAGAACTGCTGTTAATTCAGTCCTTTCCTTAGTATATCTACCTACAAACTGCTTTAGGAAAAAAAAAAAAAAAAAAAGACAATATTTATAAAAATCAGACCAAGCAAGCCTGAATATTTGCTAACAATGCTTGCAATGATGAGCTTTCAGTGTGAGACAGATTTCTAGTTCCATTCATGAAACTTCATCTAATTTAGTGGTCTTCTGTAAGTAAACACAAAAACCCACCTAGTGTGTCTTAATTTTATGCAAATTTATCAAGATGCATCAAAGAAAGAAATGCCTTCAGATGTCTCTGTTATACAACATTTAATAAGCAGTGCTCTAAATGTTGGTGAGAAAACCAATACTTCTAATGCTGTAAGGAAATCAGTATATATAGGAAACATAAATCTAAACATAAATGCTATAAGGAAACCAGCATATACAGACAACACAAATCCACAGTAAGAAGAGAGGGTATACAAGTACAGTGGATTTTTTAAGGTACACCTATCAGTTTAACTTTGACTACACATATATCTCAAGTATAAAGATATTATGACATGGTATCTCTTAATCATCCTGTGCTTTTGATAGAATGTTTGCATGTGCCTTTATACACTTACTAACAAAGTTTGCTCATAGAAGTTTATAAACCAAAGCAACAAGCTGTACAGAACGCAGTGTATTTTCCATCTCCTCATCAGAAGCACAGTGAGGAATACACATGTGTTACTAATTGGAAGTGCAGACCAGCATGCAGACCTGGAATACTTAAATCCATTTCTTGTAGGTGGCACATCTTCAAAAGAAAAACTTTTAAAATTCCTACAGTATCGAAAAATAGGAAGGCAAAAGACAGACGCATAGACTTCAATTGCTAAAAAGTTGTAAAATGGTGGCCAGGAGAGTGATTTAGCTTATTATCCAGTTTCCATTTCTTCTCTGCTGTCTGTAGGATATTGGCACAATCACTTCTGGCTAGAGGTCTCACCACCAGACCAAAGAACTGCTCCATTCAGTGTCTGAGCAGACCCAAGAAGGCAACATTAGAACTAACACTGTTGTTTCACAAAAGAGCAGGATGGTATCTGCCTTCCATTTGATACCGATGATTTCAAAAGATGATTTCAAAAGATGATTTCAAAAGAGATACATTCACCTTAAGCACTGGAAACCATGTTCACATCTATTATAAAGTATTCAGAAGGTACTGTATCCTTTTTAGATACATAAATTCTAAATATAAACACATTAGAAATTACAAAATTGTGCTGATGTATATCTGATTAATTGTAATCTAAGGACATGGAGTGACAGGATGAAAGGAAATGGCTTTAAACTGGAAGAGGGTAGACTAGATACTAGGAATAAATTCTTTACTGTGAGGGTGGTGAGACACTGGAACAGGTTGTCCACAGAGGCTGTGGATGCCCCCTCCGTGGAATGTATGTATTTCAGCACATGATATGCCTCTGATCAATCTTATTTCACTTCTATTGACAAACAGGGAAAAAAGCCTATTGGACACTATCCCGATTCATGGTATATCCTCTGTTTTTTAATGATAAGAGAATTCAACAGATGTCAATGTAAGCTGAGGAGCTGATGTGAAAAAATAAAAAAACCAAACATGCCTCTATACATGTACTATTCTTACCTGTTGCTCATTTCAAAATTGGTCTCATCAGTGGTCTGAAGTAACACAAAGCAGCTCAGCTGTCAATTTTACCATGTAGAGTGACACACTGCAGTAAGCTCTTGCCTGAAGGATTTTCCTCAGGTTTTTTTCTGATGTCTGCTAAGGATACAATCTGTTGCTGTCTGCTGACTCACATAACATAACCAACAATGCCTTCATACTGAATGTATACAAGTAGGACAGTTGTTGAGAGAATGTAAGAATTTTATTCTGTCACGACACCATCCCACCCAGGTCATTCTTTGACTCTATGAACTAAAATTATTTACTTCAAGGAGCAGCACAAGTATTTATTACTAGTTCAATACAGAAGTTGAAAATTGATTTTGTATAATTGTTGTTGGTAACCACTATCAGCCAAATGATTACTACAGTTTTCTTGGAACGTAAGAGACAAAACTGATGAACCAAATGCACATGAATAATCATGAAAGTATGAGACCAATTTACAAAAATGAACTAGAACACCAATCTAGTTTGTGTTTTTATGACTACTTATTTGACCCAGTTTTGTGACCTTGAGCCTGTACGCTGACCTATATGTTCCTCATTTTCTTGAAAGCCAGAGCAGTTAAAACTACTGGGCTCTGAACTGCAGAGGCAAAAAATTAAAGAAAGATTATCAATCTTAATTATTTATAAAAAATGTTTTCTTCCATTTATATGTTTAATATTTTCAGAATTTCCAAAGTTTTTTTTCCTCTAGGATTCTGGCAAAATCAGAGGAACATAAGTTTATGCTTAAAGTTAATCTTGAAGTGCTAAAAAGGAACACCAAAAAACCTGCATGTTTACAGGTTTTCAGTTAATTCATACTGCAAAATAGACTTTTTACTATTTTGCTAAAAGTAGGTTCTATAGAAAGTATTTTCTATCACAGAATGTATCAATGCAAAATAAATAAATAGATAAATAAATAAATAGATAAAGGAGGGGAAAAAAGATAAAGAAAGAAAGGAGGGAAAAAAACAACCAGCACTACCAACAGCTACAAGCTCCGACCTGAAGAAACACAGGAAAGCCTGCAGACTTATCTAATGTAGCATGTTGTGCAGTAAGCTTTGAAAATTATCTGGTGGAATTGTAGAGGCTTTATACCACCTCTAAATGAAAAAGTATAGGAAAGGTTCATTTTTCTCTGTTCATCATCAAAAATTTCTCACAGAAGATCAAACATGTTAGAACTTTACTTCAAGCAGTGCGAGTTCACTTGCTACCAATTCTACAGAAGGAAAAAATAAGGAAAGGAAGTAAAGAACATACTCCTTGGCTTGATGACAGAATCAGAACTACCCTTTTTGAAGCAAAAATTACCTTGGGAAACACATTAGTAAAGGATGGCCCTCCCCTCTTGTTCATATTTCCACCACAGAAATGAGATCCAGTACTCACCGAGATTTGGTTGAGACATTGCCATGGACCTCTGTGGTACTGGTGTGGAAGTAGCTGCGGGATGGTGGCTCATGTGATTCAGTGGTTGGTTCATAGCTTTTCGAGGATCTTGCCATGTTGTAATTTTTTCTATATGACTGAAAAAGTGAAGATAAAGCATAAGTCTAACAGAAAAATCCCATGTACATGGTTAGGCATAAGGCCATGAAAGTCCTATTTATGTTTCTAATCCCACATTTATTTCTCCTCCTTATCTCACACTAACCCATCTGAAATCATCTATCACCTTGCTATTTCTTTAGCCCTTAAATATTTTCTTCCAATTTTCTCCTCCCCGCCATCCTGACACTTCATGCGCTACTCCTGATTCAATTACTTTCACTCGAACAAAAGATGAATCCCATTATAATAGTGAAAATCTGTAATAGATACTCATCTTGTAGACTACTTAACTGTTAAAAAGTTGTTTAACGTCTTCTTATCAGTTCTTTCTACACATTCAAATATGGAGCCGTTCACCATGCACCAAAGGATGGTCATTTTGCCGAGTTTTGAAAACAGAGCTGTTCTGCCAGAAACTGCTGCTTTGCTCCTCACCACTCCATGAAAACTTGTCTGTATCTCCAAGAATATCAGAATATATTCTTGTTGCCAAGAGAGGCAGATGACATCAGTACAACCAGTGTGTAACTGCCAACTTCTCTGCAAAGTTACCAGCAGTTTTTAATCAAGGTAGTCGATGTAGGTCAACAGTGTATCTACCACTCTCCTTCGGTAAAGTCCCACGTACATACATACATAACTGAAAACCACAGCGAGATAACTAATAGCTGAGATTACTGTAACACATCTTGTGTCAGATTAGAGAGACAAAGGGACTGTGTTTTTGTTGCAACTGATGGTTTTCACTGAAATGTATCAATTTAGACACTTATCAGAACAAGGATTTCAAAAATGAGCATGTAACTCCATATGTAACAAACAAAAGACAAAAAGGAACAAAAAAACAAAGCTACCTGAAAGCAATGGACAGCCTGGTACTGACCCCGTGACTCTGCTGCATGTGGTTCCACCTTGGCATGCCCTGCTCTCTGCCCCATCAACCGATCACTGGCTGGATGCAGAGGCTTTCCTCTGCCATTTTAAAGAGGAACGCCTTTAAGTAGAACATATAAAGGCAGATAAAACTCCTAAAAGCTCTGTGCCTGGAAAACTATTCCGATACACCTTTCATAAAAGCAATGCCTAACTTGCCCTTTATTGATCTCAGTCTCAAAACTTCTCCTTGCTTCTTTAACCTATGGCTGCATTATCATTAAGGCTTTGACCACAAGTGCAGACTTCACTGACAGCCATCAGAATTTAACGAGCGAGTTTACATCTACTGCCACCTTACCATGTCCAAACTCTTTACTATCTCTGACGTTACCAAAATAATGTGAATTACAAGCAGGAAAAACAAAGGAAGACACCCACATTAAAGAAAAAAAAGCAAACAATCAGAACAAATTTTTAAAGAACAGAAAAAAGCTGCACCGCCTCCCATCAGTCTGTGACCATATCCTTCTCCTAATACTTTACATTTAATGTACAGTTCCAATGCTGCAACTGAAGATCACACTTTTACTTCAATGCTTGTCTACAACTCTGCCTCTAAGCAGCTGAGTCACTTTCTTTTATCAAAGCTATGAGCATATTTACTGTACGTAATCATGGCTGTGAACAAGGAAATCATCCACCATTTTTTCTTGCTAGCACTGAATGATTTTATTCTTCTCTCACTTTAAAACTTAAGCACATTTGAAGCTTTTCTTCTTTTTACTTTTGTATTATTTTTCAAGTACAAGAATTCTTGTATCCAGCTCATTTAAATGACCTTTCTTCCAAAAGAAGTGGCATTCTGAACAAAAGATGTAGGTATAGCAATAAGTTGGGCATTGTTTTCCATAAGTTCCAATTATATCTAAGTGAACTGAAAAGCATTTTTATTTAAAGTTCCATTGTTCTGTTTCTCTGGCATTTTAATTTAAATAAAGAAGCCACACTTAATTAAAGTGATGGATTTTGGAATACCCACATATAATAGAAAAGATCATTCCCCAAACAGTGAAACATGCCTTTAAAAAAGAGCACTAGCAATTAAATAATTACTGCCTCTTTGCAGTTTGTATCAAAACAGATTTTTCTCTTTCCGACATTTTTTATATGTAAGCACTGTAAAATGTTCAAATTAAGACTTTTTTTTTTCCCTTTTCCTGTTATCATGAGAAAATGAAAGCATCAACTCTTGTTAGCAAAACCTGAAGCACAAGTTAAAAGATTTATGAAGTCAACTGCACTAAGCAATCTCTAACTTGTTTGAATGTATTCCTCAGCCTAACTCCAAGCCTGTAGCCTTTAACTAGATCCACCAACCACATACAATAAGCAGTGGCAGGAAGTGCTCTTAAAGCCACACTAGAATACCGAAATGGCCAATTTTAAAACTCTCCACTGTTATCAAAGTTTCTTTCTTCAGTAACATTCTCACTCTTCATGGGCATAAAGATGACAAAATATGATCACTCATCTTCTGGTTCAGGAAGAAAGAGCTACCAACACACACAGAGTCACGTATGCAAGGTTGTATCCTTCCATCCGACGTATGGAAGGAAAGGGATCAAGCCTACCCGGCATCCAAAAGACGACCAATGATGACTTAAACATACCCATGTTATGCTCCTGCTCTATCTCCTGCTGAATGAAGAACTGCACCCTGGTAGCTATACTTCTCCAGCCTCCGTGAGCTTTCAGGAGGCTCTGAAATACCACATCCAGGGATGCACCCAAGAGAAAGGGCCTTTATCTCCTGGACAAAAACAAAGTTAAGAAACATCTCCAGTGTGCTCACTTGACCAGGAAATCCATGCAACTAAAACCTGAGGAGCACTGGAGCACACACTGCCTGTTTCAGTGTTTCTTTTTTTGTTACCTTCTTTATTGCACTCTGTATTTAGATGCATGCAAGAACTGAAAGACGTTATTCTTACATCAAAATACTTTACATGTAAATAACTCAATGCTATTATTACTGCATACAAAACGCAGTATAAAGTAATTTGCTGTCCTTTGTAAAACAGTTCATCAAGTAGTAAATTAGACATTGATTAAAAGATGGAAATCCTTATTTAGGCCTTGATCCTGAAAAAACGACTTCACCGTAAGTTTTGCCACAAATATCAATGAAATTCTACAATAACATCTCTGTGTATCTCTTATGATGCACAAGCTCACTGAGCGGTAAATTGTATCCCAATGGTGGCCCCTCATCAGAAAAAAATTTAACACAATGCTCCAGATTTCAATAACTCAGTATTTTATTAGGACTCACAGATTCTCTTCTACTTGTCATATCTAAAGTTTTGTTCAGTGCTTCCTGTTTGGGTGTCTGCTTTCTCCTGCTTTGAATCTTCAGTGTTTTCCACGACTTGAGCTACTGCTCCGCACTGCGTTTTTTCACTGCTAGGCTCTGATCACCAACTTCCACTGCAACATTGCCAAAACAGCTCAGCTCAAATTAGCAAGCAGCAGCATGAAGTATATTCATCCTTTTTCTGCTTGTACTAAGTCCAACAACAAACGTGCTTCTATGGTTTCTATTTTAGGATCACCTTTCTTTTTTCCAGTATTAGAAAACTCAGATCTACTTCTCTGAAAAGAAGTTTAAGGGTAATTAAAGAGAAAGAACTGATTAGAAATAGTTTGTCTTGCAAGTGTGCTCTGAACTGAAACAACACAAGCTCAGAATTAGGCTAACTCTGTAGAACTTGTGTGGAGTCTTTTATTGGGCCTTTGTCAAAGGGACTAAGAGTGGATTTTGTGACTGAGCCACATCAAAGTAAAGCTGCTTCAGGGCAAGTGGGAAGCTGATGACTCATCAACATGAACAACCCATATGTTCTGACTCATTAACTGCTCCCAGCAGGATGACAGCTCAGACTGCATTGGAGACCATCCAGTCATCCACTTCCGGCTGCACCATCGTTATCAAACATTGGGAAATCTGTTTACATCTCTGTAGGCAGAGCCAAATCATTGCCCAACTTCTCTCTGTCCCTCTATCCTTCATATGCAGAAAAAAAAAAAGAAAAAAAAAAGGGGCAAAAAGGAAGCTTAGTCTCAAGATTCCACCAGAAGTGCTTTGGCACTGCATGATGTAGCAGACATACTTTTAAACAAACTGATAGGTTCTGAAATCTAAAAAAAAAAAAAAATGGCCTTGGTCAACATTCTGGTCTTTTAAGTGAGCCTGCTCATAGTGCTGCAGTGCAATATCTGCTAAAACCACCACCAGGATCAAATCACACAGTGTATCAGCCAAGAGTAGCACAAAGGATCTAGCAGCAGAAGATAAACTCTGGTCGTGTACTACTAACGGGCAACCTACCCAGTCCTCAGCTACAGGACCCCTCTCACCACTTCCTTTGTGTGAGGCCTAATGACCATGTGTGGCAAGGTCAAGCGAATGAACTCTTCTGTCAATGTGCTGAGCCTGGAACCAACCCTGCTAATGACTTTTCAGCTAGATGTAAAGGTTGACTGGATGGACCCCGGAGTCCCATCACTGTAAGTTAAAATAAAGTAGAGAAAAAGGCTTGGAAATATGCAGCAGGGAATATGATGCAGGGCCAGACTACTCCTTTCAGCAGCAGCCTGCAGCCAGAACAGCTTGAACTGGGAAATGGGTGGGTTATGTTCAGTCTATTTTAAATTCAGCTGTGGTTTAGTGATTTCAGCTGGAAAGATAAATTAAAATCAACCATGATACTTCTGTAGTTTTATTTTATACAAAAGAAAAAAAAAAACACATCAACAATCACATGCTATATTAGCTTTTTACTACAAAGAACCTTTACAACTCCTCTCCCTTCAACATAAGAGATCCCGCTTATGCCTATGGCATATCAGAGTGGTAGCCCATGCTCAGGCTGCATCACAGCAGCCCTGGTGGGCCCTCAAGTAGCTGGCAGTAGGCACTGCAGCAGCTGGAATGACTGCTAAGCATTGTTTTCTAACTTCAGCATTTAATTATATGCTGGCATTATTCACCAGTTACCAGGAAAGCAGAAGAAAAGTTTGACCTATTCATAACCAAAATAATAATAGTAGTATACAAAAGACAATATACAAGCATATGCACATGAGGACAAAGCACCTATTAGACTGAAGAGCTTAAGGTTGCTCGCTTCAAAGTTGGAAGGAAAGAGATATTATCTTTCATTATATCACTAGAAGGACACAAATGCACATAAAAACAGTATCTCTCAATCACTTCACCACTGGAAGTGCAGAAATTAATAACTAACATTCAACAGATCAGCAACTCATTCTTGTAGTAGGCCCAAGCAATTGCCTACAGCACTTCAACTTGCAGATTTATCTAACTGTATTCACACTGCTTGCTTTTGCAGTCAGTGATGATGTTTCATGAAGATTTCATGAAGCATTAACAAGCACACACAACAAGCAGTTGCTAAACTGATGGTGCTGAGGACTTTGTTCTCCTATTGCACGTTCATTGTAATTTCTAATCTTGAAGCTGGAATATCACATAAGTATTTGAATACTTACTATCCTATGCTAAGTACTAATTAAAATGACTTCTTCAGTGAAAATAATTGCTCTTTTCCTGAATTAGTTTCAACATTACTCGCTACCTTGAAGAGAACCTTAAGAATATCCTACTAAGCTTCCCCATAACCGACTGATCCTATGCTTAGCATATGCCGCAGACTTAAAAAACATTGAACTGGTTATACAAATGGAAACAAAACACCCTTTGAGTTCTATCGACAACTTAACCTTTAGGATTTGGATGAAATCCCAATTCTTGAGAAAAAGGGAAAAGGGCACTAAATGAAACTATTATATACAACATTGTAATGGAATTGTTTACTGTATGCAATATACAATGTTGTTAATGCACTTGTTTGACAGATGTCTGTATCATTTATATTTAAGGATACAAATTAACGATCCTATTAAAAAGCACACTTTTTTTTTTTTTTGGAGAAATAAATAGTAATCTGAAACAAAACACTCCCTTGAGAGATACACGAGACATTTTCAGATTCCATGAAGTTACTGAAGTTGTTAAGTAGGCTGCAGAATGAAAAATAATTAATTGTCCTCTACTTGATCTAGAGGCTGTATCCATCTTCTGTGATTCCAACTCTTTTTTCACCAGCAGAAAAGCCCTGTCAGAAACTAGCATATTTGTGAGCAATCAGGGTGTACATAAACAAAATGCAATACTCCTTGTAGCAAGAAAGGAGAACCAGCTCATCTCATAAATATTCTTTTACTACCAAGATGGCATTTCCAGGAAAACCAATAATATTTTCACATATTCTACATTCTAGTAAAAACCAAAACCAAAACAAAGCTAACCAATAACAAAGAACATTCCTCTTCATAAAGGATCAAAAATTTCTTCATGCAAGAACAGATTATTAATACAAACATCCAAAACCAAAACTGGACATAAGAAAAATTTTCCTGTAAGGTTGCATCCCACTGTAACATCCAGAGGCAGTGAAGTGGATGACTTTGCAGAATTTGGTCTGAGGGTTCCCTGCAGTCTAAACTATTATTCAATATATATTTCAATTATATATTTCAAGTTCTGCATTCTGAGTCTGTTAGAAAATCACCATTAATGTCTCCCAAGCAATGTACACTTTGTATGTGCATTAAAAAACAGATTTTTTTTTCCAACACCAGTGTACATGTGATAAAGGAATTTATGTGTTGAACCTATTGTCATACCTATAATCTCTGATATTTTGCTTTTTAACTAACCACAGTGAACTCTTTTTCCTTTGTGATTTGAAGAATTGTCAAGCACTTCAGATCACTGCGATACATTTGACTACACTTCTATAAAAGGTTTTTAGCTGCAGTTTCTACTCCAAACTTCACAGCAGGCACACCTGCAGTCTTGCTGGCCTTTGCCTCACTGTCATCAACATCAACACTTACTCTACAATTCCATAGTTAACCATTTAGAAAATTCCCTCAGAATATGGGAAAATTTCAAAGGGTTTATCTCCTACCTGACATACACATTCAGGAAAAATCACACTGCTTCTAGGGAATGGACTCACAAGAAACAAATGAAAAACTGAATGTTTCCTGTAGCATCTGCAGACTTACACGTTTTTATTACATCCCTGCTTTTAATTTTCAAAGACAGTTTGGAATATAAAAGGTTTAATATATAAATGGTACTTTTTGCAGTCAGCTTCCATTACCCATGGTGTTCAGCTCACATAACTCCTGATCCACGGGACCTCAGTACCTCATTCCACTACACAAAGATGGATTGGGGTATAAACAGCTTTTGGGGGGAGCTTCTTACAAATTGTAGATTCCCAAAATATTGGTTCCTGCTCTTCAGAAAATTTCAGTACACAAAGCTGTCCTACTTCAATTATTTTTTTCTTCATGATTCAAGACAGAGTTCATTAGCTAGCAGATGAATTGTTCTGGGGTCTTATTTCCACCTTCCATAGGATGAACTGATTGGCTCCCATGGAAGAGAAGTCCACACAAATAGCCACATTAATCACTAGAGTTCAGAAAGTTTGCCTTTTATAATCTGAAACCACCGTGTATCCAGGAAATCCTGCCAGACAGTCACTGTTTGCAAATGGATGGGAAATTAAACCATTTGCCATCAAAAACAGATGAAAAACAGGATCTGGTTAAAAGACCAAATCTTAGCCCAGACAAAACCACTCCAAAATAAAGAAACAATGTCTGCTAGCCGATAGTTGACCTCAGCTGAGGAAAGGTGACAGTTCTGCTCACTGTACGTAATCTGAGCATTTTAAAATGAGGTCAGGATTCTAAATAAGATTTTGCTGAAGGAAGGGAGCTGCTGTCAAATCTGACACTGCGGTAATATTCTGATGAAATGTACTCTAAAGTAAACCTACCATTCCAAAGTTTAAGTATACGTATGGACAAGCAAGACTTCCCTTGAGCTGATAATAATGTACAGAAATACCAGACACTTACCAGGATAGCTGCATCCCACTCATTCACAGTGGAGTGCGCCGTTCAGTTAAAAACTACAAGTTCACTACCAGGAGTCAAAAGACACGCTGCGAGAATGCAAGTAAAGACATGACCTGCAAGGAGCTCTGTCACCTTAACGAGGATTTGTGATACTTTACTGGCACTCCAAGGAGAGGAATAAAGCAGTCCTATTTTAAAATTTAACTGGTAAGATGTAATAATTTGTTGGTACTTCCACGATTTGCAATAACAAAAGTATTTAGATCCTTACCTGAGTGAGAGGTAAGCACAGTCATCCTGCACTGTTCTTTTCACTTCAGCTACTATCAGCTGAAACATAGTTAGGATTAGAGAGCATTTTTCTTTAAGTATAACTGAATTATGACATGGGACATACAGCACGTATGTGCCCTAGAGCCATGGCTTACAACACCAATGAAGTCAGGGTGCCAGCATTGCCATTCTTAACACATAGGTTTCTGTAGCCTGTTTTTTTTCTTGAGAATTCAGTGTAAGGGAAGAGTTCGCAGGATTTACTCAGGTCCACCGAGTCAAGACTCTTGCACATCCCCTGTCTACACTGCCAGAGGAATACTGGGATAGAGTAAATCATTTGTAAACTGCTGATCTCTCAGCAGTTAATACCCATTTTTTGTTGTGGGGTTTTTGTTTTTTGTTTTTTTAATTGTGATTTATGTAAAAATTCACTTACTGGTTTTAATGGCTGGCAGAGCTTTGACTCAGAACATTTTCCTTCTGTCAGTATCTAAAACACTATCTTAAAAGACTGGCTGCAACATTCACATGCATAACACAAACAAAGTCAGGACAAACATCACGTCTGTATCAGGTGGAATTTTTGCAGTGATATGCTCTTTCTCTGGGGCTCCAAGAAGAATTTCTGTTGTGATACTTTTTCCCACCATTCCTAGAACAGTCATTAAGAAGAAAAATAAAAATCACCTCCAACTAGCCAAATTTATTAGGAGAAAATGAGTATTCTGTAATCAAAAGACTAGAATCAATTTAAGAGCTTGGAATGAAGATGCTTGAGGCTGTTGAGCTGGCACTGGTCCAGCAGGTTGTCAGCAGATACAAACTATCAGACGTATCTGAATTACTCTGTGCGATGAATCTGCAAAGACTGCAGAACAGGTGGCACTGATCCTCAGTTGGATCTAAATCCCTGCATTGCCTCAAAGGCAGATTTCAGAGACTTCAGCTCACTCAGTCAGATTAATTTCTGATGCTTTTGCATGTTGCAAGTACTCTTTAATCGCAGTCAAGGTGATCTTCCTGCAGAGTACGTCATTCATGTGCAGAATTCAGAAAATGGAATCTCACATTTTCCTTTGTTTTCCTTCAATTTTAGACTGTAGAGATGATAAAAACATTTTAAACTATAGCTCAGCTCCTGCCTTGTCATTGCATCAGCTTGTTTTATTTCCAATGAATTATAAAACAACCACAAAAGACTTCTCACGAGGCAAGAAAACCCACTGGAATTAAAAATTAAAAACAAAACCCTAAACCTAAAGTGAACGATTAATTCAAAGATTAAATATTTGTTGAATTATGCACAGCTAAGTGCAACACCAAATAAATGATCTGTTTCTTGATGTCTCAGACTTACCAGAGAATTTATTTTTCTCTGTCCATAAGTAAATAAAAATCAAGAGGAAAAGAAAAATAACCAGTGTTCCCAAGGCTAGAATTTTGGCTGGGTGACCTTCAGCTGAAGCTCCACTACCACTGATCACATCCACAATCCTAATACCAACAACTGCCTGCAGAAGCCTTCACAAGGCCATCAGAATAACTTTGAAACTGACCTTTTCACATTCTTTATCTATTTTGTGGAGGGTAGCAGAATGGGTGGACTTTGAGTAAATAAAAACATGAAAAAATGCAAGCAGAACATACCTGAAGCAAAAGCAGTGCAGAATCAGCAGCTCCAGAAATTTTCATAAATATGTGATTTTTAATTTTTTTTTATTTTATTTTTGGAACTGTGCCCCCCTCCCTCTTTGAATACGAGGAGGGATTGAGGATTTTCTTCTTTCATGTTTGGGGTGACTGGAAAAGGTGTTTGTTTGTTCTTTTTTTTTTATCCTGAGAACATCACACATCTAAAAACAGAATCTTTCCTAGCTTTGCTAAGATACCTTTTAGACACCTTTTGCAACATACTGACTATCCTCAATGCTGAATCTTTAGCAATGCCTTAATTTCTCCTAAATACCAACCCTTTTATCATTCTACTTTCAGTAAGATGTAAATAAGCTCACCAGAAAATCTCTTCCATCATCCAGCATTATGGTGACCAGAGCAGTGGCACAATTTCATTGATTCTCCACTATTATAATGTCTTTCAGCAGATTTAATCAAAATGTTTACAGAAAACAGGAATGAAGAAGCAGAACCCTCTGTCACCTCTCAGGAAAAAGGTATTTTCTCTACAGTTACGATCTAACATTTGGGTGACATTTGGGCTGAGAGACAGCTCCCTGTGAGAAGCCACCCCACGGATGGGCACTGCCCCCAGAGCAGCACGAGGGCACTGGCAACCATGGCTCCACACATGGAGCTCACAGGACTCACACGCTGCATCCACATACACCAACCAATGCATCAGCCTTTTATCCACAGTTCTCACAGTAACTTCACATCAAATCCTCATTTTTGACGTGTATCTGTGAAATTAAGCCACACACATTCGCAAAAAATTCCTCACCTCTAATGGCAAAAGAAGTTATGCTGCCATTTAAATATATACAGGAGAATGAGTAGAATGTCAAAAGCAATTAGGAAAATATAGTGACAAAACTAAATGTGACATAAAAACCTTTTGTGAAGAACTCCCACGCTAAATTCTGCTCTGGTACACTCAGAAACATTGACCTTTCACTGCATTCCCCATGAAGCCGTGCAGCAATGGCCACACAGCACAGGCTGCACTCATGTACAGACAGAAAGCCTACTCTGAGGAGGCTGTGGGGCAGCCCTGCTGTGTGCTGGCTGCAGGCTGGAGCAGTAGTCACAAGGGCCAGGCGCTGAGCTGAGGGGCTACTTTGGCCCCAGCTGTCCCCAGCCAAGCAAACAATCCAAAGTCTTTCTCCCTTCAAAAACAGAGACATAAAAATCACAACCACCAAATTACTTTTCAAGCAAAAAAAGACCTTTAGAAACGTGGTCTGTAAACCTAATAAACTCCACTCAGGCACACTGCCTTCCTCTTACAACTGTAAAGTCCTTTCTGTGAAAAGCTACTTCCAAACATGTTTGGATGTAGAATGTGGTTTGCACAAACGCTCACCAGTTCCTGAGAGCCAGCCTGCAGACGGTACCGAGGGGCAGCCATGGTCCTGTCTGCGGGCCCTGGGATCCTGCTGCTGCTGGTGGGCCAGGGCTGAGCAGCCCTCACCAGGATGTGGCTTTGTACATGCTTCGCATGGCAACAAGCTTACACTGTAAGAAACAACTCAATTCAGTGTTCACTCCTGTATGCTCTCAGTTTCTACGCACAGAAGATTTTCATCAATATGAACAGAAGCTGAACAGTTCTTAACAGTCATGCCCAGCATTATCAATCTCTATAGGTACTTCTGAGCCGTGTGCCAGTGTCTTGATCGCTAATCCACTGCCACACACCACCAGAAAGCAGACAGACACACTTCCATGGCAGCAGCACTGCAGGCGAGAGTACGGAGCCCCACAGCACAGGACAGGGCAGCTGGGCCAGGCCTGAGGGAACCAGTCAGGTTCTGAGAGCTTCTTTTAAACAAAACACACAGATTAAATTGAAGTCTGACCACAGCCTTTAAAAATCTTACATAAACAGCAATCTCATGGCTCAGATACAATTTTCAATTTCAGAAAAATGGTAGATGTTAATGTAAACTTAAAGAGGTTGAAGAGTTTATTGACAGTAGACTTACTCCATTTTGTGATGCTTGCACCATTACTCACCAGTCAAGCACTGAAAAATAGGAATATGGAGCATTTAATAAAAACACCAACAGTGGAAAGGCTGGGGAAGTTGACTACAGGTGGTAAAAGGATTACCTGTGCTGTAGGAAAATACTGAGATGTTCCACGGTTGTGTTCTTCTACACAGTGACCTGAAGTGCTGTCAGAACACTGCATCCATTTGGACTGAGAACAGACTGAAAGCCACTGAAAAGAAAGAGTACTCTGGCTCACAAGCAGAGTGTGCTGCAGGCAGTGTGCAGCTCTGGGCAGAGGAGCACTGCAGGGAGAGCTGCTCCCACACCGTGGCTCTGCTGCCATGCTGCAGAGCGACAGCCAGTGCAGGCACAGGAAATGTAGGCAGCCAGCTCCCCTTCCACAGCTCCACTTCTGCTATAGCACCTTGAAGTAATACCACAAAATTACTGCAGTTCTAATGCAACACATTCTGTCCAGCTCTTTAACAAGCACAGCACTGTCTCCTTGCAGTAGCTTCAGTCGCATCCACCCAGAGGATGCTCACAGGTAGGGAACAGAGGATACTGCAGTACAGCGCAATGTCCCTGAGCTTTACGTTACCAGAATTCATGCAGCAGTCACAGGCACTGCATTAACACCATGCCTGGTTTCTGACTCTGACAAATGCAACACGATCCACCCCCACCCCCATATTGCACCCACTTCTCTCCCTCCCGCTTTCTAAATATGAGGGGGGAAATGCCACAAGTCTGTGTGTTGAAATTCAGCCCACATTACATTTCCTTCAGATTTAATTGCTTCCATACAATCTGCTTCTGCTAGTCACGCTAGGCCCCAGGGCATGAAACACGCTCCATCACAGAGGAGCTCTTGTCCCGTGAGAATCTCCATATATAGAGAAGGAGGTACAGGTAAAACCAAGTGGAGCAAGTGAAATAAACAGGTTGTCACCTTCACCCAGAGCACCCAAACAGGAAGCAAGCCAAAGCTTCACCACCAGCTCCATCAAGCTTTGAGAGAGAGCACTGAAGCCGGAAGGACCACATCCACACCAAGAGGCTTTTCTGCACAGAGCCTGCCCGGTTCCTTCAGGCTAAGAAGCACACGGCTCTGAATCCTGTTCCCTATTTACAAATGGAGTAGTTGTTCAGCCTGGAGAAGAGATGGCTCCATGGAGATCTCACTGCAGCCTTCCAGTATTTAAACAGGAGGGGAATCAACTTTTTACTCAGGTAGACAGTTATAGGGAATGGTTTTAAGCTCAAGAAGGGAAGGTTTAGATTAGATGTCAGGGAGAAGCTCTTCACAGAGAGTGATGAGGTGCTGGATCAGGCTGCCCAGAGAGGCAGTGGATGCTCTGTGCCTGGAAGTGTTCAAGGCCAGGTTGGATGAGGTCCTGGGCAGCATGGTCTAGTACCAGATCTGGAGGTTGGTGGCCCTGCCTGTAGCAGTGAGGTTGGAGCTTCATGATCCTTGGGGTCCCTTTCAACCCAAGCTATTCTATGATGATCAGGGCAGATCATCTGTAGCACACAAAAATTGTAAAAACAACTGGTCGTTCCTACTCAGAGTAATCCAAACCACTCATAAAGCCAACTCTCCTCTAGATGTTTCCAGAAAAACATTTTTATGATCGCATTAGCACCTCTCTCTATATGTTAATTGATATTCTTTTCTGGTTGATTTATGCACACAGCAATTGTACTTTAAGCTCATACTATGAAATGGATGTGTGATTATTATCATCCATCAATGAACAAATACACCTGAACAATCTTCAATTCTTCAGGATTAAAAAAAAAAACACTAAAGAGTGGGTTTAAGGCAAATTTCACTAAACCAGTGCACTTCTCTGCATGTACAGTAATTACTCAATTAGTAGCTTAAAAACGTACATCAGTCCAATATATCCAATTTTATATCAACAAAATATTGTTTATAGAAGGGTTTTCATTGATTTCCTAGATCACTTAGGAGTGCACATACCTAAATTTAATACAGCTTTTGTGTTTAGACAAACCTTCACAAGCTTCTTATGTATTTCTTCAGAGGAAACTCTTCTTGGCAACACTTCCAGTGTCAACACAGCCCTGTGCTGAGTTTTCTTCACTGACCCTTTGCAGCTCAGTGAAAACGTAGCTCATATCCTAACACAGAAAATCGAGGAACTGCATCACTTCCTGCAAATTGAACACGTCCCCAAAGCAATTTTATTCAAGATCTGCCTCCACTATTCCTTTATTAAACAACACATTTTAACCATCATATTAACCACTGAATTTTATTAAGCACCACAGCTTACACTGTTCTAGATTTTGAAAAAACAAACTACTGATCATGCAAAGACACTATCTTGGAGTAGAAAATGCATGATTATTAACTTTCTTTGGAAACTCTGCAGCCATCCTTACTACCAAACTCAGAGGAAAAACGTGGCTTAAAGATTCTTAGATTTTTTGATCACTTATTTGATGACATTAGAGCTCCCCTAGACAAAGCCCAACTACTTGACCTTTGCCAAGAGTGAGGTCTGGCCTAGCCTCAACACTGAGAGGTCAAAATTACTCTGCACATCATGTTGGCTCCGTACACACAGGGAGATAAAATGCAATTCTCAGCCACACAGAAGTTAAGGAAGTTCTCTGTCTTTGTAACGACATCAGTAAAACAGAATTTGACCAGCTAACAGAGCAGACAGATAGCACTCTAATGCTGTCAAACACAGCTTGCAAATTTAGTTTTGGTGCGTACGCCCCAAAGCATTCCTAATATGAAACACAAAGGTGAGCTATATCTGAATTTCCATTGAGCAAATTTCAATATTGTACCACAGCTTTCCTACCTGTTTGAAACTTTTCAAAAGAAGTTGGAAGGTGCATCAATTTCAGACAGACACCACTTGGAGTACTACACCTCAGAACAGTCTTGCATGGCATAATTTCTTTTGAACAAAGGAACACAGCCAAGGGCAGCATGCGAGCAAAAAGGGACCACTAAGTCACACCTGATCAACCAGTGGGTACAAGGGGAAAACACAAACCACTACAGTGTATGTGAAATGCTCCAAAAGCTCTACTCTGCCCTAAGTGCCTCTCTCTAACACACCACACCAAAAACAGCAAGGATGTATGGCCTCTTGCTAGGCACTATCTTTCCACGAGGACCAAGAGAAGATGCATTGGTGTGAGCCACCTTCTGAAGCATGCATCATGCCCATCATTGTCTGGTTGCAAACGAGGACCAATACTGTAAAAGTGTCATCTGTATGAATAGATGAAGGTGTCAAATTTTCCACACTTTTACCAGAACTCCACAGAGCTTCCTTGTGCACTGCCCTTCTCCTCTCCCACTTACAGCTGTATGACTGCATTCCCGAGGCAGAAAGGCGCCTGTGCCCGGAGTGCTGCACAGCACCCAGAGCAGTGCTGGTATTAAACATTACAGCCCCTGCAGAACTAACAGAAACTGCCCTCATGTAAAGCTTGTATTTGGAAATCACTTGAGCACTTTAACTGGTTTAATACTACTACTTTTGTTATTGGCAAAAAAAAAAAAAGAAGTATTCTCATAGCATCTGTTTTTTTGGTTTTTTTTTTTTTGGTCTCAAAGTTCTGCTGAACCTGCTCAGCAACATAAAACTGTCCGTGTATTAAGTAAAGCTTTTCAGCCAACAGAAACCAGGAGGAAAAGCTCAAACATCTCAAGCAGATCACAAACTGAAAGCAATTAGCCCTCTCTGCCCTTGACCAGGGTTTTACTGGCGAATATGTCCTGGTACGGCAAATGTTCACTGTACTATTAAAAAGGAACCAATAAGCACATCAAAGATAAAAGTGGCAACAAGTTTCACAAATCCATTCAGCGTAAGCACCATACTCTACTTACCTTCTGGAATGAAATCACACTCTGATCACAAAGCACTCTACACACATGCAGAAAATATTAAAAGCTTCACCTTTGTTTCAGATATGAGGCTGTACCGTCTAAAAACAAACTGCTGGAAATAATACTTGAAAAATTCTTTTCACTGAATATGTGTACACAGCTCTGCATGCGGATCGATAAGCAATAAACATTCCCACTTACCGACACAAGAGCTACACAAGGCAGTTGGCCTGTCTTTCCAGAAATCCTTTTTATCAGAAATAAATCACACTTAAATTTTTTCCCCACATGCACACAGGGAAAAATGCTTTAGATAACATTGCTGTGAGTGCATGTTTATTACTCTGTCTTCCACCCCCCACTTCTGTGGTTTGGTATTTAATTACAGGGTGGAGTGGTCCCCAGGCTACTTATGTTTCTTCAAGCCCCAGCCAGAAAACTTCTGCAGGAACTGACACGCACGAGTGTGCGTGCTGCGAGCCATAGCTGGTTCCTGGTCAGCAGTGCTACCCAAGATCACTGCTAACTGAGAGGCCACTGCAACTTACACTCAGCAGTTCTTGAAAACAGGGGGTTTAGCAGGACACAGACTGTCCACACACTCTTCATTTTCTCCTCAATCTTCTTTTGCTAATGAATATTACCAAATTTTTATCATCAGGTTGGAAAGAAATGGCAATTTTTTCACAGACATTCCCTGAATTTACTGTCCACGGTAAATGTAACCTAGTGTGCTTGGTTTGACCAAACAGGACTTTTAAATGCATGATCTAACTTGAATCCTACATAATATTGCACAGCTTTAAATGTGACTCTCCGTAAACAATTTTAAATTTCTGCAGAAAATGCTATTTTCACCTTTAAAAAAATATATATATAACTTACAAAATATTGTGGTTCACACGGGATCAATTTATAGTTAGGTTTTGCATCCAGAAGCATCGAGTTCTTAAAAAAAAAAAAAAGAAAAAAAAAGATGTTTTTCCAATTAATTTTTATGGAAATGAGAAAAGTGCTCACTGGAGAGATAAAACTGGGGAAACAACACACAGACTAATTTAGGTAACAAATTACAGGCACAATGAAAAATTGGCCTGATATTAAAAGGATGTTGTTAATCAGAGCACTACTGTCAATACAATTATACAATTTGGGAAAAGTATGAAAGACACTGTGGGGTTTTATCCATGGCTTTTTTAAATACAGGACCCACAATTTTTTAGTCCCAACAAGAATTCAGCATCTTGGAACACTCTGTATCTATGTCAGAAATGTGGGACAGGTGAAGGTGAAACCATGCGAGCACATTTTGATATCAGTCAAAGCCAAATGGCAGACAAAGATTATGTTATGTGATCTATAGCTGGAGTGTGAACACTTGCTTGCCAAGCCCTAACAAGAATTTATATAAAGTATTTATTCAGGAACAATCTGCAACAGTGCTCCTACCCGTAAGCTCCCCTTCCTCTGTACTGCTCTACTGAGAAAAATGCACGCAAAGTGCAGCAGTAATATCTCAGTTAGGTGACAAACCAGATTAACAACAGACTCATAAATCTGGGCCCTTGTGAGGGCACACTGACATACAGAATGGCAGAAAGAAATGTATTTCCACTCTTTGGTCTGAGGGTGACAAGCACAACCCAGACCATACAAAGGAATTCAAGGACTGGGATCTCTGGAGATTCCAAAGCCACAAAGGACAGAAATCATTATAGAATCATGTAAATGAGTATTTAGATATTTTTACCAGAAGAAAACATTCCCTGCCTTCCCCGAGATCTATCATGTGCTTGGTATTGCTGAATACACACAGACATGCAGTCTCACATGAGCTCAAGATACGCCCATTCTGACAGAAAATGGGTGGACAATCCCATAGCCTAACTCCACTATTTATTCCATTAGAAAACACCTGGTGTACTGCATTCAGATGTGGAGTCATCAGCACAGGGGAGAGATGGACCTGCTGAAGTGTATCCAGAGGAGGGCAAGGGGTGATCCAAGAGGTGGAACACTTTCCCTACCAGGACAGGCTGAGAGCTGGGGCCGTTCAGCCCGGGGAAGGCTCCAGGGAGACCTGAGAGCAGCCTGTCAGTACTTAAAGGAGCTGTAAGAAAGAGGGGGACAGACTCATTAGCAAGACCTGTTGCGTCAAGACAAGGTGAAGTGGTTTCACACTAAAAGGGGGGAGATTTAGACCAGATGTAAGAAAAAAGTTTTTACAATAAGAGTGGTGAGGCACTTGCACAGGCTGCCCAGAGAGGCAGTGGGTGCCCCATCCCTGCAGAAGCTCCCAGACAGCCTGGATGGGGGCTCTGAGCACCTGATGGAGCTGTGGGTGTCCCTGTATTGTAGTGGAGCGGGACCAGATGGCCTTTAGAGTTCCCTTCCAGCTCAAGCCATTCTATGATTCCAAACATTCTGCAGCTGTGCCTTTTCCAGGTTACCACAGTGCCACTTCATCTACAGTGAATCCGGAGCAGAGATACAGAACCCACCAAAACAAGGTGCTATTGCCTTAGCACATATTACAACTAGAGCCTATTCTTAGCCCTATTAAGCTACTTTGAACCAAATTCCAAACATCATGAATAAGACACTTTAGTCATAGTGGACAGCCAGTTCGGTTGTCACATTTGTCCCAACACGTCTCCAAAGCATGGGAGCCCCGTGTCCACGGACCGCACGACGCACAACTCCTCTCAACACGACACTGAGCTCATATCGCGAACGTTCGCGTTCGGATCCCGAGCGGGAAGCGGCAGTGCGGGGAGACGGCACAAGAAGCCGGGTAGCTGTATGGGAGGGCAGACTTCTCCGCCCAACCCCCGCTCTGCCCCTTCCCACAGCCGCCCTGGGCCTCTCTCTCTCCCGGCGCACCCACCTCAGCCCCCGCTGCCCGAGCCCGACCCGTGAGCGGCCCCCGCCCGGCGCCACACTCGCTCACTTGAGGAAGTAACGCTGTCCCGTGTGCGTGAGCGCCATCTCCCAGCCGGGCGGCAGCGGCAGTTCGTCCGTCACGTCGTAGGAGCGCTGCCGGAGGTGCCCGTGCTGAGGCGCGGCGGCCGAGCCCACGAGCGAGGCGGGAGAGGAGTGCGAGCGGACGTGCTGCGCGGCGGCGGGCCGCGGCGGGGGTCCGCCCGAGTCCGTGCTGGACTGCCGCGAGTGCGAGCCCGAGTCGGGCTCCTTGAAGAAGGACTCGGGCAGGATTTTCTTCCGCCAGGAGCTAGGCCGGGGGTTCATGACCGCGTTGAAGAGCGCCTCGAGCTCCGTGTCCAGGTCCTGCGTGACGTGGATCACCTGCTGCCCCGGCGGTGGGGCCGCAGGCGCGGGGTTCATTTTCCCTAGTCAGACCCGACAGTGGGCGTGCGGGCGGGCGATGGCCGGGGCCAGCCCCGCTGCGTGGAGGACGCGTCCTGAGGAGCGCCGGGCGATCCCGGAGGCGCGCCGCTGTGTCGGAGCGGGCGGCAGCAGCGCGGTACTGCCTCTGCGCCCCCTCCAGCGACGGCCGCGTCCCGGCGGAGGGGCAGGCGGGTCAGCCCACGGGCAGCGCAGCGCCCTCCCCCGGGCCGGGCCGGGCCGAGTCGAGCGGCCCCGGGCCGCGCCGGGGCGAGGACTGCCCCGCCCCGCCGCGCGCTGCCCTCGGTTATGCAACGGCCGCGGAAACTTTGGATCCTCTGAACCGCTACGGGACAGGGCGGTCTCAGTGTGGCTTTGGTGTGCGGCGCTGGTGAGCGCTGTGCTCTCCGAGAAACCCTCACAGCCGCCCGAATCCTATTAGCGCGACCCACCCGCCCTTCGCTTCCGTCCCGCACGAAGTTTGCGGAGGCCCTCAGTAGGGCGGTGCTTGCTGGCGCCGGGCGTGGCGTGACGGCCGAGCGCGGCACCCGGCGGCCGCGGGCCTGGCCCAGGCTCGGACCCCTGCCGGGAGCCCGCGCGGGCTCCGCTGTGTGCCCGCCCGTCACGGTGGAGCGGTGCTCGGGGAACTTGGTGCGTTTCTTCTCGTGACACGCGGAGAGGACTTCTGGCAACCTCGTCAGCTTTGTTTTTAAGCCGTCGTTCAGGAAACTCGTGGCAGTATTCTGGAAGCAAAATGATGCTTAGAACAGTGTAGTAGCTTCAGAGTGTAATTTAGTGATGCTTTGGCAACGGGGTCATGTAATGGGGGGAAGGAGGGGAAGGGAAGTGTTAACGGGGACGTGTTGTACGGCTGCCATATGAATACCTGAGAAATGATTCATCCCTGTGCTGACAGGTACGGATTTAATTTGGAGCCGTATTGCAAATCTCCCTAGCTCACCCTCTGTGATACTGCAGATGCAGCTGTGTGGCTGCTTCCATTCCAGCTGCCTCTTTGCAGCCGCGTAGTGTATATACCAGATGCTAAAGCTGTGATCAGAATGCATTCCTGAGGCTTTTTGTAATATAAATGTCAATCATGCAATTTTTTTTTTGTGTGAATCTTGTCTTCCATTGTCGTTTTATTCTCATAATTCTAAAAAGAAGAAAAAAAAAAACAACAAAGAAAACCCAAACAACAACAACAAAAAACCCTCTTTTTGTGCGGAATAACTTTTGAATAATAACGAGAAAAAAAATTGCTTCAACTCAGTACTGCATTCATAAGAAATAATGACAGTAGTGTTCCCATATCAGTGTTGCCTTTTGTAATCGGAAGCAGTGCCTGTATGACTGCACATACAAAGGTATCACGTTGGCTATACTAACATAGAACTTTATTTAGTTGTTTTTCTTTTTTTTCATTTTATTTCTGCAGCTTGGACAGTGTCTAAGCTATTCTGATTTGTAAGAACATCTCCCCCTCCTCAGTAACCAGAGAGAAGGCTTTCAGGTATGTCTTTTTTTTTTTTTTTTTCCTGAACTAATCTCTTGTTTCTTGACTTCAGAAGCATTCACTGTTTTTAACTTCACATGGCTTCTCCAGCCAAGAACTTGGGCACTGCTTCTGAGCAGTCTTTGTCCCTTGATCAAGTGTCACACTGAATATGGGAAATGCAGATTCTGAGTTCATGGCAGAAGCCTGCACATGAAATCTGGGCTAAGATCAGCTTTTAGGAGCACATATTGCTCTTCATTTCCTGATTCCCTTGCTCCAGTAAATGTCCTCTCTCACTTATTTTTCCTTAGACTTCCTCTTCACATCTCATCAGCAAGCCAGTCTTCTTGTATTTTTTTGCCACATGTGCTGTATTTCTGATCAGGAAATCCAGCACTCCCAAGATTTGTTCACACTTCCCTTCCCTGACAATTTTCCCTGCTATCTTTCGTACCATTCTTTTGGTGCTTCCTTACTGGTCACTTGCTGGTGTTTTTACTAGCTCAGACAGCAGTGCTAATTGCAACACCTGCTCCAGAGTTATGCAGATATTCCATATGATTTTTCCCCTGTAATTTCCTCGTTTAAAACCTTTGGATATTAGATGATTGTCTATGTGTGTGTGCACTCTATTGTACAGATAATGATCTGAACATGAGTGCTTTTTCATACAGCCTTTACAAGGGCTTTTATGCTTCCTCCAGGCCTCTGTATCCTTGACACACCCATCTGTCTGCCATTACATTCCTTTCCAGATGACATGTCTACTCAAGGCAAGGCTCTGACAACCTTCATGGTGACATCTCATCTACGTTAATTAAAGCACTTCCAGAAGATAGGATTGCATCTTATGAGTAAGTATATACCTATCTGTTTTAAGCTTAAGCAGTATTTATTGCCGCTAGAACTTTCTCCTTTAGCAAGATAGTATTTACTAGTGTTTCAGCTGTATTTTTTTACTGAACAGTAAGATTAGCTGCTATTGTATGACTTGGTGTGGGCTAAAGCATTTTCATCCACTAGTCTAAAAGTGATTAAAAGTGTAAGTACAAATTCTCTTAGTAGTGTTGTTATTATTCTTATTTTAGAAACAAGTAACTTCCTTCTTTTGGCACAAAGATAGGATATGACCACCGGCACTTAAAGGAAATGATTCAATACATTCAGGTCCTTGGGAGACAATGGCATTTTGCTGGGTGTGGGATTAAGTGATAAAGGAACAAAAATGATATAAAACGCTTCCTTATCATTACTTCTTTCTTCTAATTACAGTATCATGCACTGTAAAAAATAAGAGCATTACATTATCTCAATTATATGTGCTGTTCAACTGTTTTTGAATTGTACAGACATTTTCTTACACAACTGGAGGATTTATGACAGTATAGTACTTTTTGTATACCCTAGTTGTAGTACATCTTCTAGTGGCAAATTCTATCTATACATAAGTGCAAAGCCAAGTAAACAGATCAGAAGAAATAGGTGCACTTCCAAATGTACTATTAGATAATGAGCACCTATTGGTTTAAACATCAGCCATGTTGTCATTTTCGATCTAGATTTCTTTTTTTTTTTTTTTTTTTTCCCTGCCCAAGAAAGCTGGCACTGATGAATATGTGCATATGATGTCTATTAGAAAGATTTCAGGAGTCCCTTGAAAAATCTCATGGTTCCTGTGTAACTGAGTAACAGTCATACACTGCTAACCTGGGAAAGCATTCACACTTCCTGCCTTCTGCTTTGGTATGTGCTGCACAAAGAGACTTTCAGTGGTCATTGAGTGCTTCAACTTGCTCACGTATGATTTAGCAAAGCACAGCCATATGTAAAATGAAAGTTTTAATTTCTCCAAAATAAATAATGGAGAACAAGGAATAAAATGTAATAGTAAACGCAGTACATAATGTTTCACTATACGAAGATACGTGTGTTTTGAAAGTGAAATAGGTGCATTAAAACATTGTGCAGTTTGTCATGCTAATTAATAGTTTATATTTGCTTTTGTGAGAATTGCTTGTTTAATACCCATATTTTTATGTGTTACGCTCCTGGTAGTAGTTCTAAGTTTGTCTAATTTTAAAGGGACTTCTTGCAACAAGGGTAGGCTTGTGTAAATGTATTTTGTTTTTTAATGAAGGGGTTAGTGCATAAGATTCTATTTTCATTCGTGTGCATTTCACAGCTACTTATTTCTAATGTAGCTAACAGCTTTTAGACTTTGGCTGGCACCTCAGGATGTGTGCAAAGCATATCCTGTGCAGCCAACTTTGATGTGGTTTATTTAATACACAGACATGCTGTATATTAACAAGTTTCACCAGAACAGCTATGTCAGCGTGTCTCCCCCCCCAGCCAACATCTCCAGGCCAGTAAAACCTCAAATGTAGACACAGTCTGCTAGCTAAAAAAGAACTTAGGACAGCTCAGTTTGTGTCATTTTGTAAATTGATGTAATGTCAGTGACAAGAAGGCTATGTGAGCATCTAGAGATGACGGCACACACTCATTTTAGAAATAGCTGCACTAACCAAAAAGTTGCACCGATTTTTGTGTCTTAGAGGTTGGCCTCCTTACAGAAAAGCCAGGAGAATGGGACATACAAACACTGCTCATTCACGCCAATACAAAGTGAGTAAAACACTTGAACAGTTTGTGCCAGTGATCTGGAAAAACCTGCAGTGTCTAGCTTGCAAGCAGCTAAAGCCTTATCAAATATTACCACACTGGAGATAGAGCTGTGTGTTTCAGCTCCATTGCTCCATTCCCAAGGAAATAGTGAGAGAAAGTACACAAGCATGCCATCATCAGTTTGTCTCAGGTGGCTTAAAATGGTGATGAAATTGAGGTTTGCTAATACAGCTCACTTTGTACTTAAATTAAATAGGAAAAAAAAAAAAATCACTTTTGTAGGAATTGTGGTAATTTACATTTATCTTGGGAAAAAAAAAAAAAAAGATCAGCAGGAGTATTGAAAACAATTGTGCTGCAATACACCAGACCCTGGCCACAAAGCAAACACAGAGTGACAGCAGACTTCCTTCCCCTTATTTAGATAACTAAGAAAGAACATGGTTTTACGTATGGAGTTTCACCAGGCTATTTCTAATCTTGGACTTCCTTTCCTATACACTATCCATTGTTACATTACAAAGTCACAGTATAGGAAATAGGTGTTCTTATATAAACTGGAACCAAAACAATCACAGTCATACCTTTGAACTCATACGTATACTTGTTTCATCAATAGCAATACACTTAGGTCTAATATATTCAAATATTACATTCGGAAGATAATTTTAAGATGAACTTAAGAGTTCAAAGGATTTTCTGTTAAACAAGAATCCCAGGCCCAATCCAAAATTCAGACAGTGATATATATGCGTGTGTAAATCTGAACTAACTTCATGCCTGTTTCAATGAAAACAGTTTTCCCCATAGAATTCAGGAAACATCAAATTAATCAGAAAGCCAGATGACGGGTGAAAGAATATTCAGTTCAGTACATTAAAAGATTGCAGGAATGTTTGATAGGGACAAGCAGAAATACGAGAAGATAAAACTTGTAAGGGAGTCTAAATGTGCCTTAGAGATGGGGAATCAATTAAAACTCAGGTCAGTACGTTTTATAAAATGGATTGCAGTCATACACAGCTCATTCAAAAGGGTATAAAAAACAGGAGGAAGAAAAGCACCGCTTTGTGAATTTACTCAGTGCTTAAAGGAACATGAACATTTACAACACTGAACAAACCATGTCATCCTGAGTTTAAAGAATTTAATGCTCTTTGCTAAATGTTTTAACAAATTGATTAGCAAGTTCAAAGGAAACAAGATGCCAACCAGTGTTTTACATTGCTTTGAAATACTGAAAGTTTTATTGTTTTAGTTTAAAATTGATTATGAATTCGGAAAATGCAAAGTGAAACACGGTTCTAGCAGAGTCTTGAGACCATCAACAATTTATAATGAAAGAGAAACACTGAAAATGATTGTACAGTGAACCTCCTCCATTGTGAATGAAAAACAATTAAACTTTCTGCCCTCTGCTGTTTAAATCAGGTATTTCTGCACTTCTACATACAAGTATAGATGGAAGAAACATTCCTGCAAAGCATCATTCTCCCCACATACAAATCTGTGAGGGAGCACATAGCTGAAGGCTGAGTCTTACTTTGCTTTTCAGGAAACTGTCTATCTTATGCTTCCAATACTTGGACTTCTAGTTCTTATATGCATTTAGAAGTCTGCACCAACACGATGTTCACCTGAATTTAGTGGTCTATAAAAAAAAAAAAAAATAAAAAAAGATGCCAAGGATGCACTTATCTACTTGCCAACTGCTTACATCATAAAGCCAAAAGTTAATAGAAGTACAGAGGAAGGGCAGTTATTTGGGACAAAATTCTTATATTTTAAGAAAAACATTCAAATTGTTCTGTAGTAAGGTTAATAGGTAATATCTTCTGTATTTAAAAGGCTTCTAAAGATGGAATATTAATGCATTCAACTTCCTCGCAGGATACTCAGAATTTAGTGTTTGTAAATTCCTTCAAGTTTAGAACACACCACCATCTACAAAGCAAGTCCAGTCAGTCACTTTCTTCAAAGTGATGTAACTTCTTGAGAGTTAATCTGCTTTTTTTTGTTGTTGTTGTTATAAATAAAAAAATCTATTCCAGATTTACAAAAGGTAATTATAAAAAGGCTTCAAATGTAACTTTCTTCTTAGATAATGTAGAAATAAAATGGAAAAAAAGCCTATAAAATAAGATGGGTTAAAAGTAGTAACAGTAATAGTGAAAGGAGACATAAAAAACTTCCGGGACATGTATCTAAAACTTGTATATTTACTGCCATGAGCAAAGACTATGGCTGTAGTGAGGAGAGACAGAATAAAAACACCCATCTACATATAGACTGGTTTTGTATTTTTCCTGAAAATACAGGCCAATTACATCAAAACAAACCAACCCCAACGAATCAGAAATCCCAAGTTATAACTTCTGATCATATTTAATTACCACGTGCTGTATGAGAAGAAAAATAATCAACGTATGCAGATGGCAATTGAAACACTTTGCTGATTCACTTATGGGGAAGGAAATCACATTGTAGACATGCTACGTAAAACAGTTAAAACACTGAATAAGCAACTCTGAATTTGAGAAAATGGACTTTTTTTTTGTTAAGCGGTAGTTGCTTATTGATTGAAGCACTTTTGCCATGCAAGTAGTACTTAGTTCCTAAGTTCTAAACAGAGAGAAAATAATTCATTTGTGAACGTGAGAGCTCAGTTGGTACAGAAATGTACGGCGTCACTACAAAAGTCACTGCCATAATCTGAATGTGAAGGTTCTCGTCTATTTATTCTCTCCAGTAGAGCTTAAGGGATTTATTATGCACTCTCACTAGTGACAGTGAAACACTAATTGGTAAAACTACTTACTGTTGTCACAAGAGCTATGAAATATTGCATATAAATACAACTGAAAAGTGTCTTTTAGCATAACCTTTGGAGGACAACTTTCTTAAATACAGAAAGGCTTTATTTACTCTGCAGTACTTAGCTTGACTTTCATTTGTAAGAACAATATCCCAATGGGGAAAAAAGCCCAACCCAACCTGTTGTATCACAACACAAAGATCTGGTTTACCAGAAATTAGCCGTTTTCTTAACTGGCCTACTAGTCAGTAGTTTTCAACTTTTCAGATCACCTTTAACTGTAGAAATAATCAGCACACTAACTTTCGCTTAGGTCACAAGACCTTTTATAGGAACTGCTACCCATGGAAATGCCTGCCTAGTAAGGCTTACAGATAGCTTTGTTAGAATTGAAGTTCTTGTCATGTGCAGGTCTCACCACAAAGCTGGGAACTAAGTTTTCCTAACATGCTACATTGCTGCTTTGTGAAAACATTTCCAGTACACTTAACAGGAAGCAGGTGTTGGGAGAAGCAGCAGCTGTGTAACACCTAGCCTCTGAGTTGGCTGGATCCCTTGGACAGAAAGGCAGTAGTCCCACAGGTACACTCATATTTCTACACCTACAGAAGTCTAGATGGAAGAAACATTCCTGTAAAGTATCATTCTCACAAGCGTAGGTATTAAATAGGTATTTTTATTTCAAAACAGAGGCAAAAACAGAAAAATCTGCTTAATAAATGTAAAAAACGTGCACAATCTCCTATAATATTGAGACAGCATTAATTATGTAGAATGTAGAAAAGCTCTTAAAGTAGAACCATACTAACTTAGAGCTAAAGGAAGTCTCAGTACAGCATAATAATTTTCTACATATGTAAGTAATGTAAAAGCAATTACCCATCTTGTATCAGGCAGGTGTGTAAAGTTAGCACTAGAAAATGTTCAGCCTATAATTACTGACTCAAGATCCTGGCCCAGGAAAGCATTACATCTGATCCAGATGTTTATTTTTCTTGACACGCGTTAGTGAACATTGAGTGCCGACTATGAGGACAGTCTTGAATGAATTCTATTTCATGTTTCGTACTATTCTCTTACAATGGTTTGTCTTCATTTCCCCCAAGGCTTGTTCCAATTGCTGAATTAGATGGAGGAGGGTAGAAGGGTCAGTTTGTAACACTTGGGTAATTAGATCTTCATTCTCATTAAGATGGAGCTTTATAGTCACTGCAGGATTAATTTGTTGCCTCAAACTTCTGCTCGCAAGCTGTGTGAGGGTTTAAAGGAAATCAAAATAGAGAAACAAATAAGAACAACAATGGAAGATAGTTGAGAACTTTTATATTGACAGTTCACAAGAAGTTTTCAGGACTTGCTTGCAGGTCTGTTTAAAGAAATCAATAATCTTCATTCACATGAAACACAATCTATTAATTATTTTTATAATTAGGCAATACCCATCCACTGTAATTAATGCATTCAAAACATTTATGAAAATTAGCTGAAAGACTGAATATATTTAGTATATGCTAACTTTATAATGCACAATGGAGCTACAAATTCATTTTTCATAAAGCAATAAATACTTTGCACCGTTACACATCCTGTTCATCTTACAACTACTTCAGTGCAATAACAAAACTATGTCTGTTTGAAATATATGAAAATACTGCTATTTATATTACTTTGAAATAATATAAACTCATATCTTTATAGTTGCTTGTGCTATTAAAAAATGCAATGCAAAACACAGAGTACCAATAAAAAAACCCAGAAGTTACCTGCACATCTAGTCTCCATTCAAGGCTATGATAGCTGGGAAGCTTTGGTGCCAGCTCACCAAGAATGCTTCTGATCTCCTTCCTGTTATCAAGGTAAAGCTGAAGCAATAATTTGTTCAATTCATCTGGGAATCCCAAAACATGAATGGAATCTTGGAAGTCCATCTCAGAAATCTGGAAATTAACAATTCAGGCCTTACTACAGAGCTATGTAATAATCCTTCTCAACAATAGAACTGTTAACTAAACACCATACATATTGTGCAGTGCAGTTACTTTACTGCAGGAATACACAGAGATGAGTCTACAACTAGAAGAAAACAAATAAACAGCACATTTTCACGTATTTGAGAACAAAATACAACAGAAAAACAAGCATCTGATGTTTGCAATAATTAAGTACATTTCTAGACAATCAACTTAGCAACAGTATGTAGTATTGATACTCAAGCTACAAATGCTCTGAAATGGACTGCATATATAGTATACATATAAGAAGGCACCAGGTGCAACTTCAAAGCCTATCAAAACTATCAAGACAAAACAGCCCTCTGAAGTCGATCTTCCCAGGTCAATGCCTGTGCTGAGCTGGAGGAGCTCAGTTCAGTACTGCTGACATAGCAATTTAATCTACAGTCACACATTACAATGCATACATACAGTAAGAATTCTGTGATTAGCTATGCTTTACCATAGCACCACTGCAATTTATCTGTCAGTCAAGGCACCTTCCTTCAAGGCAACGTTCTGCACTAGTTAATTCTCCTCTCTACCTTCTCTTCAGAACAACATCTGCTTAACTTAGAATTACTTGCCTATGGATCCCTTTTCTGTATCTCCAGTGTTCAGTCTGCCATGTCAAAAAGAAGCCTATCCAATGGAGTTATTATCTAGCTGTAATTCTTTTACTATCTGCTCACGCTCACCCTGAATTTCCGACGTCAGCATTTGAAAAAGCTCGCAGGCAACACAAGGGGAATACTTACTCTGGGTTAGCAGCACATGCAGAAAAAAACAGCTTTGCTGAAGTTGTGTTATTTGAACAGAGCTTAATCCTGAAGCACCCTTCATTATACAGGATGAAGGATTGGGTGTTTCTGTGATGCACTGTCAGAGCGTTATGCTTTGGTATCAGGGACGCTGCATACAACTCCTGTTCTCCAGGTTGAAGCAGTGTTTTAATAAGAATACTGCAAGATACACCTCTTTCATTTAAATAAATAAAAATGCATCACATCAAAACTTCGACTTTCCCCTTTTCATCAGTATTTTGTAACTCCTATTGCTCTGCAGACATCCCTGAATTCACCATGTAAGGTATTCTCACCATGAGCTTGGAGCTTTCTGTAAGAAGGTACATCAGTCCCTCCACCCCGTGCTGCACAGTGTCAATGCCAGCGTTGAGCTTTCCTTTAAAGAAAGCAAAATTCCTTTTAGGCCCTTAAAAAACTGCCATAGCCGTAACACACACAGCCATGTATTTACTCAAAGCTGGTGGAGTACACATAGAAAAAAAAAAAAAAAGTGGAGGTGGAACACCCTGCAAACAGTAATGAGAGCGACTCAAAGTGGCCAAGAAATAAAACAACAGAAACCCAACCGGTTACGGTACGATGCCCGGATCACAGCCCACTTCACAGTGCGGTCTGTGAGCAAGTCCGACGCGCGCTCCGGGCGCTCCCTGTTGCCTTCCGCGCGTCCCGCGGCCCCGCGGTAATGGCGCGGCAGCGCCCCCCGCCCCGCCCCGCCCCGCCCCGCCTCTTACTGGCAGCCGCTTCGCAGGCCTTGGGCGCCGCGCCGCGCCGCAGCAGCTCTACGGCCAGGTGCCCCAGCTCTCCGACGGCTGAAACAAGAGGAAGCGGCTCCGCTGTAAGGTCAGGTCGGCCCAGCCATCAACTGCCACTAGCCGCTCCCGTCCCGCCCGCCACCGCTCATCCCCCACAGCCCCCAGGTGAGGACCGACGGACGGTCAGCGCCGCAGAAGCCCCACCGCCAGACCTGCGCCGCCCACGCGGGTCAGGCAGCCAAGGTGCGCCTTCTGCTCCTCCGACAGCACCAACAGCATCACCGCTCCTGGGGACAGGAAGAGGTGGGGCGGGGAGGTGGGCGGGCCGGAAGGGTACGGTGTCCCGCCCCGCCCAGCTGCGTCACGCGCCCGTTCCTGAGCGACGTCCGGCTGGAGCAATGGGGTGCCGCGGCTCATAAGTTCCTTGGGGGCGGGACTTTGGCCGCTGCTGCTGGGCAGAGGTGAGCGCGCCATGGAAGCGGTGTAGGTGCGGCCCTCGGCTCTTACCGCCGGGCCTCGTGCCGGCCCCGCAGGTGAGGGGGCTGTGGGCTGAAAGGGCGGCCGCGTGCCCTGGCTCCTACCCACTGCGCGGCGTTCCGGCTTCGAGGCCGTTTGTGCGGCGCTGGGCCTGCCGCTCGTTGCGCAGCGCGTATTCGCTTCCGCCCTGGCCGCGCCGCCTCGCAGCGTTGTTGCGGCTCCGGGCGGCGCCTCGCTGTCGGGCGGAGCGCTTCGTGCCGCGGGTCGGGCTGTGGAGGGAGGCCGGATGGGGCCCGAGTGCTTTGCGGGTCGCTGCCGGCCGGGCAAGAGGCCGTAGCGCAGCGCCTCGCCGCCCAGCGCTGAGGTGAGGCGGCGGGGCGGGGCGCTGCGCTGCGCTGACCGCAGGAGAGCGGCAGTGGGGAGGAGCGATGCTGCGGCGGCCGGAACTGAGCGCGGAGGGCTCTGTCTGCGCGGCAGGTTTGGGTCCTGGCAGCGGCCTCGGGCGGCGCTGAGGGAGGTGGAGGTTGGTGATGATGGGTTGCCATCGGAATGCAGAAAGTCGTGGCGCGGGGATGTTCGAGATACACGTGAGAGCTGCGATGGCGTTTGTGTAACTGTCCCTTGTGCTGTGGGGTTTTGGAAGCCGCACACTGATGCGTTCGGAAGGGGCGGCCTGCTGAAAACGCCGTCGCTGTTTGTGGCGGGATGCACTCTGATGCATTCTCTTTGGGCGTTGTAATCCTGAGCGGCATTGAGATGGAATTTCAGGCTTTTAAATGTAGATGTGAAAATCAAGGGGTTGTTTGTTTGTTTTTTTTCCTGCTAAATGGTTAAAACAACTATTTTCTTGAGAACTGAAGCATGAGCATAACTGTATGGGCAGGGGATTGGCTTTGCTGCCTTTTACTATGACAGAAACTTTGAGCGGACTGAAAAATGCATTTCTGAATGTTTGATGTTTATGTGTGCTTAGAGAGGCTCTGTTTGAGGATAGTTGCCAGGAGCTCCAAACTCTCTGTCTGCTCATTGTCCAGCACCAAATCATTGCTTGATGCTCTCTGATCTAGGCTTACTCCCAAGGCTTGTCCGTGCTGGCAGACCGACTGCTGGGACTGCAGCTAGCAGAGTGTTTTCCCCTCAGGTTACACGTTCTGATCTGGGAATCAGCTTGTAGGTGTTTAAAGATGGTGTTTGTAACACAGTGAGATCCTTGTTAAAATGAGAAGCAATATCGTGTTCTCCGCCTCTGTAAAAAGTTTAATTAGAAATATTTATTGTGAAGTCAGAAGTACTGCTTCTGCCTTATGTCTATGGGAAATGCCTTGGCTGATGTATTTGAAGTTCATGTAGGTGCTTCATCACCACCGTAGTGCCCTCAGTACATTCTCCTCCCCAGCCCTGACCTGATGGTCCTGTTCTATCGGGTGGAGGTGCGCAGCTCCCCAGGCTTAGTGTGTTTTACAAGTTCTGGAATGCAGAGTGGGAAGCAGTCTGAAACTCCCACGGTTGCATAATGAGAACCGTCGGCTGTCTAGAAAAGCACATGTAAGCACTGAGGATTTATGCAGGAGAAGTTAAACTTCATTTGTGTAGTCTGCATCTTAGCTTTTAATTGCATACACCTCTGTTTCTGTGTACTGTAAGTTGCCTTACTCAAATAAAGAGTATGGTCTACAAATAAGCTGTGAAATTTCCTGAAGCTTAAGGCTTTCTGGGGTGTGTTTGAGTTGGTAGTTCATGGGCCTGGAAGAGTATGTGTGTAACTGTTTGGTGAAAAGACTATATATGCTCGTTGTTAGCATGAACAACTTTAGTTGCTTCTGTCACTAAACCATTTTTTGGATGGTTGCCCTTTTACTCTGCCAGTTTCACAGATGTTGCTGGGGCTGACAGCTTTGGGAAGCTGGGAAATTGTAATTTAGAAATGAAAATTCACAAATTTCATAATTCATTACAAGTTCCTGTGACTGTAACTTCTGTTCTTCTTAACAGTTGGAAGTTTCACAAAGCATCATGTGTCTGAATGATGGCTAATCATTGTCTCTTTAAAGACTGGGTTATGGCCGTAGCAATATTACAGGAAGAAACTGTCAGCTGAAACTTGTCTGGGGGGAGCAGAGGTTGTGATCTTTGGTGTCATGTTGCCCTTTTGTAGGGAAGGACATCTAGAAGAGAGGCAGGTTCTTCCCTCCTGCTTCTAACCACCATTGGCTGTGCATGTTGCCATGGGGCTGTGGCTGAGGACACATTTTCTGGGAGGCAGTGATGGTCAGACAGTGCCCTCCTGTCTGACTGTAGTACAGGGTGGTTTGGGGAGGCTGAGTGGGGATCATTCCCCATTGCTCTTCCTTATGCTAAAGAAGTTTGTTTTTGTTAGGATGGTCCTCTTTGAAGAAAAATGGGAAAGAAATTAAGCTTAAAGTATATTGGCCCCTTCTTCTAGTAGCTTTGTTTGGAATAAACTTCCTGAGGGAGTTCTGTCATTCCTTTTGAAGATTGTATCCAGCAGGTGATGTCAGTGGTCCAGTGGGATCGCAGTGTGGAATCAGCGGTTCTGCTGCACCTGGTTGGGGCGGTCCGGTTGTAAGATGGTAAGGTGCAGGAGTGAGCAGCAGTTGTGGTCTCTGAGACGTTCTGTATACAGCAGCATTGTTGTTAATAATCCAGGTTATAGTATAGTTATTTTATAATCCAAATCTAGAAAACATCTCTCAAGTTAAAATACTCCTAAAGCTTTATAAAATGCTCGTATAGATTAGCGCTCGTTGAAGCAGATTTTGTATCACCAGCACTTTAGTGAAGTTGTCCACTGATGATGAGTTCTGTTTTGCCAAGTGAAAGCTGAGGAAGTGCAATGTTTAGCAAAGTCATAAAATAAGTAAAGAGTCAGAGAAACCAAACATTGGTTTAATTATATGTATGTATAATTTTTGTATATTGGCATGGCAGTAACCCAGCCTTTGTTTTGGGAGCACTGCACAGGAAGGAGGCCTCTCACATCCGACATGTAGGGCTGGGGAAGGAGCTCAGGCAGCTGGCAGTACTCTCATCCAGGCTCTGCTTTCTGCTCCCTAGAAATGTCTGCCCTCCTCTCAGCAGCCGATCCTGAAGTTCTGCTTACATTTCTCAACAGCATACATTAAAGCTGTGTCAAACCCCACATAACCAAATGCAGTGGGAAAAACATAAAACGGTAGGAATCTGTGAAGTAAAAAGTATTAAAAGGTACATCTTATGTGTAAAGTCAAGGACTGAGGTGTGAGGGAGGAAGTACTGCCTTTATGGCCAGTGGGGTGCCTTTTGTTTGCCATGTGCCCTTCGTGCGTAAATAACTGTACAGTTTGATCTCAGTCTCCCCCCCCCATAACCCTGTTTTGTTCAGTACAGGGGCAGTGGGCAGAAGTGAACCTTCTTCTCTCCCTTGCCCTCCTGCCAAGTTTTTAGGTGCTTGATTTTTCCAATGCAGCTAGCAGAATTTTCAGCTTACTGAGAATGATTCTCATACAGTTGCCTCTTGATGATATTACAGACTGAAAAAGTGGCAGTGGATTACCAGCCCACAGGACTGAGCACTTTGGATGAAAGCTTTCCAGAGATACCATTTCTCACTGCGTGTGAAGGGATGTGTCAAATACTGCAGCTTTTTTCCATGTTACATGTTTGTGTTTTTGTGGGACTGATAGGATGAAGTCAGGGACTTCAGCAGGGGGGCAAGTATCATTTGCTGGTACAAGAAAGGCATTCAGACCCTTATTTTGTATTCTTAATATTTTTATGGGAAAACCATATTTATATGGCAAGGCATAATACCAAAATGATGATTTTCTTTCCTCTTTCTGCTTCTTCTTGCTTTTTTTTTTTTAATTTTCCTCTTTGACTAATGATAATTCAGCACTTTAAAAGAACTGTTTCTGTTTGCAAACATGTGCTTCTGCTTCCAAAGAGATAAGTTGTTCGTTTTACTGAAAATAATTAACAAAGCGGAATTAATTTCCTTTTAATACCATAAATTGTTGATAAGCATATGAAATACTTTAAAGAGCATTTGTTTTTTAAAGGTCTCAAAAATGCTCACACTTCACAGGAGACCAAACCATCTGAATTCTGGGTTACCATCCTGCTCACTCATCCCATTACACACTTGTGTGTTTCCCTGGAGTTAATAGAATTTGCTGTTAGTTGATACTTACTGAAATTAGCTTTGCAAGTGTATATTCTGAGTAAACGGTTTGAGTAGAATTACTTCAGGCACTTAAGGAATTTTGATGGCTTGGGTTTCTGTTAGAAGAATTGAATATTAAAATTAAGAATGTCTGAGGGTAATTAACGATGTGTGAGTGCTTATTTCTTTGTACCACTTATGTTGCCAATTGTTGCCTGAAGCTTTTTGAAGTGCTATTATTATAACTTTTGCTTTATGCAGGCAGTCCTATCAGGAGGTTACATGCTCTTGGTAAATGGGATTTTTTTTCTCTAAAATAATAATATAAATTAAAAATCATCAAGAAGATATTCTGCTTTTACTTTTGAGAGATCTTTTAGAGGATAGCTTTTAGCTGACCAATAGAGCTCAGTAAAATGGCAGAGGAAAGAATTGCTACAAGCCTTGACTTTTTTTTTTTTTCCCCTGTTTTACAGATATTAAAGTATGCTGTTGTCAATAGGAATGCTGATGTTGTCTGCCACACAGATATACACTATTGTGACTGTTCAGTTATTTGCTTTCCTGAATCTCTTACCGGTGGAGGCAGATATTTTAGCGGTAAGTGTAAGTATATTTTTCTACACAGGTGAAATCTCTGTAGAATTGAATCTTCTAAACTAATCTATTAATGAATAAGTGCAGTAAATTTTGTAATAGGTTGTTTGGAAGAGGGTTGCCTTAAGGCTTCAGTTCAATACCAAAATAAACTTCATTTTGAAGTGGTCTGTCAGATGTGTGCTCAGACACCTCACAGTGAAAACACTTCATTCCTTTACAATCATTTAGGAACTTCCAATCTGAACACATGTTTTTTGGCATGTTATAAATCTGTTAAAACAATTCTATGATCATTTGGTTTAGGTAGCAATTTAAGTTTTGATGGTGAGTGCCATTTTGTAGGATAACTCTATCCAAATCAAGTAAATAAAATATTCTGCCCATGGCTAGTTAGTATTATTTATGTCTGTGCTGGAGCTTTGTCAGTGAAGCTCTTGTATGTGCTGCACCTACATATATACATATCTTAAATAATCAGAATAATATTTTTCAGGTTTTAAATGCTCTTTGTGTTGTTTGTGATGTAAGGCAGATTAATGAACTAAACACCCAGTGGCTAAGGATGCTCCTGGGTTGCTCACTGCTAATGTTATGTATCTTGTACTTTTATGGAGGATTGAAATAATTCAGTCTATTCCACTGGAATAATTCAATCTATGTGCTGTAAATCTATTCTCTGCTATTCACAGTGACATCCAAAAAATGTATTAATATCATGTCAATTAATTTAGAACAGAGTGAAAATCCTTGAAGCAAGTATTCAAATAAAAGTACATACGTTTATGGCAATGTGGGGTTCATGAATACTGAGTTATGTTATTTGGGTCCTGAAATTGTTACTACTCTGTATTGTGTTTTGTAGATGGAAAAATTTAAGAAGCAGTGCAGATAGATAACTGTGCTGTTGTGCCATTGACATTCTGTAGTGAAATGATAAACTCGATTTTTACTGTAGGCTTGATCTTTTCTTTCCTTTCTTTCTGACTTAGCCCACATTTCCTCTGTTCATAATAAAATTTATTTTTATGCTTACTGCTTCCTAGCTTAGAAAAAAATTTTGTAAGCTTAGTTTAATTTCTCTGTTTAAGCTTCAGCATGCACTGTTCTAAAATAATTAAATCTAAAAATGAAGTGTTTTTTATTCTGGGATATTTGGGTAATGACTGGTCTATTTTGAGAATGTCTGTTAAGCAGGATTTGAAGGGATGAAGCCAGATACCTGCTAAAACTGTACTGTTTGAAAAGGAGAGAATAAAACGCTTAGGAGATCTTCAGAAGAAGAGGACGCGTTTGCACACTGTTAGGGAGTTGAAGGCATACAGATAGGTTGTGATTTTGAAAGACTTCTTGGGTTAATGATTGTCTGGAGGGTAAAATTCCAGGCAAATCTTTCGGTCTGCCAAGCGAAGAAATTCTTTCTTTACTGGTTTACATTTATGTTTATACTTGTTTGTTCTCACACAGTTGCAGCCTCAACTGAAGGGATAAGTTTGTATAAAGTACTTGTATGTGTATTTATATATATATATATATATATATATATGAAGCGTGTTTCTTTTTCTTTTTTTAAATGAGGGATAAAAATAAGTATGTTTTTATCTGACTCTTAGCTTAAATTGGGACTTGCAAGTAATTTAGGGGATAGCGTGTGTGATGCAAGCTCAGGAAGACCACTTTGAAGGTAGTAGGTGAATGAATGATGAGGACAGCTTACTGGCACAGAGCTGTGCTGCCTGATTTCAGGATGGAAGATCGGGGGAAAGATTGTGTGAAGCAGATTGATTACACAAAACAAATGCCTTTCCTTTGAGCTTAGCTCCATTGCTACCTTTTTCCCTTCCACTTTAGTAAAGTCTGTGGAAAGAGACCTTCTTTGAAGTCTTTTCCCTTTGAAAGAATTAAGATAGATCATGATAGTGTGGTGTTGTTTTTTTTTAATTAGAGTTCCCATGTCTAAATCTTGCAATTAGGAAATGCCGCCTTCTGAGATAAGCGTGATTCTTTCTTCACTATCATATGTAATGATACATGTTTTGTGATACAGTAAGCAGTTACTGTAGAATTCACAGCTTTCTTCAGGAAACTAATTTTATTTATTTATTTTTACTTATGTTGAGAAGGCATTTCAGCATATGTATGTTCTTCACTTTTTATTGTCTGGATTCTCCATTGCTAACCAGCTCATACAGCTATGAAAGATGTCACGAGGAAGGAGGAAACAAAGCTTCCACTGATTTAAGGTCTTTACAGTATTCCTCTGTTTGGAAATGAATGCTCATTGTTTGTGTAAAAGAAAACTGTAGAGCTGGTTTTTTTGAGATTTCTATTTCACAAATATGGTGATATTTGGGTTGTAGAGAGAGATTTAATGCCCAGGGTTATTGCTTACTAAATAAATTCTTGTTTTGACAACTAGTTAAGAAAAGAATGAAGTTGCTGTGTGAGTGGAAGACTAGTGGAAAAGTAATTCTGTGGCTTCATTGATGTGCTTTCAGAAGGTCCCATCTCTGATAAAAACTTTAATCTAAAAAAAAAAAAAAAAAGCCACAGTGTTGTTTATTTGTATTTACTCTTGTTCATAGAATCATGTAATGGCTTGGGTTGGAAGGAACCCCAGGGATCTAGTACCAACCCCACTGCTACAGGCAGGGCCACCAACCTCCAGATCTGGTACTAGACCATGCTGCCCAGGGCCCCATCCAACCTGGTCTTGAACACCTCCAGGGATGGAGCATCCACAGGCTCTCTGGGCAGCCTGATCCAGCACCTCATCATGCTCTGTGAACAACTTCTCCCTGACATCAATCTAAGCCTTCCGTCCTTGAGCTTAAAGCCATTCTGCCTTGTGCTATCACTGTCACCTTGTGCTACCCAAGTAAAAAGTTGATTCCCCTGCTTTTATAATCCTCTTTTAAATACTGGAAAGCTGCAATGAGGTCACCCCACAGCCTTCTCTTCTCCAGGCTGAACAAGCCCAGGTCTCTTAGCCTGTCTTCACAGGGGAGGCGCTCCAGCCCTCTAATTATCTTTGTGGCCCTTTTCTGGACCCTCTCTAACAGCTCCACATCCTTCCTGTGTTGGGGGCCCCAGACCTGGACACAGTACTCCAGATGGGGTCTCACGAGGGCAGAGTAGAGAGGGACAGTCACCTCCCTGTCCCTGCTGGCCTCCACTTTTGTGATGGAACCCACGATACCATTGGCCTTCTGAGCTGCAAGAGTACACTGCTGACTCATGTTCAGTTTTTCATCCACCAGGACCCCCAGGTCCTTCTCTGCAAGGCTGCTTTCAAGGAGTTCTCCCAGTCTGTATATATATATCTGGGATTACTCTGACCCAAGTGCAAAACCTTGCACTTTGCTATGTTGAGCCTCATTAGGTTCACCCAGGCCCACCTTTCAAGTTTGTTGCGGTCCCTCTGGATGGCTTTACTTCCTTCTAACGTGTCAACTGCACTGCTCAGCTTGGTGTCATCGGCAAACTTGCTGAGGGTGCACTTGAGCCCATCATTGATGAAGATGTTGAAGAGCACTGTTACCAAGACAGACTCCTGGGGGGCACCACTCATCACTGGCCTCTACCTGGCCATAGCGCCATTCACCACAGCCCTCTGTTGTATATTTCTGTCCTGTTGCAAACCTGAATTTTCTTTAAAATTTATTTCTTGTAGTATAACTTCGAAAATGGAACTCAGACCTTTGATGATCTACCTGCCAGATTTGGCTACAGACTGCCAGCAGAAGGCCTGAAGGTATTTCATAAACAAATAAAACCACAAACCCACATCCTGTTCTGTTTGTCTACTGTAGTTAACACATTTCAAATGTAAGATGTGTAGATGGATGAAATTCACATTAAGGAGATCTCACTGAAGATGAAATGGAAAAGGGACTCAGTGGTAGAACTGAGTTGATAATAAGAATTTGCTTGGCTATTATTTGAAAATACTGTTTTCTTATATTTGTCTGAAAACTGTTTTGTTCAGCTGAGGAGAGGCGAAGCTGACATTGTTCTGTTACTGTTTTTCAGGGATTCTTAATAAATTCAAAACCAGAGAATGCATGTGAGCCTATAGCCCCCCCTCCGCTGAGAGACAACTCGTCCACTGCTTTTATTGTGTTAATTCGAAGGCTCGAGTGCAACTTTGATATCAAGGTAATATACATGTGTATATTTTGTATTTATTTTTCTAAGAATTTAATGGTGCTTAGAAAAATACGTATAGTTAATAGCTCGGTAGATACTGGTGTGAAAGGAGGGGAGATTTTTATTCTCATGCAAACAAAGAATCTAAGACAAAGACTTACATTATCATTTAGTTTAAGATTACCTGTTCATGAGCCAGCATGTGTGGCAAATAAAAATGACTGGTGCTGCAGTTTTTTAATATAAAGCATCCGTTAGCAGTATTTTCTTGCAGGGAAATCACAGAATCACAGGATGGTTGGGTTGGAAGGGACCTTACAGTCCTTCCTGGCCCCACCCCTTCCATGGCCTGGCGGCCCCCCAGCAGCTTGGGCTGCCCAGTGCCCCATCCAGCCTGAGCACCTCTAGGGATGGGGCACTCTGAACTTCCCTGGGCCTCGCTGTCCTCTGAGTAAAAAATTTCCTCCTGACGTCTGGCCTAAATCTTGTCCCTTAATTTAAAACCATTCCACCTTGTTCTGTCACTGTCAGTGTAAGAAGTCAGTCTTCCTCCTTTGCTGCCTTTTCTTGTGCCAGTAGTAGCCAGGGATCACAGGGGAGGTTAGGAAATTGATGTGACCTAAAATCTGTAAGCAGTTTTAATGTTTTGTGTTTGTTTTTATAGCTGGGTCTTCTTGCGGCTCACAGTTAGACCTCATGAACAATGAAAGGGTCACAGTTGATGGGAGCAGGAGACAGTGCCAGGCAAAAACAGGCACTCGTTCATGAGTGGCAGGATGGGAATGATTTCAGTTGGTAGAATAGGTTGATATTGTAAAATATTTATAATATTAAAAGATTAGCCTGCTTCTGAAGGGGAATATTCTGTATGTTATTTTAGAAATACAAAATTAGAATGATTTGTGTTTGGCTAGAGTATAAGGTTTTCTTAAAAATTAGTATGAAATATGGGGCAACAAGCTGCGTGTTAAGAAACGCAGGACAGTTCAGTTTGGTTTTGACTTTCATAAATGAAAAGGAGATCCAAACATACTCAATGCTGTGTAATAAATTTAGTTATGTGACTTTGTGTTTAAAGTTCTCCCCAGATGGGAGGTTCCAGCAGTAGGTATAGTCTCAGTGATCATGTTATCTAGCTTTACATCAAGCTCTGGAATATCATGTATTTTGTGCTTCTAATCTTGTCATGGTAGATCTGTATGGCTCACTGGCAAAATACATAGCTAATGATTATGTGCCTTTTACATGTTGTCTTTACCGATCTGATAGCTGCCCCTGAATGGGTGAGACAGTATTAAAGCTGAAGACGTTGTTAATGGAACAGGTCAGAAATTTTGTAGTGAAGTATGCTTTTAATTAGAAAAGCAAATGCTTATTCATTAAACACAACTTCCTTAATTGATTTCAAGACAGCATTTTGACTTTACCCTCAGCTTTTTCTCCCTGGTGTTAAACAAAGGAAAATCTCATCTGTATTGCGCAGAATTTTAAGAGATTCTGTTGTGTTAATATCATTGCAGTATTGCATTATATAATTTCCTACATATTACAGCATTTAGCTCTGATATTTATGGTGGGAAATAGTGCACGCGCTGAGATGTGAGCTACGTCACATGCCAGCTCTTAGACTGAAGTGATTCAGGTTTTAATAAAAATGTGAGTTTATTTTCAAGCTCTGTCTCCTTATTTATTAAAAGCTACAAATAAAGATGCATAGTTGTTTCTTGATTTTTGTTGTGTATGAATCTTTACTGGGTCAGATTATCTCCCATTTCTCTCTTCACATCTAGTGATTTTTTACAAGAAAAGTCATGTAGCAATAGGAAGATAGCAGTAGTTTGGAAGTCAGTAGAAGCAATTAATAGCCTTTGGGAATTTGTCTCCTCAGTTGTATAGCTGATATTTGCTGCTGTTAGTGTTGGTGATTGGAACTGGAATGAGCTCGTCAATAGGGCCAGTACTGTGCTTTGAACTCTAGCACAATTACAAAACTTTCTCAAGTCTGCACTTACTGTCTGGACTTGGATCTTGAAATGTATTGTTGACATCTTGTGGGGATCATTGCATATTTTGTACCTACATATAAAATATTTAGCCATGCAAGGTGAAAATTGTGCTGCATACATTGTTAGAATGGTCTGGGTTTTTATGTCATTTAATTAAATGATATCTCAATATATTAGAACTCCGCCTCTTTAGGCAGAAAGGCCAGCAAGTAGATTGTTAAACATTGCATCGTAGTGTTGGCCAAAATCCCAGCCATGCATTTATATTACACCTACAACTGATATTATATATTCCAATATTATATATATATATATAATGTATATATAATATTTTAATTCTTCAAGGTGTCTGCATTTGCTGATAATGTTTCTATGCAGGTGGCACTCTGAAGAATGTAATTGTTGGATAGAGTTGATTTCTGTTTTCTTGTAGTGAATAGTTACCATGCAATAAAAGACTATTTCCTGAGGCTGTATCATCATATTAATATGTATTTCAAAAATGAGTTAATTCTTTAGTTTTAGTGTACAATTAGTGTTTGTTTCTTTGGATAACGAGGATGATTTTATTTTGAAGATGATGCTTGACTCATAAGCAAAAACAAAGTTCTGTTAATGTTTATAGCTTCCTGCGAATGTACCTGTTGTATTTTGAAGTACTGTTCTTTCTAACAAATACTTTGTATGGCTTACAGGTTTTAAATGCACAGAGAGCTGGATACAAGGCAGCTATAGTTCACAATGTTGATTCTGATGACCTCATAAGCATGGGATCCAACGACAGTAAGTACAGGTATCACTTCTTCTCTCCTGTTTGAAAATCATTTCACCCACCAGAGTGTACAGTATTACATGAATATTACAGTTCAAAGTGTTATGAGGAACTGTGACTTGAAAAACAACAGCAAACAAACCCCAACAAATAGGCAAAAACATACATTAAAAGTAACAACCACCAAAACAAAAAATGTTCCTGCATTGAAAGCTTTAAAATAAGAATTGTCAGGGTAAGAGCATACGTGTACTTGTGTGTTATTTGTGGTGTTAAGTTTGTATGTTCTCTTTGTGTCTTTTGTTTTCCTTTAATTTATAGTTCAACCATTCTGAATTAAATGGTTTAGTTTATGAGATAGGTTTATATGATTTATGTGGATAGTAGCAAAAACAGCAAACCCAAAAAACCCCCTACACTCTTGGAAAGAACTCAAATTTCAAAATATGACTATTTAGTTGTTTCATTTTGCTCTTGCACTGCTGCATGCATTTTTCTGTTCTTTGAGCAAATGGATTCTTATTTTATTTGAAATACATATTGCATGTATGTATTTTGAAATTTTTAAGTTCTAAAAAGAATTTGAAGATCAGTATGCCATTTTTTGATTTATTATCATAGAATCATAGGATGTGTTGGAAGGGATGTTTAAGATCATTAGTTCCAACCCCCCACTATAGGCAGGGACACATCCCATTAGCCTTCAGGAGGATCCTCTCCATGATCTTTCTAGGCACAGAGGTGAGATTGACTGGCCTGTAGTTCCCTGGGTCTTCTTTTTTTTCCCTTCTTGAAAATGGATGTTAATGGCTTGGCAGCTGCATCTGCCAGTTCCCTCAGAACCCGTGGATGGATTTCATTGGGTCTCATGGACTTGTGTGCCTTCGGGTTCTTTAAATGGTCTTGAACCTGATCTTAACTTACAGCAGGCAGATCTTCCTTCTCTAAGTTCTTACCTTTGCTTTCTGCAGCTTGAATAGTGTGGCTAGAGCCCTTGCCGGTGAAGACTGAAGCAAAGAAGTCATTGAGTGCCTCAGCTTTCTCTGTATCCCTCATGACCAGATCTCCAGTTTTCTTCCGGAGAGGGCCCACATCTTCCCTAGCCTTCCATTTATCACTGATGTACCTGTAGAATTTCTTCTTGTTCCCCTTTATGACCCTGGCTAGATTTAATTCTATCTGTGTTATAGCTTTCCAAACCTGATCCCTGAGTGTGGACAGCTTCTTTGTAATCCTCCCAGATAACCTGTTCCTGCTTCCACTCCTTGTAGACTTTCTTTTTGTGTGTCAGTAAGTCCAAGAGCTCCTTGTTGATCCATGGAGGCCTCCTGGCATTCTTGCCTGCCTTCCTTTATCTCAGGATGCACTGATTCTGGACATGGAGAAGGAGATGGTCCTTAAATACTGACCAGTTTCCTTGGGCCCCTCTTCCCTCCAAGGCTTTATTCTGTGTCACCCTGCCAAGCAGTTCCCCGAAGAGTGCAAAGTCTGCTCTCCTGAAGTCCAGAGCAGCAAGCTTGCCATGCATCCTCTTTGATGCCCAAAGGATGTCGAACTTCCCTGTTTTGTGGTCACTGCAGCCAAGGTTACCCTTGAGCTTTACATTACTCAACAACCCCTCCTCATTGGTGAGGACAGGGTTCAGCATAGCAACTTTTCGTATGGGTTCCTATACCACTTGGAAGAGGAAATTATCATCAACATGTTCCAGGAACCTCTTCAATTTCTGGTGCCCTGCGGTGTTGTCCCTTCAACTGATACTTGTGGGGGCTGAAATCCCCCACAAGGACTGTGTTTCGTGAACAAGAAGCTGCTCCTGTTTATAGAGGGCCTCATCCACTCAATCTTCCTGATCAGGCAGTCTGTAACAGACTCCCACTGTGATGTCTGCTTCCTCTGCCTTCCCTTTAACTCTAACCTATAAGCTCTCTGTTAGTTCCTCATCTATCCCCAGGTGGAGCTCCATGGACTCCAACTGGTTGTTGATGTAGAGGGCAACACCCCCTCCCCTTTTCCCAGCCTGTCTTTCCTAAACAGTTTAAACCTGTCCATTCCTACATCACAGTCATGAGAGCCATCCCACCACATCTCAGTGATGTCAGTGACATCATAGCCCTGTAAGCACATGCACGCATGCAATTCTTCCTGCTTGTTTCCCATCCTCCATGTGTTGGTGTACAGGCATTTGAGTTGGTTTCCCATTGAGGTTGATTTACCAATTGGAGTTCCCTTGTCCTGCACCTCTGGTGCTGTCTTACTGGCCTGTGATCCAGCTCCGGGCCCAGGGCATCCATTATCATAATCAGCCTCAAAGCGGGATGACTTGAGGAGCCCTGCCCTGACAACCCTAGTTTAATGCCCTCCTTGTTGGAAAGCTTATTCTGTTACTGGCTGTTCTGACTTAAACTTTGTTGGAGTGTTTATACTCAGAACATTGTTGTACTCTGTAGTCAAAATGATGTTTTGATTTTGTGGTATCTATTTTTTTGTCTAAAACACTGTTCTGATTTTCTCTAAGGAGCTTCTTTATTTTGTCTGATTTTTGAAGGTTATCGAACATGCAGCAAGAACATAAGTGAGAAGAATCAAAACTCTTTCAAAGTAGAAACACCACTGAGCAAACTAGGAAATTAACATTCAGCAAACAGAGTGGAAGCTGAGTAGTCCAGAAAGCTATGTGAATGTGGTTTTAATGAGTTCTCAACCCACATGAAACTTATTTTCAGGTTTCACTCTGAAATCAACTGTAGAACAACTTCTAACAAATAAGCTTTTGGGCAGTGTGAAGTGACATTGAGCCATGTGTGCTTTTGCTTGGGGAACCTGAATACTTTGATGTTGACTTAGACATGCAGATAAATATAAATTGAAGCCTAGGAAATACATTTTCTAGAATAGAGACTTTATCTTTTGATAATTTTTCATTTGAGTTCCATCCTCTGAGCTTACTATTAATCCTCATTAGTAACTGGAAAAGGAAGAGACATTTGCATTTGGTTTCTTGAAACTGAAGTAAAGATGTGGAATTTGTTTGTTCTGCTTTTTGACCTTTCCAATGTGTGTGTTCATAGTTAGGGTGAAAAGAACAAAAAAAAGTGACTAAAATGTACGTACCAGATCATAAAATATAAGTTTCCCAGAATTTTGGAAGCTATGTGACATGACTCAGTAAGAACTGATGCTCTGGTTAAACATACTCTTTTTGTCAGAACACTTTTTTTTATGCTCCCTTTAAATACAATTGATAATTTTGATTTATCAGTCTGTGTTACCACATTAAAAATGTATCCTCACATTGTGAGTGTCATAATGTTTGAGTCTTAACATCATAAAAGTGCCCATACAGTGTCTGTAATAGCAGTTTTATTATTCTCCTTTTTATACAGTTGAAATTTTAAAGAAGATAGACATTCCTTCTGTCTTCATTGGGGAAGCATCAGCTAATTCTCTTAAAGAAGAATTTACGTATGAAAAAGGGTAAGTTACCTCATGACTTGATTTGCTGTTGGTTGCACTGAAATGTGTACTAATCCTGGTTGTTGCTGGGTTTTTTCATTGTATTTATTCTTTAATTCACAGTTTATTATTTTCTAACCTTTCTCAAAACTGTTATCTTTCTCTCTACAGTGGCCACGTTGTGTTGATCCCAGAGTTCAGTCTTCCTTTGGAGTACTACTTAATCCCTTTTCTAATAATAGTAGGGATCTGCCTTATTCTCATTGTCATATTTATGGTAAGTTCCTCTATTTAGTAACATCTTTTCTCACAGATTGTCACAGAATTGTCACTTGCTGAAGTTAAATTAAGTGACTCAGCAAAGGAACAGTGAAAGCTTTATGTGCTGTATGTATCTGTACTGTAGTTATCTGTAATTCTGTATTCTTAGTCTGATAAACAGATAGAGGCTTTTGGAAAAGGGAAGTCAGGAGACATTAGGAGGTTCTACCTACTGTGTAACTGCTTACAGAGGACCGTCCTCACTGGTACTCTTATCACTCCATAAGCTTTTCCCTTTTCACTCCACAGAGAACAACATGCATTCTCACATGCTGAGAATGTGTCCCACTTCACCAACCTGGTGTTGTTTAATTAATGTTAGTCCCACTGTTCCACAACACAGGCCCTGCACTGTTTTTTCACACAGGTATAGTAATAGCCAGCAAGCTCAGAACCTATTACGGTATATAGCATGTATCTTACAGCATATACGCTACCTACAGAGGTTCTCAATTGGGCATGCTGCCAGCAGGAGCAGGGAAGTGATCATCCCCCTGCACTCTGTAGCTCTGGTGAGGCCGCACCTCAAGTACTGTGTTCAGCGTTGGGCCCCTCACTACAAGGAAGACATTGAGGCCCTCAGTGTGTCCAGAGAAGGGCAATGAAGCTGTGAAGGGTCTGGAGCACAAGTCTTAAGAGGAGCAACTGAAGGAACTGGGATTGTTTAGTCTGGAGAAGAGGAGGCTCAGGGGAGACCTTACAGCTCTCTGCAGCTCCCTGAAAGGAGGTTGTGGCAATGTGGGGGTTGGCCTCATCTCCCACTTAACTGGCGATAGGATGAGAGGATGTTTTCACTGACCTCAGTCATTCCTCATTATCCCACAAGGCTGATACAGCTGAAAGGTTGGATCTTTAGAACTGCAGGTGCTCCACTCACCATGAAAATAGCAGTTTGCCACGGCAGATGTGTATGGTAACTGTTGAGTCCTGGCCTGAACCACTGATGGAGCACCTGGGGAAAGGACCCAATCAGCTCTGGCAGCACAGGTGAAGGCAGTTCAGCTGTGTGAGCGGAATGGATGCAGCCTGGCTGCACCTCTCTTAGACCTCATTTAGGGGCTGACTGCCACTGGGGAAGGATCTCTGGTTGGCGATCCCTCCTTGGTGGAGTTTTCCCTGTAAGCCCAAATCTTCGGAGATGGGTGAGCAGTCCTTTTTTTCCTTCTAACACCTTTCTATTGCATTAGTCCCTTTGTCATTACATTCCATTGTGTTGATCTTTCTGATTGTCATGAGATGCAATACTGAAAATATTACAGGGGTGAGGTAAATTTCTAAAGTGTTTGTCTTCAGAGCACGAGTGATTTTTCTGAGCAGAAGCCATAGACACAGATTCTCTTAAATTTACCTACTAAGAAAATTGAAACAATCTTTATTATGGCTGAAGACAGCAAGAGTCTACAGTGTAAAAACAGGACTGATGAACATGGGAATAATTCTCTAAGAGAACTCGTCATGATTTAAAACTGCTGTTAGCAAAACTAGTCAAGCTTAATGAACTGTATTTAGCCCCGAATTATGCCTGTATGCCTCAGTAGGAGATTGCAGTAATACTCACTATTTTATAGAGAGAAGGTTATTCTTATTTTCTTCCTTTCTTTTCCAAAAAAAGCTCCTATATATTCCCTTTCAAGTGCTGTGGTAATCAGGGATGTCCTTTAGATTTTTTGCTTTGTCTTCATCCTTGAGATGAGGGAAGAGGTGATTCAGCTAGAACATCAGTTCCCTTTTGACAAAGGCTCACAAGTCAAAACTTTTACTGTTCCTTTGTTGTTCCAACTTTGCATTCACACTGTCTTCCTTATGTCTCATGTTTTCAGATCACAAAATTTGTGCAAGACAGACACAGGGCAAGAAGGAATCGTCTGAGGAAAGATCAGCTGAAGAAACTTCCCATACACAAATTTAAGAAAGGCAAGTGGATTGTGTTTTGTCTAATTAGAATGTACCATTTCAATAGAAAAAGTCCCTAAATTGGGGGATTTTAGAGATAATTTTGAGTATGTTCTTGTTCTCACTAGAATAGAGTTCTAACATTTCCTCAGCAGAAGCAGGGTAGACACCACATGTGTGCTGTGGGTGCAAATATTTCACTAAGTCTGTACAGAAATTCCCCAAATCTTCCTTGCTGCTCTCTCATTAACAGTGACAACAGCAGTCAGTCACTGTTGTACGTTATACCTGTAATCTCTCCGGAATTGGATAAATACTAATTGTATGTAAGCTGCCTGATGCTACAGACACTGTAAAAACAAAACTGTCTTGTGGATTTAAATGAACTGCTTTTCCAGAGGAGTGTTCCTTTCATTCAGTTACAGTATTTTTGTGAGGGCAAGAGTGATTCAAACTGAGTGCGAAAGTATTTGTTACTGTGGTTCTTTTTAAAGATTATTTGTATATAGGATAGAACAATGAGATAAGAAATAAATCCGTAGCAAGTTTAATTTATTTATGAAGTTTTAGGAATATCCTGAGTCATTCTCTGTTGCAGTCTGTTGGCTTTTAAAAGTAGAAAAAAATTATATTGTTTCTTAAATGTTACCATCTTGCCATCCAGTTGCTTTTATGAGCCAACTATTGCAACCTAGAAGAAAAGCTGGAAAGAGTACTTAATTGATTACTACAGAACACTTGTCAACAGGGATTTGCCTAGGCATCAGTACCACATTAGAGGATATGCTTGGATTCAAGGATAGAACTGCTTACCATTCCTTGCCCTTGATAAAGCCACCCTGCATTATTAATAATAATACAGCTGTCAGTTTGTGCGAAGCAGATGTTCAGTTTGAGTGGACACAGGTTTCTGTACAATGTTAGTCAACCTCATGGGGGGGGGGGGGGGGGAGGAAAAAAGCAAAATCAAACCAAACCCCCCAAAACCCTGAAGAAAATTGTGTGGTTTTTTTTACAGGATTGATGGAAACTCTCTATAATGATCTGTTGCTATGGATTTAAAATTAATTCTGAAAAGGATTACCATGAGCCAGTGAATATTAATTTTGCTTCCTTCTAGTGATTCCCTATGAAAATTATTTATAGTAAAAATACAAAAAAAAAAAAAAAATCTATAGGAAAGGAAAAACCAAGAACAAGAAACCCATCAACATGTGGCTTCAAGAAAGTCATTTGATGTGTTTGTCAGATAATCATGTGCTTGTGTACAGTGTAATAACTAGCTCAGGATTATATGACTAAGTATCAAGTGTATAAAAATAACGTATTTGATGTTTTCCTTATTCTTCTTCCTCTTTCTTTTTGCTGAATCTTATACAATATTAATTGTTTGGAGCTCAGCTAGTTGTAAAACATACCTGGCTTATCCAGGTAATCATTGCATTCAGTGACTTACGCAAAACAGAAGAGAAAGCTCTTATACTTTCTTGCTTGAAGAGTTTCTGCACCCTCTTCCTCATCTGAGGGCTCCCCAGGGCATTGGTCACAGCCCTGAGCTGCTGGAGCTTAAGGAGCAGTTGCACGCTGCTCTCAGATGTAGAGCTCATGTTTTGGTGCTGTGTGGAGTCCAGCTGGCTCTGTGATCTACAGCTCAGGATGTTCTGTGATTCTGTGTTAATATTGAGGGAAGTGGTTAAGTTGGGTCCTAAAACAGCCTAGAAAAAGTGTTTAGAAAGTATTTGTAGCACTGTTGTTCTCTCAAATGATTATTATTCATCCACTGCAAATTATTTAGTGTTAAATTATTTAGTATTTGAAAGTTAGCTGCTTATGAAAACTCTCCTGACTTCAGTGCACATTGTTAATTTCATGTGATACTTAGATTACTTATAGTCCATGTAACATAATCATAGGTAGGTCCTTACTTACTCCACATAACGTAATCATAGGTAGATCCTACTCGGAAAAACATGCTTTGGCAGATGGACAAATTCCTGTGTTCTGTGGGCAGTGGAGTGCAGTAGATATCCATTGGGTACCAGATAGGTATCTGAAACATCCATACTTTGTGAGAACGTGTTTAGTTTACAGTGTGCTGGAAAGAAATGGATCTTGGCCAAAAAGAAAAACAGGACTGCACTGAATCAAAAAATGGCAGATGTTTGCATCTCTTTAGAAAGAAAGATGTTTGCTCTTCCTACTGATCAGCTCTATTGAGATGAGCTTGGAAATGAACTTCTTAATAATGATTTTATAAGTTATTGTGGCAAATGAATTAAGAGCTGCGCTTCCAGTTGAGTTTTACCCTCAACGCTGCTGTCACAGAAGATTCTAGGCACTTTCATTGAAAGCTAATAGATGTTACACCCTGTGGCTTCTACAAAGCCTTTTGTATGGGATTTTGGAGTTGCTATATCCACAAGGCTTAATGGAGCTGTTAAGTGTTTTAAGTATGAGATAAGAGCTTCACTTTGGGCAGTCAGCTTTGTGTGTATGTTGGGGAAAAATAGCCCTGTGTGTGACAAGTAATAGGCTGTAAAAATAAATATGTTTTTAAGCAAAAACATATTTGAGTATTATGGCTGTTGAATTTTCGTATACATGCCTTTGTATATAGATTGATACATGCAGAAATTGGGGAAATAACGGTCAATAGTAGCATCTGAATGGATTTTAAAAATCTATTCCGGAGTAATTACAGTTCTGCAGTATTCCTAAACTGATTTATTTATTTTTTTTTCCTGCAAATGGGATTATAACTGGTCTAATTACTGTTCATTACTGACCCATTTGCCTGATTGCACAGTACAGTGTAGGTTTAATAAAGAAAACAAGTCATGATGTCTGCCACGGTCTTGGCAGATTGCGTTTTGGTGCTCATCAGCACACAACTGTGTGACACGTGTGATGGATAATTGTATTTCTGGAAACACTGTATGTATCAAGTAAAAGAGAGTTTTGCTTCTTTTGCATTTTATTTAAGCACGATACATCGGTCGCTCCAGAAGTAATGCTTCCTATTTATTTCCGTGGAAACTGCAACAGATACGAAGAGCACAATAATGCTGTTTGATAGAGCAAATTCTCAGCTACAAAACACAATTTGTCAACATAGTCACCACCATTAGCGGTGTAATTTCAACAGTGATGAACAAGAGCCTGCATGCCTGCTTGTAAAAATCTGCTGCAGCAGAGGTGTCTGCTGTTGCTGTCAGCATAGTCATGGAGGTAGAACTTGGAAATTAATTTGGAAAGTAGTGATGGAGGCAGTGAGACACACAGAGAAAGTGTACGGGACTGTGTGCTAAGGAGGCTCACTGCTGCATAGGCTTTGCCTTCCTGCCTTGAGCCAGGATCAGGGTAATGGTGCTAATTAATTTCTTTAATAACCTAGAGAAGTGCAGCAGATGGACTGCAGCTGATGAGTCTGGTGGGTGCAGGTGAAGCTGTTGGGCTGAGAGCCTGTTCAAACCTACTGTGCAGTAAAAGAAGCCTTGTGAAGTTGGGATGAGGTAGGCCTGGCTGGATACAAGGCCTTGATGAGAACAAGGGAGATGTCTTTGTTGCAGTTAGCCAAAATGCTGTCAGATTTCTGGCCTCTTTGCTTGAGAACATGAGCATAGGCCTCGTTGAGAAAATAGATGCTTTACCCCACAGTCATTTTTTTTGAACATGCATTGTTGCACAGTAACTATAGGGGTTGGAGGGGACCTCTGTGGATCATGAAGTCCAACCCCGCTGCTAAAGCAGGTTACCTACAGTAGGTTGCATTTGCCAGTGATCAAATCTGTGGGGTGTGCCCCAGGATCTCTCGGGCAGTATCTTGGGTGTCCATCGTTTCAGCAGAGTGGGTCATACATCATTGGTGCCTCTCTTTGCTACAAAGTGTGCACCAGATTATGTGGATGCAGGCGTGCCAGCGCCATGTGTGGAGCGGATGACTGCATTTATGACAGGATGTACAAACATGCACTGGATCACCTGATCCTGGAACTAGCCTGTCCCTCAACCAAATGTGTGTCAGTCAAGCAATAAGAAAGCTTGCAGCTGTGTTTGCTGGCACATGGTTCTGGTCGTGTGACAGGGAGGATGCAATGGGGCGATGGGCTGAGCCAGCCTTACTTCTTTCTGGCACCCTGTGGTTTGGGCATCTCCTCGTGGGCCGTTGTCAGGGGAGTGCAGCCCTGGCATACTGCTGCAGTTCTGGACTGTGTTAGTAAAGATAATCTGTCTGAAGTGCTTGTGATGTAGCAACAGCATTGGATACACGCAGGTGCTAAAGTATCTGTTGTACCACAGTACCTCCACCAGGTAACAGTGAAGTTGTGGGACTTCGTTTCAAAGCTAAGGAGAGTGGTAATAACATGAGCACTGGTGGGTCCACATCTGGAGGACTCTGTTGAGCAAATGGTCTTGAAGGTGAAGAAGGGACTGGAGCATCTCTCCTGTAAGAAAGGCTGAGACTGGGACTGCTCAGCCTGCTCAGGAGGATCCCACCAGTGTGTGTGAATATGTGAAAGGAGGGTGCAGAAAGATGGAAACAGCTCTTCTCAGAGCTTCTTCTCAGTTCTTCCAGGACAGGACAAGTAGTATGTCTAAATACTGAGTTTGAATATTCAGGGACACACATGTTTGGGAGAGAATGTTGATGTTGACACTTGGTGTGTTTTACAGCTTTGTTTGCAATTAACAAATCCATGAAAGAGACATTAACTGCTGCTTTAAGTGGAAGCTTTAGAGGGCCCCAGCGTCTTCCAGGAAAATGGGAAGGATTTGAACTCATGAAAGACCATATTGTAAAATTTTTTAAATGGGGGGAAAAATGCTAAAAGTTGTTTATAGTTTGGTTGTATCATGTGCCACGCCACTACATAATGCCAGTACTGCCAGTAATGTATCTTGCACTTGAGGTTCTAATTGCACAATGATGTAAACTCTCTCGTATAAATGAACTGCTTTTCTTTCATTTATTTTGCTTTATTTTTTCTCAGTTACCTTTGTTATTTTTCATTAGAATCTTCTGAATAGCTTATTAGTTAGTACCCATGTAGTAACATTAATCCTATATTTAAATTATTTCATCTTTCTTTTAGTAAGAATGATTGATTGTTGCGAAGAGAGCACTTCTCCCAGTTGAAAACATTTTTATTTTTATTTACGTGGTGGGAAAGCGAATGAGCAATAGTCCTAATAAGGAAATAAAGATAGTAAATCAGCAACATAGCATCAAAGAACCTGCCCCTTGTAAGGACAGGAAGATTAATGAAACGGGAAGAGAGCCTATATGCACACGTTGGAAAAGTTCTATTGCAAATCTTCTGAAGTTAAAAGGATTTTCATATGTGCTGTAGGAGATGAATACGATGTGTGTGCCATTTGTCTGGATGAGTATGAGGATGGAGACAAGCTCAGAATCCTTCCGTGCTCTCACGGTAAGCAGCTGTGCCTCAAGTCTGGAGTTTACATTAAAATAGCTACCTAAAATGCCGTGTCTGGAGATCTAGGTTCATAATTTTATTTATTTACTTATTTATTTTGCCTGGGAGCATATGCAAATTGGGAAAAGAGCAAGCATTTTTTTAAAATAAAATTTTTGAAAGGAAAAAGGGCTAACACTGCCTCTCTGCATTTTTCTCTGGATGTGCATATGAGAACAGTGGTGGGCTTGACACTGTCCCCTAAATGTTTGTATTGAATAGGGAAGCACGTTCTGGCATTTTCATTTACATACGTAAAAGTAGGCTTTCACTTTCTCCAGGACAATCAAACCGTGTAACTTTATGACTAGCGACAGAAAACCTGAATGAGTGGATGCAGTCTGTCCTGAAGCACTGCCTTGGCTGCACTCAGGACTCAGTGGTGATGATTTTATCAAATGTGGCCCATTGCAGGACTGCTGTCAGATGCATGCAGTAGAGGAAATGAGTCTTTACCGTGCTGCTTAGGCCCTAGATCTTCATCTGTTAGACCTGGATCATCTGGAAGATCTGTTAGATCTTCATCTGTTTTGTACATAAGGATGGGCAGTCCAACTGCCAGAGAACTTCTAAGTAAAATGCTCAGTTTTGAGTTAAATTCTATAATATTCCTATTTTACTTAATCTGCTAGATTTCTGTTTCTGTTAACTTGTCTTTTTTACTCAGGTAATAATGTACATGTGTCTTTTTTCTAACAGCGTATCACTGCAAGTGTGTGGACCCATGGCTGACAAAAACAAAAAAAACATGTCCTGTTTGTAAGCAGAAAGTGGTCCCCTCTCAGGGGGACTCTGACTCTGAGACAGACAGCAGTCAAGAAGAAAACGAAGTATCTGAAAATACCCCCTTGCTTAGACCATTAGCCTCAGTTAGCACTCAGTCATTTGGGGCTCTGTCAGAATCACATTCCCATCAGAACATGACCGAGTCCTCCGAGTATGAGGAAGATGACAATGACAATATTGACAGCAGCGATGCAGAAAATGGAGTGAATGAAGAAAGTGTAGTAGTTCAGCTCCAGCCCAATGATGAAAGGGATTACAGAGTGACAAATACTGTTTGAGACTTCTCATGACGAAAAGTGAATGAATAAAACAGTTCTTGAGGCTATACAACACAAACATTTATGTAGGTAATATATTTTATTTAATCCATCTGGTTTCTTCAGTAGGAGCGGTTTATGTAGTTGTACTGTGGTTTGTTTAATCATTACAGGTAGATTTATTTTTGATTCAGGTATTCACACTTTCTGTCTTCTCAAGACAGTTTAACTGGACTCCACAATGCTAATGAATAATGTTAATAGCATATATCGATAGAAATCTCACACAAGCTACTTTAAACGTTGGTATCTGCTGCAGTGGGGTTTAGATGGAAATAATTTTGTAGCTATGGCTGGGTCGTACTGATAGCAGTATCTATTATGTGTATGGTATGTGTTACCCTTAAGCCCGACAAAAAAGTCTATTTGCATGTTTGTGTAGAGTTTTCCTAAAAATTGTCACCACTATCAAAAACAAAATATAGAACAGATTCTATATGCTGGTCTATCAGAAGAAAGCAGAAGAGATTCCACTTTCATCGTAAAGCAGTGATTCCAAATACTCCTTGGAAGATTGCCACAGTAGCTGAGTGTAAGCTGTCCTGTTGAGCAGTTCCTAGGATAAAGAAACTTAGAATATATGTTTAGTTTTAAGTAGTTCACAAATTAAGATCCATTGTTAACACATTACTTTAGCTTTGTTTGCTACTGCGACGAATGGTCTGTTGTTCAGTGATGATGTGGGAGCTGAGGGAGGGGGTGACTAAAACAGGAGGTTTTGTTCCACATAGAATTTTAGGTAAGTATTCTATTGATCTTCAACTCATATACCTCTTACTGAAGAGCATTTTATGCTACGTTAGTCTGGTAAACTGTATATATAGACAAATTGTTCTTTTCAAATACCTGATTAACAGAGCTCAGTACTTACCAGTGTATCATGAGAAAAGTAAATTATATATAATGCCTCTGTAACTATGTAGAGAGTAACAAAACATGTATAATCCAAATGCAGAGTTTTTTTTTATATGGCCTTGAATAAGGAAAGCTTGAAAGAATGTTAATAAACATGTTTTCCACTTTAAGTATCAAAAGGAATTTATTTAACTCTCATATCACTTAAACTCGTTGTATACTTGTCTGTCTTTATTGGTGTGTACAGTTGAAGTATTTTTGAAGATCTGTAACATGGAATTGTGAACATCCCTGAGTAACATTAACCTGTGCTGCACCATGTACCACAGCACAGAGCTGTATGCTGGCAACACTCCATGCAGTGGGACTAAGCTGCGATGAAAACCTTAATATTTGCTCATCTAGTTTGAGGAGAAGCTTGAATCAGTCCAGGTCTGTTTGTGTAACCTGGGGGGGGGGGGGGGGGGGGGAAGGAAGACCAGAATACTGCTGATATTTCCTGCCCATTGCGCTGACACCTTTACAGCTGAAGACTGAGTGTGTTCTGGAGGTCAAAAAGCACCAAATCCCAGGCTGAGGAGATGACAGGTGAGGTGCTTCCCTTTATTATTACTGATCTAATAGACAGTGTGGCTACGTGTCCTCCTTCCTTAAGCCTAGCAATGGAAATCAATTCACAAGGTCTGGTAAAGAGCAGAGAGAGTTTTATTTTTCAGAATGATGCGCAGCAAAAGGATAATAATGGAAGAATTGATTTCAGACCACTGCCACTAGCACTTTATCCATAGGCAGTGTGTTAGATTTTTGCATTGTAAAATCCCGCTTTGTCTTGCGTCTCTGGTCAAATATGAAAGCTGACTTGTGAAAATTTTCTGAGCTGAAAGATGTCTCTTAAAACAGGTTCCTGCTGTCGGTGTGTAATGAGTGCATGTGTTTACTCACAACTGCATTTTAGGTACCCCAAAACCTGAAGAGACGCAGAACCATCAACAGAAGTGAACTGGGTAACGTGTGCCGTAGGTAACCCTGGTTATAGTATCTGCTATGATGGCAAAAAATAAAAGAAGACTTTTTAAGATCAGTTTTTACCTGCTGCTCTTCCTCTTATACAGGGAAAACGCATACAGCAGGCAGTACTGTTTCTAAACTGTCCCATTTCCTAATGGTATTCATCAAATTTAATTTCAGCAGGCCTTGGTAGTAAACGTTATAATGATACCCTTCAGCCCCTACCCTCCACCACAGGTAGTTTGTAAATGAAAAGAATAGCACTTCCTTACAAATACTTTGGAAGTTTGAGAATCTCTGCATTTCTAAGTAGAATCTGTGTATTTCATTAAAACTTGCTGGATAAATCTATCTCAAAAGGTGGGGCCTGTCCAAACGTAATGGAAAAGATAAGTACAGATTTGTCTTTGGACTATGACCTACCCCATTATCCACATGAAGCAGCACTGTTTCCTCACCATATGCCATGAACAGCTGACCCCCAGTTGTTGATGTTTTCCCTACGTGAAGCCCATCCATCGTGAGTTCAGCCTCTAGCCGTCCTCTGCATAGCAACGAGGTGCTTCAGAGAAACCTTGTTTAAAAAAGTTCTAGCGAGATTATAACTGATGTCTGAAGCTAAAGTATTTAGTGGGCCCTTTGAAGCAGTTAATCTCTGGAAAAAAAAAAAGCACAATATCAACAGTTACCACAAGATAGTTATACCGTGATCGCTGTAAGTATCTTCCTTTGTTTGCACCTAACTTTGCGCTGCGTAACATGAACAAACTGTTCTGAAAAGGAGCCAGAGAGGGAGGACAGGAATTAAGGCTTTCCCCTGAATGGAAAGGTAAGTGCTCACCATTGGAGGTGGGGAAAGTATGGTAAAAAGTGGCTGGGGGGAAAGTCACAAGTGTCTTTAACAGGTCTCAAGGAATGGAGAAAAGATGTAGACAGCAGAACAACCCTATCCCTGCACCACCAGCAAACGTGGACGAATCGTGGACGAGCGCCTGGGCAACCTTTGAACGAACGGTGATGATGGGTCAGCCACATGTAAATACACCAACATACTGAAAAAGAAAAGCAATTCCTTCTGCACTTCATAATAGTTGGAGGTTTCTATTCTGAATTCTAGCAGAATTCAAAATAAAGATGAATCTATTCTTGAATCTATTAATCTTAAAATTACAACAACCATTGGCTAAGTCTGAGTGGGTGTAATTAAAACCTGTCTGTGAATGATTAGGGCACAGAAAGTGAGCACACTGATACTTTATCTTCTTGAGTGTATTTCAGATAGAGATTGTAATTCCAGGCTACTCTAGTCAAGTTTTGTGAAGCCCTGATACTCTGCACGTAAATTCAGCCCTCCATTACCTGTGTGGAGTGTGCTGGCAGAGGCACAAGGAAGTGGGGGAAGAGGGAAAAGCTGTGAGGAGTTGAGGTGGTAGGGATTACCTTCCTGAGTCTGAAGGGACTGAACCACTTCAGAACTACCCTTAAAACAAATAATTAAAAAAACCCTGAAACCTTCAAAGCAATTCTGCCTCTTCTGTATGGATCTGAGTTTAAAAAATTGTGCAAACTAATCTGCTATTGAAAACACTAATGCTTATGTAAGTTCTGTTCTCTTATTCAAGCCTTGAATAGCAAGACATCAAAGCTATCAAAGAAGGAAAAAAAAAAAAAAAGGAGGCTGTGCTTAGCTGCCCTATGGCTGAAAACTGCTGACATAAGGAAAGATGCAGCACTTCTAAAGCATGTGGACAATCCCTTTGTATAGAATGGCAAGCACCGTAGAACACAGTGAAGTCAGAGAGTTTGAGAGTATCACTGGAAAGTGTCAGAGCCAGAACCTGCTGAGGGCAGCTGTCTGTGACTTCAGTTTCTAAAAAACAGCAACTAGCAAGAACTAAAAGGAACAGATCATGAGCATAAAAAACTGTCGCCATTACTGAAGCCTTTAGTAAATCCTGAATGGTGAATTGTGAGAGAGTGGTTGTACGCCTCACAGATGGTTACCTCTGAACTGGCATTGAGTTACAGCACAGGAGCTGGCAGGCTGCACCCTGAGCAGTGTAATGCTGCTAATCACCACGAGAAGGGCAAGAGGTATACGGCAGTGCATGTGTTTTCATTGAATCAACAGAATAAGAGAGAGAATGTTACTCACGTGGAACTTTGTAATGTCTAAGACAAGTGTTCTGTGCATCTCAGTAACTTTCTACAAGGAAAAATAGAAACACACAACTTCTCACCTGGATCACAATTCAGCATTCCAACTTTCCAATTCTTAAATTCCAATTTAAGCTCTTTTGTGTATTAATCTGGAAATAGTTATATATGAAGGAGTAATATTTGCTGAGCATTCAGGCTACTTGAGAAATGTATTTCAGGTAGATCTTCCTGTGTTATATGCACAGTACCATTCTGCTGTGGAAAACAAACTGCATTTCGAAGTCATTTGAGCCACGTCTCCTTACCAGGAAATAGTAACGGGAACACAAAGCCACGTAGAGGTGCTGCTGAGAACAGGGCAGGAATAAACAGTGCTGGACTGGGGGTCAGAGCACACAATGACACTGCTGCCACTGAGGTGCCATCACTGTGAATTGCAACTGCAGCCTCATTACAGAAAAACTTAAACACAGGAATTAAAATCCCGCAGTCTGAACGTGAGTGCAGTTTTAAACTTTGTTAGGGCAAAGTTTAGAATCAGAGCAAAAGAGATTCCCACATTAAGAGTCTTATGAGGGAAGCAGAAGTTTTGCATCCTTTACACTAGAAACTGCCACAGCCAGTTGTTACCTGGGAGTTTGTTCTGGTCCATTGTAACTTCAGCACTTCAAGTAGAAGGTACAATTTGGACCTTAAGCCACTCAAATGGCCATACCAACCAGGTAATGTGGCAGAGGTCTCCTATAGCTTTAGTGTTAGGGATTAAGCACGTACATGGCAGAGGAACTACTGCAGCACAGGTGGGAATCCCCTCCTGCTCAAGTCTGTTAAATGATTCTCTGATTCAGACATACCTGCCCAACACCTGCCTGGCCTCCTATAATGGCTGGCATTTTGTGCTTTAGCTGTTAAACTGTCACCGTGTTACACCACTGACAACTGCACTTCAATCTAGCACTGCAGTACTCAGATATAGAAGGAAGACGGGCCTCAGAAGGAATCTAGGGGGTGGGGAGTGGAAAAAATTACCAATAGCCTAATTTTGTTTGGTTGGAATAAATTTATTTCATCTGTCTGTAAACAAGGTGTTTTTAATAGTTATGGCATTTTTTGAAATGCATATTAAATCAGATGAGTTAGACTGTATCCCAGATGTAACAAAGTGCAGGGAAAGAAAAGGACAAATCAGCAACAAGAATTTGTTTAAATCTGTACATTATCCACAAGGCCCAACAACAGAAGCGAATGCTAGAATGTCCCTAGAGTAGTGCCATTCAAAGGAAACCCTCGTACTCAGTTAAAATCCATCTCACAATAGCAACAGTTCAATTTTTTTTTAAACAATAAGTATGGCACAGAATACATATTAAAAAAATTCATCACAAGACAGCCAAGTCAGTTATTCCAACCAATACCATCTCCCATTTATTCTTTTGTATACAGAGTTCTGCAGTTCTTTTTAAATGGACATACAAGTTAGTACTGTGCCTGAAGGGATCGTTTGGTTACACACATGTCAGATGACGGGCGCGCAAGGCAGTTCACTCCAGTGATTTCTGCAGCGAGGGTGTGACAGGCCAAATGAGGGCTATAGAAGTGAAATGGCATCATTTTGACAGGTTAGCTTTCAATCTACCAGCCTTCATCCAAACAGCGCCTTTGGAGCAGCTAGATTCTGTAACCAGCAAGTGATCTGGCAGAAGGACCGGAGTCGGTCAGCGCTCCCACAACAGCTGAAGGCGGCAGTTCTCCACAATGACACTGCAGTTCTGTATAAAAACAGAACCACCCAACCCACAACCCCAAGCTGCAAATTAAAATTGGTCCTACGAAAAACTGAAACCAGACACACTCCAGATGGTTATGCTGGGATATCTCATGTCCATCATGGCAGCCTTTTATAGTTCAACTACAGAACAGGAGCTGGCCAAAAAAAAAAAAAAAAAAAAAGTGCCTGAGCTATTGCAATGATGGAATGTCCCCGGGGAGTCGCTCGGGATGGTGGCTGTAAGGTCACGGGAGGAAGTGCGTCTGTACCCTTCGATAGTTTTGTGATTGCACTTAACGAGCAGTACAAGCCTCGGACGTGAAGAAAAAATGAAAGACAAGCCTACAGCAAAGTGCAACAACAAAACTAATTTAACATTAATAGCTTCTGAGTGGCAAATCGGTTCAACAAACCAGGCACTATAAAACAGGTGTAAGCAAACGTGGATTAAAAAACAAAACAAAAAAACACCACGAGGAGAACAGAAGATATGCATGCACTTTTTCCTCCCAAACATGCTCTGTGAAAGGAAGACTCGTGAGCTGTGTAATTGCTCAAAGTGCTGAAGAGGCATTGATCAAATCAGATTGTACAATCGGCACCTTGTTTAGCATTTACCAAGTTGTTTTAGTTCTCAGCACACACTAATTGCTAAGACAAAGCAAAGCCTACGCTTGGCATATTCCCCTCCCAAGAATTTTTCAAGGTATCATGCATATCATCTTTGTGGTGCAGCAGTGGTGCCAGATATGAGACTTGGTTACACACAGTGGTTAACATACAAATGAACAAAGGGTAACTGGAATTACGACATTAGAAAATGGGTAAATAAAAAACACAAACTACCATCTACAGTCTGGTAGCACTGAGCACAATTGGGTGGTGATGAAGACAGTTGCTAGGTGGATGGGGAGAGGCTGCTTAGACGTCAGACCTCCTCAGGTATAAAGCCAGTTCATATGCTTTCTTGTTGAGTGTCCCTCCATGGACACCTTCCTTTCCCATGACTATAACCAATGCTGGAGTACACAAGGAAACAAAACAGAAATGAACAGAATTAAAGAAAAAAAAAAAAAAATAACACCTTTCCCCACCAACAAAGGGATACAAAGGAGACACAGGTTCATACCCCATCACCCTGCATTGCTAATAAAGTTTCCAGAATGTAAGGTTTAAAGCTCACCGCCAGGAAAGTTTAATAGCAATCTTCCCCTAATACTTAACAGTCTGCCTAGCAACTAGAACCCAGAGTCTCTCAAGTATTTTGCCATTGAGTATGCCTTCTTATTCAATCCGCCTCCATGGACCCCTTCTTTGCCCATTACAAAGACCAAGACTGAAAGAGAAAAGAAAAAAAAGTTTTAAAAAGAGTGTGTTAGACAAGGAAATAATGCAAGTTTTAGGCAGTGCAATAAACACACTCAAATTCAAGATTTAGTATTTGGGTATTAAGCTAGCAGTCTTGTAAAAACACAGGTGTAGACAGGACTGGGAAAAAGCACACACAGCTTTCCAGGTACATCACAGAAATTCACTGCTTAAAAAAAAATAAAGTGCCATCCACAATCTCAATAAAGCCTTGCAGTGCCTTTCCACCATCAGCACCATCCATCCTCACCCAGCCAGGAAACCCTGGTGACATCTTAGGAGGGGAAAAAAAGTGCTGTTAGGAACAAAAGCAGCAGTGTGGGTAGCAGAGCTGTGACTCCGACAGCAGAAGAGGGAACACAGTTATCTGTACTGGCTGCTGCTGTTCAGCCTCAAAACTAGAACTGTCCTGACGCCAGGCAAAAAGGCCCACAGTCAGACTTGGATGAGGACTTGTTAGGCAGAAACTGTAAGGTGTGCTTAACGTTTTGCATAAGACAAAGTGCAGGGAAGATTTTAATGCTGACCCCGCCTCTAATCACTGCACTGTGGTGCCGAAAGTGTCCCAGTTGTCTTGCTAAGAACGTGGCAAGGCTCTCCAGCAGGATACACCACTTGCAAGTCGCCAGCAGAGGTCACTGGCAGGCACACGGACACAGCCAGCAGTGTGCTTTCACAAGCACGGTAATTGTTTCCCAAGTTAGATCCTGTGCAAGTGGAAATGCTGCAGTCAGCCTACCTACAGGTGACTGTATATCCCCATAGCAATTTTCTCACAAAAGGCTTAAAACAGACCTCACTGTCATTTCGCTATTTGTAGCAAGGAGTCAGAACTTTGCCTGTTTTATTTTAGTGCTGCAAACACCATTCCGGCATTACTACCTCCCATCTTTAGCTTCCAAATACAAAACTCAAGCAAAATTTGTCTGTACTTTATAAGCAGAAGCCCATGGCTCACCAATCTGTTCTACAGCCAGCCAAAACCACCAGGCTGGGTGTTTTGAGCACAATGCACACTACTTGTAGCCAATACTTCAAGGCACATTTTTCATATTTGAGCCTGGTGCCTTTCCAAAAACACGTGTTACTGGATGTTAGAGGAGGACCACAAGGAGCAGTCAAACTAGCATAAGACAGGTTTCTCCATGATACAGCACTGGACAAGCTTTTCTGCCTGAAGACAGGCTCCAGAGAGCTCAATAGGAAGCGCAAGTGTTAGCGCAGAACTTGTTAAACAGCGAGCGGAAGGAGCTCAAACAAGAGATCCACATCTTTGCAGAACAAACTTTCTGATGAGACATCTACAACAGCAACGCTTGTCTGACTACAAGTCATTAATATATCCCTGTGGTATCCCACTACAAGCTTCGGATACCGCGTGGGGATACACTTCCCAAGTTTACTTGCACCACAGCCTGGTCCTGCTCGTCAGAGGGCATTTCAGCCACTGCCCAGCTCAGATCACATATGGACAACACTAGGGCAAGTGTTTATTCCCAGGCAAAAATGCAGTTCAGCCAGCCTGCTGCCACCCCCCCCAACACGGTTAGCCATTAAACACAAAAGTTTGGGCTCCTTAATAGCTGGGGCCTATGCTTAGGGTCACATTCTCAACTGAGTGATCCGAGTGATGAAAGCTCCCTTACCTCGACCAGCTCTGCCCACGGCCACATTGTACGTTGGCTCCCCACCTTGGCTCTTCGTCCGGATGTCCATCGTGCAGTCCCCGTCCACGTAGAGGCTGTCTCTGATCACAGAGCACTTCTTTGCACCGAGGGTCAGGCCATTGGTGAAGAAGCCCTCCCGGTCCTTCCCTACAATCATATCTATTTCTACTGGCTGCCAAAGGAAAAAGCCAGGAGTCAGCACCGCGTTGTTCTGCTCAATTCCCGTTATAAACGTTCCCCCGCTCCGGCTGAAGGGACGGATGGTGCATTTCCCCCCCGTTCTCACCGGGCACAGCGCTTTGTTGTTAACAGTTCACACAGCAGCGCTTTGTTGCCTCTCGAAACAGCACATTGTCGCTCCACGGCAATCCCTGTATCGCCAGGACACCGGGGCTCATTAACGCACGCACGGTACGACCGAAATTAACGAGCCACGTGACGCGTTGCGACGCCTCAGTGAGTCACTGCGGCCCGGCCCGGCTCAGCCGCCCGGCGCCCCCGCGCCCTTCTGCAGGCACCGCGCGGCCCCGGCGGGAGCGCGAAACAGGGGATCGGGGCCAGCCGCCCAAAGTGCCGAGTCACGGCAGGCCCCGATCTGCCCCGCCAGGCCCGGCCCCGTTCCAGCCCGGCCCGAACGCGGCGGGCCCGGCGCGGGGCGTTCACCGCCGGGCCGGGGCAGGGCCCGCGGCGACGCCGAGCCCGGCCTCCCCGCACGGGACTCCCGCGGGGGCAGCGCGGGGCCGCGTCGGGGCGGCGGGGGAGGAAGGACGGGCAGGGCGGGGGGAGGGGAGCATCGATGGCGGAGCGCCATCTTGGCGATGGAAAACATGGAGCCGGCGGCGCGGCGGGCATTCACCAACGCCGCCTACGCCGCGCACGTAAGCGCCGCCGCAGCACCGGGCCGGGCCGCGCCGGGCCGCTCTCCGCCAGCGCCGCGCGTTCTCTTTCCCCCCGCGCCGCCGCCGCCCCCGCACCGCGCGCGGCCGTCCCCCTCCGCAGCCCGAGACAAAAAGGCGGCGGCGCGGCCCATACGGCCCTCAGAGGCGCCGCTCCGCGCTGCCCCGCGGCCACCCATCCCCGCCCGGGCCGCCGCACACCGCGGGGCGCCCCACGCTCACCGTGATGCTCTGGAAGATGCCGCCGGCCGTAGCCGCCCAGACGTACTTGGCGTCGCAGTAGCCTACAATGGCGGCCTCCTGGCAGCAGCCATCGCACATCAGGTTGTCCACGTAGCTCTGCCAGCCGGCCATCTTCGGCGGGGCGCAGGCGGCAGCGGGCGGGCGGCGGCAGCGAGCGGCGCGGCGCGGGCCGGGCGGCGGCTGAGGCGAGGCGCGGCGCCTCTCCCTCCTCTCGAGCGGACCGAGCGCTGCAGCGAGCGGCGCGGCCCAGCCCAGCCCAGCCCTGCCCTCCGCGCTGCCGGCGCCGGGGGGCGGGGGGAGGAGGGGCGCGGCTCGGCACCGCCCCCTTTCCGCACCGCGCGGCCGGCGGGGGGGGCGGCGAAGGCTCTCGGCGGCGCTGCTCTGGCGCGGGGCGTTCCGCGCCTTTGGTTCCGCAACTGCCGCCGCTCTGCGCGGCTCTCCGGGGCTGTGCGGGCGCGGTGCTGCGGAGTGCCGCCTTTTCCCGTCCTTTCTAAACCGGGAGACGTTTGAAGATTTCGCTGACATCCCAGAAATCGCATTGTTCTCCGCTCCTGGAAGCGCGAGCGCCGCTTGGGTGCATCCCCTTTGTTTCTGCAGAACCTCTCAGCACACAGAGCCGTAGTCGCAGTTTGCAGAGCGGAGCCCCTCCCGGCAGCGCAGCAGGCCCCGTGCCGCGGCAGCCGCACTCGGAGGTCCCTTCGGTCGGCGTTACCCCGGGGCGCAGCGTTGGCTCCGCTCTGTGGGCTGCATCTCCTTTCTGTACATTTCACGTTTGCCACTGCATACTTCACCAGCTGTCAGAATCCTTCAAGAGAGCACTGCCGGCGCTCGCGCTTGGCCGTGGTGTGCTGCCCTGCACGTGTCCCACTGAAGCAGTAGGAGGGTTTCTGTGTCAAATCGTTGATTCTTGTTATTAGGGTGGTATGCTCCCCATCTTAGGTATTAGCATCTGTTCCAGGTGGCAGCAATAGGATAAGAGGTGATGACCTCATGTTGCGCTGAGGCAGGTTCGGGTTGGAGATTAAGAAATATTCCTTCTCAGGAAGAGTGGTCAGGCACTGGCATGGGCTGCCCAGAGCAGTGGTGGGGTCACCGTCCTGGGAGGTGCTCAGGAACTGTGAAGATGGACTGAGGGCCATGGCTCAGTGGGCATGGTGGGGGCGGCTTGGGGTTGGACGTAATGGCCTTACAGGTCTTTTCCAACCTTAATGATTCTATGTTTCTAAGTTAGAGCTTATATCTGAATTTTCCAAGGAATAGAATGCAGTAATTGGATGCCTTTTCCTATGGTTATATCCCCCAATAAGAATATTCACCAGTATACCTACAATGGACTTGAGGACGTTCTCAATCCTTTAAAACCTAAATTGGTTCTTATGGGATTGCCTGTTGTTTAGATACTGTATGGCAACTGCTGAGTCCCAGCCTGAACCACTGATGCAGCACCTGGGGAAAGGATCAGGTTCAGCCCTGGCAGCACAGGTGAAGGCAGTTCAGCGGTGGGACCAGAAGGGGTGGAGCCTGGCTGCACCTCTCAGACCCCATGTAAGGGCTGACTGCTTCTGGGGAAAGATCTCTGGTTGGTGATCCCTCCTTGGTGGAGTTTTCCCTATGTGCCCAGATTTTCAGAGACAGGTGAGCAGTCCTTTTTTTCCTTCTAACGCCCTTCTATTGCATTAGTTCCTTTGTCATTACATCTCTTGTATTAACATTCCTTTGCGTTGATCTTTCTGATTGTTGCAGGTACTCATAAAGCTTGCTTAGATTGCTAGGTGTTTTACAAAGAGCTCATTTTCCATCTCTTAGTTTGACTCCATGTTTTCACAGTACTTTTGCCATTCTGCATCTGAACTACATCAGAATGTTGCTTTCTCCTGCTATCAGTGGGTACTAAAGCTGTGCTCGTGTCACTGTATGTGTTAACAGGTTGTAGGCTGTAAATTTGCTTCTAGCTTTTTCAACAGCTGAATGTTTCTGTGAGGTTTGGGTTGCCTTTATCATCCTCTTTTGCCAGACTTGTTTTGTGAGGGGAGAGTTTTTCTGTCTGAAGTTGCTGCTGAGGCTGCTTCTCTTTCTTCGTGTTCTCCTGTGGGAGATCCTAATGTAATGCTTAATTGCACAGATAGAACACACCATCCTTAAATGAGCAAGGGGCTGATGGGTTCATCTGTTTAGGAGCTGTACCCAAATGTGTTTGGTTTTTTGTGTATATGGTTTGGATTTTATGTTACTTTTGTATGCCCCAGTCAGGATTCCAGACTGCTTCACTTTAATAAGTGGATTTAACAGATCCAGAGGTAGACATCGTTCTGAACCTAGAGCAGGCCACGGGGATTCTTGGGCTGCCTGTTTTCTGGCATTGTTATCTGTTGATGAATGGGGAAGCCAATGGGTCCATGGTGTTACTATCACTTGGGAAGCAATGTCACGCTTGTATTTTATGTACATATTATTGTTATTTTTAAAGTGAATTGAAAACCTGGCATTCTGGGGGAAAAGAATCACAGTTACGAAATCATGGAAAAAAGAATACTCCCCGCAGTGAATTTGCAGTGGCTTGGCAGTGATGTTTCACACAGTGCCCGTGAGCACAGCCTGCTCTGCATGCTGCCTGTCTGTCTCTAAGTATTGCAGCTCTCACTTTGGTTGGAGGTTCTGCTCTCGTTATTTCCTCTCCAGGCCACGAGTGTTTCCGATGGCGGTCTTTCTCTTCACCACAAGTGCTTTCGGAAGCACAGAGGGTAAAAGTGATTTAGAAGTGTTATGAGTTAGCAGATTCAGTTCTGCTGATTAAAAGCTAAACAGCAAGAGCAGTTCTGCCTTGTGACCTTGTGGTGATAACCAGAGAGCAGTGTTTGCATGGTGCCTCCCCAGCTAATTAAGTAACCTAGCTGAAATACAAGGAAACCAAAAAGGGTGAGGTGAGCACTAACAGGAAATAAGTAGTAGATATTTAATATTAATGAGCTGAAAGCTTGAAGCCAGCTTTAAAAAACAGTGATACAAAGTGCAACAAGGATTAAATTGACTGCAATGCAAAATTTTACTGCATAGCTATAGCTTCGTTTAAAAAAGAAAGTCACATCCAGTGCTAGCGTAGCTCTGATGGTGCTGAAAAGAGAAAGAACCCCATGTAACAGCACTTGAAACCATCCAGAAAGTTCTGCAAAAAAAAAAAAAAAAAAAAAGATGCTTTTCTGGTGTCTCCTCCATCAGTCCCTTCCACCAGCACCATGTGGAAGCTGGGTTCCTCTCTGTAGATGATTTTTTTTTTTTTGGTATGGCTCTGCCACCAGAGCTGGCAAAACCTTCGTCTTACTAAGGAATAGTTTCTTAGGTAAGAAGTTGAGGATTTTTCATCTTTCTCTTTTACTCAACCATCAAAATACAACGTAATGAACCTAAACTGTAACTTCTAAAACCAAATGCAAGCTTTGGGGTGCTTGCTGTGCCAGATGATGAGTGTGTGAAATTGCTTCTATTAAAGTTGCATGCAGAAATGGTGGCTTTAAATTTGGGGAAAGAAAGTTCTTTGTGGGCCTGACTGTTTAGGCGAGGAACTAAAAAACGTGTTTGAAATTGTGAAAATTTGCTCAGCTTTTGAATTTTTAAGATAAGTTTGTTATCTTGCCAGTGGCCAATAAACAATAAACCTTAATACTGCAAATTAATGCATTTTATATGTAAGTTCTTACTTGGGCAGGTAGTCTCAGGTGTGTAAGTGTCTTCAGTGAGAGTCCTTATATGATGAGATATGCAGAATTAGGCTTATAGCATCCAACTGAGTGTTGAAATGTATCAGTCAGGCTGTTGGGCATACTTAGATCCTGCAGTGTGTTGTTTTGCTTTAAATAAAACAAACAGAACCCCAGTATAATCCACTTGACTGCTAACTTTCCAATTATGAAACAGGTAAGTATTGTGAAGTGTGGTTACTCTACAGATGGTGTGACACAGCTGAGGGAAGGTGGGAACATCTTCAGTCCAAGGTTCTATTTATTTTATTCTATCCAAGTTCATCGGTGACTCATTTCATGCCTTTGTTGATTGATCACTTTGGTGAGTGGAAAGTTGTATAGAAGTGATCTGAAGAGCAAAAACTCTGCCTAAGAAATGCAGTGGGGAAATGGAGAAGCGCAAAGAGGGAGAGAAAATGGAAGAGTAGGAAATGAAATGGAGCAAGCATGGGTTCCAAAGAAGCTGTTTTTATCACAGATTTAGAGTGAGCAGTTAGCTTCTGTTCCTGAGTGAAGTCCGTACATTAGATCTCTGTGCAAACCATGGACAGTAGTGGGGAATAAAATCAGATGAAACAGAATAGCTTTTAATTCTTCCCGAGCTTCATCTGGTGGTTGCTGACTTTTCCCCTGTCAAAGCTGAGTGGTAGATGATTTTACCTTTTTAACAACTGATCTGCGTTTCTGTGCTGTGCTAGCACCCTTTAAGGAAAAAAGGCTTTATTTAATGCAGCTTTACATGGAGGGTGCACTGCACTAACACCAGGACTCTTTCCTGCTTAACATGATTAAAACGTCAGCAGCATCTTCCTGGCAAACGATGTATTTGTCAGAGTCTGGCTCTGGTTTTTGGCTGCCTATGCGCAGTTGTGTTCCAGTTATTGAACTGACAAAACTTTGTTTCTCTAGCTCACAGTTTCCTTGAGTGATTGTTTTTGCACTGCTACTGATGCTTATTCAGTCTACTGCATGGCCAGCCAGGCAACTTTGAAGGTTTGTTAAGTGCGTTATTTCCTTCCTTATGGTTTCTGTCAGTGAAAATGCCTGTAAATATGTCTACCTAGGTGATATTTCCTTCCCTGGTACAAGTAACTTTGCTGTTGATAACCTGTTATTCGTTAAAAGTGTAAAGGATTTCTGGATCATGGATATGTATATTTGTTTGTCGTGCATTTTCTACCCAAAACATTAAATGCTTTTGCAGGCAGTGAATAATAATTCCAAAGTACAGAGGGCAATATTTTCCAGATAAAATTTATAGCTACAGTCACGCACTGCTCTGTAAAATGGTAAACATGTATTATTTTTGGAATGAAGCAGAAACAAACTTTTATTTTTCTGCGATTTTTTTATTTTATTTTTTTTAACTTAGTGCCAGATTGCTTTCTGTCCTGGAAGTTCTTAATTCTGGCTATGAACAGCAGCCCAACCACCTGCTGTCTGTTCATCAAAGAAGAGAATTTTGAGTTACTTTTTCACTTGCTGAAGTAATACTTTGGTTCAATACCTTGAGCGTTATTTCTGCCGTAGCTGTTGTGGTTTTCACTCAATTACATCTGTCCAAGTACTGCATTTTTGAGGAACGAAGTATGTGGAAACTATCCTGTTCAAATTAGTTTCATAGTCACAAAAGAAGATCAGAGAGAGATTTTAAAATACTTTATTTATGTGCTTAGAAAAGGTGTACTTGTTATGCAAGTCTAATACTGTGGGACTGCTGTTCTGGTATGGGTGAAAGGAAGCATTAAGCATATAAAAATGGGAAAAGTAAAATAAAGGTGAAAATAACCTAAAAATTGCTAGCACTCTCCCTTTCTATTTAGTTTTTTTATTTTTTTTAATTTCTCACTGAAGCTAAGGAAATAATACCGCATCTTGATTGGACAGCTCATGTATGGGAGGTAAGCATGCTGGAAATGTGAAAGTGAAGAAACTTTACAAAGGATAATGCAAACTGTTCCTGAGGAGCCCTGTTTCAGTCTCTCTAAGCTGGCATCTCTGCACACCAGGCTAATGGCTTCAAAAGTCAGGTTTGCATTTTTATGCCTTTTTTTTTTTTTTTTTCCTATGGACTGTGCTTTTCACCCACTTGCCAGCTCCCCTGGTATTACTGGTTTTAAGGCAGTATACATTTTATACATAGTATGTGTGAATTGAGGTTAGAGTGTGAATCTCAGGTTACTGCTGTTTTCATGTGGGCACTTGGTTCTTATTTTCAGTGTTGAAGCAACTGGGAGAGTGCCCTTTTGACAGTGTTATTGTGGGTAAGAGGAATCCAGTCACCTGCTGTGTGGCTCTTGTTCCCTCTTGTCTGCCTTCCTCGGGTCCTCATCCAGAAATTCAGCTTGCACAAAGTCATCAAACCGCATTTAGGTATGAGCAGTTGTGGAACACTGCTCGGGGTCACACGCCTTTCTGACACCGCTTCCCTGTGCACGCTGAAGTTATGTGCAGAGGTACATAGGAAAGATGCATTTAATGCCGCTCGTCTGTGCTCTGATCTTAAACACCAAATGGCAAAGTGCAGTTTTTAAGATTCTGTAACTCGGGTGTGTTACATTTCTCTAGAAGATTGGAAGGGTTCTTCCTATTGCAGTTTTCTTTGAAACTGAGATGTAAAATGCAGCATGAAGACCACTTTTCTTAAACCAAAATAGATGACATTAGCACACCAAAAATACATACAATAAACAGCAGTCCAGTATGTTACTTTTGTTAACAGCCAGAATTGCCTTCCTCTGCTGTACAAACCCTTCTCAGTATTAGATTAGAATGCTGCACGTTACAGTTGTAAAATAAAGCATGTTTTTTGTTCAGAGCCATTAACAGGTATAGTTTTAGCACTTGGCATTACAAAAAACCATAGAAAAATGTGGAAGGCAAAGTTACCACTATCTAAATCGGTTTAATACACACCCATTTTCTCATAACATCAACAGTGGATGTCTGATAAGAACATAATGGTCAGTTTGGGGCAGGCAGTCAAACCATGTATTAAAGAGTAAGGGCCAAGTCTTTCAAAGCCAATGATAACCTATGTGTGGATACGACTTTATCAAGTGGATTGGAATACATACTCTGATGGGAAGGAAATTGAAGTATTGTACTAGAACTGGACAGCTTGGAAGAAGCACTTAGGCAAATGTATGTTTGTTTCTTAAATCTTCTGTTGGTGTGGGATTTGGGAGCCATCTGTCAAATGCAGCGCAGCAGAGGAGATGGCACATCTCGAATGGCATCTTGTACACTTTTCCATCTCATCTATTTGTTACATCTCTGTCAGGCACCATTGTTTCTCCTTGTTCGCATGCTTGTCTCTAGATCCAACTTTTTATTAGGTGAAGTAGTTTGTGGAGAAAAGAAATTTGCATTTCTTTCCCTGTGCTTAAAGAGTTATAACTGCACTGGATTCAGTAGCAGCTTCTCATATTTATTAGAATGAGAAAATAATAATTTATATCAAATCTCATCATAGACTGATAAAAAAGTGTGGCTTTGTAGGAGAAGTTTTGTTTTTAATATAAATGAATAAATACTTCCGTGTATGTCTTTGTATGTATTTTAGAAACTGTATTCTATTGCTGGAAATAGAAATGCCACAAAAGGAGTTGAATTTATTACCACAGTATAAACATGATCACCTTATGGCAATGAAAATAGTAAGTTGAGTTTTGTAAGCATTGAATGAACTGTTCTGCTAACTTGACTGAAGTTCCTGCTGTGCTTTCTCCTCCCCTTTGTCCATTTCCCCCCCTATCCTTTACTCTCTTCCCTCCTGCTTAATCTTTCTTTCAGAGTAGCAGGCTTGTGTGTGTGGAAATGTCTTCTGAAGTGTGTGGGAGAAGTGCAGGTAGTTATCAAAATATAATTAAAACATGGTTGTCCATTCTCCAGGTGTTTTTGGAGTTAATTGGGAATTTTATTTTATTTTATTTTATTTTATTTTGCCGCTGTTGACTAAATGCCACTCTGGTGAGTTCCTCAGGATTAAAACAAAGATGTGATTTACCAACTGCTTCAAGGATGGCAGCTTGTCTGAAAGTATTCTTCACTGAAAGAAGAGAGAATGTAACCAGGGGACAGATGTGAAAATAAGAATTGAATTTGGTTCTTAATCCAAAGTTTCAGTGCTGAAGCGACTTTGCTTCTGGCTAACCTATGGGTGATTAAAGCCCTCAAGGGCACGTGGTGTGTGTTGTCCTGGCCCCAGGCTTGGTGGGGTGCAGCTGCCTTGGGGGGGCTCCGCATTGCCCCCACCTGCCCCATTATTGGCTCAGGAGAGGAATAGCACAGAATATCCTGTAACAGTCTGATGTCACTGCAAGGAGAGAAGTGCTGGGATGAGTTTGGTCCTACAGGCTGCGTCTCATCTCCCTGTTGCAATGTATGTTGAGAACTTTGTCCATCCCCTACCACTGTCTAGTGCCTGGTTTGAGACACAGCAGCTTTAAAATTAAGCCCTTATACCATGTAAGAGCAACTCCAACTGACTTCCCTTTGTGCATTACAGCTTTGAGCGTAAGGTCTGCTGCTTTTTGGTTGTTCTGTGGGCGTTTTTGCCGGTATTTCCGTGTCTTTTGGTAACTTCCAAGACCCTGGCACTAGATGGAGCTTTAACCTACTTGCACTTCTAGTAGCTTTGACCACAGGTAAAAAACAGGGAAGAATAAATGAAAATATCTATGCCTGCTGTACGTTTATAGTGCACTCTTCCCTGTTTGTTTGCAGAGTGGTGTAAATGATAAATTAAAATGTTGTAGCAGAATCTCTTTGATCCGGTAGGTGGTTTATAGTCACACATGGTAAGGCACTACAATGTAATCTCAAACTCTTGGGAGAAGTTGCTATGAATTAGATGTACTGAAAGCGCACTGCATATTTAAGTGAATCTTTAGTCTGTGCTTAAAGAAAGTAATGCTGTTTTCTGAATGAAGTCTGTTTAGGTATCAGAACAGGATGGGGTGACGAAGCCTTCTGTTTCCTATGCTTATTCAAAATTGTATTTGCATTTTTACTTCATGCTCTCAAGGTCAACTATTCAGAATCATCTGTTATCAGTCACTGCAGGGTTTTGTGTTTTTTTTTTTGTTTTTTTCTCCATGTGTTACCCTTGGAAATACTGAATAATAATAATAAAAAAAAAAAGTAGCTTTTAAACTGTAACATTCAATGGTTTTCATTTAGTGAGTGTGACATCTCACAGACTGGACAGCCTGTATCAGAAATTTGTCACCATCTCAGCTTTCCACAGAAGTAAATAGAAGTAGATGTAGGTTTGTTCTTGGGTGTTCATGTTCTTATCACCAGAAAATGAGTTTGGTCAAAACCCTTGTCCGGTCTGAAATACTACAGCATGTAATCAGCTCCCATTCACTGCCCCTCTGCTACTTTGTGAAGTGATTTAATAAAGTAAACCAGGAGATGGATACTTGAAGAAACCTCAGGGCACGCTGAATTCAGATAAAGAAAATTGCATATATATTGCAGCATCTTGCTGCCATCTCCTTCTCCAGGTCTCGTCCTCCAGTATCTGTCACCTTTTTTCAGCAGGACTGAAGGATTCCATGTATACCACAGGATGAAAAATCCGTAGGAAATCTGCAGAAATGCAGTGTTGCCAGAAATGTGCTTCTGTTCATGTTGGGAGATTTCTATACTGTGAAACAGTCATTATTTCTTTATGCTTTCTCTTCCTTTTACGGATTGCTAGGAAGTTTACTTTTTGTAAAAAATTTGGACTTGTGATTGTAGCCTATAATTTAGATCTACCTCAGTCCTGAATTGGGGTAACAGTAAGATAGGTAATGCTCTGTCTTAAGAGAGGTTCAGCACATAGCATCTGCTGCACTGCTGGGTCTCGTTGCACCTGAAGACTTGAATATGCTGAGATCCACCCGGTGCAGCTCTTGTGAGGATGGCGGGGGTGGGGGGGGAGGGAAACTGAGTTGACTTCACTGAAACCTGGATTGGGCATAAAATTTCCAAGTCAGTTTCCTGCCTAATGTGAAATAGTGTTAGAGCTGCAGCAGCTTTTGCCTTGTCTGAAGCTGTTTTGCTCTGCCTTTATTTTCTTATCAGTGAAATAAGGGTAGTTTTTATCATATGTGGAATCTCACTGGAGTTAGTGGATGTGTGAAACATTAGAGAAGGAGGTACTGCTTGGTGATTTAATGTGATCTGAAAAATTACCGGTAATGACGTTTTACCCTTTTATCCCTGTATTAAATAGTAATGTTAGTCAAGCAGGAGTTGACCTTTCAGAAAATAATCCTGTCTTGATTCAGTGAGAACATTGCATTTTCCCCCCCCACCCCCAATAAAACCATCATTTTGACTTGTAATGAAAGCTTAAAACTCAATTCTTTAAATAATAGAATTATCTCAAGAATCTTGCAATCCTGAGGCTATGACATTCGAGATAAGGTTTTGGAATGTCACATACAAACTTTACAGCTTTATTTCTATCACTCACCACTGCACTGTCACTCAGCCACCCTCCAGCCTTCCAGTGAAGCAGAAGTTAGTTTTCTAACATAAAAACAACAACAGGAAACTTATTAATTAATAAGTTTTACCATTTTGTTTCATCTTTATTAATGAGAAAATGAAGGCGTGAGTTAAAATCTTGTCTCTGTCACAGCTGAAAATGAAGAGGTGAGCTGGCAATATTTTTGTCGTGTTGCTTGCCTGCAGAAGAAACCAAAGCACTTCTTGAGTATGAGATGCTTAGGTATGAAATAGGCAGTAGGTTGCTCTGCAGAACTAAGTCTCATGCTTCCCAGTATGTTTAGAACATCTTTTTTTAGGTATCTTGAGACAGTAGCTGAGAAACTCATGCCCGAGTTTAGGCAGCTGATAAAAAGAAATCCTGGAGCTTTAGGCCCTGAGGCAGCTGGACCCTTTTGATGCTGCTGTGAGAAAGAAGGCATTTGCAAGAGCAGGGATTGAACTCAGAATTGAGCCCAGTGCTCTTCCCTCTGTAGCAGCTGATTTGTCTCTGTGTCTTTGCAAGACTTTGCCAGTTGTGCTTGAGTTACTTTCCAGAATAGCTGGCATGAGACAGTCTGCCAGGAATATGGAAAGCCTGGTGTTGTGGATACCTCCCAACCTGACCTTTTGTTCCAAGCCTGTTATGAAGAGCTAGGAAAAGTCGCATCATCAATGCTTTCTTGGATTAATAGAAGAATGCAGCTGCCTTTAACAGCTTCCTGGCCAAGGGAGGTGTGTTCAGTCAGCACACTGAATTATAGGTGGGATTTCAGCTGTCTTCACTTTGTATTTTTTTTTCCTTTGGGATTTTGTGAGTTGGGTCATTTGGAGGAGGGCATTTGTTGAGTTTTGCTCTGCTGGCTCTCCAAGGCTTCCTTGTTGCCACTTGCTGCTACACTGCGTGACTGCTTTTGCCTTCTCCCACGTGAATATAACAACGGATTCAGGGCAAAGGCACAGGAGGGCAGCAGCTCTTTCATCCTTTAAAGGCTGTTTGTAAAGATAAAGGCCTGATACTGGCTTACTTGGTAAGCCTTACCTTGCCTGAGCAGGGTGTTTTTTTTTCCCCCAGTGGTATTGAAACCCATTTAAATAATCATAGCATTTTCTCCATGTTTCTGTTACATGCCCTTTTTTCACAGACCACAAAATAGATTCATCTGCCTGCTAGTGCAATCAATTCCCAGTGTAACTGAGTATCTGAGTCTTGTATAGTAATACTGATGCTGCGTAGTTGTGTTTCCGTCTGGAAAAGCTGTGTGTTGCTGTGATTACCTTATCTTAACTGTAGGATATTGGCTTTTGGTTCTTGTTGAAGAAATAGTGATTCATGGAGGAGAACTATGCAGCTTTACTACCAAAGTGGTGTTTATCCTAATGGAACAGTACAGGCTGTGTTGGGCAAAGGTGTTTCAGGATGCTGAGATACTTCAATACCAGCACAACATCAACCCTTGTTACAGAGAAGATCCTTTGTCCTCTGTGTTAATGTGGAGCTTTCAGCTCTGATAACAGCACTTTAATACTTGCTTAGGCAGTTAATCTAGCTAAAGGAATAGTTGTTTTATTTATTTCTTGGACACCAATGCAGTGCTACTGCTAAACCTTTACCACTTTGCCGTGATAATACAAAAAAAAAAAAAAAAAAAAAAGATTATTTTCCTTAAAAAGAAAACCAAAACAACCAACTATAAACCTTGGTATTTGTGGTAAGCCCATCACAAATGTCCTGGACTCTGTTCAGTTCTTTCTACTGAATAATTTCAGTGTAAGTTCCCTGTAAACTGTGGTCTAAAACAGATTTAGCCCAAACCTTTTGCCTGTTAGTTAAAGGAATTAGCTATAGACTATAGGCATTTTCTTCTTGGTTAGTATGCAAAGAATGTTCAGTTAATTAGTCCAGGCTTCTTGTTACTTGGAGCCACTGCTTGTGAAGGAAGCAAAACTGCTAATTTTGAGAAAGTGCAAGCAATTCCTTGTGATGTTTTTATTTCTCTTTTTAAGGCCCAGCTGAATGCTTCTTGTGGCTTTCTCATTTTGGGAAGCCCTCACTGATTACTTGGGGCCCCATGGCAGAGCAGCCCTGGAGAGAAGCTGGGCTGTGTTTCTGGTGTTGTGCATGTCCAGGCCTCCTCCTTGGCACAGAGCTGGACACAGCTGAGGAGGGTGCCTCATGGAATGCAGCTCTCTTGCCTCCTGCAAAATGGGTCACTGGTGTTTTTAGGTGAGTGCTGTAAGCTGGCATCATCTCAGATCTGCTTTTTAGCACAGCTGCCAGCTGATGACAGGCAGCCTTTCTGCTTTCTGTGGAGCCTGGTTGGTCCTGACAGGACTGGCACACAACTTCCCTGGGCCAACCATGGGGCTTCTGCCCTCCTGCTAGCCCTGTTACTGCTCCCCAACTATTCAACAGAATTTCCACACTGCAGAGCGCTCCTCGTCCTCCCTCACCCCTGGTATGTTCACACAGAGCTGACCCACAGCTGCCAGCTTCCCCTTGCTGTGCGGCCTGCTCCTCCCCATGCCAGGTGCACGAAAGTGCTGGAGTTCAGGCACTGCTGTCACCCACAGTGATGCTACAGAGCAGCCGACCTGCCTGGCTCACACCCCATGCAGACTGGGCAGGAGCTGTGTTCCTCAGTGCCGCTCAAGTGCTTGCAGCAAGGGCTCTGCCATGCCCTGGATCCAGCACCACACTCATCCCCAAGCCAACCACAGCAGTCGTGGCTTTGCTTTCGGCACTGAAGCAGTCTGTGAAGAGAGCCAAGCTGGGCTTGGGCTGAACCCTTGTGGGAAGCATGAACCAGAGGCTGGCATGGGGGTATGTCCTCTAGGACTGTTGGTTTCTATTCTCGGCCTGGGGAAGAGCGGGGGTGCTCATCAGAGCAGGGATCTGTAAGCTCCGTGCTCTGCAAGGGCTGTTATCCAGGACAGGGCTCAGCAGTGCTCGGCAGCCAGCAGCCATGTCCCCTTGCTCCTCCCAGATGGGCACAGGCAGAGCCAGGGCACGTGGCCACAGTGAGACACAGCCGGAGGTTGTGCCCTTGGAACACAGAAGTTCTCTTTCAGATAAGAAACAAAGAAATATCCAATGATGGAAATGGTTGCCTCTCTGTAAATAGCAAGCCGAGTGACCTAGTTCAGCTCAGTGCAGCTCCTTGGAGCTTCCCCCAGCAGTGCTGTGCTGACGCTGAATCATCACTTCCAGAGCGGCAGAGATTGGAGTGTGCAGGCCCTGAGGATTTCACTGTTTCTTTATTAATTTTAAATTGATTAAAATGAATTTTTAAAATACCAAGAGAGACTTGCCTAAAGAAATGATTATAGGAAAAAAAGAGAAATGAAGTTGGTCTGTAGGAGTTTGTTTTGAGCTTAACACTCTGTGGCATGCACAGCTGTGAGCACCCAGTGCGGCATGGAGGAGTTGGGTATCAGCTGCTCTGCCAGGACAGATCAGCAAAGACAAGATCAATCCATTAGTATTGCAAAGAAGAGGAAATTATAAGCTCTGCAGGTCTGTATTCAGTTCAAGCCTACCAGTGTCCTCATCCATGGTGCAGCTCTGTGGGTTCCTGCTCTCAGCTACAGTGCTTTAACTGGAAGTCAGGATCCAGGGGAGTGCAGTCCTGCTGGAGCCAAACATACGTCCTCTTTTCCCCAGCACTGTGCAGTGCCTGAAGGCTTTCCTTCAGAACATCCTGGGTTCTCTATGGGGTTTCTGTGCAGCAGAGCAGGCTGGCAGGCCCTTCACTCAGACTCTGAGCAAGGCTGTGATGTGTGTAGGCAGCAACAGATGGGAAGGAGATCCTTTTCCCACTGTCAGAGGGCAGCTACAAGTGATCTTTTCCCCAAGGCCGTTCTCATTTGCTGTTCATGCCCCATTCCAGCGTGGAAATCTGTCTAACACAGTAAAGGAGAGCATTCCTGTTCCTTATAATTTCCATCTGTTCCTGTACAACAGCAGAAGATGGTGCTCTGTGTGTATCCAAAGTTTTTCTGTAACTCCTGCTGCTGCTCCCTGCCTGTGCCCCCTGCGGCCCACTGATGCTCATGGCAGCAGCAAGGTGCTTCTCTGTCATGGTGCGCTCTGGAGATGGACAGCACAGAAATGGGTCAGAGCCCTCTCCCATGGATTACTGTCTCCAGAAGTGGCTCCAACCCTTGTGATCCCACTGAGGTTCGGGAGGTGAGTGGTGCTGCATGCAAGGAAGTGGAGCAGGATCTGCCCTAACTCCTCAGCAGGGATTGCTCTGTTCAGATGAAAGCCAGGGTTGGCTCTAAGCACATCAACAGTGTTGAGCAGATAATTTTTTTTTTTTTTAATAAATAACAGAAAGATAAACAAACAAATGAAAACAACCCACAAACAATTCCAAGTGTGTGGAAGCTTTGTGGTGCTTCAGAGAAGACCTGTCAGGGAGCTGGAAGCAGTGATGGAGCAGGATACAGAGGATGCCCAGAGAGAATGAAGCAGCAGGTTTTGTCAGACAGTCCTACGTCTATCTTCTATATCTAGAAAAGAGAACTTGCTTGTCAACAGTTTATGGGCTGGTTTGGCCCGGTTCCATGACCAGTGGGGTGGAGGGACTTTGTGAAGTCCACGCCTCTGGAAAAGGGAAACAGGGGACCCCAAAATAATTAAAGAAAAGAACAGCAGCAACGATCTGAGGAGGAACAAACTAGTTTACTAAATATAATGAGAGAGACTATCTGGAAAAAAAAAAAAGCTGCAGGCCTTACAGTAATGCTGAAGCAGCACGTGCAGCTGGGCAGCAGCGAGGAGAAGCGAAGCAGAAGAGCGATGAAGGAAAGCAAAAGGAAAGTCAGATGACCCAGCAGTGCCTTATGTGCATTCCCCCCTGTGCAAGAATGATATCAGCACAGCAAACAGTCTGCTGGGGGACGCAGCGTCTTCTCTTTAGTATGTTGAACTGGGACATTAACACTTTAATTTCCAGTGCACTACATGATGTTATGATGTGGAATACTGATGGCCGTAAAACCATGACATTGCTATTCCACTGAAATTAATTAATAAAAATATAAGAAGCCTGCTAAAGATAATCTGATGCTTTCTACTGATGGAAGCAATGGAGCAAGTGGTGTTCTAGAAGTTGCTTGAAAGCATCTTTGGTCTGCTTTAAAAATCCATGTAAAAGATACAATAGCATTACTCATGTCCTGCTCACCTCTCTGTTTTTGCACATCTCCAGGCCTCAGAAAGCTGAACTGCTCTAAATTCACAGACCAGTGCAGAACTTATTTTTCCCAACTCTTTATCCCACTCTCAACTCTCAGTCCTGCCTGCAAAGCAGGCACTGGTGTGGAGAAGTCTGCTGATGAGAGATGTGTGGCTCCTGTTTTCTCCTGACTGGGATGGTGGGGCAGCCCACCTCTGTCCTCCATTAGCAGGTGCGTGGGCCCTGATGACCCTCAGGCAGCAGCAGCGCTTCCTGCCGCCACCTCACCCCCCTCTCACAGTGCTTTGCTTAACTTCACCTCTGAGGCCAATGAAGGATGGCTGAGGTCTGTGTGGAGTACAGATTGCAGTTTAATCTGTGATCAGATTAGGGATACTTCAGATCATGTTTTAATTTTTTGTATGTCCAAAGAGCTTTTCAGATTAATATATGATACTTATGAACTCTTTCCTGCATTTAAGCAGACTCAGATTTAGTGTTTGAGCTAAATTAGGATGTTATCAGGTAGGATAAGAAGAATACAGGATTACATCGCATTCTTGCTTCATTCATTCAGTCAGTTGCACTTTTAATTGTAATTATTTATGACAAATCATTATGTACTAGTTAATTTACAGCAGCGCATTTCTGTACAGTAATGAAGTCAGTGGAATGAGACTGCAGCGCTGCTGTTACTCTTTCCCGAGTAACACACACATTAGTTATGTGCAGATGGGAACAGTGTTGGAATACACGTAGACTCAGCTGGAAGGTTATTGGTGTCTGAGAGTTGTTTGCTCCTTGTGTAGTTAAAAATAGAGTCATCTAGGATCCTAAAGAACCCAATGTGAGTGTTTATGAAAGGAAAGCTCTGGCAAGATGGAGATCTTTTAGTTTCTGTAGGCCCAGGCCTTAACCAGTAGACATTAAAGAGCATGTTTCAATGCTTTAAAGCATATATTCTTATGAAAATGATCCTATTCCTATTTCTTTCTAGTTGAAAGATGCTTAGCAAGGCTGCCTTCTGTGTCCTGTGTGAGTTGCTGCTGTTAATGATGAGTGCAGGTGTAAAGGTCCAAGAAATGTTGGCACTGAGCCTGAAATACAATACAAAATGCTGTCAGATTCTCACAGCAAACAGACATGGAAATAAAAAGAATATTTTTTTCACATTTTTTAAAGTTTTATCACTCAGCAGTGCTATTTGTAGCAGTAGTAGACATAACATTTGCAGAAAGAAATATGACAGATCTATTCAGCTGGCAGTACTGAGCTCCTCTGCACTGATACTGCATCTTGCCAACAATCCCCGTCCTGTGGTGAGAGTTGTATCTCAGTACCTAAGAAGAAAACTGTCTGTCTTCATTATGTATTTCCATTTTTCCATGAGCTAGTGATAAGATGTGCCTAGCTATGCCAGGAATTAAAGTAATCACATGTCTGTTCTTGTTTGGTGAAAAACTGCCCCACATTCTGAGAGCAAAAACTTTGTTGTCTGTATTGTCACAAGTTCTGCTACATCAAGCTGATAGCTGTTAATCATTAAAATAGAGCAAAACAAAGCAAACACCCATAAGAAAACATTCTTCCTCACGAATGCCTTACTTTACTCCCTGTTTTGCTTTTTTTAGCTCTAGGCTAATGATACTGCTTCTGAAACAGGAATGATTCATCCCCCGCTGGCTATACTAGCAGCTTACTTCCTAGGGTCTGGTTTTTCAGCCTATTCACCCTGTTTCTTACAATGCTTTGCTATGAGAAACGTATGATCAGTGCTTGCCTGCGGTCCTTGCAAGGTCTGGTGAAAGCAGCGACTGACAGGATGAATAGGACCTATGGGCTTTGCCCTCTGCGTTAAGCATATGTGAATAGTTCAGATCGAGTAATTGAGCTGATGTTTGCGCTCCCTGAGGCTTTTCTGGAGGCAGTGGTGCTTGCCCTGCTGGCTGCCTGCCACTTGGTGCTGTAGGGTGCTGTGTTGTGTGCAGGTGGGTGGCATGACCACGTGGAGCAGAAGCTCATCAACTGCTCGTTTTCAGCTGTTGTCAGTCTGTGAGGCATCAGGTACTGACTGCCCTGTGTCACAGGAAAGGCCGTTACCATGCAGGAGTACACAGAGGAGCAGTTTGCCAGAATACAGCCTCCTTCTGAGAGGCTGAGGTGCAACGCTGTGCTAGGAAATCACACCTGGCCTGTGTTGGTAAAACTACCTGCGCACAAGAGCTTGGTCACTGTGGCTCTTCGGAGCACAGTGCCATATTGCTATTCACTCTGCAGTGCAGAGCTCAGTGCTGGTACAAGGGACCTAGTGAGACAGCCAGCACTGGCAGTGTGAGTGGAATGTTAATTCACCATAGTGCGGCCCTGTCTGTTAGCAGGAGAAAACACTGCAATAGTTCTGTATGCAAATTACTGTACACAAATTTAATCAGGACTTTGTCAGCCCATGTTGGGAGATGCAGAATCCTTTAGCAGTAGTTGTTTTCACCTTTCTTTTTAGAGTGTGTATATATAAAAACACTGCAGAAAGGCTGAAAAACACTTAAAGATTTGCTCTGGAGATAATGTTCTTCCTTTTTATTCCTATTGATTATCTAGGTGCTAATTGAGAAAGAAAGCTGGGCAATCAGGAAAGCAGGGAAACCCCACTAAGAGCAGTGCCTGCCCGCAGGTCACTAATGAATGCTGCACACACCTGAGGTCAGCTGATGCAAAGCTGAATTTACAATGGCCAATGGGAAATGCTGAGATGGGGAGTGCTGTTCCTGGCTGTAAGCAGTGTATCCAGAAGGAGGGAATCTCTCATGATGCTCTCTTAGCCCATTATACTCTTCTAATTTACACATTTTTTACCCAGCATCCAAAATGTCGGATAGATTTTTAAAATACATTCATTTTCATTTTTTTTAGTAGCTTTTTATTATTAAAGTCTCCAGAAATGCTGTGGTTCTGTCTCTGAGCACAAAGAGAAGTGATAAAAGATACAGAAAAACTTACCAGGGTTTTTTTGAGCTAAATGACTTACATCTGTGTCAGTGTTTGATTAGAGAACAGCTTTTGTCTGCGAGCAGTTGCACCACACACTCCAGGTTGCTGCCAGAGTGCTTCCCTCCCTGCAGTATTACTCCTGGGGCTGAGAGTTGCTGTTTCCTATTGAGGGAGGGCAGAAGCTGACATAGCAGGGAATGGCTGTAGAGATCCCCCTGGATGAGAGTGCAGGAGGAGCTGGATGGAGGCAGCTGGGGAGGCTTTTGGAGGGAGTTATTGCTGCTGGGCGGTTGCTGCTAGTGGGAATGGGGCAGTGGGTCGTGCTGTGTAGGATAACTGGGGCAGTTGCTTCCTTGCTACGTCCATTCCCCTCTACACTGCCATGTGTCTGTGGCTCATACCCCTGTGCCCGTTGTGCTGGGGCTGGTCTGCCACAGGGAGCAAAGCCATGGCAATGGCTGCTCTGTACAGCCCCGTGCTCCAGGGCTGGCCTTCCTCCAGCAGTGGCGGTGCAAAGCTTGTATAGCTTCAGAGAACTCTTTGTAGGTTTAATTATTTCATGGGTTTCTAAAGTTGCTGGATCTCCAGCATTTCCTTAACATACGTTAACAACAAGATTACTTTAAGTCAAGTTAAAATACATTTGTTACTTATCTGGCAGTTTTAATCCTGTCATACCTCTAATTTTAACGCAGGCTGAGTCATTTTCATCCTACGGCTTTAAAATCAGCCTTCTTGGGCTATGGAGCACGGTCTTGTTCTTGCATGTTTGGGAAGCGGAACAATTTCTTTCTGTCTTTTAGTCAGATCTGAACTGCTATCACTTCGTGCTCTTGGATATAAAAATAACGACGCATAGCCAGGGTGATTTGCAGAGTTAGCATAATTATGGTAAGCAAAATTTGGAAAATGAGGGATTCTACCTTTCACTATGCAGACAGATTTATAACAAATCAAATTATAAAAGGAGAAGTGAAAATATTAGTGTCAGTGAAATATTTAACCTTGTTTTGGCATGATGCCTTAGGGAGCAGTTTGCATAACTACTGCACTGCATATGGTACAATATTTACTCTCTCTGTTTTGTTTATCTGTACTCTACCATCTCCTTTCACACTGACTTGTTGAGCTGCAGTTGTTACTGTGTTTGTGTATGAAGTGCTGCATTATTACCCATTTCCCTACTTTATTATTATTATTTTTTTAATAGCTGCTATATTTTTGCAGAAGCTTTCCACAGATTTCACTTTGAGACAGACTCCTCACATGGAAAATACAGGTGGAGCAGTTGCAATTTATCACTGTCAAAGTGCTGGAGACAGTCATAGTGAGAAGCTTTTACAGTAGGTAGAGTTGTTCTGAATGCTGTGACTTTAAGCACATGCAGAGGGAGACAGTGGAGAATGCAAGGGGAATCTGCAGTGTATCCATAACGAGTATAAAATAGTGCACTTCTACTTCTTTGCTTTAGAAATAATGTGGCTAAATTAGAAATATAATGAAAATAGAACAAATCCAGGGCTGCGCAGCTAAACAACCTTGATCTGCTTGCTGGTATACAAAACCTGTTTGTGAATCTGGGCTGATGTTATTTTGCATTCACAGGGTGACTTCTTGTCACAAAACTGAAGTGCAAAGCAGTGAGTGATGCTTAGTTTTGCTTTCAATTTTCTTGAATCCCTACCTTAGTGGCAGCCTGGGTTGTGACTGCAAAGGACATATACTCATCTCACCAAACCACACACAGCTGCTTCGCCACTCTGTATATATAAAGACACAAGTGCAGATTGTCCACCTCCAAGCACAAAGCTCCTGTGCTTTGCTGGTGGTGTTTTGCTGGGAGACAGTGAAACATGGCCCTGAGTGCAGCTGTGTGTCTGCAATGACCCTTCAAGGCTGGTAAAGATAAGCATGCAGTTTGGCCTGTAACATGAAGTAAAACATGATGAGAATTTCCTTCAGTTGTATTATTACTCAAGCACTGAAGCTGACTTTCAAGCACGCATTGGTTTGCACAACTATGCAACTTTTAATTCATTAAGCTGATCTTGGTGAGGTTCTGGGGTAGTCTTTGCATGTAAAGATGGGCTCCTAATTGTTAGCCATGTTAGTGGAAAGAACTTATCTTCTTTTAAATGGAAAAAGATAACTTGGTTTTAGTTAGCTTCACCTGTGTGTTTTCAGTCTCTGAGCAGTTTCAAACCCATTTTCCTGGTCTGCTAGATGAAGGTAAAGCATCTGTCATGGTTCGGCCTGGTGACAAAGGGGTGAAGGGATCCACACCCTAGGGGAGGAAAAGATTATGAAACCATGACAGTGTCTTACAGTGGTAAAGAAATATAATCTGTTATTTGCTAACAAGCTGGTTTGGTTGGAAAAGTGTTGGTAATATTATGTATAAATCTGTGTATTCCATAGTTATGATGGCATAAAAGCAGCAGCCACAGCAAAGACAATGGTAACATTTTTGTTGCTTCTTACAGGAAGTTGTACCAGGAGGAATGCTGTAGTATAAAGGGAAATCGTATCCTCTCTTTGCAGCTTCTTATGCAGTGTTGCCCAGAACCTTGGCATAAATAGAAAGCATACTTCAGGTATTCACAACGGGAGGAACCTTATCTTGCACCGGTGACACAGCAGCTCTAGCTGCTTCTTGCTTTTAGGCTGGTTAGCTTTTACTGCACTGCCTTGCTGCTGCAGTGCTATTTTTCTCAATCTTGCTGCTGCTGGGAAGCTCCCAGTGTGCTGCACTGACCCAGAGGGAGCTGTAGCTCCATTGGGACTGCGAGCTCTCCATATGCCTGCACAGACGCTATTCACCCATCTCAGACTCTTTCTTGCAACTTAGGTTGTGCTTAAAATTTCCCCAGACTTTCCACGAGCTTTCAGTTGGCTGTTTGCCCTAATGTTCAACCTGTCAGCAAGACTGAGTAGTGACAGTCTTCAGTGACTATTTGTGTTACTGCAGGATCTCTAGCTAGAGGCTGGACTTGTACCAGATGCTGGGCAAATGAAAAGCAGGAGGTAGGAGACAAATGCAGGCAGGTGTGGGAGAAGATGTTTGTGCACCATCTGTTTGCTTTCTGACTGAGAACTAGGCTGAGATGATCTGTTTCCCCATGCAGTAATCATCATCTGGACTTTGTCGTTTCTAAGCAGGTGTCAGGACTGTCTTATTCCCAGCCTCTAAAAACTACCTCCTACAAAAGCTAGCTTTCTATTTGTAGCCACAGGTATATTTGGTGCTTTTTGAAAGCCTTTCACAAATGGATCTCCAACCAACTAGACAGACACAAGCTTGCATGCTAAATTAATTTCTTCCCCTAGCGACTGCTGCCCTACTGTACCCTGCGCTGTGCACGTAGCTTTCCAGTCCTCTTACAGAATACAAGGTGACAGCCCACATAGCAATGTTGACTAATGTCGCTTGTCAGGTGCCTTCTAAAGAACAAGGTGAGGCTGAATGTTTGTAAGATACTCGCGAGGATATGCTAGTCTAAACTTCTCAATTGTTTTACAGCAACAAAAAAATAAGTTGTTTTCAGAAACACCAATTCATGTACTGAATATCCGTTTATTAACATAAATGTAGGCTAAAATAAATGAACATTTTAGGAAAGCATCCAAGTGAGCAATGGTGGATCCTGTGAATGGTGTGTCAGTGCTGGGTTTCAGGTAGGCTGTTCCTTTGCAGATTTGACTTTCAGGTAATTAAACGGTTCTCTCTTTGTTTTTCTTTTTTCCTGCTAGTGTATTCCACAGTTTGAAGGAGTTTGTAATTTGCAAAATGCAAAAATCAGCTGGAGTGAAGGTAGCAGTTAGCAAGGCAACAATCTTCTGTTCTTAGGCTGTATTGGGGATATTTTTAGGATATTTGATTTCTGCTTAAATATGCAGTATGTACATTTATACTAAGAAGTTAAATTCATCAGAGTCTTGCCATCAGATTTCTTTTCTTCCCTGTCTCTTCCATTGAGCTTTCTTTGCAATTACAAAGCCTTCCTACAGAATGAAGTCTTTTCTCATGGGATCACAGAAAAAATGTTGACATTTTCTCCTGTCTAGGACTGGTGTACTCTGTGTGTGCTACAAGACATAGAGGAGCTAGTTTGCTGGCAGGAATAAACTTGGAGGCTTTCTTCTCTGCAGTTACCCAATTTAATGGAGGCTTTTCTTTCCTGTCATTCCAAAGAGTGCTGTCATCTTGGTTTCTGGTCCGATGATGATAAGACACAATGATTACGCCCTCTGGCTCCTGCAGCTCTCCATCTGTCTTTGTGCACCTTCCTTCTTTGAGAACCTCTGCCCAAAGATCCTTCTTCCTGCCTGCTGCGTCCTCCTTGCTGTGGTGGTTACTTTGCCTGAGCAAGGACTCACTGAAGGCACAAATGCCAAAGCCACCTATTTTCTGCTTGGAAAGCACTGATCCAAGCAGTAGAATATTCAGATTCTCTGAAGCAAAATTGATAACACCTAAGCCATTCCTAACAGCTGTTCACATGGTTTCCTCTTTAACTTTGCTGCTAAGATTCCATGGGCTATTCCAGCACTTAAATATTCCTACCTGTGGAACATAAATATGTGCCATTCTTTCTCCAAAGCTAACCTGTTACTGCTTCATCTGTCTTGGTAAGTACACATAGAGATCTGTCTGCTTCAAAGGGATCCATTATGCCTACCTTTAGCTTTCTCTTTCTAGATTAAACAAATCACATTCTTCTCATTACTCACAATTAAAGGATAGCTCGGGTTGGAAGGGACTTCTGCAGGTTGCCTAGTTAATTCTTCAAAGCAGGGCAATGAGAGCAGGTTATACAGGACACTGTTGGTCACTGTTGAATATCTCCTGAGCATGGAGACTACATGGCGCCCCTGGGTAACCTGAGACGTTTGCTGGGTTTGACCAGCCCCACAGCAAAAAGGTTTTCCTCTTCTACTTCAACAGGTTTACTCATTTTTCAGTACTTGCCCATTGCATGTTGCCCTGTTACTGGACACCATTGAGAAGAGCTCTGTTCCCTCACTCCACCCCATCAGTATTTGTACATTGATAAAATACCTCATACTGTTGGAACTTGAGATCATAGCAGTAAAAACTGCTGTTTTGTTCTACAGCAAGAGTCACGTACACAACTACTGTTCTGTGGGACATTTTCCTTTTAGTGGAATGCTCTGCAAGTCATTTCAGTCTCTGTATCAAGCTCTACATACAAAGCCTTTTCATCTGATGTCTGGGAAATAAGATGTCAAGAACTGCTGCTGAAGAATGAGAAATAGGGTTTTCTCTCTTCTTGATACAAACAGTTTGGTCATTTCAGCAAGTTTGCTGATGATACGAAGTTGGGTGGCCTGGCTGACACACCTGAAGGCTGTGCTGCCATTCAGCAAGACCTGGACAGGCTGGAGAGCTGGGCAGTAAGGAACAGGATGGTGTTTAACAAAAGCAAGTGTAGAGTCTTGCACCTAGGGAGGAATAATTGCATGCACCAGTACAGGCTGGGGGATGACCTGCTGGAGAGGAGCTCTGCAGAGAGGGACCTGGGCGTCCTGGTGGATGACAGGTTGGCCATGAGCCAGCAGTGTGCCCTCATGGCCAAAAGGGCCAATGGCATTCTGGGGTGTATAAAAAAGAGCGTTGCCAGCAGGTCAAGGGAGGTGATCCTCCCCCTCTACTCTGTCCTGGTGAGGCCTCATCTGGAGTACTGTGTCCAGTTCTGGGCTCCCCAGTATAAAAAAGACAGGGATCTCTTGGAAAGAGTCCAGCGGAGGGCCACAAAGATGGTGAAGGGCCTGGAGCATCTCCCCTATGAGGAACGACTAAGTGAACTGGGTCTGTTTAGCCTTGAGAAAAGAAGGCTGAGAGGGGATTTGATCCAGGTTTATAAATACCTGAGGTGTGGTGGTCATAGTGGTGAAGCTGGACTCTTTTCAGTAGTGCGTGGGGACAGGACAAGGGGAAATGGGATGAAGCTAGGGCATAGGAAGTTCCGCACGAATGTGCACAAGAACTTCTTTACAGTGAGGGTTACGGAGCACTGGAACAGGCTGCCCAGGGGGTTGTGGAGTCTCCTTCTCTGGAGATATTCAAGACCCGCCTGGACGCCTACCTGTGCGACCTGCTGTAGGGAACCTGCTTTGGCAGGGGGGTTGGACTTGATGATCTCTGGAGGTCCCTTCCAACCCCTACAATTCTGTGATTCTGTGATTTCAATCTCTGTTCATGAATCTAAACGTAATATATATATATATATACATATATATAAAATTACAGATTCCAGAGGAAGAAGAATAAAAGATCTATCTCAGTGGCAATGGAAAAATTCCTGCTTCTGACTGTAGTGGAGAGGTTGAAATCCATTAGATCCACCTAGAAGACGGAACTCATGCCTCTCACAGCAGACTGAGGCTACCAGTGGCTTGGATGAAATGAAATACATGCTTATCAAGAAAGCTTCTATAAATGGGAGCAGTAGAAAAGCCGAATGGTGTTGCCATGTGGTGGTCAGGACTGAGTAGTTCCACTCAGAAAGGTTCAAGTCCTCATCACACTTTCTTACAGAGAAAACACAATGATCCTTAGCTTAAAAAAAAAAAAAAAAGCAAAAGCAAAAAAAAGCTGATCTTTTCACTGAGAAAGTGCTCTTTTAAATCCTTGCCATCATGAGGGGCTTCTTTTCCTGTCTGTAAAATGGGCATATATCTTCCTATCCAGGAGCCTCACTGCAGAGAGTAATTACTTAACATAGAAGTCTGAAAACGGGGAGGAACTGTGTGGCAGCAGTCACAGAAATGATGGGTCCCAATTCCTTTCTTAGGTACTTCTGCTCCATGAAGTTATAGCCAACCTAGAAGTGAGGAAGCGAGGGCAGCTGATGTGTGAGATTGTGGTGAGCAGCGAGAGGAGACTGCTTGCCCTGTGAGCCATGGGATGAGGGCATGTTGAGGTGGGGCTGTGAGTCAGGGCTGCAGGATGTGACCAAGGATTGTTTGGGCTTTAAAAAATGTGTATGGTAATCAGGCAGTGCTTGTGTTTTCTGCTGTCATGGCTGCCAGTATTTTGGAAAAGGTCTTTGGCACAGATGTGTATGTGATGACAGTGGGCTGACAAACGTTCTGCTTCCTCCACAAACCATCCAGTAGACTGTTTGGTACAACCCCTAGTTCTAGAGGGATTGCGTATTTGTTCCCCTTCTTTTCCCACATTCTCCCATGTTCTGATTCTGCTTTTTTCTACCAGTTCATCTCCTGACCGTCCCTTCCCCTGCCTTCTCTGCTTTTCTGGCTGAGCCCTGGCCCCAGTGCATGGCTGGGCGGTGGTTGCAGGGCACATGTTGGGTCCTGCAGAGAAGACTGAATGCTCCTTAGTGGAATCTACAGCAGATACAGTCTTGTGGTGTGTTCTGACATTGCCATGTGGGTGTTCCGGTGTAAGCTGTGCATGGCAGAGCCTTCTGTCACAGCAGGAAGAAATCCTGCCACAATGTGGAGCTAATGCTTCTGAGGTCGTTTGGAGCTGTACTTGGATTCTGTGCAGCCCAGGGGTCTGTCACGCTGTGCTACTGGGCAGAAAGTGGGAGTGAGGAGCATTGTGGTTGTTCGGTGGTGATGGAACAGGTGTGGCCGTTGTAAGTCCCTCTGCTCCAACAGCTGTGCTAATGGACCTTCTGCTGTGGCTTCCTGCCAAGGGCTTAATCAAACTAAGGACCTTCCAGGTTTCAAAGTACACCTGTTGCTATGCTCTGGAGGCTGCTGCACATGTACAGCACAGCTGATTACAGGCTGTCTGGGAGGCTGGGGGGCCGGGCTGCGTGACACGCTGTCTGGTGCAGCTGGAGACTGTCGGGAGCTCCTCTGGGTGACGCATCCCGGCAGGCAGAGTGCTGCCTGCTGCTCTGCAGCGCTGCCTGGGCTGCCCGAATCGGCTCAAAGTGGGAATTCCTTTGTGCCGCCGGTAGGCTGCATCCTGCGCTGTTACCGGGCGGGGCTTCTTTAAAAATCACTGCATGCATCACCGGATCCAGTGACACGGACTATCTTTAACTACAGGAATATTCTTCTGCAGCCATCTCTGCAATGAACCGCACTCAGTGCCCTACTTCCCTTGCACAGGGATGCTCTGAGGGTGAATCTGGTCAGGCAGCAGTGCTCACAGTATCCAGAAGCTTCATGAGCCTGACTGCAGTAACTACAGCCTGCCTCACCAGACACGCGGGGGGGAGGAAGTAATTGTGAGAAGTGCTGTTACGTTTTTAACGCTTTCCTTCTCTTCTGTTACATGGGTCAGAGCCTGTGTTCTAAAGTGCAGTCTGAACTGCCTCTGAAATCAGAAATTTAAATGCCTCACGATGAGTCAGATTATTTCCTTTCCTTTTCAGATGGTCTCATTCTTCCCTTTCTTGGCTTCCTGGGGTGTTCTGCAGTACTGCTGATACTTAGCATACGGAAGCTGAGAAACGGATGTATGTGATGAGAGAGGCTCTGACGATCGTCTGTCAAACCGTGGGCAGCACCAGGAGGAGCACGCCGGGTCTGCTGGCTCTCTGTGGCCCACCCTGAGCACTGCAGACTGCCTTCTGCTGCACATGGTGTGATTCATAATGCAGCAGCTCTGCTGTAAGCTGGCTGCTTCTTTGTGAGCTGCCTCTGCTGCAGCAAAGAAAAGCATTTGAGCTCAGGCAGCAAAGAGATTGTGCGTGTCTAGCAAATAGTCACAACTACAGAAACAGTACTTAGCAGCTGATCTTATCTTGGGATAATCTCATAAAGCGTACTGACTGGTTAAAAGTAGGCTTTGAAGCTTGGGGCAAACTTCTGAAGTCTTAACCCTTTGTAATTGTGGGCTTTTTGTTTGTTGTTTCCTCCATTGTCTGTACAAAAATACCACTTCACTTATTCTTTTTGGTAGTCTGTGTTCTAGCCTTTCTGGAAAAGTACCAAATTATTAATGGGTGTTCGCTGCTTTTAGCTGTGCTTCTCAATGCTAACCCTACTCCTGCTATTTGCAGTATGTTTAGGCTATGTTTAGGCACATGCAAATGTAAGTGGGTATTCAGCGCCTTTGGCGTTCTGAACAGAACGTCCTGAACTCCCGTGGCTCCTTACAAAGCCTCAGCCTCCAGCACTAACAAAGCCTGTGACGGCAGTAGCTGAAGCAGGAGAACTACCTGCCCTCGATGGAGTGAATTCAGAGAATCTGGGATGGTTGTAGACCATGATCTCGTGCCTAGATTTTGTCCTGTGGAGTGAGGAGGTGAAATAAAGGGACCATTGCCTGTGTTTTTGCCGCAAAGGGCACTCCATGCATGCTTTACCTGCAGCACTGGAGCTGGGCTGATGCAACGTTGCGTTCGGTTTGTGGGTTCTTCTGCAGCATGAAGTTTTTCTCTGGCTGCATCAACACTTGGTTCAGTGTGTTCCTGAATTATAGTGGAGGACTTCTACAAATAACGCAGTCACTGGAAGTGAAGCGAAACCGTGTGATGCTGTGGCCGCCTGAGTGTCTGCTGGCAGCAGCCTGGGGTTTTTACAGTTGTTTACCTTGTTGCTCAGCCTGTTTTAAGCTCTGCTGGACTAACGACAGATCACAGTACTGGGCACAACTGCTTAGCTCTTAAAACTCATGCTTTAAGCTTCAGACTTGCTTTATATTCTTATGTCTTCAGTAGCTTCAGACTTGTGGCTTGTGGCTCATATGTTCTTTGCTGGCTTTTGCCTGCTGTGAGGGAGCCCTGAAGAGTGTGGTGTACCCGGGCAAGAAAGCCTCAGAGCAGTGGCTGCGGCAGTGCTGGAAAGCGCATGCTGTGCAGAGCAGGGCCCAACCGCATCCTTGGTCCAGCTCCCACAGCAAAGATACAAAGAGGTTTTTATCTCCCAAGTCTTTTTATTGGATCTTCTTTATCATCTGTTCATTTGTGCCAGAGTCATTTCATTTCTTGGGTTTATTGAATAGGTAGCACACTGTGTAAGACTTTAATAGGGAGCACTATAGGATAAATCTCTCCTATTCTTGAAATGATTCAGCTTCTAGTGCTGATTCTGTACTCCTCTAACTGGTACACTGATTACGTGGTCTCCTACAACATAAAACATTCTAGAAGTGGTACTCTGCATTTTCTTCTGTCTCCGGGCCTGGGACTTCTGAGAGCAGCTTGTCCTGCAGGCTCAGCCTCCTGTTTTTTGTTGGATTAGGTGCATTTATGGTTAGTGACAAGTTTAGACTCATTGCATATGCTTTAATGCTGTGTGGAGCAGGGCAGAAAGCTTGTTGATTTTTGTAATGATGGAGCCATATAATGGATGGATCCGGGTCAGGATTGTTCCCCATCTGGGGGGAAAAGCAGAACTGTTGGTGTCATGAAGTCATGCTGGGGAGTAAAAGGAAGTGTTCAGCTGGAGAGGTGGGGCAGAGGGGAGGCAGGGGGATGTGATGGCTGTATCTCATCTGCTTCAGGTAGTCACCTAAAAAACTCAGGAAAGTAAATTGCCAAGCTTGTTTCCTTACCCTCACTTCATATTTTTGGGTGGTAAAGGACATTATAGGGCATTCAGCTGCTCCATTTCGTACAGCTGCTTTTCAAGCCCCATGCAGATAACTAATACTCATAATAGTAACACACATTTGCTGGGCAGCTGTGCACTACAGACATACACAGAGGACACGGAGGGCAGGAGCAGACCTCTTCAGCCGGGAGCCTGTGCTGGGGCTTCTGGGCACTGAACAAGTTGGCTCCAGGGACTTCATGTGTGTGTAAAAGGAAATTGTGTTCTGTGCTGAAGTAAGATCATGGCTACTGAAACCTCTATGCTATGTGCAATGCAGATTAGGAAGAAATCCAGAACACCTGTTACATTACAGGAAACTGCAGTTTGTGCTGTCAGGGCTTAAGAGCTTGTTACTGTGGGTACTGTTTTCCCCCGAAGAGCCCCGCATGCAGCCAGCAGGCAAACTCCTGCAGTTCAGCCCAGCGTGGGTCTGTGAGACCCTCAACACTGGCTTTTCACTCAGTGAAGCAATCTTGTTGAGCCAACTTTAATGAGAAACGTGAACAATTTGTTCATTTAATAGTCTGCCTAATTGTGTCTGTTCTAAAATGCAGCCAAATGAACCAAAAGTAATGCAAAATAAAGTTATCTTGTTCTTTGCTGAGCTGATCGTGGAGAGAGGGAAAGAGCATTTGCTGCTGTCTCCTCTGCACCACTGAGCTTGTGCCCAGGACAGCTGCACATCATGGGCCCAGGAGGGCACTGGGTGCTTCAGTCCTTCACAGCTCTGAAGCCATCCTCAAACCATGCAGTAGTGGGGAGAGGAGATCCCAGTGTGGGGATCCTGTGGCCATCAGCCCCACCTGCTCTTCCCAGCAGCAGCACAGCCTCAATCCAGCCCAATGGAAAGGAAGAAAAACATACTTTTTGCCCTCAGAAACTAGGAAGAGCCAAAGAAATCCCTCTTTAGGACAAGGCTGATGCTGTATTCTGTCTTGTTTTTACTAAGTCAGATTTTTTTTCCCACTGGATCTTATTCTTGTGTGTGTTTTGTTGCTGTGTCCTTCCGTTGGTTTCAGCTTTCTGCTGCAAGATGTGGAACTGCCAGATTCCAAATCAGACCAACACCTGTAGGATTTGTTTGTGACTTCCAGTAAGCCTTCCTTAAGTTATTGCTAACTAACACTGTGAAATCATCAGTTTTTATTTTGAATGTCTAAAATACCGTAAGATTTCGTGAGGCTACTTCTCACAAAGAGATTGCAAATAGTGTCCTTTGCTCATTATTACAGGACATGGGTCATTTTGAAGAAACAGAGAGGGGGGAGGACAAACAAAAATCCTATTTTTCTCAAAGTTCTGAAAAAAATATTTTTCAGTGCTTGCCAGGGTTGTCCCTGATATGAGCTGTAGTTTGATGTAAATATGAGAGAAGCCAGGGCTGGCTGGGGGCTATGCTGGCCCTGAGATGCACAGAGCATATGTTCTGCAGCAGCTGGCTGTGGGGTGATGTCCTTCCTTACTTAGAGGATGGGTACATCCCTGGGCTGTAATGCGATATATCCTGAGCAGCTGAACACTTTGGATCTTGTGAAGAACAATACAGAGAGGCTGGATTTTGTTGCATTTTGAGCTCTTCCTGTAGAAAATAAATGGAGTACTGTGGGTTTGTTTGTTTGTTTGTTTTAATTTTTGTGATCTTGAGGCAGAGTATCACGTATTGCAAAGGATGATTGAAGCAGACAGCATTTGTGCTGGTTCCCAGTGTGGAAAAGGTGAACAAGAAAATTCTGCATCACCTTTCTTTTTTGGGACCTGTGAGTACTGTCAGTGTTGCTGCTATTTTAACTTAAGGACTGCTACTCTGTATGGTGTCAGTGCTGTTGCTGTGCATGGAGAAGTGTCACCTTCCCAGGGGTGCAGCATGTGGGACCTTTTGCGCTCCTCTGCCTGTCTCAGGTTCCTCATGCTGTGCCCATATCGTGCCTTGTTCAAGCCAAAGGGCAGGAGGACACAGAAGGACCAAAGGGCTCAGCAGTGGAGAAGGACATAAAGTAAGAAAGGGAGAGGAAGTGCAGGTCTGAGTAGCCATGTGAGCAGCAGCCAGGGGAGGCCAGAGCACCTTCATGGTGCCAAAACCATTCTGTGGCTGTGCCTAGCACCCTGTGTCAAGAAAAGAGCAGGCTTCTGGAACTGTTCTCCTGTTCTTCTGGATGGTGACAAGTGTGGCTGCTGTAGCGGCATGTTGTGCAATGCCAGAGAGCCATCCCTTCCTCATCAGACCTGGAAAAACCTGGCTGGTGCTGGAGAAATCCATCCCATCATATTCCCAGCAGCCAGCACTGCTGGGGTCAGACTCCCTGCTCTGGCAAGCTCATAGGGACACATGCAAGGTTATCAGCAAGCTCATCTGCTTCAGCTGTCAGCTCTGTGAAGTTCATGGTACTCAACCAGATGTGATATTCTACTGATGGACAATGCAGTGCCAGTTGGTGGTGTCTGTAAGGATAAAATTGCCAGCTGAATTCTGCCGATGGGGGACTTACACGTGTGGAAGACAGCAGCTACTTGCTGAAAGCAGCTAGAAGATGCAGAACTCTCAGACAGCCTTTTGATTTCTGATCTGACTTGGAAGCACCAAAACATTAACAGAACTTTCAGGCTCTTTTTAAGGTTACTTTTTCTTGCTACAGCCTCAGGCAGAGGCCCATGTTTTTCAGGAGCATATACCTACCATAAAAGCCCATTGTGTATACCATAATGACAACAGCATCAGGCTTGACTGAAAAGCAGTTTGTGTGTGCAGGAGCTTCCCTTTCCTGGACTGATGGGTTCTTAATGTCAGCAGAGTTGTCCCATATCCACTCATCTCATTATCCAGCTTACTCAGCAGTGATGCAAACAAAATTGCCTTGTGGCTTGTTACCTCCAGAAGTCTCCAAAAGCTCGGGGGCTGTGTACTCAATGAAGAGAAGTAGTGATTCAATGCTAAAACTGGCAGAGTCTGCCCTTGCTTCATTTTAGAGCTCGTTCCTCTGTGTTCCTCACGTGTATCTCCTCTTTGGCACCTTATCTCTCTCTTCTCTGTAGTGCTTTATCTCGCTTCTGCTCTTTAGTGCCCATTATCTCTTGTTGGCTCTCTGTATTACAGGGTGTAGGGACACTCTTTGGGAGGAGTGCTGTGAATCAACCTCATCTGTCATCTCCAGGAGAGCGTGCGTAGGGTGAGGCGTGTTTCACATGAGTGTGCTCCTCCTCCTACTGCAGTACAACATATATACAGCCTTACTGCTGGCCGCTGGAGCGCATCATGTACTTTGGTCTCTTCTCTGCTTGGAGTGTTTTTGGGAATAACTGGAGCTAAGTTACCTGGCTGGCATCTGCCTGCACTTCCACCACCCTGTTCGTTTGTATTCTTCCTTTAATGAATAAGAGAATACTTATGAAAATACAGTTGACGAGTTTCATAATCACCTGTCTGTAAATCACTTTCCTTCTCTGATTTGTAATTCTTCTATGTTTTTTTCCATCTTTCATGTAGTGACTCTGGTTCTTCTGTTTTTTCAGCAGCATGATTCTACTGCACACAAGGAGATGATGGAGGCGTTGGGCTGGTATAAGTAAGGAAGGCCCAGTCCACAGGTAGTTTTGTGCTTTTAGAGCTACCTGAAGTAATGTGAGGCAATGGCTGTTGTCACACGCTCACATTTCTGCATTCTGTTGGCTGGGTTTGGGGGAACTATGTAGAGCAGTTGCACTGCAGCAGGCAGTGTGCCAGTGGAAGACTCTCCTATGCTTCTGTGGCTTCAGGAAACTCATCTGCTAAATTGGGAGCTGGTAGAAAGAACTGATCCTGGTGCCATTGCAGTGCAGCGTCACCGCCTGTGGACGGCTGCCCTCAGCCAGCGGTTGCAGCAGATGAATAGCTGACAGGAAGGTAACAAGCAACAAACAGACACTGCCTCGTGGCTGTTTTCCTGGTGCCCAGATGTATGGTGTGCTCCAGGATGATGGGACCTCCATCTCTGCTGCAGCAGACACATCTATTATTAGCTCAGTGGCAGCTTTCCATGTGCCAACACTTGTGTCTTCAGGACTGTTTAATTTTCTCTAAAGTATTTAATTTGCCAATTGTTGGCTTCTGTTCATTAAAGACCAAACTTCAAATTGCTTTATTGTTTTTTTCTGCAGGAGATGAATCACAGATCCTATCTGAACAGGCCATCGTACCTATGCAGAATTAGAGGTGCGGGGTGATGTCTTAAATCCAGAAAGTCAATCTAAGGCTACTACCAGGAAAAAAAACCCTGTCTCTAGAAATGGCTGTCCAGACTCCATTCTTCTGTTAATTTCTATTCAGAGAAATGAGAAATCGGTTCTACCAAAAGCACTCCCTGATTGTGCTTCAGTGCCTGGCTGGGGATGTGGCACACAGCTGCCAGTGCCTCTCTATAGGCACTGCCGCTTCTCTGGTGGCTGAGGATGGTGCTGCCATGAGTTAATCACCCACCAATTCACTGCTGGGGGCCTCTTTAATTATTGAATGTCACAATAGAGGTATATTGAATTACCCTGCTGGTAAATATCATTTCCAGCATCTCATGTAACCCTATAATATTCTCAGTTTTCCTACTTGCGTAACATTAAATCTTAAAAGAATCTAAAAATGTCCAAATATATTTTTATATGTTGCTTATATAGCAGTGTATGTTTCCAGAGAATTATACGCTGACTTTGAAGATGGCCTTCTTGGCAGTTGGTACTGTGTGATTACTTTTGTTGAAAGCCAGGCTTCTACTTGGATGTGCAGTGAAAGGAAGCAGCATGGCATGTGCACATTTGCTTTATCAAACAAATGGACAAACACACCCCAAAACAGCAGCCGAATGTTGTTCTCAGTTACAGAAGTTGGACTGGTGTGACAGTACATCAGCTTTCAGCTGGGGAAATAGCGAGTGACCAGGGGGGTTGTGGAGTCTCCTTCTCTGGAGATATTCAAGACCTGCCTGGACGCCTACCTGTGCGACCTGCTGTAGGGAACCTGCTTTGGCAGGGGGGTTGGACTCGATGATCTCTGGAGGTCCCTTCCAACCCCTACGATTCTGTGATTCTGTGAGTGGAGATTCTGGTGCCTTAAGGATCCCTCTGAGAGAAGACCACTGAGAAAAGATGTCAGCGCTCTGCAGCAGTTGAGGGGTAGGCAATGAAATCCTTTTGTGAGCTATATATCCACCTTGCCTTTTTCTGCTCATGCATAATTTTAAGCAGCACACTTTCTCAGAGTGATTGTAGGGTTGATGAATAATATGACTGTCAAAATACATACAAAATTGAGTTACAATATAATCTGGCTTTTGGATGTTAAACAGTCTCAAATATCGAGCGTTCCTATATTATTTTTTCTCACTTGGGGGAAAAACCTCTTTGTTTTCTCACTGCTTTGAAAAATCTCCTTGTGCTGCTCCTTCCCTTCCCAGGAAGGAAAATGTGAGCGGTAATGGGTATCCTGCTCTGCTCCACCCAGTGGATGTGGAAAGCTCTGTGCCAGCTCCTCTGAATGCCCGTGAGTGCTTCTGATCCCGCAGCATCCTTCAGCTGAAAGCTGGTGGGCCCTGGAGCCCAGCACTGCCTGCTGCTGCCCTGCTGTGTGATCCTGGTGCTATTCCGGCAGCTGCTGGTAGACACCGCTCCTCCACCTGTTTGTGTTTCAGGGTGGGGTGTTGTTGTCTGTATTCCCATTCCCCAACTACTGAGAATAAATGTTCTTTGTTACTTGGCATGGATCTGCTTGTTTTTTGGAGATCACCTGTTTGAGTTTGTGAGGAATGTCCTTCCTTTGCTATCGCTTGCTTTGCTCTACAGGAGTGGTTTGTTTCCAAGGACCTAATATTAGATGTGAGTGGTCAGCAAAACCTGGTACGTCAGCTGTTGTGTTGCCCAAGCTCTGGCTGACGTTTCCTGAGGCGCCTGCAACCTGCAGTTCTGGTCCCGCAGTGCACAACTCAAGGAAAGCCTTCTGTATCCACACAGAGCCGTATCGCAGACACCTGCCACAGCACACGGAGCCTGGGGGCAGGAGGAAAAGTCCACGCGTGCATGTGTCATTTTTTGTATTCTGCAGCAATGCAAATAAGTGCCGCCGTTTGTCCTCGTTCCTCTCCCTCTCTGCTGTTATAAATCCATTGAAGGTGGTAGATCTGCAGTGGGTGCCAAAGGGGCTGCACAGCCCATGGCCATTTGTTTCTGCAAAATCATCTGGATAACGGAGGCTCCGGTGTCGATGCAGTTTATAATAGAAACTCCAACCGGGGCAAGAGGATTTCTCATTCCTTATTGTGCAAGAGAAATAAGACAGCTTTTCATCTTATTCTCCGAATGGTGCTGAATTCCACGAGGGCCTGGTGGCAACCTATAAAGGAGCTGGGAGGAAAGGCGATGCGGCGGTCCATGGAACGTCTTTGCATTTCAGAGTTCCGGAGGAGTCACTCTGCTGACTGATGCCAGGCAGGCACACGCAGCCCGCGCCCACCCCCCGCGCCCATGGCGGCGACGCCCCGCGCTCCTGCGCAGGGAGGGGTAGCGCTGCTGGAGCTGCAGGCAGAGGGCTCCATCTACAGCTGCGCAGAGAGAATGCAAAGGTAGCTGCAGCGGCTTTTTCTTTTCCTCCCCTCGCAGTGAAAAGCTGCCGGATGCCGTCGCCTCTTCTCGCCCCTCTTCTTACTTTGCCGCTTGGAATCTTCCTCTCCAAAAGCCGTCCCCTGCCCAGGGGTCTGCGCGGGTTCTCAGGTGGGGACATTGACCACTGTCATTAAACAGACGGCAGACAAAGGATGGAGAAAAGTGGCACGGGAACAAAGCGATTTTCCCATGCATGTATGGAATCAGGAGCAGGAACTGACCGTGATTTCTGGGCCCTGTCCCTAATAGGAGAGGACTCAGTACAAAGGCTGCAGAGGTATCTGGGAGGACAGCAGACAGTGCTTGCTCTAGAGATGCAGAAGTGAAGTCCGGAACACGCACAGTGCTGTGGCTCTCTGCTTTGTTTGCCATGGTGTTACTCCTGAAATTGCTGTATTTTATACAGTCAGGGAAGAACTCCTTGTGCAAATATGCGTAGGCACTTATGTCAGAACTGAGCCCTGCCCAAAACCGGATCCCTCTTCTACATGGCCAAGGGCTGCAAGGACATGTGGGGATATGTCTAGGTGTGAACTGTGCAAGGAAGTTTTCCCTTCGGTACTTTGAACTAACATTCCACTCTGCCCTTTGGATTATGCTTTTAATAGTGGTAGTGCAGACCCAAAGCTGAGTATTTTCCACTGACCTTTACTATTGCAAGTGGCAAACTAAGGGCTGCTGTTCACGTGCCAATTGTGCTGGCCTGAGACACATTATATATAGCCACTGCTGGCCAGTGTGAATTGTACCTTAAAGAGCAAAGCAGTTCAGTTCTAGGAAAAAAAAATAGAAAAAATCAGGATTTGTAACTTGACCATGTATTTTACAAATAAAAAGCACTGGTTTCCATTGCAAGTGGTTATCTGACTGTAAAACATCATTACTCTGTGCTTACAGGGAGCATCAGAAGGTTCTAGATTCTTAGATTCCCTTGAGGACTTAACTGGTGATCATTCTGTGCTGATGTCAGGAAGAGTTTGTGTTCACATTTCTTAACTGTGAGAGCTCATCTGAAGCCACGGGAATGGACAATTCAGACTGGAGTTCAGCCTGGCACAGCAGAGAACAGTTCTGTCCCCAGTGCTACCCATCTTTCTTAGTGACACATTCCCACACCTCCCAGGTACGCCTGCCGACACCACATCTGAAGACATCTGTGCTCCCTGGTCTGCCACGGCCAAGATGGGCCCTCTGCTCTTTGGAGCCTGAGCACAGCTTTGCAAGTTCTCCAAGTGACAAATGCACTCCTAACATCGGATTTTCCCATGAACAGTGATGTGCTACCTGAGCAGGCTATGTGCAATTGTTACACCGATTAGCTCTGTACTTGTGTGTTGGTAATGATTTGGTAATTCAGAGCTTCATGTAAATTTTCTGAGGTGTCTTTTCAATATGCATAGCTGCAAATACCTCTGTAAAATCGTAGCTTCATCACATGTAATCATAGATCAGAGCTCCCAGCACCACCCTCTCCAAAGCCATCATGTGCTCCCACGTCCCGGGGCATCGCATGGCTGCTCCATCCCTGGTGCAGCAACACCAGGAACAGCAGAAATGCTTCTTTGACACAGCTGCCAACAATTAAACTGTGTGAGGCTTTGCTGGTGGAGGTTATGAAGAAGCCCTTAGAAATCTGAAACAGCTTTTGAAAACAAGCACTGAAAATATCTGCCAGAAACCAAGGAATAGATTGCAGATGGCAAACTGATGTCTCCCGGACTGTCGGGGAATGATTTGGTTTGACAAATGGCTGTGATCTACTCTGGAGCTGTGCGGAAGAGGAACCATCAGACTGCAGTTTACAGAAATAATCAAGCAAGATTAAGCATGCCTGGTATTGATATTTATGGGCGGATCTCTCCTTACAGCCCATGGCCAGATCCCTTACAGCTGGGAGATGGAGGGCCCTTCCCTCCTGCAACACTGCCGCTTAATTTCTGTGCCATGCCTGTCAACTGCAAACCCTTCGGACCTCCTCTAAGGGCCTCTTTGAAGAAAGAAGGATATGCAGCATCATTCACCTTGGAGCTTGGAGCAGAGCACAGATGTGGTAAGAGAGACTGCAGACACTTCTGTCCATGATGCAGAACTTTGCAAAGCTTTCTTCATTCACACCTTATAAGTAAATTCAGCCTGTGCCTAACTGCTGCAAACCTTTTCAAAGAAAATATATTTGTACAAAGGAATTCAGTAACAGAAATGGAATTTTCTTGTGGATCAGATTACTGTTATTTCTGGCTGGAAGCAGCACCAGAAATACTTGCAGGGATTTCCACTTTGCCTTTGGAAAGAGATTGCATGCATTGTTGGTACAAAAGGAGCTCCATGGGAGGTTAATTCATGTACGCAAAGAGACAGGAAGGAAGATGAGACCAGCGAGGCTGTCACAGCCCTGGATGTGGCTGCTGAGCTGTGCACTGTGATGCTCAGACTCAGCCCACTTCTGAAAGGCTGATTTGCAGTTGTTGGGAATATTGTGCTGTGAGCTGCAGTCACCGCTGCTTGGGAAGAGGCATTTCGAGCCCCGAGTCTGAGCTTTGTACAGCACAGTTCTCTGTGCTGATTATGCCTCAGTTTCCTTGAGGGCTTTGCCAGATAACTTCACATAGAAGATGCTAAATGAAGTGTTATTTTGATGACATTTTTAGCAGTGGTCATTTGTGACACTGCTCAAAGTGCTTTTACCTTACAGCACAAACCTACATCTGATGGGAGCTTCACTTCAGAGGTATCTGGCATTTTAAAATAAATAGATTTGATCAGAGTGATCTGTATTTTGCAACCAGATATAAAAAAGCCTCATTTCATTTCAAAGTGCTCTCCTGACCGACAGCCACTTGTGGAGGGAGGCACAGAGATGGACAGACCCACAGAGCTGCGGAGGGGCCGGTGCTGGGATGGCAGCCCACAGCCTGCCAGCATAGCACAAAATGCCGTTGACCCCGGGGTGCTGGGACAGCAGGCATGTCTGGCAGAGAGAGGTGCTGGGGAATGCTGAGGACAGCCACAAACTGTGGACTTCAAGTAGAGATGTACCCAATATCTGCTAATGCACATGGACTGTTCCAGAATGCAGTCAGAGTCCTCTGATCACAGCCCACAGTGGATCAAAATGGTGGGATGAACCGATGTCTGTGGTATCATCTCAAAGAACATTTCTCTTCCTGGTAAAGTACGAATTTTAAAGCAAAGAAGTATTAAAAGGTTTTACTTCAGAAAGGTTAGGTCTGCCACTATGCCAATGGGGTTGGAAATGTTACTTTTCCCCCCAGACATGCACTGGTATCTCCAAACTCCCAGGAGAAGGGTGTTCTCAGCTGACAGTATTTTCTGGCCATCTTGGCTGAGTTCCTCCATCCTGCAGTAAGGCTCGGGCACACAAGGAGTGAATGTTTGAGCTCTTCTGACTCGGTGCACTCCAGGAAGCACTGCAGGAGCACAGGCACGTTCTGTGCCTGCGCCGAGGGCAGGGAGACAGGAGGGGAAGGTGTCATACAGAGCACTGAGCTAAAAATAGAGCTGTGGCAATCTCACACATTGCAGCGAGCACACTGCAGGCAGGAGAGCACACACAGCTCTGGCATTGAAAGCCTGAGAGGGTCTGCATGTTGCCATAGGCTTCACAGCAGGACATCAGCATGCTTCTCTCTCTAAGATGGAGGCAGAGGGATTGCTTGCTTCTTCACTGCTGTATTTTGCAGCTGTAATGGCAGTATGTTGGCACTTACAGGTCTTGTTCTGGATCTTAACCATCACAACACTCACATAATTAAATGAGGTGTATTTGCCTCAGCCTTACATATGTGCTGTACCCTTTTGAGGTCAATGCAAAAGCTTCCATGCACCAGAGTCAGTTTTGTTGGGAACTGTAAAAGATTTTGTGATTTACATACAATTCGTACGCTCGCCCTCTGCATGCTCAGCACCACAGCCATTGGAGAAACTGCTACAGAAAGTAAAGATTTATATGAATGCAATATTTAATGTTCATGAGCTGGAGCCACGGCACAGGTCTTCTGACTTCAAAAATGGATCCCACTGAAGTTCTGCTGACCCAGAGCAGCTGAGCTGTATTACAGAGAGGCATTACTCTCCAGGGAATTGCAGGTGGGAACACAGCATCCTTCTGGCTTCACATTGCACACAGCTGCCCAGGGGGATGCTCGTATAGGATGACAAAATGCCATCACAGGTTTTCCCCTGAAAAGAAAACTCCTTGAAGCTGGCTTTTGCTGTTCCTGGGATATATCCAAGGTGGTGGTCACATGCCAGTCATTACAAGTCCTTTTGAAGGTCCTTTTGAAGCTTTGTTCTCCAGGAGAAAAGTCCATCTGTATTATTTGTTCTGGTCTGAGCTTCAAACAGAACGGCTGCTAGGAACTGACAGCAGAGTCTGGTATGTGGCATGGCCCTGTCAAGGAATGGATAATCCTCCGTCCTTAAATATAGCTGCTATTTGTGTTGGCAGTGTGCAGACTTCCAGGGATTTCACCAGTGATCCCAGACACAGCACTTCAAAGTGCCGCTGAGGAAACATCTATGCAAATTTCGTTCTATTTCAAAACTTCTAAACTAAATAACGTGAGTGGGCAAATATGTTGCAGCCTGTGGAAGCTTAATATAGAAAAATGTTCAAAAGGAAAATATTCAGAGAGTACTTTTTCTATTACACAGACCTGGAAACTGTATCATCTCACAGCAGGTGGTGAGATTAAGCCCCTGCAGTCCTAAGGGAAACTGAGCAACCTACTTCATCTTTTGAACTTTCATAATCTGTGGTCCAGACAGGATCTGCCCAATGGTGCTGGAGGAACTGGCAGAAGAATTCCTTCATGGAAGGGCTGTCAGGCACTGCAAGGGATTCCCTGGGGCAGCCCCATCCCTGGGGGTGTTCAGGTGTGTGGACGCGGAGATGAGGGATGTGGTTTGGTGGTGGGACTCAGTAGGGCAGCTTAGTGGCTGGACTCGGTGATCTTGGAGACCCCGATAATTCTGTGGTTCTATCATTTCTTTGAATTGAGGGGTTATACCAATTGTTCTTTCAGCTTAGTTTTCCTCAGTTAATTTCTTTTTCACATCAAACACCCTTTGCGGGCACCATGCCAGAATCCATTCTAACACTTCTGCAAGCTTGGTGTGATGGCTTAGTCGCTAGCCAACAGTCATCATATTGGTAATCACTGCCCCTTGTCCCATGTGGCCCTCCCAGTATCAGCAAGGAGCTGCAGAGCAAGGCCTGGGCTCTGCAGGTGATGGCAGCAGTGCACAGCAGCATATGGCAGCATGTAGCAGTGCATGGCAGCATCCGGCTTGCTGAGCACATTGCAAGAGGGGACATGCTGCAAGGGCTAGACCTTGCCAGCACCAGTGGGACCTTTTTTGCCAATACTACTTGTAGTGGCAATGCTGAGTCACAGCCTGAAACAGTGATTGAGCACCTGGTGGGAAGGCAGGGCCAAGCCAGGGGAGCTCAGATGCGTACAGTGCACCTGAGTGACTGGAAGGGGTAGAGCCAGGATCACCCCTTCCCAGACCTCATTTAAGGGTTGGCAGTGGAGGTGAGGGGATCTCTTGCTGGAGAATTCTGTCTACCTGAGGTCTTCTAAAGGTAAGCAGCTCTTTTCCTTCATTTCTGCATCTGTGGCTGCTGTGTTTGGTCTCATTTTCATTTTCTGTAGCCAGAGACTTTGCCACCCTGCTATTGTCATCTCATTGTAGCATTACACTTCTGCACTGTCAATCTGTTTCATGTCAGAAGGGTACTAAGAAGTTACCTTCATCTCTGCAGGAATGCCAATGAATTTTCTTGTATCATTAAGGTCCACAGGACTGCTAAGTTCCTTTCTTCGGTGTACGTGTTCATGACAGATGTCCTTACACAACTCATGGCATCCTCTGTTCAAGTGGCTGCAACTGCTAATGCCCCAGCAGCCGACCCACTGGTTCATAAGTGCTTTATTGGAGGGTTTGCAAAGATTCACAAAGGTCTGCACTGCTGCCCCTGTATTTGTGCATTCCTCAGACTGGGCCTCAACTTCTTCCAGTTCTCCTACACAAAGCAAACACACTGAGGAGCCACATCTGCACAAATGCCAGCAGGGCAGCGTCGGGTTTCCTCCCCTTCTTCACAGTTGTTTGAAAAAGCAGCTGATGGTGTTAATGGAATCAGATGTTCTGTGAGCCTGGGGAGCAGTGGCTGCACTGTGACCCTCTGTTCTGTAACCATCAAACAGACACTGATTAAATTCTGTTAGTTGTGTTCTGAAGAGATTACTTTGAAATGAAATCAGAGCTGAATGGTACAGAGTAGTTGCCTGATGAGGAGTTGATATAGTTCATATTTGTTTTGATCTCAAAAACCATGTTGTGTTTTTGTTGTTGCTAATTTTGTGGGATGAAAAGTCCAAAGAGGACTCAGGAATGTCTCTATTATTTAGCTGAAATGTTTTAGTATTTCTGGAATCAATAGCAGTCAATTTGTTCCTTGAATTGCCTTCACAATCAGTTTTCAGTTTAAGCCTTTTCCCTGGGAGCTGCACCTTCTGGTTGGTGCTTCAGAACTTGAGTCTGCAAGTGTCAGGGTCCCCAGGGAGAGGGCAGCAGCTCCCAGCGTGATGACCCACACATCTACACTGCATTAGGGGAAACACAATCCCCCTGGAAGCTCTGCAGCTCCAATACTGCATGCCAGTGAGGGAATGCAGTGCAGTGTTTGCTGAAACCAATGCTTAATAGCATTTCAGACTAATAATAACATTATGAAATGAAATAAGTTGCTTTCACTATCACAGAAAGCAGATGAACATTTTCTGTGTTGTGTGGAAACCAGCTTTCTGCCCTAAAGCCCTCCAACAGAAGACTTGCACCCAGGCCATTGCAGAATGTAGCCATAGAGGGGGACAGGGCTGGGCAGGGGCTGTGTCTGGGTATGCAGGAGGGCTGAGCTCCAGCACAGGAAGGTTTTGTGGCCGCAGAGGCGGGGGGAGCATCATGGGCTCTCAGGTGTAAATGTCTGAGCCTGCTGAGGGTGCTGGGAGATGCAGCAGGGCAGAGTGCTCCAGCTGTGCTGAATGTCCTCTCCTTGTTGTCAGAATGCAGGGCTGTGGCTCACTCTGGTGCTGACTGCTGTGATCAGCTCGGAGTTAATTGAACTAAATTGGAAATTTGCCAGGGATGTGGTTATCGTGGCTCTCATTAGCACAAAGGCAGTATACAGGTTAGCTGCTGTTTGCTGCCTCAGGTGTTTGTGGTGACAGCAGTGAGTGGCTCTGCTCTCCAGAAGCAGCCTGTTCTGGAGGAGGCAGCAGCCCTCCTGGCTCAGTATATAGGTACTGAATCTTTGAAATACAGATATTCCCCATTGGAATAAATCTGTTTTATTTCATTGCTCACTTTGAGTAATGTAAAATACTGCATATGCTGGTGGCCCACCCTTGTACTCTTTGCAGTCCTTGCACACTACCATGGCTCTGGCTGGCAGCCATTGGGGCAGCCTCACTGCATCCATCCCAGCGAGCTGAACTTGGCATGAAATACATAACAAAGCCTCAATCTGGCGGTGCTGTTGGCTTCAGTGGGAAACACTGACTGCATTTTTCACATATACTGTATTGAAGTGTGAATGCTTTAAGTCTTTCCTGTTGTCCACAGCTATTTCCCTCTGCACTGTAGTTAGCCTGAGATCCTGTGTTGGAATGAGCAGCATGTGGAGATCTAAGACACAGTAAGCTTGGCCTAGATTTTCTCATGCATGTCTGTAGGAAGGTATAGAAACTTACTTACAATGCCATGGAGTTTTCCTCTCTTTTGCCCTTTCACATGTGAATGGCAAACCCAAATGGAACACAAAAAATGCCTTCTGTACCATTTTTGGGGGGGTTGGAGGGTGGAAATGGTATTTTGCTGATTCCAAAGAGAAATGCTTGTGGAACTGTACCTGTGGTTAATAGAACTATGACTGCATACTGAAATCAAACCCCCAGTAACAATATCAGGGCAGAGCTGGTACACAAAATGGTCTTCATAGAGACAAAATCAGACAGATGGGAAACATTACACCAGTTTTTCCTCAAGGGTAGCACTTAAGTAGTTCTCCACTTACAGAAAGGAATCATAGCAGGTTTGTATCAAAGTAACTTCAGCCAAAGTTATTTCTCTAAGAGGAGATAAACATCTTTTGGAATTTCACCGATAAGCTTATCAGATATGATAAATATGGCACAGGAGTAACAAGAACCTTCAAAAGATGCTCTTTGTCCCCAGACCCTTCTCTGGGGAACACCGTGTCCTGAGGGGATGCTTGAACAGCGGTTGCCTGTACAAAGTGCAGAAGCAGATATATTCAAGTTACTGTATTAAATAAGTGTGCTGATCACGGTAATGCACCCTGTGCACTGCGCTGAGCACCAGCATCCCCAGCCCCAAAGGCTGCCAGGTTTCACTGCTCAGCCCTTGTCCTTCCACTCCTCAGGAAGCAGCTGGAGTGGGGCCAGCATCTGGCTTTCCATGAGTGAAGGGAAGGGAAGCAAATGTCTCTGTGCTCCAGCTGATGCTTTGAGGATGGGCTGTGAGCAAGCAGAACATGCTGGGTTGCACCAGGCCACGGCTTCTGCTGTGCACCTTCACCCCGTCCAGCTACTGGAAACCATGCAGGCATAGCAGGAGTCCTGCAGGAGGGCTGAGATGGGGTCAGCAGCCGCGCACCGCCTCCAGGCCCCCCAGCACCACAGCAGTGAGCTGCTGAGCCCTCATGGTGCCTCTGGCCCAGCAGGGCCTTGGGACAGCAGCCTCTTCCCAGCCTCACATCAGCCCAAGGAGATGGGACAACATGGCAAAATAGATGGGCTCAGCACAAAGGGCAAAGAATGAGCTTTCTGTATTGACTTTGCCTTGCTCTTATTAAGAAAAATGCTCTGAAAGTGATGAGCACTAATACATTAGCCTTAGCAGGACAAAGTGTCAGCCAAAAACATTCTAGGAAAAAGAAAGGGGAAGCATCTAAATGCTAAAACACTCCAGCTGATCTGTGTTCCATTTCCCTTTTCCCACTGCGAATGTGTGGCTCTCCTCACGTCCAACCACAGCACAGAACCGGGCACAGAGCTGGGTTTATAGCTGGGCACAGCACGGAGCTGGGCAGCCTTTCCTGCAGTGAGATTCTCCCCTGGCAGGACATAGTCCCACTGACTGTGGCAAGGCAAGGCTGGGGTGATGGAAACAGAGGGCAGCAGCAAGCAGCTGTCTGCTGTCAGCCTGGCCAGCACTGCTGTTAGGACTTGTCTCTGATGTCCACCAGGCCTCTGCCTGCTTTTTCAAATGTATCTTCATAATCTTAAATAAACCATCACTGAAATTCTAAGCAAAACTGCTACAAATGTTAGCCTTGCTTTTTTTTTTTTTTTTTTTTTTTTTTTTTTTTTTTTTGTGCTGCCATTTTATTTATTACTAGCTTTCCATTCCAAGTCTGCTGTTCTCTGGTTGGCACCTGTACTGTGCATGAAGAAAGGAAAAGTAAATGGAACACGACCCACAGCCATGCCCATTAATTCTTGTGGGGAAGGGCTTTTGGACTGAGAAGTGTAAGAACCTACTTGAATGTGTATTTGAACGTCTCTTCCATTCTCTGGGCAGCGGTGAGCTACATGAACTTTGTAAAAACAGGTGACTTCTGGAGGTGGCCTGCTGTGACTCAGCCCCAAAGCACTGCTACGGGGCAAGGAGTTCTCACCCACAGCCCGGGATCTCAAGAGGTGCCAGCCCAGCTGCTGGCACATAGATGTGTCCAATTAAATAGGGAAGAGATGTGAATCTTTATCTGGAAGATTACATACAGCACAGGAAAACTTGACGACAAGGGAATAATGTGAAAACAAAGATGAAGTTGACTGGAGTCCTGACTTGCACAGTCTAAAGGGCAGCCAAACTGAGGGAAATCATGCAGGAATATTTAGACACTTCTAGAAAGCCATGTCATTTTTTTCCCCAGCCTCAGTGGGCTTTGTTTAACAACTAAAGTAGCTGGACAAGTTACCTAGAAATGTTTGACCTTCGGAAAGGCCTCTGAGGCACAGCTGCCTGCTGTTTGCTGAACTGGCTCATGTGGTTCCCACTCTGAATAGTTCTCGAGGTTCACCCAAGTGTGAAAAGGGGCCTGATTGTACAGGGGAAGGCAACTGAGAAGATGAACTGTAGGAAGGAGTGAGAAAAGCGCCAGGGAATTTTATGTGTTACATTTGTGTCAAAGGAAGGAAAGGGCATACAAATGTACCAACCTGAAGTAGCTTGTTGGCTTTGAACTTCGGAAGAAAGTTGCAAAGCAAAGAGCTGAGGTACCAGCAGCCTTTGTGACAATTCCTTTGTGACAGTCTGTTTCACAGAATTAGGTAGGAATTACAGAATGCATTGCATTTAGCTTCTTTAGCCACAAGGATTTTTTATTTTTTTTTTATATGGTAAAAATATAGCAGAAATGGTACATTCCCGCGTTCCCCTTCCAACTTAATTTTCCTTCCGCTCTTGCTGTCACTGTACACAGGAGGTTGCATGGTTGTCCCATTACCAGAGCTTGCTGCAGGGCCTGGCCGTGCCCCTTCTGCTGCCATTTCAGCTTTTTCCACTGCATGGCACCAGAACAGTGCGAGTTATCTAGGGCTGTAATCTCTACAAGGCTTCAGGGAAAATAACTTTTAAGGAAATAAATTCCATGGTAGGCACAAAAGTGCCTCTGTGATGAACTCTTTTTTTTTTTTTTTTTTTTTTTCCATTGGAAGGCATAACCTTCCCAATAGCTCAGTACTGGCAGAGGCACAAAGTGCTATCTATTTCTCTGCCGCCCCTCCGCCCTGAGCTGCGGCAGCACTGCTGCGGAAAGCAGGAACGGGCCCTTCTGCTGCATGAGGTCAGGAGAGACTGAAGTCTGCTTAAAACTGGGGAGCTGGATTCCTAACCGGTTTTCGTGTCCCGCAGCGCGCTGCGGGCTGCGCGTGCAGGCGGCCGCACCACCTGTAGGCGGCAGCGGATGATCGCGCGGCGGGCGGGCGGGCGCTGCTCCGTGCGCTCGCGGGGCTGCGCCCCTACCGGCACGTGGGCCTACTGAGAACGCTTCAGGTTTGGATGCTGAGCGCTTGACTCGCGTTTCCTCATAATTTTGGATCTGCTGCTTTTCTGCACGGGTTCATGGAGTTGGAATAAGATCGTCCTTTGGGGCAATGCGCTGCAGATTAGGAACGTGCTCACGTGAACTGAAGGCTGAGGTGATCTAAAAGTGCTCTTTTACAAGCATTTGTTTTCCTTCCAGCACAGGAGCAGTGCTGGACGAGACTCACCTCCCTGCATGGAGATGAAGAAAATCGTAACATGTTTGAAGTAAAAGAACTGCGAATAGGGAGATTTTTGAAAAGCCACTCATTTACCTGGGTGTGCCGTTCAGATTGAAAGTGAAGGGTTATTCAGGAAAGCACTCAAGCATACGGCTGCAGCAGTGGAGAAGACCTGCTCAGTCTCAGCTCGCAGCAGCACAATTAGGGGTGCAGTGGGATTCATCAGGCCAGTGCCTCCTCCTGGAGCTGAGCACAAGCCCACGCTCCTGGATCGTGCCTTCCTGGCCATTTGTTTGCCTGGAACTTCAACCTATGCACTCCTTTTGGTGGATGCAAAGTTTGCCACATTCTGTCAAGCCTCCAGCAATTACTTATGGGCCACAGATGGATACCTCAGTTCACTGGAAAGATGTGTCCTGTAATGCATGCTGTTTGTTCACAGCTGATCCCAAAAGGAGCTGACATAAGGGCATCAAGGAGCATGGTTTTACAGAAATGCACTCCCTGCATTTCTGACTGAAAGGGTATGTGCTGAGTAGTTAACTGTGGCAGAGAGTGAAATGTTTGAGAGATTTGTACTTGAGCCTGCTTTTAACTATTGGTAGAACTGACTGCAGGGCTGCAGTCAGTGCATGCTTTTAGTTTGAATTTTCACTTCTTCATTCTGGAAGAAAGAATGGGAGAAATGTTCTGGGTGCAAATTCCATGTGCGTCTCACGCCATCTGTGAATAGCATGTGTGAGCTGCTCTACTGCCAGAAACCGGGAAGGAAGATAACATCACTGCAGAGAGAACTGCCCTGCTCCCAAATGAGGCTCGTACTGCAGTAACCTGATCACTCTGCACCCACTGGGGCTGAGCTTGGGGCAGTCCTGTTCACCTGACACTTGCGAAAACCAAGGGTGATGTCACTCAAACCAGTGTGGGACCTGAGAGGCAAAGCTGTTCTTGCCGAGCCCAGCAGATAAATAAGGTTCATAATCCATTCAGTACAATGGCCTCCCAGAGATGAAATTATCTGGGGGGAGGAAGTACAAAAGCCAAGGAGCCTCCCCATCTAAACCCCATCTAAACATCTAAACCCCATGCAGGCACCTTGCAGATGAGGCAGGTAGTACAGTCTGCAGCGGAACGCAGGAAGCCATTGCCATTAAGCATCCCTTGTCTTTTCTGCTTTGAGCTTTACCTGTGTGATGTATCTGTGCTCTCTTCAATGCTGCAGCAACAGCGATGGCGAATCCACAGCATGGGGCTGCCCCTCCTGCTGCTCCAAGATGCTCAGGGTGACTGCAATGTGAAGAGCCTGGCCCACACCCAGCTGTGGGCTTGTGGGGTGCAAGGCTGAGGCAGGTGAAGGCAGCCTGCAGGACCATGGGCTGGGCAAGTCAGAGTGGCAGCCATGGGCAGGGTTTGTGTGAGGGGGGTGAGGAAGGGAGGTGAGGAGCAGCACCATGGGGGAGGAAGGTAGAGTGGGGGGCATGGAAGAAAGGAAGAAGGATGCTGTAGTCTTGAGGTGAGGAAAAGTGCCAAGGAAAGGAACATGGCCATCAGACATACGAAAGTTGTCCTCTCAGTTGATGCCATCCAAACTTTCAGGCTTCACCACTCGCCTGTTCTAATGCTTTTGCATCTGTCCTCTTCTAGGAAGCTGCCACTGGTCCTGAGCACATTCAACCAGTCTTGAGAGTCTGCTGTGCCATAGCTGGATGCTCATCTATCCAAGAACCAGGCTTTTCTCTGCCTTTCAACAGCCCGCAATGCAGTCAGGAAACAAAGGATACTAAGGGACATCAGCAGCTGCCAAACTACCAGGTAAATCTGCTAGTTTCAAGATTGATGCAGTGGTAAACTATACTGGGTGTGCAGCTCTTCAAAGGAAACACTCATTTACAGCAGAAGCCTAAAATCCCACGGGTAAGTCAAGAGCCAGCTGCCCATGGCTTTTCACCCTTGTGTCTCCAGGAGCTGTTGCTCAATGAACGAGTTTGTGGTGTTTGGTGTTGAACCGAGGGGTAACTGTGAGCAGCTACTTAAATAGCTCCAGCGATGTTTGGAGAAGGCTGTTCCCCGGCATTGCCTGGAGTCTGAGAATAAACATCTTGCCACAGGTGACTGCCTGATCCTTGCACATGGGCCTAAAAAAAGCCAGTTTGTTAAGTTTAAGCACCTCAAAATAAAGCTGAGCAGACACCAGACGCCAATAGCTGTGCCTGCTCCAGCACTCAGCTTAGTGCAAGATATAAAAAGCAGCATTGTACAGGGGCTTTGTAGTGGTGGAGAGCACGGTTGGGGCTCCTGTGGTGTTGCAGGGTGACCACATAATGCTCAGTCAGTCTGTAGGGCACTGCTGAGGTGACTGTGGGGCTTTAAATATAGGCATTAAATACCACATTGACAGAACGATGCAGAAGTGGTGAGGCCCATGAAGGGAGGGATGGAGAAACCCAGTGGCTTATTTTATTTAATGTTTTTTGCAAATACAGTGAATATCTGCTTGGCAACCTGTGCTTGCAGGAGCATGGCCCCGCTCTGTGCACTGGCTGAACCCCAGGGGCTTGTGGGGACAGTCCTGTCCTCCAGGCTGCCAGCTCAGCCCAGACCCTGGGGAGCACACATGTACAGCAGGGCCACATGGCTGCATGAGGCCACGTGGCTGCATGAGGCCTGAGCACCCAAGCATGCTTTCTGTGTCCAGCTGGACTTCTCCCCACCTGAAGCACAGGCTGGGAGCGGCAACATGGCTCAACTGCCTGCACTCCGCTCCCTGAGCTCTAGCAGGATCCTGAGGGCCAGCGCAGTTGCCAAAACAGGGGCACAGCAGGGCACAATGCCTAAACCCTCTCTGTGGGCACAGAGCAGGCTTGGCCCGCATGCTTAGCTTGCCCACCACCCCTTTTGAAAAAGGCTGCCCAACTGTTTGAAACAGCCGGTGATAGAGGGGATGGTGCTGAGACTGTTCAGCATCTGTGAGAGTTGAAAAGTTCATGGTGACAGCTGAGATAAAGGCAGTGCTGCTCCACACCCTGCCCTGCAGCACCCAGCCCTGCGCAGCCCTGCAGCCTCGCCCCTCTGCCAGGCCTCTGACTTAAAATTCACAGCTATGTATCAAGTTGGTGTGTAATTATTGCTTGTTAGGACAGGAAAGTAGAGTAGGTCCAGAAATAAGCTTGTGCTTTTCTGAATTAACCTTGAATTAACCCCGTGGCTTTTTGAGCATCCAGAGAAATGTCCAAATGCTGCCTGCCCACCTCTTGGCAGCACACAGGCTCTGCAGCTTCCTCTTCCCGACGGGTCGTGCCAGTGCCATGGCCCTCCTCACCCTCCACACTCCTCAAATCTCCTCCTCTCAGTGCTTCTCCTCACTGCTCCCCACTGGTATCATTCCAGTTATCTCTAACTTCAGCCTCGGTTTGCAGGTAGCAATGAATGGTCTTAGAGAAGCACAGAGCTGGGGATTGTGCCTAGGTCACTTCTAGATTCTGGCATAGCATGGTGAACGTAAAGCTGTTTTGCAAGGATCTTAGGGACAACCAACCCTGAGTCAAAAACTCGGCTGAAGACCCCTGTTAGCTGGCACCTAGCAAAGCCTGGGGCAAGGCAGGCTGGGTTCTGCCAGTCTGTGGGATAGGGAACACTGCAGGTGCTTTGTGAAACCCCACAGGAGGAGCAAGCAGCAGGGATGTGAGTATGGGAGAGGAATGAAGAGACATGATGGAGACTAATGAGCAATGTGTCCTGGCCACCTCGGGACCTGAGCCTGCGTGTGGGTGCCTGTAATGTAGCAGTGCTCATAAATGCATGTAAAAGCTGTAGGAACTCCCAACTCTGTTTTTTTGGGGACAGGTCAAACATTTGTAGTTTCAGGTATTCTGGGTTGTGGTTACAGTTACCTGGGATCTCTGAAGGCCAGGGCAAAGAGAGACCCTTCATTACAGGATATCTTGCTGAGGATTCTTCCTGCTCAGGGAAGGGCTGTTGGGGCTCTGCTGTTGGGTACCCCTGGCTGTGTGCTCACAGAAAGAAATAAAAGTTGTAACCCTCACAGGGATGGGGACTTGCTGTGCTATTCAGACTGGGGGCTGAACTTGCCCATAATCTAGGCTACATTTATTGCCTTGCATCAAGTTCTTAGAATTACGATTTAAAATATATTCTGGAAAAAACTTTCTGGTAGGAAAGATTTACAAGCAATTACAAATTACAGTTGAAGTAGCTTAGGAAAGAAATAGAGATAGAAATGCAAGAAAACATTGCAAACATAAAAGTAATGAAATCTTATTATGCAAGGTGAAACTATGGAAATACAAGTGAGTTTTAGGGCAGCGAGGAATACAATCTGGGGAGACAAAAGATAGGCACATATTGTCTGAATGATGAGAGTTTATCAGGGCCCTTAGTTGACGCAGCCCTTGTGTACAAAAGGACTGCAGTACTGTGAGTGGTCTGGGATGGATTCGGACCAGTGCAGAGTTTTCCTGGTAATGTCCAAACAATCAATTTTATGATTGAATAGCAATCAGTGGATTCCCAAGGTGATGTGTAAAGAAACAATTATTAATACCTAAAATATCATTGCTTTCTTTGTACACTGCAGACGCTTTCAATGGAGCTTTGTGTAACGTTGCACCATGCAGGAGAACTGTGTCGCTGTCATCTGCTAAAATCAGTGCCATTAGAGGGCAGCTGGATCTCTAATTATAACTTTATAAAACTATAATGAAAAACACGTCGAATACCAAAACAGAGTGACATTCAGTGAACACGCAGCAGCGAGCCCCATGTGTTAACACAGTCATTACCTCAGTATAGCATGTAGCAGAACATCATCTTTGCTGCTATTCCTGAGAGCAGAGGCCTGTGCCAGTGCAGAGTATGAAAGCAGATCTGTCTCTCTTCTTGTTGACAGAGGCTCTCACATCCGTGAGTGTTCGTGATCTCTCAGAGCAGTGGCTCTAAATATCCACAACCAATGCCACATCCCTCTTTGAGGAGTGTTTTTGAAACACTTGTCCAGACTTTTCTGTAAGGGGCAACAATTATCAGGGAAATAGCAACACAAAATTAGAAAAAAACAACCCAAGGTGGAAAGAGTAAACTAGCAAAATCTTCATCTGCATGTTAGAGATTTGTCTTGTCCTTAGCCCTTAACGGGTTCTAAGTGAGGTTTCCATGGGCAGAAGGACTGGACTCTGGTCCTGTTTCAGTGCCCGTGCATTTCTTTTAAGCTTAGTCTCGGCGATACAACTGTAGCTATCTCAGCGGTGATAGGCCCATATGGTGATGAGCTGGACCACTGTAATAAGCTGCTTCTCACCTCTCTGAATCTTGCCCAGAGACACGCCATGCTGCCTGATCCTCACCGAGTTCCTGCTAAAGATCAGCCTTGTTTTTCTTTCTTGATTCTCTGTAATTGCAGAGCACAAAGGTGGTAATTGGGATACGAGATTGCTGCTCCAATTCCCTGTGCTGGAGATGTGCAGGCAGTGGCAGGGCTGCATGTACCAACTCTTGCAGGACAGTTCCTTAGTGACTCAGTTATGGTGCAGCTGGATGTGACCTGAGTGCTGGGCTGAACTGCATGCCCAAAGCTCTTATGACCACAAACTGCCTTCCACATTACAATCCTGGATGCCACTGGACCTAAAGCAAGGGCAGGTGAGTAGGACACTCAGCAGCCTCTTAAAAGCCATGCTTGATGGTCTGATGTAACACAGACCATGCTGCATCAGACCGAGCTCCTAGGAGTCCAGAGTTCATTTTCCTAACCTGGCTGCAGGCAGATACCTACAGAACAGTAATATAAGGGCAAATACATCTTCTGATCTCCACCAGTAATCTCTCTGCCTTTAATATTTTTGGTTCAGGGTATTTTGATGAGCTAGTTGTAGCCTGCTTGGCGATTCTCACTGGCTCTGTTTCACATCCTTGTTCATTCTCCCTTTGAGCCCCTGGGAAACTTCTGCATGTTTTTGTAAATATCCTTAGCAAATCATTCAGCAGGGCTAGAACTGCTGTATGAGGAATAAGCTGCTCTGATTTGCTCTGAACCTGGCTTTCAGGATCCTTGATTCTCTCTAGGCACCCTTCCCCACACTCTCTGCACCACTTACCCTTTGCAGGCTTTGGTAATCCTCTCCCCATTCCATCCCTCCCTGACCAGGCTGAGAGGTCCCAGCCAGCCCAGTCTCCCCACACAGAAGCTGTTGTATTGCTCCGTTACTCGCTTTTCTTGGTCCTTTTGCCTTTCTTCATAGTTGACTCTTACTACTGCAATATACTGCAATAAGTGCTAATTGCCTTTAAAGCACTGGGCTGTGGCTGTTCTGGTCCAGGAGCTGCCAGAGGTGTTGCTTAGCATTTTCCCTCAAGGGTAAACAGCATCCAGGAGAGTCAGGCAGAATGGTTTCAGCATCACTCGTCTCAATTTAATTTACAGTCAAATGTAAATCAGCACTTTATTCCCATACACTAAAAAAAAGCTCCTCGATCTCTGTACTGGATAAAGCTGTTTGGTCAGACCATGCAGCCAATCTTACACAGTCTCTACAATCCACTTTTGCACCAAAGCAATGTAACTGACTTTGTCACCACTGCGTACGTTAGATCCCACCAGGAAACTATTCTGTAACTTCGGCTGCAATAAAAAACTTACTTTGGGCTCTGCTAGCATAGGTGATTGGGTTGTTAGTTCGTTTCCTTCTCACCCTGTAAGCTGCACTGACACATGAAATACAAAGTGAAGAAAAAAGATTAGGATAGCATCTTTTTAAGAAATGATGAGCAAGCATCTTGACTTACATGAAGACAGGAAGTTTTGTGGTTAGACGCCCACTTAGGAGCTGCAGGACTCGGCTTGCTTCCAGCAATGAACAGATATTTTGTACGATCTTTGAGCCCCAGCTTCCTCGTTCAGGAATTCTGTAAAATAATTCAAGTGATTCATATTTCCTAAACTGATTTGTCTCTTCCTCCTGTAATCATTTTAGCTGAGTAGGTTTGTTCTTCCTTTCTTGCAACAATTAGATTTAAATATGAGTCAGTGTGGAAGAATTCAGTAGCACAGGATGCACAAGCTGTTACTGAACATGCGTGCAGAATTACAGGTTCATTGCAGTAGTACAGCACTGTTCACATACAAGATCAGCTTCATTCTTCTCAGCTGGCACAGATCTGTTCATCTCAAAAAAGCTGGGAACTCACCAGACAATCACTGGGATGAGTTTTGTTTTCTTTCCTCTTGGGGAGGGATATACAAAGCTGCTGTGATGTAGTGACTGGCATTCTGCTTCTGTTGTGTTACAGCTGCTTTCTGAGGATCAACCATGTGAAGAAGAGAACTCACGGGGTGAATAACGTGCCTCTAACACATCTCTGGACCTCTCATTTCTTCCCAGGAAACTTAATTACTAACACACACAGAGATGATAACCCCTGTTGCATTTCTTCCTGACGTATTCACTGAAGGATGTGATTCAGAGATGGCCTCTTGTTGCGGACAAGATGGCATTTTTAGCTTTCACAACCATCAGTCAATGGTAATATTTGGCACATACACTGTGTTTCCAGCAAAAAACCCTTGCTACTTTACACCAGAGTACACCCCTCTCCCTCACCCTTTCGCCTTCACCCAATGTGCCCATTTCTCACCGTGCTTGGCAGGGCAGTTGCTGTTGGTGGCTTTGGGTCCTGCTGGGACAGATGTGTCCCCAAGCAGCTGTTGGCACTGTATATTCAATCCTTCCACACCAGCACATTGGGTTAGTTACAGAATGGATAAATTAATAAGGCCGTAAGTCTGCAGGCCCTGAGTGCAACCACTGAAGATGCCTACTTTCAGTAGCTCAGTCTGGCTGCTTTTTTAAGGAGCCAAAGATCCTGGCTGTGTTAGTTACTTTGCAGAAAACAAACAAACAAACAAACAAACAAACAATTCCTTAGCTAGCACTATGAGATGGAAAGTCCTGAAAGGGTCAGTGGGGTGGAGGCAGCGTGACTCTGTCCTGGCACACCAGAGCGTGCTTGCTGGTAGCACACACAGTCACACTCTGCCTGCTGAGCCCAAAGCTGCTCACGTGCCAGCTGCATGGGCTGTTGCTCCTTCTGGTCATGGGAGAAGCATCGATGTCTTGGTGGGACTGAGGCCAGGCAGGAGGGCAGACCACTTCAGTGAGTGCTTCATCTCATGGCCAGGGACCGTTCTGTTCCCAGGTAGGAGGCACTGATTGTACCTGGTGTTTCCTGTGGCATTGTGACTGTCTTCTTAGGAGTGTGCTGTGGTACTTTATGCAATGTGGGACAACCAATAGGAACTCAGAAAGTCAGTGAGGCACATAAGGTGAATGTCGCTGAACTGTTTTTGGGGAAGCAATTTTGGTCCAGTGTTGACTCCCTGTACTTTGGAGTCATTCTTTGCAGCTAGGCAGTGTGTGCAGGTAGAGCAGGAAGTGCATGCATTGTCTCTTTGGCATTCCACAGCTGAAACACACATCAAATGGGGGAACAGAGACTCACAGGAAAGTAACGGCAGAAAGAAAGAGGAGGGCTCAGATCCTAGCAAAGCTTTGACTTGCAATTTAGCAGATTCCGTACTTTACAAGTTGCAGAACCCCAGCTTTTCACACTTTGTCTTTATGAATACTGGTCAGTGGTCTTGATCTATCCCATCTTGCCAATCATATTTCCTCTATCACATTCAATTTCCATTAGGGAAAATCAAACGTCTGATTTTTCTGCCTTTCCTCTCATGTAAGTGGGTGACAAGGTCAGCTTCTGAGAGGTGTCGTGATGATGATGTTGGAAGGAGCTGTGAAGCGCCCTGTCTAGCAAAGTCTCAAATGAAAGAAAACATCACTGCGCAGAGCACTGTAAAGCCTTTGAAAATTAAAAGAACAAGGTGGGCCCATATTTGTTGTTACTATGTGAGATTCAGAATCTCTGCTGAGCAGCATTTTCATCCAAATATCCTGCACCAGCTGCAGTCCTTTATTTCATACCAAGGCAAGGGTTTCTCTCCAGTTCCTGGTCTCCTTCACCTCAGTATCACCAGAATTTCTTCAGCACAATAGTTAACAGCTCACACATTCCTGCCACACCTTTCCAGCACACTCATCTGCATTCCTTGCTCAGCTCCAAGACATACCCCGTCCATGTAGCTGCGCTCTTGGAGCTCACGTTTGCTGTCTTTCTTGCTCCTGTGGCACCAGGCAGTCCTACAGAGTGCTTCTGGGTTACAGAAATGATGGATTTAGACCACAGTCTTGAAAGCCGGGTGATCCTGTTCTTGCAAGAACAGCTTGAGGGTACATTATCTTGTCCCCTATATAGTAATTTAAGTATCTTACAACTCATTTAAAGAAAATAATACGCTGGAAATGTCCGATCTTTAAAACCTCCAGACCTTACTACACACGTAACACAAGGTAATGTTCTTCCCTTAATGCATTTTTATCTCAGATCTGTGACCACAACTTTCTTCCACTCTTTTCTCTGTTTATAAAGATTTTTCTACCATCTCCTGTGTTAACTGCGTCCAGTTTCCAAATGGCGTTCATGTTTCAAACTCCCAAAGTTTCTCTGGCAGACAGCTCTGTCTTTAAGACAGTCCTTGGCAGATTGGATGGAACAACGCCTGAGGCCACAGCACCTCACTGTGCTTTGAGGCTGGACCTGGGCACAGGCCGTCCAAAAAGTGTTCCCACTTCTTGCTCTCCTCATGCAGCAGGGCAAATCCAAACGTCAGAGCTGCGTAACTCCCACCGGCACTTTGATTTGTAGTCTAGAGAAAAAAACCTCAAGCCTCTTATTTTCATACAAGTGGGAACCAGGACTGGCTGGCAACTGTCTGGCCTTGGTCAAGGGCAAAGGAAGTTGTTAATCTATCACTACTTTGAAACACAAATCTGTTTGCTTCTCACTGGAGCAAGGGAAAGATCTGAGTCCTTGACTAATAGTAAAACATACAGCTCAGGATGATTTCATTTCCCCTTCTCCTGCTCTAGTCTCAGATTTAGTGCTTCACTTCTTAGTTTAGTCCTTTATTTTTAAGGTTTACCTGGTATTAATTGCTTTTCAAAACAGCTTATTCTGTTCATTAAATAGAATAATTAACCGATGACAAAGCATTTACCTTGTAATTAAAACAATATTCTGTTCTGGAAAAGATCTAAGAAGTGATACCTCAAAAAGGGTTTGTTATATTTGTATGGCAGGGATGTCCCTGAGCTCTGGTGGGACAAAGCAGCCCACTGGTCATCCTCACTTCCTTCCAGTTACCTTCCTGACACATGTGTCCTGCAGGTCAGTAGAGAGGAGAATCATGGCAGATAACGCATATATTACCTGATGAACCTGATTATAATAAATAAATAAAAATCCACAAAGTGACAAAACTGAGTGAAGAATCAGCGGAGTTGAGATCCTAGAACCATAGAATCACCAAGGTTGGAAAAGACCTCCAAGCTCATCCATCCAACCATCCCTTACCACCAGTGTTTCCCCACTGAACTGTGTCCCTTAGCACCACAGCTGAACGCTCCTCCAACACCTCCACGGACGGTGACTGCACTGCTCCCTGGGCAGCCCTCTCCTGTGTCCGACCAAAGATATGGTGGCACTGAAGGAGCACTGGTAAATGTGCACGGCAGGTACTCTGAAAACCTTTCAGAAGGAAGAGAAGGGTTTGGGGAATGATCTAGTGGTGGGAAATGGCATTTCTCTGGGACAGATGGCAATCTGCGCTTGCTTTGAGGCTTCTCTTGCTAATTCACTGTAACACTGTTTTGACTTAGGAGACTGACACACCTTTGACAGATCTCTGATTACAGCAGAAACTTTTCTGACTGCACACCAGTGCAAGGTTTTCTTGCTTTTAATTTCCTACACTGAGTTTTGCAGTCTTATGTCCTTACTGTATCAACATACACAAAACTGAACTTCAAAAGTGACCAGGCTGTTTTCGTTAAAAAACAATCCATCCTTCAGGTATTTTTGCTAGCAACAGTCCCCAGAATGCAGTCCCTAATATGGGAACATGTTCCCCACTGATGTGCCAATCACAAGTTCATGGCTTTGTCTTACTGAAAATGAAGCTGTGATTATTCATGCAGTTCCCAACGAGTCACTCCACACCCTGGAATTACTTCTGACAGATGTAAAATGCCTTCTGCTGAATTCCTACTCCAAAGAGCCTTTGGCATGACCGGTTTATCAGTGAATGCAAGCAGACTCATGATTCGCAGTGCTTCATCATCGTGGCATGTGTAACGCTAAACATGATGAGTAGGGAAGCCAGACCCACCTACCTTTTTCTATAGGCTCACAGCCCCCAAAATCTCCCGGCAGCCGCGTGGGAGGGGCCCACTCAGCAAGGCGTGCACAGGGAGACCCTATGTGAGCTGTATCAAATCCTGTGGGTCTGAATGTAACTATGCAGGTGAGAGAGTTGATCAGCTGAGGATGCATGAATTCACCGGCAGGGAAGATGGACAGATGAAAACATAATGTGGAGACCACTAACCAACAAAATACTGACCGGTTCTGGCCCTTTTCACTCTCTTGCTTTCTCTTTGCTGCAAAGTATGTGCTTACCTCTGGCTGAACACTCAGCTCTGCCGCAGGTAGTCCGTGCTCTCTGCCCTTGCATGTGAGCAGCAGAGACAAGTCACTTCCAGCTGAGCTAGAACCGAGCTCTGCTCCCTGCCTGCCCCTCTGACCTCCTTGGAGCTGGAAGTGCTCTCTGCTGCATTTACCACAAATACCCGAGCACACCCCTCAGTAATGCTCAGAAGGCAGGCATAGGCTGTTCCCCAGAGCTCTGCAGCTTTTTCCTGAAATGAGGGATCTCCAGGCTGTGCCATAGGGGTTTTCACGGACATTTCTGCCACAGAGTAAAGATCTTTCAGGGGCTCCAGCCCGTGGTAACCTTCTCTGGAACAGAACCTCCTCCAGCACAATGCAGCAGCTGCAAAGGGTACTGACCCTCAGCTGCTCTCCATTACAAAACAGGAGCATGGGATCATGCCGTGGTAATGCAGTGGCTAACTGTGAGCTGGCAGTAACGCCAGGAGTGTTGGTGTGGTCAGACGTAAGCACTGTCCAGTACGTGCCACTACGTGTGTGTCACAGGAATGGCACAGGTCCTGGTTAAAGGGAGTTCTGCTGAACAGTGGAGTGCTCACCAGAGGAAAAGACCACAGAGAAATCTCTGTTGCCAGACCTGCAGTCAGTCAAAGAACTGATGAGCTTTTGCTGGTGGCTGCCATCATTGTGATGTCGCTCCCTAGTAGTCAGCCATAATGGGAGACTGAGGACATGGCCTCTGCACTGTGAGATTTCCAGTGTGAGATTTTAAGGTATGATTCTCTCTCTTTTTTTTTTTTTTAATCTCTGGAAATCTCTCTCATTGCAAAACAAACCAACAGTGCCAAAAACTAGGTTTAGCAGTCATTTCTAGCAATGAAAAAATAAATTATTGATCTGGCTAATTCCGAACAGCTCCACCACAGCTCACTAGAGCTTACAGCTGTGCATTTTGTGTTTCCACGCAGGGGATCACCCTTCTTTTAATTCAGGGAATTGTTGTGATAACCTTTTGTGCAAAAACGGATCATTTTTGTCAGACTTGATTTGTTTCAGAGAATTAAATAGTCTCTTTCAAGGAAACCTGCAATTGAAATACAGATCTCTGCATCAGGACCTATGTGAAAGACTGCCAGATTTGTGCAGGTACTAAGTGTATGTTTTTAAACCATTTTATCACCTTCAAGGCTTGCATGCAGGACTTTAGCAGAGCACGCACCATTTCTCTGCCCTGTCACTAAGTCTGCCGAATTCTGACATCTGAGAAGAGCCCATACATGAAAACTGTCATTTTTGTCAGGCTTCTGCCATATTTCCCAGCTAATTCAATGTTATGCATCTTAAGTAGCTGCAGTGGGAACCTGACCAAACCTTTTTGTTTAACCCCAGATTCTTCACCTCCCTTTCTAAGCAGGAGGGCTCATTCCCACCTCCCCGCACTGGTTGGCCTTTGTGCTGTGCTGGGATGGGTGCTGAGGGCACTGAGCCCTGCAGGGCCACCCTGGGGCTGAGGTGGGAGCAGCCCTGTGAAGTCTGGGAGGAGTGGGGGAGGGGGGAGTGTGGGCTGTTAAAGCTCTGCCCTTGTCATGGGCACAGAGCGCAATGCCACAAGTTTTGCAGGAATACAGAGTCTTTTTCTTCCTCTTCTAAGAAGGATCTGTGCTTGAATAAGCAAACAAAACTGGGACCTGATTTTGCATCCCTCTGGTCCCAGAGCTGTCCTTACTGGAGTCAATAACTCTGCTTATGTGAACATATGATGTGGTGTAAGAACCCTCAGCTATTCATTCTTAAAGGAGAAAGGTTATTTTTGCAAGTCACCTATTTCTGAATTTTGCTATATATACAAATTTACTCTATATAATGGATCTACATATTCTTTGAAATAAACATGATGAAGGGGAAATGATTGGGTCTTACAAGAGTAGTTCAGAAATGCTCGGATTTTGTTTATTTTACATGGTTTAATCTTCTCTGGCCATATTTTCACTGACTGCTTTCCACAGTGACCATTCAAAATAACCTTCCTTTGTCAGAATATTCCACGTTGCTGGAAGGCACTGAAAATATCAAGCATGGGAACAGAGAACAGTTTTTTTCTCACTACTACAGCCCAGTACAGATCTGCACCACCAGACTTCTTGTATGACTACTGAGCTCAAATCAGCTCAAATAGTTCACAGCACAGCACAAGCATATTCTGTAGAGATACAGAAGTATCCCTTGTGAATCCACAGCACACAAATGGACTGACCTCATGGTGTTTTCTCACTTATTTTTCTCACGTATTTTCAGTACGTGCTTCTCTGTGTTTCAAAGGCACTGGAAAATATAATGGTTTGGTTTAAGAGGCCGGTTCAGAGTGAGATAATAATGCACAGCTGTAATGGACGAGCCTCACCGTGCTGTGCACTTTCTGATTTATCCTTATTGGAGTTTCTCCTTAAACACTTAATTACCTCTGCTCTGCTCCCCATACGTTTACAGTCACTGCAAACAGGACTGGGTTGGTAAAGTGGTTCTTATGGAAACACACAAGAGCCATTGGAGCAGAAACCACTTTTTCTTCCCTGGAGCTGCACCCAAATATTTTTATAAATTTTGTTTTTCTGTAACAGGTTATTTTATTTACTGCGGCTGAAGTAATGCCAGTGAAAGATTTCGTGTTTACACTTTCTGTTTGCTTTTTTGCCAGCTTCACTGGAGGGAGGAAACTGATTTAAGAAAATCCAGAGCAAGACACTGTTTAAACTGGAAGAAGTTCAGACATGGAGCGGGGACACACTGTCAGCACACTGCTGCCTGCGCTGAGTCAGAGCCCGAGCGGAGCATGGTGCTGCTCAGCTGCCGGGGATGCACAGCCCTCCTGCACAGCAGCCCAGGCAGGGAGCCACCATGACTCGCTCGTGCAGAAGTGGTGCAGCAGAAGGGACCTTCCCACACAGCTCCTGGCTCCGTGCTGTCCGCAGCACCCTCTGCACACCAGCAGCAGGGAACTCTCCCTGTCACATTCTTGGTGGGGCATTAAATATTGGAATTAATATAATTAATTATGTTAATTAATAGGATGACTAGGAAGACATAATCTTCTTATACAGTATCAGTGTTTACCGTCAAAGATTCTGCACCTGAATGTGCCTACCCTATCCTTTGAGCATGCAGGAATCTCAGCACCCTGCTCTGTATTACTGCGCTGCAGACAACTGCACTTACACAAGCTGAGCCACTTCTGCCTTTCAAGGCCAGCCGATGCTTCGCAAGCACCCAGTCTTGTAGCAGAAAGGATATATGAGTAGAGGTTAATGCCAGCTTCTCACTGTTCTAGGTTGCAGTAGCAATTATTATCTATGGACAGCTCATTCAGCCACATACTGCTCATACATATTTGCACATGTTCCTATGGCCCTGAGCAGGGAATGAGGGCCTTTGGCCATCGTTGGGCCATCTCTTGGGCCAAGGTCAGCTCACCCGAGGAGCTTTTACTCCTGGTGCAATGGTGGTACCTTGTAAGACCACTCACCGCCAACATCCGCACCGCGTGACGCATTGTAAGGGCGAAGTGCAATGCTCCATTTCCAAGTGGAACAAATATGAGCATCTGCCAACCTCTGCGTATGTATGAGGTCATTGAGGTTACGTTCCTTCAGGTCAGAAAACAGAACCAGCATGATCTCACCCTCATGCCAGTTTCTCTACATTGCAGAGTTACCACAAGGCCTGACGACACGCTGCTGCTGCGCCAGGCAGGACGGGACCGTGGGCTTGTCTGCACTGCTGGAAAACAAGCAGCCAGAAACAGGCACGCACAAGCAACCTGCAGGTAAGAATGCAGAACAGTCACTCTGGTTTTTCCACAGCATGAAACAGCCGAGCTCATAGCACACACCACCCAAAAATCCTTAAATCTCTGCTCTTCACTACACTTTTACCACAATCATTTGTGCTCCTTAGTAAAACCGTGCCTTATTTATCAGAGCTTGGTGACCACATTTCTTTGATGTTTGCTGCCCAGCTGGAAAAGAGGTGTGCCACTTCTGAGTGTGCAGCCCTGAGGCCCACAGAGGGAGATGGGGCAGCACGGTGGACGGCAGCTATACAAAACTCCACAAAGGAATCGCATTTTCCTACTCCTCATTTGTTATCCTATGTGGTAATGTATTAATTCCTTCACTAAACTCTTTTGATTATTTTTATTACCCTCCTGATGTCACTCTGAATATTACTGTTGTCCTTACAAATACACAAACCCCCTTCTGAAGAATTTTAACCATCCAACCAACACGCCCTGTGGCCTTGATGTCGGTACACTCAATTCATCAGTTGAATTGAAAATAATTGTACTTTGGATGAAAAATCCACTACGTATCCCTAAGGCTTATACATTTGGTATGGTTTAAGGTGTAAGTATGTGTGCTTAAAATGAATATCATTCTAATGGGTTTTGTATTTTCTTAGATGGAACTTGACAATTTTGGCAATACATCTCTATGCAAAAAACAAAGGTGTGTTTATAAAGGCATGTGCCAGGTTAAAGAGACGAATGCTGTATCATACAGAGGTTTACATTAAAAAGAGGAATTACTTGAAGTTGATGTGGGCAAAGCGTACCTCTGCGTTTAATTCACTATGTGCATACATAAAGGCCCACACTCCATCTTGCAAACCTTGCAAAGGTTTGTCCAGGCAGAAAGAGCCCTGCAGATGCCCCAGGCCTGGCCAGGAACACCCAGCTCTGCCGGCAGCAACCTGGCATGCTGCTGCTGGTGGGGCTCATCTGTCCGGTGAGCTGCATGGGCAGCCACGGTGTGGAAGATATTGGAAACGCTGCTCTGAGGGAAGCACCTGCAAGGCACCCACTGCACTGAATGGGTCTGCTGGGGGCAGGAGTGGCAGCAGACAAGAGGGCATGCAAAATGGGCCCCAGCTGCAGTGTTCGAAGGCCTGGAAACAGGAATGCAGCCATACTCCTCCAGTTTAATACAAAAACTCCTGATCCTCAAGAATACCAGCTGTGAGTTGACGTTGATGTCAGTGAATAGCAAATACTCCCCTGACACCAATCTGGATCACGTTTCATTGCAGAAGGATTGTCTTCAAATAGACTGCCACTGGTTCTATGTTTAGGACCTATTTCCCATGCTCACTGATAGCGTCTTGCTTCTTTCCAAAGCTATATAACCTCCATGTCCTGGCTAGCTTTGGGCCCAGCCCTGTAAGTCACACTCCCATGAATAAGCCTTATCCATGAATACAGTGAGTCTCATGTCATGACAAAAAGCTCGAATGAAATGATGTTCTGCGAGCACAATGAAAAAACAATCCAATCAGTACCCAACTAAGATGGGGATGAATGCATGATAAGCAACTTTCTTACATTTATCACCGGGCCCAAACACCCCCAAAATAACCACACATGTTGAGTAACCATCATGAAGATGCCAATTTCTGAAGACCTACCTAGGTAACATAGTTATTCTTTTCAATACATAAATCCTGATTAGGGCTCTGGAAATTGGAATCATGAAAATAATTATGGTGATGATAATGATCAGTTTAAAATACTTTCCAGACAAGAAGCTGAGGAAATCTCTAGAGAGGTCTTTTGGTGGACTTCATAAATCTTAACACCTTTTTAAATTAAGTATTAGTTATTTCATAATCTACATTGCTTACTTAGCAACTGCTTCAGTATTGAGTATGCTATCCTGGCAACATACATTTTTGCCTTAGGCCAGATCACAAAACTCTGTTTGGATCATCTGTCATCACCAATCTGCCTACGCTGTTATTCTATAGCTGCAGATCTGAAGATGATGAACAATGCTGGATATTCATCAACCTTATTTCAAACATGGAGTAACTATGATGTAATGAGATTAAGAAATGTGCTTGATGCCATTAAACGAATTAGTAGCCATACAAAGATCAGAAAACATTCCCCTTTTCCTGGCATCACTCATAATCCACTGGACATGAAACCACTTCTTACCGCCATTCGCTGTTTCAGCAAATTGGTGCACTGAAGGAGGCATTAATTCACTCTTCTGGGCTTTTTAAGAAACTTGTATATGACTAAAAGAGGACTTCAGATGCTTCAAAGAAGAGAGAATGATGGCACTATCATGGCACTTCAGGGACTAAAACTCAGTCTGCAAAAGTTCATACAAATTCAAAACAAGGGGAATCGTATTTATGCAGAGCTGATACTCTGTGCATATAGATGTGTGGGTTTTGGTAGAGCTTGTGAGCTTCGGGAAGCCATTGAAGGGAATAAAATACAAATATATGGCCATGACATTTTATGATGTTTCCTTTCTTAGGCCTTTTTGGTGGTTATCAAATCTTTGGTGGGGATTTGGCACATGGTTAAGTAAACTCATGAGGAAAAATGTAGAGGTAGGAAACTGAAGCAACGGATTATGCAAATTCTATAATTTTCATAGTTATTCACTGGGGACTTCTCAGGTCCTTTATGTCACCAGAAGTCAAGTTTTGCAGTCAGAATGTACACAGTCTCCTTATGACTTCCATGTGGTAGTGCAGTTGTTTCGGATGGATACCAATCCAATTAAGAGCAAAGAATGATTTCAGCTATATTCAGCAAATTTGGAAGTACTGCTGACATCAAATTTCTTTGCCTCTGGTGGGTCTTTTTAAGCACCCATACAAGGCACTACTTTAAATTTTTAAAAAACTCTTCTAAATATAGCATACAAAGGAAAACACTGCTAGATGATTCTCTTCTCCTCATTTTCGAACCTTTGAAAATAAGCTTATAATTCTAACACATCATTAATGTCCATGCCTTCCAAGACATTCTGGAAATTTCTCTTTGCAACACAACATGGAGAAGGCTGAGGATAAGTGGTTGCAAGTTTACACATTATAAGAGATGCGATTTGAGCTTGTAATTCAGGTTCTGTGTCATCTGTGGGAAAAAACCATAGAATGCTCATCTCTACTTGTTGCACACACCCAGATGTGGTATCAGATTCTGATCTCTTTAATCATTAAAACTTTTCATTATTATTTGAATCAGCATGCTGTCTGGAGAGATTTATTGTGGAACAGAATGTTACTATGCTGTATTCCCATCTCCTGCTCTGCATTGGTAAATGCCTGAAAGACTTCAGTTATTACATGATATTCCATGTAAAACTGACTTCAAAAGTAGATGAAGGATTGTCTAGCAGTCATAGTTCTACCACCAGCACTCTGTTATAAAGCTTCTTCTTTTACAGCCAAGTGGGCAAGTGTTCGTAACTGCTGCTGAGTGGAGCTCCCCTGGGCTGGGCTGGGGGTCAGTGGGGACAGCAAGGGTGTGGTTTTTCATTCTTATACTTCTGCAAGATGATTCTGAAAGGTATTGTCTAACAATTTACAGATCACAAACAGGGTTACAGGGTTCCTACCTACGTGAAACTACATGATTCATGGAAAGATGCAATACACCTTACACGTTCTGCAGGATGAAGTCGTTAGAAACCATCACATCATTTTAGTACCTGATAGCACTAGCTTTCAGAAAGTGTGCTCGGATTAGCTTTCAGAAAGTGTGAAGGCATCTCTACTGTTTGATGAGAAAAGCAGGGGCTAGGCGCAGAAGTACTGGACTGCATCACAGAAAGCATGGACAGCAGGTCAAGGAGGTGATCCTGCCCTCTGCTCTGTGCTGTGAGGCCTCACCTGGAGCACTGCGTCCAGATGTGGAGTCCTCAGCACAGAAGAGACATGGAGCTGCTAGAGTGCGTCCAGAGAAGGCCCACAGAAATGATCCCAGGGATGGAACACCTCTCCTACCCTGGGGACAGACTGAGAGTTGGGGCTGTGCAGTCTGGAGATAAGAAGGCTTCAGGAGACCTGAGAGCAGCTTGTCAGTATCTAAAGGCGCTGTAAGAAGAAGGGGACAGACTCATTAACAGGACCTGTTGTGACAGGACAAGGGGAAATGGCTTTATACTGAAGAAGGGTAGATTTAGATTGGATATGAGGAAGAAGTTTTTACAATATGGGTGGCAGGGCACTGGCACAGGTTGCCCAGAAGGGAGTGGGTGCCCCATCCCTGCAGACGGCCAAGGTCAGGCTGGATGGGGCTCTGAGCACCTGATGGAGCTGTGGGTGTCCCCGTTCATTGCAGGGGAGTTGAACTAGATGATCTTTAAGTGTCTCTTCCAACTCAAATGATTCTATGATTACAGTCTGATAATTCATCAGTCCACTATTGAGTACAAAAAAGGTATTTTGACTTTTGTAAAAAGTTTAAGCTGGTGCAGAATGTAAGTTTTGTGTAGCATGTTTGTGGGAAAGAAAAAAAAAGAGGGCCAGGAAACCAATTGTGGCTTATCAGTGTCCCATATGACACAGCAGCAATACATCTGTCAAAAATTACTCAGAACCTAAATATGTAGAAGTTCCCACACACCTTTATTTATCTAGTTCTAATCTTTGCTCTTGAATGTGTGCTTACCAAAGAAAAAGGGGAAGAAAAGGCATAGTGTGTGTTAAGTGAAATGTGAGGGGCACACGTACAGGTCCACCTTTGAACCTGCATATCTCCCGTATTTCAGCCCCGAGTGTTGGCTCAGCTTGAGATCCAAAGCATAGATACCAGCACACCAAGCAACCAGGACTTCCTGGGGAGATCATTTAAATAGGCTGTCTGCATTTATTATTGTAGAGTTGCAACTGCTTTAATGTCTGCTCTATAGCAGCCCTCTCACCTTAGAAATACAATCTTTCTACTCCGCACTTCCTTACTCCTGTGCTACAAGTATGACATGCAGACACGCACCGTAGGAACTCAGTACTGCCAACTGATCTATGACTGTGTGGGTTATTTAAAGTCTCTGACTGGCTGTCTGGAACCTCTGTACATTTTCTTTTTTTCTTAGATAACATCCAGCTTTAATGAAAAAAACAATGTCCAGCCATTATTTGTGCTTTTAATGAGGGATAATAGATACATTCTTGCCAAATAGAAAGATTAAAAAGGCATACAGAGTTTATCAAAGAGAAGTCCATTTTTACCACTATTGACATTAGTTTTTACTCAAAATGAATTTGAAGTGTATGAGGGAATATGCTGCTGAACTCCAAAAAACCATTAACATTACTCTTTTAATTAGGTTAAATGAAACCTGATCCAGATTCCACTTGGTTGTTAGACTGGAATGCTGAAAATGCCGTAATCTACTTACACATCAAATGGAAAAAGTTTTCTGTTTCTTTAAATTTCATTGCATTGCCGTGTGCTAACTAAACATCCATTGTTTGCAAACTGTTTCGTGTTCAGACGGAGAATAAGAATCGCAGAATCACAGAATTTTAGGGGTTGGAAGGGACCTCCAGAGATCATCGAGTCCAACCCCCCTGCCAAAGCAGGTTCCCTACAGCAGGTTGCACAGGTAGGCGTCCAGGCGGGTCTTGAATATCTCCAGAGAAGGAGACTCCACAACCCCCCTGGGCAGCCTGTTCCAGTGCTCCGTCACCCTCACCGTAAAGAAGTTCTTGTGCACATTCGTGCAGAACTTCCTATGTTCCAGTTTCTGGTCGTTTCCCCTTGTCCTGTCTCCACACACTGCTGAAAAGAGTCTGGCCTCGCCACTTTGCCCCCCACACCTTAGATACTGATAGACCTGGATCAGGTCCCCTCTCAGCCTTCTTTTCTCAAGGCTAAACAGACCCAGTTCACTGAGTGGTTCCTCATAGAGGAGATGCTCCAGGCCCTTCACCATCTTTGTGGCCCTCTTCTGGACTCTTTCCAAGAGATTCCTGTCTTTTTTGTACTGGGGAGCCCAGAACTGGACACGGTACTCCAGATGAGGCCTTACCACAGAGGAAGAAAAGAGAAAGACCTACCAAGCCAATTTATTTATCACAAAGCCAGGATTTAGTTATTGTCTTTTAAACTAAATACCAAAACCAGCTCTGCTCTATATACAACCGTCAACATCGGTCTTGAAAACTTGAGAAGAAAGTTTCTACCATTATCAGGTCAGATAATAAGGACCAAAAGAGAAAATGATTGCAGCCTCAGCTGGTCATAAGAGTACCTCCATAGATCTTGTAAGTTACAACAGGAGGAGATTTGGGATGATGGGACGTTTACTTCTACATACTGAGTGGGTGCAGTACCACATTCCCCTTCCTGTGAAACTTTGGAACAAAGAGCAATTTTATTTCAATCCTGCATTTTGAGTGTGTTGTGTACGACATAGATGTTCTGAAATACTTGGTTGCTTGTCTGTATATTTGTAGTTGCTTATTACCAAAGATCCTGAGGGACAGAGTTCTGTCTTAGGAGTCAGTAAAACCAGGAATATAGCAGAAACAACCAAGAAACAGATGTTGCCTTCCCTGAAAGTGTCCCAGCACACGGGAATTGCCTCATAATCACTTCAAAATAGATGTTTTTTAGCATCAACAGCACACTGCAGTTCCAAACTGTATTTACTGATCAGATTTGACTTTGACTTTCTGCCTCAAAACCACGAATGATTCAAAACGCAGCAAAAAGCAAGGCTGAGAACAACAGTGTAAATGAGAGCAGCCAAATCAAACAGAGGAAAACCTCACAGGGCCTTTCACAGCCCACAGTTAACTTCCTATTAACAAACAACCCCAGACTGTCCCATGAAACAGCACTTTTCAGGCAACTGTTCCAGATTATGCTGTAATTTGCCTAAATGTTTTACACAATGCTCTAGGTGTGTGCAGTGCTCTTTGGCACGGTGAACTGAACAGAGGAAAAGTCCTTCCCCAGACTGCTCCCAGCCAGCCAGCACATCACGTGCAGTGCTGGGCAGGATGGAAAAAGTAAATGTACCTGGCTGCTAATCCATGCAAATATTCATGTCAGTTTTTGGCATGATTTATTTAAGTAAAACACAGCTCTCATTGACATTCACTGGTTTTGTGATTGAGTTGAAGGGAGTCAGGATTGCGCTAACAACTGATGAGATTTCATAACATCTATTCATTTCCATTTGCAATTGAAATGTGTTTCCATGTGTGTAAAGTCTTACATCTGCTCTCTGTAGTTGGTCAGACTCTTTTTTGTTTTATCAGTTGTTGTATTTAGTGCCTACTATTTTCTGTGTAGAAGACAATGAACACTGCAAGGACAAAAAAAAAAAGAATAATTTTGTTAGGGTCAGGAAAAAGGAAATTTCCATGATTTTTGTCACACGAGACTGTAAAAAGAGCCCGAAGCTAAATACTGCAACCGCTGTTCACTGGTTCTCTTGATAGTTGGTGGCCTTGATAAACGCAAAAATCCTGCTTAGACATTCAAGTAACTTATTTGCCCTTTCCTACGCCCTTCTTCCCTCCAGTACACTGTAACCTGGAATTTGTCTGCCAGGTCTCACAGTCAATCTATTGCAGGTGAAATTCAAAAGGAGTTGAAATCCAGATTACAATTGCATCTTAGCACAGTTTGAGATTGTTTGTGGTAATTAAGAAGAGTTTTAAAAGCAAGAATTTGGAAGTATGTCTTGCAGCCTAACGCTACTGGCTTAATGAATTGTAAAACACACAGTTTACAGTGAAATAAAGGATTTTCTGATGTTTTTAAATTTGAGATGTTAACTTCGAATCTTGATAAGGAACTGTGTGAAATGGAGTGCACCCTTAAAATACTAACGGTTGTACTGCAGGAAAACACCAACCCAGGTGTTAAGGCTGAGGTTAAAAAATGGGTCCCCTGAATTTTTCCTACTGACTACAACAAAACCAGTACTTCATTACCTGTGCAAATGCCCTATTTGTTAGGTCACACTGCTTCCCCAGTAATCTTCAACAATAATCGTCCAATGTTATTAAAGGCTAAGAAATTTGAACCCATGAGCTCTGTATACCAATAAATGGTCTGACTCCCTTTGGTAGTTCCTATAGCTTTCTTGTAACAGTATTGTATTTTAATGTTATCACTGGGGATCTTCAAAATTCTAACTTTACATGTACACCTACGAACATGCTTATTTGTTTTCATACACTCATGCACAGATCTGAGAGCGTGAATGTCTGTGTGGCCTCTGTAAGTTTTTAGGGTTTCCAGTGTACAACTTGCGTAACTGCCTAGATGATACATGGCCTCCCACTATGATCAGGGAGATGGGCTGCCTTGTGCCCACTTAAAAGCACATGAATGAACAAACAGAACATTTTAATACCTCTTTTACTGAGTACATACAGGTGGTCAGTGTCTGACTCTATGGCAGAGGAACTTGATTTTTGGTCTTCCGTTATCTACCATAGCATTGCTGAGTTGAGTGAAAGACATGTGCCTTTTGCATGGCAGGTACATGATCCTTAAATGGCAAGATATGTAAATTCACCTGCAGCCTCCCATGTATATTATATTATATTATATTATATTATATTATATTATATTATATTATATTATATTATATACCGTTAGCCTTCTTGTTGCTGCTGAAGTGATGGTCTCCTTGAGATGTTCCATGGCAGAAGTGGAAGCAAACTGTGAAGAGCTACACAAACCTGTAGTCCAGCACAGGGACACAGACCCAGGCTGTGCTGCCTTCCCCATCATTTGCTAAACCCACCCCTGGCAGACCTAAGCACAGCAGGAACATGGCACATACATGCAGAAAATATTATAGTTGACACTCACATAAACTCAAATAGAAATCACGTGGGAATTCTTTTAATGAACAGCGGCAGATGTTTTTCTTGCAGGCAAAAGAGGAACAAATATATGCTTGACACTTAATAAAAACATCAGTATGTTTGTGCCCAATATACTAAAATACAGTTCAGCAATAATTCCATCTTGCAAAAATATTATCAGTGTAATGCTGCCAAAGCCGTTGTGTGTATTTTGGCCAGCCTGGACATGGGCTGTAGCAATTTTTATGTTTGACTTTTCAGAAACCTCTCTGTTTTGTTATTCAATCAGTTTATCTTGCTCATTTTGTTCCGCATCCCTTGCCTATTTTGCCCCCTATTAATCTCTCTTTCTCCTTTGCCAGACCATGCAAAATGTCATCCAAATTGCCCATTCCTCATTACACTTCAGGTTACATTAGAACATTCATACCTACACAGTTTACAGAGTGGACTCCTCCAATAGAGAGTTCCTTTCCTGTATCAAATCATACCTGGTTGGCTTGCAGAGCAAGGAGTAACTGTTCCTGCACTAACGGCAGGGTTATGGTCTAACACCTTACAGCACTTGCCAAAAATACACTCTTATGGACATAACACATTTCTTACACTGAAAATCAACATTTAAACATTGTGATTTGGTATTGAGATGATATTACAAATGTTTAAATATATTGCCCTTTGTGCATGACCTTTCCTGTCTAATGCTGGTGTATATGAAATACTGTGAAGAAGGTGCAGAAAACAAAGGAATGTATGTTGGAGAGAATTTGGGAGGAATTGTTTGGGAAAGTTTGGGGAATTGTCTTTTTCCTCTTCAAAGTCAGGGTTGAATAGGAAAGATGAATCCTAAGAATGCAGACTCAATCGGAGGGCTGGAGGAAGTGAAACAGATGGCAACGAACAGCAGATAAAGAATATGCTTTATTCTCCAGTGGGTACCTGGTGGAAGCTGCTCCAGAAGGTGTGGCCTGGCAGAACACATCACGAGGAGTGAAAGCTCCTTTCTATCAGAAGGAGAGCCAAGAATTAGAAATGGAGCTCAGATAGGAATTCAAAATCAGCGAGGAGGAAAAAGGATACAGCGCTGTCAGCCCATCATCTTCTAACATATGCAGAACAAAAAAATTCTGGAAGGCGGGTTTGGAAGGATATGAAGTCAGGAAATAATAAGGGATGATCAAGTACAGAGAGAAACAGAATGGAGAATGAGGTTCATAGTAACACAAAGAAAGCCAGACAGGGAGACCTGGGATGCCGCCCAGAAGTTGTGAGGCAGTGCCACACAGAGTGCTTTGCAGAAGGGCAGACCCTGAGGCTCAGGGCTTGTAAGAGGCTGCGGTGCAGAGATGGTCCTCTGCACAGAGGATGCTGAAAATGTGGGGTTCTTTATCTTCAAGGACGCAGACTGTGAAACCATTTCGTACGTAATCACGCTGGAAAATAGTACTGAAAACGCACGGAAGGGACAGACGGACCTCCACTCCGGGAGGGGGCGCCGCCCGCCCCGCCTGCGGCCCATCCCCCTGGAACGCATGCCCGGGCTGCGCGTGACGTCATCGCGGCGAGCGTGGGGGGGCGGGGTGCCCTCCCGGCATGCAGCGCGGCAGAACTTGAGCCCCATCTTGGGCGAGAGGGGCGCAGACGGAGCCCGCGCTCCCGGTGTTGCTGCGGGACGACGGGACGGCCCGCGCCCGCCTGTCGTGGAGGAGCCGATCCCACTCGTCGCTCCTCCTTCGCCTCCACCGAGCCGGCACTCCGCCCGGGGCTCGCCTGCGGGCCGGTTCCGAGCGAGATGCGTCTGGCGCTGGTCTCCAGGTAGAGCGCGGAGCAGGGCGGGGGGACGCGGGGCCGCCTGGGCCTCGTCCGGCCGCCGCGGGGCCCCTCGCGCGGGGCGGGCCGCGGGTCCGCGTCTGCGGCCGCCCCCTCCCCCCTGGCCGAGAGGAAGCCACGCGGCGCGCTCGGAGCGGGGCCGCGGCGGGGAGGAGAGCCGCGTCCCGGCGGCGGGAGGAGGGCTGCGTGCCGGGAGGAAGGGGAGGAGCGCCGCGGCCCGCCGCCCGCCGCAGGAAGCCGCCGGAGGATGTACGGTAGCGGCCGGGAGTCGGCCCGCACTCCCTGACAAGCCGCTGTGGGCCGCGCTCCCCCGGCCTGGCCGGCCCGGCCCCTCCGAACGGGGGAAGCATGTCCAAGATGCCGGCCAAGAAGAAGAGCTGCTTCCAGATCACCAGTGTGACCACGGCGCAGGTGGCCAGCAGCATTACCGAGGACACGGAGAGCCTGGACGACCCGGACGAGTCCCGTACTGAGGATGTGTCTTCTGAAATCTTTGATGTTTCCCGAGCCACCGACTACGGCCCTGAGGATGTCTGTGAGCGGAGCTCATCTGAAGAAACTCTCAACAATGTGGGTGAGGCTGAAACTCCCAGCAGTGTCTCGCCCAACCTTCTCCTGGATGGGCAGCTGGCTGCAGCTGCTGGTGGGGGAGCTCCTGTGCCACCAGCAGTGGCCCCCAATGGGGGGGCTGTGGCCAAGAGCTCTTCTGTGCCCTTGCCAGCTGCCGGCGCTGGAGGCAGTGGTGCTCAACCTGCCTTGCCCTCCTCAGGGCCCTCTGTGCCTCCTGCACCTGGGACAACGGCTCAGACAGTGGCTGCTGCTGCATGCAGCTCACGTTTCAGGGTGATCAAGCTGGATCATGGTAGTGGGGAACCCTACAGGCGAGGACGATGGACGTGTATGGAGTATTATGACCGGGACTCTGATGGCAGTGGTGTCTTGGGCAGGACTGGAGATTGCATTAGGCACAGCAGCACCTTTGAGCAAGCTTCTCAAGAGAGGGACAGTGGGCTTGGTGCCACAGGAGGTTCTGTTGTGGTCTCTGCTGTGCCCGCCTCAGCACATGGCCCTGATTCCATAGCTGACAGTTCCCTTACTGCTGTGTCACAGCTGCTCCAGACAGAGAAGATGAACCAGGCCTCTCTACAGCAACCTAATTTTGTCATTGGGCAACAACAGCAGTCGCAACAACCCATAGGTGGGGCCATGCCTCAAAGTACTGCTCAGTCTATGTTCTCTGGGGCTTCAGTAGCAAATCAGCAGATAATGGTGCCGCAGCAATCACAGCCACAGGTAAATACACAGGGTGTTGCTCAGGCTGGACCCAATGGAAAAGGCATAGCACCTCCAAATGTAACGATGGGCCAGCCAAGCATTCCTGTGGCACAGCAGCAGGTGCAGCAAGCGAGCGTACCAGTGACTCAGCCTCAACAATTTGCTTATTCTCAGTCCCAGATTCCACCAGTGCACCTACTGCCAACGCAACCTTCTGGTCAGTCTGAATACATGCAACACATGACAATTATGCAGCCTCAAGGAGCTATTCAGCAGGCTCCTGCAGGCTCTGTTCCAAGTACTGCGGCTTCCAACCTGCCTGTGGGACAGGTGACTGGCCCGAGTCCTTCACCTGGGGGAGCACCGGTGATGGGGGTGCCAGCGCAGCCAGGTGAAGCAGTTGCACAGGGATCAGGAATTATGCAGAGTGGTCAGACACAAGCTGGTCAGACTGCTGTCCAGCAGCCAGGAGGTGTGGTGCAGCAAGGAATTGGACATGCAGGGGTTGTGCAACAGAAATCTGTGACTCAGCATCAAATGAGTGGAAGCAGTCAAGTGTCTGGAATGCCTGGTGCTCCCCATGCCGTGGTTTCTGGAGTTCAGAACGTGCCTGCAGTTGTGCCCGGTACAAGTGTGCCTAGTGCGTCTACCACTTCTGTTACTATGCCAAATGTCCCTGTTACTCTGGTCCAGTCACAGCTGCCTAGCCACACTTCTGTCAGCAGAAGTACTGGTGTTGTCCAGCAGCAGCACGTCGGGCACTCCTTGATACAAGGTGCACCTAATGTACCTACAAATCTGCCACAGTCGAACCTCGGACAGTTTCAGACTCCTGCTCAATCTGTAGTAGGCCAGATTGATGATACTAGAAGAAAATCGGAACCCCTACCTCAGCCACCACTTTCTCTTACAGCTGAAATTAAACCTCTCGTGAAGCCTCCCATTCCAGACACTCTAGCAAATCCTCTTCAGTTACCTGCAAGTACTCCTATGAACAGTCTTGCCAGCTCTGTGTTTGGCATATCTATTCCTGTTGATGGTGATGAAGACAGGTATGAATTATTTTATAACACTATAAAAATACCTTTTCTTAAGGAAACAATCTTCAAGTTCTGGTCAGTGCTTTTATGAGTTTGTATTTTCAAGAAGTCTTAACTGAAATTTTAGTTTTCTCTGAAGTGTACAATTCACTGCTTACCTAAAAACTGTTTTGTGCTTCTTGTTCTGAAAGCAGGCAGAAAGTGGCTGTAAAGCTGCTTAGTGCACAAGAAATGTAATTTCTGAATCAAAGATGGACTGAAAACAGTCACCCCTCCTACAGCTCCTTCCTCACAGTGTGAGGAAGTCTATTTGCTCCTCCTTTCCTCTGAGCTTAATGTGCAACAGGCAAATGACAGCAAGATTAAAGCAGTGCTCCACTGCTGCGTTGCCCTATTGTTAAAGGTGAGTGTGTTGCTGTCTCAGGGCTGTCGGGTGAGGGGCCTTGGAGAACATGGCATGCTGCTAGCACTATCCTGTCTTTTTAACCTGCTGGTAAACTCTCGTTTTGTATCGTGTCGGAGAGTACTTGCACCTGGATATATGTGATGTGCTGACGTAGTGGAAGGTCTACAGATAACAGTTCTCTGAATTAAATGAAAGGAATACCACTTAACTCTGCTTATCTGGGTGAGGATGTCGACACAGTGGAGAAATACAACCTCAAAGAAGCACTTTCTTAGTTGGAAAATAGGAACAGATTTTTACAATATAGTATATAGTATGAGCAAACTTGCCAAGGGCCTGAGGGGGAGCACCCAGTTCTTTGGTTCTCACAGGCCTTGCAGGCTGCTATTGAGTGTGGCATGGTGGCTGAAACTGCTCTTAACTGACTGCTCCTTTCAGGAAGGGCTTCTGGGGAGAGCAGTATTTGAGCACTGAATTAATATCATTACCATTTATTGCTGTGTTTACTGCAATTTGGAAGAATAAAATATGAGTGGAGTATTCCTGTTCCTATTTTTAGAGATAGGAATAACGCCATTATGAGAAGTTCTGATGCGCTAAATTGTCCTATAGGCTTTCCCTCACCTGGGAAGAATGTCAGACTGTAAGATAATGCTGTCAGTGTTTCTTGGCGTGCTTTTAGTAAAGCTGCTGTGTATGTGGGGGTGGGGAATAGGATGGGGAAGGCACCTCAAACAAGTCAGTCTTTAAGAATTGTATCTGTGGTGCTGCAGGCCTTGTGCTCACTGCAGCTCTGACACTACGTAAGGCATTCATACAAGCAGAAGTGGTGCTGTGGGCTGCTGTGCTCCACTTAAAGCAGTACAGCCTTAGTTAGCCACTAGGACTGCAGCTGGATGTGCCTACCTTAGGGAGATTGCTGACAAACTTTTCTTTGAGCTGAGAAGGTTTGATTTCAAACTGGTCATTTTTTAATGTCCCAATATATTGAGAAAAGTAATTTTAGTCATTTTAACGGCTTATGTTAATTTTGCATAGCTTGTAATCCCAGATGTTTGTATAAATCTTAGTCACAGATGTGACTGTGCCAAGTGGATCACTTCATGTCATGATAAGGAGAACAGCAGCAGGTGGAACACCTTTGGAGGGAATGGTGAAACAGGCCTTGCGCAGTATACCCTGAGCAGTGTTTTTTTAAAATTATTTTTGTATTTTTGTTTTGAAGAATTGCAGAATTGTTTTGTACAGCGTTAGCTTCTAAGGAAGCACTTTTGGAAGCGTGGCCACGAGAGCCAGCAGTGAGGAACAGGAACACTGCTGTGTGCTGTGTTTGCTGTACATGCAACGCTGTGATGTGCAGTAGAGAAACTGACTTGTGGTTATCTTTGGGGAAATGCAGACTTCTCTGTTCCGTGCTTCTGTGCCAGGAGATAAAGGCTCACCATTCACTGGAGTGGTACAGAGTGGAGCTGTATGGCAGGGAGGCTCTGCCGGCTTGGAATAGTTTTCTTTAGGGATGCTGATAAGTAAGGAGAGCTCACTTGAGACGTGCCTACACATCACACAAGGTAGGAGGTGTGGTTCCAAGCTTATTTCTCACTCCCCTCAGGCAGTGGCCTGACTTCCACCAGTTTCAGCCTTTTAGGTGCTGCTTTACCACTTTGTCTTCATTTGCTTTACTTGCTGAGAGGGCTTTATTACAAAACCATTGCTTGCCTGCTCTTTTTGTCTTTTTTTTCTTTCCAGAAGTTTAAATCACACCATTACTCCTATGGGCTTGTTCCCAGTTGCTTTATGGACTGAAATCAGTGGTGAAATAGTTAATGAAGACCTTCAAGTGTCATTAATAGGCAGAGGGTTGACACTGATAACACTAATAAGGCACAGAAGGAGTTTGCTCACCACGAGTCACTGCTCTGCCTGCAGGTTCAGGAAGTGAGCACTTGGCTTTGTTTAGAGGATTTGCTTTGTGGTTGTGAGAGCTAGAAATTTTGTGGAAAGTGTTTTTCCTTTCAGCCCTAATGCATACATGCCAGGAAGGTGGATTGGTGCATAGGCAGGTGTCTGCAGTTCTTCTCACACCTTCACCTGTATTCAAGCATTCATGACATACTTGGAACTGAATTTGCATGGATTAATCTTATGGTCATCATTCTAAAATTGACAAAAGAATACCATATAGCTCTAAGTATCTTGAGTTCATCTAGTAAATCGCTCGCCATTTGGAATATGAGGAGGAACTCTGTTATAGGTAAAATAGTTTGAGAAGGGGCTTCGTTTGAAGAGAACTGCAGTGAGTGGCAGAGGTCTGTTTCTCCTCTGAGAAAAGTTCTTTATGTTATTCCTGCCTGATCACCTACTGTTTTAAATTGCTGTGTGTCTAAGGTAAAAGTGGAGGTGTGAGGAGGTGTATATAGCATGACAAATTGTTTTGCAGATGGAGAACTAAATTTTTTGCAAGGCATTTTGCTTGAAATCCTTTAATTTCCTGCTTTGAGTAGTCCATTACCTGCTGGGTGATGCAGAATTGGGTAATCGTGAAATCTTACCAAGGTGGGTGGAAGGGAAGTGGGGTCTGAAGGAGAAAAAACAAGTACCCTTGGCACATCGTTTAAGAAGGAAAGCTGTGTTATTCAGTTTATGCGACTAATTTACTAAGATATTAAGAAGTACATCTTGTACTAATTATGAAAGATCTACAGAGGGACTTAATTTGATTTTCCTCTCTAAATGTGACTGAGTAGAATAAACAGCAGTATTCAAGGATCTGGGAAATACTGCTCTCAGTGAGGCAGCTGTGAGCCTCACAGTGCACTTTGAATTTGTTATCTGGCAAATACTGTGAAAGCAGGCAGAAGTGGGACTCAAAGATAGGTGGGCCTTTAGTAGCCGTGTGTTTTGGGGTCATTGTATGTCAGTTCTTCTTTCACCTGTATGTGCATATGCCCAAATTCATACTTGACAACTGTCGTGTTCCAGCTGGCTTTGTGCATTGTTTTTGTTTTTTAGGCCCTTGGGGGAAAAGAAGTATGTTGTGTGTGTTGAAAGAATGTTACTGAGAAAGCTTGTGCAAACCTCCTACATGCTTGGCAGACTTTGGGGTAAGATATAACCAGGAGTGCTGGAAAAGGAGTGGAATGTCGATCGCTTTCCAGAGATATCTGACCAGCTCGAGCTGGGCAGGCTGTATTCCAGGAATGCTAATGAATAGCTCCAATTGTGAATGTCCGCTGCAGCAGCTGAACTGCTGGCAGTCTGGTTATGCAGACCCACACAACACACCTCTCTGCTCAGTTAGGTCACTTATTTGTATAGCGTACTAATTGTTACTGATAAACATAACTGGGGGAACTGAGCTCCCAAGACCTTATTTGTAATACAAGGGCAGAGCTGAGGAACAGGCACTAATGCAGCTTTGCTACCAACTTGTTCTGTGTTGCCCTGGGGGCATATTTATGAAGAAAAATGGAAGTGTTCTGAAAATGCATACTAGTAAGCAGTACTTGAGTTGCATTACTGTTGGTTATTGACTGTCCCTGTCTTCTCTTTGTTCATAAGCTTATCAGAGCTTTGCACTGTACTGTAGCTGCAGAGGTGAATAATTTTCTGCTGTCCTAGGGACTTCTGTTTGAGCATTGGTACAGTGGGTGATGGTGTAACAAGGACAGATCTGTTCAGGAGTCAGGAGCGTTTGAGAGATGGTGGGGATGGGACCTCAGAGGTGAATGTTTTGGTTGGTGGTACCAAACGTCCATGCAAACAGCACTGCTATTGGCTGTATTTGGTTCTTGCTATAATTCCTGTAAGAAAGCTCCCATAAGGTCACTCCAACAGCATGCTGCTTTCTGGGCTGTGGCACCTGTTCTGCATTCTGTTCTTGACTGTTAGAAGACAGCTGATCAGAAGAATGTGGTTGCTCACCTGGCAGTGATGTTCCCCAGTTTGAACATTTCAGTGCCTTCATTAATGGCAAGTCAGTGCAGCCTTAGGACTAATGAGGTGTAACTGTTTCAGATGAGATAGTTTTTAGAAGGAGGAAGGAAACTCACAGATGGAAGCAGTTGAGTTTTGGTACTTTGTAGTGTACCAGCTCTGGAATAAATGGTTCTCTGTACCTTGTACGCCCAAGTCCAAGCAGCTCCACTGCTGTAGGTTTTCCTTCTGTCCCCTACAGAAGAGTGCAAGTGTTCATAGCTTTTCTCTGAATGCTGTTTTGTATGGCAGGAATAATGTCATAGTTTCATAGGAGTGTATTGAAAGTTCTTGTTAAAAGTTGAACTTTGCAATATTTAGCAAGTTGCCTGCTGAACTACTGGGGCTGGGTTTCTTGCTGCTGTTAATCTCTTTTGGCCCTAGGTGACCCTGCTGCAAAAAGGAATTGCTCCCTGTTACAGTATGGTGTGTTTAAATGTTGTCCCATTGCACTTTGAGGCAGCTGTGTTTCTTTGGTTATGAAGCTGGTGATTAGTAGTGCCTGTTGCTCTTGCAAAATGTCAACTTTGCTGACAGACAGTTGCTAAAGGTTCCCTAGGATTCTGTGAGAGTCTTCTGCTGAAGTCTGTTTTAGTTTATGGCCACAAGTTGTACCAGAGGAGGTTTAGATTAGGAAAGGAAAAACTTTTTCTCTCAGAGAGTGGTCAGGCACTGGAATGGCTGCCCAGGGAGGTGGTGGAGTCGCTGTCCCTGGCAGTGTTGAAGAGGGGTCTGAATGAGGAGCTACGAGATGTGCTTTAGTGGCTTGTGGAAGCAGTGGTAATGGGAGGATGGTTGGGCTAGATGGTCTTATAGGTCCTTTTCAACCTTGTGATTCTATGAGTTCTGGAAGACTGTTGGCCTTGTGTTCACTTTTATTCCTATATCTGTTGTGTAAATACAGGATTATCTGCAGTGACTGCTGGAACTGCAGTCTTCTGAACAGGTTCTCCAGACATGCGTAGTCACTTGAAGTGCAGTGTGAGGTTCTCTTCTTTCTTCTAGAAGGCCCCTTTAAACTTTGTAATTTATGAAGTTTAAAGGCCACTGGGCTCCCACTGGTGCCCTCTTTGGCCCAGCAGAGCTCACTGAGGGCAGAGCCATGCTGGGCTCCGGGCTGGGCCTGAGGCGCTCCTTTTGGCTCCAGGCTGGGAGGATGCAAGGCCCAGGAACACCTTGGCTGTCCTTGGGAGTGCTTTCCCTAAGACTTCTGTATGAGCCAAGGGGTGGCTTTCATATGGAAAGTGCTTCAGTTACGACTTAATCTGAGTGCAGATTTGCATGAAACACGCTATAAAGAACTTTTAAATGGTGTAGAAAGGCAAAGAAATAAACTTGCAGTGTTCCACTTACTGAAGTATGCCACATGCAGTCTGGGTTTTGATTTCTTTTTAAAAAGCAAAGTACTTTGTTAAAAAACCTTTGCTAAGAGATGCTTTACCCACCGATGTCATGTGAGTATGGGCAGGGAGGATGTTGCTGAGTCCAGGTCTGTCTGTTTCCTTTTACTTTTTCCTCACAGATCTTGAGATAAATATTTATTTGTCAGATAACATCTGAAACTGCTGTGCAGTAACTCGTGTGTAACATAGTTGTTGCAGTACCACTTTTGTCAATAATCACAGGAGGTTTTCCCTTTCCCCTGAGGGTTCAGTAGAATCCTGCTTTGTGGGTGGAGGAGGCAGTAGGAGCCTAATCCTCTACAATAAGTTCACATGTATTAATAAATGCAGTCTTCTTTACCAACCAAGTTGAGGAGGAGAACGAGTTGGTGTCAAAATTCTTTTAAAATCATATTTTGTACACTTTTACTTAATGCAGTAGTAGTAAATGTAGATCTTCTTAATTCTGAATGACTGGCTTTGCTTTTCTTACATCTTCCTTTCATCTGAGCTGCTGACATTACTTTTTAAATGTGATCCAAGCTTGCTGTCTTGGATGAGATATTTTGCAAAGAGTAATACATCTCAGTGATGTTAACCAGCAAGCTATAACAGATTCTGAAGATGATAGATGGTTACCAGCAGACAGTAGATGCTGAATCCCTTGTGAGGTGAAGCTTGAGGTGTTTGTTCACACCATGCGAGTGTTCTTAGGTGTTCTTCATGTTGAACTTGTCATGGTGTGCCCGAGCACAGGCAAGTCAGCCTCTCCTGTGGCTGTCCCTGATCACGGCAGGAGCTCCTTGCTGGGACACGGGAAGATGTTTGGTATTGCCATTGACTCTGGCAGCTTCTAATCTCTATTTGTCTCTTTGGGAGGATGTTTTCTGCTCTATTGTTTCTTGAAGCTGCCTGCAAAGCTGTTCAGTGATTCCTGAGCTGCTGTACCCTCCCTACAACAATTAAGATTAACTTTAGTTAGTGAGAAAGCAAGTTTGAGTAATCTTGCACTTGTTTTGTGTTTAAGCTTAAAAACAGACCTAGTCCAGTTACTCCTTATGCAGATGAGAGTTTACATAATGAAAATTCACTCTGGCTGAGTGAATTTTCTGCAAAAATAGCCTTGCTGTAGGAGCACTGTGTCCAGCCTTGGTGCTGTGTGGCTGCTGGCTGGGCCAGGAGTGTGGTCAGGGTGGGCCTGGTGGTGGCAGTGGGCACCGTGTGCTTCAGACTGCCTTTGGTCCCTGCCTAGGGACTTCACTGTGCACAGAATAAAATCTGTTTTCTTTAACTTGAAGATGGTGGATTATGTTGTTTTGAAGCAGTTCTTGGGATTACTTCTATCTAGCAAGTTGCTGGGAGGCGTAATTGGACCTAATCTGCCTTGATTTCCAAGTAGGGCATTCTGCTCTGATTGAAATATCAACAAGACTAGGTCAAATTCCGTAGGCTTGTTGCTGGTGCTTCTCTGAGGGAGGAAGTTCTGGGAGGTGAGGTTTCTTTTCTATCTCAACCTTGTCATGAACAATACGATCCTGACTCTCAGAAACCCCTTTCCTTGAGTCATGCACTGGCCACTTAAGGTGGGCTGTGACCTATGTTTGTGTTGTAGGTGTCCTGTAAAAACAACAGAAAAGCATCTCTGGCTACCTAGAGCTTTGGTGGGTTTTTCTGGGGGAGAGAGCTACATTAATGAAGCTTTCTTTGAATAATTATTAAAATTAGCTCAGAGAGCACATGTTCACATCTAAATAAAATGATGCAGTGTTTATGTACATATATATATATGACGTTTATAGCTACTAATGGCTGATTTCGTCAGTTAAGTCATCTAATGCAGGTGGTCAGTAAGTGTGTTATTGCAGAAGATGATGCTCTCTCCTGCATTTATCATAGAATCATTAAGGTTGGAAAACACCTCTGAGATCATCCACCCTCTACCTACTTCACTTAGTTCTGGACAAGTGCAGGAGACATTGAGCTACCCAGCAGTTGTCTTTCATCCTTTTGGGTGAGAAGTGATGGACTTTTTGTTGAACTTCCTTGTGTATTGCTAATAAATGTCATCATAGACAGAGATTCTATCTGCTTGTTAGGGTAGCCGTTAGTAGAAACCGGAGTAATTATGTTACATATTGAGAACTGAATTAGTGTAAAAGGAATAGTGGAATTTCATTGAATTTCAAACTACTTCTATCTTAAATGGAAATTTAAGAGATGAGCATTTGTGTTTTGATGATAAGTATTCAGTACTCGCAAGCTGGCTCAAATAATGATTGTTAACCTAGCATGGTTACAGAATACCGTTACTTATGTCCTATGGTAAGGTGCCTCCCTGCTATGTTCCAAGGCCAAGGGTATGGAAAGTGTGGTGTCCCATTGTCCCCATTAATTTTTGCCCATACAATTAAACTGTAACTCTTCCTTCATAGATGCTTTCACCCATGCTTTCAACAGTTGTAATAAAATCAAGGAAAGTGTCCCATTTCTCATACTGTGCTGATTGTGTATCTATCAGAGATGTGTCAGACAGGAATGACAAAGCGATACTCATCAGAGAAGGCCTGGAATTACTAGCAGCAATTGGTAGCCATGAGTGAATAGCTAGATGTAGTTGCACCTGAAGCATCTGTTGTGATTAGCTTCTGTGAAGCAAGTGCTTATAGAATGCCTGCGCTAAAGAACACCTTGTACTAGCTGGAGTATATAATAAGGAGTCTGTCCTGATTTTCACAGTTAGGAATTTTGTATTAACAACAGACTTTTTGATATTAAATATATTAAATTACTGTAACCAGTTAAGAAATTAAGACTGATTTCCTAACGTTGCCTCTGCCGGAGGTCAGACCTGTGCAGAATGCTTTCCCTCCAGCTGTGGCTTTGGCAGCCACGAGTACCAGTGATGGCTGTGCAGGCTGCTGGGTGAGTGAGTATCTGTAGTCCCGGTGCTCCTGAAACTGCATGCACCTCTCTGGTGCCTTCTGCTTTTAAAGAGTATGTATTTCAAATATAATGGCTTTAAAGAAGCATGTCATTTGAGCTGTGTAACTAAGCACAAAAGAATAGAGTTTTAATCTTGATTTATTTTTTTTTCCCCTTTTTTAATTCCACATTGACTTTGCCACACATTTTTGAAAGTCTCTCCTGTGAGCTTTGTACTCTGGTTGTTGTGTTTTGTAGGAAATACCATTGGACCAAGATTGCAGGAGGATGAATGAGATGTCTGTTAAAAGAGGAGTGGAGAAGGAATTCTGTTGTTAGGTTAAACATAATCTTGAAATACCATAAACTTCACATGGAGTTCCCTGATAAGCTACTGTTAAGGAATGGCAACCCCTCTGTGCCCCCTGGGTTGGGCTCCTGAACAAACCACCCTATGTGTTTTCATCTGAAGCCCAGCAGTAATCAGCCTATATCACAGGTTGTAGCTGGTAACTGAGTTAAAGGCAGCCTTCTGGTGGTCAGTACAACACTGAGCTATAAACCAGCTTGTGTTCCAAATGCTGCTGGGCACTGCTGTATCTCATCTGTGTAACCTTTAGAAACCAAGGAGGCAATCACTTATTGTCCAGCAGCATGCATCAGCTTGGGCAACTGGTGGCTGTACCTTAATTTTCCTTGTTACTTGAATTCCTTACTGATGGCCACAGTAAAGTCACATTCATATAAGATGGTTGTTTTCTTAAGCAAAATCAAGCTAATGTCTCCTGGCTGTTAAATACTAGCTGCCACTGCATAGGCACTGGATGTGTTTACTTACTGACTCGATCTTTGGGCTCTGAGTTGCTTTTTTTTCTTTTTTTTTTTTGTCTTTTGCTGCTGTATAAACAATGTTGATGTACAAAATATACTAGCATCTTTTCTATGCTTTGATAAACATGGCTAAACACCTGTATTTACAGGCATGTTGGCAGGCCCCTATAAACTTTTGTACAAAGAATGAAGAGGCTAGAAACTTGCTGAATTTTCCATCCTTCTGATGTAAGAGCATCACTGTATGATTAATGGCCTTACTTCTAAGACTAGGAGCACAAGAGTAAAGGATGTTTTACTAATACGTTCTATTCTTAAGTTTAGTGCTACTGTCTGAACTTTGCTTTAGAGCGCTTACCCTTTGCTTTCCACCAAAAAAAAAACCACCTCACCAAGATAATACAATGGAACTGAAAGGCATCTTAATTTCAGAGTATAAACTAACCTCTTTCTTTACTGCTTTCTATTCTATTTCGTTGTTAAATTTGGTTTTCTGCAGGAGTTGATCTGGTTCAGAGGAAGAACTTTAAAGCTCTTACTAGTGATATTGTGAGTCTCAAGTGGGACGGGTGCATGGGCTGATCTGGGGTCTGAAAGGGCAGAAACCTTTTGGAGCAAAAGCTGCTTGATCTCTTCTGGAATCAGTGGGGAGTTCTACCATTCTTGTAAGAGGTCTTCTTTGTTCTTTACTGTTTGTTTGGAAACCAAATCTAATCTTCAGTTTTAAACTTTTCCTGCAGTTAAAACCCATGTCTGTACTCTGATTAGACTCATCTGCCAAGGAGGAAAATTTCTCACATCTGCTACTTTAATCTACGTCGAGACTGTAGTTGTCCTCCATCTTCACTGTTTAAATTTCGTGCTTACGGTTTGATTAACAGGAGAAAAAGAATGTAACGCATCTTCTTGTGGTCTTACCTGAGCTTTGGTAGGTTTGTATCCTTTGGATACAATTTGTATCCAAAACTGGCCTAAATCTAAGGTAAGAGACTCAGGGGTGCCAAATAAAACAGGATTTCAGCTAGCATGTGTATACCTCCATGTAGGACGGAAGGACTGCAAGTTTGATACTTCTGCAAGATTTTCGTTTTTTTTTTTTTTTAACTTAGGTTCTCTTCTGTGGAATTGCATTCAGCTGCTCATTCCGTGGTTTATACTTAATGCAGCTGATTGTTGCTACTTGATGCAATTCAATAGGGATAAGCATGCTTTTTACTTCAGACCATTGCTCCAATCAGGCAAGACCTTCCTGAATTCTGTTCCTGCTGTCCTGAGTGCTTGCAGATCATCTGCAGTTGTAACGATAGTCTGTACTCCACTCTCCAAGTTGTGGATTAAAGTATCCCATATTAAGCTCAGGGGAGACCCTGCAGGGCTCTGTTTGATGCATCCTTCCTTCCTGCTGATCCACTGGAGAGCCACATGTGCAGAGTAGTTGATCAGTTGGACCCTCTTTGTGTAAACCACCATCTTAATTACAGAAGTGTCATGCAAGGTGGCATTAAAAGCTCTGCTAATTTTATGATACTATGCTTATATCTTGTATTCTTTCTTTATGAGGCCTGTTTGGTTTTCTTCTCATAAGGAATTTGTTTGACATAAGTTTCTGAAAAGATTCCCCAATGCTGCTTTGCTCAATAATGGATGGTTCTGTTTTGCTTTGTTTTCTGTCAGAGGTATTGAACATGGTTGTCTGACCTGTTAGCCTTGTGTTCTTCACGCTCAAAGGTAGAAGTTTGGCCTTCTCTGTCATCCCTGTTCACGTTAGTCAATGATACTGAGACAGAACTGTCTGAAGTGGCGTAGTGGGAACTCTTTGCCACATCGAAGGAGATGCAGTAGTGCTTAGGAGTTCCTGTGGTTGTGGCCCTCAGCTGCTGCCCATGGCTGGTCACCAAAATGTCCCTTTGGTTGTGTGGGAGCACCAGTGCTCCTGGCCCCCCTCCAACGGTGCAGCAGCAGAAAGGCCTCGTCAGCGGGGGCTGTGCCTTGGTGCCCTTATTTCAGTGGAAGGCATCCGTCTGGGTGCTTGAAGTTCTGCCAGCTTTCCGGGCAAAGTTTGAATTTGTCGTATGCTTGTTCTGATTAGCAGCAATAGGAGGGTGTGCTTCTAAACGTGAGGGGGGAGTTTGGATATGGTTTAGACTTCCCTTTAAAGGGAAGCTTGCTGCTATGAGTAGTCAGAGAACTGATAAAATTGCTGTCCTTTAACTTTAGGTCGCATTTGTCACATTAGAACTGGTTAGAAACAGTAACAGTGGAGTGTTTAAAGGAAACCAATGTGGTATCTCCTGTAGGACTTCATGGAGAAGCTGAGACATTTTTACAAAGTAGGATACAGTCTGAACGTTTAATCTTCCTATGCTGGTTGCCTGTGGCAGTCTCTGGGACTGGGGCCACGTGCCCTTGGCAACCTGCTGTCCTGTGCAGGGCTGGAGAAAGGGCTTAGAGGTGCACTGCTGTGGCCGCGGTGTGCACCCTGTGTGTGGTGCTGGTGGGCCCTTCAGGCTGCAGAGCTCTGCTGGGAAATGCCCACAGCTGCAGTGTTCTTTGGGGCTGAGGGGTCTGCCTTTGTGTCCTAGGCCAGATACAGTGGTGTCAGAATGGCTTCAGACAGCGGGTTTACTTATTATTAGGTAGTGCATCTCCCTCTATTAATACCTTGCTAAGATCTAGCTATCGAGTAGAAACAGTTCTCCTAATTATCTGGGCAATACAAAAAACTCTCAGCAGCAAGGTGTACAAGTGAGAGCTTAAGAAGAAACCTTCATACCTTTCTGGGTACTTTCTCAAGTATAGTAGAAGTACACTGCGCACTGGGTATCGGTGTAAAAATAGCTCGGATGAAAGACAGGCCCTGTGGTTGGAAGCCACAACTTTTCATACCTAGCAATAGCAGCAGGGTTTTGTATACTGCAAGTAAATGTATCTTGGAAGATAAATGGCTTTCTGTTTACAGCTGCTCTCTGAGGAAGAGAATTTTCATGTCTCACATGAGTGAATTAGGAGAGCTTGGGCCCCATCCTCCCTGTAAGCAAAGGAAGACTGTTTTATTTGCAGATGCCAGTTGCTTTCTCTGCATCACTCAGATGCCCTTTATCTTTTGTGTTACTGCATAGTGCTCTCCTGTCATTAGTTAACTGTCACATGTGTAATATGTCTTCTGAAAACCTAAGAATTTCTAACTGGAGAGCGTGGTATTTGTCAGCTTGACCAGGCCACTTCTGTAGCAGGCTTCAGGCTAAATTCAGGGTGTGTGGAGGGGTGAAGGGAGGAGATGGAGCGACAAGCACTGCAAGCAAATGATTCCTGATCATTGCTGATACGCGGCGTTATTGACCTTGGAACGTGGTTGGGAAGCAAATAGCTTCAGACCAAGTTCTGTTATGATGTTGCTGCTTTGATGTTCTTAAATGGAAAGACTTAAAACAGCTCTTTTCAAGTTATTTAAGAAGTGCTCTTGTTGTGTACCTGTGCTTCTAATGTTGGTGCAATCTTCTGTTTTAAAACCTGTGATAACAAGTGCCAATATTAATGGTATTTCTGCAGATTGCTGAGTTGTGTTCTGCAGTTGTGCTGTAGGTACACCGGTGTGAGGATAAAGTGCAGTGCCAGAAGGAGAGTTTTTTAAGCCTAAGTGTAATGCTCTGACACAGCTGCTAGCAGCGAAGGATTCTGACTCTGTGCTTCATTTCCTATTCTGTAAGCAACAAGTCCGCAGATGAGTCCTTGGATAACTGTGGTCTTCAGATTGCACTGTTGGTACCGTTGCTATCTGGGGTGAATGTCTCTGTGCAAGGAGGGCTGGGCTGTCATAAGAGTCGAGTGGCAGAGTCTGTGCTGCAGTGTTTGGTTCTCAGAGCAGTTACTCTCTGTGCTGTGAGGGCCGGCAGTGCCCCAGCTGTGCTGGTGAGCAGCAGTGGGCCAGCTGCAAGGCACAGGGGAGTGCTTACGGACATAGCACTACCTTGGGTTCTCTTCCACTTTGAACTTAATCTGTTCTGCAATTGTAACTTAATCTTCCGTGGTTTGAATGTGACATATACAGCTGTGATTCAGAGGCCCAGTTAGAGAACTCTTGTGTTTCTAATATAAAGTGGAATGTGAAGTGGAACAGAAATGCTGGTTACTGTTTGCAAAGACTTTCTGTGAAATACTGTGGAAAATGTGAAAGGTGTCCTTGAATTTGGGAATATGTAGCACTAGTTGCACAGATTACCTGCAGGAGGTGTGCTAGGAGGTGTTTCAGTAATAGCTTCTACAGTACAGACCTTGCTTTACAGAAGCAACTTGAAATAGTGTGGAAACCCGTAAGGCTTGGGGCTGTTTTTTTTTTTTTGTTGGTTTTTTTTTAATTGGTGTGTCTTTAATGGAAACCCATAGAAACAGTAAGGATTTCAGTCACTGAGCTCTTCTAACTTTTGGACATCAGTTTAACCTGTATAACCTGTTTGGATAGCTAACTTTCTTTAATGCAGGCGGAGTAAGAGTTGGCATTTCTATTACGTATCCATTTTCAATATTTCTGTTTGATTCTTGGATCTCGTAGGAATCCGTCAACTGCATTCTACCAAGCGTTCCATTTCAACAAGTTACGTGAGTCAAAGACCTTCTGGGATAGGTATGAATGCTTCAATATGGAATGCATACATGCTGAGGTATGCATGAACAGCTTTGCTCTATGCAAGTTTCTCGTCATTTCATTTCTGCAGAAGCGTTGCTTGTTTTCAGAGCTTCATATTGGACTCCTGCAGCTTAGAAGTCTGAAAGCAGTCATGGAATTGAAATAGTTGTACTGAAGCTTGAGACTGAACAAGTCTGAAATACTATGACTTTTTTTCCTCCTTCCGTTATGCATGTGTCATACATAATGTGTAACCGGAAGAGTTGAATGCTGTTCAGCTGTTAGCTGACATTCACTAAAATGTTCACAGCTTCCTTTTTCCCAGAGAAAGGAAACTGTCACTGTGGCTCTTAAGTGCTATCTCAGAAAAAAAGGTGTGAAAATGTTGTATTTAAACACAATTTTGATGAAGCTGAAATCTTTTGGGCTTGGGGCAAGGGAAGGAAGCTTTGTGGCTTGTACGTATTGTGCTTCAGTTAAGCTAGGTGGGTAACAAACGTGACCCATCACGAGAGATGAGGAGGAAGCAAAGCTGCTGTGTTGGCGTTGAACTCCTGGCGAGAAACTGCAATGAGGTGTAACAAAGTCATATTTGCTATGGATATGGCTTGCCAGAGATGCATTACTAATTCATCAGTAGCTGCGAGCTGGTTCTTCCTCACACTTTAATGATTTTTTTAAGGTTTATTTTTTTGTCAGCATTAAGTCCTAGTGATTGTGACCCCATGTCTTGTGATGCTCTGGCCGGTCGCAGCACTTCTGCTTAGCGAGCTCTGTGGAGCACAGATTTTGTTCAGTTATTTGAGCGTTGATAACCATGTCATCATTGTAATGGCTGCATTTGACTTGAGAAGGCTCTTCACCTCACTAAAACTTAACTGAATCCTTCAAAGTTGGCTTGGCAGTTATTTATATATGGTACAGTTCTGGCTGAATGCGGTACTAATGCATCCTGCTGGGATTTGTTGTAGTGAAGCGGGTTTGAAAAGCACATCTTCCTTGTTGGTGAAGCTGTACGAAGTAATGCTGTGCATGAAGCACGAGGTGTTGCTGCTGCCCTGTGTGTGTGTGTGGCTGTGTCGGAGCTGGGGCTCAGGGTGGCCTTTATAGCAGTGAAACGAACTGTAGGGACTTGCATACAGATTTGGCACTGCAGCCAAAAATACACTTAGAGGTTTATCCTTCTCTTGTTTCTCTGTTTTGGTGTCTCTTTACTTGAAACCATTAATTCTTAAGGAGGTAGAAGCAGATTGAAAAATAAACAAAAAAAGAAACTAAGCCAACAAAAATTGCTTGCAATTAAGATGCAGGCTTCACAAATCCTAGGTTTGTGTATAACGTTCAAAACAAGTACTGGAAATGTGGAATATAGGGGTGTTTTTTTTTTAAAAAAAAAAAAAAACAAAACAAAAAACAGCACAGCAATGTAATTGCTTTCTTGTGGCGGTGCCATCCTCCTGTCTTTGCATTTGAAAACTCTCTGGTAAAAGCAAGCATTAAGTCCTTCTGAATTCCTCAGAATGCCTTTGTTTCCCCATTCCAAAATGTAGGGGTTCCCATGCTGCACAACATAAGCCCCAGTAGGCTTTTTAATTGCATTCTGCAGCTCCTTCAAAAGTAGTTTGTGAACCTCAGGAATTTGTTAGGAGATGATCTTCCTACGTAATGGTAAGTTGTTCTGTTCTGCACAAATGGGGGTTCTCATCGTGTGAGCAGCCATCCTGGTGCTGTTTGAGCCCAGCAAAGCTAAGCACACGCTTTTACTGTCAGAATAGACAGTAAAATATTGCTAAATATTAAGTGAAATGGAGATGGTTATTTTTCATTGACACACTGTGGCAGGGAAGGGTGCTGAGTGCGTTCAGCCGTTGAACACCAGTGGCATACTCATTGTTACTGAGATGCTCCCAGGAAGCCTGCGGGTGCTTTCCCTGCTTAATTCTGGCATGGTGTTCCTCAGAGCTCAGTGTAATGGCCGTCTCTGGTGCTGGTACAGACAAGGCTGAGAAGAGGAACGGAGGCTTTTTTGGCGTTTTTGCACGAGTCTGGATGACGACTCTTCTATGGCATGACTTTTCTCAGGGCAGCACTGGTAGCATAGGATCTTCAGGTGGGTTTTCCTAAAACATAGCTGTTATTTTTGGTAAACTTGAATTCCAGGTGGTATGATGAAACTTCCACTGCGTTTTTGAATGAAAGATTAAACTTTCACAATGTAAGTTCACAGGATGTGGATTTTTCTCACCATGTGAGCAGTCAGAGGTGTGTACCTTGCATGTTGCTGCTAAACATCCTTCTCATGAAAGCGGTGAGTTGGATGAGGTCTCCCCATGGCAGGCTGTGCCGAATTTCTCTTCCCTGTGCTACAGCTGTATGGCAGATGAGGTGCTCCTCTTTGAGGAGGAAGGCCTGTGTAACATCTTGTGCTTTGATTGCAGCCTTATTGGTGGTTATTTTCAGGTGGAACTTTACTGATTTGAAATTAAAAGTCTTAAAATGACACCTGAAATTTTCTAAAAAAAAAAAAAAAAACAACAACAACAACAAAAAACAAAAACCACAAACAATAATATCAGGGCTACGATCCTTTCTGATGTTTGCTTCTCATGGGAGGCATGGGCAACGTGACCGCCCTCATACAGGGAGAAAAGTGGTTTATTCTGTTAGTGTAGCTTGACCTTATCAAGACTATGAAGGAGCCACATTGTACATTCCTGTCAAAACCTCAAACCAATTCAACTGACCCAGGTCTTGTTTTCCCCCTAAAGAGCTCAAATATTTCATAAAATAACTCGTGTGTTGCCTCAGGGATCAATTTTTATGTTGTATTGAATAATTGATCTTCAGAGCTTCGTGTAAAACTGTATAAGGCTTACTTGTCCTGGGGAAACAGGTACTTGTTTGTTTGATAGAAGAGCCAACGACTGTGCTGCTTAAATAGAGCTACAGCAGAAGGCAGGCACCTGCTGTACCTCTGGGGCTGGGAATTCAGCCCACACAGCCCCAGCCCCCAGGGATGCCCTGGGCAGCCCATTCCAGTGCCTGACCGCATCATGGGGAGGAATCCGTCCCCACCAGCACTGCACGGGTGCATCTTGAGGCTGTTCCCTTGCATCCTGTACGTTGTCGCTGAGAAAAGATGTGGGCACCCACATGGGTACGGCCTTCTGTAGGGAGCGTGTGGGAGCCCTGAAGCCCCCTCCAACCCAAACAGCTCCTCTCCCTTGGCCGCTGCCTGTGAGCTGTGTTTTCCAGCTCCCTCACAGCTGTGCTGCTCTTCTCTGTATGTGCTCCAGCAGCCCAGCATCCTTCCTGCAGTGAGGGGCCCCAAACTGGGTGTGGTATTTGAGATGCAGTCCCACCAAGGCTGAGAACAGGGATGTCACTTCCCTGGTCCTGCTGGCCATACTATTTCTGGTGCAGGCCTGGGTGCTCCTGGCCGCATGGGCATGCTGCTGGCAGCACCCCTGGCTGCAGTGCCTCCAGTCTGTACTGCTGCCCGGGTTTAACTCCATTCACAGTGACCTGAGCTGAGCCATGCAGCTGGGTTTCCACCTGGCAAACAGGAGTCTGTCCACAAGGCAATTTCTGTGGGAGAGGGCTGTGGGAATCAGTATCAGTGCTATGCTGAAGTTCAAGAAAACAACTTTGGCAGCCTTTCCTCATCCATGAAGTGGGTCACGTTGTCACGGAAAGAGATGGTGTTAGTCAGGTAGGACCTGCCTTTCACAAACTCATGCTGATGGGCTCTGATCACCTGCTTGTCCGCGTGTGTGGTGTGAAGGTGCTCAGGATGATCTGCTGCCTGACCTTCTCTGGTGTTGAGTTCCCTCCTCCTGCTCTAGTGACTGTGACACTTCTGCTAGCTGCTTAATGCATATTTGTCTGCTTCTTTGTCCTGGTTAGATTGTCCATAACAAACTCCTACCTTGGTATCTTTCCCCTGCCTCTTGCCCAGAGGCACTCAGCCCTTTCATCACCATGACCAAGCTCCATGCAGTCCAGACCTTCCTTGATGTAAAGGACTACCTCACCTCCTCTCCTTTCCTGCCCAGCTCTGCTGAGTGCCCAAGCCATCCATCCCAGCACCTCACATCTTGCTGAGCCTGTCGTACCAGAATGCTGAGATGAGGCTAGGAGTTCCACTTCTCCCTGCCTGTTTCCCATGCTACGTGCATTTGTGTAGGGGTCTCGAAGTCAGGCCTGTGTCACCTGCAACAATTTTCTTGCTGAACGCTCAGCATTTTGTTTATGGAGTACAAGCTTTGTTGGTTTAGCAATTAAGGTTGTTCCTTTCTTAGTCTCAAAAGCTCATTCCCTCTTTGTGTAGTGATCAGATTCTTCCAGCAGCTGGGCTTGGTTTCCTGTGTGTAACTAATATTTCTGAGCATGCTGCTGATACTCACTGTAGAAAGCCATAAGCGGGTTTCTCTTACAGTATGATTTCAGTGAGTGTTACGTATTTGTAAAGAGGTAAGTTTCCAACCCTGGCTGCAAACCTTGCCTTTTCCTGCATGCCAGCTTTTTGTACCATGGCTGCACCGTGCTAATAGCAGCTCGCTCTCTGTGGAGCGTGTTGGCAGCTATTGCTTGCAGCCTGCAGCTGTAGCTCTGTGCCAGGTGTGGGGCTGTGGGCTGCAGTGGGATTGCGGGGAGGTGGGGTGGGAGGGCAGCGTGCTGCTGGGGGAGCTGATGCCCTCCAGTGTGCCCTGGGATGGGCTGCAGCTCTGCTCCGGATGGGGAGCTCAGTCTGCAGAGTGGGGAGCACCTCTCTGGCCTCACAAGTCTGACTCTGGGGAGATGAAAGTGATTATTTTGTGTTTCAATAGGGTGGCTTGAAAACAGTCTGAACACAGGAAGGCTTCAATTGCCGTAATGTGGGATTTAAAGGCGCACTTCAACACTGTGTGTCTGCAGGGAATGCTGCTGGTCTGTCCCAGTGATGGAGCTGTTGTGTCAGACTGCTCTGCAGTACTGCGGCTGTGCAGTGAGGCTGCTCAGACTGCCTGCAGTGCATTCAGATGGTTAGATGCAATCTGCTGAGAATTCACTGAAATCTGTCTGGGCAAGAGCTCTCCTGGAGCCCCGCACATGGGCATGTCTCTGCTGTCAGCTGTTGCTGCTCGGTTGCAGAGCTGTAAAGGCAGTGCTGATGGGATTATTTTTTAATAGGAAGTAATCTTTAAACAGAGCCAGAGGACAAACACTATCAAACTTTTTTCTTCAGTGCTTTTAAAAAACAGTTTAGCAGATATTAAACTGGAGGTGAGGACCCCGTGAGTATCCCATGAATCCATTTTCTCCCCAGCAAAGGAAGCTGGTAAACGAGGCAGGGAATGAAAGCAGTTAATTTGTTGTTTGCTCCAGTTCACTGTTCTGCTTGTGGCATCATACGTCTCTTCTGAGCAATGATAAACTGAAGGAGCAGTGTCTCTTAGGAGCTCCAGCTGTGTCATGTGGGGAGGGGGATGGCACGGACCTGTGTGCTGGATGTGTGACACTGCAGCTTAATAATGCTCCAGGAATCCTGTGGGTGCCAACAGGTGCATAGTTGGAACCAAACGATGTGGTAATGCTCTAACAAAGTTTTCTGCTTATATTTACAGCGCGTCTGGTGCAAGTGTTGTTGCCATTGACAACAAAATAGAACAGGCAATGGTAAGTAAAGCCCCAGCTCATGGCTGAGTGCACGCTCCCAGCTGTGCTGTCTTTCCGTGTGTCTGTAATATCCCTTTGGTTGGGTCAGACAGAGAGCTTTGCTTGGGGGGGAAAAAAAAAAAAAAGAACTCTCAGCATGAAGTATGGGACAGCCACAAACCTGGATTGTTTTAACTTCTGATGCTAAGAGCTTCTCACCTACATTGTTTGTCCTAAAGCAATTGAAAATGAATTTTTGTGTAGACTTCTGCGAACAGGCTGATTGAACTTCAGGGGGTGCTGAAAATAGCACGCCTCTTAGTGAGGTTCTATAATAGTTAATCTTGTTACTTCTCTGTGCCATGCTTTACGCTGCGTTCAGCTTCAGTTTCATCCAGTTTGATTTTATTTATTGTTTCCTCTGCGGTTGGTGCTGTGTGACACCGGGCTCCCACCTCATCTGCTCAGGACGGAGCTGATGCTTTCCATCAGGCTGGCCGGCTCCAGCTGTGGGCTTTGTCACCTCAGTTAGGCTGCAGACAGAGCCCCACAGAGTGCAGCGGTGATGTCCTGCGCGTGCCGTAGTGCTGCCCACCTGCGGTGCTCACTGCAGAAATATCGGTGTGAGCATTTAATACAGGCTGATGCATGAGGCCCTCAGAAAGTGTAGTGCCTAAAGGTTGCTGCCGTCTTAATATTGGTTTGGGTGGTAAATATGTGTAATGTAACAAAAAAACCTTTCCAGAAGTTCTGCATCTGCTTGCGTTATTCCACTGTGGGTGTTCTTTGTGCTTGGAAGGGGGTTTGGGTTGCAGTGACTGTAGGTGTGGGGTTGCTGTGTGCCACAGCTTACTACCGAGCACTGGAAGCAAAGATGTTGGTGTTTATACTGAATTGAGGAGCAGGGTTAATCGTCCATGGAGCTCAAGTTTTTAGATATTTTCAGGAGAAGTGCTTCAGCTGTCCAGCCTCACCGCTTGCTGCAGTGGAAGCAGTGAACGGTGAATTCTGGGCTTGGGCTGGGCCGGAGGCGCTCTTCCAGGCGGTGTGACTGTTGGTTTGTTCTTTGCAGGATTTGGTGAAAAGCCATTTGATGTACGCAGTAAGAGAAGAAGTGGAAGTTCTGAAGGAACAAATAAAAGAATTAGTTGAAAGAAACTCTTTACTTGAACGAGAGAACGCACTGTTGAAATCTCTTTCAAACAACGATCAGTTATCCCAACTTTCAGCCCAACAGGCCAATCCCAGTAGCACTTTGCAGGCGCAGGCGGTGACAGCGCAGCCTGCACAGCCAGCACAGCCTCCGCAGCAGCCGAATGTCTCCTCAGCGTAAAGCTTTCCTGCCTCGTTTCAAAGCAGAAACCCTGAGAGCAGCCTGTCCTCGTGTGCCACTGATGTTCTTTCCACTTTATATGAAAGCGAGTAGCCATGCTTCTGTCGCGTGTTTGGCCTTCTCAGTATTAGACAATCATCCCACAAGAGCTTTCCCTCACCCACGTGTGGCAGAGTGCGGTCGGGGCCCGTTCTGGTGACGGCGGGGCTGCTCTGCACGGCCGTGGCTGTGCGGGGCTGCGGTGACGTCGCAGGGGGAGCTTTGAGCCTCGCCGTCGCGAGAGGCATCGATTCGCCCCGAGAGCCGCCGTCCTCTCCATACAAGTAACATTTGCCTACGTTAGTTTCATTTATGTTGTTTTATTTATTACAGGGCTGCTATTTTCATAATGTTCATGAACAATGTCACAGAACTTTTTTTAATTTTTTGATAAATGTGTGTGTCGGTGAAGCGATAGACGGGATTGCGTTGGGTAGGTAAAACGTGTAGGCAATAATTGAACAAAAGGATCCTGGCAGATTTCTAACACTAACGGCGATTCACCTGCGGTATTTATTTACGGTAGCGAAGATCCAGCTGGAATGTAAATTTTGTATAGAGTGTAAGTATGAAGAGCATAGTGCATCTGTACAGGTAGTCACCAGTCCTTGTGCTATAATAAATAATGGACGGGCTATTTTGATGAAGAAAACTTTGCTCATTTCTGTTTCTACTTTCTAATAGAGAGAAATTGCCACGATTCCTCCGCTTTTTGACATTTCGTATAATTTCTGGTTTTTCTGGGTGGGAATAAAAAGCTGTGAAATTGTTCAACCTCCTTTGTAACCAAAGAAGCAAAGCTGTGTAATTGAGTTTGTTTTTTATTTTATAATGCACATCCTTTATGTATTTTTATTTAGTGTTTCCTCATTCACACCTTTCTTTGCTGTCTCGCATGATCTGCATGACCTGTAATCCTCGAACCACTTTCGTACCTCATGTTTTTATCCAGCACTCTTATTGTAACGTGTATCAGTCTGTGAACAACGGCAAATAAAGAGAGAAGAGCGGCGTGGGGCCGCGTGTGCCGCGCTCGGCTGGTGGCGGTGAAGTGAGCCATCTTTTGTTCATTTAAAATGGTGTTTTGAATTTCGTATGCAGGAAACGTTTTGTTACATTGCAGATTTTAATGTATTTAATAAATGCAACATGCAGATTACGCGCAGTGTACACCGAGTATTTAAATTAAACTGTACATTTCATAAATACGGTTTCGAGAGAGACCATCATTTGTGCCGACGGATGTACTGTGCCAAACGGACGCACAGGTAGATATTTTAGCGGAGCCTGAAATTAAATGTTGGGAACGCAGAAGGGAGACGACCGAGCGGTGCGGCCGTAGCGCTGCAGCCGTCGCGACCTCCGGGAGAGCAGCGCAGCTCCGGCCGGTGCGGTGCCGCCTCGCTTCGCGCTGCGCTCGGCGCTCCGGGCCGGAGGGGCAGCGGCCGTCCCGCGGGGTCGGCGCCGGGATGCCGGCGGCTCCGCCCTCGGTGAGTGGGGAAACGCTCCGCCGGACGGGGCGCTTCGGGGGCGGGCGGGGCTCCGCCGAGCGGCAGCCGTGAGGGGCGGGCAGCCCGCGGCGGCTGTTCGGCACGGGAGAAGGAACCTCGGGCCGGCGCCGCGTTCCCCGCCGGGCGGCGCTGTGCGATGCCGTCGGCCGTTGGCTCCGCCGACCGCGGGGCGGCGGGCTCGGGGCAGGGCGGGGCTTCCGTCTGGCGCGGCGCTGCGGCGCCACCCTGCGCCGAGGAGGTCGCGGCCGCCCGCGCGCCGCCCTACGCCCGGAGCCGGCGCCGCGCCTCGCCGCGCGGGCTGCCCCGGCGCTGGGCGCTGGGCTGCGCGGTGGGGATCCCCGCAGAAGGCGGTGGTGTTCCCATCCCGCGCAGCGATTCCGGTGTGTAAGGCAGCGTCCTACAGCCGCCGTACGCCCCGCGTGCCAACAGCCGTTAGTTCGTCTCGTCGGAGTCGTTACGTATTCCTTTCTGTCTCAGCAGTGGGAGCGCGTTTTCAGCCTGAGCCGTACCGGCCCTGCCGCAGCCACACCTGGTGGCCGCGGTGCCGCGCGGAGCTGCAGCCGCCCGGCCCTGTGCACGCGCCGTGCACGTGGGGCGGAGGCGGCCCCGCTCGTCGCATCGCCTTTCAGGCGGACGCGAGGCCGCGCGATCCCTTCCAGGCCCGGGGATTCCACCCGTCGGGTCCCGCTGGTTTGTGCCCCGCAGCCGCTGACCGCGGCCTCGCACGGAGCTGCAGACAGGAGCGGGGGCTGTGCTGCTTTAATGGTGGTGTCACACGCCGACGGGTGTTCCCGCGTACGTCATCCCCCACTCGAGGAGATTTTATTGCCGCTTTGTAAGCTGGAATTGCGTCGCTTTCTCATTGCTGTACAAAGTCGTTGTAAAGTCGTTCGCTGGATGCAGTAACGGCATTGGCTTCTGTACCCACTTCAGAAGCTGCCGGCACCGAATGTTCCTAAAGATGAACTGCTCCAACCTCAGGGCCCCATCAGAGGCTGCCCCAATCAGCGGCTGCCACCCCCGAGCAGTACCGCGCGCTGCAGCAGCCGCCGGGATGCGCATCTGCAGCAGGCACTGCTCGGGGCGTTGGCTGCGGGGCACCAGAGAGCGCTGTCGCACAGCGCAGCTCCTCCTGCTCTCCTCGGCTGTATTTACCTGGTATTTAATAACAAATCGTTGCAAAGTGACCCCTGCCAGCTGATCGCTGAAGGAACGGTTAGCTATGGAGCTTTCCCACCCATAGCGTACACCAGCCCTATTCTCGGTGCTATAATTTTTAGCACAGAGCAGCCCCAGCACACTTCCATTTAAATCCAGCAGGCCTTCTCAAGGGGCACAATACCAAGCTGCGTTTACTGACAGAGGCACCGTTGGCACCGTCTCTTCCGGACAAGGATTGCTGCTTGTGCCGCAACAAAGCAGCGACTGCATGCCTTTCTCTTTTATACATGACTTAACATGGTCCTGTTTTCCCAAACCCAGCGATGCTGGTGGGTGCAGGAGCACGCTGACCAACTCCACGAGCAAAGCTGCAGAACTGCTGATGCATTCTGTTTGTACTCAAGCGAGTCTTCTACAGAGATGGTCTTCAGCCAACCTCTGGGCCCACGGAGGTCAGCACGGCCCATTCGGACACCCCGCTGTTCTGACCTGACTGCAGCACCCGAGCGAAGCAGGGCAGAAATGGGCTCTCCCAGCGCAAAGGGCAGCCCCCAGAGATCCCTTCACCACCACTGAGGGTCCCCCCACGGCACCCGGGGCGAAGCGACCCCATGTAACACCCAGAAGACGGCACTTTGCCATCCTCAAAATTAACTCAACTCACATTTGAGAAGAACTTTATTTAAAATCAAGAGATTATACAGACTTCCCCTCCCCCGCCGATTACAAAATATGAGCTTCCAGGAATAAGGAACGTCGTGTTGCACAGCCTGGTTCTGGGGCATGGCCTGGGCCACGCCGGTTTACACCACTTCCAATGATTCCAGATGGAAACACGACAACCAGCAAAAAGTCTGCTCCTTCACAGCTAAAAGACACGGAACTCATCTCTATAGAAACTTGCTTCTATTACTACTAATGTAACCAGGTTTTAAACGTCTTCTAAGAAACCTGCAAAAAAGAAATCTTCCTTTAGCAACTGCATGCAACAGCAGACCTATTTCAGACCACTTTCTTTACTGCAACAGACAGTAGGAGAGCCTCACAGAGCCGAGGCCATCAGCAATAAGGAATGATCAATAGCAGCACTTTCCATTGTGATTTAAGTTACATTCTTCTATACAGATAAGGAGGGTTTGGTTTCTGTTTTTCAGCACTACTAAGAAGGAACTGCAATCATCCAGAGGGAGGCAGCTTAGCACTGGATCCACTGTAGGATGACACATCAAGGTGAAAGCAGGATTTACCTTAAATACAATTAGAATATATACTGCAAGACATACTATACCGTGCCGATGCTGCACACAAAAGCAGAACTGCGGGCTGGAGGGGCAGGGTCCCCGGTACCTGCACAAGGCATCCCTTATCCCCACACAGCATTTTAGAACTGAAACCTACGACTCGGTGGGAGGTTTCTGAGACATACGTGCGGCGCCGCTGCAGCCCAACGCCAGGAGCAGCCTGGGAGCGCGTCTCCTCGGGGACAAACAGTTTGTGGAACCCCCACATCGCGTGATGTCAGGAAGGGCTGCTGCCTGGCCATGCCGGCTCGCGGGCAGGGAACGCGCCCCGGCTCTATACAAATAGGCATTCGTATGGGTTAGGACGGGAAGCACAGGGTAAGGTTATCAGCTGCGATACGTGCCCGAGGGCCAACGCGGTGTGGCACGCCGCAGCTCTGCCCCGCACACCGCGCTGAGCTGCACGGTGCCGGCCGCTCGCCAGCAGCATGCTCTGCGTTGGTGCTCTGACTGCTACAGAAATCCTGGCTGCCGGCTTCGAACAGAACCGTTTCCAGCGGCACAGCGGCTCATACGGACCTGGGAGCGGTGCTTACAGCAGGCGTCAGTCCTGTGAACCCACACTGCACAGTCCGACACGTTACGTGAGCACGAAGGATACGTTGCTGAATAAGCAGGTCCACGATTGGGGCTCAACAACAGAACTTTATTGCTGTGTACATGTGGTGCTGCTCAAGGCACTGTGGCACGGGCTGGGACACTCGGAATGGCGGCGAAGGGCCTGGAATGCACGGCGGGGCGGGGGCTCACATGCCCATGCGGATGCTCTGGATGATCTGGAAGATGGCTGCAAGAGAGGGGGTGCTCAGCGGGGCCGCGGGGAGGGGCGGGGCGCGGGGCGCGGGGCTCACCTGATCCGCAGACCACGAAAATGAACAGCGCCAGCAGCCAGGGCCCGACCGACGCCTTCTCCTCCGGGGCCGTCCTCTGCGGGCACAGCATCGCGTCACGCGCCGCCCCGCGCCGCCCCACGCCGCCCCGCGCCGCCCCCGGCCCCGGCCCCACGCACCGAGGTCTTGGCGACGTTCCCGCGCTGCGTGATGTTCTTGCTGTGCTTCTCGTTGGCCATGCGGATGCGCTGCTTGGCCACCATGGTGCGGCCGCGCCGGGCCGGGCCGAGACCGCTCTGCTCCGCTCCGCTCTGTGCGCCGCGTCAGCACCGCGCGGCGCCGCCCGCCGGAAGCCGTCACGCCGGGCGCCGCCCGCCGCCAACCCGTGCCGCCCGCCGGCAGCGCTTCCGGGGCGGCCGGCGGAAGCGGCCTCTCCGCGTCACGTGACCGGCGGCGCTTCTCGCGTCGTGCGACGTGGAGATCCCAGGGGCGGCCGCGCCGCCGCTCACCCGGAAGTAGAAGAGCCGCCAAAATGGCGCCGCCCGTGCCGCTGCTGGCAGGTGGGTGCCGGACCTGGACGGGCAGGGGGCTCCGAGGACGGCCCCGGGCTCTGCCCTCTCTCCTTCTGGGCTCGAGTCCTGCTGATGATGCTGCCGCTCTGGCCGGACCCTCCCCTCCCCTCCCGCCCCGCTGCGGGCTGCGCTGCTGAAGCGGCTGTGGTAGAGGGGCCCGGAGCCTGGCGGGACCCGGGCGGAGGTTCGGCCACGGGCCCGAGGAGGCTGTGACCTCTGTCCCTGTAGAGACCGGGGCTGCCGCCGTCCCACTCTCCCCGGCCGTGTCCCCGTGCCGCCTGCAGAGGGCCGGGCTGCTTCCTGGGCGGGCTGCTTTGCTGTTGGGCCCGGCTGCGGGGCACTGCTCGGAGCGGGGCGGGCGACGGGATGGGCTCTGGGCCGCTTCAGTGCCGGCACTGCGCGGGCAGTCAGATCTGCCCCTGGTTTAATCCTGCAGTTAGCTTGAATGAGGCCGGGTGTCTCAGCGTGCCAAGGCCAGAATGTTCCTTACAAGCTTTAGTTGTTTTGTTAACTCTCAAATGCAGAAAAAAGGGAAGAGATTTCAACATTCATAAATTACGTTAAAGTTTGGCTTTGGACGGTTTTCTGAATGTGCAGCGGGTGTGTGTTTGTTTCCTCTTTCAGTGAGGGGCTCTGAAGGACTCTACATGGTGAATGGGCCGCCCAGTTTCACTGAGAGTACAGTGTTCCAAAGGTACGGTGCTGTAACAGCTTCTGGCCTTTTGCACGCTAGAAATTGTTGGGTATCGTGAGGTGGAAGGAACCCCAAAGGTCAGCACGTCCTGCTCTTGGGCTGATCTCCAGCTTTCAGATTTATTTTTTTTTTAAGTAAATGTAGATTCTAGAATTGAAAAATGTATCAATAAGTGAACTTTGTCATACTGACAGTTGTTCAGAAAGCTACTTTTGATGGCTTTATCTTTGCCTGACTGGATTGCCCCGGTGAAAACAACTGAACAATTAGAATAGTTCAGTTGGAAGGGGCCATCAAAGGCGCTACAGTGTGGCTGCCCAGCTGCATTCTTTCTGTTACAAAGTGTGATTCTGGAGTACAACGCATGAATTGCTGTGGTGGTTTAATTTTTTAAAATACTTAAACTTATGCAATGCATTTGAATACTAATGTGCATTTCTTATTTCTTTAGGGACTTTGGAAAAAATTGCAAAGCTGTTGCTTTTAGCAAGGATGGTTCCCTCTTTGCCTGGTGCAATGGAGAAAAGTTAGTGCATTTTATGATGCTAGTCAATTTACATTAAGTAAATTGGATCAATTTTGCCGTATTTACCCTGTTTATGTGAAGGCTGTTGAAGTATTTGCTTTATTTGCTAAACATTAAATGAAGTACTTGCTGTTTTTTTCCTATTTATAATGCAAATGTTCCCCTGTGACCTGGGTGTGCTTTGTGGATTTGTTTTTTCCTGTATCCCAGTACAGAAGTATTTGGTTTTCTGGGATTAGTCCAAGTAGCACAACCATTGCTGCTGTTTGTTCTTTTTTCCTCCGTGATGGTGTATTCTGAGAGTCAGTGAGTGCTGGACTGCTGTTCAGCTGTGGAGGTGGAATATTTTTCGACATGTTACAAAGTAATTTCAAAATCTGATATGTCACACCTGAATTGTTAATGAAGTTCATAGACGTTCATCCTGCATGTTTTTATTCAGTTAGATCTTTAGCCTCTTCTATGGAAGCATGGGTGGAATCTCGATTGATGCAGCATGCCTTGCCTCAGACTCAAAGCGTTACAGATTAAAGTACAAGATATGCTTCTACCAGTGCTTTCACATTGTCAGTTTCTGTTATGCTTGGGTGTCCGGTTTTAAAATCTGCTCCTTCAAAAATTTAGTAAAACCAGGAGAAAACAGATCTTCTAGTTTTGTACCACTGGGCGCATCTGGAACAGAACCAAATACATGAAAAGTTACCTTGGTGGTTATCTCTTCTAAGTGTGTTTCATTGAAATTTGATTTTTTGATTCCAGAGTAAATATTGTTAACGTCACCAGTGCAGGATTACTGCGCTCCTTTGATCTACCTAAGACAGTTTGTCTTGAATTCTCACCAAAGAATAACATTCTGGCAACATGGCAGGCCTATTCAGGTGCGTGTTTACCTACTGCAAAGGTACGCAGGGTGAATGTGTATTTTAATTTCATTTAATTCCATTACTTCATTTGCCATTGTGGCATGTTCACTGGTTTAAGGAGGAACGTAGAAAACATTCAGAAAATGACTTGGTTATTGAAATGTATAGGAAAGGAGGGGAAGGGTGACAGCTTCTGAAAGCATCTGGTGTTTACCATTCTCACAAACATAAGTCAGTGTGCGTGTAGTAACTGTTGCTCTGTTAAGTAAATGGAATGTTTCCAACAAATGCTGCCTGATCTTGTGCGAATGGTGCGTTTCGATAACATGCTGTTCAAGCAGTTCGTAATGTGTAGATAAATCATAAGTTGTCTCAGAGTAATTACATCCCCCTCTGGACACAGATAACATGAACATTTATCCTCTCCTCTACCTCTGTGTGGAGTTTGTTCCTAATTCAGATAAGCCACAGTCTTATTGAAGTGTGCATGGTGTAAATGCTTCCTTTAAGTGAAAGGGTTGTCCGTAAGGCAAGGGTGTGGGGTGTGCTGTGGCTTGTGATGCTGGCAGGTGTTCATGCAGGACAGACGCTGGCTGTGGGCCAGCGGCTGTGGGCTCATGGAGGTATGTTAGGAGGTGTTTAAAACGATGTCCTGAGGTCGGTGTTAATAGTCTGGTGATGGAATCCCTGCACTTCTGAACGTTAGTTCCTTCTGCAGCCTGAAAGTCTGGAAGATACTATCAGGTAGGGCAATTAACATCCTAGAGCTTAGGATGACAGGAAGTGGAATGCTTCTTGTTAGAAGTTTAGTTGATTGTAGAGTCATGAGTTGGAATATCGTGATTCAAACAGGTTTAATCCCAGGAGACCACTGCTTCAGTGATGTGCTTTTGTTGCAGCTGCCAAAGATGGCACAGCAGGGGCACCCAACCTACAACTTCATGATGTGAAAACTGGAAAGTGTTTGAAGTCTTTCATCCAGAAGAAGATGCAGAACTGGTAAATAACATTTCTAGGTGTTAATGGCTTGCAAAATTGGATGCAGGCGAATAAATACAACTTCTAGTGTTGTGTTGGCTTTCAGAATGTTGCCTGCTGCTAGCTGAAAGCAAGTAACTGTGCTTGTAAGTATTTCTTGCTCAGTTCCTATTGTTCATTCCTTAGTGTAAATCCACTGTCTTTTTGCACCAGGGGGAAGGATGGTGAGACAGTGTTGTTTATCTGTCTGAAGTGTGTTGTGCTTGAACTTGTTTGGCTTTAAAAATGGAGGAGAAAGATATCCGAGATTGCTAAAGATGAGTATTGTTCACTATTTTTTTTTTTTTTTTAAAATTATTATTATTTAAATGTAGGTGTCCCTGCTGGGCGGATGATGAAAGCATTTGTGCCCGGAATGTGAACAATGAAGTGCAGTTCTTTGAAAACAACAACTTCAGTAAGCAAGTATTTCTATGAGTGTCACTGTGTTCTATATAGGCCTCTTTTTTTTCCCCTTCTTTTTTCTCATCTGTTACATTGCTTGCTTTTTATTTGAAACACTGCCTGTATTCCATTTTTGTTCTGGGAATTCAAAATTACTGTATTTTAATGAAGTACGTTTTCTTTATTGTTTGTTGGTTTTTTTTTTTTCATTAACTTATCTACTTGAAATGCGTTTTCAAATAAAAAAGTCTGATTTACAGGAATGAGGGGAAACTTGGGGAGCAGGATGGGCTGTGGGGCTTCTGTACTTGAGTGTGTGTGTATATATATATACATATGTGTATATATATGTATGTATGTATATATGTATATACACATATATGTATACATGCATATATATACATACACTTGTAAGAGTTTCCTCAGCATTAGTCCTAGTGTTGTTAATGATGCTGAGTTTTCTGCTGTGAATTTGCCAGAGAGGAATTTCAGAAAGCAGACACGAGTGCTTTGCTTCTTTACCATGGCTGGTTTACTCAGCGTAACCTTTCCTGTACAGATTCTTTCCATTTTTTTCTCAATAGGAAAGAATACCACAGAGCCTGGCAATCATTACACACAATGAACTCCTTCTATACTCACAGAGCATATTTCATATGCTGAACTTGCACGTTAGTTCTTTTTTCCCCTCCTGTTCTCACTTCTGGCCTTTGTGTACAGAGACGAGACTATAAAGAATGCTATTTTCCCAATGCAGTCTGTTTACAATACATTATTATTCCAGCTATGCGATTCTTTCTTTGTAATTTAGTTACAAAATCGATATTAAACTCCCATGCTGTACCCCACCTGTGGGATTTAGAAGTGGTGCAAGGTATTAATTTTGCTTCAGAACCTTGCAAGATGCACCCTGTAGTATTGATGTGTTTGCCGTCCTGACAAATGTTGTATTCATCTTCAGTCCTCTCCAGTGCAAGAGCAGTGTTGTTCTTTTTCCTCTTACTCCACATTAAAAGAGTGATTTTTTTTTTCAATTTTTTTTTTTCCCCCTCTGGATTCTGAAGACACCCACGTCCCCTCAGCTCCCTTCCCACTCTGCACCAGGGAGGTGTGCATTGTCTGTTGTAGCGTGAGCCCTGCTGCTCAGCCCAGGCTTCCTTGCTGGAATCCAGTTATGAGTTGGTGTTGCTTCTTTACTTTTTAAGAGTTGGCGAGGTGTAATTCCTACAAGTTGTTATGTGAAGGAGCAGCGTTCGGTGCAGAACAGTCTCCTATCGTGAAAGCCTCCTATCGGGAGTCAGCCAGTAAAGCTGTGAGTGGAGAATTCCTGACTGTAGTGGTGCATATTATCTGGACGTGATGCTGCCTCCTGTGATGATGAAGAATACTGTTTGCTTAAAACACAAGCTATGTGCAAGTAGGGTTGAGAAGCTTGCGTGCTGTTTGAACTTCTACTAGATTTCAAAGCTAGGCTTGGTTTGAGTTGTTTTTATAAATAAAACTAGTCAGACCGCCAGTTTGGTGAAATGGGAAGGTAATGATTGTCTGTCTTCATATCAAACCTTTATTACCTGTCGTATAGACTCATGAGAAAGTACAGCTGAGTATTCTGGGCTGCTCTTTGATGTCATCACATCTGTAACTTCTTTTTTTTTTTTGCAGATACTATTGCAAATAAACTTCATTTGCAAAAGGTTAATGATTTTGTGTTATCACCAGGAGCACAGCCAACCAAGGTACTTCTGCTGTTTGTTTCCAATTTCTTTTATGATTTTCTTCAAACTTTGGTGTGGTGTACTGGTAGTGAATAGACCTCGTGCTAACAAGAATATCATCTGCAGTAAAATCTCAATGCTTTGTTTTAGGTTGCTGTGTATGTTCCAGGCAGTAAAGGTGCACCATCATTTGTTAGGCTCTATCAGTATCCCAATTTTGGTGGCCCTCAGTCTGCACTGGCCAATAAGAGTTTCTTTAAAGCGGACAAGGTGACAATGCTATGGAACAAAAAAGGTATTTAATCACTTTGAGTTTTACATCTGATTTTCATGTGTAGATAAATACTGAAGGTAGTAATTGCTGCCAGTGCAATGTTAAGGTTGCAATTCTGAATACCACACAGTGCTCACAACTTCTCCATGTTGACTTCTGTGTGGTTTTTTCCCCCTTATTGTACCATAAATCAGAGTATTCTATGCACTGGAAAGTTCAGGAATTGAATTGCAAATTCAAATTGAATTTTGCATTCTGTAGTAACGCGTTCAAGCTGTAAACATAAGTTTATGCATTGGTATAATATTTTTTACTCTGTAAAATCGTAGATATAGAGACGTACCATGATTGGGATGAACAGCACAGTCCTCTGCATGCTCTGCTGTTTGTGAGCAATGAGCTGATGCAGAGTTAATACTGTCCTCCCCCCCACCACGTGCGCCTGTTTTACTTTAGCTCATGTTGTTTGGAATACAGGGAAGGTATTGTGTGGTCTCTGTCTGCATAGGATAGCATACAAAAGCTGTTGATGAAGCATTTAATTTAATGATCAGAATGCCTTGTGTCTGTCTTAGATGAAAAGCCTAAGACACTGTTGCTGCTACTGAACATCTTTTTTTTATGTCTTTGAAAGCGTGTTCATTTTCTCATAATTCAGCAGTGATTCAGCTTACGTTCTCCTCAGACAGGAAGATACTAGTTTGATGTTGGCTAATGTTCAGGAGGAGTTTGTCTGAGGAGAGAATGATAACAGCACCGACATGCAGGCAACTAATTGTAAAACTCATTGTCAAACTAATTTCTCTTTGTGCATGGTAGCTCGTGAAATAGCTTAAGTAATATTCAGTAACTGTACTGAAATAACTGTGTGTGTTCTGCCAGCCACTGCTGTGCTGGTCATAGCTAGCACTGATGTGGACAAAACAGGTGCTTCGTACTATGGAGAGCAAACTCTGCACTACATTGCAACAAATGGTGAAAGTGCCATCGTGCAACTACGTGAGTAGCTTTCAGCTGTTTCTTGTTGTGTTGTAGCTCTCAATAGTGGGAACTGCTGTTTCACCAGCTTTTACAAATTAAAATATGCAATTAGTTTTCTTGGGAGACTGCACAGGAGCAGAACTGTCTTTGTTTGCCAAGGAAAGATCTGGACAATGGAGCCAGCTTAATGTTTGAGAGTCTGAAATGTTACAAAATTGAATTGTTCTAGGTAGGGTTTTTAGACATGCGATCACTTGTTACTCAAAGATTAGGGTACAGAGTGAGAGCAATTTTTTAAAGCATATTGGAAAATGGAAGTTCTGCATCTTGTGTAGTAAAACAAAAGTAGTTCTGTGATATAAAAATGATACGGTGGGGAGGAGCAAGGAGACATTCTTAATTTCAGTGTTTCGTTTGAACTGAAGGTATGTTCGTTAATCTCCTGTGTGGTATTTTTTCATCATCTGGCTGCTTTTGGGGTCCAATTTGGAAGTTTTTAAAAGGGAAAGCACACAGGGAGTGCAGTTGCAGGGCTGAAAGATAATGAAGTTCCTAAAGATAATGAGGCTTCAGAATAACAAGAATGAGCCAGTTTGATATTTTGAGTCAATGTTCCAACTTAAGGATGACCTTTGGTGCACTTGGCGCTTACCTGAAATGTAGGTAAATGTATCCAGATTACAAAGTGTTGTTATGGTGGGCCCTGCATACCTTACATAAATCGCAATCATTAATCCATTGCTTTTCAAATCCCCTCGTGTTCTAACTCCCAGAATAGCTTCCAGTAGTATCGTGTTTTCATGAGTATGTGTAAAACCATGGGGTTTTTTTTTTTTTTTTTGTCCTCTCCTACTTTAAAATCGGTCTTACGAAATACCACGCGTGACCATGGCGCAAAGATAACCTAAATCAATACTTGGAGCTCTAAAAGCTGAGCTGCGCAATATTTTTTGAAGTAAAAGAAGAGAAACTGGTATCCAGCTGGTATAAAACTCCTGTTTTTGCAGGTTTCCAGTGGGACAGTTTGAGAAGGTCCTGAGATAACATACTTGAATAACAAGGAAAAATAAAAGGAGTATTTTTACTTGAAAAAGTATGCTTACTGTTAAAGTGCCGATGCTGACCCTACAGAGGTAATTTGGAATGGTTGCAATTATTGTTGCAAACCTTAATGAAAATTGTGAGAACGTAATGCTGTGTGTTTCTATCACTGTTGTTAGTGTAACTTATTTTCAGTCAATAATTGAATTATAGGATTTTAGTGAAGCATGAAGATAAGAATCATTGATAGCTTTTCAGTACAAGTGAAAGTAATATAATCTCATAACAATGGCTGCATGTTTTCCTTTTCCTTTAGCAAAAAATGGTCCTATTTATGATGTTGTTTGGAACCCCAATTCTGTCGAGTTTTGTGCTGTGTATGGTTTTATGCCTGCCAAAGCAACAGTTTTTAATCTGAAATGTGACCCTGTGTTTGATTTTGGAACTGGTCCTCGCAATGCTGCCTACTACAGCCCCCACGGACACATCCTGGTACTAGCAGGATTTGGAAATCTCAGGGGACAGATGGAAGTATGGGACGTTAAAAACTACAAACTCATTTCCAAACCGGTAGCTTCCGATTCCACCTATTTTGCCTGGTGCCCTGATGGGGAGCATATCGTAACAGCTACGTGCGCTCCCCGGCTGCGAGTCAGTAACGGCTATAAGATATGGCACTATACTGGCTCTGTTTTACACAACTATGAAGTTCCATCAAATGAGGAAATGTGGCAGGTTTCCTGGCAGCCATTTTTGGATGGAGTGTTCCCAGTGAAAGCAGTGAAATACCAGGCGGTCCCGAGTGAATTGCCGAGTGCTGAGCCCAAACCTGCGCAAGCGTATAGACCTCCGGCCTTGAGAAACAAGCCTGTAACAAGTTCCAAGCTTGTAAGTAGATCATTCCATGTATGCTCTAAATTGTTGTTCATTGTTTTGCCCATCTTTGGAAGCCTGGCCTCGAATATGTATATATTTTTAATGAGAGATGTTAGAAAGGTAACCAGTCTGACAGGAATGTTATGGGGCTTTTATAGAGGTTTTCTTGATAATCCTCTTTGGCTGATACTTTGCTCCCTGTTTGAAAGAATTTATTCTAGAAAAATAAATTTCCTGGGAGGGAGAGGGGAGAAAGCAAAAGATGAAACAATCACCCTTCCCTCACCCACCAGAAAAACCTACCTAAGTAACAACAACAACAAAACTAACCCAGCAACCCAATTTTCTTTTGTTATCATGTGATTTTCTGTATCGTGCAGCATGAGGACGAGCCACCTCAGAATATGAAACCACAGTCAGGAAGCAGTGAAAAGCCGCTGTCTAAAACAGCTCTGAAAAATCAAAAGAAACATGAAGCAAAGAAAGCTGCTAAACAGGTACAGCAAAAGCTATTCTTTCAAGGATAATGTTAAATCAGTTTTCACAATGACAGTGATCAGACTTGGTGTAGTTATATTGGTTGCACTGACTGACAAATCTGCTGGTTTTGCATGAGTGTTCTTCTGGGATGGGTGCTCTGTTTCAGTTAGACTAAGGCAAACGTAAAAGGATGACTTAATGACAGCTGTGGTTAGTTGCTGTAAATGTTAACTGAAACAAATGTTAAGATTACATAATTGTGCCTTTTCACCTTCTGGCAATCCACAGGGTTCTGTCCAGACTGGGAAGGTGAGAATGGTCTTGCTCTGCAGGTCAGGGCTATGGTGGGTTACCAGGGCAGACCAGAGAGCTCCATTCTCCCGTTTCACCCCTTTGTTTGGTGTTCTTCAGCTAAGCAGATAAAAATCGCCTGCAATTTTTATACAAAGTTCTGAATTAACATAAAAGGTTGGGTTTTTACGTTTCTTACACCACTTCTGAGTTCTTTCTTTGTCTTCAGAGTTAATGACTCAGATGACTCAGCAGTCTATAAATTGTTTGTGTTTGTCACATCACCCTTACTGACATTTTCCCATGCTATGTATGGTTGTCTTCAGGAAGTAGAAGTTAAACAGGAAACAATGTGAGTGATGTTCCCAGAGAGCCATTACCTCTATAATACGCAGCACAAAACATCACAGCAAGTCACTTACAAATTTTGGAGAATACTAGCAAATCGGAGAAGGAAGAAATGTTTAAAAGATCAATTCAGATGATTGAAAAGATTTGTCGGGTCCATTGTAATCTGTAGATAGTGTGATCAATTATTATTACTTTTTTTTAACTTATTTACAGGAGGCCAAAGCTGACTGCAGTCAGGAATCCACACAGTCCTCAGCATCACAGAATACCCCACGAAGTGCTGTGCCTGTCATGACATCAGGAGATCCTGAAATTGACAAGAAAATAAAGAACTTAAAAAAGGTAAGGGGGTTTTATTTTATTTTATGAACAACGTATTTCTCTAAGAGATGGTCTTTAAGATCTAGTCTGATTGTAATGTGACTTGAGCTCATTAATGGACTTGATAATAATAATATAATGTGACATAATGTGACTTGAGCTATTGAGGATAGCATTTACACAGATGGTAATTTACTGAATTTGACAACCAACTTCTCTTGCTTTTCCATCTTGTAAAATAGTAGAAGTCATCACTTGCCATGTCTCCTAAAGCTCTTGTCAGCCTAGACAGTAAAAAAGCTGCTCAAAAGTGCTTGGAAGACCACTCCAGTATGCTGTTATGAATATTGTTGCACGTGCAACAGAATCCTCACAACTGAGAGGAAAGAGCGTAGCTTAACTGTGTCTATTCTTAAAAGGCACCTGTATGAGGTTCCTGTTCCTGGTCTGCTTTCACCAGCCCCAAATGGAACCTGCTTTGATTCTAAGCAAGACAAGTCCTCTTCTTCCTCTAATCTCTAAGGGTTTTTTGTTTTGTCCTTGAGGAAAAAGAGAGCATACGTCTGAGTGTTGTTAAATCTTGCATCTGAGAAGGAAACTACGCTGTGTGGTTTTGCATTTCTTCCCTAACTCTGAGTGGTACGAATGCAGAGTTTACTGCCAGTCTTGGAAATTCTCAAATTAAATAATTTCAGATTGGAAGTTGCTCTGTTCAGGCTACAGAATCTTCTCTGTTCCTGTGAGATCCATCAGTTTTTTCCTCTTGGTTGCCTCCTGCTTTTCATGTTCTCATGGATGCTTCAGGCATTCTCAGGAGAATGTGTGGTAAAGAGGGATAATGTTGGAGGAGTTGTTTCTGAAAATGGATTTGGCCCTCCAGTCAGATGGTGCATGGCATTTTTCAGAAACAAGCATTCCTGTTCTTTAAGTTGTCTTGTTCTTGGGGGAAAAAAAAAATCACTTACTAGTGGGGTATTCTGGACTGTGCATCTGGAGATGCTTAAAGGAAATGTGGCTTCCATACTGAGATCAGCCTCCTGGTAAATCTAGCAATTGCAAGTGCAGGAATTCATATGACTGTTTTTTCTGGGTTTGGCTTACCTGTATACTTCTTTGTTTGTTTGTTTGTTTGTTTGTTTTACAGAAACTAAAGGCAATTGAGCAGCTGAAGGAGCAGGCAGCTGCTGGCAAACAGCTAGAGAAAAATCAGGTACTGTTAAGATTTGTACAGTTCACTGTTTTTTTGTTTGTTTGTTTGTATTTTGCCCCTGCGTTTGCTACTTAGTTCTTTGTGATGATAATGCTTAAATTTTGTAAGATTTTGACCTGTTGCATCCTTTTAAAGTCAAAATCAGAGACACAGGGTTCCTAGCAGCGATCATTCAACAGAGTGCACAGAGCATACCTGCTGTTCATTTTAGTTGAGATCCCTATCTTTGTTTCTGACCACCCCCTCGCACTCCACTGAGGTGATCCCCTGTGTTCATCATGTGGCCACCTGTGCTGTAACCACAACTTCAGTGTGTTATGTGAAATACAATGCAAACCCTGACAAAGAGCACTAATGGAGTGGCAAGTGTTTCATTATTAGGCTGTATCTTGGCCTTACAGTGACCTTGTCTGGAAAAGCCATGGAGTTGCTTGAGCTTGTGGTATCTGACTCCTGGTCCTTTAAACAATTGGAAAAGGAGTTGGTTCACAGGTCCACATACATTTTTGTATGTAGAGCACGGGCTGCTCTCTGACAAGGCTGTTTGCTCCTGAGTATATTATGGGTCTCGTTTGCCATGTTTCCTCCCATTCTTTGCGAGTTAATCTGTACAGCTGTGTTGGACAATGCGATGGCAGTACAATGCATTAGAAAGTCAGCTCTGTGTTCCCAGCTGGGTTTCAGCTACAAAGAGAGCCAGTAGATGTACTCTGCTATGACTTGCTGTGATAGCCTGCTGATGGGCGCGAAGGAGTGCAGTACCTTTGCAGCTACTGCTGCTTTGGTTTCCTGTGTGAGCTACAGCTGTTGTCATTGTGCTTTTTGTTGTAGCTGGAGAAGATTCAGAAGGAAAGTGCTCTGCTCCAGGAACTGGAGGACTTGGAGCTGGGTCTGTGAAACTTCATGGAAACGCAATGTGCTGTTAACGCAGTTCATCCGAAATGCAACGCGTGTTAACTTGAACACCATGAACAGTTTCAACAATGACTGAAGATGCTGAAGTTGACAGATTTGCTGCATATTTGCCTTTTGAAAGCTTTCTGAAGGTGTTGTGCGAGGTGTGCTGTGACCGCCCGCACCCAGCAGCGCTGCTGCCCTGAGCTGCCCGAGCCCTGGGGAGCAGAGCCTGCCTGGCCCAGAGCGTTATCTGGTTTAAAGAGAGAGCTGTTCTTTGTCGTTGGATGTAGATAAAAATAAAGAGCATTTAATAGAAGGAGCGGTTCTGTTCTTTTGTGACAGGACAGAATTTGTAAAATAACCAAGCCGTGCTGTCAGCGTCAGCAGTAATGCACCGATCCCGTTACCTGACTTCTCAGCGTTACTTCAGGGCACAGCTCACAGGCACGTTCGGTAACGGCTCGCGGTGACCGCGCTGCCTCCGCGTGCTTCCGCGAGGGGGAGGGGTTTAAGTGCCGAATTTTGAGAGAAATCGGGATTCGGTTTGAGCAGCGGACCGCCCTCACCGATTTCTTCCCCCCGCCCTGAGAGGGCCGCGCTCCGCGGGCGGGGCCGGGTGGCGCATGCGCGGAGCGGGCGGAGCTCGCGTGACCTTGGTGTGCGGCAGGCGCGATGCGGGCGGCCGGGCTGGGGCTGGGGCTCGGGCTGCTGCTGCTTGCGGCGCTGGCGGGGCCGGGCGGCTCGGCGGAGCAGGGCGGCCTGCCGGCCAAGAAGCTGCGCATGGCCTACGCCACCGGGCCGCTGCTCAAGTTCCAGATCTGGTGAGCGCGCCGCAAAATGGCGGCGCCGGGCGGGCCGGGCATCCAGCTGGGCTAGGCCCTGAGCCGTGGGGGCGGGCGGGCGGACCGGGCCTGGGCTGTGGCGGCGGGCGATGGCTTTAACGCGAGGCGGCGGGGCCGGGGGGGGCCGGCGGGACGGAGCGCTGCGGGCCGCCCCGTGACACCGCCTCTCCGCACGCAGCGTCTCCTGAGGCTACCGGCGGGTGTTTGAGGAGTACATGCGGGTCATCAGCCAGCGGTACCCCGACATCCGCATCGAGGGGGAAAACTACCTGCCCCAGCCCATCTATAGGTAAGCGCCGCTAACTGCTTGCTTTTCCGGTGCGTACGCTTGTCTTGGTGGGTGCCAACGTGTGCGTTTGCAGTTAACCGAAGTGGAAACGTACAGAGGCCTTCGTGCTGCTGTGGTTGCAACGGTGTGGTTGTGTGCGCCCTTTGGACGGCCGTGCTGTGACACCGCCTGGGAAGCGGGGCTGCGGTCTGTTGGATGCGGCCTGTTGTGCCCCGGGGCAGTCTGAAGTGAACCACCTAACGTACGATTTGCATTTTTTCGTCGTAATGTGTCTGCACATAAATTCCTGCTTGTTACCGTTGTGGCTCAGCCTGTGCTGTGCCCCGCGGCATGTTGAGGCTGTAGGGGCTGCAGCCGTGCCTGATGGCTGCTCCTGCGGGCGGGGGGGCGGAGGGTGTCTGAAGTACAGCACGAAAAGTGTGCGTGTGCTGCTGTTTAACCATTTGTGTGCCTGCTGGAGAGTGATGTGGGAGTTTTTGTGGTGGCTCATGAGCCATTTCTTGACCTAATTGCCGTAATAGTGATGATGTTTGGAAGGGTACCAGATTGAAAACTGCAATGTTAATTTGCTTTCTGGCTGTAGATCTCACTCCAGGAGAGAACCGTAGAGTTCTGGAAACCAGAAAACTGCTTTAAGTGTTGCATATCAGCTCTGTGTGTGTCTGTCACATGGAACAGCTTCTTTTAGGTACAAATGTATCATTCGGTTTAGATACATATAAGCTGAAAGCAGACTTCTGTTTGAGGTTTGGTTAAAAAAAGAGCAAATCTGCCTCTGAGACACACACTGGTGGCATCCTGAGGGTGTGTGTTCCTGTTAATGTGTATTGTTTTTTTGGGCTTCGTAAATCATTTACAGACATGTAAGTTTACTTGAAAAGTTTTATGTTTCCTCTGAAACGCAATGGCACGTTATGAAAACCTCTCTGATGAGGCAAATCATAGCAGTGTGTGGTGAAGCATAACTGGGAACCTTCTAAGTCACTTTTGTTTGTTGTCTTTTAATAGGCACATAGCATCCTTCCTGTCTGTCTTCAAACTAGTATTAATAGGCTTAATAATTGTCGGCAAGGATCCATTTGCTTTCTTTGGCATGCAAGCTCCAAGCATCTGGCAGTGGGGCCAAGAAAACAAGGTAAACTGCAGACTGTCTTCTGTTTTTAAAAGCAATGTCAGAATGGATTTGTGAGAATGCTGTGGGGAACTGAGCGCTGTCACTGACCTAACTTTCATACACTGATCTCAACAGAGCCCTCAGGCTTCTGTGGCTTTTGGTTTGATTCCTAGCATTTTTCCAAGCTGGTGATGCTGTAGAAGGACATCTGCAGTCAGCATTGCTGGTAAAGATGCTGCATGGGTTGCTAAAGGAAGGCTGCAGTTACTAAGAGCACTGTGGTTTTATTTTTTATTTACTAATGGCTCAGGTAGAGGTTCATGCTGGTTTTGCTAAAACTGCCACTTCCTTTCTCTGCTGTCTTATGCCTGTTTTGTAGTTCTTGCTTTCATCAGGTTTTTAAATGAGTTAGGTGTGCAATTTCATGGTTAGAAAAACCAAATTCTATGGGTTTTTTTGCAGAACATACTTGGGCATGACAGACTGTTCGTTGTGGGATGAATACCCCTGTGAGTCAGTGCTGATGATGCTAACGGATTCATGTCATCGTGCTCTGATTTAGAATAACCTTATTCCAGATTTGTTTTACTAAGCAAAAGCGATGTTAAGTTTGATAACCTTTACATATTCTGCTGGTGCGCAGACATTCAAGCAGCTACCCGGTGTGGTGGGGCTGTGTCTTGAGCCAGTTGGAATGTACAGAAGATGTAATGTATCCTGCTTGATTACGCAGACTAAGAGCAGGGCTGAGCTGGGCTGGTTGCAGTACGCCTGTGATGGTCTGAGCAATGAATGTCCCCCATGCTAACCCCATTGGCATTGCAGCGAGTGGCGTGAATGTGCATGGAAAGGGGATTAGAGGTGGTGTGTTGCTGAGGATTGCACCAATTCATCCTGAGACACTACAACGCAGACACTTCTAAATGATCACTTTAAAGAAATGCTCCAGGGTTGACAGTTGGCATGAACAGAAGAAATTTAGCCTTGTCTAGCCCCTGCAATCAGCGTTAAATTTGAGTGTTACTCTAAAAATGACAGGCAACTTGTAGGGCCGGCTGTGCTCCCTTGTTGTGCTGCAAGTGCTGCCTTAGCCATGTGCTTCTGCAGACAGGCTGCTAAGGTGGGCGAAGGTTTGAGGAGGAAGGGGGCAGGAGGATGGAATTTGCCTTTTTGAATTATGTGCTGGGTGATTTCAGAGCTATTTTGATGCCTGCCTTGGGAAGATAGTGTGCAAAATCTCTGCAAAAAAGAAGGTGAAAGGAAGATTGCTGTGCCACCCTAAGACCACGTGATAAAATGGCAAAGGGGAGTTCAGGGGTGCATGTGCACTTATAGGACTTGTTACAAGTGAAGAAAATAAGCTGTGACTTACATGGCCAAAGTGTCTGGGATTCTCTCTGTTCTCTTCCAGGTTTATGCTTGTATGATGGTTTTCTTCCTGAGCAACATGATTGAGAACCAGTGTATGTCAACGGGTGCATTTGAAATAACTTTGAATGGTGAGATGAGAAGTTCCTGCTCTGGGGTCATTATGCTGCATGTGTACACTCAGATCTGTGTGAGCTGCTGTCAGGAGGAGTGAGGGCTGGTGCTGTGAAATGTGATGTGTGTGGTAGTGCCTTCCATTTTGAAGCTTCAGATGTTATAATAATTGGTGAAAATCATGTAAGACCTATAATACCATTTATACTTATGCTAATTGCATCTATTTAAAAATGAAAAAACATATTTAAGGGAATATTTGGTCACATGGAGTAACTATATTATGTTTTCTTTGCTTGTGATGTGCATTAAGGAAGAAGTCATCAACTAGGGAAGTTGTTCATTAGATGCTTTCCGTATCCTGTTTTATAATAAGGCTTAGACTTTCAGTCACAGTGAAGCTACTGGGATTCCAGAATTTCCATTACGAGGGAACGGCAGTATGATTTCTCAGGTTAAGAGTCTGTGGATTTTCTGCCTTTGAGTAATTCTGTGGTTTTAGAGATTGCGTAAGCTTGCTGATGACAGAATTTTTCATGCTGTAGGTATGAGTCTGTCTAGCTCAGTGTTTTGTTTCTCAGTTTATAATGGTACAGGGTGCATTTCAGTGTAGGAGTTTCAAAGTCACGCTATATACTCCAGAACCTTTGTAAAGACTGACCATGCTGTATCAGAGTAGTTGAACTTGGTCCTAAATCTCAGATTTGAATTGGTAGCAGAGCCTTCCTGGGGCTGTAGTTTAGAGACTTGGGATGCCATCCTGCCACTCACTGTTACATTTTTAGACATTCTGTTCATAGGCATGGATATTTTCAATCTTTAAATTCGTATGATAGACTTCTAAATGAAAGCACTAGACTCTTGGTTTGTGTTGTAGCCTATCCAGAGACCTGAAGCATTGTTCAGGCAGATATTTCGACATAAAGTAGTACCAGCCTGCACAGCTTCCTCAGTCTTGTAAATGTTGTGTTTAATGTAGCTTGATATGTTTCTGACTTTCTCAGTGTAACTGTGCTTTCTCCCTTCCTGTGTTTTGTGATAGATGTTCCAGTGTGGTCTAAGCTAGAGTCTGGCCACCTTCCTTCCATGCAGCAGCTTGTACAAATTCTTGATAATGAAATGAAGCTCAATGTGCACATGGAGTCAATGCCTCACCATCGATCATAGCCCCATCTATCAGCACTGAAACTTCTTGTAAGTCTTGCGCTGGTCACCGGTGGCCCTGGACTCAGATGTGAATTGGTTTTGATATTTGTTCATTTAAAAGTGTTAAAAGGAAAAAAAGTGCTAGGAATTTTCAGTTGGTCCCACCTGCAGTAGTGAATGACCTGGCTGCGTTCAGGCACCTGCACAGGCTTCCTTTGGAGCTCTGTTTAACAGTTCACCTTCTGCAGAAGGGCGGTTACCTAGGTAAGAACACGGCAGGAGGAGGTGTGCTGTGGGGAAGTCTGAGCACTGCCCAAGAACTTCAGGCAGCCTCACGCCTTGTAGGAAACTATGCTCTGTAACCAGGGCTTGCTGTGCTGTTCCTCTTTGCTCAGAGCTCAGACTTCTGACCGCTGAGTCCACGTTCCTGCCCAATTGATCTCTCCCTCCGCTGATACTCATGCAGCTTTGTGGAATGAGGAGAGCATTCAGAGAGATTGTTACTTTGGCAGTGCCAGTGCAGGAAATAAGAGAAATCATTGATTTCTGACCTGTACAGATGTACCCTTTTTGTTAGGGCTGCCTAGCCCGGCGTTGTTGCTGATGGTGCTGCTGTGTCTCTGTTTCCAGGCATTAAGCGGTGATTTCCAGGGCCGCGTGTCTCGGACCAATGAAGGCCTGTACTGAAGACAGCTTGCTGTTGGTACAGACTGGATGCTTCTCTTGCAGTCACGTTGTGCCTCCTGAAAAAACCTTAATGAAAGAACTCTTTCAGTGCTGGCGTGTTTCCAGATACTGCACATTCATGGAGTGCAATAATACTGTATAGTTTTTTTAAGATTTCATTCGACCAGTTCATAGCTCGACAGTGCAGGCATTACTAATTGTAACTTATTTTATATTCATGTTTCACGCAGTGGCAGATTGAGTTGATACCTGATTTTCCCTCGGAAGAAGTTTGTTTAATCTGTTGTATTTTATATGGATTTATGTTCTTTTTGTAGTTTAAAATGAAGTTACAGGAACATCTGATGTTGTCCTAAACTGTTAAGTAATCGGCAGCCACCTGTCAAATATTTCTGATGTGGTAAAAGCAGGTTTGTATATTTTTCAAAATATATGGCAGAGTTGAACAGTGCGTTATATACTAAATTATATGAACAAAATTATATTCAGAGTTGTCACAGAGTTATCTAGATCAATCTGTGCCCATGACAGGGGGCAGCAGGCCTGTAGGCCCCCAGCCCCAAAATGGGAAGGGAAAAGGGGAAGGGTAGGGAGATGGGATCTGGGCCCAAATGATATCGGAATGCAAGACAACACAATATAATACAATATAATTGAAATTGAGGCTAATAAATCAAGTAAAATAAGAGAGAGAGTGTCCGAAACCGAAAGGCCTACTTTGAGCTGAAGGCGCACGGCTGGGGACCACAGCCACACACTGCCAGGCAGCGAGAGAGAGAGCCAGAGAGCCAGATCCTGTGTCTTCCTCCCATGGCTTATCTTCCTCTCTGACCGTGAGGTCCCCTGGGATACGCAGTTCTTCTCTTCTGAGAACCAGGTATCTGGAAGGTTGTCAGTCCACGGCACTGGATTATTAACTCTTTAATACCTGTGCTTTACATGATGGTATGATGTGGAATACCGATAGCAAAATTACAAAACCATGACGAGTAATTGCATCGTTTTGTGAATTCCGTAAAAATTAAAGTCAGCTGCTTTTCCAGTGGTGTTGGCCAGCTTGAGAGGTTTTCCCATGGCCATTCTGAAGATTTTAAAAGCTGGGACTTTCTGCTGTCCAAAACAGAAATAGGAAATGAAGTTGAAATAAAGAGTTCTCATTGGCTGTGTGAAGTACCTTGTGAGTTGCTGATGGTGATGATATTCTTAGAACTGTAACTGAAAAATGCATAAAAAGTCCACTTCCCAAAGCCGTTAATGGTGTGATGTGTTGGTTGTCTTGTATGAGCCCCTTTCTGCTGCAGCCTTGCTCTGTTAGGATTTGGTGCCCAGCTGTTTTCCCACTGAAATGTAGCAGTGTTTGCAGAAGCACCTGGTGCTGCCTTTTCCTGCTGGGCTGCAGCAGGTGCCCAGGTGGGTCATGGGGGCTGTGTGCAGCCTGAGCGCCCACCTGCAGACCCATTGCCTGACGGCCAGGCACAGCACAGCACTGCTTGTGGCAAGGAGCTGCATTGTGTGGGGTGGGGTCAGTTTACAAGGTGCAGCTCTGAAGGGGTGCAGTGGATGTTGGGTGGCTGCAGCAGTTGCTTAAGGGCCAAGGTGACCCCATCGGTGTCAGGTGCCATTCTGGGGCTGTAGTCATAGAATCATTAAGGTTGGGAAAAAACACTGAGGTCATCTAGGGCAATCATCAGCCCATCACCACCATGTCTGCTAATCCGTAGTCACTGCAACTCTAGGGCACGCCCCCAAGGATGGAGCTGAGGCCTCTCCTGGGCATGGTGCACTTGGTTCTCTGCCAGGACTGAGCTGCTGGAGCTGCAGGACCTGCTCCAGCTGCTCCTGTGACCCGTTACGGCCATCCTGTCCTGTGAGAGCTGCTAGGAACTGGCACTGCTGACCAGGGGGTGGAGTTGCCGTCCCTAGAGTTGTTCAGGAACTGTGGAGGTGTGGCACTGTGTGATATGGTCTGTGGCATTGTGGGGTGGGTTGGGCTTGGGGATCATAGAGGTTCTGTGAAAGCTGCAGAGCTGCTGGCAGTCAGGCTATGAGCTCTCAGGGCACTCAGTGTCTCGCCTTGTGAAGGTACAGATGTCTCATCCTCCGTCTGCTTTTTGTCCTTGCTCTGAACTACAGGGTTTCACACCCCTTGTAAAACTACTTATTTGTGTGCTTCCTGGGTCCTCCTTATCATGCACTGCCTTTTGATAGCAGGGGGTGGAGATCTGTGTGCTGGGGCAGTAAATCAGATAGGAGCTGCAACGAGGACAGCAGTCGCTGTTTGTAAGTACTGTCTGACCCACTTTGAGGCTTAGAGAAGCATTTAAGTAAGGTTTTGAGTAACCCCAAAGCTCTGTCGATCCAACTGAAAGAATACACTATGTCAGTTGCTATAAACGTGTTGCTAATCACAACCATTAAATGTGCAATGGCCTCAGAACCTGTTTGATTCTAGGATGAAATTGGCTTTTTTTAGCTCTTCTGAAATAGATAAGCCAAAATTTCTAGTGTGGATAGAGTTTTTAGTTTCTCATTAATTATATTCCTGAGACAGACCAGACAAAGCAAATACGTGCACAGATGTGTTGCTAGGCTGTGATTTTCCGTGAGCTGTTTGCCTGTCACCCTGGTGATGCCCACGATCTGTTTGCTGCCCTCAGTGTTCCTCCTTTCATCTGTGCAAGATCACATAATGAATTGTCGGAGTTAGGAATGTGAGCACCTTAGCTGATGTTCATTAAATGCACCAGAAGTACAGCCTAGGTTTCTCATTGCGGGGCACAGGCTGAGTTGTGTGCCAGTCTTGCTTCAGTTGCTCTGGGCTGCAGGGTCCACTGAGTAGATTTGGTTTAATGGGAGGTCCAGGCTCATGAACACTATTCCTTGATTGCTGCCCCCTGAAAAACTGAACAGTGAAATAGAAGAAAAGAGCCTCGATAGTCACAAAAAGTGAGCAATATGTGCTGGGGGCCAGACACCAGCTGACAGTGTAATATTGGTGTGCTTTAACGAGAAGGGCTGGTTCAGGCTGAACTCAGTGCTTCCTTGTGCTTAGCTTCAGGCAGTGAGCATCCCAAGCCTGCTAACAGCCTCCAGCAGCATCCAATGGGTAATACCGAGTGTGAGCGTGTGCTGTTTCCCATTCGCCCCCACCACCAGCATCCCAGACTCCAAAAAACACCCAGCATGGGGCTTTCTGGATGCTCTGTGTTTTCTGTGAGCTCAGTAATCCTGAAAAAATTTCTCTTCCTTGGATTGCCGTGCTGAGCATGTCTTTGTTGTGCTTATGGGAAGGTCCCATAAGCAGCACTGCAGGCTGCTAACAGGATGTCCTGGCGTTAAATTCACAGCTTTAAGCTCTCCTCTCCTGGATAGTGCTACTTACTGATTTTAAAATGAAGGTGTAAAGACCCATTTATGTAAATAAGCCATATTCCAGCACTTGAGATCAATTTCACCATGTCCAAAATGGATATTAAGTAATGATTCTGATAGGCAGATTCAAGCTTGTTGAGCTCAGCTTGTTAAGCACAAAGGAAAGTGACATACAGTTGGTGGAGCTGCTGTGACCTGGGTGTGGGTTGGAGAAGGCAGAAATACCCTTTGCACTGCTGAGTACAGTTACGGAAACACAGAGAATAAGAGCAGGTTACATTGCCCTGGGATGAGGCTCATGGTGCAGCGTGTGGCTGCCTGGCTGTGGCCCCTGAGTGTTTGCAGAGGTGTTAGCAGAGCCATCATGCTGCTCATTAGCAGGAGCTCGCAGGCAGTGTCTGCCTTGGACTGGTGGTCTTCATTTCTGAACCTGTTATAAGTGTGAACTTAATGAGTATAGTATGTTTATCCAGAGCCTAATTTGACGTAGATTAGATTTAATTATTTTGAACTCATTATTGCTGCTGCATTTACAGCTGTGTATAGTAAAAATTGACTTAATACAACGTGTTTACTGACCCATAGCAGGAGAACCTGATGAACTGTGGGACAGTGAAGGGCCATCTGTGTATTGCCGTGCTCCTCAGTGTCTGCAGTGTTTCCATGTTTCCCATGGCCTCAGAGCTGCCCTGGGGCTGTGGCTGCCACTCATTCATGGTGCAGGAAAGACTGTAACACCCAGCAGCACAGGCACAGGGACTGCTGCAGCACAGGAGGCCTCCGCTGCCACTTCTGTTGTTCTCTCTTTTGCGAATGCCTCAGCAGAAGCATATACCACCCTACTCTGCAAAGTGGCAGGCCTGGTTTGGGGCCGTCACGAGGCAGTCGCATTGGTTGAGGCACCAGGGGTCCTTGGCTTCCTTTGCCATTGCCCCATTCCCACATGTTCGTGTCTATGACTGGGGTCTGGAGTCTGTGTGTTGTCCCCACACCAGAGGCTGCATGCGGCTGGTGGCCCTGCAGTGCTGGTGCAGCCTGCAAGAACAGTTTCTGTCACCCTGGCTCTGCCTGCGCCGCACTCCTGACCATGCTAACCACAGGTGCTTGTGCAGCTGCCATCTGCCCGCCTCGGCTTTGTTTGGCGAAGCCGCTCCTCACCCTGCGTCAGGGTGCCAGGAGCCCAGCCCCCAGCACTCCTCCCTGCCAACCATGGGTGGGAGCAGCAGCCATCCGGCACCTCTGGGTGCATCCCCCTGGGCGTGGAGCAAAATCTGATGGGAGGCTGAGAGTGCTGAAAATGCCACTGGCAATGGGCAGCATCTGGGATGGTTGCAGAGGTCTTCTGCAATGGACAGAGTACCCTTTAGAAGATTGACATAGGTGTCTGTGGCCAGTGTGCAGCTGTGGGAGTGCTGGCACTTCCGTCCCTTCTCACCAGCACAGCCGCACATCTCCTTGCTGCAGGGCTCCTCTGCTGGGGCTGCAGCAGGGAGCATGGTCAGTGTGCTGTGTGCTGTGCTGCACGCGCTGCTCAGCTGCCTCATCCCCCCTGCCAACCTGCTGGTGATCGTGGCTGTCTGCCAGCTGCTGAGGAAGCATCCGGGCTCTGGCTACATCTACGTGCTCAACCTGGCCGCTGCCGACCTGCTGGTGGGCGTGATGTGCATCACTGAGGCCCTGGACGACGTTCTGGATGGAGACTTTGACCGCAGCAAGTCCTTCTGCCTCCTGCGCATCTCCCTGAGCATGACACCGTGCATTGGCTCCATCCTGACTCTGCTGCTCATCTCCCTGGACAGGTACCTGGCAGTGAGGCTGCCACTCTCCTACCGCATGCTTCCGAGGAAAGCGCCCGTGGCCCTCTCCCTCATGTTCCTCTGGATACTCGCCTTCCTCCTTGGGCACTTGCCTCTCATCCTTCCCTCCCTCCAGCGAAGCAGCTACACGGGCTATTGTGGGCTGCTCTCTGTGGCCAGGAGCGAGTACCTCTACACTCTCTGCTTTGGCGTCTTTGCTCCATCCCTGCTAGTGCTGCTGTGCCTACACATCTCAGTGTGCAGCATTGCCTACACGCAGCACACGCGGTCGCCTCACTCCTGCGCCCAGCCCGGGCCCCTCCGCGCCCGCCTGCGCCACTTCAAGGCGCTACGCACTGTGCTCTTTGTCCTCGTCGGCTTCGGGCTCTCTTGGGGCCCATACCTGGTGGGGGGCACCGTGCAGGCTGCCTGCCGCTCCTGCGACCTGTCTGGTGCACTCAAAGACGCACTGTTCATCCTGGGTGAGACCAACTCCCTCCTCAACCCTCTCATCTACGCCCTGCACAGCAGAGACATCCGCAGCCACCTCGCCAAACTGCTTGGCTGCAGGCAGAGGGGCCGAGTGCAGCCCGTGGCCTCCAGCATCCGCACCGTGGGTGGTGGGAGCTGGCCCAGGACATCTGGGCTGTGAGGGGTCCGCATCCCATTGCCCCCACGGCTGCAGGGTCTGCAGTGGGACAGTGGTGCTCGATGTGGCTGCAAGCAGACCCCCCTACAGCAGCCTCTCATGTGATGCCAGGGGCTGCTCACCGCCCACTACCCCTGAACCCAAGCAAATGCTGCTGGGGCTGTTGGGCTGTCGGTTGCTTTGGTCAAACTGTGGTCTCATCCCCTGTGAATGGGAGAACTACTGCATGCTGTGCTGTGCTGTGCCTGCAGCGGTCTGAACTGAACTGTTGTGCTGTGCCTGCAGTAGTCTGGACTGAACTGCTGTGTGCTGTGCTGTGCTTGCAGCTGGCCAGATGCTCCGAAGTGCTCCCAGCAAGGGAATGTGGATACTGCTGGCACTGTGCCCTCTGTGAGTGCTGCTGAGTGCAGCGGTGCCATGCTGTGGCCTCAAAACACCTCTTACCCCTACCCTTGTCACAGGCCATGCCTCAGCCAGTTGCTTTTATCTTTGTGCCAAATTTATGGGCTGAAATGAGTGCTCAGCCCAGGCTGGCTTCTGCTGGGAGATGGAAGGGGGTGCGCTGACAAGCAGTGCTCTGACATCAGGCACGCGGTCACTGTGCCCTGCGCAAAACCTCCCAGCCAAGGCGCTCCTCACCATGAGCTGACACAGTGTGACCCGATGCTGGCCACACCCCACCCTGAGCTGTTCCATCAGCAGAATGGCCCCAGGACTGCAGTGCCCATGGCCCACAGCAGGCAGGGCTGTGGGGCACTGGGATCAGTGCCTGCCAGCACTGTGGCATCGGAATTCTCTGGCCCGCTCAACTCACTTTGCCTTCACACAGCATGTGCTGCTCAGACTGGAGCATTTACTATTGCCTTGACTGAGCTGCACAGCTCTTCACTTACGTCAGAAGTCGTGCAAAGGTACAAAATCTTTAAAGTCTGTGTGACAAGGTACGCTGGTGGCTTCATTTTGTCCCATTGCTCATTGGAAGGGAAGTTCAGGCAGCCACGCAGCTTATCAATGAGCCGCAGGATCCTCACCCGCAAGGCTAGCAGCAGGAGCTCATCCTCATTCAGCTGGGGGGGGGCACGCAGCTGGCCAGCCTGGCTGCCCTGAGAGAGTAGGGGGCATCAGAGATGCTTTGGGGGCAGGACCAAGGCTGGGGCAATGCAGGGGCACCTGCATGGGTAAGGAAGATTCCCTGCTTACCCTGCTGCTGCTGCAGGAGCAGCTGAACGTGCAGCTGGCTGTGCATGTAAGAAGTACCTGTGCTTTTGTTCCCACGTTGAACTTTGCCTGTTGCCCCATGGCAAGGAAGGAAACTGTGATCTTATCCTGGCCCACGATCCTGACCCCCACGTGCAGGTTCAGGGAGAGGAAGATAGGGCTCAGTGGGGCACAGGGTCCCGATGGCGCTGTACTGCTTGGCCACATCCACTTCCTCACCCTGTTGCCTGCCCGGTCCAGGCACTGCCCTCCTGCAGTGTTCATCGTTATCCTAAAAGAGAGAAAAACCAACACTCCACAGCGAGGTGTGCACCCTGCGGTTCTGCTGTCCCCAACACCCCAGGAGACAGGACCTGGTGCCAGTGCTCAGCAGGGACAGGACCTCACTCAGGGCTCAGCACATATAGGACCTCACAGTGTTTACCAAGCTGTGGCACAGGTTTGGGCCTGACACCCCAGCACGCAGTGGGGCACAGCCCTTTGAGTGTGGGAAGAGGAAATAGGAGGAGATTAATCTTCATTTTGTTCTGAGCACCTCCCAGCTAAGGCATCCTGCCTTCACAGAATTTCCACCAACAAGGGCATGCTGCATCAGCTCAGCGCTGCTGTGTCTCTGCTTTTTCCCAGTGGCATTGGTGAGTCTATAAAACACGCGTCCTCTCCCTGTAGATCACATCTCCCCTATCGTGTATTTGCCTTTAAATTTTGGAGTGTTGCTAAAAATACCTTTTATGATCTTTGAAAATGTGCAGTGGGAGCAAAGCTGTTGCCTGACACCAACGTACCACACAGTGCCGTGCGGGTGGTAGCAGGTGCTCCTGCCGTTGGATGCAAATACTGCCTGTATCTCAGTGTTACTTGCCTTGTCTTCCTGCACTATGCAAACAAACCGCTTTTTCTCTCGTACAACAATGACTGCCAGGTTTCCAGATGGATAGCTACCATCAGATAAGGTGTTCACAGCTCCTTTGTGTGCCTGGTTCATTAGTTATTGCATACCACGTATGTCAGAGTGCTGCTTTGGAGCGCACAGACTGACACATTGCCTGGGTTGTAGTGCTGCAGGCAGAACTGAGGCGTGCTGCAGTCCCACCTGGGGAAGGGCCAAAGTCCTTTCCTACGTAAATGTTCTCGGTACACTAACAAAAATACACTTTGTTGGCTTTTTAAGTAACAATCCAAGCAGAATTGCTTAGAAGCCTTAAAGACACATTTGTGATATCTGAACCACTTAGGATTGAAAGCACAAGCCTGGCAAAGGGAAGCAGTGAGCTTAACACGAACGAGGACGGAGAAAACAGGGGCAGGTCCCATTCTCACAAAGAAAAAAAAAAAAAAAAAGGAACAACCAGTGGGAAAAAATGGTTTTGGCCCTGGAACTGACATGAACATATCCAAACAGTGGCTCTTGTGCACCTCATGGCTTGCATCTCCAACATGGCTCATTGCTGGGAGTGCATGCATTTGAGGCACTTTGTCGTTTGCTGCAGCCACAAACGGCAGCAGCCCTGGGATGAGGGCATCTGGAGGGCAGAGCAGAGCTGACCCCAGCCAGGCTGGCGTGTTCCTTCAGCCGAGCACTGACCATACAAATGCCCTTCCTGCCTAGAAGTTACAGGCTGATCTGAAGGAATGTGATTCCAAGGGCTGTGTAAGCTCCTTCCCTGCTGCTGTTTTTGGATTGTAGAAGTGGTGAGCCAAGCTACGCCATTATACAGCAGACTAGAACATACTGAAAGTTGTTGTGTTTACAGCCCTGGACTGTTCCGGGCAAACGAGCCCCATAAAGGATACAATAACTGTGCTGTTCCATCTGGGAGCATGGTAAGAAACTTTCCTCCATGTCTGTAGTATTTCTCCAACAACTCATTCTTTGCTACCTAAGATTAGAAAAGATGTAATGAAATGAGTGGCTGCAGCCCTGCACCCAGCCTCCCCACTAAAGGCAGCAGCACAGGGCCCTGCAGCATGATACAAGCCAGGTGCAGCCCATATCCTCTGCCAGCAGCCACTTGCCTTTCCGCCCATAATGGTGAAGTCACAGCAGGTGATGCTATAAGAGATGGGCTCCTCCTCAAGCTCTGCTGCTCTCTTGCCAGGCATCAGCGTCCAGCCTGTCGGGGATGGTGGCTCCTGAGAAAGCAGGTAGGAAATGGTGCCAAGTTGTGCTGGACCTGGGGAGCAAAGGGTGTGTTTGTGTGTTTGGGTAGGACTGGCAGCTCTGCCAGTTAGTGATACAGTAGCCTTATTGCCTTGGCATCCTTAGTGATCAGATGCCTATAATTGAAATCCAGTTTGTCTGTTCTTAATCAAAATGATTTTGGTTTTATTCACTAGATCTGAAAAGCTGCTCAGTCACTCACAGCCTGAGCTGGGAATTTGCAGAATGTTCAGTTTGTTGGGTAAAACATAGATTGCCCCTATTCTGGCAGTTTCTACCTCCCAAGCCTTGGCTTCAGCACGTTCTTACTCTGTAAGGTCAATTTCTGTGCGTCTCAGCTGAAATGTTTGAGTGTAGATAATGAAAGTCACTGGAACTGCTTTTGTTTTTTTCATGTATGAGATAATTTAATATAGTAGCATCTAATTTAATGGGATTGGACACTGGCAATGAACTAACACATTGCTGCATACTTTCTCCCATTCAAGTAGTGAGTATTACAGGCAAGCAATTGCATAAAATTCATTGTTGTAACAAACAGACAAATACTTAAAAGAAATGCAAACTCACACTCAGCTACAGTTGTTGGCTCAGCTGCCAGGAAGGCTAACTGTCTGGCCATTTGTCTTTCCTGCTGCCTGGAAATAGAAATGTTCATGAGAGACATTTCATAAATCCCTCTTCAGAAACTGGAGTGGGTACTGGGTAGACTTGCGGTAGAAACCCAAGTTTCTGAACCTGTTTTTCTCTTTACTCCTATAATTGCAAATAACTGTTAGAAGCAATGGCATATCACCTGTATAATATTATCTCAGGAGAAACGAATTGCTCCCACACAGAGATTGCAGTGAAAAAACCCTGTGATTGCAATGGTATCACTTACATGGATAGCAGAGCTACATGATGTGATGGACTTTATATGGAGATTTTGTGTGAAGGCAGTGCTGCCCACTAGCTGAATGAGAGGTACCATCCAGGGATGTTTTCACTGTTCTTCCTGACCTACAAACATGACGGTGTCCAACAATGGCTCTAGTTGATGCTCCGTGTGTGATATGAGGTACTTACACCATCAGATTGCCCACAGGGAAGCTAACAGTTTACTTCCAGGTGTGCTGTATCATTATGCCATAGGGTAAGATACCTGTATGAACTTTGTGCCTCCTGCTAGAGAGCTCAGCACAAGTCATGGGAACTGTGTGTTTGACTTCTGTCGATTTGAATTCAAAGGTGTCACTGTTTGAGCAGCAAAACAGAGAAATACAAATTCATGCATTGCTTTGGCACCTGGAGTGAAAACAAGACCCAAATATTGTCCCTTCCATAGCTGCAATTACATTTTGGGCCCCACCTGTGTCTAGGTTGGTAAGAGAGAAGCTGAGGGGGCCCAGATGGAATATGAGCACGTGTTGCCTAGCTTTTAAAAAAATTCGTTCATTCTGTCTTGCCGCGGCCTCATTTTCTTAGCACTTCTTTTCCCTCCAGAGTAGCCTGTTCCCTGCCCAAAGCGATCCCCAGCTATCCCTGCAGTCACTGCGGTACCTCTGGTATGCTCTCTCCTTTGCCAGGTGTCTTTCAGCTTCACTGCCGTGGGGCTTATGGGAGTCTGTAGAAATAGGGCTGTTCCAAGCACTTTCGTGTTTCTTCCTCTCATTTATGATGAACTCGTAGAGGTCTTGATTGTGTTTGCAGCAGAACTTCTGGAAGGCAGAGAGCAGTGTCACTGCAGCAGGGCGCCCCAGGGCCGGCCCCTCATTTTCCTCCTGCTCACTGCTCAGTAACCTGCAGTGGAGGGCAAATGTCCTCGAAGGAAGGGAACGGCCTCAGCAGGCTTCCGCAGTACTCACACTTCGGAGCACAGTCTTCCTCTGCCTAAAGTGGAGGCAGGATGACAGAAGGAATGAATCAGCACACAAATCCTCGCTTTATCTTGGGGAAGTAATGCTGCTCAAAACACAATGTTGTAAAGTGTGTAAGAATGCTTAGACGTGTATCTCGGTATGGCTCGAAGACCAGAGTCAGTGTAATGTTTATGAGATGCATTCATTCCAATTAGAGGGAAAGCTTCAGCTCATGCAGGATGCTACAGTTGAGTACTTTGATGCATTAACACTTTCATATATATTGCTCAGGGCTTCTCAGAGAAAGAACTCCCTGACTGCAGTGCTGTTGATAGTAGAAAAATCAGTGGGGAATTTCATTAGGAATCAGTGCAGACTCACTGACAAAAAGGCTGAGCATATTTGACCAGATGCAAGCCAGGCCTGCTGCGCTGACGTGTTTAAGGGTGGGTGCTAGCTACTTTGGAAGCTTCACACAATTTTTTAAGGTGTGTTTTGAAACAGAATTATAAAAGATACAGCTGCCAGGAGCACTGCTCAACTCCGCTCGGACACTGCGCCCTGGGCTCAGCGCTCCATGGTGATGGAGCCGTCCGTGGCAGTAAGGGTGGAGGGAGCATGCAGTGGCTGCAGGACAGCTGCACTCTGCCTTGCACCGTGTGTAGCACCTCTGTTCAGTCTCTTCTCTGACCATGTGGTTCAGAAATACTTGGCTTCTCTGGAGCCCGATTCCTGCAAGCTCCTGTGCTTCCCAATCTGTGCGTAGGATCATAGAATCATAGAATCACCAAGGTTGGAAAAGACCTACAAGATCATCCAGTCCAACCATTCACCTGTCACCAATAGCTCCCACTAAACCATGTCCCTCAACACAACATCCAATCGTTCCTTGAACACCCCCAGGGTCGGTGACTCCACCACCTCCCTGGGCAGGCCATTCCAGTGCCTGACCACCCTTTCTGAGAGGTAATATTTCCTAATGTCCAGCCTGAACCTCCCCTGCAGCAGCTTGAAGCCATTCCCTCTAGTCCTATCACCAGCTACATGAGAGAAGAGGCTGACCCCCAGCTCACCACAACCTCCCTTCAGGAAGTTTTAGAGAGCTATAAGGTCTCCCCTGAGCCTCCTCTTCTCCAGGCTGAACATTCCCAGCTCCTTCAGCCTCTCCTCATAAGGCCTGTGCTCCAGACCCCTCACCAGCTTTGTTGCCCTTCTTTGAACATGTTCCAGGGCCTCAATGTCTTTCTTGCAGCAAGGGGCCCAAAACTGGACACAGCACTCAAGGTGCGGCCTCACCAGTGCTGAGTACACTGCTCCTGCTGGTAACGCTGTTTCTGATGCAAGCCAGGATGCCGTTGGCCTTCTTGGCCACCTGGGCACACTGCTGGCTCATGTTCAGCCAAGCATCAATCAATACCCCCAGGTCCATTTCCTCTACACAGTCTTCCAGCCACTCCGCCCCAAGCCTGTAGCGCTGCCTGAGGTTGCTGTAGCCGAAGTGCAGGACGCGGCATTTGGTCTTGTTGAACCTCATCCCATTGGCTTCAGCCCAGCTCTCCAGCCTGTCCAGATCCCTCTGTAGGGCCTCGCTACCCACAGGCAGATCCACACTCCCAGCCAATTTGGTGTCATCTGCAAACTTAGTGAGGGTGCACTCAATGCCCTCATCCAGGTCATCAATAAAGATACTGAAGAGGACAGGCCCCAGCACCGACCCCTGGGGAACACCACTCGTGACCGGTCGCCAGCTGGATTTAACTCCATTCACCACCACGATTACCTCTCCTGGGTCACCGTACTCTGCTTGGGGTTACTTGGAGCTCTGTGCCCTGCCTGTATATATTCTTTGACTGTATACCTCCAGTTAAACACATTTTGAATGTCTGGTTTAGTCAAAGAGCAGAATCTCCTGCTAGGAGATCCCCAGCACAGGATAAGAGTGGGGAGGAGCCGTGTGCCTCCTGCTGCTCAGGTATACATCATGAGCATCTTTTCAACATCCTGACAAAAGAGAAATCTCTCCCCAAGGGAGTCCTGCACAGACTTGACGAAAGGCATTATTTTTCTCTCTCCTACATGGGACTTTGAGGAATTAATGGAAGAGCACCCAGCAGGGACCCACCTCGGCCTGCAGGCGGCCCCGCAGCACCTCGGGTCTGTAGGCCAGCGCAGCTGGCGGGCCGATGGAGGGCAGCGTGCGCAGCGGCTGTGCCAGCAGCTCCACAAAGTCCTCTAGGAACTGGGACGGGGAAAGAGTGTGGAGTCCTAATTTTGTTCAAGGAAAAACCATTAGGCATAAATGCATCGCTGTAAGAACTGAGTAGTCTTTACCTCCGTGGCACACACGATGTCCGGTCTGCTGTGCTCTACCGGTGGAGCTGCAGGCAAGAGCAATGCTGAGAGCTGCTGCGCAGCACAGCCACCTTCCTTGAGGCCTTCTGTGGCCCACTGGGGCTGCCCGGGGACTGTGCCGAGCCGCAGCAGCTCAGGGGAGGCCTGCTGCTCAGGGCCAGGGACGCAGTACCTGTCTGGCATCACTACACCTGGGGGAACATTCCCTGCTCCTGTGGTGCTGAGGAGCAGGGAGGGCACTGGTTTCTGCATCTCTAGGTGCAGCCCATGCTGCGTGTGTGCAAGGAGGGGCTTCAGCCTCTGAGGAAGCAGGGAATATCTCTGGTTGGGCATCTGCCACTGCCCGCCTAAATCCTTCTTTTCAGAAAATAGGAAAAAATTAGAATGTGTATTTGGATGGGATGGGGTGATGTTCCTGCCTGCCTGAGCTGTGGGGGCTGCGGGGAACGTGCCGGGGCAGGGAGTGGAATGCAGTGCTGTGGAGCTGTGTAGGCAGTCAGAGGGCTGATGGATGTGGCTGCTGGTTTGTGTGAATCTTGTGGAACTGCAGTTTAAGGAGATGCAGTTACCGTCCTCTGCAATCAAACTGTGCCATGGAGCGTGACCACGCACAGAGTCCCCGAGGAGCTGCCTGTCCCCACAGAGGCCTGCCTGGCACTGAAGGGAAGCAGGGGCTGCTCAAGGTGATGCCCAGAGGGGCAGGGACCAAGCAGAAGCTGGCACTGCTGTGTTCCTGCTGCCTCGGCCAGCGAGTGGGGCCGGCTGCTGAGCCCCAGGCTGTGCAGCTCAGCTGGGCAGGAGGAGGAAAAGGGCGTCTGTGTTGTGAGCTGTTTTCCAAGGTCCCGAAGTGCCTCTCCCAGGGGTCCATCGCTCTGTGCCACGGGCTGGCAGGGTTTCCCCCCACCCGGCGCTCTGTCCCGCAGCTGTGCCGGGCTCAATGAGGGAGCTGCGGGCAGGGCAGCCAGCACGGCCCGCCGGCTGTTCTTACGTGGCTCTCTGCAGGCACGGTCCTGGAGCCAGCTCGCTTCTGTCTGCTGCGACGGCGACCTTCCCGGTGGCTTTTGTGCGGCACTGGCACCGACACCGTCTGGCACTTCCGTGTCCATTCCCTGAGACAGAAATTCGCGTGTTAGTCCTGTGCAACGACTCCAAAGCAACTGCCTTGGAAGAATATCGCGTTACACGAAACTTTTCCCAACGTATGCGATCAGAAAGGCGGGCAGTGCGCGCGCGGAGGTGCGGCTCGGCCCCGGCTCTCTGCCGAGAGGGGTGGATGCGCAGGGAGCTCTCCGGGCGGATGGCTGCTCGGCCCCCCGCTGTTACCCGCCTCCTCCGTCCGCCGGCGGCCCGAGCAGCTCCCGCCCGGTCCCGCTCGGTCTCGGCCGTTGCTGCGCCGCGTGCGGTCTCCGTGGCGACGCGGGGCGGTGGCACAGCGCGTGGTGCGGGGAGGCCGCGGGGAGGCCGCGGGGACGCACGGGACGGTGCTGCGCGCCTGCGCGGGGCGGAGGTCCGCGCGGCTCCCGCGTTGGTGTTCAGAGCCGAGGTGCTCTTAGGAAGAGCTGCCAGCGATGCGTCCCGTCAATGGAAAAACCCTTCCTGGGCACCGCTCCTGCTGCGGGTATCGCCCGGGGCCCCGAGATGAGCCAGGACGGAGGCGGTGGTGAGGCTGCGCTGGGATGGCCGGTGCTGCCACGATGCGTGCCAGGCCTGCTGGTGTTGCCGTGACTGGGGATGTTGGTGCTGCCGTGACGTGGGGGTGGCTGGTGACGCAGAGCTGTCTCCCCGCTGGCACGGCCAGCCCTGGGGCAGCTCCACCAGCACTGGTGTTGCTGGTCACCACGGGTCGATTTTTACTTGGGTGCATTTCTGTCTGTTCCTAAGTCAGGTGGCTTTGTTTGTGATCGGTAGTTTTGTAAACAAACCCGGGGCAGTCCCAGTGATGTTTTTGAGTATGGTGAGAAAGTTCCATAACCCCACGGGTGTGCGGCTGCCCGGTACCAGCACCTGCCTGCCTTCTGTGGCCTTGGATGGTGCCAGCAGGGGAGCCTGGAGCACCTGGGCCGGATGTCAGAACCAGTGCTGCCGGAGCAACTGCTGGGCTAATGGGGCAACACATCACTTCTTGGCTGTACCACCTGAGGTACACCTTCTCCTAAATTCAGTTTAATCAGTTATAGGAAAAGATACTGCATGTTGCGGGGTTTGGTTTGGTTTTTTGCCTTTGTTTTTTTGTGAAGTATAATACAAGTTTCTGTTCCATCAGAGGAACTGAATGGTGGAGGAAATGGCAGTGAAATAACGTTGAATTATCTGATGTGGGTTACAGGCAGCATTGGGGTAATTAATTCCATGTTGTGAATCCCGCTGTAACGATGACTTGCTTCAGAGTGTTGTTTTACACAAAAAGCTGTTAAGACCCAAAACAAATTTTCGGTAAGAAAAATTGTTTTCCACGATAAATGCTACTGAGGTATGGGAAAATGAATTAAACTTTTGGGAAATCGTGCTTCATCTGGCCTGCTAAAAGCACAGGTGTTAATTCCCATCAGAGCCAGGGCCTGAGTTTGATCCTGCTTAAGCAGGAGTAAATGAGTTCGCTCGGCCAGTGCTGGAGTTCTGCCAGCGCAGTGCAAATGAGATCCAATATGGCATCTTATGGGAACTGGATACGAAAAGATTAGAGTCATTCCTTGGGAGGGTTTTTCCACAACCACTTCTGAATTCTCAAGGACAGGACGAGCCTCCCCTCTCTGATGCTTTCCCTGTATTTCTCTGGTGCCTTTCTGTGGACGGCTGCCCAGCACTGCCTGGCATTTGCATGGTGCTTTGCGCTGCAGCTCCAGAGATCTCTTCCCTGAACACGCGTGGCTGGGAGCAGCGCTCCTCCTTGGGTATTACTTTACGTTTATTCACACCAAGCTCCATCTGCCCTTTTACATGTAGTTTTCCACTGCTGAAAGGCTTACCGCCTCCAGGTAACTCAGCTGTGTGTCAGCTCACAGCACAGTGGCTCTAATTGGCACCTCACTGATCAGCCAAGACGTGCAGAGATCGTGGTTTTTGTGAGTGACTCCCAGAGAAGGCTCCGATTAGCAGAGTGGGACCTGCAGGCAGCTCCAGCTCCCAAGGCATGCTGGTTTCAGTGTGGGTCTCCCAGCAGCAGCCCCACGTGCCCCCCAGCCGCAGGGCTGGCAGTGGGACCTGGCAGCAGCCACCACGCGCAGCAGGACAGCATGCAGCACGGTGTTGTTTTTGCAGAATATTTATTACAAAATAAAAGTAAATATGGCAACAAAAGTTAAATAGCAAATGACATGACGCTGGCCATGAAGCTCTTGCTGTATTATTCTGATCTTTTACAATGACCAAGTATGTCTCCAAGGGAAGCTGCACGTGGACAGCCTGAATATATTTCTGTATTGTTGGCTCTAGCTATCTGGGAATATTATGCTGTGTGCCCCCTGCCTTCACCAGGACCTGGCTGTGAGCAGCTGTGCTATGTGCAGGGCTCCCTTGTGTCCCTCACACGGACCAGAGCCAGTGATTCCCTCTGAGACCTGCTGGGCTTCACCCCAGCCCTCCCTCCCCCCTCTTCTTTTAAAAAGGCAGCAAATGATCCAGCGCCCATCCTTTTAAATAAGGCAGCAGGAAATGGAGTAGCAACGCTGAAGTACCTATTGATATGCCTTGAGCCTTATCTCTTATGATAAGCTGCTTGGATTTCCTTCTTTTCCCACCTACTAAGGACTCCTGAAGTTCACCGGTGAGAGCAAGTCTGTTTTCCTGCTTGAAAGGGCTTCTAGGTGCACTCTAAACAGGAATGCAGTCCTTTACATTTCTCAAGCTACGTGTCCAATGGAAGCACTCTTTCTTTAAATTAATTACATTTAAAAAGGTGTCTGTGTATGGGGAAAATCTTCCTAAGGCACCCAAGAATTTAGAAAACCTCTCCTCACTTATATTACTTACAGGACACACTTGTTCCTCTTCTCTCCAAACTTAAAAACGTTGGCTAGTTAGGAACCTTAACTTACACAACGACATAGCAGAATAGCATCCAAAAAACCCAGAACAGAAAGAAAATTCTCAGTAACGTAAAGCACTGTGCCCAGACTGCCGACGTTTTGCTAACTACACACATAAATCACGGACAACACGTGGAAATGGTCACATTAATTCCAAGGTTCCCATTGTCAGCAAAAAGGTGTGCTATAGCGGTATCAAAAACGAGGCAGTCACTGTTGACTATGGCAGCATTCACCCCGTCGTGGATGGAGCGCGGGGTGGCCTCCCAGGTCAGTCTGCGCCGGTTGCCGTTCAGCTCCAGTCTGTATGCAAAGTTCTCTGCTTGCTTACGGGTGCCAATAAGCAGCACGATAGCAAAAAACTGCTGGTGACCTTCGTACTTCTCTTGTTTCTCCAACACCAGCATGAAGTGGTGACCAAAGCACGACTGCATCATCACCCAGTCAACAGCACCTGGCAGGTTAATGTCTGTGGCAAGAAAAACGATGTCTTCTCCCTGAAGGGTGGTAATGCTTTTGTGGGCGTGCATGAGGTGGGACATGACGGCTTCCAGGGATCCCTGCCACTTGCAGGAGGCACCGGGGCACGGGCAGGAGTAGGGCCGATACTCACAGATGTCTTCGTGTTCTGGCTTTTCTGTGTGGTGGAGTGTCAGCGAGCAGCCCGTCGTGGCATACTGGGAAAAGAGCAAACATAATCCGTCAGGAGCCACCCAGCGTGAGTGCTCACTGCCCCCACCTGCGACCAACCAGAACTCTCATTTTCACTGCGAATCTTATGTGAGACGGCTCTATTTAGTGCTGGATTCAGAGCTGGGCTTATTTTTGTTTCCTCTTAAAAACAGGTTCTTCCTGTACTTTGCAGCTGTTGGTTTTTGTTTGCTTTTTAAATGCAAGCACTTAGATGAAATGGACCACGAGGCTGAGTTGTAGATCATCTGCTGTTGCAGTTAGACCTGAACAGCCCCCATCAGCTGAAGTGGTCCTGGCATGGATTTTTCTTCTCTTTAAAAAGAACACAGGATGCCAGTTTCAGCAAACAGCTACTGCAACGGCATACTTTTAATAAGCATGCCTAATTATCATCACAGAGCAGACATACTTCCATTACACTCAAACCCACGATCCCAAGTTTTAGCACTGCGGTTATGAAGAGTAGGAAGAGAGATGTTGATTTTTCACTGAGCACGGAGCTAATCACAAGTGAGCACCGCGTGACTGCTCTTAATGTCATCGGGCACCTCCGAAGACTAATCTGCTTTAAACAAACAGGGACGCTTTTCCTTTTCAACACTGAGTTGCTGTCTGCACCGAACACATTGCTTCCTCACTACCTCTAAGCAGAGACACGTCTTTTGCTCTTGCCAGGAGCACAGCTCCCCCAGTCTGCAGACAGCTGTAGAGATTTCTGCAACTCTGCTCATGCGGTCCCGCCGTCACAGCCTGCGTGTGGCTGCCTACAGGAGGTAGGATGCTTCTCTGGGTCAGGGATTCTGCTCTGAGACTGAAGGTGAGAGAATGTTTGAAGTAACTAAACAATATTTGGGGAAACACACGTCTGGATAGACTTTTTTTTTTTAAAGTTCAACTAAGCAAAGTCCGAATTCACCAAAGTTTAATGGCGTGTTTTGGGGTTAAATGCAAGCACAATTAGTTTCAGCTCAAAGAGTGAAATGCTTGAGATGCAGAATGCCACCGTCCTCTACTGCAGCCAAATCACCCACACTGCAACACAGTGCTACAACTGCTGGGACAGAAACGAGACCTTGTGCTTCTACAGGAGCTTGCTTTATAAAGCCAGAACGTGTGCTCTGCTGCTTAATCCTCTGCTACAGGATTTATCCACGTGTGAGCAGGAGCGCAGAGGTGTGCTGCGGTGCAACAAGGGCTCCTCCTGCTGCAGGCAGAAACTCACCATGCAGAGCATGGCTCCCTGCTGCTGGACTCGATGCTTCCACTCTCACTGTTCTGCTGTTTTCGCCCTACTTTCATACCCCTGTTGGCACTTCAATCACTTTGCATTGTGCTCTCAGTCTGACCCTGTTAGAAAAGCAGTAACATGTAAGCTGCTGGACGGGCAAAACCAAACATCTGCATAGAGTGTCAGCCCGTATCAGAAAGTGGTGAACACACAAGGAAGAGAGCTGAGGAAATAGCTGTGTTTTTTCCCTCCGCTGTGACCTACCTCCTTTTGTTTGCTCCTGAACACACGGCAGCTAGTTTTGTTTGGTGAGCAGGAGATTGCGAACAGATTCACAGCATGCTCTGGGTTTGTAAGGGGCTCTTACAGATCTTCTGGGAACAGAGAAAACTTGCTGCTTTCATGCTGTTTGGCACGTCGTTGATATTTACTGTACCCTCATTCAAACCAAAGAGCCTGTTGGTCTTTCCCTGCGTGCAGGTTATATGATATTGCCCATCTCACTGATGGCTCTACCTTTTCCACTTCTACTGTGTCCTTCCTGAGGCAGGAGAGCAGGGCTGCACGTGGTGCAGGCAGTGCTGGTGCACCACAAACACCTGAGCTGATGTGCCTGCTTTGTGCTTTTCCATTGCCTTTCTCCCACTCCTAGCGTTCCACTTGTACGAGTACTTTTCTTCACAGTACTATTTAGCACCACATTCACCGTCCTGAGAGGAAGCAGGCAGCCCTGAAGCCATCACCACATAATGACTTAGCATTCCATGTTGTTGCTATGTATGTCACTTCACTCGCGTTACCCCGGACTTCCCTTTACAGGTTATCTGAAAGCATTCTGAAAACATCTGCCAAGCTTGAAGGTGTTCAGCAGAGCCAGGTCAGTGAATGAAGACAGGCTGCATATAGGATTAAAGCAACTTGTCTGAAGCTGCAAGGGAAATATGCATCAGAGCTGGGAATGAAGTGCCGAGTCCAAATCCCTGCCCTGCTGTGGGCAGCAGGCTCTCCCCTCCCAGCAGCACGGCATAGCAGCAGCGGTCCAAGGCCTCAGAGTGCCCCTCCCCACACCCTGCCGCCTGTCTGAAGGGGGCAGCGCTCAGCCTGATGCTACTGGAGACTTTTCAATGGATATGCAACCTCACTAAGCCTACTGGTTTCACAAGCAAAACATTACCACTGGATGTGGAAAGGCTTTCACATCTTGCCTTCAGAGCAAAACATAAAGAGTACGATGAAATGAATTCTCACTGGATTTCCTTTTCTTCAGAAGAATCAGAACTACATGAAGGTTCAGAAATGTGGCAGCACCTCCAGGCAGAGGTGACTACGTTAAAGGATCTCAGAAGAAGGACCCTCCTCAGGGGTGGTACGCCTAACCCTGTCCCAGCTCTCAGGATGCAGAGCATCGCTGCTCCTATGGAAGCTGGGAAGAGTGAGGTTTCTTTTCCCAAAGACGAAGCCCTGTGTTTCACCCTACATCCACATTAAGTCAGCTTCAGAGCACATTTACAGAGCACATTTACCACTTGCACTTATTTAAAAGATGAGAGAAAACGACGAGTTGTTTTTGTTACATCTTAAATAGGAGCAGGGCTGTGAGCGGAGAGAAAGGGGGTCCCCCCCATCCCAACACCCCATCCGCTCACCTTGCAGGGGAAGAGCACGGCCGAGGCCACCTTCTCCATGGCCAGGTTCCTGATGCTGGGGGTCAGCGAGCCCCGGCAGGTGGGGCAGAGGCTCAGCTTCTGCCGGCATTGCTTGCAGACCAGGTGCCCGGCCTGGCACTGCAGGATGGGCGGCAGCACATAGTCAAAGCACACGGGGCACTCGAACAGCGAGGTCAGCTCGTGGTGCTGCGGGGACACCGGGCCGCCCGGCCCGGAGAGGACGGCGGCGGCCGCGGGCACCGCGGAGGAACCGGCGCCGGACGCGGCGATGGTGGCGGCGGCGGGAGCGGGCGCGGCGGCGGCCGGGGCGGTGGCGTGCGGCGGAGGCTGCTTGCCGCAGGCTTTGCTAGCGCCCGGCCCGGCGGAGGACGGGCGGCTCATGGCGCCGCGCAGCCGCCACCATCGGGCCGCGGCCCTCGGGACCCGACGCACCCGCCCGGAACGCGCCGCTGACGCAAGAGGTGGCCACGCGCAGCCTCCGCCCCGGCCCCGCCGCAACGAGCATGCTCCGGGCGGCGGGCGGGGCGGGACGGAGGGGGCTGCAGGAGTTGAGGACCGCCGCGCCCACGGCCGCGCTGCCAGGACGGAGCGGGCGCGTCTCGGGTGCGGCCAGCGGCGGCCGGTGCCGGGACTCCGCGCCCCGCCCCGCCCCGCCCGTTACCCCGCGATGCCGTGCGGGAACGCGGCTCCGTCTGCCGGGCCCGGCCGCGGCGCGGGGGGCCGTCCGGGGGCTGCGGTAACCGAAGGCGGTGCGCTCCGGGTCCGGCCGCGCTGGGAGGAAGGAGCGCCGGTGGCGCTGATGCCCCCCGCGGGGCCGAGAAAGCCCACCGGGCGCCGTTATCCGCGTGGTCTCGGGCCCGAACCCGGCCTGCCCGTGCCGGCCCTCGTGCGGACCGCTGAGCCGCCGTGCTGAGCGCGAGCAGCGGCGGAGGAGCGCGGTTCCTCGCGCGGACGCGTGCGTGAGAGCGGTGCTGGCGCGGGGAGCGCCGAACTGAGACGGAGAGATGAGAGATGTGTCCGTACGAGAACGGGCTAGTGCTGCAGCGCTGCTTTGGTGTGGAGGTCGGGTAAAAGAAGTGGGGTTGTTTTCATCCCCCGCGTAAAAGAATGTTGAAAATAAAGCACCGTTTTAAACGCGTTCTGTTTTGGTAACGGAGAATTGAGGACAGCCCGAGGGTGGGAATGTCCCCGCGTCCCTTTCATTTGCCAGCAGGGCTGAAGAAGGCAGAGCCGGGGCTGAAGCTGCGTCCTGCCGTGCCGGCTGCCTCGCTGTACTTGCGCGGGGTTGGATGCGGTTCTGGGCGCACAAAGCGCTGCGTGGTGCCGCTGGGCAGCGCAGCAGACGGGGCGGCCACGAACAGAGCTGTGGTTTGAATTTCCCGTCAGCGAATTGGGCAGATGACATACAGCATTTTCCCAAAAGTTCTGCTTGTGACTTGACGCTTCTTTCCCTTAAATGAGCAACGCTTTCCTCCGAGGTGTGGCAGCACTTCCCAGGATAGCGCTGTTATCGCTCCTCAGGCGGGCGCCGCGTGTGACTCATCGGTGGCTGTAGGCCCCGCGAGGAGTTCCATTAAGGCACTGCCCGTGCTCTCATTAAAAGAAGGTGCAGTGTTAGCGCAGTTCTGCTTTTTTCTTCCTTGTGAGGCACCACCGGGCCTTGCAAGATGACGCAGTCCAAGGTACCGGAGAACAATCCTTTGTCTGCAGTTCTGTTTTCATTTTTCCTTTGGCGTTTGGAGAAACCACTCAGTGATGCGCAGTGCATTCAGGCACAGTGAAGGTCGTGTCCATGGTAAGGCCAAAACAAGCCGGAGTGTGGGGTGAGCCGCCCTGTGCTCCATCCTCTTTTGAGTTACGTGGCCAACAAAGGCTGCAGAACCATTCAGGCTTCAGAAGCTTTTCCTCTGTCATTCTTGAGAGTCTTTGCCATAGGTGTGCAAGTGCTTCTTCGGAGCTTTGAGAACGAAGATGTAGATCTCTCTACATCCCAGGGTGCTGAGGCCTTTTCTGATCCCTACCCCCAAACAATTGGAACGTAACAGTGGAGTGGGGCAGACAGAAATCAGCGGTTTCTGAACGTGGTGGTGTGTGTGCTTGTCCAGCCTGGGAGAAACCCGCGTGGGGCTGTGGGCTGTGGGGCAGGGGGGTCCCCAGCACAGCTCTGTGTGTGTGTCCTTTTGTTTCAAAGCAGAAGATCTCATACGCACACGCTGATGTTCCAACCATGACCTTCTGATCACCGCTCATTAAGCTTCCCCCAGTCCGTGACATTCTGGCAGTTCCCCGTTTTTGCCCGTGGAAGGACCGTCCTGCTGGTTCTGGGATCTGTTTGTTGCGCATCCTGCGGTACGGGAAAGAGCAACCACAGCGGCCTTTTCTCAGGCCTGGAATAGACTGGAACGAGGTGGGTGTTTATACCCAAAAGAAACGTGGTTTTCCTGCGCTTTCCATGGAGTAGTTTTAAAATACTTTATATGTATCTTTATGTGCTAGAATGTGGCTATTCCACTCTTTTCTTTGTGCCCCTCTCCTCCCCCAGGTGCGGAGCTGCCACTTGCCATGAGGCTCCGATACTCGCTGTCTGACTCACACGAGGTGCCGTGCTGTGCTGTGAGTTTCACCCACACATCTGGCTTTGTTTCCCACATGCCTCACCGAGGCTCAGGACAGTTTCTCAGGCAGCCCCCACCCCACCTATCCCCGTGTGTCCGACAGCACCCCGGTGTGTGGGCTGTGCCGGGTCTGTGCGTCTTCTGCAAAGACGTTTTTGGGCTAGAAATGAAAATCTGCAGCCGAGATCTGTTATGAGTGTGGGGCTCTGTGAGGTGTCGGAGCTGCTGAGCTCTCATCTGTGTTTTTTTGTTTGCTTTTTCCAGCCAAGTTTAACCAACAGCTGGACTGCTGTTATCGCTTCTTATTTTTAAAGCATCTGTAAGTGTGCTGTTAGCTTGCAGAAAGGGCTTCCTTTTCACCGAGGGGAACTTGCATCTTAAATTTAGCCTTGCACTGCATGGAGGTTATGGACAGGTGGAGAGAGGCAGGGGGAGGAAGGGTGAGGCCCCAAGGGAGACAGTGGGGCTGCTTCCTCAGTCTGGTGCAGCACGTTTCTGTTCCTGTTTCTTTAGAATCCATGCGTGCATTCAGTGCAGCTGTGTATGCAGGACGTGGCATTGGGGCCCAGCACTGCCAGCTGTGCTCTGACCACTGCCGGTGTGCCAGCAGGCAGCTGCTGCACTGACCTGGAACACAGCTCTGGCCGGTGTCCTTTGGCACCTTCATGGGAACCCATTTAGTTGGCACTACCACACAGCATGCCTGGCCGTGCAGCACACCCCTCAGTGCTGGTCAGTCAAGCCTGATTGGCATTTATTTCATGGCTCTGTTCGTGCTTTATTAATCCATCGTTTGCCTGAGCACATGCCAGTATTCCTCAAGTAGAATAAGTATGCTCTGTTTAGCATGAACACTGACTTCCTTACCTTGTCAAGGTGTTCTCAAGTATGAATAAGCTGACCTGCCTTAAAAGCCACCCTGGGCTGCCCTGGGCTGCGGTGTGGTTCCTCCCCACGCATGGCAGCACCAGACATGACTCACCGGGGCTCTGCCTGCCCTGCCCCAGCTCTGCCTGTCCTGGTACAGCTGCCACTGCACAGCCCCAGCAGGGACAGCCTGCTGGTGGGCACTGGGCTGTGACCTGCTGGTGGGCACTGGCAGAGCTTTGACCTGAGCAGAAATGGCAGGAGGGGAGCTGGGAGCAGTGCAGAGCCCTGCAGAGCTCCTGTCCTGCCCCAGCACCACTGCAGGCTGGTTCTGACTGCCCTCTTTTTTTCCTTTTTTTTTTTCATGCAGAGGTCTGAATCTCTGGGTAGCTAGCAGGAAGGTTTATTGTTCTCTAGACAGCTATCATTACAGCACACATTTTTGGTATGACTAACAGCTTTTTCTGGTGAGGTCTAAAAAAGGAAGCAGAGGACAGTCTGTAACATGGTGGTGCGCATGGCCTGCATGGTGGGAACGCAGCACCGGGCTGCCTGTGGGACGCCGTGGGTCAGGGCTGTGCTTGCCATGGGGCAGCAGGAGAGGGCCGGGTATGGAGGGCTGGGAGCAAACCTTGGTCGTTGCAAGCGGTGGAACTGGATGCTCACACTGGGCCAAATGATTTTGATACATACAGTATTGTCAGTGCTTAATATTGTTTAACCTCTCACCGTGGTCAGCACTTTCACGACACACTTTTATTTCTTGAACATCTCTGCCTGGGAGGAAATGACCACGTTGCCATGCTGCTTCCTCTCCCCTGCCAGCTCCAGTTGAGGGCTGTGGCAGTGCCAGCAATGGCCCTGTTTCTGGTGCTGGTGGTGGTGCTGGGGTGGGGGGCAGCTTAGAAGAAGGGCTGTGTGCCATTCCATCTGACAGCTGCCCCTGGCCACTTGGTCCTGATGGCCATCTCCAGCGACGGAGCCTTCCTCCTTGGGCTGCTCGCAGCCTCGCAGCGGCCCTCTTCCCAGTGATGCGAGTGGGTATCTGAAAATGAAACACACCTGAAGGTGTGTGGGGCTCTGGGGGAATGCGGGTGCCCGGAGGGACTTCGATCGTGGGTGGGAAAATACAGATGTGTGCTGTATGTGTGCATCCATGTGTGGGTGCCATGCAGCATGGGCTGTGTGTGGGGCTGGACATGCAGAGCTGTGCACACGTGCAGTCCTGCACACATCTGTACGTGACACAGCACAGTGCTCTGGGCGGGTTGGGCACACACCTATGGTCAGGTGGGCTGTTCTCGTCTGCCTGTGCTGCCCGTTGTAGAAGTACAGGTGAAAGATGTGCTCCATCTTCCAGTCAGACAGGAGCAGCTGGTTGGTGCTGAAAAGGACACTGTAAGTCCCGTTGATGCTGCACAGCCAGATAGGGAACTTGGGAGTTTTGAGGATGCTGCCAACCTAGGGGCAGAATGGTGGGTGGGCATTCAGCACTGCCAGCGCTCCTCAGGAGTGTCGGCTCTGCTGTGCCAGATTCAGGGTGCCCTGCAGTCGTTTGCCCTTATTGTATCTGTGCGATGGTCACGCGTGGCAGGCAGTGAGCCACAGCAGCCCTGGCCAGGGGTCCTGAGCCAGCAGCCCCGGGGATGCCGTGGCTCTGGGGCCCCATGCCCGGCCCCAAGTGCCTCTGCCAGGATGGGGTCAGGGCAGGCGGGTGGATGAATGGCTCAGCCCTCACCGCCCGCCTGGAGACAAAGCTGCATGGCGTCGGCCAGCGGAAAGCCTTGCCTAAAGGATGTGAAGGCCGTGTTGGTGCTGGGAGCCCGGGGCACGCCTCCAGATGCACGGGGAGGCAAAACGCGAGATGGGAAATCGCCACTGCATCACCTGCCGTGGGATTCGGGCCGGGAATGGGACGCGGGGCCGGGTTTGGCGGGGCTCACCGGGGACAGGCGGCGCTCGGCCTCCTCACCGCCCCAGCGCAGGAAGCCCACCTCGCTGCGCCGCCCGGGCTGTGCGCTGCCCGCCAGGACGAGCAGGAGCGCTGCCTGCGGGAGGAGCCGCTGTCAGCGCGGAGCTGCGCGACCCACGCACAGCGCTGCTGCACGGCCTTCCCGCCGCCACCCCCACGGCCCTCACGCAGAGCCCACCCTCTTTGTCTGATGGACAAGCGGGGCGCTTTCCTAAATCAGACGTAGGTGATATCGGTAGGAAGTATGTTGGCAAATCGGGCTGATCCTACCTGCGTACAGACGACATTTCCAGAGCTGCATTCTAACAGCTGTGCCGTTGTGCCACCCAGCTCCTCCCGGACCCTGTGCAGCCAAACGCAGAGCACTGCTGTCCCACGTCAGTGATGGTGGGAGCTGCGTGCATCACGTGTGAGCAATAAGGAAAGCGGGAAGAAATGCCACAGGATCGTTTTGTTTTCTTTTTTCACTGTCGCGGCAGCAGTACCCCAATGCAGCGGTCTCGTGCTCCACCTGAGCTCCTGTATTTCTGGCCTTAGTTCTATTAAAGTTCAAATTTAGGATCGGATTCAGACCTTCTGCAGTGCAGCTGTTGTTGAAAGCCTCCAATTACACCCAAGTTTAACCTGAGCACAACTGCTTGCAGTAGCACTGCAATTTTTGCTGAGCAGTGGTCGCAGTGTCACGTGGGTGTGACACAGGCACAGCTCAGCTGATCTGCGGTGTCTTTGTGCAAATCCTTTTACATCACTTTGAGAAAGATTCTATCAGTTTCCTCTGCTAACACAGTGATGCTTTTGTGATTTTTCCAAGTTCATCAGCATAGCTATGATTTTGGCTATCCGTGGGATAGCAACGCACTGTGGGAGTGCGTTGCTCCTCCTTTGTGTGCAGCTGGAGCTGCCCATGGAGCTGCACGTGGAGTGAGTGGCACACGGAGCTGCACACAGAGCTGCACGCCTGCCTCTCTCTGCTGCTCCCTCCCTGCTGCTGCCAGTCGTGTCAGCACGAGCGCACACTGTAATGCTGTGTGACGGCAGCACCTTTCTCCTCAGCACACAGACAGCTGCTCCTCATTAGGCCAGGACAAAGCATTTAAGTAATGGAAGAAAAGGACCACTTGGTCCATGTAAACAGAGGAAAATGGCAAAGATAATTTTAAAAAGAAAGATACCTTTCCAGCGTCCTGGAGAAAAGTAAACTGTATACAAACAGGATCAGTCCGTGACTTCCTTCATCTCTGAACTGGAGAAAAGAAAGAAGTAATCAGGGAGGAAATTACGGTGGCTATGTGATGCTTAATTAAAGCAAATCCTCTGCTTAAATGCAATGCCAGGTAAATACGCTGAGCCGAGTGAACGGGGTGTTACTCTGGGAAGGCTTTGCTACAGTTTTGCTGATTAAAATCAGATGAAATAAAAGAAACTTCCAGTTCTTGGCCAACCTGTTTTTGCATGTTTTTCCAGGTTTTGGCTAAAGGTACAAGAAACCTGTTTGAACCAAGTACAAACTGTTGCCCATTTGCCAAGAAAAAAAAACAACTCAGAAAGGAGGTGATATTCCATACATACGCAGCCAATATGGTCAAAGATGAACTCCTGAGCTGCTGCTTTCTCAGGGAACTCGAACAGGTGGATCTGTAGGGCAGGAGCGTGAGGTGAGGAACCACAAAGGAGGTGGTACATCCAGAAGTGGAACTTTTCAGCTCAGTGTTTCCAAATGAAAGGCAAACACAGGGACCCACGCTGACCCTTCGTGAACAGCAGAGTTCAGTTTTATGCAAACAGTTAACAGATAGAAGTTAAGGAAAGGCTTTAAGTCAACTTGTTCCTTCTTCTACCCAGAGAAGAAAGACCAGAGTTAAACAGATGAGCTCTACAAAGAAGTCATGCCTTCACAAGGAGGCAGGAACACCTGCCGAGCTCCACCTGGACGTGGCTCCGATGTTCTTAGGTTATGCAGTGCACTGTAAGGTAGGAGCAGGCTAATGAGATGTTTCTGGTCTGTAGACAGTTCAGACCAGATGTCTTTTAAGAAGCCATATTTACAGGAAGCATTTCCATACCCACCCGCTCAGTGAAGCTGTCAGCTTTGTAGCCCGCAGGAGGGGAGCAGTGGGTGGCTGCAGTGAGGAGACAGACAGTGGCTCTCCGGCCATCCCCCGCTGCCCACAGGCTGTCCGCCAGCGCTGCAGCCAGGGCCTCTCCTTGCTCCTTCTGGCTGATTTTGCGCAGTCTGCAGTGCGGGGCAGAGCAGAGCACAGCAGACAGGTGTGGGCAGGGGCAGCAGGGGTCTATGTTCCTGTGTCCCTGCGTCCCTGTGTCCCTGTGCCCATGTCCCCATCACCTGCCTGGCCCCATACCGCCACCAGTTGTGGGTACATCCTTGAGGATGCTGAGAGTCCCCATGCCCTGAGGTGGGGCCTGACATCACACCAGAGACTGCACTGAGGCAGCAAGCCTCACTCCTACAGCAATAAAGAGGGTAAAACCTTGCCTGGGAACCAGGCACATCATTGCTGCAGGCGCAGATTTCCAGCTGCAGCTGCAAACCTGGCTATGTTCCGTCTGGTGTAACTTAGAGGCTGGTGCTGTTTTTTTAGTTCAAACAGTGCAAGGAAATGGTTTGTATATTTCCCCAGGAAGGCTCAGCTTACCTCTCCAGGTGAGTGTGTTCCGTGTTCCTTGTGAAGAGCAGGTATTTAATGATGTTTGCCTGTACAGCCATCACAATGGCTCTCGTTCCTCCCTAGAAACAAAGAAAGCAGCTGGCGGTGCCCGTGAGCCCACCCAGCACGTGGTGTAGCCCTGCAAAGCACAGCTCCGAGCCGTGCTGCTGGCTGCCCCATGGCGAGCTGTTCTGTGTTCCCCTGGTAATTCAGAAGGGCCGATGACTTCTGAGGTAAATGGGAAAGTAAATTGAAAAAGATCTGACGTGCCTAAAAAATAGGAAATCTCTGTGCGAGAAGCACCTGCAGCAGCCCCAGTGCTGTGCTGTGTGGGGCCGGGTCCCTGTGGGGCGGCCGCAATACCCGGAGTGGTGGCTGCACCCGTTTGTGTTCCATGCAGGGCAGTGAGAGGCAGGAGATGCACGAAGAGAGGTTGGCAGTGCAGGTCTGTGCCTCTCAACTGCCTGCTGCTGCAAGCGTGCAATACCACGGTGTTTCCAGCTCATGCCTGCACTGCTGCTGCGCCAGAGCAGCCATTCCGCCCAAAGCTGCCCCAACATCTGCACCGGAGCCCATCCGTCCTGCTGAGCGCTGCAGGAAGGAGCGCGGCTGTGGGTCGCACTGCAGCGTTACCTTCTCAGCCTCCAGAGCGTAGGCCAGGTCAGAGTGCGGCTCACGGAACCTGAAGTGTGCCCGTGCCCAGTCCTGGCTGAAGGTGCGGGATGCCTTCCCAAGCAGCAGCGTCTGCAGTGCCTGCAGGTAGAGAGCAGCTATGGCCCCCCATGGGCGCCTGCACCTTGGTGTGCACATCATGGTTCTGCCTGCACGCTGCCTGTGCTGCATCCTGCAGGCTGTGTTTGGCCATGGGCTGGGGCTGGGGGAGCCGTGGGGAAGGGGAACTGTGGCTCTGACCCTGAGCGAGGGCTGTTTGCCTCTCTACTGGATAGGACTTCCCTGGCTGTGGTTTGCACCACAGCTCCTGCCAGGTTTCACCTCCAGTTTCACACCCTGAGCTTTTCACTATGTTTGTGCCACACAGACACGAGGTTGGTGCTGGTACCCTCTGCCATCACCTGCAGAACACTGGTCAGGTTCTGGGGCCCAGGCACCAGGCACTGACAGTCTCAGAACTGTTTGGTATTTGATAGCAGAGAAGTGCTCTCCTGCTGCTGGGCCTCCTGCCCCTCACAGCCAGTCCCTAGGAAAGCACTGGGAGGCAGGGTCACGCCTGACATCAACCAGAGTCATGAGAATGTGTTACAGCCACGCTCTGTGGGAGTTTCATACACGAGTAATGATGGTAACTCTGTAAGCAGCAGCAGCAGCCTGTAGCCCTCACACACTGCCAGCTCTGGGTCAGGTTCCATGCTGCCCATGCTGCTCACCATTGCCATGTCCATGGGGATGGGCCACCCTGCGTGCTGTGGCTCTGCAGGTGGCACACGTGGCTCCGGGGCTCCTCTGGTGCCCACCGCTCCATGCCCACAGCCCACGGGTCCCTGTGGGGAGACAGAGCCAGTGCTGGGGGCTCCCTGCTCCAGGATCCTTCCTCCCAGCTCCCGCTCGCTGCCTGCCCTCCCTGCGCTGTGCTCAGCCCTCACTACCCTTCACCACCCGCTGCCACCTGTGGGCACAAAGCTGAGCAGCTGAACTCTCCCGCAGAGTGTTTTGGAGTGCTAACAAACCAACAGCGACTGCAGATATGTCTGCTTCAAACAGGGCGAACTCAGTCAGGTTTTGGTTACAAATGGCTGCCCTAAGAGGTGTGTGGCATTCACTTCCAAATATCTGCTACAGTCCTGAGTTGCTGCACTGTGTATGAACCACGAGGGCGTGCAGCTCAGGCACATCCGTGTCGGATAAATACACGTTTGTGCATCTCACTTCCAACTGGTTCCCATTGTTAAAAACAACTCCCACAGAAGCGAATGATTACAGCGTGGAAGAGTATTTGGACTTCAGGATGTGAACGTCCGTGCTTGTCAGCCCGAGCGCAGAGCAGGGTCCAAACACATTGTGTCGTTCTTCATTTCATAGCTCTTTTTCCCTGTGTTCTTAAATTGGCCAAAAAACTGTTAAGCGGAAGCAGAAAGGTTAATCTACGCTCTGCTCTGCTGCTCTGGTTCAGATCGGGAAAACGGCCCGTTAGAAAACATGAAGCACACACACATGTTCAGAGGGGTGTGAGCAGCTCCGTGCGGGCACCGCAGAGGGACTGCAATGTCTGGGGGGTGAGAGCACAGCGCAACCCGAGAGAGGAGCACCCACCTGGGGGGTGGTCTGACTGCCTTCCCGGCTGCAAAGGGAAAGGAAATGCACGTCAAAAGAAAACAGAGGTGTTGCTCATGCATTTGTAAATGAGAGGCAGCCAGAAGAGAACTGCAGGAGAGAAAGCGAGTAAAAGCTGCTGCTTTTAGTAATAATGTACAGCATGATATAAGTAATGATGACAACACTTCACAAGCAATCATATTAAAATTAACGACCAACTGCATTTTAGACCTCTGGAATTTAGAATGTGATAATAATGAAGCAGACTGAAAAACTCACCCACAGAAACTGAAGATTTTTCTCCATTTGTCTAGGTCTGAAATTCTGCTGGAGATCTCATCCAGAGCAGTTTGGGGCACTGTGTGCTCAGTGTGTGCAGCGTGCATTGCCTGCTCAGGTGTGCTCAGTGTGCTCAGTGCGCTCAGCCCCTCGCTCCCCCATTGGCGCCCTCTGTGTGTGCAGTGGAGGGGAGCAGAGCCAGGTGCCCACTGCACAGCCCTCATCCTCTCATCCGCCTGCTGCTGTCACATTGTGATTAAACTTTAATTAGCGTCAGACACGCTCTGTGCTCCCCGCTCAGAACCTGACCCCTGGAGGAGCCTGACTCCCACCCCAGCCAGTCTGTGTGTACTTGTAATGCTGTTCAGATGTACAGACACACCAGTGTACTATTTTTTATTGTGATAAGAAAAAATCTGAATTTTCAGGAAAACCTTCAAAATATATTTAGATATTTCTTCTCACTATGTGATTTTTTTTCCATTTAAGCACAAAACATTCCATTCTTTATTTTACAAATGCTGCTCCTTCAGAGCAGGCAGGGGCACCTGAGGTGGACACAACACTGACAGCAGCCCGAACCCCCCACCGATGGGCAGCAGTGCTGCAGAGGAGGACAATGCATGGAACACCAGGAGCAGGGAGGGTGGAAAGTTACTCCTCATTAATTGCAGCTTAGTAAACAATGCAGTGAAACATGGTAGAAATTATGTGTTAAGAAGGTACGTGTTGCACAGCCCAGGAGGGGAGCTACTCTGTAAGAAGAGGCTCAGAGGAGCGGGGCTGTGGGTGCCAAACCTCGCACAGACAGAGCCAGCAGCCAGCACTGAATGTTTTGCCATTCACTGTAAAAGTATAAAGATGGGTATCTGTGTCGGCAAGGTCAGACTGCACACCACTGCAGCTTGGGGCTCCCAGAGCCAGGCGCTGCATGCTGGGGCTGCTGCAGGTGGCTGCGAGGGGGCTGCTCATGGCACACAGCTGTGCAGGAGCCAACCTCTACAGATAACTGGGAGCTGGGCAGACCCTGCACTCCTCCTCTGCTGTGTGCCCTGAGTGGTGTCCTTGTGCAGCAGTGTTGGTAGGATGGAGCTCTTCCATGCACCTGTGGTTGATGGGTGAGCGCAGTGCATCTGGTGAGTGGCTGGAGCACCTTGCCTGACTGGGAGGTAAGGGCATGGAGGCAAATATATCCTTTTGCTCTGGGTTCCATCACCCCTTGCACTGGAGACTCTCAGGCTTTCCCTTGTCAGTGCCTGGTGTACTGTAGCATGCCTGTGCTGGCTATGGCATTTCGTCTCATTTTGTCCCTGTTTATTTGTGCTGCTTGTTGACAACTTGCTGCCTGCTGGCTAGGCAGAGCTCCTCATAGCCCCTGTGGGGCCTGTGGTGGGCGCTGCTGGGTTTGAGCTCACGTTGCTCGGCCCCTGGGTTCACCCCTCACCTTGGGGAGCAGCAGTGTGAGTTCATGTTATGTTTCTGCATGCAACTCGTCATCCTGAGGCACAAAGCTCTTACTGCATGGATTGCTCTGCAAAATGGATCTTTGGGGGAGTTAAAGATTGGGGTTTTAAAGCTTAGAGCCCTTTATGGACCTCTGTGTGAGGTGTCAGCAGGACACTCGGGGGTTGGGCCATCCCCCGCTCTCATGCTGCCTTCCCCTGCAGTTTTGTGGCAGGGCTGGTGCTAGGAGCAAGGTGAGCGCTCTCCTCCCTGCCCCGTTCCCTGCTGCCCAGTGCTGCAGGGGCTGTGCTGTGGCTCCCTGAGAGCTGCAGGGGGGTCAAGCTGTGCTGGTGATGGGAGGTGGCTGTATGGCAATCCCCTTGCTGTGCCTCTGCTCCAGATCTGTGCTGTTGAGTTCTCAATTCTTTTCACAGCAGCTGCTTTTCAAATCAGCTCTGGAGGAAAGAGAAGCAGATGCCTCAGTAAGGCTTTAATCCAAGAGAGAAAGGGTATTCTGATCTGGGTTTATCATCTAGCATGTTATCTTTTATTTACTGCTTGTGTCACACCAACAGTTATCTGAAACCTTCTCTTGTTTTTAACTTCTTTAGAAGCTGGTGCAGGTGGTGGCTGCTGAAGGTAGCAGTGATGAACACCTCTGTCCTCATGCTGTGTGATTTTAATACATCAGGTCTGCGGCACCGGTGGCTGTCCCCGAGTCCTTGGGCTTGGAGAAGGGGAACTCAAACCCGGCCAGGCGTATCAGCAGCGCGTTGAGGAAGTGCACCAGGGAGCAGGCCAGGATGATCCAGAAGGAGTCTGCAAACCGTTCACTGTGGGTCTTAAACGTGAAACTTTTCTCCTTAAAGTTAGCGATTTTCTCTGAGAGGTGGTGGATCTTCACCTCGGAGGAGAAGAGGATCATGATGAGGCAGCCGCAGGAACCTGGAAGGAGCACAAGATGCCCATCATGCCCACGCCTGCAGGAACAGCGTGGTGTGCCTGGGGCCTGTGGGCTGCTGGAACTGCCCCACAGCTGGGGGCTGGTTCCCACCAGACCTGCTGCCAACCCACCATGGGCAACATCCATGCCCTGTGCTCTGCTCTGCTGTGCACAAAGCCGTGCAGCAAAACCAGCCTCTCCTGCCTGCCCCCCATGTTCTGTTTGGTCCCTGTGCCATGGCCCCACGCTGCAGTGGATGTGTAGCCCACAGAGGGTACTCACAGGCGATGAAGCTCCACAGGTACAGCCCCACGGGGCCATGCAGTGTTTCATATGGGCTGCCGAAGGCGTTGTACAGGAAGAAGCCCATTCCCACCAGTGTGAAGATGATCAGCACCGTGCAGAAGAGAATGACGCTGACGTGGATGCTTGCAGGGATGATCTTGAGCAGGTCTGGAAAAACTAAAAGTGAAGTTACAAAATATTATAAACATTAAGCAAAGTTAATTTGGAAGTCATGTCAAGGCTTTCCTGCTAATGTGAGCTTATTGATTCAAACTGTGCTTTCCCAAGTGCAGTCTGTCGTTCCCCCCCCCCCCCCACTACTGATCTCGTTGGAGGGGTGCATGGGAAGCCCAGAAGTTCTCTTTGTGCTCCCGAAGTCACACTGAAGGTGAGTTGTAGAATCAATCATAGAATGGCCTGGGTTGAAAAGAACCACAACAATCATCTGGTTTCACCCCCCTGCCATGGGCAGGGTCACTGACTACAAGACCAGGCTGCCCAGAGCCACATCCAGCCTGGAGTCACACCTGCCGGGCTACTATCTGCATTCATTTCCTTGCACAGATCCGTATTGGCATCTCAGCTTGGTTACAACAGATGTGTGTTGTTTCTATGTCTAATCCTGTTGCAAATGGCCAGCGATCGATCCAGGGTGTGTTCCTCAGATGCTGCACTGCTCAGTGCGGTTCATTCTCCCGGCACATGCTGGGGGCTCAGTCTGGTGCTGCCTGCACTGTGCCATAGCAATGTGCTGCTGTATGGGGCTGTGCCCAGGGCACCGTGGAGCTGTGAGCTGCCCCCATGGTGGTGCCCATTGCATTTTGTCTCAAATGGTCATTACACTGCTTTGATTTATGTGAATATCCAGTGCTGTTTTTTTACCCTCGTGATTTAAGAATTTGGCTCAAAATGTTTGGTTTTGTCTGAAAATCTTAAGCAGTTAAAAGATCCGCATCTAACAACGACAGCTGGGTGAACATCAGCAAACAGCAGCGCTGGTGTGCGCCGCTCCTATGGCGGTCAGAGCTGTGGGGTGAGCGATGGTGGACGGAAGGGGGAGAGCGTGGGTGTTTCCATAATGGAAATAAAGGGAACTCCCTGTGAACATCCATCGGGAGCTGCTGCCAAGGGGAGATGTGGACACCCTGAAGATGGGGGTTCCTCTCCTGTTTCTGTGAGTAAAGGGCTTACGGGGTGCATTGTATGTGAAGCAGAAGGCCCAAAAAGCAAGGTAACACATTGAGAGGAAATGGAGACCAACTTGATATATTGATACGGAATTTAGTTCGTTAAGGAGAAGTTACTGCCCTGTGCTGGATCTTTCCCTCGGCACCTGCAGTTATAGTTTTTGTCACTACAATTTTGTGACGTACCAGGAAAAATTAATTCCAGCAGCAATGCCATCTTGCAAGAAAAGCATGCCCAGTAATGAATGAAATACTGTGTTAGTGTGCATGCCTGTGACCTTTAGAAAATGAACTGCTGACCTAGAAACTGATGAGAAGCAGCAGGAGTAAATGAGGCAGAAGGCCTTCCCCGGCTGAGCAGAGCTTGCTGGCAGAGCAAATTCATTTCACAATTAAAAGAGATGTAGTGGTCAGGGGGGAGCGCTTAGTGGAACAAACACTGAACTAAATCACTTGGCCTATTTTATATGCCATTTCTCTTAGGCACACTGGCGAGCATCACCATGCATGGCACTGCTGTGTGGCTGTGTTGCTGTCTGGGATGCATGTGGAGCTCCGAGGGCTCTGTCCCATGTGGGGAGAGGCTCCTGCAGCCCCAGGGTCTGCACACTGGCCTGTCAGTGCCCACCCTCTGCAACGACAAAGGCACATTTTGCTAAGCTGCCCAGCTATGTTTTGTTAAACATAATCCCTACTGGAGTAGCGGTGTTGGATTTGCTGTTTAATCTAAACAAAAGATGATCGGAGAACAAGTTGTAATGAAAATGTCAACGCTTTCGTGGCCAGTCAGTGAGAGCTCACAGCCTGCCCTGCAGCTCAGCCTGCAGACAAAGCACACTGCAGGCACGAGCCACGTGAGAACGTGCTGTCACTGCACAGCACAAACTTCAGCGTGCTCCTCTTGTGGATTCTGCTCGGTGCGGTGGGTGTGCGTGTAACGAACTTAGATTAGATGACACTTCTGAGCAGAGATGAAAAGTGTGCAGCTGCAGTGAGGGTAAACTTCACTGGAGTGCTTCTTTGAGCTGCTTTAGCAGATTGCTCCCAAAATGCGTTTTGTGATAACGGCGGGTGGCATGCAGGGTATACTGCAAGAGATGACTGTAGTCTGTGTTGCTACGGGCAAACTGTCTTCCCTGCATCATTCCATGGACCTTATCCTTAGAGATGAGCAGATTATGAGTATCACATGCAAAGCAGAACCGTTTTTAGCGGCCTTTGGTAAAATTTGGTATGTCGGGTACCGAGCTCCGTTTGCACATCTGTTGACTGAATGTCAGCCAGTAACAAGTGAGCAGTTTTCGATCCATACCGCAGGCTGTAAACCTCTGGCTGCTTTGTGTCAGCAGCAAAGTGCACCTGTGCCTCAGATCCTCCGTGGGATTCCTGCCAGCTTAGCTTGTCTTTCACAACAGAACAGAGGTTGCAGCGTTGGCATACACAGGAGGATGACGAAGATCAAGTGAAAAGCAAAAATACTTAAAGTGATAGCATATATAAATTTCAAATGTTGATGACTGTAATCGAAACACAGATTGCTGAAAATGTTAGTGAGCTTTGCTAGTGTCAGAAAAAAAAGGTAATTAAAAGCTGAAAGCTAAAAGACGAAGAGCAGCATTTGGCTTTAGAGCATTTTGCTCCTGTTGAGCCCCGTGAGGTACAGGGTCGGTACCTCCTGGCCCCCGAGCAGCGTTCAATTATTCAGGTGCCTCTGTTACTCACATGAGAACTGGAAGGGCCTCCCGCCGAGCCCGCACTGCCTCACTCGCTCGCCATGGAAGAGCCCATACTGGATCTCCCCGATGAACTTCTCCAGCTCTGGCCCGGTGGCGTTGACCAGCAGCGCGCCCGTCGTGCAGAGGATGGTTCCTTTCACCCACAGCTGCGTGCCGATGGCCGCTGTGGTCCCCAGGGCACACACGAAGCTGAACACCCCAGCCAGGCAGAAGAGGATTTTCTTCTGTGGGGCGGGCATGGCGGTGCGGGGGGGCTGCGCTCTCAGTGGGGGGCTGGTGTGGTGCCCATGGCTGGTGTGGTGCCCGTTGCTGGGAGGTGGTGGGAGGGTGCGCTCCTCCCCATCCCCCTGCAGCTCCTCTAACTGAGCCACAAATGGAACGGTCTGCAGGGCGATTCAGTCCATCCTCTGTGTCACTTGATAGTGAAGGAGTAAAGTAACAAGGGAACGTGTAATTCAATGAGTGCTCCACTTCCTGGCTGTCTGATTGGGCAGGCTTGGCTGCCCGCTGGGTTATTGGCCATGCAGAAAAGAAGCTTTCAGAGGGCTCTGTGTGCTGGGAATCCCTCAGAGCCAGCAGTGCCAAGCTGCTCTGCTCATTATGGCAGCTGCCCCGCTGCAGGGGAGGACAGCACGGAGCTTGGGCTGGGCTGGGTGACCCTACCTGCACCCAGTGGCACCTGTGTGCGAGCTCACCTGGCGTGGGCCCCTGGTGCCTGTCCTGTCCCTCCTGCCCCTCCTGGAGCTGATCAGCCCCACGTTTGGAGCCAACAAAGGGCTTTGTTTTTTTTTTTCCCCTTTTCAGTTCTCTGACCAGATCAATTCAGGAGTGGTTTGTTACCTGGACACCTGTCTGCAGCAGGAACGCTCCATAGAATTAAAATGAAGCAAGGCACTGTGCAGGTAAAGGATTATTTAAGCTACGCTTAAAGCTGTGCCTTTTGCTGTGATCATTGGGAGTAACCGAGAGATGGCACTGAGCTCAGTGCTGAGCAGGAGGCTGGGAGCGGTGACTGGGAACTCTTTACTTAATCAGAATGCATTGACTGTTGCCTGAAGAGGGACTGTAACATTTAGGCACAACTATCACAACAACATTGCAGTGAAAGCAAAGATGTGAGCCTATACGTATATTTCTAACAGGTTTGTGGGAAGAATTAAATGGGGGAAATACATAACCTCATTGCAATCATATTGACGATGGACTTTCTTCAAGATTCAGCTTTCTGGTGGTGTTCTCCAATGAAGCAGTAGTTTATGCCTTTGGAAGTTCCATGCTCTTACGAATGAACTGGGAATGCTCCTGAGGTATTCTGCAGCGGGAGCATTACGGGGCACAAAATATGCTGGAAGATCCCCAAAGCAATAACTGCAGGGGTCTTTCCCAAGAGTCGTTACTCTGAGGAGGCCTCCCGAGAGCAGGAAGCCGGTTCCTCTGAACAGGGCCAGCCACAACAAATCTGGGTACCCCAGCTGTCCTTCTGGAGGAGGAAGAAACTAAAGCTCCAGACCAGAATGTTTGTAGGCTCAAAAGACTGGATGTGAACCCAAGCTTCTCGCACGTCAGTCAGGAGTGCAGTGCTGGGCAGTGCGAGTCTACAGCCAGCCCTGCATCTCCAAGCTACTGACCGCCTGGGCTGACTCTGCTGGAGTACATTGCACTGCAAAGGTGCTGAGAGCACACAGCGTGTAAAACACGGGGAATCAGCACGGCACAAGGAGTGAAGCACAAGAGGAAGCAACTGTCAGATATTCTGCTTTACCGAAATCTTTGGAAGATGGAGATGTGTGTTTAAATACATCCAGATGTGCTTGACAAAGCCTCAGGAATAAAACCCAATGACCCTCTCTTTTCCTGCCCTTGGCAATAGTAACCTCATAGTTAACTCGTTGAGTACTGTTATTAGGTGTATTCAGAACTGTTTGCAACTCGCTGTCTGACCGTGTGTTTCTAAAATACATTGTGTGTGTGCGCTGTCCTGAGGATGCAGCACGAGGCTTTGGTAAAAGCAGTGGATCGAAAGGGGAAAAACAGCTTCCGTGCTTACTTTTACAACGCTGATGCAGTAACGCAGCTGTGCAGCAGTTTGGAAGATGGGCCCTGTGCTGCAGGATACGCTGCAAGCTGGGAAAGAGGCCGCAGTCCTGCTTCAGGAAGGGAGGTAAGCGCCTCCGGGGTACGGGAGGGAGCCTAAGGCTGCAGCTGCTTTTATTCTGGAGCTGTTAATCAGCACCTACAGCTCTGCCGGCATCCTTCTCACCGCTCTGCGGGGCCGAGCGGCACTGCCCGGCCCTGGGGCAGCGGGAGCCCTGGGGAGCGCCAAGCCGCGCGCCGCTCCCGCCCGTGGCAGCCGAGATGGGATCGGCGGAGCAGCGGGAGGCGCAGCGCGTGCCGGCGCCGGCCGGAGCCGCAGGGCCGGGTCGGGGCCGGGCAGAGGGGCAGCGCGTGGCGGGGCTGGGCAGAGGGGCAGCGCGTGGCGGGGCTGCACGCCGGGTGCCCGCTGCAAAGCCCGGCTGGGGGCGGGGCCCGAACCCCCTCCCGGGGAGGCACGGGGCCGCGCGCGCCTTCGGGGTCTGCAGAGCCGGGCGCGTGCCGGCAGCCGGAGCCGGCGGGGGCTGCTTCCGCGGGGCGGCGATCGATCGTCCTCGGCGAATTATTCGCTCGCTAAAATTAACGACTTTGCAAATGGGAGCGCGATACCGCGAGGAAGCGCGCCGGGCCGGGGCAGGGGAGCGTTCACCCGGGGCCGCGGGAGGGCCGGGGCGGCGTCACGGCCGGGTCTGCAGGGCAGCGTGCCCGCCGCGAGGCGCGCGGAGCGGAGCCGCCCCCGCCCCGTGCCCGGCCTTGGCGGCGACGCGCAGCCCAACCCCCGGCGCGGCGGGGGCTGAGGCGGGGGGCGAGCGCCGAGTGCTGCTCCCTGCCGCTCGGAGCCCGCTCCAGCGCCCGCCCGCTGCGCGGCGAACATGAGCGATCATGGCCGCCTTCGGGCTCCTCAGCTACGAGCAGAGACCGCTCAAGCGGCCGCGCCTGGGGCCGCCCGACGTCTACCCGCAGGACCCGCGCCAGAAGGAGGCGAGCCGTGCCGCGCCGCGCCGCGCCGCGCCGGCTGCACCGGGCCCGGCCCGCCCCGCTCCCGGCCGCCGCCTTCGGCTCCCGGCCCGGCGCCTCCCCCGAAACTTTTGAGCGGTGCCGGGCGCTGCGGAGCCGCCGCTGACTTGCATTTTCTGCGGCGAGCCGGGGGCGGGCCGGATCGGGGTGGGACGGGGTAGGGCTGGGCCGTACGGGGCTGGGGCTGCGGCTGCGGCGGCGGCGGGGCTGAGGGGCGGCCGCGGTCGGAGGGGTCCGCGGCCCCGAGCTGGAGCTTCCCCCGCGCTTCCAGACCCAGCGCGGCGCCCGCGGGGCCGCGGCGTGGCCCGGCCCTGTGCGAGGGCGGCCGGGTGCTGCAGCCCGGCCGCGGGGACCCGAGGGCAGCGCGCAGCGTAGGGCGGACGGCCGCTCTGGTCCGCGGGTCCGGAGAGCGGTGGGCTCGGCGCGCAGCGCTCCCCGTCCGCCGTTCCTCCGGGAGGGTGGGAGAGGCCTCGGGTCGGGCTGTGTAAGCGAGGCGGCGCGGATCTCGGAGCCGTGCCTTCGTGGCCGACGCACGCAGCCCGTTTCCCTTCCCGCGCTGCTTTCCCGCGGTCCCGCCGTGTCGTGTCCCGCTGAGCGCGGACGCCGGGCCGGTGGGGCCGGAGGTGCGGCCGCTGAGGTACAGCCGGGCAGGTTCGTCACGCGTCGCTGCCCTCTTGGCCCGTCTGCTCTTGGGACCTCCGGAAAGCGGGCGGTTAGGGCTCGTGGTTGATGGGCGTCACTCTGACTGCGGTGGCAGGGCAGCGCAGGTTGGCAGCGGCCTGGGCTAACGCAGTGAAATGCGTGCGTTCCGGCCCGCTGCCAATCCTTGGAGCATCTCTGCCTGCTCTGCCCTGCAGCATCTTTCTGCTTTTCATCCTTACACTACCGCTCCTGTTGTGCTGAAATAAAGTTGACAGAGCGGTTAGAAGTACTTTTGTAACACGTGTCGTTGCGTGTCATCCTGACCCGGCGCACGGAGCTGCTCTGAGCTGAGCCATGGCTGTGTGTGGGACGGAGCCTCAGCGCCGGCTGGGATCCAAGGGGTACCGCTCCTCTGAGGGTGGTGATGTTCTTCTCCTTGTTATGAAGCACACGTTGCTCGTTAACCTGTAACTGGTGGAATACCTTTTGGGGGGTCACTGCTCAGAACACACCCAACATCCAGCAGTGTGGGCCCAGCCCCAGTGGGGTTCGTGGCAGCAGTCACAGCGCAGGGTGCAGTCCTGGCCCCTCCTCACAGGGCTGAGGTCTCGCAGCGCTGCTGCGGCTCTGCTGGAAGTGGGGCCTGCGTGTGGGAGGGAGGCGTTCAGCAGGGATGGACTCAGTGAGCGGATCGAAAACGAGCAACTGCGTTCAGATCCACTGTGCTCCTTCTGTGAGTCTAATGGGAACTCTTAGGTTTCTCTCTGAAGGAAATTTTTGGGGCTGGGGGGACAAAGAATGTATTTGAAAAATCCTTCAGTTTGACTCTCTCACAGTGACGAAAGAGCTCTGTATGTTGTCTGTTGGGTTTTTACCACCTGTCTGCGTGTGTATTTGGCTATTTAAATTTTGAAGCCCTTTTAAGCCTTGGTTGGTCTTGGTTGGACTCTTCTTGATGTTTGGGAAGAAGCTCGCAGTCCCTGCAGGATCTGGCACACTGCGTGGTGCACACAGCGTAGCGCATCATGCAGCGCTCCCGTGCTTGTCCTTGTGAAGGGACTTGCAGATCCAACCAGGGGAAGGATGCTTACCCCGGTGTGCTTAGCACTGGCTTAGCTGTGCTGCTGCTCTGTGCCGGCAGTTTTGCCTTGCACTAGGACAGCTGTGCTGGAAGATAATGACCCTGAGCCATTAATGGGACGAGCGTGAGGCATCAGGAGAGTTCCTGTGAGCATTCAGCTGAACTCTATGCATTGTGTCCCCAGGTGGTGTTATCTGTTTAACTTCTAGCTGGTGTTTGGGTTTGTAACTGTCCTGTGTTCCATGTTTAAAATTTCCGAGCCCCTGCTGAAGGCAGAAGTTGTACTAACAATCAGAGCCAGACAAAACCAAAATGTTGCTGTGTTTATGCTGTCAGCCCATCCCAGCTTGCTCCCACAGCAGTGGTAGGTATGGCGGTAGGACATACGGCTCTCAGTTATTTCCAGTATGGTGATATCTAGACAGCTTTTTTCAGAAAAGGAAGAATTTAAAGATAGCAGAACTGGGGTCATCTATGGATATGGCTCTAATAGTAACATAGATCTCCATCTGTTTGCCATTTACCTTTTATTTATTTGCTTATAATCTCTTTGATGGTTTTCATCTCTGCATTCATCTGTGTTTTCAAGGCTGTCTAGGGGATAGTGTGGGTGGAGGAGTGTTCCAGCACTTCTTGTTGATTTCATTTACAATTCAGATGAGGCTTGCTAACTTCCTAAACCCTAGAGAGCTGAATTTTTTTCTAAATACAGTGCTGTCTTCTGTGTTACTCCCCAACTTTGTGAAAGTGCCGAAAAGCAAAGCGTGTTGCAAAGCATAGGAGAGTAGAATGAGTGGAAGCTTCTGGGTCGCTATTTTGGGGGATGCGTGTTTCCAAAATTAGGTAATGAAATCCAATAAAGTTGCTATCTTCTTATTTTATTTTGTCCTCTTTTGTTTGCTCGATGGTGTGGCAGTTGCTCTTTGTTTCCATAGGTTACCCCGCCGTCATCTCAGGGATTGCTTTTATCCTGGCCTTGCGGAGCTGGTGAAGCACCTTTGGGGCAGGTGGTTGGTTTGCCAACAGGGGGTTCCGCCTTCTCCTCAGGGAGGGCCCCAAGTGAGCTCCCCATTGTGCTCAGGGCTGTGCTGCCTGGAGGCTCCCCAGCTGTACGAGCTCCCCGCAGCCCCTGCTCCCTGACCCTGCTGCCTGACAGTGGGGCCTCGGGATGAGCCACGGGCAGCTCAAGTGAGAACAGGCCTTGTTTTCTGCTGCCTTCCCCTGGGCAGCAGTCCTCTTCCAGCAACACAGCTTGTGTCCTTATCATGTTGTGACCTTGAGGTCTGAAGTTAGGAGAACACTTAATGGGAGCAGGAGAACGTGGTGTCTCTCCTCGCTAACTTCTTGTGGACACACAGTACGTTTCAAGAGTTGTTGAGGTGCGAGGGACTAGCAGTTACATAAAATTTCTTTATAAAAACATGCTTCTCAGAATGATGTGGCATCCTAAACTGTCATTTCATTTTTCACCCTTGCATCTCTCTTTGCAGGACGAACTTACTGCGGTGAATGTAAAGCAAGGCTTCAGTAATCAGCCTGCCTTCTCTGGAGATGAGCATGGTTCTGCTAGAAATATTGTCATCAACGCCTCTAAGGTAGGACAGGGCTTTTCAGTCTGATTGTGTTCGTTTAACTTGCTCCCAAGCTGACCGTGGTTAGACTTGGTTTCTACTTGGAAGTCTTCATGTTAAAGTTAATTACAGAATATAGGAACACCGTGGCGTTCCTGCTACCTGCTGTTATCAGTCGGCAGAGGAAAGCACAAAGCTGGCACACAAGTTATCAAAAATCTTCCAAAAATGTTTTCCAACAAAGTAATTTTCTGCTGTTTGACTCTTAAAATATGTAACATTTCATGGCTTATTGGAAAATGCGAAGTTACTACTTCAGTGATGCTCCTTTATTTTAGCAGAGCCTAAGTCTGAAATGAGAAGTGACACAAGTAAATTACGAGGTTGTTATTGTTACTGTTGGAATGATAAAGAGTTTCCTGTTACAGTCTTCTGGTTTGTTTGGCTGGAGTTGCCACCTGCAAGTACTTTCTGTCTGCCATTTTAAGTATTCTTGTTTTGACTATTGAGCGTAACTGAGAAGTGCAATAGCAATTCACAAGGAATTGCTTATAGTTGTTTGGGAGAATTACCCCAATCAGTTCAGTATCTGCGAGTATATTTATTAGAAAATCAAACGTCCCGTTCTTACTGGCAAGCCTGAAAATTAATTTCTATTGCAGTAACCCTGATATGTAAATAACCTTGCGCAGCAATTCAAACCTTTCTTGGGCTTTTTTATTTTTTTTTGAATGCTGTTTTGGAATTGAAAGTGCTGGGGAGGGCAGTTCTACAGCATTGTCCATTTGGAAGCTCTGAAGCGGTAGTGGAGGCAGTGTTTGTAGCAGTCAGGAGACTTAGCAGCTTATCCAAACCGTGGCATTTTTGCCTGCTGTAACGGGTGATGGAAAGACAATGAATGCAGTTCTTGTGACAGTAAGACTTGTTCTTAATAGAAGTGAAAACCAGATATGTACCCTAAGGTGTGTCAGAATGCTGGAAAGAGGAATGTTCTGAGGCACTTGTAGGATATACTGAGCCAGGTCCCAAATCTGAGCTATGCATCTCTTGGTATGATGTGGCTCAGGGGGTTTGTAGCCCAGTCATTGTAAGTGGTAGCTGCGACTCTGGTATCTTCGAGGCCTGGTCTTCTTTGCCTTCGTTTTGGTGTCCTGCAGCTTCTTTGGTGGTATTGCAAAAGTGTTGCGTGGGTACTTAATGCCAGGAATCGCCATCTTCTGTCTGCAGGGAATTAAAGTGTAATCTTATTAGACTGATAGTCTGGACTAGTGCGATGACTGCATCTATTGAGATGGAAGTCCCCTGTGCATTAATGTACAGTAGAGGCTCGCTAACTGCTTTGTCACATGTATGTTTATTTTTCTTTTTACCCACCAGATTGGCGCTTACTTCAGCAGCATATTAGCAGAAAAGCTAAAACTTAATACGTTCCAGGACACGGGAAAGAAGAAACCACAAGTGAATGCCAAAGACAACTACTGGCTGGTTACTGCTCGCTCTCAGAGTGCAATTCACAACTGGTTCGCAGATTTAGCAGGAAGTAAACCACTGACTATTTTAGCAAAAAAGGTATAAGAGTACTCCTCCTATTGCTTGGATGTTGACTTGTACTGAACTGGTCTATAAGGATGAGACAGTATTCGTAAAGTATGTTAAAAGGTTTAGAGTTTAAGATCTGTCTGCTTTCAAAAAAAAGTAAGTTTATGATTTTGTACCCTTTGTGCCTTGTTTACTGAGGCAAGGGTAGTGAGTAACTGATGAGATTTTGCCAGCAAAGAATAACGCTGAGCTCTTAAATGTTATTCCTTGTTTTAGCATTCTGCAGTTCCTTAACAAAGAGGAGAATAAACTGAGCGATTTAGTTTGAATATAGAGACGTCAAACGTGTGTGTTCGTCCCACCAGTGATGTGTGAGTAACGGGCTGGTGAAGAACACGAACTGCTCTGCCGCCAGTAGGGTCACCAGCAAAACGCATTTTTCTATGGCAAGCATACAACTAATCCGGAGTTTCCCTTTAACCTTATTAGATGTTAATTTCATGAATAGAAGCACTACACAGATTTCTTTCATTGTTTATGCTTTAAAAAAACTAGAGTTATGGGCATCTTAACAGTGGTTTAATAAGCATGTTAAGAGCCCTGTGAAACTAATTGGGTAGAGTCTCTAGGCTGACCACAGAGGAGTCTTACTGAAAAGGACCTGTGCTTTGTTTGCTGCACTGATGCACCTTTTTTCTCCAGGCATTTTGGTAGCGTAGCATTTGTGCCTCCATTCCCTTCTGTCTCCACTGGTTATGAAATGTCTTTTTCTCATATGTGCTGCTTTGACAATGCTTTTGGAAATGATGCTACCTTTGTACAGAAGGGCTTGAGGATTGCTGTGACAGCATGGTAGGGGGACTTTTCATCTTGAAGTCTTGTAGGACCAGCCCTGTTCTGCGTGTGGCATGTGGGCAGGTGTCACAGCTGGCCAGCTTGCTTCCCTGGCACACTCTATCATTATGGGGTCTGAACCAGGAGCACTGAAGATACAGACAACATCTGTGCAACTGAACCCTTAACCAAAATCTTGATCTATCTTTATTTTCCAGAAGTTCCAAGGATCAGCTTGCAGAACTCTTTCTGTACTTTGGATGTCCTTGGCAGAATTGAGAGGTTTGCTAGTGGCATCTCAAAGCTGGGAAATGATGTTACTAGGTGTAACCCTGGGAGAGTGTGGAGTGGTTCTTTTGTATTGTCAGGTCTCTTTGTATGTGTCTAGACAATGGATTTTTGTCAGCATAGAGGCTTCCCTGGTTGATGAAGAGGTCCGCTGCTGTCCAAGCAGTCAGCAGAGGAGGCCAGGGCTAACCTGCAGGTGCTAGCTGCTGTTTGCACTGTGCTATATCTTGCTTCCGGTTTCATTTCAGGTTCCAATTCTCAGTAAAAAAGAAGATGTTTTTGCTTACTTAGCAAAATATTCTGTACCGCTGCTGCGAGCAGCGTGGCTGATCAAAATGACATGTGCCTACTATGCTGCCATTTCTGAAGCTAAAATTAAGAAACGCCAGGCCACTGATCCAAATATTGGTAAGTAAGCAGCTCTGATATCTAACTGCTACTCTTGTTCATTGCATCAGTGTTACTTAATGCCTGTGCAGTTAAAAATGCTTTTTTAATTGGTTTTGCTTAGAATTGTGTGTCAAAGAGTACAAAGAGCCGTGCAGCACAACTACGGCCCCGTTGGCTCGTTCTCCTCCCAGCTGATTTCTCCCTCAGTCTCCAAGCGCAGCATCTGAGGAGTTGGCTGTGCTGTGTCTTAACCACCGATCCCAGCCTCTGGTGGGGGAGCAGGTGTGGCAAAGGCTGTGCTAAGTGGTACTGAGGAGTAAACTGAACTGCTGATTTAGGAAGCCTGAAACAAGATGCTAATTTCAAAGTGTGTGTGTCAGAACATAAGTGACAATGCATGTATTTTAAGTACTGATGGTAAATGATGCTGTCTGACAGCAAGACAGCAGGCCAAACAATGAACACCTCTAAGGGATCCTAGCCTAGAATGTCATGTCTGGTTGGGTCTCCGTGGGTATGGCAGGCTGCTGTGCTTTAGTGAGGTCAATGAGGTTTTGGTGGGGGACTAGCATAGCTCCCTGCTCCCTTGTGCTGCTGCTTCTCCTGCTGACGTGAGATGAATTGTACCTCAGTGATTTTGGAACTACCTAGGACTGGGTGACTCCATCTTTCCTACTCTCAACTTTGCCTTCTGTCCTTCACACAGGGCTTTGTACCAAGAGATCCTGAAACAGACCTTCTTTCCTTCCACTTCCTTTCTTTAAAAATGGGAGAGGTGGAGTCCTTGTGGTGTGGCTTTCTGCTGATTACAATGCATTTGTCCCTTCCTCAGCTGAATGGGGTGGCTGCAGTACTGACAGGCTTTCTCATGCACATCCATCTGCACGGCTTCCCTGGTCCTGTGCTTGCTTCAAACTGTGCCCTGTTGTGGGATGGGAGGGAGTCATTGAGAGTCAGTGAGCCTCTGTGGTCCTGCTGGGTGTGTGCCTGCAGCTGAGCAGCACTGCATGGCAGGGCAGGCAGCCAGTAGCTGCAGGTGCTGCTTCTCTTTGTAAAGGACTTGGCCTGGGGGATCTGTGTGTGGGCCTGTACCATGGCCTGCAAGCCAGGTTAGGTTATTTGGGGTCCTTGAGTAAGTAAATTGAAGTGCGTTATTGTGTGTTCTTTGACATTCCCTCTAAAGCTTTAGGTCTGTGCTCTAGGGAACAGAAAGGTGGTTGTGTTGTGATGTTTCTAACTCAGCAGCACGGAGATACTGGTAATTGCTTTGTGAGAATTTTTCTCTCATTCTTTGACATGAAAACAAGCGTGATGTGGTGGATTCGGAATTGTTTCTCCAAAAGTGAGTGAATGCTTGAAGTAATGTAGCTAAATAGCTGTATGAAAACACTAAAACCCACTAACTTCATACAGAAATTTCAGATTTGGGTAGAAAAGCATTTAATATACATTCTCTATATGTTGACAGAACTGCAAATTGCAAATTCAAAGGGGAATAAAAGAAGGAGGGCAGTAGCTGAGATCTGAGCTGGGTGGTTATCGGTGAACAGCGCTGTGTCTGAGTTGTGTCAGAGTTCCCATAACTCTGGCAGTGAACAGGTTTAGGTTGTCAAAGTGATTGCATTATGCATTCATAAAAGAGCTCTTCCAAAATACACTGCATGCAGGCTGCATGCAACTCCATCAGATGTTTGGGAGATATTAACAGAAATCTCTGGTTGTTCCAGTTTCATTGTTCAGAGAATGCCTTCCTTACCATTTCAGTTTTCCCAAAGCTTTATGTATACGATCAAGCAAGTTTGCTTTTTTCACTAATTTCTCTCATTTATCCCAAATATAAAATCACTGCTGAAGTGTAGGGGAAAGCTGATAGCTTTTGGTGGGTTTGTGTGTTTGATGAACAGCTCCCACTGACTTATCTGTCATAAAGCAGAGCTCATAAGTCGTACTTGCAGACCTCTGCACAGTGCTGGTCAGGCTGACCTGAGAAGCTGCTTCTGAATTTATGCATTCTCATCAGGGTCGAAATCCAGAGGAGCTGTCAGTTTCAGAAGTTTCAGAGTGATTGTAGTGAGGGCAACGTTATATCCTATTGCTTGTGCAAAGTCCTGATCGTTTTTTTTTTGTTGGCTGGGTTTGAAGGGAGAGGGAAGAGAGGAATAAATTCCAGAAGGAAGGAAGTACTGAAGTATATTTATCTGTTTCAAAGCTATTCAGGGGCTGTAGGCTGAACTCTGATGAAAGAGACAGGTGATTCCCTAAAGGCATGGCTTGTCTCCGTGCTCGTACATCGTGCTAAGCTAGCAGGCTGTTTGCACGCTTGTCAGTATGTGTGCTTTGAGAGCAGCACACAGGGGAGGCACATAAAACTCCTGTTGATTCACAATAGGTGCTGCATTATGCAACTGTGCATTAATATTGAGGATAAATACTTTTCAACGTAAATTTGTTATGATTCTCACTGTGACAGAAACATTTTATCATCTGAAGTGTTCTAATTGTAAACTTATTTTGTAGAATGGACTCAAATTATAACCAGATACCTTCGAGAGCAGCTGGCAAGGGTTGCAGAGTTTTATCATGTGACTTCCAGCCAAGGCAGCAGCTCTGTAGTGATGCCTCAAGAGATGGAACAGGCCTTGAAGCAGTGGGAATATAATGAAAAACTGTCCTTTTATATGTTTCAGGTAATACTTTAGGAAATCAATGAATTTTTTTTTTATGTCACCGTTTTTAGAAAGTTGCATTTTAGATATTACTGGTAATTTGTGCTGTAAAACTAGAATAAATCTTAACTGCTAATTCATTTTAGAGATTTGCTAGCTGAAAAAACTTTGATTTGCTTAGTGTGCTTGAGTGTTATTGCAGTGTGCCATCTGAACTCGGGCAGTGGTGCTGGTAGTTGAAGCCTCCAGGGATGAGTGCTGCTTTGCTCCTTGAATAGAATTAATGCTGAGTCCTGGTCACAGGCGTCTGTCCATGGGGCTGCCGTAACTGTGGTTGGCAGGGCGGTGTATGAGGGTCCTGGCAGCTGCTGTGAGCAACGAGAGTTAGACCAGAAATGAAATAAAACTTGTAATCACACGTTTTCTTTCTTAGTGCTCCCAGTTAACAAGTGATGTGTTATTTAAAATCCTTTAAGGAAGGAATGCTTGAGAGACACGAGTACTTGACGTGGATACTGGATGTTTTGGAAAAAATCAGACCTACTGATGACGACATTCTTAAGCTGGTGCTGCCGCTGATGCTGCAGGTATATGTGTGTTCTAAAGCTGTGTAATTTACACAATCAATGTAAGCATGACTCGTGTATGTTAAATGATTCTAATAGTTGTGGTGTTAAAATCAATGTAAGCGTTTTTACTCGAGACATTTAGGGAAATATATTGCATGGTGTATGTTTAAAATATGTAGGTATCATTCCAAATTTCATGCCTTATAATCCTTCTTAACTGAAGTTGGTAGGAAGACTCCTGTTCTGCAACTGGTCCTGCAGGACAGATGGAATTTTTAAGGGACAAGAGTATAGATTTGCATTTTAGATACTCTTTTGTGATCCCTTCTAGTTTGTGCATATTGAACATTAGATTGTTCACTAAAGTGAAGATGTGAAGGAGGCAGTCTGGTAAATAATGTTTTCTTGTTTTAATTTCAGTACTCAGAAGAGTTTGTTCAGTCAGCTTACTTGTCCCGCCGCCTTGCTTATTTCTGTGCCAGACGCCTGTCGTTACTGCTGGGTGATGGCCCCAGCCTTGCAGCTGCACATTCTCCTCATGTGATTATTGCCCCAAGTAACCCTCCTTTGGCAGCGCCGAGCCCAACTGCACCCGGTCCTGTGCTGAGCCCCATGCAGCTCACCTGCTCAGATTTCCTCTCCTGCCCACAACACCGTCCGCTGGTGTATGGGCTGAGTTGTATGCTGCAGGTAGGCCAATGCTTTGTTGCTCTTTGTTTTTGAGGCCGCAGCCTCAACATAACAAAAAGTTGAGTGTATTGGAAAACTGTACATGTAGTTCTGACAAGGCGCACTGGTTGTGGTTTGAAATGCAGCTGCATCAGGTAAACGAGTGGACTGAATGGATGTGGAGGGAGCGGGAGGGGGAATCTTAACCACTGCCTGAGGTGTGAAGGTGGAAGCATCTTAGGGTGTTGGTGCTGCATGTGTGTATCTGCAGAGCTGCCACACGAGGGGGCAGCTCTGCCACACAAGTGGTCAAACCTTCCCTCTGATGGAGTTTTTCTGGCCACAGTAATGCTCTGTGCAGCGTTTGCGTCTCCAGTGAACTTGCTCGTTCTTGCCAGACCCCATCTGTCCTTGCTGGGAGCAGCTGGACTGAAAACAACGCCTCACTGACTCCTGCAAGCCTTGGACTTTGGTGGTTTCCTTGCTCCCTCCAGGTTGCCCTGGGTGCCCGGTGCCACTGTGGACAGTTCTGCTTTTGGCAGGGTTACAAAAGTTTTATTGCCTTCCCAACCTGGACAGTTTTCACAACTGTGGATCAGAAGAAACTGTTTACTTGCACTTATTGATTGGTGGTAGCAGGTTTGTAAAGAGCACACCAGGAGCGTGCTGATGATCATGGGACCACAAAGTCATGGGATGGACCGTGCGGTGGGACCTTTTGAGATCAGGTAGCTCTCCCCCTTGCTTAGGCAGGGTCAGCCAGGCCAGGCTGTCCAGGACCATCTCCAGTTGGGTCTTGAATATCTCCTCCACACTGCTGGGCACCCTCCTCCAGTGGTGGGCAGTTCCCTGTCACAAGGCTGCTTCTGCCTTGCACAGGAGGTCGGAGCCTGGAGGCAACTGATCTTCATGGGAAACACTGAGCCAGTGCTATCTGAGAAGTGTGAGTGGGAGAGCTCAGCATCTCTGCCCCCCACTGTGGGCACATGCCTGCAGGCAGCTGGATCCTGCCGGGCTCTATGGGTGCTGTAACTTTTTTTCCTGCTGAATGTGGATCTGTCATAGGAATGTCAGTGTTTGTCCACACCATGGGCTGCTGGATGTATCCTTGCATACCCTTTGGCAGCTTTACAGCTTTCCTCTGGTAACAGCACAGAGGATAATCTTTCCGTTCTTCCTGTACTACTACTTTTTTTTTCCTCCTTGTGTGCATGTGCTCTTTGTGTTTTTTCCCACCCCTTTTTCTTGCACTACCAAGCAGGCCCAGAAGATGGCCCTGATGCAGACAAACTCTCCAACTCAAAAAGAAGCGTTTTTCTAGGCAATCTTTTTGCTAAGCTACTGCTTTGTAAGCCAGATTCGGACTGGGAGAACTTCCAAAAAAAATTTACAGCAGCTTCAAAGTTAAAAATCCATTATACAAAGCAAATTCCATCACTTTAGATGATATTTAAGGTCTGACTCAAAAGCACCAAGGTTTTCTGCTTTTGCTCTGCACAGGTCTGGATGCTGCAGAGTAATAGGTATCTGGTGGTAAGCCACCGTAGGAGGACCCTCTTGAAGCCTGTCAATGCAATGTCTCTCGTTTGAAGTAAATGTTAGGTTTCTGGTGTATTTCAGTGACTCGTGTATGTCGTGAACTTGGCAGAAGTATTCATTGTAGTCTCTTAAATTTTAACTTTTTGTAAGTAGCTTCTTTCTGAAAGCTGCACACCAAAATGAGTTCCTTTTTTTCTAAGACACACTCACGTTTCATGGAGAGGATCGGTCTGGGGTTAACTTTTGGTGGTGTTCTTTGGTGGTATTATAAAAGCAATAGAAAAGGGAATTGAGAGTGCATATATTTAAAGACTGTTTTTAATAACGAGGGAGGAAGGTAACGTAGTAATTGAATTTCTTCAACGTGTGCCTGGACTTGTCTTTTGTTTCTTTCTCTGTAATTGACCAAAGTGATTCGAGCTCTCTTCTTATTGGAACTGTTGGTCTTGTCCATGACACACTACTTGTGTTTTGTACTATTGCTTGCAGACTATAACTCTTTGTTGCCCAAGTGCCTTGGTGTGGAATTATTCCACAAACGAAAATAAGAACATTAATCCTGGCTCACCCCTGGATTTACTTCAAGTTGCTCCATCTAGTTTACCTATGCCAGGTGGAAATTCAACATTTAATCAGCAGGTACATTTTTTAATGTTCAGATTAGTAAGATCTGTTCTATATCCCAGGAAGTGGTTGTGTTCATGACTGCAGCTAGAGGTGTAGTTATTAATGTAGTTCAACTTCTAAGACGAGCATTGTGCAAGTTTTTGATGGCCTTAGTTTGTATGTCAGTCAGATGCCGATTTTTGTGAAAATATCATTAGTTTTACTTACTTTCAGATGCTTTATTAAACAGAAATTACTTTAAGATGTAAGATGGCAAATAAGAGAGGTGTATCATACCATATTGTGAGCTGTGACTTTTCACACTGGAAGTTCAATTCAGATTGGAAATAAACTTCTGTTGGGTCGAACCTGAGTAAAAGAAGTTTTATTGTACAGGAAGAAACTTAACAGATAAAAGCATTTGAACCAAGCGTGCCTTAGTTTGTTGTTACCAAATACAGGGAATGTTGTAGAACATCATAAAATACCTTGCTCCTACTGAGAAAGGTGTCACAAGCTTGAAATGAAAACTGAGACTTCCTATTGCTAGCTAATTAGTAGCTATCTCATTTACAGGTTCGGGCAAAGATCTATGAAGTAGAACAGCAGATAAAACAAAGAGGTCGTGCTGTGGAGGTGCGGTGGTCTTTTGACAAGTGCCAAGAATCAACTGCAGGTAAGGCAAGATGTAATGAAGTAAGTGTTGGGAGCCTTAGCATTAGCATCTGTTCTTTTTCTTTGAGTATAAACCTGTGGCACCGTGATTCATTGTAGTAATAGAGCGTTTCTCCATCTGCACCTCGGTTCTTGGACTAGTGCAATAACATTAACATGCAAATGTTGGGTAGAAGCTGAGAATTCAGGGTTGGACTTGGGTACTTCTGGCTTGTGGAATAGCTGGATACCTAGGTGAGAAATGGGTGTGAAATAGTTTGTTTTCAGCTTAGGTAGGGGTAAGTAGGACAGAGACTCTGGCTGGAAATTTGCATATAAAGCATACAAGTTAGAAAATACGCAGTTACTCTTTGTAGTGGGTGATGGAACTTTCCTTGCCATGACAAAAATAAATAAGTACGTAGCAGTCTGGCTGTTGAGTGTCTGAGCAGCCGCCTCACGATGAAACAAACATCAAATGTGATCTTCTGCTCCCCCGCTGCTGCTAACTGTAGTGTCCAGTAATGCCTGAAAGTGTCGTCTTATTTAAACTTTTTCTTCCCCCCTCTGACTGCTGTATCTAGGGGTGACCATCAGCCGAGTTCTGCACACCTTAGAAGTGTTGGATCGACACTGTTTTGACAGATCAGATTCCAGCAATTCAATGGAGACACTTTATCATAAGATTTTCTGGGCAAACCAGAATAAAGATAACCAAGAGGTAATGACTGTACTCTCTTCTCACTGCCTAATCTGTAGACAGGGGGTTTTGTTCTTACTTGTGAGAACTGCATGTGCGTACGTATGAAACTGATCCAAAAGCTGTGTGTTTTCACAGTGTTTTTCTCGTTTACTATTCAACATCTCATTTATTAGAAATAAGCTGCTCTTTGCTATTACAGTGTAATCCTTAAGTGGATTGTCTCTTGAGCACTGTCCTGAATTAGGTAAAATATCCACACCTTTTACATCTGTTGCAGAAAGTTGTAAATTAGTGTTCAGAGATCATACAAATCTTTATTAGAAGTCTTTAACATTTTACTCTTCTGCGCAGTGCAGCTGGCAGTGCCACTGGGTCTTTGTGAAACGCTGGATTTCTGAGTTTACTTGGAAATTGTATGGGGGAAAAGAAGAAGCTTAACAACATGTTAATAAAGTAAAATTTCCAGGTGGAAAATACCAGTGAATCTGTCATAGCTGCTTGTGTTAATGTTGTAAAAGCTTTTTGGCAAAGTGTTTTATTTAATACACCCATTTTTTGTTTGTGATGGTACGTTCTTAGTGATTGGTATTCATAGTTTGAGACTGTTTGAGACATAGTTTGAGTTGTTCGGAAGCGTTTCACAACAATTATTAATCAGTGTTGTTATGACTGCCGAGATAAAGAAAGTGTGTTGGGGACAGGGAGATAGGATCTCCTTGGAAATATTTCTGGACAGATACACCTGCGAAGCAGCTCTGCATGTGGAGCTCAGAACTGGCAGGTAGGTGTGAAAGACAAGGCAGGATTGGATTTGTATTTCAGGCACACTGTTAGATTGTGAGAGAGAAAATAAAGCCGTCTCATGGCAGCAACAATGTTAGTAATTTGAGTCCTCTGTTCTGGGCCAGGCCTTTCTTGGGCATGGAGGTTCCACATTTTTTCAAGTTTAATCCCCTGCGGTCTAACTGGAAGCCATAACAATCCCTGAATTACCCAGTGCATAGCAGCATTTTGCATGTCATGTCGTTGTGAAATTACTATGTATGTCTATGTTGCAATGTTAGCTTCTCTGATAGATTTTATAATACACATTTCATCATCACGGTTTTTGTTGTGTAGCTGAAGTAAAATGCTAGTCCATTCAGGCTGTTTTTCACACTTCCATGGAAGAAAGGATGACTTGTATGGTTTCTGTATTGAGTCTGTAATCCCTTTGTCATTTCATGCCATGGTCAGATTTGTTCTGTTTTTTGTGTCTCTTTCCTTCTTACTTTCTGCATTTCAGAAGGCTTTTCTAACTTCAACTGCAGTTGTATTTCCAGAACGTTTCTTCCTGTTCCAAAGCGCAGCATTGGTTGTGTGTGTTCTGAAAGTACAGTAATTGCTCTGTTCTGTTCTTGCTGCCAGTTGTTGGCTATTATTACTCCTTTTTTCAGCTACTTTATGACCCGAAGTTGGGTTGCCTTGAAAACACGCCTCCTGTGGCCCCTGAGCAGCCCTCTTGGAGCTCTGGTACCAAACACCTTTATGAGATCTGTCTGGTTAATTTACTGCCAGTCTTCTAATGATGTAATCATTTACTCTGAGGTGGAGAATGCTGAGTTGCAATAGAATATGATCATACAGAATTGGTGATGTCCCTGTGTTTGCAGAAGAGCTGTAGGAAGGCAGAGAAGATTTTTGATATTTTTTTTTCTGAGAGAAGAAAACTCTGAATGTTTCACTGGTACTTCAGTGGTTTGTGTGCAGGTATGAGCTTAAGCACTCGTGTTGCCTGTAGCTTCAGATGCCCTCTGGAGTGTTCGAGTTGCCTGTCCTGAGCTTAACTTCTGGCTGCCAGAGACTGCCTGGTGTTGCTGAGCACCTGACCTACAGAACTGATGCTGTACTTTGGTACCTGAACTTTAGAGGTTGCTTTCAGGTTCTCTGGTGCAGCTGCACCCTCTTACCCACGGCGTGGTGAGGTCCCTGGTGGTAGAGCGAGGCCTCCGGCCGCATGGCTGAGTGCCTCCTGCTGGGCTGTGCTGCAGGCTGGAAATGAGCACATTCCCACAGGAAATGCTGTGTTTCCTTTTTTTTTTTTTTTAAACCTACTTCCTTCCCACTTAACGAATTTAGGCTGTTTTTCCTAGGAAGAAGATGTCATAATTTCCGAGGTCACTTGCATGCTGCCTTCAGATGGGAACTCATGCAAAGACTGCTGTTCTGTGGATGCGGTGTCCCCTCTGGACTCCTGCCTCCCGACACAATTGTGCTACTGACTTCTGAGTGTCACAGCAAGAGCAGGCTTGGGGGAGACAGCAGGGTGACGGGAGGGCAGGCTGTCTGCGAGGCCATGGCTGCTTTGTTCCATGGGTAGTGCAGAGGTGTTATGGGGAGGACAGGACCTGGGGGCACTGATGACAGGAGGGCAAAATGGAGAAAAGAGCAGAGCAAGGGGCTGAGCTGTGGCTGGACACTGAACAGCAAACAGCAGGCACTGAGCAGAGCTCAGGCTGTAAGTGTTGTGCTGTGTGTGAAAGAGGCGGTGTGGTGAAGCCCTGTGAGAAGCTGTGATGGTGAAGCCACACTGTGACCACACTCAGAGCATCCTTGGCCGGCAGTGGTTGTCTGGGCTGTGTGAGCTGCTGGTCTCCTGTGCAGGAAAATGCAGGGACAGCCTGAAGCACACATAAGCAGTGAGAGGGATATTGGTAAATGGTACTCCACAGCAGTATATTTTAGCTGTTGTGCAATAGGTAATGGATGGAAAGAGAAAGCACTTGATTTTTAAGAAATGATGTTGAATTTCTTGGCATCGCTATGGAAAATCTCGAACCTTCCTGGAAATTTGTGCACTTGGATTGTTTTCTACGTTCAGGTCTCTGGCTGTGTGTTCAGGGCTCATGTCCCATGTTATATTTGAGTCTCGCTGAATTCTTAGAATGTTGAGAGTTGTTTTTTATTTTAGAGTGAAATTATGTTTTTAAACTTGGTTCTCACGAAAGGGCTTGCAACAGATGCCGGGAGTTAATATTTGTCTTTCTGAGATCACTTTGCTGGAATTGAAACAAAAAACCCACCCCCTGTGTCTGTGGGAACAGAGGGCTGGTGGTGCTGCTGGGTTCAGGACAGCAGGAATTCGGCAGTCAGACTGCTGCTGCCTGAGGGACCCAATCTGGGTGTGCTGGGACTCGGGATGGGAGGAGAAATGAGATGTGCGAAATAAAGTGCACTGAATTGTCTGGGGCAAAGTCTATTTCCATAAACACTGAGAAAATAGAGAATATTTGGAGCATTCTTGCAATATTTTAAATAATGTGGTTAGCATTAGTTCAGCTGCTTGAACCGCTCCATTATCTGAAGCCTGGCCGGGCAGGTGTTGTCACCCTTTATGGTTTCAGAACATTCAGCGTAACGTTCCTGCTCACCTCGGCTCCTAAGGGAGTCAGTGCAAAATTTCTCTGGACAGAAACATAAATTCAGTGACTTAGACAACAGGCAGAGCCCTTGGCAAGGACACACGGCTTGTTTTTTCTTTTGCATTAGACAGCTTCAGAGCGGTGGCTAATGCTGCTGCTGGGACAGCATCCGTGTGCCCTGTGGCAGGGAGCTGTGTGCCTGGGCAGCCCCCAAGAGGTGTGAAAGCAGTGAGGGCAGGAGGTGGAACCTCTTGTTGTAGGGGTTTGTGCTGGGCAGTGGGCACTGCGCCCGGCATTCCCTGCTCTGTCCCAAAAAGAGGTTCTGCAGCCTGCTGTTCAGCAGTGGCATTAGCTGGAGTAGAGGTCAGCCTTGTTCCTTGGTAGTACCATTGAGTTAATAATAAAAGTGAGGACCAGTGGGAAAAGAGCTCTGAGTTATAAAAAGCAGTTTTAATAATACTTTTGGCTTCCTATCTCCAAGTATATCAGAAACGATAACACAGGAGAATACTGAAAGTATTAAGTGTTACTACTTGTGCTTCTTTTTTTTTTTTTAACTGAGAAAATCCCAAGAACTCTTTTCTTGTTCTTCACTGGCCTGCTCTGCTTACAGGCAGTGGTGTGACACCTCTGGTTTTCTCTGAAAGGCTGATGGCTTTCAGAAAGTGGCAGCTACTTTGTGTTGTAGCTAGATTGGCCCTAGTGGCTGAGCAACAGGTTTGAGTGGGATGATTTCAAACACGCAGCTTCCGTGCCTGAAAGCAGTGGGTTTGGTTCCCAGGCGCTGATGTTTGTGGCCACTGAAGGCTGATCACAAGTAACATCCAAACCCCCTCGTGCAGAGCTTGCTTGGGCAGTGGGTTGTACTTGTGGTGAAACCTCACAGGATGAGGTGCCGCCAGCTGTGTTGAGCTCCCCTGTCTGATGCAGCATTTCCTCTCACGAGGACGTGAGGTTTGGAGGCAAAGAAGGGGCTGTGTTCCCCTGACCAGCACTGCTCGAGCTCTGCCTGACATCTGCCCTGCAGAACATGAATGCTGGGCAGAGCTTGGACCCATCCCACATCCTCCTGAAATGCTAAGCACAATCTTAGTGCAGCTCTTCCAGGCAGTAGTTTGAGCCCTCTGAAACGTGGTCTGCTCAAGGGGCTGGAACATCTGCAGCTGCAAAATCCCAAATCAGATGAATCCAGAACCTGATTATTTTAAGTGATGTTGCTGACTTGTGTTCTTGGTGTGCTTAATAAAGTAAATGCTATCGGCATCAAAGGGGGAAATCATGAGGTGCTGCCATGGGAGCCACCTGGGGAGGAGGAAGCGGTGCACCAGGGCGGCAGCCTCGGCCCTCCCACGCTGCTCTGAGCATTGCTGTGGCTGCTTCCCCAGCCCTGAGAGCAGCACACCGTGCTCAGCATGCAGCTAGTGCCAGCACTGCAGCTTCCAGCACTGCTCAGAGCCTTGCTGTGTGGTTAGGTGCTTCAGATGCACTTTCCTCAACCTCTCAGCTGCTGCCCATGTCCCACGTGCCAAGAGCTTGGTGTATGTGGAATTCTGGTGGTGACATCTTGCCCAACACAGGTCTGTGTGAGGGGGTTTCAGTAAACATCTGTACGCTGGGAACCGGCGTTATTGCTGCGTGTGCTGGTTCTCAAGTACCAGACTCACCGGTTTTAAGTGTGTGCGAGTCGTGTGGGTGCAGCTCTTGGATGGATGAATACCCCAATATTTTCTGTGTACACACAGAGCTTGGGAATCTGCGCCATAATTTTGAAGGAGAATGATCACTTCTAGCCATCTGACAGCACCGGGCTGCCCTGGAAACAAGCACTTCTGCCAGAGCCAGCAGGCATTGCAGACCTCTCAAGTGTGAAAGTTACTGCTCTGAAGCTGTCCCAATCTTCCTCCTCAAAACTGCAAAAGCATGATAACATGGCAAAGCACAGCTGGTGTATAGCAGAGCTCTTGCAAAATGTGGCTTGTCTAAATGCGTATGTGTGCTGTTCTTAGAAATGTCTGTTAGGTACGCGCAGGTGGGAGGTAAGGTGAGCGGTTTGGTTGGGAGCTTTCTGAGTTTGGTTGTTTGATCCTCACACCTTCAGTGGCTGTGGTGTTTTGGGGTTCGGTGTTTGTGTGTGTACGTCTAGGTGGGGAACAAGCAATGGTCTGGAATCTGATGGAGGAGGCTTGGAAGAATTAGTGCAAGGAAGCCAAGAACTCAGTGTGGTTACTGTGGTTGAGAGGCGTTGTGGATATGCTTTTCCTATTTTGCCCTTTTTTCGTGAAGCGGCATTATGTTGCAACAGTTTAGATTTGATTATCAGCAGTGTGAAAATAGTGATTTTCCTCTTTTGCTTCCAGATTATATTTAATTAGAAAATACTGTGAATGGAGTACCCACGTGCATCCACTGGTAGTAAAGAACAAAACCTTTTTTCTTTCTCCATCCATCAGAAAGCCCTTGCTCAGAATTAAGCCTGCTGGCCGTATACGTGAGATGCCGTTCTGTCTCTGTTCTGCACAGGCAGCCCCCAGCGATGAGGCCGTGGTGATGCTGCTGTGCGAGTGGGCTGTGAGCTGCAAGCGGTCTGGGAAGCACCGGGCCATGGTGGTGGCCAAACTCCTGGAGAAGAGGCAAGCAGAAATTGAAGCAGAAGTAAGTCCTGTCTCTTTTTGCAATAGCAAGAACAGCACGTCTAAAAAATCAAGGATATTTCTAAGGAAAATTGCCTTCATCTCTGCCCTTTGCAAAACAAAATAAATTTGATTGCACTTGGAGCACTGGAGATTTTGTCATCAATTTACAGTTTTTGTAGCCTAGATAAGCTTAGAATGAAAAAGTCTTCTACTTTCAGCCCAGCTGAGTGTGGTTTATGTTACTGCCTTGGTACCTGTTTGTTTGGGTGGCATCTGTGAGCCCCTTGTGAGCCCCTTGTGAGCCCCTTGTGCCTGTGAGCTGCTTGCCCAGACGCTGGGATGCTGCCATGAGGGAGCTCCATGGGGTGCAGGGTGGATCTGTGCTCCTGCTTGGGGGGCTCTGGGATGCCTCCAGACTCAGTGTTTATTTTGAGGCCAACCTGCAGTGTGTTTGTATCTCACATCCTATAGAACTGCCTTCTTTTTTAGGAGAAGTGAAGATGTTGCATTGGAGAGCAGAACACTATAGTGACATTGTCGATGAAAACTTCTGTCTGCCTGTTGTGGTAAATGACCACGCTCCATCCTGCAGGAGCCAACACCTCCCCTGCCACATCCCCATGGCACTCAGCTCCATGCTGTGTGCAGAGCAGGGACTGTGCTGCTGCCGCCCTGGGGGGGCTCCAGGTGGAGGTATTGGCCCCGCTGTGTGCTGTGCTGTCATGTACGCAAGCAGGAGGAGTTACTTTTTGCCTCTGCTTTGGTCCTGGAAGTTCTGGATCTTAATTTTTTTTTGTTTTTATGTGAAAGCATATCACTGCAGAAGGTGCATGTAAGGGGCATGCCTCAGTAAGTCATCCAAAGTGATCAAATAAAACGCTTCAGAAATAACTAAACTGAGTACAGGGAAAAAAAAGCTGTTCTAGGTCAAGACTGGGTTTTATGAAGAGATGGGAAACAATCACACTATTGCCTCACATGTAAGTTTTGGAACACTGCTTGTCTGTGTGCACAGATGCACGCTTTTTTATTTATTTAACTCTGCAGAGATGTGGTGAATCTGAAGTCCTAGATGAAAAGGAATCTCTGTCTTCAGCCTCCTTGACAAGTTCCAGTCTTCCTGTTTTCCAGAATGTCCTGCTGAGGTTTTTGGACACGCAGGCTCCCTCGCTGTGTGAGTATTAACTCACTCCAAGCAGGTCAAAAACAGCCGGTGTGCTCCTGGCTGCCGCAGTTACCGTTTGGTTGTGGCAGGTGTTTTGGTTTCTGTGATGACCTGCTCCATTCTCTTATGCCCTTTTTTTTTTAATTTCCTGCCTGTTGTAAGCTCTTCATGATCTTTTTTTCTTTTTTCCCTTTCTTTTTTCACAAAAGGAGAAGCAGCAATACTTACTTCTGTTTAGACCTTACAAGATCTGGGGGAATTACTTGCACTGTATGTGTAGCTAACATCAAATGCTCACCTTTTTGACGAGCTGTAGTGCAAACGCTGTCACGCCCTGAAGCAGTGATTGAGCACCTGGTGGGAAGGCAGGGTCAGCCCAGGGGAGCTCAGGTGCATGCAGCAAACCTGATTGATGGAAGGGGTGGAGCCAGAATTTTTGACAACAGAACTAATTTTGTTGAGGGATTTGTTTTTACGGAGCTTGAGCTTCCGTGTCTCCAAGCCTGAAAACAGGACTGCTGCATTTTGGCTGAGGGCTCAGCACTTAGTGTGCAGGTATGGTTTTGTGATGTCTTTGTTGTGCCTGTCCATGCAATGGCTTGCTGGGCAGCTCAAGGCAGGGGAGGTTTGGGTTAGAACTGCTGTATTCGTGGGCTCAGCATTACAACTCCTGTACTGCAGGGTAGTAGGAGTTTCAAAAATAGGGGCAGAAAATGTATTAGGGTAAAAATGGAAAGAACATCTCTGTTTTCTGTGGGGGAAACACTGAAGTAGTCCTAACTGCTTATCTGTAAGTTTGGTTGACATCAAATGAAGATTCTAAATAGAAAATGCGTTATGCATTGAATTAATTTGAGCTTGTACTGCATAACTGACTTTTAAGCGTATGCTGGCGATTTGGATGTGGTGGTTCTATAGCTGGAGGTTTTGTTGCCTGGTAAAGTCGAGCTATACAGCTGTTTTCTGTTTACTGCGTTATTGCATACCTTCCTTTGTTACAGAACTAGTCAAATTAAATATAGCCAGGATAAATGAGAACTTAATTAAAAAAAAATACATAGTGTTTTGTTCTTCATGGGCAAAATAACAGGCAGTTTCTAATATTCTCTTTCCTGATGTTTGTGGTAACTCTTACTGGATAAACTGAAGTACACAGAATGAATTCCTTGAAAATAATTCAGAAGCTTTTCTATTAAAAATATTAAAGCATTCTGGGAAAGACAGTGAAATTTACCCTTGCAGTAGACTTTTGGAGTAAAAGGACTGAGTTGCCTGTTTTAATCCAGAGCTTCACAATAAACTTTATTTTTCTGCACACAAAGGAGTGCCCTCAGCCTATTTTTTTATTTAATTTGTCTGGCACCTTGTCCTTAGCTGCTGACAAATGACCAGCTGCAGTGGGCATGGATAGGGTGGGGGATGCTCTGGCATCCGCTGCTGTTGGACCCCTGGCACGTGTTTGCAGCTGACAGCAAAGCAAAACCATGCTGCTTGTGTGCCAGTAGGTGAGAAATGGTTCGTTCTGTGGATGCAAAGATAAATCTGTCCAGGACACCCAAGCCGTTTTTTGTCAGGCCTCTCAACCTTTAACATGTGAACTTGCTGGGATTTGCATGTCGGGTGGCTAAGAACCAGATATTTCTGTGTTGGAGTTACAGTCCTGCTTTCTTGGTTTTTGGATAGCTGACCCAAATAGCGACCATGAGAAGACAGAGTTTGTGAATTTGGTGCTGCTGTTTTCTGAATTCACTCGACATGATGTTTTCTCCCATGATGCATACATGTGCACTTTAATATCACGTGGAGACTTGTCAATCACTGCAACTACGAGACCACATTCACCTAATGGGGAAACTGTGGATGAGCACTATTCTAAGGATCATGATGTGAAAATGGAGGTAATGCTTTGCGTTGTTTCTCCCATGTTCAATACTTGATTTCGTAAAATGTGGATTTTCACCAAAGTAACAGTATTTCAGATACGAGTTCTCTTTTTAACTTATTTTTAATCTCTCTTTGTCTGGCTTTTGATCTCTGAGAAGACTGGAAGTGATCTGTTGGCTATGTTTTTGTGTGTAACTTAAGTGTTGCCATTTTGGTGCAAATATACTGAGCTGCCAGTTCTCTGCTGAGCTAAATAACTCTGAACAAACAAAAAAGCGTAATGTTGGCTTCTGTATTTAGTAGTGAAGAAACTTCTGTGCAGGTAAACTAATGAGGAGGAGAGCTTTACACAGGAGGAGCCTGGAGGAGGCTGCCGTGCTCTGCTCAGCTGCTTGCAGGGGTCAGGAGCTTTCTGCGTGCTGAACAGCCACAGATGTCCGTACAAACATGGGTCATAAAGCAAATCCTCATGACTCCAGTGTGCACAGTTCATGCACAATCCTCAGTCTTCCATTAGATGAGCATTTCTTCATCTTTGCTAAAATGAGTGAAAAAGGAAGACACCTTTAAGCTGCAGACTGTGGGCCACATTTGGACTTTTGTGATGAGACACAGCCCCTTGTGCTGCTCCCAGTGCCTGTGGAGCTGGTGGCCAGCTAAAGCTTCTCTTGTCTTTACTTTTCATTCTTTCTGTACTTCTCTTACATAGAGCCAAACTTGCCTTAGGATGTAGGGGCTGTTTACAAATTGCCTTTCATGGCACAACAAAATAGCAAGGAAACCTGTGAGTGCAAGAGTCCTGTTCTGTAGGTGTCCCTGGGAGCAGAACTACTTGCGGGGATGTGCTGTAAACCTTTGTTTCCCCCTTCACCTCCTCCTCTTTTCTACTGTTTTATAGATTTAGGCTTGAGAAGTACTTCTGTGAGTTAAAAGTCAGTATGTGAAAGCTTCTGACCATCACTGCTTTTTTCTTATTTCTTAAGTAGGTGAAATGGTTGGGTTTACCTGGGACCAGTTAAATAGGCCATCGATATGATGTGGCTGATGCTTGTTTTTCTCTCTGACAATTCTTAGGATCGTAGTATTATGGAGCACATGGGCACTGACTCGGGACCCACTAGTATCTTTGATGATGTAGAAAAGGGTGACTTTAAGGCAGATTTTGGTTCGGAATTTCCAGTAGGTTTAACTTTTGGCTTTCTGCATGCCATCGGTGCCTGTGTTTGCTGCCTGCTGTTGTCACCGGGAATGTGTCTGTGTCCCTCATGCAGCCTGGCTGCTTCCACCAAAAGCTGGTGCCTGCTGGCCCAGTGCCTGCTGTGCTCTGCTGATGCATCGCCTCTGTTCTGTGCATCTGCACTGTGAGACAACACATGGCTTTTCTGTGCAGCCCCTTGTTGTCCATGTGTATGCAAATGCACACTGATGCTCCTTCCCTTCCCTCTGTCCCTCAGCATGTTCAGGGTGTTACGTGGTTAAGCATCAATAAATATGTAGATTTACTCACTTATTTAACACTGATGGCACCAAACTGATATCATTTGTTGTTGATGTGACTGTTCTGTCTTTGCTCTGTCTTCCAAGTCTGTTTTTCATAATGATTAGCCTGGTTCTGGATTGCTCTTGAATCTCCTCATTTCTTCCTTTGGTCCTGTTCTGCTTCTCATGGACCCCTGTGCCCAGATAAGCTAGTGCACAGCCACTTGCTGGATACTGGACACACTCTGTGTGTGCCTGGCGTCTGCCATAGTGATGGTTTCATGCATACCATGTCTGCTGTAGTGCCTTTTGTCCTCCATCCCGTCCCACTTCACCCTTCTCATTGTATTCCCTCTGGATTGTCTCATCACAGTTTGTGTCCCAACTGTTCATGTGTGAAAATTGCTCTGAACTGTAATGTTTTGGTTTTTTTCTTCCCTGACAGAACACTTCTAGTTTAAAACCTGTCTAATAACAGTGAGATTCACATAGGAATATAATGTGTATACGTGGCTGCTTACATTTCAGCATACCAGATTACCATTGCGCTTGTTTTGTCTATCTCTGAAAAAAAGCTCAGATGCTTATAAAGTAATCTTATCTTTGGAATTCTTGAATTTCAGAACTTAGAGGTTACACTTATCTTAAACATTTGTTTTACATGACTTAGATTTTTTCTCCAATGCCTGGGGAGTCCTGTGAGAACATGAACTCTTCTTTAGACAGAAGAATTTCAGTTGCCAGTGAGAAGTCAGTCAAGAGGGAAGGACTCAGAGAAGTGATCTTTCCATCCAACTATGACCTCCTTCGTCATCTGCAATATGCAACGCATTTCCCAATACCTCTGGTGAGTGAATTCTGGTTGGGCACGGAGCGGTGTTGGCTGTTGTGATGGCAAATAAAGGAAACTTAAAGAAAGAAGTGTTCACTGTGTGCAGGGAGCAGAGCTGGCTTTGTCCAAGGGCTCCCAAGCAGCTCTCATGATTCTGCTGCTGCTGAGAGTGCCCGTTGTGTGCTGCAGGGTGTGCAACGTGCAGGCAGCTTCATCTTACCAAAGGGAATCGTGTTATCTGGAAAAGTGCCTGAGCCAGAATGATTTATGCTAGCTAGTGGAGAAGGGAGATGGTACTGCGTCGCAGACACCATATTTCAGGGTTCAATGGAAGTCTGCTAAATAGAAAATCTGATATAGTAGTTGGATAAATGGATGAATACTGAAATATCTGAAAGAGGTAGTTCTGAAGTGTGGCGGATGGAATGGTGCTATTCCCTTCCTCCCACTCCCACTTGTTTGTAGTGTGGATTTTTGGCTGCCTCTGTTATTCTGTTGATCTGGGAGCTCTTGGGAACCGCAGAAAGCTCTGTGAGTAACATTCCAGATCCCAAACCCTCGTTTGGTTGGTTTTTATTGTTTAATTTATTTAATCACATTACGTTTGCTGCAGTGCTGGACAAAGGGCCCCAGCACTGAGCGGGCTGGGAAGTGGAGTGCATCTACTCAAATTGTTTGGAAACAACAACAATGATAATTGCTCAGCAGTATTGAATCCTACCGGTACAGGAAGTGTCAGCTGAGTGTATGATGAGAGACCTCCCATCTTCCTTGTTTAATTTTCTTTCTGAATTACTACAGGTGATATGTTTTTATGAGAGTATCGAGTGAGTTCTTTCTTTTCAGGCTGGTTTTGAATGCTTGCTTGAAGTTTGATGCGTATTTTGAACCATGTAAGTTAGCTGTTTTTTGCTTCTGCGGTATTTCTGGCCAGATGGAGTTAGTCCAGGAAGTCTGACTTTGCCTGAGCAAATTGGTTTTTTGCTTCGATTACCATCTATTCTATAAATGCATTATTTTTGGAAGTGTTTGTAAAAATAAATAAATAATATATGTTATATATATATAATAATAATATATATATTATACACACACACACACATATATATATATATATATATGTATATATATATAATATATAAATGCTCCTAGTTACTGTTTTATAAATGCTTATAAATACAAGCCAAGACCACACAGTGAGTACTTCTGCTTACTCTTTATTTTCATTTTACAATTGCCTTGAATTTCCTGTACTTGCATGTTGCTGGTTGTTTTTAACTTCAGTGCGGTAGCATCAAGGGAGGACAGTGGAACTTGACAGAACAGAAGGTTTATTTATGGGAATTACAGGTGAGATGTAAGCAGATAAGATAGTTTTTAATCAGTGCAGCTTAACATTGCTTTCTAGATTAAATAATGCCCTTTTAAATGCTTTTTGGTTAATTGTGTCTGTGAGAAGCGTTGCAGGTGATGAACTGCTATTTGAAAAAAAGTCTGTACTTCATTCCTCCAAGCCCTTCAATCTAGTAAGAATACAATATTTTACTTAGGGAGAGCCCGAAGCGTTCACCAGAAATAATAAGAGTGTATATTTGGGTATTTCTCAAGAAGTTTTATTCTAAATTATTGCTGACTGCTCACAGGTTGTCATTGATGCACTGCAGTGTTTCTGAACAGCAACACTGAGCGCTTTGCTTGTTCGGGCCTTCTACAGCTGGTATGGTGATGTGAGTTTGTCCTCTTCCATCCAATGGTGATGTTGTTGATGGTAGTAGCTGTGTTTCCAGTTGCATAACGGCAGTTTAGGTTGTGTATTTGCACACACTTTCCATGTAGTTTAGAATCAGTATCTTTGCACCCACTGCTCACTTCTGTGCTGTGCCTCTTCTTCTGTGAAAACCTTTGCCTGTTTGGATGCCATGAAAGCCTTGGTGACTTTCAGTCTGAATACCTTGGAAAGACGATAATACAGAATTGGATCAAAACAGAGGTTTGATATTGCAAAGAGCAAGGTAGATTCTTTTGCTTGAAAGAGAGTTTGTTTCAGAGAGCAGCTGGTTATGGTGTCGCTCTGGCTCAGAGTGTAGGGGATACGAACGACGTGGTAGGGAAGGAAGCACAGCAGGTACGCTGCCGTTAGCAGCAGGATGCTCACCAGGGCTTTCTTCACGTTTCTGTAACTCTCGCTGTATTTGTTTTGGTAGAGCTGTCTGACAACAAGGAAATTGGAAATGAGTATCACAGCGGAAAAATTGAGGAATATTGCCGTGCACACAAAGTTAGTAAACACGTGCCAGTCTCTCCCAAGTTTTGTTTTGAAATCAATGCACCTTGCATTAGGTCTTTCTTCAACCGTTTGTATTGGAATGGCCATGTTAGGCACTGTTATAAGGAGAAGCATTGTCCATACAACTGCAGACAAAATCTTGGCAAATCCAGGCTCTTGAATGCGGTAGATCCTGGAGCTGTGCATTAGCTGAAGGTAACGATCCATGCTTACAAATCCTAGGAATATAATTGATAAATACATGTTCAGGTAGATGAGGCAGGCTGTCACTTGGCAGTGAAAAATCTGCAGTTTCCAGGGTGCAACACCGAGGTCAACTATTACCTTTACTGGCAACGCCAAAGTCAGCAAGAAGTCTGCAGTTAGGAGGTTGGTTAAGTAGATGCTCATACACTTCTGCTGTTTATCTTTCTGCGTGAATGCCCACAGCGCAAAGCAGCTCCCCAGAAAACCCATCAGAAAGATCAAGTAGTAAAAATAGGTGAAAGGTCCCAGTTCTGTTTTGATGTAGCATTGTGAAGCGTTGTTTGGCATTGTGAACTTCTTGTGCGCTTTGCTTTGCTGGCAGGAGTGATCAGGAACCTATGAAAAACAGCCGAGAAGACATCAACCCTTCTGAGCAACGTTCATAGTTCTCTGAGAGTTTTGTTTGTGTGATTCGATGAAAAGATGCAATCAGGACAAAATATGTATTTTTCTCATGGCGCTTCACAAATGTTGGAGAGAGCTTTGTTCTCGTGTCAGAAACGTTTGGAAATGCATAGGATTTGTTCTTGGAAGCATATAGGCTTCTTCTCAGATGTGTTTCCACAAGAGCAGTCTTTCAGACTGCACGCTTGGCTCAGAGGAAAAAAACAAACCCAGAAAAGCTTTGAAACTGCTTAAGGTTAAGCATCTGGTTAATGATGGTTGCACTAAAGCTTTGTAACTTCAGGACAGTTGAAATGACATTTAAGAATAAATGGTAATGTTTGTAGCAATCTTGCTTTAGGAAAGTATATTAGAAGTTTTGAGGTTAATGCCCTGTCAAGCCGATATGCAATATGTCAGCTGGATGGCTGGGCTGTTCTTCTCAGCTCTGTGTTTTTGCTGTCCCTTTCTACCTGAACAGAGGATAAATGAATTGCTGATTTAAATGAAGCCTTTAAAAAAAACACACGTGTTTTGGAAAAAGTGACTGTAAAATAATTTTGTTTGCCTTGTTTTTAGGCTTCACTAGAAGTTAAAGGGAAGAAAAGTAGAAATTGTGCTATTTTAACTAAATCTGCCACTCAATGACCACACTTTTTTGTTTGCTACACTGATGGACTGCAGCAGTGTCAGCTGCACAGGAGGTACACTGGAGTTCCTTGGGATGAGGGACACCTTGATGTCTCAAATAGCCTAACTCTGCGTCAGTTTTTATATCACTATATTATTCTAATCGTCTAATGCACAAGTGAAGTGCTGCATTTGCACATTTGCTTTCTGCTGTAAATCACATATGCCGATGAACATAGCTGTAGTTACTAAAACACAAATTGACTGCAGATCCTCACAGAGTGGTTTAGAATGCCTACAAAGGCATTGCCTTTCTAGGTGGCCTCTGCTGTCCTGAAGGCGTACCCACTCACAGTGGGTTTGGGCACAGGCAGTGCTGCCCAGCCCAGACTCAGGGCTGGTGTCCTCCTGCACACAGCAGTGCTGCCTGGCTCCAACATGTGGGCTCTGTGCTGGGTGCTGCCGACAGCTGCCCTGCTGGGCTCCTGGGCCTGCTGTGCCTGCACTCTGCACGGCTGCACTTCAAGCCCTGGGTTTACACAGGTGTAGGCAGAGGGGAGCAGATAAAGACTGACAGCACGTACCTGTCTTAGGGCCCTGTGAGGAGTCTGGAGCAGCAGTCTGTTAGCATTCAGTGTCTCTCAGCATGTTTCCTCATAGTGTAAGAGCAGGTTTTCCCCTTGCTGCCTCTACTGTTTTTTTTTAAATGTCTGTGGTTTTTAAATGCTCCGACTGACGCAATTATAACCAGCATTCAGGCAGCCAAGGCACGTGGAAGTTATCTAAAGAGGTGACGTGGAGCTGCCCACTGGTGCTGTGGTTGTTCCCTTCCTGCAATGCAGGCAGGGGATGCTGAGGCTGCACCATGAACAGGTGCCGAGCACAGCACGGGGATGGTGGAACCCAGTGGGGACGGCTGGGGGGGTAAAGGTTTAGAGCTCTAAACCTTTAAAGGTTTGCCAGGCGCTACTAAAACAGTGGCACTGAAACCCGACTTTGTTAGTGCCCTGGTAGTTGAGAATCCTCAGGAGTTTATAAATATTGCACCAGAGCTGTGTGAAAAACCAAGTGAAGAATGTCTGGTTTTAGGCTTAGTCATAAGCTGAAAGTTCAGACCATATTTGTTGAGATGTTTGCAAAGCTTCTTAATCTGGAGTGCTCTTTTGTTCAGTTTTGAGCAGACGTGGGCTGATGCTATGCTGTTGCGCTCATTGTGCAAGGCTGATCTTTGTGGTACCATTTACTTTTTAAGTTGAAATGCAGGATTCAGTCTGCTTTTGTGTGTATCTCCCACACAGGCCGGCTCCGTTGTGTGGAGTGGGATGGAGAGAGGCTGGAAGGGGAGAAGGGCTGAGGGCTGCCCCAGGTGGCAGCGGGCTGGCGTGCTGTGGGGCATTGCGGCAGTGGGCACAGTGTGAGGGCAGTGCTGCGGCTGTGTGGTGAGGCGTGGCTGAGGGTCTGCACACACTGTGCCCTGTGACAGCCCTCGGCCCAGCCCTGGGTCTGCGGGCACTGCACTGAGTGATGCCCTTGGCCCATCTGTGGGCTGGCTCCTGGGAAGGTGCTGCCTGTGCTTTCTGCCCCTCTGTGGGCTGCCTCGTGGCTCATTCACAGTGTGCTCCTCAGAGGAGGGTCCAGTGGGACCTGTGTTGGTAATTCATGCTTGTAGGGCTGGGCCGAGCCTCGCTCTGTGCTGCTGAGGGTTTGGGTTCACCTCTCTTTTGATGTCTTCAGTGAGCTTTGTGTGCCTGCAGATGTAGAAGCCAGACAGATGCGTGTTGACTGCAGAACTTACAGCCAGGCGCAATAGAGGGGAAGCCCTGGTTCTGTTGTGATTTTCTGTCATTTACATGATGGTAGGCAGAAAAAAACCTCAAAAAGTCACTTGCAAACACTCGGTTGTCTTTCAGCTTTTCAACTCAGAGGAGCAGTCAGAGCCTTTCTGAGGCACAGCGATGAGCAGATGATGCAAATCAGTCCTGAGGGATTTTCCCTCTCTTCCTGTGTATGGCCAGAGGTGAGTGCTGGGGCACGTCCTTGGGGAGCGATCTGCGTGGTGTCTGGCCCATCCTGTGCCCCAGTCATGTGCTCTGTGCGCAAACACATACAAACAAGCAGATCCACCATATGCTTTTGAAGATTTTCATGGTTTTCACTGACAGATTAAAAAGTCTTATTCCATTATAATAGGTCTGCATTGTAAGTGAAAAATGTAAGTGTACTTGGCACAAGGGTTGTTGCAAGTTTTGTGCAGAAATAGCTATTGGTGATGAAGAAAAGAATTGCTAGCATTTCTGTTTACACGCACAGGGAGAGGAAATCTGCCCAGCAGCGTGTGTGTTCCCAGCCCCTCCTGAGGGGTCCCACGCTGTTGACTGTGATGTGGTGTGAGCTCCAGCAGGGCCCCGGGTGTGCTGGGAGAGCTCAGCTGGCAGAGCACAGGCACGCCATGCAGGCGGTGAAACAACCAGCAGCTCCCTGGGCCCCTCAGAGCCTTCTGTCAGGGACATTAGTCCTTCCCTGCTGTGCAGCTTACAGCTGGCAGCTACAGATGGGCCCTTGCTGCATCTGCTGGCTGTGACTGCAAGGTCTGCTACCTACCGACAAGTGGCATCAGCCCCCTCTTTGGTGAGATGTTCTTGTTGTTTGCAATAGCGATCGATGATTTTTGGGGATGGCTTCTTGCACAATTAACCTCTATGAGCCATGCTGCTGGTTTTGGCACAGGCAGGACTTTTTGCGTGTTGAGAAGGTTGTGTAATGAACTTTTTCTCCTGAAATAGTGCTTGGAGGAAGGATTTCCATTGCTAAGTATAAGCCCTCAAATGGGAACCTGGTTTAGTCTCAATTGCCCATAAATTTCACTGCAGCAACTTTAGGGAAGTTAGGTGGTAGATGGGCAAGGCAAGAGCTGCTTCCTACTGGGAGTACAGGACTTGGGTGTCTGAGAAGCTGAGGGTTACCTGAGGCATGGTGTGCTGGGAAAAGTGACACAGAATTAAATTAGCAGCACAGGAAAGAGATCAGCCTCATACCTTTCCATCTTGGTTTATACAGCAGTTAAGAGCAAGGTTGGCAACGTGGGGCAGAGGTTTGGCTGGATAATGGAGTTACTTAGGACTTGTGGGTCCCTGGGTACCAGATTGCTGTAGGGTCAGTGGTCTCAAAACGTTTTCTGACTATTGAAGTTACTGGAGAGAGTTGGTTGTGCTGTTGTTGTTTTAACTGAAACTCATCAGAAGCTTGGAATTCAGTGTTGCTTTGGAAACACCGTGTGGCGTCAGCGTGCTTTCACCTGAGTTGCTCTATGTAGATTTTTGTCATTGTGGTGTCAGTAAACTGGTAGGATACAGAGATGATTCTTCAATATCAGTAGGTTTTTTTCCTCCCAAAGCTTGCAAAGTAATAAAAAAGTTCTACAAATATGTATTGCAGACATGGATTTCATCACTGTATGCCACTGTATTTTGACAGGTGCAATTATTTAGATTTATGTAGGCAAATAAAATCCATCTCGTATAAGGAACCAAATGTTTTTGCCATCAATTACGAGTGGTTACCTGCAAACCAAAAGATCCCCTTCCCTTGCAAATTATTTCTCTTGCTTGAAAGGAAGAGCCTGCAAAGCTTCGGTGTGAGTCAGGGAGCTTAGGGTGGTGGGTGGGGGTGGAGGACCGTTACTGCAGATCAGTGATGTCAGACCAAGAGGAGTTGCCCACAGCCTTGGAAAGCTTACAGAGACGGTATTTTTAAACAAAGTATTCACCCTGAAACATTCCCTGTTTGGGTTAAAGTAACATACAGTGGCAGAAAGTTAACAGATGTTGTTTCTGTTCCTATAACTTCATTGTTATGCAAAACAAGAGCTTCCAAAGCTATTACCTGAAAGCTTTTGTGGATGCTTTATGCATTGGTACAGTTTCCCTTTATGATGATTAAAAAATAAAAAGGCTGCACTGAAAAATATCACTAAAAGAAGATCACAGTTGCATGTGGAAGGTTGGTGTTTCAGCTGTTACTTTTCTACATAGATAAGTGTTTTACCATAGTGCCAAAAGCATAAGAAAACCGTCAGACCATTCTTTGTGGATTTAAATATATGACCTCCCAGTTCCTACGTGGCTCCTGAACTGTTCTTACCTCCTGCAGCAGCAGAGAGGGCCTGCATGAGTGTGGCATATACCATGTTATGTCAAAAAGCCCTGAGCAAAATGGTACAGGGCTTACCAGCTTGTGGAAGGATCCCTTTTTAAACATTTTCGTATATTGAATGTTGCATGTTAGAAGTTCTCTGACTTCTTGATGCCTTAGGATGATGAACAGTCATGTTGTTCAATTCCCTGAATTTGTAGAACGCTTTGCTTAAGAAGGGCAAAATATTTTAATGTTTCACCAGGGGTTTTTTTTGTGTTTTTTTTTTTTCAGGCTTTATGCAGATCTTTGAGGATTTGATCACTTCCTCATATATCTACCTATCTATCTATCTATATCTTCTTTCTTTGGCAGTTGTTGGAATAGAGCACTTCATTGAAGGCTTTGCTGTCGGAGTTGGTGAATGCACAGAGAGCTCTTGGTGGCAGAGGCCGAGCCAGAGAGCTGACCCAGCTGACCTGACCCAGCTGACCTTATTGTGTTGCTTCAGGGGCTCTGCTTGGGTTGCGCTGGGGTGATCCGTTGTTCCCAGGTCCTTTGGGCTGCCCTGCTGCTCCTCAGGCGTGTCCTGCCTGGCTTCATGAGAAATGAGGGCAGTTCCACGGCTGGGATGTTGGATGATCCTTCAGAACCGTGGCCTGGTGCTCTGGAATGTTTTGTTCCAGTTATTCTTCTCTTTTCTGAGATCCAGATAGGTCACATTGCACCACAGCGCAGTCGCAGCGTCAGCTGGAATACCACATAGTAAATACACTGACAGCACGCCAATAGGCTTTGTATAGAGAGAAACACTGCTTGGTATTTTGTGGTTGAAACATTTTCTGGTTTATTGCTGTTCATCATCTGTTCAGCTCCTTTCTGCCATGTCAGTGTTTGCATTCTGGGGTAACTTTCAAGCATGCGTTGTTCTGCAGACCTGAACTTACAGAACGTTCACGCTTTCCTGAAGCGTGTTTGATCTCCTTGACTTAGTAATTTCAGCCTCACCTGACGTTTTCAGCCTGAGGTGCAGTTTTTGATACAGCCTTTCTCTAAAAGGTTGGCAGAGGAAAAAATAAATAATGGGATCGAGGCACACATTGGCAGCAGATAATAGCAGAGTGAACTCCTTGGCGTGGAACAGAGCTCTCTGCGAGTGGCAGTTGAACTGTGAGCTGGTCTGGCTCAGGGTGTACGGGATCCGGCAGAAGTGGTACGGCACAAAGCAAAGGACAAACACGAACATGATGGTGAATATGTTACGGCTGGTTTTTCTCTTAGCAAAGTCTGAGTTCCTTCTGAACTTCTTGTAGGAGCTGTATATTTTTTTTGAGATTGAAGTGTAAAAAATGATGAGTAGGAGGAAAACGATCCAGAAAATCCCTGTGCAAATGTAACTGGACACCTCGTGCCACTGCTTGCCAAGCTCACTTTTAAGACCGATGCATTTTCTGGAATAATTCGCTTTAGAGATTTCATTAGTTAAAATCATATTTGGAAGTGTTATAAACATAATCAATGCCCATATGATGGCAGAGATGACCTTACTGTAGTGAGCCGTGTGAACTAAGGAGGTGAATAAAGGCTTCACGATTTTGTAGTACCTGTCAAAACCTATGAGGCCAAAAAATGTTATTCCGATATACATGTTTGCATAAAAAACAACAGCAGAGTATCTGCACACAAATGTGTTGAGCTGCGGAGGCGCGATTTCTGAGTCGGCAAGGATTTTGAAAGGAAACGTCAAACTCATGAGGAGGTCAGCAACAACGATGTTTTTGAGATAGACGATAAAACTCTTCTCGCTGGAGATGCACAGGAAGATCCATGCTGCCACGCCGTTCAGCAGCAGCCCTACCATGAAAATCAAGCAGTAGATGAGGGGAATGACTGTCTTTGTTATTACTGTACTGTTACTGCAGCTGCTTCCCGAGGAGTTTGTGCTGGAGTTGAACATCTTACGATGTCTTTGTTCCTAGAAGCAGAGGAAATATTATCTCAGTAAGATAAAACAGTAGTGTGCTTTCCGTTAATCAGTGTAGGATTTCTGATCTTATTTCAAAGTAAACTTGGTGTACTTCTCAGAAACCACGTTCTTGTTTCCAGCACAGTAAATGCTTTCCAGGTGGTGCCATCCCAGTGTTGATGATATCCAGGGGCACTCTACTGTTCTGAGCTTCTGTCATTTCTTCTAGATTTGGGTCCATCTATTTTGCTCAGGTCCTGTCCTGTGCTTCTCAGTGTGTGTGAGCCCATGTGCTGGGAAGCCACAGTGTTCAGTGACTGTAAGTGCACCTCATTAACCCTGAACAACCCATGTGTATTTTAGCACTGATTTACCAGGAAACATATGACAGATATATAAGTTCCTTGTACAAGTGTTTTGTATTGTATATGGTCATTGTAAATATGCTTCTGTTAGTCAAGCCTGGGAATAACTAATAGAGGCTAGTATTTTCTGATGCTTTCTTGAAGGAGAGCCTCTGTGCAGCTAGCACAGTTTGCTTTAGGCTTTTAGTAACACAGCATACAGGAGCATATTAGTATGAATTAGAAGCAAGAGCTGCCCTCCCAAGTCATTCAGACTTAAGTTTTAGAGGATCCCCGTAGAGGCTCCAAGAAATCGTATCTGCCGTCTGCTTTTCTTTGGCAGGTTTGCTGGGGTGGATTGCCCTCTGTAGGGAAGCCTGAACAGATACAGGTATATATTGCTGCTTTGTGGGCACATGAAAACCTGGGCAACCGGGAAATGTGTGCTGCAGAGCCAGGGGAGAGAAATATCCTGCTTGCTGGAAGAGGAATGATTTCCTTACTGCTCCAATTCAGAGCCAATAGCTGATGCTTCTGTGTAGCAGATCAGAACCCCAGTTCAACCTAGCAGTAACTGGAAATAAAAACTTTATTTCACATGGGTAAAATTGTTTCCCTACGTGTTTTGTTTTCTTTGTCTCTCTGGAGGACATTACGAAGGCTGAAAAACTTTGTGGCTGTTTTGGAACTTGCTTTGATAAGAGGAATAATGAGCAGGAGTGCCCAGAGCTGCAGTTCATCTCTGCCTGATGTCTTCCCACAATCAGGCCTGCAGTCTTATCTTCAGGCTTTTCCCAGGTTGTTAAGGCACTTGTTTCTGTTTGGCTGAATTTTTAAAGGCTGAAGATGGTGTGGAGAGCGGCTGTTAGAACAGAGCCACCAGGTGAGTGGATGTGCTAGGACTGTGAGTTAATCACAGTTAGGTAAGGTTTGGGATGATGCTGCCAGGAGGAAGATGACCTCTGCTTCTCCCATGTATCCTCAGCCAGGGGGAGAGCACCACCAGCAAATGGCAGCCTTGTTTAGGGTAGTAACCTACTGTCTGAAAGCTGTTCTCTTCCTGCTGCTGTCTGCTGTGTGTGTGTGTCCTGTCTGTCCTGTCCATCCTGCAAGGCTGTCTGAGCAGGACCTTCTCTCCCCATGTGGTGTGCTTGAGAGTTGTTCCATGCCTGCTGAGTTTGCTAAATGATATACGTGTGAGGTTTGGTGCTTGGGCCTGGCAGCAGCAGGTATTAAATGGCTTGGGAAGTCCACAAAGTAGTTGTCACGCTAAGATATCATACTACAAAGGATTATTTCAGGAGCGTGTGGTCAGAGATTTGGCTGTTATAACTTTGTGTGTTGTGTCTAGCAGCATGGAGGAAACCCTGGACATGGAAGATATCACTTCTGATGGCAGCAGATTTATCAGCTGTCTGTGCCTGAGAGGGAAGCCAAAGTCCAAGACAGACGCTAAACCTTTCCATACCTGTGTCATGCCCTTACCTTTCTGGATTGGACTGCTGCGGTGCTTTTAGTGAAGGTGTTAAGGGTCTCGAGAGCCTTCCATCGTTAGCTCAGGGCCAGTCCTACAGCAGGGCGATCTGTTAGGCAGGAGAGCGTGGCGGTCAGAGCTGTCATCACAGTGCTGCTCTGCGCAGGGGCAGCGCACCGCCTCTGACCTGTCAGCAGGCCCTCGGCGTTGCTCAGGAACAGAACCATGGTGAGAGAGCTGTGTTTGTCCTGGACCATCACTGCATGCGTGCAGCTCAAGGCTTCTTGTTCTGCTGCTTGCATCTGCTTGCAGCAGACAGGCCTGGACCTGTCTGCTGTTGGTGTTCCTGATAAAAGTTACCTGTGCTTTTTCTCACCTGGTTGGGCACCCAGCTCTCTCTGACAGGCCCTGTCTCTGACTGGAGCGGGTTTTTGTTGTCTGGAGTGTATTCTGCAGAATTGAGTGGGTATTTTCAGCTATTTATGGAAATTAATGCAGCTGTTTGATAGATATGCAATGCAGCTGCTGGGTCAGAAATGATTGGCAGTGGTCATTTTCTCCAGAACTCTTTTCTGAATTGCTAAATGGCATTTATCAGTGAGGAAGAACATGCAAGCTGATCTCTGACGTTTTGAGACAGCGCTGACAGAAGAACCCTGATGGAGGTGTGCTCTGCAGTGGGGTCAGTGTGTGCGGCCCTGGGAGCAGAGTCTGGCCATGTGCTCAGTGCAGTGCTTGGCACAGAGTGGCAGAGAAACTTCACTAGTGCTCCTGTAGCAAAAGGTAGTAAGCAACTAATAGAGGTAGCAGCCTGCGTGGTATTCTCCGGCCTGGCTCAAAGAAGGGGGCTCTCCTGAGTGTGGCAGTGGTTTTCACAGGGTCTCAGTGCCTTCCTCGCTTTTGGGACCTCTGCAGGCTGGTGCAGAACAGAGTGGGTCTGTCTGGCAGCTGAGCTCAGCATGGGAAAAGCAGGCATCCAACTCTGTCCATTGTAGCTGTGCTTCTCCCTTTTGGTCCAAAAAAGCAAGATTTAGAATATTCTAACAAGGAGATAAGAGTCAGTCATTGGTGGAGGTGTTTTGTTGTGGTGTTCAGTTTTGTTTTCAAGCTGCTGGCTTCCTGAATGTGGGATGAATGAAACCAAATGCTGAGCTTGCACCACCTCCAGCTCAGAAAGCCCTCTGGGGTCCTGATAAGATGATGTGCCTAGGCCTGGACCTGTCTGCTGTGGGTGCTGCCCACCATTCCCTCCTGTGAGCATCTCCCACCAGGCCCTGTGCAGCTGCCACTGCCCTGCTCAGCACCACTGACAGCTGTGCAGGCACCGCAGGGATCTGTCCTGCCATGGGCAGCGCTGCCTGGACATACCGTGTCTGTCTGCAGCCCTTTGCTGTGCGTGGGAGGCAGTGTGCCCTGTGGGGCACTGCTGGGTGCATGCAGTACCAACAAGTTCTCCTGACCAAAATTAGTACAGGCAGTTGGACTGTGTGTGACGTTTTCGCCTTTGTGATTAATTCCTGGTGTTCTGGAGGACAAAGCCAGTGAGGAGAGCCAGCGGGTGTGAGGAGCAGTTGTAGATAAGATCGTTTGCTTTGTCATTAAATTAGCAAGCTCTCTGGAGGGCAGCGTGAGCTCCTTTGGTTGCAGAGCAAGGACGCCTCAAGGGTGGAACCAGGAACGGCTTCATTTCTTCTTGTGTGAGGGTCGCTGTGCTGCGCTGTGCTGTGTGAAATCTGACAGCCTCATTTTCCTAACAGGAAGTTGAAATTTTCATTCTGCTTTTGCCTCCAGTTTTTGGACAAGACTGTCCTAAACAACGTTTTAGCACTGAAAGATCGGCGCCTGCAATACTCCCTGGCGATACAGGTTGGTGTGCTTAGCGGCAGGGATCTGTATGTTAGTTTAAGGACCAATAGAGTAGTTTAGCAAAGGAATCAACGAGTGCTACTTCTAAAACTTCCCATTCCAGCTTAGCTTGGTGTGTGAGCAGCCTGGTTTGCCTCAATGATTCTGCTCCACAAGAAGCCCTGGGATCACAACGGAATCATAGAATGGCTTGGGTTGAAAAGGACCGTAATGGTCATCTAGTTTCAACCCCCCTGCCGCCGGCTGCTGTTTTCCTCGGATTTCACATGTATCGTTTTGGCAGTTGCTTTGTTGTTATGGCCAAAGACACCAGCTCAATAAAAATAGAAGTAGTTGCTGAGGAGATACGTGGCTGCTTCCTGCAGTGGTGCCCTGCGCTCCCTCCCTGCACGCAGCGGCCCCGCTCAGTGCAGTGCCCCACACCGACGGGGACTGCCTTCATCTCGTGCATTTATTTCCAGTTCCTTTGTGTTCTAAGGGGTTGATTTGATTCTGGTGTGTATTACACCTGAATGATTTTCCATTGCCAATTAAAAAAAAAAGTGATATTGGTTTAGGTGTTTAACAAAAATGTTGTGGAGCATAGATAAAGCACAGAAATCTGTCAGAAAGAGTCTTCCACCTGGGAGTATTTTCAGCTTTTCAGCAGTTAAATAGAAGCACAGAACACAGCCTTTGCAATCGCCTTGTAACATAAAGCACCGTAAGTACTGCATGAATGGCAGCAGGTCGTTACTTACTGCTCACAGCGAAGCCTCCCGCGCTGCCCTGCCGTGCTCATTGGTGCGTTCCTTCCAGCCGGGCGGTCGGTCACCTCCTTGCCATGATGTCCTGCTCTGCTGTCAGCGCGTGCTTCGGACAGCGGAGCCGAGGAGCTGCTGACCGTGCCTTGCTGCTCTGCCTGCTGTGCTCCAAATGTCAGTGCTGCAGCTGGCCAGTGCTATTTTAGTGCGCTCAGACGTCCTTCCAAAGGAGTTCAGCTTTGAGTTGGGTTCAAAAGAGGCACGTTTGTGCATTTAGCAGAGCAGTGAGCTGAAGTTAAGGGTGGGTGTTTTCTTTTCTTAAGCAGTTCCCAGGCCTGGCCGTGACCTCTTCTGTAAGGCTGGCTGCCCCGATGGCTTCTGTTTTTGTTAATGGGAGTGTTCTGCGCTGGAGTTCACAGGGCTGTGTCACGTTTGCTCTGGGCATGCTCTGTGGCCCAGAGGTTTATTCTTGGGACAGGTGATACATTTCTGCTTCATGGCTATTTCCCTTCTTTCTGCAGTTTTATCCTATTTTGCTTTTTTTTTTTTTTTTTAGCCTTAATCACCTGCCTGCCTTCCTTCCTTCCTATTCTTTTCATACGTTTACTGAGAGGCTTTGAAACCAAGCACAAAATCCACTGAAATGTTTGCTAAACAAGAAGCTAGTATGATCTCTTATTAGGAATGTGGGAAAATACTGCTGTTTATATTGAAGTAAAATTTGTAAATGGAGTATGGCAGTGTTAACAAACGTTCAGCAGATGACTTAATCTCTGTCTTGCAGTGCACTACCCAGGGCCCCCTCAAATGCACATCGCCCTGGCAGACTCTTCTTCCATGCTTGCAGGTGTGCAGTGCTGCTGCTTCGCTGCGGTGCACCCATCCTGCACGCAGCCAGGGCGTGCTGACCTGAGTTAACAGTCCCTGAGGGTCACTGAGTCTTTCTCAGTGAAATATGGTGACATCTTCAGAGACCTTAACAAAATTGCCTTGTGTTTTTGCTCCGGCTTGCAGCTGAGGAAGGAAGTGGTGAGAGCCAGGGGTTGCAGGCTTGAACCCTGCTCTGATTCCTGCAGTCTGGGTGACAGTCCTGCAGCAGGGAGAAAACCCTTTCTGTCTGCATGGCTGCTGAGTGACCTCACGGTGTGTAGCAGAGCAGCTGCGTGGCCCTTTGCTCTGTTCCTGCTGCCTGTGTGATAGATGTGACTGTTTTGTCCCCAGGGTCAGCTGCTCCCCTCTGCTTGAGCTGGAAGGAGCCTGATGGGCTGTGAGCAGAGGTTGGAAGCCCTGGGGCTCCCTGGGGGCAGAGCAAAGCCGTGCCATTGGAGTGCCGGGCTTCCAGGTGGGGCCCAGGTGAAAGCTATTCCTTCTGACGGTTGTGGGATGTTACCTTGCTTTAACCAAAGTGTTTCAGGAAGGTGCAGATTCTCTTTAATTGCTCAGAAAGCAGAAATAGAACTTGAGAGGCATTGCATGTGTCCTGGGTTGGAGCTCTGTTTCCTGTGGTGAGTAGGACAGCGGTTAGTGGCAGTACAGACTCTTCCTTCTTTACACCTGTGCCTGCGGTCCTGTGATGCAGGTCCTGTGTGTTGTGCAGGCTTGGTGGTAGACCAGGTTGTCAGTTTTGTGAAGGCCAGCACAGGTGCAGCACTGGGAAGCTCTCCAGCTCCCAGCCCGTGCTCTAGTGTGTGCTGGGCTGTAGGGCCCTGCTGCCAGGAGCCAGGGCTGCCCGTGCTGCAGGGCTGCTCTGGGCTGTTGGGCCTGGGCAGCCCCAGGTCACCCTGAGCCGCACTGCTGGGCAGGGAGCCTTGCTGCGGGGCAGTGGGGTGAGTACTGCCCTACTTGTCCTCCTCTGGGGGATATTCTGCACCAGCTAAGGACCACGCGCAGTGGGCTTCCCAGATGCTCCCAAGAAGGCATGCAATCAATTTTTCATCTCTTTCCCTCTATCCTATTGTCATGTATTTTTGGGTCTGGGAAATGAGGAATTGGACAGAAGAGCTTTATAAGCCTGCGGCCCTCTGAGGCAGACTTTGTAATTAATTCTACAAAGACTTTTCTTTGTTTTTCTGTTTCTTCTTTCTTGTTTTTAAATTTTCTTCTTTCCCAGTAACAGCAGCCTCAATATCCCTTTTGGGACCAGGGACAACTTTCACTTTGTGACTCACAATGAGCTTTTTCCGAAAGCTTCCTCATCTAAACCTAAAACTGAAGTAAGCAATCTTCTATTTCTGTCCAGATGAAATCCTTGTAGAGGGGGAAGAAAAGCGTGGTCTGCCAAGAGAAGGGAGTCTGAAAGGCAATCGCAAAAGGCCCCAAGCTACCTCTGTGTTTTCCATGTGCAGCACAGGTGACTGTTCATAGCTGCATACTGTCTTTCCTTTTTCAATGAAAGCAGCTCTGGAAGCCTTAAGTCGTGGGAATCTGTTGTCCTTTTATTATAAATTAAGAACAGTAAACTTTCTCCATGCTGTGCCTGAAGAATTCCCTTTATGGAGTCATAAAATCCACAGACTCAGATTCCGTTCTCTACAATGTCTTAGTCTGTCCATGAAGTTATTCCTTGTCACTCAGAGTTGTTGCCCATTAAATATCTTGCTGCAGGAGGTTGGTCTGCTATGTTTAAAGTTTAATTTAATCAGGTTGTGGGGTCTCCTCTGGAGACATTCAAAACCCTCCTGGACATGTTCCTGTGTGACCTGGTCTACGTGTTCCTGCTCCAGCAGGGGGATTGGACTAGATGATCTTTCAAGGCCCTTTCAAATCCCTGATATTCTGTGATTCTGTAATTGTCTTTACTAACCAGAAGTGTCCTGGAAACATCACATCTGGCAATCATCTCAGCAGTGCCAGCTGCCCTGACGTGTTGATAACTGATGCCCTCAGCCTCTAAGTATGCACAGAACTGGAAAACTGCTGCAGCGGGGGTGAGTCCTACTCTTCCAAGGAAGACTTCTTCATGGAGAAACCTTCTGATTTCTGTGCTGGGTAGAATTCTAACTCCTGGCTTTGTGCAGGTAGGAGTGTAGGTATGCATGGGATCGCTGCAGTGGTATCAAGGACAGGCTCTGGGACTATGAAGCTGTATGCAGGAATTGCTTGAATGACATGTCGGTCCTGCACATGCTGAAGCAGTAAGGACACTGAGATGACACAGTTGTCATCTCTAATTGTGAATGGAGTTTCCTGTCAGGAGGTTCATTTGTCAGTGGGACAGGACTTGTAGCTTTTTGTGGAAGCACGTGGATGAAATGTTCTGCAGTGTACAACGATGTGAGGGTGCAGGCCTCTGTGGCATTGATGCTGATCTGGCATCAGCTGGCACTGATCTCCAGTGTGAGGTGAATTCTAGGACTGTTTTGATGGCATGCTTTTAAATACTTGGGTTTTGAGTGCGGGTTATAGGGCTTGATTTTATTTGGGAAGTCTGACTTGAAACATTCCTAAGTGTGCAGAGGGGTTCTTGGCACTTTCCAGGACTTGGTTCCTTTCCTTGCATCTCACATCACACACCCATTGCTCTCCTGCAGCCTAGAAGTGGGGCTTTGATGCTGTGAAGTAGTGGTTTGGGTGCCTTCCTATCTCTTTTCCCACTGCTTCCCCACCCCCTGAAAGGAAAAGAAAAAGAATGCTTTGACACAGAGAGAGAAGCGTCTTGTTCTTGTCAGCCCTGCTAACAGTAAAGGAAAGCACTGATGTGCAATGTGGCAGGCACGGCTTCTGCTTCCTGGCTGAGAAGGTGGGCTGACCAGCGCGTGTGCAGCAGAGCAGGGCTGCCAGAACTGACTTCTCAACTCTGCATAATAGAGTCCTAGAAATGGGCGCTTTCAGCTTTGATGTTGGGAGAGTGAATGTTTAACAAGCTGTGGTTTTGTAGGGACTGCTCTGAAGAAAACAATACTAGCACCATATTTATCTTAAACAGCTGATTTAGACAAAGGACCTCAAAATAACAATGTAAGCAGTCTGATACTGCAGCTGATTTCCACCAATTGTGATATTGGGGGTCCAGGTTTGCTTTAGAAAAGCTCATTTGCTTTTTTGTGATTTAGTGAAGAGCAGAGCAGAACTCCAAGGAATACTGTGCACTTTTCTGCATGCAGGCACGCTTAGTGCTGAGCCCTGGGGCTGGTCCTGCTTCCCCAGCACTCCCACCAAGGCTCAGCAACATACATCCGTAACAGTTCTTGTTTGGCTCTGCTTACGTACATTGGTTTGAATCCTCAGAACGAGAGTATGAAAATGTTGTTAAATGCAGTCTGCCTTTGAATGGAATCTTAATTTCATCCTTTATAGAAGGATATAAATCTGTATTTTTTTTAGATTGAAATCCTATGTTGTCAGCTCTTGCAAAGCTGAGGGTTCTTTCCTTTGCTTTGTCAAGTATTTCTGGGCAGTTGAACCCAAAGTCTTTCAAAGTAAGCTGAGGGGTGTCTTTGAATGGGCAGCATGACTTTTATTACCCAAAAGGAAATGTTGGGTGACAGTGCTTGCCTTTCTTAATGAGTAAAGAACACAATCTTGTGTGTGTATTTAATGTACTGAGATAAAGGAGGAAAAGCTTAAAAAGGACCTTTTCATGCTAAATGTTCAAAGCTGTTCCAGTGGCTTTAAAGAGCTCTTCTGTTTTCAGCCTTTTAGTGATTTTTCTCTCTTACTTCAACTTTACTTGTATTATTATTCCACATTGTTTATTGTTAGAAGTAGAACAGCAGAAGCAGAGCACCGCTTGCCGGGGAAGCAGAAGTGAAATGTTGTTGGCCTTCCTCTCTGAAGATCACGAGTAGGCAGCAGATACTGGGAAAAGGAAGGCAATGCTTTGTAGGCTGAGTGCACTCAGACACCAGTTGGCCAATGGAATGTGTGGATTCCAGTTGGCTTCTGTGAAGCTGTGCAAGGCTTTTGATGCAGAGGGCAGTTCAAGCTTCGCAGCTGTTAGTATGAAATTGTTTTAAAACATGATCGTACGCTGATAAGTAGCAGAATCCAAGGGTGATCAGCTTTGGAGTGCCTGGGGACAGGACAAGGGGAAATGGGATGAAGCTAGGGCATAGGAAGTTCGGCACGAATGTGCGCAAGAACTTCTTTACAGTGAGGGTTGACGGAGCACTGGAACAGGCTGCCCAGGGGGGTTGTGGAGTCTCCTTCTCTGGAGAGATTCAAGACCCGCCTGGATGCCTACCTGTGCCACCTGGTGTGGGGAACCTGCTTTGGCAAGGGGGTTGGACTCGATCTCTAGAGGTCCCTTCCAACCCCTACAATTCTGTGATTCTGTGTTGTATGTTGTATTATGAAATGTGTCATTGTAGGATTGCTTAATGGCATGGCTGTACTTCTTGGTTTGCAATGTCATTCTTGGTTAAAGCTTGCCAGAATATTTACATTAAAGCTACCAAAGAAGTTCTGCCTTCCATATAAGACTGAAGTGTGCAGCTCTGCGTGAGTGTGTGAGGTCCCAGAAGAAAGAGAGAAATGGTGTGTTTTCAAGTGCAGGCTGCCACTCTGTGATGGATTAAATGTTACAGCACACATAATTTTTTTGCATGCTTCAGAGAGAAGCAATCGTTTGTTCGGGGGCAGAGGATTAAGAGCTTAGAGGGCAGGCGGGAAGCCTCAGCTCTGTGTACAGTTTCACCCCATCGGAATGATTCCAGACATCAGATTCCAGACTGAAGGGTCACTTCATTATGCAAACATGGATATTTTTCCAAAATGCCAGCCAATTTTAATATATAAGGATCTGCAGACACAGCTGTTATTTCCAAAGGGTCAGAAAGTGGTGAGCGTGATGGCCAGAAAGACTCCTGCTGTGTATCACGTGCTTTTGATGGCTTAAGGACAACTGATAATGTATTTCACCCTCAGCCATATAAGTCTTTTTCTTCCCTGAACTCCAAAACTCCCATCTCCTGGTCTTGTCATTTATCTTTTATTAAGAGAATAATTTGGAGGTTTGGTGTGAGCTCAGTGCCTGTGAAAGAGGCTGCTTTTGTAGTCCTACTGATCAGATCTACATCAGAACCAGAGAATGTGTTTTCATAGCCAGGAGCAGGAGAAGACTGACATGGTGTTGGAGCTCAGCTGGTTACAGAGGGGCTGGCCATGGTGGTGGCCAGGCGGTCCTCGTGCAGGAGGCTGCTGGCAGAAGTGAAAGCTGGGCTGGTAGCTCAGCTGCCCTTGGGAACAGGAGTGGGGCTGACAGGCTGAGATCTGATCTTTTCTAAATGTACCTTAATGCATCAAACTATTGCCATACGTACACAATATACCCTAGTATTATTAGAGGTCTGTGCATTATCAAACCCTTCCAACCCAACTAAACGTGAAATCACATAGACTGTGTATATTTACATCCAGTTGCTGTGAACAGACTGAAGTGGAATGAACAATATAAATATTTGTCTAGAATAATCCCTGTAGAACTCATGCTAACTACGAAGGCACCGCAGGACTTACGAATAGATGTTTTAAGCTATCAAAGTGTGCCAGCAAATATTTTCTGCCCAGCGTTGCTTTGCTGGCTGGTAGATGTCTTGACATCTCTGTAGAATAGCCTTGGGAGACCTTACAGGGACCTTTCTCCAATTCAGCCTGGATCTGGCTGTGCTCCAATGGCTCGGGGTGTGGGGTGCTGGGGCTGCAGTGGTTGCACCGTTAGGGTTGCTTGAGGAGGTTCTGGTGTGTGTTAATACAAAGACATCTTCAGAACTTTTGGGAATTTCACTTTGCTTTTTTAAGACGCCTAGGAAGCTGCATTGGTGGAAAGTCATGGTAAAGGTGACTGCTGGAGTAATATCGAAAGTAGAGCACGCAATGCATGCAGTGCCATGAGTCTTGCACAGATGGTGATCTGGAGTTGTCTTGAAGTACATCTCCAGAAACATTCCTTCCACAGCAGCCCATGGTTCAGGCTGCACTATCAATTACAGCATAATGCAAAACTTCTTCAGTGGAAACTGTCACTGGTGTTCACTGTGTGCTCCTTGCTTTCTTGGGTCTGGTTTGCCGTCATAGTTCCACCTGGAGGACCTTTCCTGTGGAGTGTCCTGCAGAACACAGCAGTCCCAACCTGCGTGATCCAAACTCAGGTGTGTGCCGGCCCTGTCCTGCTTCCTGAGAGCACAGCTTAGGTCAGCATCTGATGCTGTTCCTATAACTGCTTCTTTCAGAAAGAACTCGGGCACAGTACAGAGAATAAGGAACACCAGAGCTAGGGTTGAAAGAGTGGGAAGTGAGTCATGGCATGGTACTGTGGGGGCTGTGAGGGGAAACAGTGCTGTGCCATTGAAAGTTACATCACGGAACAAGGAGTAGTGTGTGTTGAAGTACAGCCATGTGTCAAAAATGGACCAATTTGGGTGGAAAACAACAGAAAAAACAGTTTCCAAGGTATAACTGCTTGACTCTTCTTCTAACCTTGTTAGTGCTTTTGAAGTTTGTTTTGGTCAGAAACGGAGGTTTAGTTGAAAATCCAGCGATTTAAATAACCTAAGCAGATAGCAGACCTAGAGAGGGAATGGTAGCTCGGAACAGGGAAGTGAAAAAGAAGGATGTGTCTGAAAGTGAGTCCTCAGGCCCTGCAAACTGAATGGTGACCGACGCAGCTTCCTACCAGCAGCCCAGAAAAAGCTTGTTTCAGCAGTGGGTGTTGGTGAAGCAGTGCTGTGATCAGGTCTGTTTCCTCTTAGGAAGAGAATGCTTTTAAGTACTAAATTCCACGTGAAACACGGACATTACATTTAGTCATCTGACACTTGAGAAGTAGGATTTTCTTTTATAACTCATTTCTAGTTCTGGGAAAAGACTTTGCAAGCAGCATCTTCCAAGAACTGTTGTGTAAGCACGAGCATAAGTTATAGTAAGAAATGTTTGTCACAGATGCAGCCCGTCAAGGTAAAGTGAATGTATTTTGGGGCAGTTTTACGGAACAGTGCTGTCTGTGTCACTGCGCTCTGCAGCAGAGCCGTCATGGCTGCCCTGTGTCTGCAGAGCTCAGCCGTGCCTCCTCCAAACGCAGGACAGCCACGCTGCTCCCCAGTGGGCCCTCTGCCTTCCCCAGGCACAGCTGCTTCATCTGTTTGGCCTTCTGGAAAGCGTGTCATGAGGCTTTCTTCAGAGGGCATCCCCTGGTGGCAGCTGTTTTGGGTAACAGATCGTTTTGATGTGAAATCATTACTTAGAAGATGCAGAGCTGCTGTTCTCTAGAAGGAAAGCTGATGTGAATGCATGAAGTGAAAACAAGTGAGGTTCTGAGAAATGGCAGCCGGTGTGCATGCAGCGAGCAGGAGCAGCGTGTTGGAAGAAGCGCAGGTGGAGAGAGGAGAGCAGGAGGGGCTGAGAATGTAACGCAGTCATGGTGCGGTCTGATGAGCCGTCAGCCTCCCGTGGTTTGCTGTTAATTGTGTCATAAAGGGGAGACCAGAAGCATTTGGGCCTCACTTGAACCGTACAAGAGATGTAATAGGGTGTATGGTAGTGTCGGTATGCACGCTGACCTTGCTGTTTCACAGCACCGAGCCAGCAGTGTGCTGTTCCATCTAACATGGAGCTCAAGAGAATTTGAACTATGCAGCTCAGTCACAGAAACGGTTCTTAATATGGCTTCATGTATGTGCAGACTTTAAGTGCGCAGAATGGCAGTGCAGCCCCAGAACTTGCCTTTGGTGTTGTGTGTGAGAGTAGTTTTCTACAGGGCTAAAGTCGGGTTTATTCTGTGGTATTCTGGCCAATTGCACTATTCGTGTTTTAAATGGGGTAAATATTGGAAGCGTTCTTCCCTCCTTTCCCGAAGTGACCCCCCGCCCCCGAGCAATGTCAGTAGTTTTGTCATGCTTGTGTTAATCCATCGATTTGATTCAAATGCTACCTATGATTATGTATGATATATACTATCTGTATTATGTACAACACACTGAAGTTTTTAACTATGTATAAAATAGTACATAAAACTGAAATAACTTAAAGAGAGAAGCCCTTGTTTTATTCATGCTGTGAAAGTGAGCCGTCAGCGTAGCGGTGGTGCTGGACCCCACCCTGTGCAGGGCTGCTGAGGAGCTGCATTTTGGTGCCCTCACTGAGGGAAGCAAAGCGTGAAGGAAGACAGGGGTGTTTGGGGCTGTTCTTTGAGACAAACCGGAGGGCATTTGATTTGTGCTGATGTCTGGCGGGGATGTGATGTGATGTGCTGGGCTCACGTGCATTAGGGATCATCCCGCGGCCCTCCCAGCCTGCAGCTTGGCTGGCAGTGCCACCAGGTGGGTGTTCATGGCTTCCTGCTGCCTGACCTTGCTGTACTCACCAGGAGCCCTGCCGATGGGCTCTGGGTGCCATGGCACTGCCCTCAGACACCTGCTCTGCTCTGCCACTGCCGCCGCCTCCTCCAGGTGCTGCCTTTAACCTGGCTTCTGTCTGCTGTCACAAGTACAACCCATGCATTTTTTGGTTGTTAAGCAATGTTTTGATGTCCTTGTGCTCACAGTAACTAACCTAGGTGAAAATATCAGCATTAATGTCTAAACTCTGCAAGAGGGTAGAAAGGTAGAACTGATCAAAGGTCAGTAAAAAATGCATTACAAATAAAATGAAACACAAAGGAATGTTACTGAGCTGGAGTCATCGTTGGAACTTGAGCTGGGGGAGAGCAGTTCCTCTTGGTTAAGGGGAATGTTCTTTACATTACAGGATACTTATGCGGGATTTCTTTGGCTTCTGTTGGCCTTAAGAAACAAAACAACGAAGTAAACCTACCCAAACGCTCTGAAGTGAACCTGATCTGTGTGTGTATTTATGATTTTGAGTAAAGATAGTTGTTAGTGAGCTGAGATGGCAGTGCTGTATGTGTCTGCGCACTCCTCAATGCACTTCTGTGGTCGGATACCCAAAGAGGTTTTATTTACATGCTGTACAAATACCCTCAGAAATGAGCAGCCGTCCGTGCGCGGGGAGCTCAGACGTCGGTGTATTCGTGGTAGATGCGCACTTCGGACCTCCTGACGCTCTGCAGAGACCTAATGCTCTCACTCCTGGTTCTCATATTTGATTTCCTGAACAGCCTTCGTGAGAATGATCTACACATGAAAAAGTAAATGATTGGATCTAGACAAACGTTACACGCAGACAGGAACAGTGTCATTTCCTTGCAGTAATACAAGATTTTATGTGCAGAGTCATCCAGCAGTTTATCTAGATGGCTGAAAGTGAAGGGTATCCTGCACAAGTGGTATGGCAGGAAACAGGTGAAGAATACAGCCACTACAACCCTGATGCTTTGGTTATGCTTTCTCTTTCTGCTTGATGAGCTAATGAACTGTTTGCTCGATTTATAAATGTACCTGGATATGGCAATGTAGCACCCTATGAGCACTATCAGCACCACCAGGAATGTGCAGGTGTTGATGTAAACGACAGCTGTGTGCCACTTGACTCCCAAGGGAGACTTTAGCTTCATGCAGTCGTCAATGTTCCTCCTAGTGGGGTAGCCGTTGGTGAGGATGAGGTTGGGCAGGGCGAGGAAGGCCATCACCACCCAGACGCAGGCAGAGAGCACCTTGGTGAAGGTGATGCTGTACATCCTGGAGTCCCCGAAGGGCTTCACGACCTTCAGGTAGCGGTCGATGCTGATGAGCCCAAGGAAGACGATCGTGGTGTACATGTTGGCGTAGAACAGAACCATAGAGTATCGGCACAGGAATGAGTTGAAGTGCCACGGTCCCAGCTGGGAGTCCTGAATTATCTTGAACGGGAACGTCAGTGTCATAAGCAGGTCTGCGACCACAATGTTCTTGAGGTAAAATATGAAGCTCGTTTTGTTTCTGATGTGGAAAAAAATCCACACCGCCAGGCCGTTCAGTAGGATGCTTGCCAGGAAGATGACCAGGTAGAGCACAGGAAGGACGATGGTGGTGAACTCGTCCTGCGTGTTGTTCCCGGGGGGGCCCACGGAGTGGTTGGAGGCGACGCTGGCAGCTGTGCTCAGGTGCTCCTCTGTGGAGCAAGAGCAGTGTTAGAGTGTTCATGGTGTCCTATGGATGGAGCAGTCTGAGAACTGTCCTCTAGAATGTCACCTCCCTGGGCAGCTCCATGGGCTGCTGTGTCAGCCACTGAAAGCAGCGGTTAAATCAGCGCTGCTGAACTCGGTGCATTGCAGCACACGGTGTGAGCACAGCGGAGCTGCTTCCTGCTGGGACGGGGCAGCAGAGCTCTGCCCATCCGGTAACCCAGAAATGAGGCTCTGGAGGGTCTCTTTGAGCCTATTCAAACTCTAATTTGGAACTTAATTTACTTGAATGTATTTAAAAATCACATTCTCTGGGGATTTTAAGGTTTTGCGTACAAGTGTTTGTGAACAAACTCCAGGCTCTTCTACATTATCTCACGTGTTTTTGGTTTTTTTTAACCCAATATGTTTGTGCCTTGTCTTGGCTGGTAAGCCAGGACTGAAGCCCATGGGGCTGCATGTGGCAGAATACGGATGGCCTCTTTCAAAAGGACTCATCTGAATGTTGGTGGCAGTGTTGGTGACAGTGAGCCGCTGTACCTGGCGGTGGCCCGTAGGACAGGTTGTACCCCATTATTCGTGGTGTGTTGTCAGCCGAGGCGCCTCAGGAATCCCTCTGGCAGCCGCAGGTCCAGGCCTCGGTGTGGGCGGCACTGGTGTTACATTCTGGGGGAAAAGCAGAGGTTAGAGGCAGCCCTGCACCACCAGGGGAGCGCAGGCAACACGCACTGTGAGGCTGCAAAAGTGGAACCCAGTGTGTGCTATGGAGGCATGAAAATGGTTTGGCATTGCTCAAAGAAATCTGGTGAAACCAATTTGCAACGCTGCAGATTATTGACTCTCGTATCATGCAAGTGTGTATTTTTTCCATGCTTCCCTTTCTGTTTATTGGTTTTGATAAGAAAACTACAGCTAAAAGGCTCAGGTCTCAGCCGTTCCGCTGGCCCTGACTGCCTCTCCTGTGGGGGTGAACGATGGACAAAAGTGCGGAGCCCTTTTGCAGGTCTAGACTTGATGCAGAAAAGGAACAAGTTGTTCCTTCTTTCAAGGTCCCTTTAAGGACTCTCCGTGACTCTGTAAGTTTCAAATTGTCACCAGGTGGCAGTAAAGCAAATCATTGGGTCTTAAAGCTCTGGTTTAAAAATAAATAAATAAGTCTGTTTTCAAGCTTTTTCTCAGTTCAGTTTTGCTTCTTTTTGTCTGACACTGTTTACAAACTTTGGCTCCTAAGGAGGCCATCAGAAGTAATCGAGGTATTTTGTTTTGTCTTGTGCTGAGAAGCAGCAGTCTTCTTCCTAGGGAGTAAGAAAAATCTCTGTCCCTCTTCCTGTTGTTTATAATTCACAGCTATTCTTTTTTGCCCGGGGGGCACTGAGATCAAAAGAACGAGTGATTTTATGGGAAGATGCATATCTGTATCTTAGGCAAATAAGATGCTTATTTCCCTTTTTCACAGAGCTCCTTTCCTGCCTGCTGTCCCACAGCCTGGTGGGTGAGGCAGGGACTGGTGGCTGCCGTGTTCCAATCCAGCTACCGGGGAGCACTGTGGGGTTCAGTGGCACTGGGTCAGTTCTGTGCTTCTTGTGTGCTGTCACTCTGGGTCCTGAAGGGAACTGCTGTAAATCCTGTTGCAAAAAGTGCGTGAACTTTTCCACCTCTGCCTCCGTCCTTCAGGTGGGTATTGTCACAAGGGGGCTGTACAGACCTGACAACGTGTAATGACCGTGAGTGCATCCTTGTACAGGAGCAGCACCTGCACTTTCTGTCTCTTGACTCGCATCAGAAAATGGGCCAATGTTTTCTGACACAGATGAGAAGGGTCCCTGGCTGCATGGTGGTCTCAGCCACCGGCCTCTCCTCCCAGCTTGTGCCAGTCAGTTCCCATCGGCATGGTGGGGCTGCTGTCAGCAGAGATGGGGCAAACTGAGACTTTCAGGCCCCTGCTCAGAGTGCCTCAGCGTGCAGTTCCTTTCCTCGCTGTAGATGGTGTTTGTTTTGGTGGGTGCTGTTATTTGGAGCCACGGGGCTGCTGGTCTGAGCGCTGGGATTTAGGCTGTTACCTTATAGCTGAAAACTGCTGCAGAGGATGGACTGCAGCCGCTCCTATGCTTGCCCTGTGATGCATGTGCTTGGGTGCTCATTGTCCCAGTGCCTGCAAAGCCATGTGTGCAGGAGAGGCCCAGCTGATTGCTCGCTGTGCTCTGCTGTCCCTTCCAGGCATAGCAGTAGCATCCCTTCTTTCACACTTTTCAAGTTACTGCTTCTTCTGGCAGACCCCACAGGGTCTGACTCATCCTTATCCACAGCACTGGCTGTGGGGGATCCCTGCAACGTGTGTCTTCCTTGCCTCCGAAGGAGTGACCACAGTCAAACTGCCCAGGGAAATAGAAGTCACCCTGAAACCATGGTGGGAGCTTGCTCTGTCTTCCTGCAGGCCAATTAGATTGAGCACATGAATGGATTTCCTCTTTGTTATCTTATTCCTAATGCTAATACTAAATACTAAACTAATACTAAATAATTTTAATACTAAAACATATTAAAAAAAAAAATAATCCCGCATGTTGGTTGGCAGAAGAAAGCAGTATTCACAAATACTGCCATGGAGCTGTGACAGCTGAACCACGCTGGCAGTGCTCTGTGTCCTGCCTTGCTGGCACAGCTGAGCTCAGCAGCAGCCTCCATGCATGCAAGGGGTGGGGGATGGAGATAACACCTGCTGAAAGCTGCCCTGGTTATGTGTTGCAGAATTTCCCTTATGCTGTTGTAACTCTGAAACTTTCACATCGCAAACAGGTTGGTGAGGGCAGAAGAGATGCAGTCACAGTGGTCCCTGCTGCGTGGAATTGGTCGTATGACAAATTTTGGGATACACAGAAATGATCCTGCTTAGATTCAGAAATCCAAAGGTGTTTAGATAGTTTAATAGACTTCAGCAGGAAACTGAGGAATACCAGGATAGACAGAGCACATCTAGTAGCATGACTTTGTTATTTATGCTGATAGGTAAGTGATCGTTACTCATCTGAGCAGAACCTGGTGCATCCCTGGGCTCTGAAAGCTGCAGCTTTTCTGGTGAAGACCACTGCATTCCAGACTTGAGGAGTACGGAGAAGGTTAAAGAATACTGTAGACGTTTTGTGATTGTTCTCTGGCTATGCGCTCTGGTAGTGTTTTTTTTCCTTGTCTGAATGTGGTATTTCTGTGCTGGACAAGGTTGGTGTTTAGCTCTTTGTCCTGTTCTTCACTCTCTTTTCTTCAGACCAATTTCATCCTGTGTTTCTCCAGCCTCGTGCTTCTATACAAATACATTCTGTCCAGGTGCTTCTGAAGATGCACTGGAAGCTACTCCTTTATTCACGTACCTTTCTAAACCAGTGCATACCTTCTTCTCTGTAGCTCATGCGCTTTGCTGGCTGTTTTTTCTGTCTTTCCCCTAAAGGCTGCCAGTTGCAGCAAATGTAGGTTAAGCACGTACTGTGTCACTGATGAGGTAACGTTCCACTGCTGATGTTGACAGACTGGTTTACATGCCTGACTGTGATGGCCTTAGATGAGAAATTAAATAATAGTCTGCACGGTAGATTTCACTGCCAGATGGGTAGAGAATGACTGTATGGTTTTTCTAATGAGTAAGGCTTTGGGTTGCCTCACTATTTGAAGAAATTCAATACTGTCACATTTAATTAATCTTCTTCTGTCTCTTATTTACAACTCCTTAAATGTTAGAAAATTTTCTTTGTGAGGTTGAGCAGAGATTTTGGCTCGTAAAGCCCTGCAGCTCTAACTGATGCCTGTTTACCTGAGCAGAGCTCCCACTTGTTGCATGTCAGCATAAGGTCTGGTAAGTGGCAGAACTAATGGAAGTGGTAGAAACGTGAAGCAGTTTGTTAAATTTGCTCTCGACTGACTGTACTTATGTTCTTTTCTGTTGCTGTCTGAACAAAATCACTGACTTGCTTAACTGTAAAGATGGGGGGGGGGGGGGGGGAGAAAAAAGCATTAGTGCAGGCTGCAGAGTGTTTGTGCTCAAGCAGTAGTACAGAGCCTGCATCCCCACCCTCTTTACCTCCATCCATTCCTTCCCTGCATCATTTCAGCACACCTGGCATTGGGTGCCCATTGCTGTGGGCTGAGTGCTGGTGAGGTCATGCAGCTGCTTGTATTTCAGGCTGAGCCAGCTGTACGTGTTGGCTGCCTCAGATTGGAGCTGCTCCCACGTGTGCTGGCAGGGAGGAGACTGCAGGCGCCCTGCTTGGGCTCTGCGCTCGCTGCTCCCCATTCCTGCCTTCCCAGGAGGTGTGCAGGCAGCTCTGCGTAAAGCGGACACATTGCCACCCCTGACTGACTGAACTTCAAGAGGCTAAGAAACAAGAACAAGGTGTGACTGCAGCTGTGGGCTCCAGTGCCTGGCTGCTTAATCATACCCAGAAACAGGAACCAGTGCCTTGGCTCAGAGAGCTTCACGTCTGCCTCAGTATCTAATACAAAACCCACTTCTTGGTTTCTAGGTTCCTCCTGGAAGTTCCCCTCCATTCCAGGCTTCTTTCAGCAGCTGTGGCCAGCAGCCCTGTCTCTGGGCCAGCTGCAGTGCGGCTTGCTGTCTGTGGGAGGGCTCCTGGCTGAGAGACCATCCTCTGCCATCCACTTTGTCCTCCGTGAAGCCTGGTGCCAGCCCTGGTGGAGGCTGCACCACGCAGCGTGCCGCGCCTGCTGTGAAGGAGCAGTCCGTGCCATCTGCCCCCACAGCACTTGGCCCAGGAGCTGGCTGTGGGAAAAACCCTCCACAAGCCATTCCTGGGGAAAATTAAAGCTTCCCATGTACAGTCAGTAACTCAAGTTTGCATTAGTCCTTCTTAATCCTTTGCTATAGAGGTAAAAGTGAAGTGCATATGCGTCTGAATAATCAGCTCCATTGCTCCTTTATGCCTTCTGCAGCAGCCTTTGCAGTGCTTTATTGCACAAACTCCTTAAACATCACATTCAGCTTGTGCCTGTAACTGTTGTGTTGTACAGTTTCAGGAGGCCTGCAGTGGGTGCAGCAGGATGCTGCAGTAGGAGTAAGTAATGCTGTTCATGTGTGAAATTCTCCGTTTGCCACTCTTACCTCTTACCACCAGGTGTTAAGTTCAGCAGGGGTAGGGGCATACCTGTAGCATAACGTGATTTCTTTAGTTAAAAAATATTTATATATATTTATGCACATCTTATTTTCTCAGCATCAGTTTTGGAATATTTTGTCCAAATAGTTTTTTTAATATTACTTAGTTTCAAGTGAATGATTACGAACCCAAATTTTCCAGTATGTGGGGTGAGTCTGAGGTGAGCCCTGTTTGGGTTGCTGCCTGAATTATCAAGTTTGTCCTTAATTTTTTTCTGTCTTTTGGGCTCATTAAAAGTTCGTGGATTAATACTGCTTACTTTAAATCAGATTTTCCATGCACAGGTTTCAAAACCTAGCAGAAGTTGTTAGCCTTTAGTATAAGGCTGTGTATTTTGGCAACTCATTTGCTGCACCTAAAGATGCACGAGTTCTCTTTCCTCTTAAATATGTATAAGGGTTCCTAAGTGATGCTGAAGAAATGCTTTCAGATCTTTGGTCGCATTAATAAGGAGAACATGCATTTTTTGTGACCCGGAATCAGGAAGTACTGCCATGTTGAGTATGGGTCGTGCTCTTTTCGTGCTGTGCTTTGCAGCTGGCAGACTGGCTATGGTGGTTGGCTGTGTGCAGGCTGTTCTCTGTAGCACAAGACGGACTTGCAAAGCAGAATCGGAGTTTAGTAGTTCTAAGCCTCGCAGATGCTCATCTCAAATACTGATTGCTATGCTTTCTTTGGTTTTGCTCAGTGGTAACTTTATGAAGAAGAAACTTTCAGCTCTGCTGAATGTGGGCTGCTGTGTGCCTCAAGCACTGTGGGCACCCAGCTCTGTAACTCTTCTGTTGAAATTTTCAGCCTGCTGAACTCAAGAAAATGGGAGGGAGAGCAACAGGATCCTCAGCACTGGTTCTTTGGTGGCCAGCGCTTTGCCATTTCTAAAGCAGTGTGGCATGAAGTGTAGTGCTCAGGCATCTCTCCTATAGGCTGCAGTTGCTTTTACGTGAAGGTTTAGGAGAGAACTGGCAGCAGAAAGGCCCCATGCTGAGCCGCAGGTAAAGGGCTGTTGGTGGCAGAGGAGTGAGTTGTTGCAATTCTGATTTTTTTTTTTTTTTTTTTTTTCCTGAAAACGAAGAGAGGACAATGTGGTGGTTGACAGAGTTGGGATAATTAATGTTTTCTTGGAATGGCAGCCTCTAATTAGGCAGGAGGAAGGGATTAGCTCTGAAGTGCTTCCTTTGTCTCTGTCTAGAAGATGCTACTGGGTTGTTTCTGCTTGTGCAGAACCCGCCGATAGCAGAAGCCATGCTGTAGCCCATTGAGGTTGCCGTCTCTGAGCCCCTGTTAGGGGGCTGCGAGGTGCAGTCAGGCTGCTGCTGGCCTCGCCATGGCACAGCACGCACCGTTCCCCAACTCCCTCTTTCCTCCTGCTCCTGCCACTGCTTTCTTTCACTCATCTGGCAATTAAAAGAGCACCCTCCTTCCTGAATCTTCACCATCTTCATCCTTGTGCCGTTGGCCTTGGCTCCTTCCTCTCTCTGCACGTGTTTCTGATCTCCCACGTGATGTCAGTGGGATGGCAGTGATGTGGATGATGCTGGAGATCAGTTCTGTGCCTTTCCCTTCTTACCAGCAGCTTGTATGTCTGCTTTGTCCTTCAGCTGCCCCTCCTGAGTGCCCACTGCTTATAGCTGTAGAAATACGTATAATTCTTTCCCCTTCTCCTTCAAGAGGAGGCCCCTCCCACTGCCAGAATCACAGACTAGGTGAGGTCAGAAGGCACAAACATCCGGAGATGGTCTGATCCAGCTCCCTGCCCAGAGCAGCAGCAACTGCAGGTCTGACCACCCCACAGTCAGACTGTCAGAGGGTTCCTGTCATTCAGCTGTTCCTCCTGTGTGCTGTTATCCCAGAGTCAGTTTTCTGCAGGTTAAGAAGCTGTTAGAAACACACCGGCCTGGCAGAGAGTGAAGGCAGTGGGGGCCAGCTGCTTGAGTGGGCATGGGAGCCTCTGCTGAATAGTACTGCATTGTGAGCGTGGATGTCAGCTCTGTGCGACTGGACACCGAGATAAAAAGCTTGGAACGGAACTTTCAACAGTCAAGATGTCATCTAGGTCAGAAAAAAAATGCAGGTTTGTGATTGCGAGGCACAGTTCTGGCCACTGCGTGCCGGCCACCTCTCCCGGGTGCTGCAGGGGGTGCTGCGAGAAGGTACAAATAAAAGGCTGGTGCACACGTGGTAGGCAATGCCAGTCAGTGTTTGAGGTAATTCTAGCCTCACTTTCAAGCTTTTTTTTTTTTTTTTTTTTTTACTCTGTATCAAAATGATTTCTGTTTCCTTTATGTACAATTCCAATTCCCATTGCAAAAGGATGAAATCCACGTCTGCTGCCAGTCAGCTGGGTTTTCTGTGCTTCAATGCGCGTTGCTGATATGGGCTCACCATGTTTGGCAGTGAAGCCAAAAAAGGAAGGAAGGGAGACATGGTTTGGTACATCTGGGGAATGGCAGTGCTGGTGTCCTGCGGGAGCTCCCAGCCCTGTGCCCGTGGCAGCAGTGCTGTGTGAGGGCGGTGTGGGCCGGGCTGGGCTGTGCTTGCTGATCTCAACTGGGTGTGCCAGCAGCATTTCCCAAGGAAAAGCAAGAAGCGGTGCGCTGCCATGATGGTGTCCTTTCAGGTTCAGGATTGGTCAGACGTGTCAGACCGCTCCTGGTAGCGCAGGACCTGTGGTTTTGTTTTATTTTTTAAGAAGGTACCGGGGTGTGTAATGGCAGGAAGGGCTGAGGCAGCCGAGATGTGGGAATGAACTGCTGAGATCCTGCTGTGCTGCTCTGGCAGCGCTGGGCAAGCAGCTCTGGCCTGGTCCCCTGGCAGGGATGTGGTGTGATGGCAGCGTGATGGCTGCAGACCTCGGTTCCTGTTGGGTGCATCTTCGCCTAGCCCCAGAATTCTCATAAATGCAGCGTGCCTCGAGTTCTGCCTGGCCGGCCTGGGCGTCCCAGCTCCGTGTGCAGGAGCCAAGGGCTGCTGCGGCCGTCTGGGCTGGGAGAGCCCGGCCCTGCCCAGCAGGCTGCGTGCTGCGGGGCTGCGTGCCGGCACAGGCCGTGCTGCGGGCACCGGGTGAGCTGGTCTGCCTGCTGCTGCCGCCCTGCCCTGGGGATGCCCCGGCAGCCTGGGAGGGCGAGAGGGTGAGACGGCAGCGGGCCGTGATGGGAGGGAAAGCCGCGGGCGGGAACTGGTGCGGTGCTGTGAGAGCGGCTGCTTGCTTCCCACGCACCCTGAATGCAGACAGACGCTTTCTGCCTGAAACCCCTCCGCACGCTTTGGCTGCTCTGCCTCCCCTGCCCTCCGCAGAGCGAGCCCTCAGACAGGCTGTGCTGTGCCGAGTGGCTGCTGGCGCCGGTGCCAATGCTCCTGGCATCCCTGTTTGTGGAGGAAGATTGCAAAACCTTCTCTTGAGTGATGGGACGATATGTGAAACCGTATGAGAGTAACACTGAGCGTGCCCAATGAGAAGACAGATGTGTGTGTCCCCTATGGTGCACCTATGGCAAGCCATTTCTGTAAAATATAAAACCTTCAGCTGCATTGCTGTTTTCAGTTGTTTGTTGCTGAGCATAACCACTTCAATCTGAAATACTTTTTAAATGACAGAGATCTGTGGACGTGCCCGTCCCGAACCTTGAGACGGATCCGACACACGGTGCGAGTTGCCTGCTCAGAGCTATGTGGTTTTTCCAGTGAACCTGACAAGTTTTAACATGATCGGAGTGAAGCATGAAGGAAGAGAACCTTTATTCTCTACAAAGCAATTGAAAGAATTCAAGTACGCTTTCCTGTACTGAAAGAGGACAAAAGGATCGAATGCAAACCTCGGACAGCAGATTCGGATGTTACGGTTACTGGATCTTACTTGATATGACTTAACTGGTGTCAGGAAGTAAGGCATTAAAACCACAAACCCTCTTGCCCTTTGAATAGTGTCTCAGAAGGAATAATCGGTAGAAATATCTCTGTACTTCTCTCTTGGGAGAAAGATAACAAGTAACATTTACCGCTGGATTAGTAAAAGATCGGAAGCTCTCACTACTTGCGCCTTCCTCACGCTTTTAATTGATCTGATCCTCAGTTTATGCTTCCATGTCTGGTGTTTCAGCAATTTTGTCTTAATTCCCACTTTCTTTTCGGTTAAGGGTGATTAAGCATGGGAAGACGTACAGAGCAACCTATCAAATGCTTTCCGGATGGTCAGAAACCACTTACCTGTCCCTGCTGTCGCCCTCCGTCTGTCTCTGAGCTGCATCGCGGAAGTGCCTCAGACTCCTCCAAAATGCATCTTGAGGTTAAAACAGCCACGAGAGTATTTCTTGCGAAAAGGTGGTTAAATAAACCATATCTGGAAGTGAGCTTCTGCGCTTCCAATCGCCTTTTTTTGTGGTACCTGATCAGAGAAGCAGAATTCACCTGGCTAGGAGCAACTGGAGCAACTGGCTCTCTCATTCCCGGGAATGACTCACATGCCGGGTAGGCAGCGCGCTCGCGCCCAGCTCTGGAGCAGCCCAGGCCTGGGACGCAGCCGTGATTCACCCAGGGGTGGGCTGGTGTCTGCCCCGGGCAGTGTGTGAGCAGAGCGCGCTGTGCGCTGCCACCTGTGCAGCCGTGCCTGTGCCTTCCAGCTAGGACTGTTTGTCTGTGCCGTGAGTGCAAACTGAGCGTGAGGCTGAAAACTCTTGTGCTGGGTAGATGCAAATACCTGCTAATCTAGATTATCGTGTCAGTTATTAATTTGACTGCATTTAGGCATCTTTAATGTTGTGCTTTGAACAGATCCTCTCTTCCAAATGTAGGATGAAAGTGAAATGCGAAGCCTGTAACTAAGTATTTCAGCTGAAATGACTGGACTGTCTGTTGGCTTTGTGCTTGCCGCTGTCACCGTGCCCTCTGAGGCTGACCCTGCACCCACTGGCTCCTGCAGTGCAGTGCTGCTGGTCCTGGTGCGTGTCCTGAGCAGGGGAACGTGGTGCCCTGGGAGCACTGAAAAAAGCACCAAAGCAGTTACTGAAGGGAGAATTTTGCTGTGTGTCTGTAGAGGATGAAGTGATTGATTTCCCATTTCTGCAGCCTTCTTAAATAGCAAATACAGACAGGACCCTCCCTCCATTAAATCTTCAGGAGAAAAATTCATCTTCCAGATTGCGCATCTAGAGCAGCGGCTGCCACATCACGTTTCTTTGACTTCTGTGTCTGTTCCACCCGGACTTCTCTGTGCACACTTTGTTCTCTTTTCCCCAGAGCTGTGGGTGATGGAGCCCCCAGCCCTGCTCTTCTGACATCAGAGCCTTCTGCGCGAGTTCCTTTGGCAGCTGCCTGGAGCCTTGTTGAGCCAGAGCCAGGCCCACCGGCTGCCATACCCGTGGTGCATTGCTTCCCCTGGCTGCGTGTGCAGGGGAATCCTGCGATTATTTTCACATTTCTGTTCTCTGCTCACTCCTGGGCAGTCTGTAAGGTTCTCGCTTGCCCCAGGACCTCCCCCTTAATCAGATACAGTCCCTGATTGCAGGAGACTTTTGACAAGGTTCATCTTTGAAGACCAGCTTTTGCAAGGCAAAACAGATAATACAAAAGAAGCCGGCAGGAACACAAGTTATACTTCTGCAGTATGTGATCTGATCTCAGGAGCTGTGTGTTCTGACATGAACTGGTGATCCTTGCTGCTTGCACACAGCTTGTGTGTGGCAAAAGAAACCTGCCTCTTCCATTCAGTTTTTTTCACAACGGATAGTCACTCTCTGGGATGTTTGAACAACACTGAATTCCAATACCTGGAGTCTGTGCTCCTCGAAGGACCGCTGAGCTCAGGCACTGACCAGATGTACTGATCATGCTCCCAGCATTGCTGTACCTGTGCCTACAGCAGTGGGCAGCCACGTGCTGCTGTGTCTGCTCCGGGACCTCAGGCATCTTCAGTACTGGGAACGTCTCTGGGATCTCAAGCAACGCTGTGGGAAGTGCTGTGGGGAAGGAGGAGGAGAGAAAAAGGGAAAAGAAAAGCAATTTCCTACAGAGATTCAAGTGTTCAGTAGTTGGTGTCCTGTTTTTTTGTTTTTTGTATGTGGTGTGATTGCACATCAACTTTTCTTTAAAATCTGTGTTTTGATAGCTTAGTAAAGCCAAATGAGTTAATAAGCTGTGCTGCAGCATCCCCAGCAGGCTGTTACATTGGAGAAGCTGCGTGGTGGTTCTCAGGTGGGAGCAGGTCTAGGCAGGCCTGCACACAGAAGGGAGATGCTGTGGACGGGGCTTACCAGAAAAGCTGCACCAATGAGATGTGGGGCTTTGGTGTACTGAGACCTGTAACTGTCATTGCTCAAAGGCTGGATGTCCCTTCTTGTGTTCTGATGATTACAGAGCGATTCTCAGATTACATAAGAGTCTGAACAACTTTATTACAGTAATTATTGTGTTACTGTAGAACTCTTTTACTATCACATTGGCAGTACAAGCTGTGGGCTTACTTTTTAAGCAGATTAGCCACCTGGATAATGCATGAGAATCACTTTTTGTCTTTTGAAATAGGAAAAATGGTGGAATGCTAAGAGCTTGCAGCACTGGCGTGACACCTGCCATGCCATGCTTCAGTGTGCAGGAGGTGCTGGGTCCTGGAGATGCCTTGGGAGCCTCCAGCACCTCCTTTCCTAAGAAGGTTTGATACAGCCACTGCTTGGTGGCTGCCACTGAAAGGCAGGGAGGGAGGGAAGGAGCTAACTAAGAACTCACTTGTAGAAAGCTCTTTTCTTTCTCCATCCTTGTGCTGTGTTGTAGGTCCCTCCAGCTGCACACCCTGGCTGATGATCCTTTCTGAGGCTGGAATTCAGTTTGAGAGCCTGCAGTCTTCACATGCAACCTGCTGGCCCTGCTTGCTCGTGAACAGTCATACGGGGAGTATTCTGGTTGCTGTGCTTGGCTTCCCAGCTCTTATTCACAATGCAAATTGTCTTCTTGTATTCCAATCAAAGTACGCTGTGTACCACGAGGTTTGAGTTGGAGCTGGGCAGTCAGGACACTGAAGTGCTGAATTTGTCCTGAGATGTTCAGGAATGAGCTTACTGTCCCTCTGATGCAAAATCTGGAGGGCTAAGTTGTAGGTGTCTTTCACAATGGCTTTTTCTTTTTCATGGAAGCAAGTAAAATAATAAATAAGAAGAATTATTTGGGTACACAAGGGTTAGCATATAAGATGGGTTTCCTACAAAATTGGTTTTCCTGGTGCCCTTTTGGAACCCAACAACCTGTGAAACATTTGGAATGAGTGTCAGTAGTTTTCATGGGAAACCAGAGCCTGGGAGCCTGCTGTAGGCTCATCTGTTCAACCAAGTTCGAGGCCTGCTGCCAGCCTTCCTTCTTCTGGGCTGTGTGGGGCTCCTTGTCTGGACTGTAGATAAGCTGAGCAAATGCGAACTTGGCTGTGGAAAGAAAAAGCCTCAGTGCTGCATCACGACGATGATGGGCTGCGTGCGCCAGGGCGGGATGGTGCAGGTTTGCTCTGTGCTGTGTAACCACTGTAATACCTCGGTAGCTCCGGGGCAGAGGTGTCAGCCCCTTTCCAAGTTAATTTGGGGGAAATTCAGATTTGGAAAAACAGTGACCATTGTTCTGAGTGTGCCGTAAGCGTTATGGGAACGAGGCAGATTCCCAGGTGGCACCGAGGAGCTCTGCAGAGCCCGACGAGCAGCCCTGGTACTGTGCTGCTGCTGGCCACTCACTGTGGGGCAGGGCTGGACTCGGGGCTTGCCCCTGCTCGTGTGAGAGATAGAGTAGCACTGCGCCATTTTTTGGGCCGCAAAAAAGGAGGAGGCAGGGATCTAAAAACTGTCAGACTGTTAGAATGTAGGGGGCTGCACCTGAAAGTGGGTCAACTAGCTGTCCTGTCCTCCCAGCCGGTGGGCATTTCCCCGTGGCAGACCTTGGTAACTGGCTGCTCGCTACCGTCCCAAGAGGCTGCGGCAGGACAGATGACTCAGGATCCTCGGGAACCTCTGGCACACCCCGAGCTTAAGGAGCACCCCTGCCCATTTTGTGGCTACACCCACCCGTAGGCACAGGCTGCTGGTGTGTGCCCGCGTGCTGCCGGTGTGCACACAGCATTAATGGGAGTGCCCTGTTCCGAGCAGTAGAAACGTGCATTTCTTTAGGCAGTTGCTAAAGCGATGAGTGTTTTAACAGCTAAGAATTTGCTATATTTACTTTAACTAAAGTAGCCAAATTAATCCTCTTAAACACTGCGCGTGTGTGGAAAGAGAGAAGTTAATTCCTAGATAGTGTTTAATTCTGAGGGGAAGGCACTATTTGAGAAAACCCTGATTTGTAGAGCAGTGCAGAACCAATTGGAAGCTGACTGGGGATTAGTTCAGTTTCCAGTTGTAAATGGGTGTTGTATTAAAGAAAGCACTACTGTGCCTAGCAGAGGTGATAAATGAGCTGAAATTGCTGAGTGATGCATCCAGCTGTGTGGTAGAGACAGGGAGTCCTACAGACAGACGGAGTTATGTGCAATGATCTAAAGACAGCTTTGAAAAAGTCAAGCTGTATGGAGCAACCTGTGTGACTGCATTATGCTGCTGTAAATAGTCTAAAAGCAGCAATTGCTTGGTAATCATAGTATCTGACATGTGACATGTTAATTAGAATTAATAGTATGTGACATGCCAGGCTGGCAAGAGAGCCTGAGAAGGGTAGTTTGCAAGAGGGCCCGGTGCATCTCAGCATGGCGCTGGGCTCCTCGGGATGTCTGGACATGGTACTGGGCTCCCTGTGGTGTAACCAGGTGGGAGTGCTGCAGGGAGCGTGCGGCGTGACGTGGGGCAGGAGGGGTGGGGGGGGCACAGGAGGCAGTAGGGGGATGGTAGGTGTTCACTGAACAGCAGGGGTGGCAGTGGGGTTACAGTAAGCAGCAAGGCCCGTGGAAGGGAGCAAGTGGTAGTGCTTTCCTGTGGCTGCTTCTGTAGCACCATGTCACCTGAGCAGTTGCCCTTTGCATCCTGGGGCCTCTGCTGGCCCAGCCTGGTCGGCTGCTCAGGGACTGAGGTGCAGCAGAGCCGCAGCGCCCTCTGCTAACTTCTTTTTGGGGGTGGAGAGGAGGGATGAGGAAGTGGGTAGGCGGCAGGAAGGTAGTTGTGTGGGAGGTGGGTCGGGACGAGGAGCGTGGTCTCCTCCCCTCTGCCAAGTGCGGTTCCTCCTCCCCGCCCTGTGCCCTGCCAGCCAGCCTGGCGCCGGGGTGAAACCTTCTGGGTTTTGTTCCCAGATAAAGCTAAATTGTTAGAAACAGCTGTAGCCGCTGAGCTGTGAAGTGTTAATTAGAAATGTTGGTTTTTTGTTTGTTTTGTGTGAAGCAGATAAAATTATTCCATAGCTTGTTCTTAAGTGATATGAAGGTACGTTAATTCATAGACAACCATTTGTATTCTGTGGAGTGGATGTGACTTGGCGGCCAAATCAGCAAAGCCTCGGCTCTTGTTACCTGTGCAGCAGCAGCGCAGGGCTACGAGCTGATCAGTGTTACGCATCACTGATGCAGGCAGTTCAGATTGATGTGGTTACAGCTGTGAAGTCATCAGTGATCTGAAGTGATACACATCTCTGCGGTACGAGTGCAGCGGCACTGTGGCCGGGCAGGCACATCTCAAACACAGCTGGGCTTCCCCGGCTTTGGTTGCTGATGGGGACGTCAGTGAGAAAGGGAACAGCTTGGGGAAAGACCCGTGTCAGATCAGCTGGCAGTTTGAGGTGTAGCTTTTCACCTGCCGTGGCTAAGGAGTGAGCATAACTATGGAAATCCAGCCTGCTCTTTTTATTAAGTGTTACAGCACCACCACCCTTCGGTTTTCTACAGCAGCAGTGAAACAAATTTCTTAATTTCTCTATGGGTTTGCAAAGACTCCAGAGCGCGAAGCTACAGAGTCAAGATTCGACGGCCAAGGTTCCTGTGTCCAGTTTGGTTCTTGGGTTCATATGAACTGTTCTCTGAAGCGTTTACTTTCCTGCATAGTATCTTCTCCAGGAATGGTTTGCACAAGAACATGTATATCAAAGGGTCCATGCAGGTGTTTGTGGCAGCCAGCCAGAGAGTGCTCTCCTTAGCGACAAAAAGCTGGTTCTGCAGGCGGCAGTCCATCCAGGTTGTCGTTTGACTCAGGGTGTAGGGAACCCTGCTGAAATGGAAGGGTGCAAAGCAGAAGAAGAACACGGTGAAAATGATGAATACTTTCCCCTTGACCCTTTCTTTCTTTTTGCTTTCTTTCTTCTGTATTTTCAAGTAAGACTCGTACACCTTTTTGGCAATAATTACATAAAATAGAAGCATAAGAATGAGAACGGCCCAGAAGACAAACTGGCAGATGTAATTGACAGCTTCGTGCCATTTGAGTCCAAGGTAGCTCTTCAGCGAGGCACACTTCTTCACCGACTGCGGTGTTGCTTTCTTGTTCGATAAGATCATGTTTGGCACAGAGAGAACCAGGAAGAAGAGCCAGACCAGGCCCGTGAGGATCTTTGCTGAGCTCACTTGTTGCACCCAGAACTTCCCGAAAGGTCTCACGATCTTGAGAAACCTATCGAAAGCAATGAGACCGAGGAGCACTATGCTGATATACATGGTGTCATAAAATACTACGGCTGAAAAGCGACAGACAAAGGCCTTCAGTTGCCATGGTCCCAGGCCAGAGTCTGTGAGGATTTTCAGAGGAAGCATCAGAGTCATTATAAAATCAGATACTAGGGTATTTTTCAGGTAGACAATGAAAGTCGATGTGCTTGGAATATGGAAGAAAGCCCAGATGGCCAGGCTGTTCAGTGTGAGTCCCAGCAGGAAGACGAGCGTGTAGAGCACTGGGAAGACCAGGTGGGTGAGTGCGGTGTCGCGGTGGCACGGTGCGGAGGAGGTGCTGGAGTTACTGCTGGAACTCTCGTTTGCAAAGCCTCCCATCTTTCAAAATAGACTTGGATAAAAAGGAGAGAGAGAACGTAAAGCATGACAGTTTGTATTCAAGATGGCACGTTCCTCATAGGGGTTAGCAGGTTTTTACAAAAGCACACAAAACCTCTCGAGTGTGCATTAAACAAACTGACCAATGTTAAAGGTAAACCTTTGTCAAAGGTTGAGTTGTTTACAGAGTAGTGGAGAGTTGAAAGGTTGTAGCGGTAGAATGCCCAGAGAACCATTTGTCTTTACTCAGAAATGTATTCTAACATGGAGTACAGATTTTATGGCTGTGGCTGAAAAGCCTTCCAGGTGCCTCTGGGAAAGCAAACTCTGGTATTTCTTACCCAGCACGTACCATTCTTCCTTTCTCAGCACAGATTTTAACGATGTTTTTGAGAATAAGATGCACGCTGCTGGCTGTCAGCCTCTCATCTGCAAACCAGACACCCGAGTGCCCCGCCACGCCATGGGAACGCTGCAAGAGTGCAAATACCTGAGCACAGCTGGCAGCTGCTGTTTCACGGAGGGTCTCTGGTTATCTCCAGTCCATCCACTGTTCCTCTGCGGACAGGACAGGAGCCCGGAGCAAAGTGATAAGAACGAGGAAATGCGTAGAAAGAAGAGACCTTTTCTGCTGGCGGTGGCGTGTCGTTTCCTTCCTCATTTTCATGTACCAAGTTACTTAATCATGTTTTTTTGTTGCCTTTCTGTCTTCCTTTTGGCCTCTGGCAGGACGAACTACTTTCTCTACTGACAAAGAAAAAATGGCCACGTCTGTGAAGACAGGCATGCCTTCTGGATTTTTGTTTGTGTGGTGTGGCTATGTGTAGATACACATGCAGATGTCGACATTAGTGTTGGGCAGAGCCTCCAGTGTGGCCAAGGTGAAGGTGGCCTTTCCCACTGTCATCGTCGCGATGTGTCCCTAGCTGCCTGCCCTGACTTCTGGTCATGCACCAGGACTACGTAAAGCTGAGGTCGTTCATTGCCACACGCTAGTACTGATTTCCAAGGTATCATCATCCATGTTTTCTCCCATATCTTGACACTGCTCCCAGCTGAAGAGTCAGGTACTGTGTGCCCGTGTATGGCGTCAGTGACATCCGTGTGGTACGCAGAGCTGCAGTGCCTGTTGTTTGAACACTCCAGCTGATCAGGAGAGGCATCTGCCAGATAATTGCCACTTTCTCTCCATGTGTAGGTGCAAGAAATGTGGGCAATGTGCTGGGAGTCATGCACACCCCTCCTGGGCTCCGGGGGGGTGCTGACAGAATGCAGTGAAGTGACTGCACACTGGTTCTGGGGAAATAACAGTGCCCTGCTTTTGATGCTGGAATGTACAGCGGTGTAATCTGTGCACAGGAGGCTTTGCGAAGCCCTTGGTTTGTGCTGACAGGTTATAGAAGGTGCGTCGGCTCCAAGGCTGAGCGCTGACGCGTGAACTGTGTTTGAATGCTTTAGGAAGTTGGATATCAGTCCCGAAAAGTCCCTGTGCCCCGCCAAGGAGCAGAAACTGTCAGAGGGTGGACAGGACGCTGGGTGGCTGGTCTGCGCACTTACGTGGTGGAGGCACATGTTTCTGAATGGGAGCTGTTTTGCAGTGATGATAAATGAGCCCTAATCCGTCTCGTCAGCTTAGGGCTCGTATGATGATTGTCCCTGAAAATTCCAGCCTGCCTGATCTCTCTTTTCCAAATGAAGACAAGTAGTTAAAATTATTGTTTAGCGCAAGAAAGCGGTCCTTAAAGTTTAGTAAAGATTCTACCACGAGTCTTTCTTTCCCTAAGAGCTAAACGTTCTCTAAATCAAGCCTTTGTGCATTTTTAAGTGTGAAGTATCTTTCTCTATAAAAGTTATTTTTTATCTACTACGGTGAAGTATTTGAGGGTTGAAGTCACATCAAAATAAGCCTGACTGTGGAGTGATTTCCTCTGATGTACAACTACTGATTTTTGGCCAGTGGGTTAAGAATTGCGAGCATATACTGAGATAAGCAAAACATTGTGCTGTTATCAGAAATGTGCGCAGGCAAACAGCATAGCTATGGATGTGCTGCATTTCTGTTGGTCTGATGGTTGCATGCTAAGTGGCAACTTCCCGTACTGAAAAGCTACATTTGTTACGGGGTTTATTTACATCCGTTCCTTTGTTGTCATGGACTTTCCTCTGGCCCGAACCAAGCTGTTTCTGCAAAATCCCTGCAGCTCATCTCCTGCTCTGTAGCGTTCTGTGACCCTGGTTTAATTTTTTCTTACCGCTCCAACTACACATTCAGACTTTTTCCTAGCAACTCTGTCAAACGTGGAGCCTGCGAGCAGATGGTGCTCTTGTGGTATTCAGCTGTTGGAACTTTCTGCGAGCGGTGATGTTGGTTCTGTGGGTCTGATTCATCTGTAGGGCAAGTTGTGAAGGTGCAGGTGAAGTTGTAGTTAGCCTTAGCAGGATTCTTCTGTCCCCCGTACCCCCAGGGGAACGGACGTGGCCAGGCAGGGGTGTGGGTGGTTCTTTGTGCTAAACCGGGGTATCCTCGGTGTCGTCTCTTTCATTCGGCCCCGCTGTCTGAGCTCGCAGTTCCGGCGATGCGGTGTGCTTGCACAGCATGCCTAGCAAGGACTTCCGAAACGACTTGCAAAGGAAAAAGTAAATGAATGGATCTAGGCAGGCATTCAGTGATGTCAGCCACAGCGTGCTCTCCTTTAAGTAAAACAGGGTGTTCATTGCAGAGCAGTCAAAAACATTTCTTGTTTGGCTCAAAGTGTAGGGAATTCTGGTAAAGTGGAATGGCACAAAACAAATAAAGAACACCGCGATTATGATAAAAACCTTCAGATTTACAGACTTTTTGGATGGTCTTCCCGTGCATCTGGTCCTCTGATAGGATTTATACAGTTCTTTGCTTATAAGTACGTAGCATGCAACTATGACTATTAAATTAACCCAGAAGATAAGTTGGCAGATATAGTTTACGGTTTCATGCCAGACTAAGCCAAACTCAGATTTCAGGAGAGCACACTTCTTTACGTTCTCAGGAGTTTTTTTCTTGTTTGTTAGAATCATGTTGGGTAATGAAAGAGTAAACATCGATATCCAAATTGCCGTGGAGAGGATCTTGGCACCTAGAAGGCTCCTTGTGGTTGATGTTCTGAACGGCGAGGTGGCTTTCTGATAGCGATCGATGGTTATCAGCCCGAGAAACAAGATGCTGATGTACATGGTGAAGTAAAATACGACCTGGCTGACCTGGCACACAAACCCTCTCAGCACCCACGGTACCAACTGTGCGTCACTGAGGATTTTGAATGGAAAAGTCAGAATCATGAGGATGTCAGAAATGACAGTATTCTTGAGGAAGATAATGAAATTGGATTTACTTGATATTTTGAAGAAGATCCACGTTGCCAGGCCATTCATAGTGAGACCCACCAGGAAGAGAAGCGTGTAAAGCAAAGGGAAGATGACCTGTCTGATTCTGTTATCGCTGGTGCAGTTGCTGCCATTGATAGAGTGGCTAAAGTTGCTTGTGGCATTTGCTTGCATTTCGTCTTTTCCACTTTCCTTGTAAAAACAAAAACAACAAAAGAAGAAGAAAAGCGAAGAAGTGAAGCTGGATGTTACGTCTTTTATGATTAGGGTTTTGATTTATGATTAGTCTATTTTTCATTTTCGTACGGGAGCGTTCCGTTGGACTTTGCCACCTGCAGGATGGCGGGTTGGAGCAGGCAGTGCTGGGCATGGCCGTGCCAGGGGGTGGCCCGGGCAGTCCGAGGGGAGCTGCTGTCCTGCTCTGGTGGGTCCCTGCCTGGCAGGGGCTGTGTGCAGGTGTGGGGCAGGATGGGCGGAGTCCTGGCGCTGTGATGGGCTGTGGGGCTGCCGGCTCCACCTGGGTGTGCCTGCTTGGCAGTGTGGGGCTTGCGGCAGCAGCTGCCTGAGCTGCATCCTCTGCTCACGAGGAGAAAGGGCAAACATCGTTTTCCACATCCTTCTTAATGTGGAGAAGAGGTAGCAGCGGAACTCCTTTTGGCTGCAGGTTTGACAGAGTGAGGCTGATGTGAAAGTAGTTCAGTGTCCCTTCTTGTTTCTCTTGCCCTGGCTATGTGTGCCCCAGCCCTGCTGCCGGACCCCTTCAAGGCCCTCTTAGCCGTTCCCCCCACACGTCCCCCGGACGCAGGGACGGCCGCTCGCCCTGCAGGCTCCCAGTGCGGGTTTGGGGTCAGGAGACGGCTGTGGCAGCCAGGCATTGCGGGCTGCCCAAAGGAGAAGCTGCCGGGTGTCCCGCAGCCGAGATGTCAGCACCCAGACAGCGCTGTGTTACTGCGGCAGGTGCACATTTGCCAGTGTGGTCTGTGAAGGCTTTTGTAGCTTTACGTGTGTGGAATTAATTTGCAGCATCACAGCTAGTTTCTCCTGTCACTTTTCTAAATCAGCTGTTCTATCCAGCGTGGTGCTGCAGAAAGCACTGACCTGAGCCACGGCACGGAGCGGTGTGGCACTGCAGGCGCTGCAGCCATCAGCAGCTTTGGAGCTGGCAGAGCTGTGCTGTGCCCGCTGTGAGCAGCGGGTGGGCGCTGCACAGCCTCAGAGGGGCCACTTTTGGGTGCACAGTGATGCAGTTGCAGTGACTGTGGTTGGCTGGGGTGAGCTCTGTCTTTGTAAGCAAGGTCAGCCAGCACCTGATATCCTGACACGGCCCTCACTGAGCTGCCAAGTTTCTTTTCTATCTATAAGGGTTTGAGAGGAATATTAGAATCTGCTTCTGCCCTGGAGTGCGTGGCAGATCTGGCTGCCACGTCCAGTCCTAACAGAGCAAGGATTTCGCAGGCATGCAAGATCAGAAGAAAAGCAGAAATCAGAGAGGGGGTTACCGTAGCGTGCTGCCGTGCTGGGCTGTTCCCTGTGGCGGCACCCGGAGGGTCACTGCGATTCCTGGTGCAGCAGCAGCGCTCTGTGAGTGCCCGGAGCTGGGGGAGGCCGCAGCTGCTGCCGTGCCGGGGCTGTTGGTGTGCCGGGTCTGGCTGCGTAGCGGGGGGGAACAGTTGCTGATCCCAGGTGACGCCATCAGCGCTTCTGCTTTTGTTTCCTCCAGAACAGAGAGAGAAATAGAATTTTCTAAATAATTAGAGGTTTACTTCCTGCTTTCGACCTACGAATAGAGCTGCTATTTTTAAAAGAGATCGTGTCGTGTGTTTCGTAAGCCGGTGCAACTTTCCTGAGCATAGAGCTGTGCTCCTGTCTCCGTGTCTTGTGGTTTGTGTGGAGTCATTTATTATTACTTTTCTACACAGCCCTCCTTGTTTGAAACCCGTGGGTGGTCTCATTGTGTAAAGAGAAGTAGTGATTGGAGAAGGTGATCTTATTTTGTAATTTAAAAAAGATTTACACCTTTCATCGCTTGCCGAGCAGTTCTTCCAGTTTTGAAGTTATGTATTTGGCATCAACTTTGTGTGATACGTGGCAGTAGAAGACTAAATATAACTGGTTAGAGTTTCAGTAAACTGTATGCGTGTCAGTTTCCTTGGGATTTACAAAATACAGTCTTAAGAGTTGGATGGCATCTTCTTGTTAGTGGAGCTGTACACAGCGAGAGAACTGAGGAGCAGCTGCAGGACTTGTGCTCTGTGTGCTTAGCACTGCCTGCCATGGAGGTGGGGATGGGCATGGTGAGCATCTCCTGGCTGTCTTTTAGATAGATCCATGTGGGATGTGTGGTGCCAGCTGACACGTATTCCCCCTGTGTTCTGAACCTGGCTGTTGAGCAGTTTCTCTTGGTGCTGTTTCCTCCACGGTGATAATCACAGGAGATGCTTTTTGCAATGAAATGTTCATTATTGCTCGCTGCAGCCTGGGCTGCTGGGCTTCTGCAAGCGATGATAGAACAGTGATGAGAGACTTCACTCCCGCTCTTTTCAGGATGAATCTTCGAGTCATGAGTGTAACCAGCGCATGATTCTTCTCTACGGTGTTGGCAAGGAGCGTGATGAAGCAAGACATCAGCTGAAGAAGATTACCAAAGACATCCTGAAGATTCTGAATAAGAAGAGTACTACTGAAATGGGTGGTAAATGCTTTCACACTGCTGTCTGGTAGCCTGTAGCAGAGATCATGGGAGCTGTGCTGCCCCAGCACGAGTCGCAGCCTGCTGCCCTGCCCTGCTCAGCAGTATGGCGTGGGGATAAAGCCCGGAGCTCAGTGCTCTGGCCGGGCAGTAATACGCACTGCTGGCCTTCCCAGTAAAACAATGCGATCATTTTTCAGTTGTTATTGAACGTCACCTTTTTTGCACTGATGACCTTAAAGTAGCTTTCACGTTGCCACGTGTAGAACTGAGGGAAGAAGGATTTTATGCAGTCATAAGTGACGTTTTTTTTCTGTTAAATGTCTTATAAAGCAATAATAATGCATAGCTACTGGGGCTCCATTAAATATAAAGTGACCAAAATCATCTTTTGTCTGTTAAGTTGGGGATGAAGGGCAAAAAGCCAGGAAGAACAAACAAGAAGCATTTCCAACTCTAGAGACTGTGTTCACAAAGCTACAGCAGCTGTCATATTTTGACCAACATCAGGTGACATCTCAGGTACTTCCCTTGTATAAAATTGTAGCCTGTTGCGTTCTGCTGTGGAGTTATCAATTAGGGGACAAATCTGGTTTTTTAAGGAGTGTTTTATATATGCCAGCAGGGTCGCTGCTCCTTTTAAGCTAAGAAAAAAAGCGCTGTGTTGGTATTTTAAAATGCTGCTTCTGTAGGTATTGCTTTGTTTTGTTGGGATGCTTTTGTTTGCTTTTGTTTGTTTGTTTGCAAGAAGCTTTCAGGGTTATTATAAATGTGATTTTTTTAATTGAAAATTTGGAAGTCAGCTTTACGTTTCAGCTAACAGCTTTGTTTAGGGCCCATTGGTGAATTAGGTCTTATCAGCCAATCTCTTACATGCGTGGAAGGTCTGTTCCTGTGTTTGTGTGAAGGACGGTGAGCTCGTCTGTGCGTTTGTGCGACCTGTTGAGTACGTCTGTGGAAAACAGCTGGATAATGCAATTTGTTCATCCCTTGCCATTAAAGCTGGTGGCCAGCCCTTGCTACTAAAAAGCTGTCTCAGCAGCTGAATGGAGAGCAGAAATAACTTCCTTGGCATGGTGTGCTTGGCGCTCCTGCCGTCTGTCAGGACTTACGTGCCAGTGCCTCGGCACAGGCTTTCCTCACTTCCAGTTGTCGCTGCTTCAAAGTGTTTCTGATATCCTGAGGGCAGCCTCGGAAAAGGCTAACAGTGAATAGCTGATATTTAATTTCTAACACGTCTTCAGTGCTTTTCTTCTGAATGGATTTGTCCCATGTTGTGTTTGCAGGGTGAAGTGCAAGTTGTTATCGGCGCACAAAAATCACAGTACTGTAGGTTGAAAAAAAAAGATTTGGCCTCTCCTTGGAACAAAAATTGCATTTTAGAAGTAGGTGTGCATCAAGAGCAGTGTGACCCTCAGCTGTAAAGCAGCAGACCAGCATTTTCTGCACGATCACCATAGAAAATATAACAGCATTATAACTGGCTTGCAGGATAGTAGAGTAACAGACTCTGTGCTTGTACGTGATTTGTTATTGCTGTTATCTACAAAGTGCTGCCATGTGCTATTACCAGTTACAAACAGGTCTTTTGAGCGCTAACGTGTCTGAGAAGCCCTTGGATGTCATACAGCCTTTCAACGTTTGTTTTCACAGATCTCCAGCAATGTTCTCGAACAAATAACTAGCTTTGCCTCAGGAACATCCTATCACCTCCCCCTGGCTCACCACATACAGCTGATCTTTGATCTCATGGAACCAGCGCTGAATATCAACGGACTGATAGACTTTGCAATACAGGTAAAAGGAGTTTGTTTTATGAGTGATACATCGGGACACAGCTGCGATTCACACAGTGTGAAACCAGAAGGAAAAAATGTGCTGTACAGCACATTCTCCTGATTTGCTGCTGTGTGCTTTTCTCTGCTTCAGTTTCCTAACCTCTGAAACAGCATGCCAGATACTTCCCCTTCTGTCCGTCTTTGACTGTTACAGATGAAGGCTAGCTGTATTTTTTTTCTTTTTTTTTTGTAATTAATAAAAATCTGGATTATTTTAGCATAAAATATTTTCATATGGGCTTCACAGTTTTAGGCTCAAGCATCTTCTTACGCAGCAAAGCATTTGGGTGGTGGAAATGCTGTTTGCTTCTGAAGAACAGTTCTGAGGAGCACGTTCTGTACTTTATGGTTTATTTAGCTGCCTCTTTCCCTTGTTCTTTGGCAAGCAAGGAATTCCGTTTTGGTTTGCCGTTTAGCTTTTCCCTAATTGTTGTTTTTTAGCCCCCATTTTACATGTCGGAAGTTGTTCTCGGTTGTTCTCTTGTCTGTTCTCAGCTGCTGAACGAGCTGAGTGTGGTGGAGGCAGAGCTGCTGCTGAAGTCGTCCAGCCTGGCAGGGAGCTACACCACGGGGCTGTGTGTGTGCATCGTTGCCGTCCTGCGGCGTTACCACGCCTGCCTCATTCTCAACTCGGAGCAAACTGCACAAGTCTTTGAAGGGTTTGTGGCAGCTCGTTTTCCTGAAAGTATTTCTGCTGTTCTTTTTAAATAAAAAGTGTGCTTAGGTGCAGGTGGTGAGACTGAGCAGTGCACGGTGCTGCAAGCTGCAGCAGCAGCCCTTGCTGGAAGGCTGCAAGCCAGCTCAGAGCTGTGCTCGGCCTGGTGTGCAGCAGGTGGCTCACCTCTGCAGCCTGCTCCAGCCAGTGGGACCTCACCCTTGGGAGCCCGGGAGATGGTGGGAGCTGTGTCTTGATTTGCTGCCCTCTTGCTCGGTTGTGCCCTGGGCTCCCCAGTACCTCTGTGTCCCCTCCTCTGACACCCACGTGAGCTCACGGGTGACGCTAAACTTCATGTGAGCCCCATCAGTCTGTGTATGCAAGGTTTGCCATCACCTTGCCAACAAAGGGGTTTTGTGATATGTAACAAGACGAGATGTGTTGGAATGAACTCAGAATGGTTTCATCTTTGCAGGTTGTGTGGAGTGGTGAAGCACGTTGTTAACCCCTCAGAGTGTTCCTCCCCAGAAAGATGTATTTTGGCCTACCTCTATGACCTGTATGTGTCCTGCAGCCACCTGCGAAGCAAGTTTGGAGACCTTTTCAGGTGAGTTCTGCCAGGATTGTTCCTCCCCTGCCTAGCTGGTGCAGGCTCCTGGGCTTTCAGTTCAGTTTGCTTTCCATGGAAAACACACTGCCATCTTTACAGCTTTACCTTTATGGGTACAGTCCTCCTGCCCGTGCCCCAAGCAGCAGCGCAGTGCAGGGACCCGAGCAGTGCTGGTGTAGGCGCTGTAGCTGCCCTGGAGGAGCAGTGACAGGACCCTGGCACAGTGAGGGCATGGGGCAAGGCGCTGGGCAGTGGTGCTGCACACCTTTGGGCCTTCCCATGCCTTCTCTTCTCAGGATTCAGCAGGGCTGATTTGCTTTAGCGTAATGCTAACCTGTAATGCTTCAGCGATCGGCTGTAGTACTTACAGTGCTGGATAGAATAGAACAAAATCTCAGCTGGCACAGCTCTGCCATTCTATTAAATATTTCTTTGATGTGGAGAGAGATGCAAACATGTTTGAGTTTGTGAAGTTTTGTGCTCCATTGTTCGGTTTCTTGATTTTTTTCAATTAAAAAAAGTATTTTAGATACCCATATGCTGTATTTCTGGCTCTTACTTTTTAAAGGGGGATGGAAAACCTTTTATATGCAAGTATATGCTTTGTGAGAGTTACAAACCATCCCAGTTACCGTTTTCCCTCCTAGGTTATACACCTGGATTTGGTCTTGTGTGTTTCAGATTTGTGGGTTTTGTTTCATGGTGAGCAAGAAGAGAGTTCTCAGTAATAATTTTTCAGTGAGTTTACAAACACGTGTGAGTAGCAGTATTTAGCGTGAGAAACAACAAGAAAATGAAACAAAAGAACTACAGAATTGTATTAGCTGTGTGGTCATTCTTCCACCTAAAATCTGAGGTTCACTAATGCAAGAAACATCCTACCCTGCAACAGAAATCCAAATGCCATCTAATAATCCAGAGATGTTTGAGATGTGAAATCACACAATTGTGGTTGGAAGGACACTTTTCAGACAAGCAGAAATTCTGTGAAAGCTGGCAGAAAAATTTATGCATACGTTTCTTAAGCAGCTGTGTTATTGGATGGTATCGCATCATTGCTTTTCTTCTTGGTTTCCTTACTGATATTAAAACAAAACCAAAACCACTAACCTACACCAGTAACGGCTTTTGCAGCTTTTTGGCACGCTGTAAGTCCTGCTGTTTCTCTCTCTACATCAGTTTGAAGGGACAATGGAATATGGTTCATAAATGTACACATTTTGAGACTTACCTTCCTGGCATTGCGGTGCTTTGGCGATGACTTCTGATTCCATCTGCAGCATTTCTCAGCTGGGTTTTATTCGGTGATCTGCACGTTTTAGTTTGGTATCGTTAGTCACATTCACTAAACTTTCTTTAATAAACAGTTTATTCGCTTTTTGACTACTTACAAGGAAAGCCTGTGGTGTTTGGGAACTCATTGCCAAAATGAGTATGTGTGTGCTCCTTTACCTGGCCACTCACAGTGTCAGTGGATGGCACAGCTTCTTACCAAACAGGGCTTTGATGCTGTGCACAGTGGTAATCAAGCTAGGGCTCTATGATCCCACCATATCCAATACTATTTATGCAAAATACCTGTTTTTGGCAACTCTCTCTGCTTTGGTCCTCAGTAGTGCCTGCTCTAAGGTGAAGCAAACGATATACAGCAATGTTCAGCCTTCAAATTCCAATCTGCTCTGGGACCCGGAGTTCATGCTAGATTTTATTGAGAACCCTTCTGCTCACAGCATTAACTACTCAATGCTGGGCAAGATCCTGAGTGACAACGCAGCCAACCGCTACAGCTTCGTCTGCAATGCTCTAATGAATGTGTGTATGGGGCACCAAGATGCAGGGAGGTAAGGAAAACCCTCTGGAGTCAGAACTGTATGCATTTTTACATGGCACATGTGAGATTTCCTTTCACCTATTTGCTTTGTGTCTCTGTTGCAATAGTTTTCATTCATTACTCTTTCTGATTGCTGAAAATACATTTAGTAAGTTTCCTTGAAGTTGCATTTATTAAATCAACTTGCATAATTTAACAGAAAGGAGTAACTAGTAGGAGGTGCTCGCTGTGGGGTAAGCTGGAAGCTGTAATGTCAGCAAGTGTGCTGCTCCGGGTAGGACAGCTCAGCACAGACTTTGCACATCAGATGCCTGTGAACGAGGAAAGATTCTGCATTAGATCATTTCCTTATTATGCAATCTATGCTTAATTCATTAAATGTGTGAATTAATTTATTCTGTATGAAATTCATCTTTGCATAGGTAATATGTAACTTTTCAAAAACTATTTCATAACAAGTATTTAACATTTTTTATTGGATAGAAGCTGCTAGATTTATAACAACTGTCAGTTGGATGTTAAGCATAGCTTAGGCTTCACAGTGCATGGCTCCAGCAGGTCTCCAGCAATTGGAGTGTAGGGTGGCATCAGCACCCCAGCCAGTTGCCCAGCTCTGTCTGCCTGTAGCACCAGCAAGATCCAGCTCCTGTTGCGGTACAGTGGAGTTTGGTCTGATCCCGTGTGTCACTGATGGACCTTATGGCTCTTAGAGTTTCTAGATGATCTCAAGGTACTGAGGAAGTGTAGTGAAGAACCCTTGCAGTAAAATTACTAGGGTCAGTGTAGAGCTTTACATCACCACTTCCTCCTTCCTCTGTGCGTCACCTGTGTCTTCTTGTGCAAAAGCAGCACTGCGGTGCTGAATCTGCCTTGCTCTGTTTTCCAATTGTGCAGTCCCTGGTATAGGATGAGGGAGGCACTGGTTTGGGATCTAGTCTTTATCCCTGCCCCCAGCACCTTCATTCCTATTAAACGATGAAAATTACCAGACTTCAGTGTTCTAATACTGTTCCAATTTGTATGTAGATAGTCTTGATAGTTAGGCCTCCTTGCAGCAGTAGCCAACCATCATTGTAAAGGCCGCTGACAAACCACAGAACCTGAGGGAATGGGGAATGTTTTTTGTTTGGATTGGCTTCTGCCCAAGGTGTGTGTTGTGCCTGTGCCTTTCTCCCCTTCCATGGTCTGAAGGCATCTGGGGAATGTGGGGCGTCCTTGGCAGAGAGGAGCAGCTGAGATGAAGCAATTCTGTAAACCAGCAAAGAGGAAATGTGTCCAAAAAAGTTTTACTGTGGAACTGGGGAAAAATAACTTGTGCTGAGCTGAGTCAGCTCTGCTCTGTTTTTAATAGTGTCATCTAACTGAGTCATACGCCGAATCACACATTGCAGAATATGCAACCATGAAACTGCATGGAATGAGATTCACAGAATCAGAAATTCAAGAATCACCTGAGTTGGAAGTGACCTTTAAGGCTGTGTGGTCCAATTCTCCTGCAGTGATCTGGCACATCTACAGCTCAGTCAGGGTCTCAGAAGAACTCGTTCGTATAATGTTGTCTCTCCTTGCTGTCAAGCAGTAGCACTGCCTGGCACGGGGTGAGCTGACCGGGGGGTGGGGTGAGGAGCACTGCACACACTGCTTTCTCATGGCACGTTTGCTTGAAAGAGATCATTGCTGCTGTTTGCAGGGCAGTGCTGAAGAAAGGCATGGTGCCCAGTGGGCAGGGAAGCCAGTATTGTAGAGGGGATACAGCAGGGTTTGCACAAGGTAGAGGCCCCGTGGCTGATGTATGCATGCCATGGGCTGCGAGTCACTTATTGTTTCTTCTGGGTGCCGCAGTTGTCCACAGCTGGATAGCGTAAGATTATGCGCAGTGTAATCGTGTTTGGCCGTAACCTCCACCTTGAGTATGGAAACACCCTTTCTTCTGTCAGGCAGGAATTTGCTTTGACCTAAATATGTTTTGTTCTTCTCTCCTAGGATTAATGACATAGCAAACCTTTGTGCAGAGCTGACGGCGTGCTGCACCGTGCTGAGCTCAGAGTGGCTGGGGGTTGTCAAAGCTCTTTGCTGCTCTTCCAATCATGTGTGGGGTTTCAATGATCTGCTCTGCAGTGTGGATGTAAGTTCACTCTACCATCTAAAGTACCTCTTGAACCTATGTACCTGGGAAACGCATCGGGGTGCGGTAAGGTCTCCATTCAATACACAGTGCTGGGCACAGTTCTGGTCATTTGTCTGCTGGAGTTTTCAAGGCTTTTCATGAGATTTTGGATTAAAATTTCTGATTTTTATTCTTTCCTACGTCTTCAGCTTGAGTATTAAATGAGGGCAGCGCTTAGAGGTTTCTCTTTGACAAATTTTTTCTTACTTTGTTATGGAACAATATGTAGAATTTGGAGGTGCTCTTGGAAAGGAACAGATGTACTTTCTCTAAAATGCTGGTGGATATGTAAATAACCATATTGATTTTAAAGACACTGATTGGCTTTTGGATTGTGGAGGTGGTGGTACTGGTGGTGGTACTGGTGGCACACTGTTCGCTGCACACTGTTCTTTTCCCCCCAATACAAGTTGCCACAGTCCTGTCAAAGTCTACAAGATTACAGTGAGTAACATTACTCAATATCTGATCCAATATGTTGATCCCTAGTTTGGGAACAAATTGAAGCTGTGAACCTTGGGGATATTTTCTTGTCCTGATGAGAAGGAATGATTATTGGTGTTAGCAGTTTTTATAGAGTGACAACGTTTTCCCAGGTTTGTATAAGACTAGCGGTTGTTACTTCGGAATTGATTTGTGATATCTGAAATAGATGTATTTTAAAATTAAAAGCTATCGGTATTGCCACAGAAAGTTTGAGAATACACTGAACGGCATAGATGGTTGCTTACGTGTACACATTTTACTGTTTATTCTGATAGTTAGTCTCTTAATAATTATGGCAGCAGTGTGCATGCTGTCATGTCAAGCGTTGCCATGTTTTCCCTCCCAGGTGAGTGATCTGTCATTCCACGACTCCCTGGCCACTTTCATTGCCATATTGATTGCCCGGCAGTGCTTTTCTCTGGAAGATGTTGTTCAGCATGTAGCACTGCCTTCTCTTCTTGCAGCTGGTAAGAACATATCAAGAGAAAAACTTAGAATGAAAAACTTAAGACTTTTTAGGGAGTTTCCTGTGATGGATTGAGTAGTGAGAACTGCTTTCCCGTAGGAAAAGCCGCCTGTTTTACATACAGCATGTATGTCACTGTAGCTCCCAAAAGGAGTGATGTTGGTTTAGATCAGAGATCCCATGGCTGACAAGTGGTGGCAGAGCTGCTGGCAGTGCTCTGTCCTCCTCTTTTATGCAGCATCACCTCTGCTCAAGACTTTTGTGCTCTACACTACATGCTTGAATGTCTGCTGGATCTACTTGAGTTGTGCTTAGACACATCTTGGAAGCTCACCTTTTCTTTGCATCTTCTGCAGCCCACAGCAAGCATTTGTCTCTCATTTCCTTCTGCTATCAGTGCCTGATGTTGGCATTTTCTCTCTGACCGCATCATCCTTGCATCCAGCCTGGAACCTGTGTTGTTCCTCGTTGTTGGCCACATTGCATGTTTCTTTTCACTTTCTGCCTAGATTTGTGTTTCTTATTTCTACTTTGACTATGAAAAGCCAGTTTAATCATGCATTTGTTTCTGCCATCAGTTAGGTCTCTGGCTTAACAAAAATCATGCTGTTCTTTCCTGGTTTTGAATGGCTCAAGGCCATAAATGCTAATTCCTGTTGATGAAATTATTGTACTTGCATTTAAAATGGGGCTGTGAAGTAGAACCTTTCCAGGGCTGACAGGATGACTTGTGAGGTCCTGGGTAGATGCCCTACGTCCATGTCCCATATTCCACAGCCTGTGGGGACCCAGATGCTGAGCCTGGGGCCAGGATGACTTGTCGGCTTCTCCTGCACCTCTTCAGAACACCCCAGGTCTGCCTCTTTCCCCAGGGAGCAGGTAAGCTGCCTGCTGAGTGGTCCTTTTGTTTCAGAGCAGTGGCTTCAGATATCATGTGTGGAATGGTACAATTAGAAATGACAGCCTGCTTAAAGTAAAAAATTCTTCACAAGTGAAAAGTTAATGTGTAGTATTCTTCTTTATTTGTAAAATAAAGTTCTGTGTGCTTATGAAACTCTGTATGTTTAATGAAACTTGTTCACTGACAAGAGCTGGCCGTTCCGATATTTACTATGTTGACAAGCTCCACCGTATGAATTCTACATCTTAAGAAAAAGAATTGGATTTTAAAGCAGCACCTGTGTGCACTTCAGCAGAGAAGGAACTCCGGAAGTTCTGTTCTGACGGTTCTCATTCTGTCTGTGAATTTCACTGCCCAGCCGTGTCCCCGTGTGCTGGCAGTACCGCAGCCGTGCTCTCTGTTGTGCTGACTTCGCTGGGGCAGTGGCAGCTCCGCAGTGGGTCCTTCTGCAGGGAGATAGAAGTGAACAGGGATAAACGTAATGCAGTTTGGTAGCTTTGTGTGTAATTAGAAATTAAATGTGCTTTTAAATAAAGCACAGTAAAACACCTATAGTGCAACGGCAGAAACGTGAGGGAATTGGACCTCAGAATATATCAATGTGTCTGTGCTTCTTAATTGGGATGCTCTGTGGTCTGACCTGTGTGTTTCGCCACAAACCAAAAGAGGAAGGAAAGGGGCAAGGTACAGGTAGATGGCAGTTAAAAGGAAATAACCATTGAAATCACCTCTGTTTTGACTTCTAAGTATTTCAGCAAACTTGATGACAGGGCTTTTTCTGTGGGAGAAGTAAACTGAAAGCAGTTATTGTTTTAGACTATTAAATGATGTCACGTTCTTCTGTCTAAAATTAATACTTTCTTTTTTGAACAGAAATGAATGAGCTTCTCTTGCATACTGAAGCAAAATAAGTAAGGGAGTGTTCACCACTTGTAATGGTTTCTTGGGAAGACAAATGGCATCACTCTGAACATCCCCCACTTCCCCTTTCTCTCCTGCCAGCCTGTGTTGCTGAGCACGATGCCACGTGGTATGGAGCTGGGGTTGGCTGCCCTGGCTGTGCATCCTCAGCATCCTCGTGGTGTGGCAGTGACAAACAGAATCACCGTGGCTGTATGAGCCCTGCTCAGCTGCCATTCAGAACCAAAGCGCCGTGTATCCCGGGGGATTTTCTTGACTTCCCATTGGTCTTCAGCTTCAGTTAGGGTGTTCAGTTCTTCGTCCAGTTACTGTACTTCTGTAGTTGTTGTAGATGTAAAGCATAACCATTTTCCACAAGATTTATTCTTCTTTCCGTAGGAAAATTATTTCCTGGAATTCGTTCTTCTTGTGATCGTCACCTCTTGGCTGCTGCTCACAACAATATAGAAGTGGGAGCTGTGTTTGCAGTCTTAAAAGCAATTCTGATGCTTGGTAAGATTGCACAGAGTAATGTGTAACACTTCTGTTCTAGAGCTCAGGTTGAAACCTGGTAGTGCTAGTTCACATCCCTGGGAATGCTTCTGGGAAAGGAAAACCCTGGTGACAGAAGGAAAACGTAGATGCTCTCTGTGCTCCTGAAGCATGCGAGTAGCATTTCCTTCGCAAGCGAGGAGAGTTTTCTCTGGTGAGTCAGTGCCGGCTGATGGCCCCAAGCAGGTGTGACTTTTTGTGCTTTGACCTCCCTGTACCAAATTCTGGTGCATCTCTAACTCCAGCCAGTCACTCAAGTGCATAGAGGAAATAAGGGCTCACATCTCTTTTCCCATCTTTTTCTTTTGTCCTCCAGCTAGAGTACCGGTGTTTTGTTCTCTGCTGGCCACTATCAGAACTGTCTCAAAAACCTCACAGTCCTTAATGACGAGGCTTGTCATGCCATGTTGGTTGTTGATGCTAATTGCAAGCTGAGGGATTTTCTAGAGGATGACTGTCATAATGGTGAGCCAGGTGTGATCCACGGAAATTTCTACTGACTCGAGATGTTTGGCTGTGTTAGCCTGCTTCATGTGCAGGCTGTTGTTGTGCACACTCTGAATGGCCTCACGGGGTGTTACTGTGTGCAGCAGTTTGGGCTCATTTCTCCACTCCTGCACCCTGTAGCTGCATCTTCTCCCTTGTCCGAGCTTTCAAAGCCTTAAACATCAGTTGATGTTAAAATTTTTCCAGGTTTGATTTTTGCATCCTGTCCTATCTGCTCAGCCCTGCTTGTCTCAGGCAGATAGTGCAGCCGTGCTGAGCTGATGCCTTGCAGAGGAAGGGCTCCTGGGCTCTGCCAGAGCTCCCTCAGTGTGTGCCGCCCTTCTCCATTCCCACAAAGGTCCATCTCTCTGGTGAAGAAATCCATGGTGCGACAGGCTGAGGGAGCCATCAGCCCAAACTTGTCTCTTGATCTGTGGAGTGTTAACAAATCAGAGTAAGAGACAAGACTTGGAACAAAAACAGTCATCTGAGAAGAACAAGTAACCCAACCCTTCCTTATCTGCCAAAGTAGTTCCATGCACTAGTGGGCCCTTTCCTGTGGAGCACACCGTGCTTTAAGTTGTGTTGAGTTCAAAACTTTTCCTATTCTGAAATATCGATCAGGAGGATGTTTCACAAAAGGAAGGAAGTGGACGATACGTTGGGCGTGGTGGTTTTCAGTCAGACTCCCAGCGTGGCCTTTTTTGGAAGCAGCTGCCTCACGCCTTCCCTGCTCCCATGCCTCTGGAGATGCCCCTGCCTGGGGCACCGGGCTTTGGGTAGCGCTCACCCTGTGCTCCTGTGCTGCTGCTCTGCAGGTGATGCTGAGATCGGCAGCAGCAGTGTCACCCCCGTGAAGAATGAGGAGCTGCCCGTGAGAGGCTTGCTGGATGAGATCCCGGAGGATGAAATGTGGGCTTCCTCTCACGCTCTGAAATCGCGTGGAAAAGCTGTTTCTGTAGAAACCGCCAGTTTAAGCGAGTATGCCAGATACGTGCTGAGAACCATTTGCCAGCAGGTAATGTGTAAAAGTGCACTCTTCACGTAGAGAAAGAGTGGTGTTTGGTTTGAAAAGGATAATTTATATTTCAGTGCAGAATGAATGCTGAAATATTTCAGTGTATGAGTTCTCACTGGACTTCCTGCGTTGGTTTAATACACTGAGTAGGATGTTACCAAGGCTAAAAGTAAATAAACAAAAGCGTAAGTTAGTTGCTAGCATCCACTGCACCCTCAGATTTGTTTTTCCTACCTGGCTCTTGAGCAGAACTTTCCGTCAGCTGTCTGTTCAAAGTGGTTTTGGAGTAATATTTGTTCTGTTGAAAGCAAAGTTGCTTTCAAAGCATAGAAGAAACTTTTGGAACCAGTTAGGTCTTCTACTTTCAGGTATGAATGATGGAAGACATTTGTAGTCTCATGTGAATGATATTTCCCTTTTAAGTTTTGCGTGCTGGAAATCGTTTTTCTGTTTAGTTTACCAGACTAACGTCTGGTATTACATTGAAGCTATCTTATGAATCTGTTATCTCATTACTTACAGGAATGGGTTGGAGAGCACTGTTTAAAAGAACCTGAGAGGCTGTGCACAGATAAAGATCTAATTTTGGATCCCGTTCTTTCAAACAAGCAAGCACAGAAACTTCTTCAGCTTATCTGTTATCCTCATGGTGTGAAAGAATGCACCGAGGGGGACAACCCTCAGAGGCAGCACATCAAGCGCATACTTCAGGTAAAGCAGTGGAGAAAAGGAAGGGGAAAAATTACCACTGATGTAGTAACTCTTGGGCTGTCCTTCAGCAACACTGCTTTGCAGTTCCCGCTGCAGTCTAACAGTAGGCCATAATTCTTTAGAAGTTCTGTGCGCTCAGGGTCCCCGGTCTTTGCTGTAGCCACCTTGCAGTGTGACTTGTGGCATTTCATTGCTTCTGATTCCATAGTTGTGGAGAAGACAAGCGTGCAACATGTGTGCACCATTACTGCTCTGTGTCAGTCATTGGGCAGCTGCTGGAAGGGAGCAGCTCTGGGGGCTGCTGAGGTGGGATGCGTACTGCAGGAGAGCTCTGTGATGGCAGCGGGCTAAAAGACGTTTGTGCTCCATGGAAAAGGCTCAGGTGCCGTCTGCGTGGTCCTCAACTCATCACCTGTTCAAATTCAGCTAGCTCAGGGAGGTTTCGTTCCTCAAACTACAGAGCTGTGTTTGAGTAGAACTTTGAAGAATCAAATGGGCAATGTCCAGACCAAGAGTAAAAGGGATCGGTGTGCTGCAAAATGATGACTTCAGCTGCTGGATTTAATTTAGTGATGTCTGGATGACCTCATACTGAACACACCACATCTATTTGCATGGCAATGCCGTGGTAGTTAAATGTAGTTGCTAATGAAAGGGCAAATGATGTTTTCTGTACTTGTATTTAACTGGACTCGGATTTTGCAGAGAGCGTGGTTTTTATTCAGAAAAGTTGCACGTTAAAGGTATTGAGTAATGGCAGCGGACGGTTACCACACATTCTTGTGTCGGTCTGGTATCTCGAGGTGTCATCAGATTTCCAAAAAGAGGACAGCTGGGGGCGGTCTGCTCGTCAGATCAGGTTTTTGCACGTAGTATGAGGCCTCTTTCCCCTCAAACCTGCCAAGTGTTGACACGTGTATTTGTAATGTTGATTCTTACCCAGAACTTAGACCAGTGGACTCTCCGGCAGTCTTGGTTGGAGCTGCAACTAATGATCAAGCAGTGCATGAAGGAGCCTGTGAGTATCTGTCTTCAGCCTTTCTTATCTAAATATTTAATGCAAAAAAGTATGTTAAATTTTAACGTAGTCCATGAGCAAACATACCATGAATGTGCTAGTTTACTTATGTTTTACTGTAGGGTTCTGGGTCTGTGGCTGAAATGAACAGCTTGTTGGATAATATTGCAAAGGCGACAATAGAGGTGTTTCAGCAATCCGCTGATCTAAACAATAACTCTTCTAACTCTGGTATAGGCCTCTTCAATCCAAACTCTGTTGGAAATGCTGACACAAGTAATACAAGACAGAATGGTAAAAAGACATTCCTAAGGTATTTTCTGTAGCACCTTTTTAATTATTTTAGCCAACGTGATGCTTAATTATGCATAGATTGCCTAGACTTTTTGCTCTTGAAACAGGAATGACTTACCTGAAGATTACTGCTGTTTACCTTAGTTTAACAATAAATTATTTTTGGTAATTATTCTTGAATTTTTGGAAACCAGTATGATTGCTCTGTCCACGCTAGTTACTGCGGATGTGTTGTGTCCTTATTAAAGCAGTTCGGTATTGTAGCAGCTAGCACTGGTTGCAGAACTGCACAGATACTTTGGCTGAAATAAGCTTGTTCTATTTCTAGTTCCTCTGAGTGGCGAGGAGTGTGGCTGGTGGCTCCCTTGATTGCAAAACTACCTACCTCAGTTCAAGGTAGGGTCTTGAAAGCTGCGGGAGAGGAGCTGGAGAAAGGTCAGCATTTGGGGTCATCTTCTAAGAAGGAAAGAGATAGACAGAAGCAAAAGAGGTATGACCTTGGGAGATCTCTGTGAACAGAGCTGACAGGTATTTTTGAAGGAGGGCTATACTGGGCACTGGGTTTTTGCTTCACAAGACCTCATCGGTTCGCTTCTTTGGAGCATGTAAGTTATCAACCCCAGCCAGGGTTCAGGTTTAATTTAGTCTGAAAAATACCACTGGTCTCAAAAGACAAAATGTGGAAGCCCCGTAACACATCATCCAGAGGCTGTCCTGCAGCCATCAGTGGGGGGGAGTATGGAACCTCTGGCTGCCTTCTGTTTCTTTTCCCATGGGAAAACTCTTGTGTAGAAAACCTAAAACAAGCCACTTTCAAATAAAATGGCTGCAGAAATTGTTGAGCCCTTCCTCCGTCTTGGCTTCTATGCGCAGAATTAAAAGCATTTACACCGCTTTGTGTAGCATGGATTGCAATTGCAATAGCAGTTGTCTTGCAAATTGTCATTTTTTCCTATGGCAATTAATGCAAAAGCTAACAGGCACTCCAACCATGTTGTTTCTTAGCTCTGAAAAATCCCCATTTAACATGGTTTTTGAAAATGTAGGCTTACTACTTGGCTTGTCTTACAGGAGATTTTGCTGTCCCTTTAGTCTGGTTGTCACTGAAATCGCTTGTCAAGTTAAATGCCAAATGAAAACAGCTGTTGAATACCTGTACGAAATAAATATGTATGCATGGATGTATGCTTTATTGTGTTCAGGGATGTGTGTCGTTTCCTAGGAGTTTACATAACTAAAACTGTAAAAATCATGGCGTGAACTGCTACTCAGATCCCTTTGCTCACATTTTTAGTGTCTCTTCTACTTCACATATTATACTCCCGGATTTATCTCTGCATGTTTCTCTCAGTTTGCCTACATTTTATGTTCGTAACGGATACATGGTACTCTAAAGAATATATATATGGATTCTGAATGCCCTTACACTGTTATGGCCTGTTTCCTGCAACCAGCTAAAGCTACCTCTGGATTTACATATGCTTAACCCATGGTAAAATCTTAGTGGGATTCAGTTGGCTTTTGTTTTGATCAGTGCTCAGAGGGGAAACTTGGGATTCACTTCAGGCCACTAACGTGGATTAGAAGCTTCAGCTGTCTGGTCTCCACCACAATTATATCCCTGGCTAATCAAAGCAGTCTTAAATAACATGTTTCGAGTCAGACCTGCAAGTGTCCGTGTAATTCTTGGCCATGTAGTGCCCTGAGCTCGGTGGGTTCTCAGCACTGACATGTATAACAAGTGGCTGCTGCTCTTCTTACTTCTAGGTGCACGTTCTTTTAATTTGTCTTGTGAGGCTTTCATTTTCATTTACTAAAGCAGAAACAGACATAAATGGAGGCAATGCTACTTCCAGAAAAACAAGTAGACAAAAACAAAAATGGAAGTGGAGATGGAAACTATCAAAATAACATTACTAATTGACCTCTGTGTTTGTCTCTCCTAAAGCATGTCTCTTTTGAGTCAGCAACCTTTCCTTTCTTTGGTACTTACTTGCCTTAAGGGACAGGATGAGCAGCGGGAAGGGCTTCTAACATCACTGCAGAATCAAGTCAATCAGGTAAAACGAGCACATAGTCATGAGCAGCTTTGGTGGATGTTTGTTTGTGTCGTTGGTTTGGTGTGGGCAGGAGAGGTTCAAGCCGGGAGGACTGTAACACATGGTGTGCTGGAAGGGGCAGTGAGGGGAAGAAAGAATGGGGAAAAGTTGTGTCCATTTGGTAGAGAGAATACAACTTTTTTTTCTAAAATGGTTACAGCAACATTTAATGAACGTGAGTCTGGTTCGGTTCTTTCCTGGCTCAGTGCTTGTCCTGAGAGGAAGTTTCTCAGTCCCTCGTTTGGTCATAAAAAGTTTTTATAGGTTTGAAACTCCACGTTTTGAAACCTTTCATCTTCTCCAGTCAGTAAAGATTAAGAGGTGTGTGTGTGTGTGTGTGTCTGTGTGTGTTTTAAAATACTGCTAGTCTCTAACTGGCAAATTGCCTACAGAAACCATCCCTACCATTCTTTGTTTGAATCCCCAGTGCTCGTTCACACCCCCTGCTGATTCTGCTGTGCCTCCTTGTTCCCACCTGGTTCCTGCTGTACCTGCATGAACTTCATTAACTCCTCCAGACTGTCCTTTATGTGAACATAATCGCACCACACCATGCATTGCATATGTCTCCTTTTTACTGTCTCTAGTTTCTTTAACTTACTGTGACAATGAAAATTAATACTTGCAGGGCCATTATTTGCTCATATTGCCTCTCGGTGCAGCTCCAGGCTCTGACTTCCACATCCTGGTTAAATTCATTCCTTTGACTTTTTTTTTCCCCTGGTATTTCTTTTGGTGTTTTTTTTCCCTGGTATTACTGCCACATGGACTCTCCTTTTGCTGTGTGCTTCCCCCCTGTAACACAGCAGGTGGAGTTTCCCTGAGATTCTGCTCATTTCTTGTCCGTTGCACCCAACAGATTCTGCTGGGAAGCTGCATCCCATGCAAGAGATCCATTTTCATACCCGGTTTAATGGGATGTTTGAGTCTGTGTTCTTGAACACATGACAAAGCTGCTCATTTTCCTTTTGTTTCATCAGGAAGATCCAGTCATAGAACTGATAGCAGAACATCATCTCTTTATAAATAGTTACCTTTCTTTAGTTTGTTTAATCTGCTCTAAGCTTTGAACAGGCGTGAGGATATGAAGGTTAATACTCCTTCGTGTTTCCTTAAAGATAATAGTCACAAAACCATAAGTTTTATGGGGGGAAAATTCCTTTGCAAGGGGAAAACAACCTTTATCAAATGGTTTCTCTTAGATCCTTAGTAACTGGAGGGAAGAACGGTACCAGGGCGATGTTAAGGCTAGACAAATGATGCATGAAGCCTTACAGCTTCGTCTGAATTTGGTAAGAAAATCTTCTGTTTGTCCTGTTGGTATGAGGTGTTGTAGCAGCTGCTCTGAAGTCCTGCATGTGGCACTGCAGGGGCTGGGGCTCCCTGAGCTTTGGGATCTGAGGGGCATGTCACCTCCCCCAGGATGGAGACGGGATGTCAGCCCTCGGGTGGGGGTCAGGGTCAGAGCTGGAGGGGGAGGGATGCTCAGACACAGCCCTGCAGGGTGGGCTGAGGCCCCTGGCTGGGGACATGGGGGCAGGCGTGGTGGCCCCAGGTGGAGCTGACTGTGGCAGCGGGGACCTCAGTGCCCCCTGTGCCCTGACACAGCAAAGCAAGGAGGTCTGTGCCCTTCACACCTCTCGTTTCAGACTAGTTCTGATGGAAAGGCGTATTTTGCATTAACGTACGATACTGGTAGAAATTAGGAAAAATTGTTCATGGGGTAAAACATATCATTTAGCAGTTTTCATTCAGTGCTGTCTTGTTCTTCACATCTTTTTCTGTGCACTGTTTTTTGTTGTTGTTTTTCATATAGAGGGAAGGCAATAAATATATAGTTTTACTTGAGTACCTTTTCAGTTTTGAGAATCTGTTCACACACCTCAGAATTTGTTGCATCAACCATGAAGGTGAGGATGTGAAGCTGTTTGGCAGAGCGCTGTAACAGTTTTGCTTTTCCACAGTTCCTTCTTAAGTGGAACTTTGCTGAGAACATGGGGTGGGGAGAAAAGCTACTTGAGGTCAGTAGGGGTGGCAGTCAGCACACAAGAAGACATGGGGCTGACTGGCAGTTTCGTTCATAAGTAATACACATGATAATGGAAGTGTGCGTCCGTGAGATAAATGTGGAGCTTTGCTGTCTGTGGTGTTATTTTGCAGGTAGGTGGCATGTTTGATACTGTGCAGAGAAGTACCCAGTGGACCACAGACTGGGCACTTCTGCTCCTCCAGATAATCACTTCAGGAACAGTTGATATGCAGACCAACAAGTACGTGCTGTTCAAACGAGCTAATTAACGTGTCGATCAGTCTAGATTGCATGTATGCTATTGCTGTATTTTTCTTCTTATTATTCTGTTATTGCTCGGGTGCAACTTACATGCTCAAAGCTGGGCTCAGCTAGGGAGCACCTCTATTCTGGAAAGCACTGGAATAACTGTTTACACGGCTTCTTAATGAGCACTTACCTGAGCGCTTTCCCATAGCGGAGCTGTGGCTCCTGGCGGCCATCTAGCAGCAGCTCTGTGCTGTGGTGCGCAGTAGGATTTATGCATGCTCTGGGACAGTCCACCAGCACGTACACTTGGGGCTACGTGTGCACGCCGTTCCTCAAAGTGACATTTGTCATTTCACTCTCAGCGAATTGTTCACAACCGTGCTGGATATGCTGGGCGTCCTCATCAACGGCACGCTCGCCTCCGACTTGTCCAATGCTTCCCAAGGAGGACCCGAGGAAAACAAAAGGGCTTACATGAATTTAGTAAAAAAGTTAAAAGTAAGTGTCGTGTCTCATCATCTGCAGCATTTCTTTTGAATCCTGTATTTTCTGGTGCCTTGGAAAGAGAAGGGGGAATGAAGTGGCATTAGTAGTAAGGAAGAAAAGGAGGAAATAAGAAAAATAGGAGTGTGAGGGCAGGGAGACAAACTACTAAGATATTTCTTATCGTTACATTACATTCAGAACCCTGAAAGAGACTTAACTGCTTCTATCTGTTCATGTTTGAGACACTGCCTTTGCACTTACTTTGTGTTATATATGTTGTACGATCTACTCCGACAAGGTGACTTGTTTTCTTAGAACCAAGCTAAACAGGCCTGCAGAAACACTTGTTTAAATTTAGTAAAAGCACAGGGAAATGATTCATCCCCAAATCGGGCATTTTCTAATAGTGAAAGCAGTGCAATGTTTCTCTTCCTATTTTCCACCTTTCTGTTTGACTGAGCGCTTTGTTTATCCCTTAGAAGGAGCTGGGAGACAAGCGGTCAGACAGCATTGACAAGGTTCGCCAGCTGCTCCCTTTGCCAAAGCAGACATGTGATATTATTACCTGTGAGCCAATGGGATCCTTGATCGACACCAAGGGCAACAAAATTGCGGGGTTTGACTCCATTGATAAGAAACAGGCAAGAGTAAATGTTTACCTTCATCTCTGTTTTTTCGTGATGTTTTGGTGCAAGGGAAATTCAAGCAAACATGTACAGCTTGTATAATACACACATTAATATCCGCTATCCAAGGAGCATTACACTTCTGCTGTAATACACCTTGCTAATGCATTCAGTCATTACTAAATCTTCAGCCTCAGCGGCGCAGTCCGTGTTAAGCAAGCAGTGATGCAGAAGTGTGCAGTGCCAGGTCTGCAGGACACCGCTGTAAAGATCGGTTGGAAATGGCTGACTGGGTTTTGGTACCAAATGTAATTCTGTTTCCAATTCATGCACAGGGTGTTTGTTCACGTGGTCCACATGACGGTTCTTGGGCAGTGTGTGAAGCCAGGAGTGGGTTTGGAGAGGGGCTTTCAGATTCCAGCATCGTGGTGCGGTGTGACAGTACCACCATCCTGCGACAGCGCTGACGGTGCTGCTGTCCTGTCCTTGCCACAGCTGGCAGATGGGTCAGAGCTCTTCCTCTGTGTGCCTTTGGGATGGATGCAGCTTTATGCCACCTATACAAGCTCAGGACTTTCTGAGACAGAAATCACTTTCTGATTTGTCTATAATTCTGTCACCAAAGTCTGTACGAACAAGATCTGAATGATGCGCAGAGCGCACGGTTGATTTGTGACTCATGAAATGAGTGTTGACAGAAGCTTGCTTGATTTTGCAATCCAGCATCCTGACTGACCAAAAAGGAAAATATTGTTTTCTTGGAGCTGAAGAGCAGAAGCTCTCACAACAGCATTTGATTTTTCAGCAGAATCCTACATGTGAGAGCTTGATTGACCCGGAAACCTTTTGTCCTGTTACATGCTGGGAGGACGATGCAGGGGATGCTCCTGCTTACCAAACATGGAGGAAAGAAAGGGAAAATACAAAGTGTGCTGATAGGGATTTTTTGCCAGCATTTTTTTTCTTTTTATGGTTAATTTATGTAAGGAGGAAAGCTAGAATTTGTATTTCTGCAGTATTTCTTTTCCTCCTAAGATAGGTGGAACTTGAGGTTTTTAGCATGGCTGCAAGCAAATGTTACTATAAAAACATAACAGCCTTTATCCAGTGGCAGCTTTGGGTGGAGGCTGAAGTCCCATCAGTGTGCACTTGGTATGCTCTGGGGGGGGAGGCGGGGGGAAGGACCCTCACTGGATTTTGTGCCTCAAATCGTGACATCGTTTGCTGTGGTGATCAGCTTCCCTAAAGTGCTGACTTCACTTTTATTTTGATGCAGGGTCTTCAGGTTTCAACAAAACAAAAGGTGTCCCCTTGGGACTTATTTGAAGGTCATAAAAATCCTGCTCCTCTCTCCTGGGCATGGTTTGGTACAGTTCGTGTCGACAGGAAGGTGATCAAGTATGAAGAGCAGCAGCATCTGCTCCTGTATCACGCGCACCCCAAACCCAAGCCACGGAGCTACTACCTCGAGCCCTTGCCTCTGCCTCCAGAGGAGGAGGAGGAGGAAGAGCCCACCACTCCTGTCTCTCAGGAACCAGAAAGGAAGTCGGGAGAGCTCTCCGATCAGGGAAAGCACGCCACAGATGATGAGAAGAAGACAAAGGGCAGGAAGAGGAAGTCAAAGTCAAGCTCTAAGGCTGATGTAAGCGGTTGGTGCCTCCGTGCAGAACTGGGAACATCCAGTTCAAGGCTATCCAGCGATGGCCTTGCTGTCTCTGCTGCATTCATGTGCCTTACCTAGAGGGGTTCCATTAGAGGGAGTGAGTGGAAATGGTCAGCAGGAGGGTGGATTTCTATCAAATACGATCAGTGTTGAGGAGTGTACTGTGTGTAGGACCTTCCATGCTACATAAACAGTGCTAGGCTGGATCACCGAATGTTGCTCAGGTTCTGTGTATGCTTTGTCATTTGGTGTAAAATTACAGCAGATACGTTCTTTCTCAATTTCTGAAATTCCTGTGTAACTTGGACATTGTTTTCTGGCCTTTTTGATGTTTCAGTTAAGTTCCTCCTGTTATTTCCTTTCAGATACAGTACAGTATAGTACAGTACAGATACGCCGTGCTTGTGCTGTGCCTTACAGTAGCCTGCCGAAGGTGCTTGCTAGTAAGATAGAAATGGATGGTATCTCTGTGAAGTTGTTAGTGTTAATTACCTGTGGGCAGCCTGAGACTTAATCTGTTTTTTACATCATTGCAAACGACAATGGGAACTGTCTCTATCCTTTAATAATTTAGTAGGAAAATTGGCATTATTTATGAGTTAGTAAGGTATGAATGTCAGTAACATTCGCTTTTACTGTATATTTTAAGGAATATCCGCAGAACAGCTTATACAGAGTGCCTCCCAATTACTCGCCCATTCCTTCACAAATGATGCAGCATCCCCAGTCTGCCTTGTGGGGCTACACCATCATGGGGCAGCCACAGCAGCCTGGCTTCTTCATGCAAAACCAGCCCCTCCCTCCAGGTATGTCTGAGCTTTGAGTTCACCTCTGTGTTTTTATTGCTGGGTGGTAGAATTGGACTTAGTGCAGCTGGGTTTTGTTCCTGACTCCGAGGCAGGCTGTGGTACCAATGCCATTTGTTTTATTCCTGCAGTTAGCCGTTGTTCAGAAGAGCTCTCCATTAGCAGTCGTAGGTCATCCATGCTAAGCTATTGAACTCTTTTGGTAGAGAAGCAAGAATGACCTGCTGATGGGTTTGTGGTGCATTTTTTGTAATGCTGATGGATTTTTCTTCTAAGAAAGCTGTAGAAGTTCAGTGAGGAGTTAAATAAGGGAGAGATGATTAGAAGGAACAAATGACCTTGGGGCTATTTCATTTCTAATTTGATCCAGACCAAGAACCGGCGGTGGCTCATTTAACATCTACTGGATGGAATAAATAATCAGCTGACTTTTATTTTCCAGCATTTGTGATGAGCTGGATTTTTTGTATGTTTGTTTTGTTTCTTCCAGGCAGGGTGCAGACAATTTAAGCAATGTATTTTAGAGGTTCTTGTGTGTGTGTGTGTGTGTGTGTAGCAGACGTTATGAAAAGTAGGTGTTTTGCTCTTCTCAGGTATTATGCACAGAAGCGTAGAAGTTTGCTTCCAGTTACAAATGTCAAATATTTTTTCTAAAGCCCCAGATATAACTAAATCTGTATTTAAGATGCATAAAAGTCTTCAGAAAATACCAAGCAGTGTCTAGGAAATTAAGAAAAGTTAATTAAAAATGCAGAAAGAAAAAGTGGATAAGACGTGCTTTTGTAAATCTGTGGACCTACAGGTCCATATTTTTCTATCAAGTAGCACAGAATGCATTAATTCTTGCCATCTCATGATAACATGGCTTGACATGATGAGCTGTTCCTATCATGCTTTTGATCTGGCATGCAAATTCTGTTTTTCAGTAGTAGTCAAACATTCTGTGCCTTTTTACTTTCCATTCTCATTTGCAAGTGGTAGTCTTCAAAGTTCTTTTGCCCTTTTAATTTCTCCATCCAGAAATCTGGTTTAGTCCAGTTCCTTGCCTTCCTTTGTGGAGATTAGCTTGCCATCATTATGGTAGAGCTAACCAAGTGGAAGCTGATGAATTAGCAGCGATCTGTACTGACAGCTTTTGCATAGAATGCAGCCAAGTGTTTGTGCTCTGGGTGGCTTTCAGGTGGTTCCAGGATGGATCCAACGAGCTCTTTTGTCCCAGCCAACACGAAGCAGGCCCTGTCCAACATGCTGCAGCGGCGCTCCGGCACTGTGCTGCAGCCCCCTGCCCTCCACGCAGTCACACCTCAGCAGCAGTTGCTCCAGATGAAACTCCTGCAGCAAGAGCAGCAGCAGCAGCAGCGGCTCCTCAGGCACCAAGCACAGGCACGGTCTCTCCAGCAGGTTTGTCCGAAGCCCCAGGGCTGATGAGCAGCACAGTGCTTTTACCTTCTGCTCGGGCTTACCGAGTGGGGAGCCAACTGACATTTACAGTCACAGTGACTTCTTAAGTATTGCTTAAGTGGGACCACCACTGTCAAACTTCCTCTGCCCTTGGGTCTCGTAGCCCCTTCTATTTTCACTGTTTCCTACAATCAGATTTTTCTTCCGGTATCTGATGTTATAGCGGTTTCCTGTTGTTTCACCAGTGGCTTTCCTGATGGAATGGCACGGTGCTGTGTACCACCACACTACCAGTCAGCAGCAAGTACTCCTTACATACAGAAATTCCAGGGACTCCAACAGAAGCTGTTTCCATACACATGCACACGGGTGTGTGTGTTCTCTAGAAGCAGCTGATATTTTCTCCTAATGCTTTGCAGAGTAATGTTGCCATGTGCCAAACCACACATGCCTGCTGTGCAGCTCCCTTTGGAGGCTTAGCTAGTTTGCAGAACGTGGTTATAGCCAGGCTGGTGCTGAATTGATGGCGTGAGAACCAAGGAGAAGAAAATTGGTTTTCATATCCCAGACAAATAACAGCATGTGTACAGTAGTTGGTGGTACAGCTAGTAACTGCTCACCTTTAAAGCCCTCCTGTACCCATTCCTACCATCTCTGTGGTCACCTATATTGCATTGTCCTTATGTTAAGTTTTTGCCTTCAAGCTCTGCGATGTGCCTAGGTTGCTCAAAGCAGGCAGAATTTTCAGTAGGTACCCTGTGATTCCTCTCATGCTGTGTGTTTCGTTAGAGCTCCCTCATCATCATTATTGTCCCTTCTTCGGTTTCTCTGTTGTGGTGCACACAAAGCCCAGATCCAACCTGGAGATGCACCAGGTCCAACCCCGGCCTCGCTGCCCCCACACCATGTACGGCCAGGTCTGGGGGAGCACTGCCTGGTGTCAGGGCAGGGAATGCTACATGGGTGTGTATGCCTGTACAGAGCCTCTGGAAATAGGGGAATAAGGCGACTTCTGAGCATTGCTTCTGTGACGTAGGTTGTTAGGCTGAGCTTCAGTAGGGAAGGTTTCTTTGTATTTTATATCTCTACAGCTGGAGAATGGAGCTCCCTGCACAGCCTGAGCGTGTGGGGAGGGGGGGTTCTGTGAGACCAGTCTGTACCAACCCAGTCTGCAGTGTTAAGCTCTTTTACAGGAAGGGCTGTGCGCAGATTTTGCAAAGACCACGCTTTGTCCAAAAAATGTTGCATATGACGTGTAGCATTAATAGGCTCTTGTGGATGGCAGGGAGTCCTTTCCATGTTTCGTGTTTCATAAATGTTATACAGATACTGATGTTTATTAGTGTCATGGAACACCCCGAAGGACTCTGCCATCATTTCCAGCACCATGTGCTGTGGGTGCAGGCAGGTGGGCACTGCAAGGGCACTGTGCTGCTCCACCAGCACTCTGAGCCTAGGAATGTGTATTTTCTGTATTGTTTGCTATTTTTTTGCCTGTCCTTTTCCTTCAGGATGTCAGTAGCTCTGCTGTATCCCTTCAGGATGGCTTTGACAACATAATGGTAACTGCTCGGACATTGTGAACTTTCTTTTCTCTTTTGCACAAACAGTCATTCCTTCCAACACGCAGGCTGCACTCTGCTTTCAATGGGAATGATACGCTTTGGGCACCCCTCATGGCTCAGCAGTACAGTGGCTGCATGGAGAAGGTTGTGGATATACCTGCACACACAAAATATTTTTGTTACAGACATTCCCAATAACTGCATCATAACTGTATTTTTCCTCTTCAGAGGGTGTTGTGTTTCTCGCTGTGAGAGGTCACAGTAGTCTCAGTACTCCCTGACACCACGTCCATCTAAGCATGGCTTGTGCTCTCCCATTTTGCCCAACATTGCAGCCCCTGTGCTGTGCAGGGAGTGCAGTGGAAGCAGCCCCGCTTTGGGCCCTCTGCTGCTTTGAGCTGGGTGTTAATGTTTCTCAAAACTCAGTCATTCCTGGGGAAAAGAGGTGATGTCAGTCTCTGTGACATGAACTTCCATCCTCCTAAGGCAGGAGAAATTCTTTGCAAAACTCTATTTTAAAGGGCACCTGCCCTTTAAACAGCAGCAGCCTTGTTGGCAGATAGCTACATTGCTGCAGTGTTGGAGAAGTGCCTGTGCCAGTGGTCAGGGCCAGCTCTCCCCCTGCCCTGCAGGCAGCTCAGGGCCAGGCGCTTCTGAAGGAACTGGGGATCCTCTCCCTGCTGTGCACAGCGGTGAGGTCATGTCAGGAGTGGGGCCAGCCTGACCATGTCTGTCTTGCAGGCTCAGCCGATGGACCCCGCTGCTCTTTTCACCCCGCAAGTCCGACCCACGCTGCAGCTACCACAGTACCCAGGGCTTCAGCAAGCACAGGTACGGCACTGCTCCGCAGAGCGAGTGCACAGCAACAGGTGAAACCAAGCCCTTTCCCCTCCAAGCTGGCAGGCAGTGCTGAAGGCTGCCTGGGATCATGCCTGTTCCCTGGGGCGATGCGATGCTCGGCCATGGGCACTTGCTGCTCTCTGCATGCTGCAGCTGTAAATGGCTGTAACTTTCCCATTTTTGCCCAATGATGTTCTGGTAGAAGACGAGCATGCTTCAGTGCCAAGTCTGTAACGTGACCTCTTTTACAGTGATGCTGATTTGTGTAACTCCATGGTGAAGCTTCTCTCTGTCTGCTTTCCATGCAGAGCATGCCCCACGGGTACACGATGTACAGCACCCCGATGCCTTTGCAGCAGCAGCAGCAGCCCGGCGGCGTGGTGCTCTCTCCTGGCTACACCCCGCGGTCATACACAGCCCACTCCAGCCCCGTGCTGATGGAGCGGCTGCGGCCGGGGCAGCCGGGCGGCGTGGCTCAGCAGCAGGCAGCTGCCTACATGCAGCCCCTGGCAGGCGCTCAGCGGTGAGCTTCTGCCCTTCTCGGAGTTGTAACCTTGCAAGGTTTAACTGTGACTTTGAGCTAGAGGTCCAAGGCGTTTCATGCTTGGTGTTTTTTTCCATTATTTGAGGAAGTAAAAAGTCTTTATAATCAGTTTTGAATCTCTGGAAATGTAATTAACTACGGATAGTTTTGTTAGAGAACATTTTAATGCTTATGTAGAATGTTAGCTTGAATTGTAGAGGCTCACTGCTCTTTCTAACAGTGTAGAAGTGAAATGACTGGATGTACTGCTTGCATCAGCTGTGGGGCAGTTGGATGGTGCAGCTTCTGGTTTTGGTACTTCTCAAAGCATTCCTATCTGGGAGAATAGTAATCCTGTAAAACTTACAGTTTTGAATCTGTAGAAGTCTGATGTTGCAGCTTTTAGGAGTGCTCCTGGACCACCTCTGCTCTGTCTTCAGGTGCAGTAGAATACCTTTTACTTGACTGTATTATTTTTCAACCAGGTTGACCCACCAGCCTCTGCAGCCAAACTCACTGGTGGGGGCGGGCCTGGACGGTGCATCAACCACTCGTACCCATCCAAGCTTGAGCTCAGCACAGCTGCCCCAGGAGCAAATGCGACAGAGGCAGCAGCAGATCCGACAGCAGAGACTCTTCCAGGTGAGGAACCCAACTGCCCCGAAGGCAGGAGGTGCTTCGACTGCAGGGTGTGCATGCATCCTTCCATGGCCCTTTGGAATTATTTCCATGTTTTCATTGTAATCCAATGGCCGTCTGTGCCCATTCCTGACAAATGGTGGTGCATTTCATCCAGGCTCCCACCCCCGGGACCTCCAGTGCCCTGCACTGGGTGCAGGCCCAGGTCCCAGCCCGTACGCTGGCCATGAGCGGCTGCGGTGCTGTCTTAGGGCCGCTCCCCCAGGCGGTGTGTGCGCGGTTTGCTGCTGTCTCAGAGCCTGTCTTCTCTCAGATGCAGCAGGGGCAGCAGCAGCAGAGTCTTGATCTCCAGCCCGTGCAGCCGCAGCAGCCCCTGGTAAGTGGGACGGGTGGTGAGCTGGGGCAGGGGCATGGGCAGTGTGGGTGAAGCTTACACTGAATCTGCAGTGCTGTTGTGCGTGTTTCCTGGACGTGGCCATATTTTTCCAGTCATGTTTAAGTTGGTTGAGGATAATTAGAATAAGGCTATTTTGGAAAAATGGAGAAAATACAGGCGACACTGAATATGCCAGCCGCCAAGTCCGAAAGCATTAATGCAGTTTGATGGAGAAACCAAAAGGCAGCGTGCAAGTGTGGGAGGAGCGATAAACGAGGGGTCTTTATCTGATCACTGCTGAAAGATTATTTACATCCATTTCTAAGCTTTTCTCGGTACTCTTGTCTGGAGCGGGCTGCCTCTGATGGGTTGCCACTGAGGCAGAGCTCTGCCAGGCGCCCACTCCTCCAGCAGCAGAGCGCTCCATGTGCGTTTCACATCCCCAGGAAGCCCTGGTGTGTGGTTAATACGTTTCACTAACCTCAGCAGTTACTAGAGACTGCTAGTCAGAGGGTTACACAGTGTATTATAAGTGAAGGATTGGTTTTCAGAAAGAGAAAAAAAAGCTGAAGTCTTACTAAAGCCCTGAAACTCCCTTTGGTAAGCCGAGGTTTCATCAAAACAAACACGGGCGGACCCTGCAGTGTGTGCTGCCACCGAGTGTCACTGTGCTGCACTTCAGGCAGCACACGAGGCTGTTGGCCTCGATGGGTGCGTTGTTATGCAGAGTCTACGGCTGCTGTATTTAAAAGAAAAAAGGCGTGTAAGTAGAAGCACGTGTCCTTTCACCAGATCTAAGGAGAATGTAAGCAATGGGATTTTGAAAACAGACCAAGAGAGCTCAGAGGCCCTGCGATAAGTAGGTAGTTCAGTAAGTGGTGACAGTTTTTACTTCAGCAGCTGGCACGGCGGTCCCTCGAGCATCGCAGTCCCTCAGGAGCAGGGAGGTGTCAGAGCTGTGCCGTCAGCTTTCTGTGCTCCGCAGCCCCAAGCAGCTGGCACACAGGTTTCACTTCATGCAGGGGACATCTGTGCCTCCAGAGGGAGGAAACACCTCTGCTGTGCACCACTTCTGGCTCCAGAGGGACCCATCCTAGTGGCACCTTTGCTTCAGGTGGTCTGTGCCGAATTTATCTATTGTGGTTTAGCAGCTTAATTGAACAAATCCGCACTGCAGCGATGGGTTGGCGGTTGGATTTGATGATCTTCGAGGTCTTCCAACCTTAATGATTCTGTGAATCTGAGCTGCAGGTAGCTGACCTGTTAAAGTTATTAATAGAGAGCTATTTTCTTCTGGCTGACAGGTAGAAGCACTGAAAACAGAGCAGTGCTTGTTCTCCTGACTGGTGTCATGGGGAAATAAATTGCGTGGGTTGTCTGGCTGGAGAATAACACATAGTGTCAAGTGTACCAATTAGAGACTGAACTCTGCTTTGATGCAGTATTGATAGCGTGCAAATTTGTGGAAATCTGTGAATTTACACCAAGGGTGCTTTCGAAATGATTGAAGGCATGATGTAGTTCATTGGCAGCAGATTTCTTTGGAAGCCCTTAGTGTCTGATTCTATCACACGTAATGGCGTGCTCTGGAAGGGTTTGCCTTGCTCCTGTGGGCTGCACTCAGATCAGAGTGAGGTTTGCTGATGGCACAGGCTAAGCACTCTCCTGTTCCACTGCAGCACAGCCACGACCCTGCAGCACATTAACAGCTCTTCTTTGTGCTTATTCTCCATGTCATTTGAAGTGCCATTGCCCTGAGAGAAATATCTTTATAGAAGATTCTTTTGTCTGCCATGCTTCAGCTATGTGTGGGTGCTTACAAGGGGCAAGAGGACATTAGTTTTGACGAGCAGTTCCGGTTATCTGTGGCTTTGAGCAAGACAGAGAGCAAAGTTGCTGAAAGTGATGTACAGGATAACACCAGGCTCTGCAGGGGTGGAAAGGATGGGCTTTTGTAAAAGGCAGAGACCAACTGTGCACACTGTGACACCTGGAGTAGCATTGGAGACATGTGAAATGTCTGGGCATGAAGAAAACATGTCCTGGGAGTTCTGAGCATGTTTCACGTGTCCTCGCTCTGCTGTTAACACGTGCCCAGGACCTGCTGCTCAGCAGTTTTGCCTCTCACCATCCTTCCCTGCTCTGCCAGTCACACCTTCTGCTGGGCTCAGGGCCTGGAGCCGTCCCTGGGAGATCTGTGCTGCAGCAGCCAAGGGTGGGCTCGGCTGGGATGGGAGCATTGCTTTCTGTGTTACCCAACCTGCCCTCACACTGTCATTTCTGCCACCTGTCCTTTCCACAGCAGTTCCCCAGGCAGGGCCTGCAGCAGACGCAGCAGCAGCAGCAGACAGCGGCGCTGGTCCGGCAGCTGCAGAAGCAGCTCTCCAGTGAGTGCAGCTGTGTGTGTGCACATGGGGGGACGTGGAGGTAGTGCCACGTGGGAGCAGGGAGGGGCTGGCAGCAGGCTCTGCACCCAGCAGCCGTGTCACAGCACCGCGCTGCTGCTGGCACACGCCTGGGGTCTGTGGGTCACAGAGGGCCGTGGCAGGAGGGCCGGCTGCCCCACACTGCTGCCCCACCGCTCACCTCAGCTGCTGCGTGTGGGAGCGACGGGCCGCGTTTTGCTGCCGTGCTGCGAAATGAAGGCGGCGTTCGGTGTCCTGCGTTCCGTCCAGCACGTTCCCTTTGCTTTGTCACCAGGTAACCAACCGCAGGCAGTGAACCAGTATGGGCATCCTTCACACTTCTGAATGGAAAGGTGGGAAGGAGGCGGAGCGTTCCGTTTGCACTGAAGAACAGAACATTCAAAGTCCAATGCACTACTTACTGCTAGAAAGCAAACCTTCATTTCCTTCTCTGATTATTTAATTATTTTTTTGTGCTGCAGTTGATGTGAGTATGTAACGAGGTGGTTCTCGGGGGGGGGGGGGGGGCTGAGTTCCTTTGCTTTTAATTAGATTTAAATGTAAGGACTTGTGGACCTATCTGAAGAATGTTACTGCGGATTTTATGAATTTGGTGCTTTTTAGGTCCCGTTCTTTTCAAAGAGAACAAAGAATGCTGGGTTTGCTTATTTATTCGTGGGGAACATTCCTTTGTTGTTATTATTATTATTATTTTTTTAAAGAACCGCACTGGACCAAACTGCTGAACTGAAAGGCACTCCTGACCTGGGCATAACAGCTGATTTGTTCATCAAGATGCTCACCTCTCTGTTTGATGGTAGAACGAGCATTGATTTGAATTGTGTTCATTTGACTGTAATTTTCATACGCACTTTATAAAGTTGTTTAAAGTACCGACACTCTCTCGCTCTCATTGTGGTAAGAAGGTGCTGAAGTGGGTTTATTGCTTGTATTAGAACTTCTTAACGTTTATATTAAAAGCCACAATGTAATGTTAATAAACCGACTGAAAGTAGCAGCGTTTCTTCATACGTGGTCTTTTAACGTCCCGCCCGCTGGTGATCCCTCGGAGGGCTGGGCGGGCGCTGTGGGGCCGGCAGGAAGGCGCTCCGTTTGGCTCTCAGTGTTCAGTGAGGAAATCCCACGCTGGGTTTCACAAGGAGGAGGTGAAGAAGTCCTTGCTGCCACTTCGGGAGCTGCCGCCCGCGCACGGCGGTGGCCCTGCAGGGGCTGTTCCTGTTATCTGTGTGTCTTGTACTGGCTTTGTGTGTTAGCTGTTCAAAATTCTGGGTTAGATGCTTCATTTCTGGCCCAGCTTCATTGGTGTGATGTTGGTTCTGTGTGAATCGAGATTAACTGCAGAAATGAGATCTGCACAGAAGCTCCGTAAGTAATACCACGATGTTCTGCTTTATGTTTCTGGGCTGGCCAGGAAGTTAAGAACTTTGTGCTAATCATAACTTCTATATTGTCTACAGCAGCAGGAGTTGTTCAAGCCATAAACCATTATATTTGCCTCACGTTATCCCATTTATAAGATTTAATCATATAAAACAGTTAACATTCTGTAGATTCTGGTTGTCTTTTAAAATAATCAGATAAATCTAACTTGCATAAAAATTATTTCAGTTTGTTTTTTTTTTACAGGGATTTACTTATCCCTGGTGGAAGTGTACTGTTCTTCGTAGTAGTTAAAGCTGTCACAGATGCTGACGGGTGAGATTGGTGTAACCCAGCCTGCTTGGCCACTCCATCCATCTGCGGAAGGAAGCACGCAGCAAACCACGTGCAGCTGATGTTCAGAAATGGTCATGCCAGCACAAAGGCTGCCCCAGCTGAGTATAAAGTCTTAAATGAAGTAAAATAAATCCCCAGCTTGATCATAACGTGGTTAAATGAGAATTTGCATGTAGCTCTTGGGATTTGTGTACTTTCTCACTCCTGAGAGCTGTGTGTGTTAATCAGCTGAGGGATGTTACCGCAGGAGGTTCCGATGCTGCGTAGCACTGAGGAGTTTCATTGCAGACCGTTCTTATGAGCGATGGACGTTTTATCCCAGGAGAGATACTTGAACCTCTCTGTTGTTATTTTAAAGGATGTGAAGAGCTAGACTTGGTGAGGCGGGGGCTGGTGACCCTGAGCTCTCCACATGTCTGTCAGGCTTTCTGTAATGGTAAGGGAGTGCTCTCACCAACAGCAGTCCCTGCTCTGCTCTACAGCTGCTGCAGGGCAGTGTGGTCCCCATGCATGGCACACGTGTGTCCCCAGTTGGTGAGTTTAGGGGGAAAGGCTCTTCTGGCCCTTCTGTCCTGGTGTTAACGCTCTTAGGAAGAACATGAGTGAGACGCTCGGAGCTGTAGTTACTGGTTGGTAGTTATCTGACCAGTCCAGTTCATCATTTGGTTGTGCAGAATGCATGTGTAGCCATTTCCGTCTGTTCTGAAGGCAGAAGGTCCCTCCATAGACCTACCCAGTGCACTGAGAAAGCAAAATTCTCAGTTGACGTGCAGACTGATGTAATTGTTTTCTAAGTGAGAAATCTTTAGAAGTAGTTTTATGACAATTGGAAAATGATGCCGAGCTGGACTAAAGCCCAAATTCTTCTGAATGCATCCTCCCAGCACTCTGCACAGAAGCCTGCAGGGCGGCCTGCACTGCTTGCTTCACCAGGGAATGTTTATTTAAAAAAATGTACCAAATAATCTAGGATGTGAGGAAGGTAACCTGCATCACAACAGAATCTGCTCTTTGGTCCTTGGACACTCTTGCTTTCTGATCCACGCTTCTGATAGCCACACAAGGTGAACGTTATTAATCTGAAAACACCAATCCTGTGTGGAAGTTGTCTAGGTATATTTCTAGAAAGCAGTTTCAATTCATATTCCAAGTTTGCTGGCAGGGCAAAAGTGTCTCGAGTCCAGTTTTATGTAGGTCCCTTCGATCGCTGAATCAATGCTGGATAGTAATGCGAGATCTAATTTTCCCCAAGTCCTTTTTCTTTTTCGTGTGATCATTGCAGACTGAATCCTGTCAATGTATTTAGGCACTTACGTGCCTTTGGCTGCCTTTGATTAAACTTATTCCATGAATAAACTCAGTCCAGCTGTAGGCTTTGCTACCAATCATTCATTCTGTATTTCTGTATTTCAAATGACATGAATGTATGTGACTGTGAAATCACTGCCAAGATGGTTCTTTGCTGTGCACTTGTACGTCCCAGAGTCTGACGGCCGGGGGTTCTGGATGAGCAGTGTCCCCTGGGGGTGCAGCAGTTCACTGCCGGATGCTCGGCCGCGGTTACCTGTAGAAAGTGTGGAGTGGTCAGGCAATTCCCATGTAATTTCTGGCTTTGGTATTCCCAGCGCCGTGCAGCTGAGCTGAACTGCTGCGCCAGGCATCGTATGTATGGTCTGCGGGGGTCTGTTTGTGATCCTTGGGGGGTAGGCTACGATGGTGACAGGAACGGTTATAGACAAATCTCCGGCGGGGTTGTGGGCCTTACACACGTAGTGCCCTCTGTCATGAATGGTAGCTGCTCGTATAACCAGCGTGCCATTTTCCAGCAGAATGTGTCTGCTGGTGATCTGAGGTCGGTCCAGCACGTGGCCACCTGGAAGAGTCCACGCTGTGCTGGGTTTGGGGCTGCCGTCGGACAGGCAGTGAAGCGATAGCGATTCCCCGCTGATGCCCCTCATTGGCCCCCTGGGGTGAATGAGAATGGTGGGCTTCTGAGCTACTTCTAGGACGATCAGCTTTTCAATATAGCCGACTTGGTTCTTAGCTGCACAGCGATACCTCCCTGCTTTGTCCCTGCTGGGATTGCGGATGGTGAGGGTTCCATTGCTTCCCGGGAGGAACTCGGACGTCCTGGTCCCCTTGGAGAGCCACGTGCCATTGGGCAGCATCCAGCTTACTTCAGGTGGAGGGTTTCCATCCACAGAGCAGTTCAGTGTGGTTGTTTTTCCAGGTTTTGCTATTATTTTTTCATTGAATGGATTTTTAAACATGGGTCGCCTTAGCATTTCCAGTACCTCCAGCCGCACCACCAGCATGCTCTCTCCCCAGTCATTCCGTGCCACACAGATAAAATCGGCAGTGTCAGAAGGCCTTAAGTTCCGGATTTCCAGTGTTCCATTTCTGTGTATGACAATCCTGCTGCCGTAGTACGGAGCTGTCAGGAAAATGTTATCGGGCATGATCCACATGATCTGGGGGGGAGGCATCCCTTCTGCCCTGCAGTCAATTTGTTTCTTTGAGTGCCTCACTGCTGTCACTTTAATGATTGTTTTGTTGGTGTATAAACCATTTATGATGGGTGGTTTAGCATCAACATCCAGTTTATACAATTTTGTGTCATCCCCTCCAGCATTCCGAGCGACACACATGTACTCCCCAGCGTCCAGCAGTTTGGCTCGGCGGACTGACAGGGAGCCGTTAGCGTGCAGGAGGTGCCTGTCTGTGGAAGAGGAGATCATGTCACTGGAAGGCAGCAACCAGAATATTTTTGGCTTAGGTTCCCCAGCAGCTTCACAGCCCAACAGCGCCGTATCCCCGGCTTTCACTTTAATGTACGTCTTGTAACTGTGCTTTATCTGAGGGGCTGCTGTGACGACTGTGATGCGTACTTTCATTTCATCTCTCCCCAGAGTGTTCTGAGCGTAGCAGGTGTAATCTCCCTCCTCTGTTGCTCCGGCTCTGTTGAGATACAGCGTTCCGTTGTCAAAGAGGACGTATCTGCGAGACCTGTGTCCGCTGTCGTCTGCCAGCATCGCGTTGTTGATCACCGTCCCATCCGGCAAACTCCAGGATATTTCTGGTGCAGGTGACCCAGAGGCCTTGCAGTCTACCTGGAAATCTTTTCCATAGGGCACCAGTTTCTTGAAATACTGTTTCTGTTCAATCTTGGCTGGTTTCATTGTGATGCTGACTTTCATCAGTATCAGATCATCTCCAATTTTGTTTCTCGCGACACACAAGTAGTCCCCCGCATCCTTTTCAGTAACTGCCTCGATAACCAGGGATCCATTGGGGTACACATGGATTCGGCTTCCCATTCTGTTGTGGGGGGAGAAAGAGGAGAAGAATTATGGAATGAAGTGCTGAAGGTGAATACCGAGTGCTGGAAGTGGCTTACAGTATTAACTCATTAAGTATGGAGTGAGCATTCCTCCTTGATTTCCTAATTTGAAGTTCTGCTTCATAAATTAGAAATTCCTCATGATATATATTCTCTATTTGATACCTGACTACTTCAAGCAAAATTTTAAAGGCACTGCGTTTATGTTTCAGCCCTTCTGTTTTCCTAGATTTCTTTACTGAAAATACCAAGGCTCTTTTCCCACAGTGTTGGGATGCAAATGGTGGTAAATCAAATCTGGGTGCCTGCAGTAGATGAAAGAAACAGATAATGGGGCTGGGTCCTTCAGGGTGTCACTAGATGCCTACAACGAGCCTGAGCTGATTTGCGCAGTATTTCTTTACATCATTGCTAATGAACTTAAACTGAACTGCTTTAAGCACCTCTCTTCCTTCTCTCCCTGTGTTCAGCTCAAACCTGCAGGCAGCAGGAGCTGAGAACATCACTGGTGCCAGAATGTGCTGCTGTTTGCTCTGCCGTGATTTCAGCCAAGAGATTGCTGCTGTTGGATCAGCTGATCTTCAGAGCTGTGTTCAGAAGTGAATTTAGCTCATAATGGATTGTTCCAGTGATGTTCCACTCCCTCACAGCAGCACTGGGGATGCCAGCATGTGAATTTTCCAAGAGCTGGGGAAGAAAACAGGCCCCTACCTGTGCCACTGGTCTACGACCGCCTTGGATGGCAGCCTCCAGATTATCCTGGGCTGGGGCTCTCCCGTGGCCGTGCAGTTCAGCAGCAGTTTATCCCCAAAATTGAGCTGAGTCATGGCCTGGGAGGCGGCAGCTATCCTTGGCAGTGTGTCCTGGTGCGGCACGGTGAGGATCACCACGCGGCGCTCCGAGCCCGTCGAGCTCGTGGCGATGCACTCATAGTTCCCGCTGTCGGTGGGCGTGACGCTGCTGAGCCGCAGGGTGCCGTCGGGGAGCAGCAGCACCCTGGTGTTCACAAACTGCAGGGGCTTCACCACCGTCCCTTCGGAGAGGACCCAGTGAATGCGGGGCTGAGGGTTCCCTTCTGCAGTGCAAGGGAGGTTCAGGTCTTGCCCCGCCGTAGCTGTGATCTGCTGTCTCTTTTCCTCCAGGATGATGGGAGGTGCTGCAATGACCTGCAGCTTGACAGTCAGCGTGTCGGTGCCTGCTGGGTTTGTGGCCGTGCATGTGTAGAGGCCCCTGTCGTAAACCGTGACGTCCTTGATCATTAAGGTGCCATCTGGCCACACAAGAACTTTCTGATTTCCCTGGGAAGAGCTGGAGACGTGCGTTTCATTGGCCAGAACCCATGAGATGGAGGGAGGAGGTCTGCCCTCGGCCGGGCACCTCATGGCCACGGGCACCCCAGCATGGGCAGTGAGGAGCCGCGTGCCGCCGGCGATGCGGGGTGGGTAGGCAACCACGGCCAGAGTGGCCAGGAGCCGTGCAGTGCCCAGAGCATTGGTGGCAGTGCAGCGGTACTGCCCGCTGTCCTGCAGGGCTGCCTGTGCAATGGCAAGCGTGCCGTTGGGCAGCACCATCCACCTGCTGCCGCTCGCTGGGGCATCGGTCTCTGTGGGAGGGAGGGACAACAGTGCGGCGTCAGACCTCTCCATCCCGCCTCGTTCTGCTGTGCACCCGTACGCGCTTTCCTTATCCTGGTCTACTCTGCCAAATACCCGAGAGAGAGGTGGTAAGAAAGGGAGAAATAATAAATCTTGCATATGCAGTGGAAAAGCTTCGGAAGAAAACCAAAACCTGGTTCCTCAGTAGGGACAAGGCTTGAGTGCAGCAGGTAAGGCTTTGTGTAGCCAGAAGTACTTTGGCTCAGCTGTGTGCAAGCCTTGCAAATTCATCAATGTTTTACTATTACAGTAACTTGATTTTGTGGTTCGTTATGGCAGATGTTGATTTGTCTGATTGTTCTGAAGCAGCAGGTGACATGCGAGAAGAGCTTTAATCTTCTCACAATAAGCACAGAGTTAATGTTTACATATGCACATATTTAAAATTTCCCTTAGCTACTGATTTGTACTCAGTGTTAAGACACTCCAGCAGACATGCTGGGATGTCATTTTTCTCACTGTTTCTTAGTTTGTGCCATAACTGGTCCTTCACAGTACTCCTACACAAGCGCTACTGACTGCAGCACGCCAACCACCTGCCAGACCATCGGGCCAGAGCTGCTGCTGAGCTTACCTGGGGAGATCTTGGTCCACTCTATTGTTGGCCGGGGGTTGCCCGTAGCTTCGCATGGAATGAAAGCATCTGAGTTGGCCAGCACGGTGAAGGCAGCTAATTTTCCTCCAATTATTCTGGGCTTTGTGAAATAGTTTCTGCTTAAAGGGAACAAGGACGGAGGGATGCTTGTGGTGGTTTCGTGACGTTGTCTCTGGTCAGACCAGCCGTAGGCAGAGCTGCCCCACAGGTGCGCATGTGGAGCGGCCACCTGCCGCAGTGTCGGCATGGTCGGCGTGTTGGCTGTTAAGGTTTTGCCTCCCCATTCCACAGATGGCAGCCCAGCACCGATTCCCCTCAGGGGCAGTGCTGGGGTGGGACTCTGGGCTCGGGGAGCTGCGGTGCCCAGAGCTCTGCTGCTCGGCTCGGTGCTGCCCGGGGCCATCGGCTGTGCCACGGGGCTGCCCCGTATCGCCGCCTCATCTGTCCCCAGGTGGGGCTCCTCAGCTGCTGGGGTGAAGGCTTTTAGTTGCTGAGTGGGTTCTGAGCGTGCTGCAGCACTGACTGCAGCAGGATGCACACGTGCGGCACCGACAGGCTCCAAGGGTGGTGATGGGGTTGGGTTTGTTGCAATGGGGGTTTGTGGCCGAGGGCTGTGGGGCAGCAGTGACACAAGGGGGGTGCTCACCCCCATGCTGGGGGCCACTGCAGTCTGTGGGGCTGCCGTGGGCCCGTGCTGTGCTGTGCCTGGTGGGATGAGAACCCATAGAGCTGTGACCCAGCCTGCAGGTGGGCTGTCAGACACTGCTGCTGCAGGGGTGTGCCTTGTGGGTGCAGCTGGCAGGCTGACTGTGGCCATGGTGGCTGAGGCTGTGTCTGCTGTACTGCGGGTGCCCACGGCTGGGCTTTGTGAAGGAGCTGTTTTATGGGGCCACCTCCTCCTCTGGCCTCTCCTTCTTCCCATTCTGAACACTTTACCTATGGTCATTTTGCCATTGGTTTGACGAGCTGTAGAAGCTGTAGTTGTTGGCTTCAGACTCCCTCTGCCCACTCCTCCAGCTGTGCTCGCTGCAGGGCTGCAGGCAGGGGGTTTCTCTGACGTACTTCTGCCATCAGGGGGTTTGCCTAAAGAGGGGAATCCACCGCTGTGATCGACACCCGCTGAGATGGGTATGAAGGGCAAAGGAGAGACGTGGGGCCTTGATGCTGCTGCTGTAGTTTTAGGAAACAAGGCTGATACCTCTGTTGGTGGAAATGCATCTGTCCTCAGCACCGCCTTTTGTGTGTCATTTCCAAAGAGGAATGCTCTTGTAATTTTCCCTCCCGGGGTGTCTTTGGATGAAGATCTGGAGAAGACAGATTGGGGAGCAGAAGCAGTCCTCGTGCTCATCATATGTGTGAGTTCTGCAGTGTGAGCTGTGTGGGTTGCAGTTATTGGCAGTGTGCTGCTAATAGGCTGTGCTCTGTAAGTGCTGCTGTGACGTGGAGCTCTGCTCTCTGCTTCCTGCTGCGCAGCATCTCCAGTGCTTTGAGTAACGACAGGCACAGCTGTGGAAGTGGCTCCGTGCCTTGCAGTGCGTGCACCGTTCTCTTCCATGAGGAATGCTGTGCTCCCAGCTGTGCCTGCTGGGTGTTCTGAGGGCACATTTGTAGTAGAGGGGGAGGGCAGAGGTGCTTCTGGGCTGAGCGGATTGATGCTGCTGTGTGAGTTGTTTAAGGCAGGTAAGTTAGGGCTGTGTGTTGAACTCAGCAGGACAGCTGGAGCAGTAGCTGTTCTCTCTCTGGCAGAGCCTTGCTTCCCTGAGTTGCGTCTGTGCTCTCTCATTCTCAGAAGGCGTCCTGGCCTGACCATTTTTCTCCTACCAGAAATTTTCCTCCTTCTCCCATGTTGCTGCTGGGCCCAAGGTGTGTGAGTTGTCACATCCCGAACGGTTTGAGTGTGCTGATGAGTAACGACGTTTGGGCCCAGTGGTAGTGCAGGAGTTGTGGGTTTCTGAGCACTGTGGAAGCGAATGTGACCAAACTCAGGGTTTGGCTCGCTGACTGTTGCTGCAGATGCCTGACCACCTGTTTTGGTGGAAATCTTATCAGTAAACTCTGTAAAACCATGCGTCTTGCCCACTGCATTTTGGGAAGTCGCAGGTGTGCTGCTGTCTGTAACATTCCCCATGGTGGTCTCAGATACAGCCTTTAAATGCCCGCTATTATGTTCTCCAGGAGACCCTGATCTTTGTTGAGCCCTGATGAATGTGGATGTTCTGCTTGCTCCCTCTGCTGCCACCGATTGTTTCCCACCATTTGCTGACGTTTGGCTTAAATTGGGTCTTTCCCATGAGTCCGAGGTTGTGGCCGTAGGGTTTAGATTTGCTGGTGTGGGGCTGGCAGATGGGCTGGGCTGGGGGAAGGGAGTGAGTGGGAAGGTCCCGGCCCCCACGGGGGTTGAGTTTTCCCCTGTGCTCCCCAGGGGAGACATGGTGGCCCTCTCTGTTACTGCTATCATGAACTCTTGCTCTGGAGAGATGGCATCACCAGACGTTTCCTCCTCATCCGCAGGCACCGTTGAGAACTCACGGACCTGAACAGGCGGGTTTGTTTCCACTTCTTGTTTTTCTATCCCAGGTGGGTTCCTCTTTGCTTTTTCCAGAAAGGCTGCCCAGCGCTGGGGGTTGGCTCTCTTGGCTGAGGAGCCAAAGTGCCTTCGGTACCCCCTGAGCCTCCTGCTGGCTCTGTCCCTGTGCTGATGGGACGGTGTCCTCCTGCGGCTGCTGCCTGTACGGGTGCTGTGTGCGCCCTGCTGTCTGCGTGCTGGGGCAGTGGGCTCCTGACCCGTCCAGGTCAGCAGGGCAGCTGAGGAATTCTGCTTTCCTCTAGCTGAGGGCAGCATTGCATCGCCAGAGCCATCACTCTCTTCCCACTCTCCTGCAGCCACAGGCACTTTCTGTGGGGTGCTTTTGTCCTCTCTGACCAGCACTTGGAAAATCAAAAGATCAACGCCGTACTGGCTGGCTGCAACGCATCTGAAGTAGCCGCTGTCTTTCTCTGTTACCCCCTGTATTCTTAAGGTACCGTTGTAAAAAATGTGTTTGTTTCCTACAGAATGGTGGAGAACCACGCGCTCAGGTAACACCCAACTAATGGCAGCGTCTGGAACAGCGGCGGAGGTACAGGGAAGGTCCAGAATGCTGCCAACCGCTGTGGAAAGTTGGGCCCCATTTACACTGCTGTGTTCCACGTAAGGATCAACCACAGTGATTCTAAATGTGAGGATATCTGCATCGTTATAATTTGTGCCTATGCAGTGATAGAGCCCAGTGTCAAACGTGTCAGCTGTTCGTAATGTGAATGTCCCAGACTTTACTACGATAATTCTGCCATCCTCGCTGACATAAGGGGCTCTGACTTTGCTCCCGTCGGCCAATATCCACTCTATTGCAGGAGCTGGCTCCCCGATTGCTTGGCAGTCCAGTTGTACAGTCCCCCCAACTAGAACAGTGTGCTCTGTTTGTGTTTTGTTGTCCCTGGAGATCATTGTCCAGTTATTTCCCACTTTCTTTTGGTCAACAGCGGGCAAAATAACCTGAGCGTCAGTAAAGTACTGGATGTGCAGCGTGCTAAGTGTGGTTGCTGTCCTGTCAAGCTGCAGTGCCACTTTGTTTTGCATTAGCCACGATGGCTCAGCTCTGAGTTCAGCCTCCACATTGGTAAAAAGTTCATCTTTTTCAGAGTGGATTTGCTTATATTGGTAGGTGATGAATGGTGTTTCAGTTGCGAGAGCACTCCTTTCGAGTTTGAGGGGAGAATTACTGTACAGGGCCAGTATGCTCCACAGCTGCTGAATGTGTCCGTAAGCGATGTCACAGACGAGAAATGATGAGAATGTTGTGCTGAGTATTGTAACGTTGTCCCCTTTGTCAAATGAGATTGGAGACATTTCTTTTGGCTTCTGGACATTGCAAACCAAGCTACCTCGATTTCCTCCTTGGTCAGTCATGTTCAAAGCCATGGATCCTACAGGAGCTAGGAAGTCCTTGGGAGATACAGAGCTGGAATCCCCGTCCTCTGGCACCGTGAGGTTTTTGAGTTTCAGGGTGTGATGTATGACTGGCTTAGCACAGGTTAGAGCTGCTGGAGGAATACCCACAAAGTTCTTCCCTTTGCAGTTCCTGGGGCTGGCACAGACTGGGCATTGCTGAGCACCGGAACTTCGGTCTTTTTTGCACTTAATGACATCTGAAGGAAAGAAAAACACAGCATTTGTGATTCAATTTTTAGTATTGGGAGCAGGACTCTTAGGAGTTAAACAAACAAACCAAAACCAGATGCTGGGGAGTAACATTTTAAATAGTGGGGAAAAAATAAGAAATGATAGAAGTGCAAAAGGAAATGTCAGATTCACACAGGCGTGCTGTAATGGCCTGCTGTTCACAAATGGGTCATTGGCAGGCTGTACAAGAGTGACGAGTTTCATGTAGCCGCTTCTGCTTTACATCTATTAATCTGCTGTGAAATGTATAGGATGTGGGACAAAAAACAACACATCCAGTACACCTCTGGAAGACTGATACATAGATGGTGTGAGCATTAAAACAATTAGAGATGCATCAGATGCTGTTGCATTTCCAGTCTCCCCTAGGAGTGTATGTCAATAAATAAAGGAGGGTGGTATCAGGAAGAAGAAGATGCTGTAAGGTGATTAAAAAGAACAAGCAAAGCTTTCAACTCACCTGGCCTCTGTTTGGCCCATTCTGCAATCCACTGTAGATTGCAGTCACAGGACCACGGGTTTCCATGAAGGTAAATGCTCTCCAGCTCAGACATGTGGGAAAACATTTCTTGTGGTAGCGAGGTCAGCGCGTTGTCAGACAGGTGTAAGTGCTTTATGGAGGATACTTTAAATGTTTGGAGGTAGCTCAAGGTGACAAAAGTATCCGGATGGAGCTGCTTCAGTAGATTTCCTTCCATGTGGACCAGCCTCAGTGATGTGAGGCCATAGAAAACATTGGGATTTACAAATTCAATTTCATTGTGGTCCATGTGCAGCCGGACCAAGCTCTTCAGACCATAGAAAGCATCTTGCCGAAGTACACTGACCTTGTTGTAACTCATTTTTAAAACCTGTTGATGAAAAAACGACATTGTATTGCTGTAAGGCTCCCGGGCCATTCTGATTGGTGATCACTGAGTGAAGTATTGCAACAGACCAGCAGGGCGAATGGATGGGAAAAAAGCACAGGAGGAATTATTTGTGGTTGTGAGGAGGTAACAGCTGAGCTCTCGGGCACAGGAGTGGCTTTCACAAGGGTTAATGCAACCTGGAGGTGTGCACGCTCACCCGCTAGCTGCTTTCTGTCTCTCCCTCCTCACCTCTCGTACTCTAAAGCAATTGAGTCAGCGCTGTATTTTCTGAGCACCTCAGGCCTTTCATGGTCACAGATGATCACAGCTACGATGGTATTACTCCTCTGTAATAATTAACAGCAGCTCTGGATTGAAATTTAACTGGAGAGTAACTGTTAACTTGACATGGAATTGGTTGGGAATGGTTGGTCATAAATAATCATTCAATTACTTCTGCATGTATGACTATCTAGATGGCAAATACAGATACTAGATAGGTGGATGCTAGACTGGATGTGACAAATTAAAGACTGCAGATGCAGTACTTGGAGCTCTGCAGCCTTCTGCGTGTAGAAGGAAGTCTCAATTGCAGCTGCCAGTTAAGATATTATGACAGATACCTGCCAGTGTGCTCATAACTCTCTTTACACTGTTCCTGAATGCCCACCTGGGAAGGAAAGGCATTTCCCATGAGGGTGGTGGCTGTTGGATGTCCTTACCTTTCACACGAATATAATTAGGAACAGAAAACCAAAACACTGGAGGCGGCTGGGCTGCTCCCACAGGCTGGTATTATTGTCTGATTGATTGCTTAAAGGTCATAATGGAAGCTAAGGCTGGGTTATCCCCGACACATCTTCCTTACCTGTAGTGAACGTAAATCCCTGAACACCTTATCAGGGATTGCATTTATCTCATTGCTGTGCAGCATCAGTAACTCCAGTTTCTCCAGGCCGGCAAAGTCCGTGTCAGTCAGTGTAAGCAAGCTGTTGTACCTGGAACAAACAGCATCCCAGACCCAGCTGAGTCAGGCAGCCGCACGTCTTGTTTTAAAGCAAGCAAACCAAAAACAAAAGAAAGCTCTCTGAAATGTATAAAGGGAGAGAGCACTTCTGATAGCTAAGGTGAAGTTTTGTGGATGTCGTATGTTCTTCTTAGCATAGAGTTTGTTAACTTGTCCAGGGTGGCTTTCTGAGGGCTGTATCCAAAGTGGATATGGGAAATAACTGCAGAAACATGCAGACAAGAATGCCAGTTTGGGGCTGCAGGGTACCAGGACAAGGCATGCATGTAATGGCAGAGGGCTGCAATACAGCATTGCCCTTTTACATCGTACTGTCATGGAGAAGACCTGGACAAGGCTTCCTTTGCAGTGTGAGAACAACCTACACTGAAGGTGTCGCCTCCTCGTGCTGCCCCCAGCCACCGCGGAGCTGCAGCCCTGCAGGGTCTCGCAGTTCTCTGCTGTCCTTCCTGCCACCCTCTGCTTTTTAGGTGCACTTATGGACCTTCATTTCCTCTGCTCAAATACTGCCTTGCTGACACAGCCCGGTCCGCTTCTCACACGGCCATCACAGCTCCCGAACTCAGTGGTAATGAGCAGAGATTAATTCCCCAGTTTGACAGACAGGCCATCTGTCTTAGCAATGAGAGTACTACAAACAGCTCCTGGGGAGACCACAGCCCTCTAGAAGTACTGGTGCTGAGCTGTAGGCCTTTGTACACCACACCTCTGGGAAGCGTTGGCCAAACCAAAGAAGGAAAAGGGAGCTGTGACCAGGGGAGCTGCCTGGCAGCAGGGCAGGGGAAGGCTCCCATGGAAACCTCCTTTTGTCTTTTTCACGTACACCTTTGGACAATTTAAGGCCATGTGTGTCCAAAGAGCTACCAGGGCCAGCCAGACATGGCTGCTGCGTGGCCATTGGGCTGCACAGCAGAGGATGCTTGCAGGAAGGCCCTTTAATGAGCCTGTCAAACCTGTGTGTAATCTATTCTCTGCTCCTCCTGATCACTTAAACTGGATCATTCAGATAAATGCTATTTCCCATAAGCTGCGTAGATAACAGTGTAGAAAACAGTGTTATGTGACATTCTGAAGTCACATTGGAGGTCTTTGAAGATTTGAACACTCACGTGTTTCTGGCCCCATTGGAGCTCTGAGCTGTTTTTTCCCAGAATGAGTTATTTGTTTCAGACCCCTTCAGAGCTCAGTGTTGCAGATGCAAGATATTCAGATTAATTTAATTTGGAAATAAATTATTAATTTTTAATTATTAATTTTACTATTAATTATTTAAATCCAAAACTTTTTAAGGTTCTCACATCCCCCAAAGTTCCGCACAGTGTCGGAGGTCTCACACTCCTCTACCTCTCATTGTCTCACCGCAGCCGCCTCTGAATAATGCAAACCATTCACCTAAGTTTCATCCCCCGCCTGGGTTGGTTTCTAGCCCTACAGCTGGGAACTCTCAGTTGTTACTTCGCAAAGCACTGGAAGGTAACCGCTCAGAGGTACAGCCCTGACCCGAACGTACCCCAGGTTGATGCGCTCCACGTCCGGAGCGATGCGCGGCGGGACGGCGGTGAAGTAGCGGAAGGTGCAGTGCACCTCGGCGGGGCCGTAGCAGGCGCAGAGGCGGGGGCAGACGGCGGGCAGGGCGGCCAGGCGGGCGGCCAGGCAGGCGGCGAGCAGCGGCCGCAGCCAACAGCGGCGCGGGGCGCCCATCGTGCCGGAGCCGCTGCGGTGCGGCCGTCACGGCGCGGGGAGCGGGCGGACGGGTTTCCTGCACGGGAAGCAAAGCCGGCGTTCGGAGCGCCGGCCGTGCCGGGCCGCTCCCGTGTACGAAGCTCCGCAGCTTCAGAGAAAAACCGGCCCGCCGGGCTCAGTCGAAGCTTTCGGTTCTGCCCTCGGGTTTCGGATCGCCGAAATAAAGCGCGTCGTTCTGAAGAAGCGGTCGCACGCCCTTTGGGAGAGATGCGCACCCCGCGCCGTTGCTTACAGGTAACGTCGTAACGTCGCGACGGAGAAAAAGTCGGAACAGAGCATTTGGCCGCCGATACCCCACGGCTGCCCGGCCGTTTATAAGTCTGCTAGCAATCTGTCCTCGGGAAAGAACACGTCAGCTCCTTTCGTGCCAGTAATTACTCCAAACAACAGTCACTAATTTCAAAGCCCCTCGCGGCACAGCCGCACTCCCCCCTCCCTCCGCCCAGCCGTGCTGAGGAGCGGAGCCGGCACCTGTCCTGCTGCCCCTACCTGCGCGAGCGGAGCCCCGGCGGGAGCTGCCTCGGGGCCGGGCCGGGAGCGGTCAGCCCGACCCAGCCCAGCCCGGCCCGCTGCCTCCTCCTCCTACCGGAGGGGGGTCGGGACTCCGGGCTCGGCTCCGCGCAGCGCTGGGAGCTCCGGGGCCAGCGAACCCCCGCGACTCGGCTGGAGCGTTCCCCCGCCGCAGCCGCCTTTGAGAGGAAGGAAGGCACCGCTGAGATTTGGCAACAGGGAACGAACGCTCTCCCGTACTTCCCCCCCGGCGGCCGCCGGTGACGCTACGAACTCCCCTACAAACTCCACGCAGCCTCGAGGAGCGACGTTCCTCCGCAGATCCTTCAGCTCCTCCTGTTTGCTGAATGCTGTTTGTAACAGCGGTAAACTTAGTCGGCGGCACGCTTCTGTCCAGAGGCTGTTAGTGGAGGTTAAGGCATTGCTGCATGGCTCAAGAGCTGTGAGACCTTACAATTGCATTTCAAAAGGTGCCTTAATTATTGATAAGCGATTATGTCTTTAAGCAGTCAGCGTTACACAAAGTTAAACGTGAGCCCTCTGATCCAAAGGAAGTTTCTTGCACAGAGTTAAGAGTTGGGACCTTTGAGGAAACCCATCTCAGGGTGGCACTGCAGGGCCCGTGGCCTCTTTCTCCTTTCCCAGTGTCTTACTCAATTTTGGTATCTGCCAACGCCATGCCTTCTATCAGCAAAACCCACCGGGCTGGAGGTTCTCTCCCAGCCCTCAGTTTGCCTCAGTACAGCCTAAAGCCCCTTGGCACCTTGGCTCTGTTCAGCTTTATAGTCCCTTTGCACTGAGGTCAGCTGGTGGGACGTGCAGCACGCTGCTGGCTGTCGGTGCATCTGGTGTCTCATCTGCTCCACCACGACATCATTTCTGCCTTTGCAGAGCAAACAGCTGCTGAGTTTTTTGGTGCTCCGGGTGAGACATGGATGGTTCAGCCATCTCTCAGGCACTTCTGTCTGCATTATGCTTTTGCTGCTCTGTCCAAATTAGTGAAGAATCAGAAAACAAAGTACCTTACCGATGTCACACAAACCTCCTTTTGCAGAAGAATTGCTGTTATCTGCCTGAACAAAGAGTACTAGTGGTTGTATTTGATACAGTTGCTAAACATGTACCAAAATATTTACCCAAGGAACATCTGTGCTACATGCGCCAGAAGTCACAAAGTAACGCTCTAAATAGGTTCCTACTGACTGCAGGCAGCTGCCACTTTCTTGCAGACCAATATTCAGTCCTCTGTGTAAGTTCATGAACAGACCTGCCTAAACAGTTCCGAATAACGTCTCACCACTGCCGTGCGGACTTTCTGCAGTCGGTTTAGCAGTCAGACGAGGACTGCTCTGGAGGCACGGAGCGACCGCAGAAGGAAGCAGTGCCTCCTGGTGACGGAGCGATGCTGGGTGCTGCTCATTGCCAGGCAGGATGCGAGGAGCAGCCGAGGGTGGGCGCCCCGCTTCCAAATGGCCTTCAGACAGACTGTCCGTGGTGCTCAGAACGCAGAAAGCATTTTCAGCCAGAATGTTTGCCACAGAGCTTTCTGCTCTTTCCATGGAATTAGCATTTGTGTCAGATAAATACTAATCTTGCCAAACGCATCAACATTCTGTGAGGAAAGCCAGCACGTGAAGTCGGTATGAACCTCTTTACAGCTCCCCGTGCTGTGATGGCAGCCTGTGTTATCATGGCAGTGGTGGCCCTCATGGAACACACAGGCGGTCCCATCTGATTCAGCACGGGAACACTGGTCAGGATGCACTCAGCTACGTGTGCTGCCCGGCACCTCCAGAACGACAGCACAGCTCCGCTGAGCGCCGCTGTTGTGTTCCCTGCCGACGTTCCGAGGTGCCACCTCGATGGCCAGGGGGAACATGAGACCACGCTGCCCATCCACTGAACGCTGCTTCTCTGACTGATAAGGAAAGGGTTGCAGGGTTACAATTAACATCCTGCTAAAGCTTAATTCCACTCCGAAGGGTAATGCTGAGTTCCTTTCATGAGCTGTTTTGTTCTTCTGGATTGCTGAGGTCAGGACTGCCGGCGCAACACGTTCTGGTGCTGTGAAAACATGATGTAAAGACATGTACAAATGATTGGTGTGCCTCCATAATTTGTGGTAGAAGAGGGACTGAGGTTTCTTCTGAGAGCCTTACCCAAAAGCACATACTTAAAAACCTGCATTAAAATTGAATGCATGTACGTAAAATACACGACGTGCTGGGTCAAAGCTTTAAGAAAAGCTTTATGGACACACTATGTACATTGTAATTAGAGCCCAGCTCTTACTCTGCTTCTGAGAAACACAGTATTAGATTACAACGACCCACAAAGTTCTCCTTCCATAAGGTTGCTGAAGTACATGTGGAATAGTTTCCATTATAATGTGGCTGCGATTTAATGGGGCTGCCTTGCAAAAAGTACAATGGTTCTACAAACCCATGTTGCTCTTTCTGTTTAGCTGGCAAATCCATTTCTTTAGATGGAATTCATTACTGGGGAGAATCAAGGGAGCTTTTTGTTAACTGAGACTCTATTTTGGCAAGAAATTGTGGTTGAGTGTAAACAGTAGCGCTGGGGAGAGGAACGAAGGACGTGCTTTGGAGATGGGTTTTCAAAGTAAGTCACACAAACCAAACTTAGAATACAATTTCAGTTATGTTTTTTTTTTTTTTTTTTCTCCCAGTTCAATTCCCACTACAAGACATGATTAATTTGCACGAGGAAGGAGGAAAGGCAGCATTCTACAACTCCACATCCCACACCATTCCCACTCCGCCTCACTCCTCTCCACCTTTTGCTGTCCCATCTCTCCACGCTGTGCAGGTCTCCTTAAAGGCCATTTGCAAAATGTTTTCACATTCTGCTTTTTGTTGCTGGCCAAATTCTTCCCGTATCTTCTGTGCCAATTCACTGCGTGGTTCCGGATCATGTGTCTTGTTGTTCAGAACTGGACTGTCTTACCGTTTGCTTAAATATGGAAGTAATCCCAAACAAAACAAACTAAATGATAAAGCTGCATGTCAGCTGCTTTAGGAATACATTGTTCTAAACTCATGTTGGAAAAGGAAAGCCCACAGAAAGGTACGATGTCCAAATCTATCCAAGAACTGAGTCCTCTGTGGAGCAATGGCTTCCCAAGGCACAAGGCTGCCCACCGTCCTATTCTTCTGCAGCAGTCAGGCAGGAGGAATGGGAACCTGCCCAGAGCATCAGCTGACACACGGCCGGCAATGGGCTGAGCCGCCGCTCCTCTGCCAGAGCCCTCTACTTGTCCCAGAAAAGACTTTCCCCTGAAAAGGTTATGGCTTCTGCTGTAATTTACGCGTGGAAAGGCCTGAAGATGTGGCGTGAGGCAGTCACATCTGCCAGAGATTTTGAAGGCTGAAACAACAACACTGTGATAAGAGAGCAGCCGGTCTGCATCTGCAACAGTACGTACTGCTGTGCCTGAGTGAGTCCCTGCTCTACACACACGGCCCCCCATTTGTAAGGAAACCAGCGCCAGGTCACCATCCCAGGACAGGGCTGTAAGCATGAGGTTATGAAGCACTTTCTGTAAGGAGTTTTTAGTTTCCCAGCTTGCCTCAGCCTAACCTTGCATGCTCCAGGTCAGACCTCCAGTATCAGCATCTCTTACGTACGGCGGAGCTCAGTGGGTGTGCTGTGCAGATAAACGCAGGTCTCCGCTTCTGAGGCAGAGTGCTGAAGAAACTGAGGAAGCTGTGCTTGAAAGGCCGTGAAGAAAATTTGGATGGAATGTTGTGTGAATGCAAGTTCTTAGGCATGAAGGGAAAGTTCAGCTGGGCTCACAGGGCTTGTACTCTCCACGAGACTTTAGGTAGTCCTACTATATTTGCCAAAGCAAATACTGCAGATTTGAGAAGTGACCACAATACCTCCAGGATCAGAACCATAGAGAGCTCTGGCATCTGACTGAAGCCTGTGCCCTAAATCAGTTTCTTTAAGCAAGCTTTAAAGCTTTTTCTCTAGACTGAAATAGAGGTTACAAACAGAGCAGCTAACAGAAGCATCACAAGGCTTTGGTAAGGATTGGCTCAGTGGGTTGTTGGACAGCCTTGAAACAAATCGCATGGCTCTGAGAGTGCCACGGTGGGAGTCTGCAAAATAACACACTAAGGTGCAGTTCTTCTGTGGCTCAAGGCCATGGTCAGGCACTCCAGTTTTACTGTGATGAACTGGACGAGCTCCCAGCAAAGCATCCGTTGATTCTGCAAACACAGTCAGGGTTTTTAAATTGCTCTTGTATTTGTGCAAATAATACAGGAACTGTAAGTCACGTCTGCCTTGTGCAGCGCTGGGCTACGTACAGCCTGCAGGAAACCAGGCAAAATGTCCGAGGAATTCACGTGTCAAGGATTGGGTTTTTCTCATCCGTGTGAGTAAACACACTCAGGTATGCAGTCTAAATGCTGCTAAAGCTTAAATAAATATTGCTATTAATATGGAGAGAGCAAGCAGCTGGTCATGGGAAAACAGATCCCACTCCCATTTCCCAGGAGCAAAATCCTGTGACAATAATCCTGTCACAGTTCACTTTTACTCCTATTTAAGTTAATGGCCTTGTCAACTTTCAGAAGCACAGGGCTGGCTTCACGGTGCACCTCAGGTTGGCTGGTCCCCTCTCCACTCCCAGTGGCTCAGGGGGTGCTACCAGATCTGGCTGTTTTAATTCCCATTTCTGTACCAACAGTGCTGGCTGTAAAATAACCATTATATTAAAACTTAATCAACATAAAATATTACATTCACATTTCTTTCTCCACGCGATTGCAGCAGAAGGGCCATTCCGTGCTGGCCAGGCTGTCCTGTCCTGCCCCGGGGTGCTAACAGGCTGCAGCTGGGTGCTGACAAACCAACAGGCTGCAGCTGGGCACAGCCACAGCTGCCATCTTAGCAGCAGCCAGGCTGGCTTTGGTTCATTCCGGTCCTGGATGTGGCTTTTGGGACTCTGTGTGATGGCAGCTGAGCAGCATCCTGGGAACGTACAGTGTGAGAAGAAGTGTAAGTATTGCATGGTTCTGTTCTTGGTTTTGTTTTCTTGCATAAATAACCTTATTTTTTTAATGATAAAACCAAAAAGCAAAAACTTATGAGCACATAGCATGCAACAGGGCAGGCAATGCAAACAGGTTCCCAGAGAGGCGTGCAGGCCTGCACTGCAGGGAGGGCTGAGTGCTCAGAGAGCTGGAGATGTGGCTGAAGCTCACTGTCCTGTTTGCACAGCACTGCCCCGTGAGAGCACGGAGAAGCTGGGAGAGACGAGCAGCACGGCGTGCTGGACCCGGAGAGGAAGGGTTCTGGAGATCAGGGCATCTTCCAGGGGGGGAGGGTTCTCCAGCTCCCAGAAGGTGACTTTTGAAATCTTCAGGGCTTCTGTGAAAGGCTGTTGTTCCTCTTGGGATGAGGCACTATTTGTTATGGTTTGGATTGTGTTTTTTTGCTTTTTTTTTTTGCTTTATTTGTTACATAAGGAAGGGCGACCCTGTTTGGAGTTAAGCTTTTTTTTTTTTTTTTCTAATGTAAGAGAGTTGTAAATGAATTTCAGTAGTGAGGAACAACTCTTAAACCTTCAAAAATACTTCAGTCGGTTCAGGTGTGACTTAATGAATTATGTGTTGATCCCCCCTATGGTGGTGCGGGGAGTTCTGTCTGGAGCTCACACCTCTGTGCCTCAGCCCTGAGCTTCCAAGTGACTTTGGCCCAGGCAGGCTGCAGCAGAGCAGCACTTTGTACCTGCTTGGGACAAACAGGGGCTTACTTCTTTCTTGCTGCGCACCCCTCTGCCCGTTGAGTGCATCGTATGTGAAGTCCAGAGGTGATGAATCTTTTCTGGTTGGGGTGGGCTGTTACTGACATCTGCACTGTGTCTGGGCAGCCAGGGGCACCCACTGACTGCGGCTTTTGAACCCCCGCCATCTCAGCTGACACAGAGCCTAATCAATCAGCCACGCTGCTGGAGGGCACATCAAAAGCTGCCTCTTGGTGCCTCTGGTGCAGGCAAGTGGAATTGAGTGGCCACGCAGAGAAAGGTCCATCTCTTGCCTTGTGAGAAGCTGTAGCACCTTTCTCTTTCCCATGCGTGGTTATTAGAGATGGACATAAAGAAAAGAGAGACCATCTATCACTTTCCTTTTAAACAGGAAAGGCTTGTTTAGAACTCCCCGTGCCTTAAGAAAATCTGGTATCCTCATTACTGGAACATATCCTCAAACTGTGTAATTAAATGTGACCTATGATGAGATCCTCAATCTCCTTTTGGACCACCTTGAGAGCAGAGATGTTAACCTGCAAATACATTCAAGCAGAAGATGAACTGAAATGCAGATATTCCTGTGAAAGTAAATGCTGCTGCTAAATAATCCAGGTGTAGACTGGATGCTAATCTCAAATATCAGCCAGCAGTGGTTTTTAACTATTTTAATTTAAAAAGCAATATTGAAACCAGTTTCTGAAGGGCCTGTATGTATGTGTTGCACTCTGCTGAGAAGATACCTAATTGATTCACGTGCGTGTGATTAGACAGAATTTCTTTCCTTTCCAAGGAAATTTGTTAATTTTTATTAAAGGGTGATAGAAATATTTAACTTTTAATTTACTGAAGCACTTGTGATGTATTGGCTACCTGCTCTGGGAAGGAGGATTGCAGCATGAACAGCTCACCAGGCTGAGTATAAAATCAGATGTGTTTCTGTTCTCCTGTGCAACTGAGGAGAGAAAAACAGTGATGCCAAGAGTATTCAGGAGCTGCCGTGCCATGAAACCCATAAGTAGGTGCCTTTAGGTGAAGGATTTAACTCCCCTTGTTCTGGTATTTGCCATTTGTGTTTTACAATTAGACTTGTATTTCCTCACTGTGCTTTATCAGCACTATGCCATGTTTACCGACAGTTTGATTTATCTATAGAGTGCAAAGAAGTAATTTAGAGTTTGCAGGAAATGTGACTGAGCTCTGAATTTACTCCAGTTCACCAGTTTTCCCCTAAGCATCCCAACTCGCGTGCAGCTTTGTCCTGGTTTTGTTCGTTGCTGAATGTGAGCTATGTGGTTCAGGAAGTGTCTTTGCAGCCTGAGGAATCCTGTGAGCTTAGGGGACCGTCCACACCCCTCTGCAGTCCCTGCAGGCTCCTGGAGCACGGTGACTTTCTGTTGCCAAAGCTCTGTTCTCCCCAGCACACACATCTGCCGTGTCTTTTGGCTCACCGAGGCCAAGGCACTTGCAGAAAGAACACATCATGTGTGTCTGAGAAGTGCTGGGCTCTGCAGCTCCATGGGACCACAGCATGCTGGGCATGACACAGATTCAATCCTGCCTTTTTGGAGATGAGCCTTCTCACTCCAGTTCTTTGCCTGAATAGGTTCCTACCCTGAAGTCCTGCCAAGGCAGCCTGCTGTGTCTGCTGCCTCCTGCGGACCTGGAGGTGCACTTTGGGTCAGAGCTGAAAGTGCCCAACTTACTCTGTCACGTGTGATGGTTTGGAAGCCTCACCTGTAAATGTGGTCACTGAACTGAGAGTGCTTCACCAGCAGGAGGCATTCAGCGCCTACCGGGCAGTCGATGCTAGTTCGTGGGGACAGCAAAGTAATTAATTGGCTTTTTTAAAGTAGTATTTTTTTATTTGTCACAGTGTTTTGGGTAAGGCTGTACCTCATCGTGGTGTAAGAGTGGCACTACGGGTTGACTTATGAAGTGTGATCACAGTTCCTGAAATGCAAAAGTATCACTAATTTATTATGCATGCACAAGGTTGAATAGGTCATCGTTAACAACGTTATGCATTGGTGGGAACTGGAGTGGCAAAGTTGCTTAATAGCTGATGCTGTCTTTAGCAACGTGGCAGTTGCTTGGTATGGTTAGCTGTTGTTTTAAGTGAAAACTGAGTGAGTCCAAAGAGCAATGTGTTATTACTTACAAATCTGCAAGCCTACATAACCTGACGCTGTAGAGTGATGGTTAATGGGAGATGTTCTGGCAGTTGATTAACGAGACTCTTCAACGTACATGTGAACCAAAATCCTGGAGTACTGATACAAGCCATGGGTTATCTTTGCTTGTTAATGGTAGGGATTGGTGATCTCCTTGTGAAAGTGGATGGCTGTCCTCATTCTGTCTTTCAAATGGCTCTAAAACAAAGAACCCTCCCCCCCCCCCCCCCCCCCCCCCCTCCACACCAAGCAGTGGGTACCTCTCAGCTAAAAGAAATGAGACATGCTTGTTTCAGAGTTGCACGCAGATGAGCATTTCTGAACTATGTGTTATTTCACGGTTAAAAGTAAGTTAAAACTTCACAAGTGGGACGATTTGAGGTCATGTATGCTGTGTTTTCAGTCTTCAGCTGCAACCTCCCTTCTGCAGAGCTGATAGATTCTGCTCTCTACTTGCCAGCAGTTCTAATTAGCCAGAGAACTTCATTATTTTCAGATGTTAGAAGGCAGAATCAGATGACTCAGACTTCCTGAGCACACAAACCTCCCAGGGCTGCTTTCAAATAAGCACAGGCCGAGACCCTTTGCTTGGCCAAGGCCCTGCGTTATTCCATGCTCCACTCGAGCAAATTGTTTTGGGGCTTGGAAGTGGAGACAAGCAGCAGCAGAGCGCAAGGTGTCTGGTAAATGGAGTTCTTACTCAGATCTCTGTAAGACAAGGCCCACGCCAGGCACTCAGGGGTTCTGCGTTGAAATATGGGGAGGAGGGAAGAAACCTGTTTTACAGGAGGAAACCTGAGATAACACCACTGGATCATTCTTGTTTACAGTACAGAAAGTAAGAATGCCTTTAATTTGCACCCATTATTTTACTCACCGAATTTGTGCGGTGTGTTGCATCAGAGACCCACACAGGAAAATATACTTTTAAACTTGCATTATAAAGCTTTTCTGCTATAGCTGTGCCAGCAAATGGTTGGTGAGCATAGACTCCGGGGCCAAGTATGTTAAATGAAATCCTGGTGTTGGTCTTACAGAGAACTCACCTCACTGAGATCACTGAAATGCACACACGTTTGGTGTGAGGTCTTGAAACTTTCAGCCTGAAGTAATCGATTTGTATTGAATGGCATCTGAATTTCATTTGGGAAGGGCAAATGGTGGCAGTGAAATCGATATGGATTAAAGAAGTGGAAAATGAAGTTGTCATTTTCTCCTTTATCTCAATTCAGAGCCCACATAATAATGTTTGTTACTCAGTTTTAATTTTCATGTCAGGTTCACGAGGCTGTAGATAAACAGTGATCTCTGCTTGTCCCGTGTGCTGCTTCCATGCTACGATTCCATCTCCACAGCGTTGTCCTGGGCAGAAGGCTGTGTAAGCTCTGTGCTCCTGAGGTCCTTGTAACAGCTGTCTTCTATGACCCGATGTGAATTTGCTTTGAATATTTAAGACCAGTATATAATAACAGAAGTTATGTTGTTGTTTATTAGATTTTAGGGGTTTGTGTTCTGCTTTAAAATGGATCATCCCAGGGAGAAAAACCAAGGCTCCTTCCGAAGATTGCTATGCAAACATCCAAGTAGGAGGCTTCTCAAGGCCGTGTTCCGTACTTGGGTTGTAGCATTGTGTAATATTGTGCAGCTTGTTGTCTTACAAGAGTTGCTTGTCTTGTGCCTAATCCAGCACAGAGCAATGTACAAACCGTTGCATAAACTAGATGCAACTCTGTAATTAAAAACGACTTTTTAAGCTGTATTGGTACAGATGTCTGAGGTGTGCTTAAGTGTAGAAATGAGGCCAGTGCAGCACTGGGCTATAATATGAGACTTTGAGGACAGCTGCTGATGGAGTCACTGCTGTAATTCCCAGTCAGTTCAGTGCGAGTAGCAGACAAATGCCTTTTCTACATATCACACCATTGCTTTATTGCCTAAGAGGGAAGGTGGGACTTTGAAGGTGGTTATATGACTAAAGGCATTTCATTTTGAGTTTTACTTCTGCTCTGAGCTGCAAATTTATAGAGAGGCACATAGATGTAGGTTTCTGGGGCACAGAAATCCATCACAAGTTGCTTTTACCCGAAAAACATTCGTTCAAGTTCCTGAATTGAAAGTCTGATCTGATACATCCAAAAAAGTTTATGGACTTCAATTTGTAATAGCACATATTTACCTGTGGAGTACCATTTTTTGGAGTTGTTTTAAACAGTGCTTTCTCCAAAACGCACTTAATGGGGTAGAGCCCAACTCCGGTGTGTTCTGCTGGCTGGAGGCACTTCCTATGCACACTGGCTCCAGTGCTAACGCCTGTGGGTGTTTGTTAGGGAAGCAGAGGAGGACGTGCTGTTGGTAGTCAGGCTGTCCTGCTTGTCCTGCTGATCCTTTGCTTAATGCCGAGATGAACGAGCTGGGGAGCCTTTCAGGGGTGCGAGTTGGAGCAAAAGATTTCTGTATTTGTGTGTATTGAGGGCGAGAGCAGGCCGGTGGAAGATGGAGTTTTCTTACTGTTTCCCAAGTGACTGCGATTATGTTCCATTTGTTTTGGAAACACGCTGTGTATTTCCGACTTAGCTGTATGTTTCTGTTGGTTTGTGTCAGAACCATAAGTCAGTTCATCTGACCTTTCCATTACTGAATGCGGAACGATCTCCAAGGATGAACATTACAAACTATTCCAAAGCAATTTTCTTCCACTGAAAACTTCCTATAGAATATCACTGCTGTGCTAAAATTCAAGGCACGTGAATGTACAGATCAGAGCACAGGTTGGCACATTTGCCCACTGCCCCTCCTGTCCCCTGTAGCACAACACCTCCTGCTGCCCCTGTCCTGTTGGGAGGGGGGGAGGAGCGGTGACAGCCCTGTGCTGGGTGCATGCAGAGCAGTGGGTGCTCAGCTGTGTGCAGTGCTGTGCCGCTGCACGGCCGGGGCAGGCAAAGATCTGGGAGGAGCTGGGCTCTGTGGCTCAGCACCCCCTGTGCTCAGCCCAGCACAATCTGCTGTTATTTATTAGTTCTCTATTGGATATGTGGGACAGAGAGCATTTGGAAGCATCTTGGCAGCCACTAAAGTGCTTTTCTATTTGTTCCTTGGCTGGCATTCAGAAATCAAATGGTGATGCATGAAGAGTCTGAAGCTCTGTCTTATCGAGTCTTTAAATAAATATAGTTCAAAAACAAAAGAAAAACATTATGCTAAAAAGAAGTAATGACTGTAGAAAGCTGGTTATACTTCACATTGCATGTGAATCCGAACAGCATAAATGTTTTTTGCTGAAAAAATTAACACGTAGTAACTAAAGTTTATTTACTAAGCTGAAACTCCAGATAAGTAATGTAGCATGTCTTCACTCACAATAGAGCCTGTAAACCAGCAGCTGGCTGGACAGATATTCAGTCTTTCAGATTTTGTTTCTGTCATGCACGTAAGAGTGCTGCAGCTCTGAGCCCGGCTCGCTGGCGGTGTGAGGGAGGGCAGGGGTGGGCACAGCCTGTGGGAACCAGCAGGCCATGCCCGGGGCTGGGAACCAGAGGGGAGGGGGCCTGCATCCTATCTGAGTCTTTCAGTGGGGTGTAGAATCTTTTCTGACATGGGGAGGAGTTGCTGCATTTGGGATTAAAAAGCTCTGAAGATGGCAGAGGGTAAAGGAAGAAACAGACAAACTTGTGCCTTCAGGAATGGGAGCTGGAAGAAGAACAATTAATGAAGTGCAATAGCAGCTTGCTCAGCTGCTGATTCCACTTTCCCAGAAATGCTGAGGTGGATGTTCCCGAACTCAGCTCCCCACGGCTGTGCTCGGGGCTGCTCTGCCCAAGGCCGGGTGCATTCCAAGGCCCTCCTGCAGGCAGGGATATTAGTTAACATGTACATGTAGCAATGGATCTGCTTTGGCAGCATTCCCTCTGCAGGAAGCCTCCCTGCTGGAGGCTCTGTTCCTCGCTACACGGCTTGGTGGGAACCTTGGTCAGCCGTGGGCTGCTGAGCTGTGGGCTGTGTTGTGAATTGCAAGCATCCTGCAGGGCCATCTTCTGGTACTGCCGGGCCAACGTGGGGCAAGAGTTACAGAGGCACAAGCTTCCTCTTCAGACTTGGTAAAATACATTGCCGCTGCAGGATTAACCTTTTACGTAAGTCAGGACACTGGCAATAGCTCTTCTTGGATGACTGGAACAAGTAACTGTAAATAGTTGGGCCAATAACGATTTAACTGTATTCTACTAAAAAGCAGAACTCCATTGGGCAGTGCGTGCTGGCTGACAGTTTTCTATTAAAGCTAGTAACTCTCCATTAAAGCTAGTAACTCTCCATTAAAAGCTAGTAAATATGTTCCTTTTCCACAACAGTAAGCTAACTGTGATTTTTTTATATGAAGAGAATTGTTGACTCAAGTGGAAAGGAATGTGTCCTTAATTCTCTCAGCAGTTCCTACTCCACATACTTGACAGCCCTGCTAGGAAGTATGGGCACCATTCCTCTTATTTCTACAACAACATTCGCCTCTAATTTTCATGCTTTCCAACATTTTTCATGATACAAAGGGAAAATGTCTTTTTTTCCCCCTCCCCCCGATGCTGTCCTAGTGCTGATGATACTTGGATAATGTAATTGAACAAATTATTTCCAAAGCAAGCTTAGCTCTCTGTAACATGATACATACAACATGGTCTTGTACAGAGATTATCAGCTGGAAGCTTGTTACAGTAAACTGGTCTTCATCAAAAGGCCCATATGATGCTCCTTTGTCATGCTGCACTATTCCCCTGTCAGCCCAATGTTAATTTATGAAATGAAGCGTTTATCCCTGGCTGAAGTTTAAACGCTTCCCAGTACATATATGAAGTCTTGTTTCTGTTCAAAGCACTTGGGAAAAAAACCTGCATATTCCAGCTTTACTTCTAGTAAATATTACATTTACTCTCAGAAGACTTTCATCTTAATGTGAGAGTGCTTTATACAGTTTTTGTTATTTTTTTTTAACTGAGCAGAGGTCCTGATTACTCATTAGAAACAAGTATGTAGACCTAAAGAAGGTTTGTCCTTTTTTCTGCGCTTTGCCTGCTGTGTGGCCCAGGACAGTGCACTTACAGCATCCTTGGGGTAGTTCTTACCTTTTCTTTACTGTAGAAAGCATCAGTTACTCATTTAATGCTGAAAGCTGAGAACAGGTAGAATAACTGGACTGCACCCTGCCAGAACCATCAGTTGTCCTGCATTTGAACTGATTTTTCACAGCCATAAAAACCCAGGCTGGCTGGGACAGGAAGCATCTCCATGTCCCTCTGGATCAGCAATGCCCCCCTGGATGCCTATGCATGTTAAGATCCCCCCCAGGCTGAGCGGCCCCCTCTCTCAGCCTCTCCTCACCGCAGCGATGCTCCGGGCACTGCAGCATCTCAGTGGCCCCTCGCTGGGCTCTCCCCAGAGTGCCCACATCCCCCACACACTGGGGGCCCAGCACTGGGTCCAGCACCCCAGGGGTGGCCCCACCACAGTGCTGAGCAGAGGCGCAGGGTCACCTCAAGGTGCTGGCTGCGCTCTTAATGCTTGCCTGAGATGCCATCAGCCTTCTTTGCAGCAAGGGCACATCTGCTTCCTTCTCTCAAGAATACTTTTCCAGACTCTTTTTCACCAAAAGAAAACATCGGTAACTTTGGGCATCCTTTAAAAAGGACTCAATGTGCTTCTGAATCCTGCAAAACAAAACTTGCTGGAAGACAAACCACTTTCTGACATCGAGATTAGGCAAGACCAGAGTCATGGTCTGGAAGTACTTAGATGTAAATTCACGTTTTTGGCTTTTAGCATGCTTTTTCTGCTGTGTATTTAGCAGATAACCTCTGGCTTTGTTCTGTTTTTGTTTGTAATGTGAAGTCCAAAGTGACTTCATGGAAACAACGTTAGACCGCTGTGCGAGCAAAATTGTGCATGTTGGGTTGAAGCAGAGACCTCTGTGCCATGTTCATCCAGTGTGAGTATTAAGAATAGTCAAAAAAAGAACATTGCTCTAATTTGGTTCCTGTGTTGGCACCAGAGCGGTGTCAAAACTTTGACTTCACCCAGAGCAGCAGCATTGAGGGCTGTGGTTTGGGTGCCAGCATGGAAGGCACAGCTGTTGTGTGCCTTGGGCCACCTGGTGGCAGCGTGATGGGGCTGCTGGGCACCTTGCCCTTGTGAGGGTTCATCCTACAGAAGCAAATCACCCCAGGAACACAGGTGAGCATCCCCTTGGAGCAGCAGTTCTGAGGCAGCAGCCATTCCCTTCTGAACCTCCTTCTGCTCTCATGTGGCTGTGCTTGTTTGTGGCTCGTTTGTGATGCGTTGGTATCCAGCCAGATGCCAGGGAAATATTGCAGTTTTGGTACTACTTTTTAAGGAGGAAAATGCCTCTCGGGGAATGCAAGTTGAGCATCAGCAGCTGTCCCCAGGGCTGAGTGGTTGTCTGCGGCACTGAGTTATGTGTAACGGTTAAGCGTGATAGAGCTGGGGTGGTGGTGGCAGTTTTTAACAGAAAGCCGAGGAGGATGAATGCTCAGAGAAGTTGATAATCAGTTACATGTATGGAAATATTGGACAGGGAGCTGAGTGGCTGAAGAGCAGCTGGAGGAAAGGGTTTGGGCAGAGATCACCGCAGGATGGAGCGCTCTTTGTCTCTGCAATTGTATGGATGCAAAATTACATGCAGCCACAAGCTATTTCTGGAGCCCATGGCTGAGTTTTGCTTACTTTGATAGTCTTGAAGCTCACAGGATTACCTTGCCTGGTGGGTTCAAATCAAGGGTTCCATTCCACCACAAGGCACCCTGCTGTAAACCTACCTGGCTTTCCTTGCAGTGCCATCTTGCATGGCAGACAAGATTCCTGCCCGGTCTTAGGCATGAGGACTCTACTGCCCAGCATGGCATAGTTTGTTATCAAAGCTTTCATTCTGTGGATTATTTGGATTTTGTGGCAATTGTTTCTAAAATTGGAGCAGTCTTTTCCTGGACTCTTTGCTGAACAATGGTTTGAAATTTGCTTTGTTTAAAACAAACCTTTGGAGCTGAGCACACTTAATTGCTCAGTGTAACGCAAAACTTTTTTACTCACAGATTGAAAGCTGTGCAGAACTGCACCAGTCAGTGCTTTGGCTCTGCTCTGTGCCGAGCTCTGCAAAGCTCAGTTTGCCTTGGAGGCAGGCAGGGGAATACCATCGTCCTTCTGCGGGCTGCTCTGACCTAAGAGATGAGCTCTGCTTGTTCTCACCCACGTCTGCTACAAAAAGAACAAGAAACATCTGGCAGAGAGGCCAGACAGATCAGATCTTTTAAATGCAGATGCTTTGGAAAGTAGTGTAAAAATATGGAGCTTAGTTTTTTGTGTTATTGAAATGTATTGCATTTCCCCTCAGCCCCTGCTCTGAGATCCATTCTTCACGGATGGGCTTTGCTAAGGCTGGCTTTTCCCTTCCCCCTCATAATTTTTGTTAAAGTTTTCTAAAACAGAGTAAGAATACCTCTTTGCCTCCTCCACTGTTCCTGGAGGATTGCCCCTTGGACGTGCAGACTGAAAATGCCTGTTGGTTGTTTGTGGGCTGGATTGTATTTCTATCATCAGGGTAAGGCACCGAATTCTGATCTGGCGATGACAACAGGTGAACTCCCACCAGTTTCCAAGCATTCTGAATTGGCCTCCAGGGCTGTAATTCTGCACATCCCAGCATCTCTCACGAGTACATCTGGCTCTCTGTCTGCCAGCACTCAATTTTGTTTTCCAAGATGAGATGTTTATGTAAGTGCTCTCCATGTTGAGAGAGTGAAAACATCTGGACATACGTGCGTGCATACTCAAAAGTAATTGTACCTGGGAGCTGCTATCAGCCGCAGTCCGCTGGAGGAGCCTTGCAATGCTTCCTGCCCTTGGCACGGCCAGCTCTGCTCTCCTGCTCCCCATCCAGGTACAGGCGGGCTGTGCCAGTCCCCATAGCCACCTTCTTTCATGCTGAGTTCTCTGCATCTTTCCCATCTCTGGGGAAGGGCTCGGTGCCATTGAACTTGGTGCCAGTGGTGCCACAGGTGAATCCAGAATAGCACCTAGATACTCTTTTTCATGGCATTTACGTTTATGGTGAGTAGAAATGCTCTGCCTGTGTTATTTAACATGAGAAAATGACATCTGTAGCAGGAGGAAAAGCACCTGAATCTTGCTGGAAGGTGTCTGTAACAGGCAGTGGGAAGCTGCTGGGATACAGTGCTGCCCTGGGGGTCCTGTGGTGTGGGCGGTGGGCAGGATTCTTTGTTGCAGCAGGATTTACAGCTTTACTCTCTCCGTCAAAAGGGCAGTGGGAGCTCTCCTTGGGTTCCTAAGAGGAGTGACTCTTGGTTTTTTATGACGAAAAATTCCTGGACTACAGGATGGATCCGACTTGGTCGTACAAAAAGTCATTGGTTTCTTTCCCAGTCAAACTCTGCCTTCTTGCCATTAGATCTGTGACATCCAGGACTGCAGGGTATGTGACAGTTCACTCAAAAATGTGGTTTGTAAGGTAGTGCACTATCTGACACTTAGTGTTGCTCTGGCAGGAAAGCACAGCGAGCTGAGGGCTGGCTGGGGAGGAGCTGCACAAATGTGTAAATGCTGCATTTTGGTGCACTCCCTCATGGCATCCCAGGTCAGACTGACAAGCACAGTGGGTTCTGCATGGGATGTTTGCAGATCAGTTCCTCACATGATGTGTGCTCCATAGCTCTGAGCACTCCTGTGGGATGTCAGTACAGAGTGAATGTTTTACCTTCATTTCTGTTCTGAGCTGACTCGACAACCGAATGTGGAAATTTCCAGTCTTTCTGGATGTATGTACTGCTCTGTGTTACTTTTGTACTCAAAGATATTACGAGCTGCAATTTTGTATTAAGCCTGAAACGCTACACAAAAGCAATAGTCAGCAGGGATTCAGAATGCCAGACTTCCCACCCTTTTACACTTCTAAAACTTGGACTGCAGCACCTAACGAGTTTGGCTCTTCTCATTTGGGTATCCCTCTCTGCTTCCCCCACATGCAGTGCTCTGCTGTGCTCTCTTCTTCCCCAGCCCCAATTCCTGCGCCTTCCCCATCGTTCCCGTGCTCTCTGTCACACACGTGGCAGTCGGTGCTCACGCTTCACACCCAAATCACATCATCCGATACTGCGTTGAAACTTGTACTGACTGCACACAGATCAGAACATCCATTTCACAGCCATGTGCTGAGTTCAGGACTCCTGAATGAACTGATCTCTCAAAGTAGCCCAGGTGATCTGGGTGGCAGCCTGAGGAGAGGAGCAATGCAATGAGAATGACCAGCACACGTCAGAATTCCTGCAAGCTATTCAGGCGGGTGTGCCTCGGGATTCAGCTGTTTTAATCAAAGCTCACACGGCAGCTGAGCCATGTTGTTGGATAAAACAGCAATTGTGTGGTTTCTTAGATACCAGTACTCTTTTCTTTGTGAACCAGATCCTGATTTCATCATCAGTTCTGCGGTGCTCAGGATGTTTGATTGTATGTGCACAGTGCTTTCCTATACCTCGCATTTTCCAGTGTGTTGCTGGATGTTTATTGGGTGACTGAGGACCAACCCCCCTCCCAGGTGCTTTCAGAATGAGCGTTGGTGTCGTGTGTAAAACAGCTCTCAGGATGAATGCAGGAAAAGTGCACTAAGCATGCACCCAGAGCTACTGGTGCTCATACCGATGAGTGAATGACCCTGGTCCGTGCTGACAGAAGCAACACATTGTACCAGACTGCGTGCTGGGAGGCCAGAACAACTAAATAGCACTCTCCCCTCTTTCGTAGCTCCTACAGCTTGGACCAGGCTCTTTTCCTTGTTGCTGTAGTGGATTTGGTCATGTGGATAAATTGCCATCCTTGCTTCTTCCTCCTTTGTGCCATCAGTCAGCACGACCCCTGACAGAGCTCAGTGTGAGGGAACATGGGACATTCTTATGAAATCTGATGAGTTTCACATTTCTGCACTGGCATCGTTATGGCAGCACACTCCTTAGCAGCTACTGCGCATGTTTCCTATTTCTGGAAATCTTGGCTATTGATGTCATACTGATCTCATAACACTTTATACCATGAAATGTGCTGCATCTGTCTTAAATAAGGACCAGCTCTATTTCTCATCATGCTTTTTGACATGAATATCTAAGGTCAGGAAACCCTTGCCTATTGAAATGGTGTTTCTTTTGTTGAATGTGCATCCTTCGACCTTGCTGAACCCTCGTGTGCATTAACCTCCAGAATGGGGCTGAAAGCTCCTGGCATGTTGGCTCAGCTTTAGCAGGTAGGATGGTTTTGACCTTCATAGGAAGGTGTCTCCTGGAAATAAACAGTAGTGGGGCTGTGTGGTTTGGCCTGTGAGGCCCCTTTCCCTTCTCTTTGGGAGCAGTACTTCTGCTTGCTTCTGTGGGTTTTTGTTCAGGTTGGATTATTGTTTTCTTCTTTTTTTTTTTTAATCTGGGGAGGAGGGAAGTGGAAGAAATAACCCTTTTAAGCTGCAAATGTCACAGAGCTCAGTCAAACTTCAAAGAAGTTAATTTAGAATGTGTTTTATGTACTATCTCTTGTTTTCTCCTCTTTTATCCACCACTGTACATTCTTTCATGTCTCAGTCTTCTGGATGCTAAATGTAGCAGTAATGCAGAAAAATGTTTGCTTTGGCTGTGGACTTGGCTGGCATTTTCTCTTCTTAAGTTAATAAGAAAACAGACATTGGGATCTTGCCAGGCCCATGGCTTTCTGTTCCTAGCACAGACCCCTTGGAGGAGCTGCAAATATCACACGAAGGACAAAAGGTTCCAAAGGGCTGGAAGGGGCAGCCAGGCGCCTGCAGCAGCTGCTGCCCTCGGCAGTGCTGGGGTGCAGCTGTCAGCTCCAGGCAGCAGCCCGGCTGCCCTGATGCTCATCTCAGTCAGCCGGGCTGACCCAGGGAGTTCTGCACGGCTGCAGCTGACACCCTGTGCAATGCTTCCTGTTCTCATTAGTCCATGGAGGTGTCAGATAGGATGGTTAGGTGGCAGTGCTGTTCTTCATGCTCTTCCCTGTGAGCTGTCTTGATCACAGATGTTTTAGATCCACAGAACCCGCTGGCTGGGCTCATCCCAACTGCTTCTCAGACACAGCAGTTCAGTTCACTTTCCAGCAAAGCGTCTTCGGGGTCCATCAGTCTGACTGATCTCCGAAGCTACACCTCCTGGCCCGGCTCTGTGCAGGGAGCAGCCATGCCCATGGGGTGCAGCTGTGCACCCACTGCTTTCAGGTGCCCCTGTGGGCAGAGCAGAGCAATGATTAGAGAGGTGTATGTGCTGCACTGGAGGGCTGCTTTCCTTTCTCTGCTTGCTGCCTGCCATGTCCATGCTTCCCATCAGTACTATGTGGTTTATTTTATAAGAAATGGGGCCTCGGATCTCAATGGAAATATGGAATTTTTACAGAGCTGAAATTACAAAAGTTATGGTGTTTGTGCGCTCTGGCTGTGAACGTACATTATTTGAGCAAAGCTGTCCCTATAGCAAACATAGCTGGTGATTTTTAAGGGAACAGAGGTTTGTCTCTAATGGAAGAAAAGACACGATCAGTAATCCAAGGCACTACGCCAGCAGTGTTCTACTTTGTCAAGGAAAACATTCCTGCAGCACATCCAGTAGAACAGACTGGAACTATTCACATCAGAGCTTCGCAATCGGGACAAGCTTGAGTACCAAAGACAACGTTCCTTCTGGCTGTGCCCTCCTTGCTGCCTTGCTCTTTCAAGCTGAGCGAGGCTGATGGTAAAAGTCTGCTCTGTGCTGCTGCCAAGGATACTCGAAGTCATCTGCTCTGTGCAGAGCTTGAATTGTTGGTAAGACCTGGGTGCTGGTGAGTGACTTATACTGGAAAACAGCTTCTTTCTATTCCTTATTAGCTGCTTCAAATAACGTGAGTTTTAGCAAGTTTTCTGGACTGAAAAGCTTTTTGTTGTCAGTTTATACAGAGAGGGTGCCTGGATATCGTGCCTTTGGAGAGAAAGTATGGCCCGGGGAAACTTCTCTGTTAATATGAAGGAACTGAGGTGGTTGAGCCGCTGGAGCAGCAGAGCTCGGAGTTGGGAGTACTTTACCTGGACCATGGCCCTGGAGTTCTTCTTGGCTTCAAATAGCGCTTATGGAATTGAGCAGCCTCTGACCCGCATGGGGTGGGAAGGCCCCTCTTTGTGTTTAAATGTTGACTTTTTGAATGACTTCAAAACTTTTAAAGCAAATCTGAAACGACAGAGGATGTGATGTGGAGGTGAAATGTGACGTCCCTCACCCGTGACTACAAATTCATGGGTAATTCAACACTGATGTGTCCAAGTGAGGGCCAGCCATGCGCTGAGCTGGGACAGCAGCAGCATGGTGGGTCCTCCAGACAGGGCTCCTGCAGGTCCTTCCCCACGTGCTGCCTCCTTCTCCTTCACAGGCTGACGTTGCTGCCACAACTTCCTATGGAGATTTTCCTCTGGAGTTTGTGGAAATGTGTTAAAAAGAGAGCGTGTTTTCCACTGACACAACCAAACTGCATTTGAATTGTCAGTAGGAGCCTGGCCTGGTGAGGACTCAGCAGGAGGCTGCGTTACATTTCCAGACATAGCTTTTCTACTAATTATTTCAAGACCAAGACAAGCGAAGGAGGCCGAATGACATTTCTCACATGTTAGCTCACTCCCAGAGATAGTAGCTTTCTTGGCCTTAAAGATTGACTGGGAATCTAGTTCTCACTGTGATTTCTTCTGAAAACATGACCACAGGAAGTGCTGCTCTTGCTGAAGCACGCAGTCTGTGGGACCTCTGCAGTGGGCAGGTGGATGGGGAGCACCCCAGGAGGCTGGCTGGAAGGCACAGGGCCAGGTAAGCATTCTGGGCACATCCCAACCTGGTAAAATGCTGCTGACTGGCAGGCCTTCCTGCTTGGTGTTGAAGTAGGGAAGGAAATAAATGTAGAAAATGTCTAATCTGCAGCAAACCAGCACAGAAAAAATGCTAGAGGTAGTAAATTTCTCCAAAGGTTGTTGGCTCTGCAGAGTGCTGTGCAGCAGATGTTGACAGGATGAGTTCAGGGCTCTCTATGGAGCTGCTGCCAGCAGTCTGGGCAGGATGGGGCTGTGCCATGCGTGGGGCAGGGTGAGGTGCTGAGGACCTGTCTGTTGAGCAGCAGAGGAAATGGACAATGTCTTACCCTTCCCGCTTCCCCTTGGGGTCTGGCTGGTTGAGGAGATGCTGCAGCTTCAGAGCAGCCATCAGGAAGGAGGAAGGGGACAGCTTTTGTCCCTGCAATCCACCTCAGTCCTATACAGGGCTTTTACCACCTCTTGGGTGCAACATGAGGAGTCAGGGCCGTGGCATGTTGTAGGCAGCTGGAACTAATGGCTGGGCTGTTTCTGGAAGTGGCTGCCAGCAAAGTACTCTGCAATACTCTCTGCTCTACTGTTGGCTTTGTGATTGCCTCCAGAATAAATCCGCTTGGGAAGCTGAAGCCAGAATTGATGTTTCTAGCCAGAAAGAATGCAGTCTATGGAAAAACAGTAACAGTTTCTGGTTAAGGCAGGATTACAGCAGGGATGACAGTAAAAGATCCTGCTTATGGTAGGGTTATAGAAGGGATGAAGTTTCACAGGAACTCAGAGTTTCCAGTTCTGTAGACTGTGATAATTTTATATGTACCTCTGTAATTTAAGAGAGACCCTTTCTGAGGCTGACTTCTCTTGTTTTGTAGAAGCAAACTGGAACTCATTCTACAATCTGAAGAAGGCAGTTTTCTCGTAAAATAGGGTTTTACTGGAGTTAGCAAAGCTGCAGACATTTTGGATTCTGAATTTTGAATTCGGGTGTACCAGAGTATCTGAACAGCCGTATTTAGTTGCTGGCAGTGTCTGTGAGTTCTCTTGCAGCTGGTTCATTTTTACATAGGAAAAAATGCAGGGTGCACTCTCTGCAAAGCTCTTGTAACGGACTGAGCTGAAAGCAGGCTGGAGCAGTGGGATGTGAACTGCCTGGCAGTGTTTGGGCCGAGCAGGGAGGCAAATCTCCTCTGCTCTTCATTTTCCCATGGCAGAGTGCAGACTCCTGGAACCTACTTTGCGTTTACAGAAGCGGTTGGAGAATTATTTGCTTAGCTTGCACTGTTATTAGTCAGAAGTGCTTTTATAAAAGTCTTAGTGAATTATGGTTATAGAGAATTTCCACTTCCTAATGTTCAGGGAGAAGTACTGGGGCTGGCTTTGCTGCTGCTGAGAAACCGGAGCCACGGAGGTGGTGGGGCTCACAGACTCAGTGCCATTACTGCAATTGCAAACACATTGAAGTCACTCCAGTCTGGGCTGGAGAACCTGAAGGCTCTTGCAGAAGACCTCCCAGAAGTTCTGCTGCAGCACTGGAACCAGCTGGATACTGTAGGTGCTTAGAGAAGTAAATTTCTGTTTAACGAACTTTCAGTTAATAAACACAGACATTGTAAATTCATGTCCCTAATTATTACTAGAAATATCTGATACATTTCCCATTGAAAACAGGTACGCCCCTGAGGCCTCATGGTGTTTCCTGCACTGTTACCACGTCCTGCTCCTTGCACTGCTTGGATGGTTGCAATGATGGAGCTGCTGTCAGCAGACCCTGCTCTGCACTTTGCCCTCTCAGGTGCTGTGCTGATGGGGTGCTGGGGCTGTTCCTGTGGGCTCAGATGCCTAAACAGAACATGGGGCACAAAGTGCTGGTGCAGGCTTTGCCTGCTTCCTTCCCAGATGTTAACAGGAATTTTGTTTTTGTCCTTTGGTTGTCTGTTAGTAAATGCTGTATTTTATAAAAGGGATGCAGTTAGAGAATTGCTGCACTGATTGTTAGGTATATTAATGCATCCACGGCGATTGGAGAAAGCACTCATAGCCCTCAGAACTTTTTTGTTTGGTGATCAGGGTCTTTGTGAGTGCCCTTGGAGAACATGTTACAGTAGATTTTGTTTCAGCAGTACGTTGGCTGCATTGTTCAAGTAATGCTAAGTTCAAACAGCTCCAACAGTCTGTGTGGTATCATTGATCTGCAGCCAGGAGAATGGAAGCGCTCTGAGTAGTGAATGGCCTGGTAGCCAACTCAGGTCAGATAGTAAGCATTGGGGAACTAGAGATCGAGAGGAGATAAAAACCCAAAGCCAGCGTGCAGAATAAGCTGCTTAGCTCAGTGTCAAACACAGAGTGTAATTGTTCGCTGTGAAGTCAGCGTTGTCACGAAGGCTCCACACTCGTTCAGTGTGAGTAATACAGTGAATTTCAGACTGAAAGATCCTGTCTGGCAAAGCAGTATCTTTTGGAAGATATCCTAAAAGCGGTTCATTCATTGTCATTTTCGATTTAAGTTCATGGACTTGCAGTACTTATTCCAAAAGCAGCTGGGTACAATCAAGGCAGGGCAGAGCTCTGATGGAGCCTGCAAAGGCTGAGGTCGGATTTGAGGCACAACATGTGTTGTCTGCAAACACTCCTGAAAGGACAAGATGGGAAACCAAAATGAGGTATTACTATGGGAAAAATGAAATCTAGGCTGTCTGCCTCTGCTATGCTGCAGCTTTCTGAGGCAGAATGTTTAAGTGGGACCAAAGGATGTGGAATGTCCTACAGCTGCTGTGGAATGCATGAACTGCTGACAGGAGGTGTTCACTCTGCGTTCGTGCTTAATGAACAAAACACTGCTGACTATGGAAGTGCGGGATTGTTACCCTAGAGAAGTTGCGAGGGCAATGATTTGCTCAGGTAGTGCTGTGGGGGATTTAGGGTGACGAGCAGTGGTGTATGCACCTGGATACACCCAGATGCCATCAACCCGGCCTCCTTCCCTGCTTTCCTTCTGAGCGCTGTTACCCAAAGCAGAGCTTTCAGGAATTCGGAGCAGTAGAAAAAATTTGTTTTCTCTGCTTGAATATAGATTCCTTCAGAACAGACCATAAAGAGCTGTGCTGACTTCGGACAGCACCGTGTTAGCAGGAATGTCAGTGCAGAATTTGTTTTCTATCCATTTCCCTGGTCTGAAGGAGATGCAATGCAGTGCTGATGTGCTGTCCTGCAGGTGGAGGATATTCTCAGCTCTGCATGAACTGTAAGGTAGTTGTGGAGCTGTAAGAGCTGTGACTGCTGCTTGTGCAGCCATGGCTGTTCCTCTTTCAATTTGAGGAGTCAAACACGCAGATTTGCATCTATGTTTTTTGAACGTATTTTAGCAGTCGGTTTCTCTGAGGCCGTACATCTCTCGCAGCCTGCCTTGTGAGGGCTGACCAGCTCCTCGGAGGTGTGAGCATGTAGAAAATCCACTGCAGAAGCAAGAGGAACTGTTTCTGCTCATGACATCCTTGAGGGCCACTGATTGACGGGGCTGTGCAGGTACAAGCAAAGTGCACCCAGTTTCGCTTGCTTGTTCTCTTGTTAATACACTTACTGCTCATCTGCATACTTGTTCCAAGGAGTACTAGATCCAGCATAAACTAGCTGCAGAGCAGCACCAGGTGCTGCGTGGTTCAGACAGCAGCTGACTGATGGTGTGCCTCTGCACTGAGCACATCCCCCATGTGCCTTCGGTGCCATGGTGTGAGGAAGAGCTGCTGGTGTGCTGCACAGAACATCAGATTTCGCCTTAAATTGTGGCTATAGGAACTCAATGCTGTTTGGTTAAAAACTTCTCCAAGTGTTCAGTTGGAAGACAAACAGTAAAAGTAGGGAAATTCTGGCTTTCATTATGCCTCTGCCTCACCTGCCATTGGAATTACCATTTGGAATGGCTCCGATTTAAGTTGTTCTATCCCCCTCGTGTTCCTCAGCAGCTCAACAGGAACACATACAGACCTGCTCTGAGCCATATCTCTCCCATTCACTGTCCACACCTCCAGCACCCATGGCTTATTTGCATCAGAAATTGGCCTTCAAAACGTTCGTGTGCCCATATTTGTGTATCCTCGCATTCATAAGAAGTAAAAAGTGATGACTGAGTCCAATATTTCATTTTGAAAGCATCAGAACAAAGTACTGATCTGCTTGAAATGTCCTGCTTTCCAATTCTGATGATAATGAGCTCTTTAGAATGCTTTGGAAAACGACCCCAATATCTCGGTGTTAGGACCCTCCCGTGTTTCTGGAATTGCTGCTGTGTTGTGCACTCAGGAGCACTGCCTGTGTTAAATGTTGGCTTTACTTTCCATGAATTTGGTTTTGTGTTGGCTTTTTTTTTTTTTTTTTTTTTTTTAGTTTGGGGTGTGAGTGTGTGCTCAATACAAACATTTGTTTCCACTCAAGCAACTTACAATTCAGTAATGAGCAACAGATGGAAGAACAATATCCAAAAGAACAATGTCCAAATCGCCTTGTATTAAACATCATGTGAGTGCCATCTCCTTCTATTATCCAAATAGGCCCAAATCCCTGTCTATAAGCAGCACTAAAAAGTAGAGATAATAACAATGAAGACAGAAGTGCTGCTGCCCTCTTCAAGGTAAGGGGTGGGTGGAGGCACACGTGGGCCGTGTTTGGGCAGGAAAAAAGGCGTTAGGATCGAGCGAGCAGTTTGATCTTGCTTCTCTTTATTGATTTTATTTTTATTTTTATTTTTTTCTATTTTTCCTTTCTCCTGCAGGGTTGCTGGTCCTGAAGCACCAATTTGCAGCCCGTGCTGCTGCCCCTGCTCGTGGCTTTGCCTCAAATGTATGCTGAGCTCTGGCATGCAGGGGATTTGTTCTCACCTTTGGGCAATGAAATCCTATTTGACTTCTGCTGCTAATAAGTCTTAATCCCCTGCAGCGGACAACAGCCTCGGCTGCTTTATTTACTGAGAAAAGATTAGAAGGCAACTGGTGCTGTGAGAAGTACGGTGGTTCTGAGAAGCTCTTGTGCTCGGCAGGAGGAGCAGCCACACGCTTCCAGCTGCCCGAAGGCCCGGCGTGAGGCGTGGCTTTTTGAGGACTAAAACCCTGGCAGGCAGGTGGGATGGCTGGGCAAGTCGTGGACGTGTCCTGCTTGAGCTGTTGCTGCTAACAACTGCACATCTGACTGCGGCGTGGGGTTGTTTGGGTTGCTCTCGCATTTGCGTACTGGAGCAGGTTCATAAGTAGCTGCTCCCACCTGTCTGTGTGTTGGACGAGGCCAATCTGTACGAGGCCGCCGAGCCGTCCGTTCTGTGCCCCTCGGGAGGAGGCTCACACCGCCCGCTGCGCCGCGGGGCTCTCGCGGGTGTTTCTCGCCACGCTTCGGAGCTCTCGAGGGCTCGGGCTGCAGCGGGAAGAAACCTTTTTGCGGTGCCGCGCTGCCTCCCGGCGGCCTTTAAGTTCCTTACACCGCCGCCTCGGGGCGAAGCAGCGCTTTGGTGCTCGCTGTGGCCGCAGCCCTCCGCGCCGCTCCTCCCGAGGGCGCTGTGCCGGGCCCGGGGCTGCGCACGGCCGCGGGGTCTGCAGGGGCGAACGAGGCGGTAGAAGGACGTTGCCGTTCTAGGTTAAGAGCTTCGCCAAACTTCCTTCAATACTGCTCCCTTCAGCACTGTAAGGTAGGGCTGATTGCTGCCACAGTTTGCTGGAGAGCTGCTTGTAGGAGATGAGGAGATTAGGGCATCTAAAGGCTCCGTGCTGTGAGCTCTGGTCTAAGCCACAAGTGAACTCAGAGTAAAGACAGCACTTACTGCCTCTGTGCCCTACTGTGCATCCTGCTTGAGCTGCGGGGAGCTGCATGGGAGGCGTGCTCCTGAAACGTGACAGAACGCTAAGAGCAGTTCTGTGGTGGTTCTGGCCGTGTCTTTCTCCATGTTATTTGCCACTTCTGAGGCAGTGAGAGCTGGTCGCACCAGGAAATCTGTCCCGAGGGCCCATATTGCTCCTGGTGGGGCACACGATGGGGACAGGGCTTTCTCCCCCTGCTTCCTGCTCCGCAGTGTGGGTCTTCTTCCTCTATTGCCTGAATTATGACCTGTTTTATTTCTTGATTCATTCCGTGCAGAAGTGGCTGTCTCTGGAGATGGACAGAAATCTCTCCACCCTGAGAAGAGTGGCGAATAAATCCAGGCTTTCAAATATTAACCAGAAGCCTAACTGCTTGTTGGCACACCTGTTATTGCACAATGGACTTGGTGTGTTAGTACACGATAATGGGCGTGCTTCTGTCTGTGCAGGGAGTGGTGTTTAAGAAATGACAGTGTATATGTGCAGCTTTTGTCTGATGTTTGCTTCTGCTGCGAGCTGGGATCTGTTTGAACACATACAGCGAGGAAACTGATAGCTCCTGAATGTTCAGAACTGCTCTGCTTTTCTGTTTGTCACTTCGCAGCAGCCTCTGGTTCCCAGGCCACATCCTGTTCCTTGTATTTCAACTGCCTTTCTCCCCTTCAACCCTCCTGCTGGTTCTCATTGCAAATGTCAAAAAGTGGGCGACTGCAGTGTACGATGTGTAATCAGGAGCTGAAGTGCTGACTCTGCATGCTCCAAGTGCCCGAACGCCTCAGAGCAGGGACGTGACAGGGTAACCTCTGTGCAGAGTGATCAGGGAGAGCTCACCCGCTGGGCGGGATCCAAACACAACATGGGATTAACTTTGCCCTATCTGTGCTGCCAGCTGCTGAGAGTCAGTGAGAGCGCTGATGTGATCCGTCCTGGGCAAAACGCTGGTGGCAAAGATGGGAGCAAAACTGCTCTGCCTCTGCATCGCCTTCACCCTCGTGGCATACTACATCTACAGCCCCATCCCAGAGAACGTCGAGCAGCCCTGGAAGCTAATGCTGATGTCGGCAGTGTTCAGGACACTTTGGCACATGGTGAGTTTGGTGCTGTGATGGTGTGGGCCTGGGTGGGTGTGGTGCTGTGGGGAGAGGGTGGTAGTGGTGCTCTGTGGTGATAGATATATGGCAATATTTGTCTGTGATGCTTACGGATAATATACGGCAATACGCTTGGTGAGGGGCAGTAGTATCTGGAATGGAGTGCTGAACTTGGTGCAACCGTAACTGTAAAGAAACTGATAGAAAAGGATTAATTGTACTGTCATGGGGAAACACAAAATTAATGTGAAGTGTGATTTATAGTGTGAACTTGGATAAGTGCAAACAGGTTTGTTTTGCTCTTTGGTCCTTTGCAGCTGAAGCTCTGCTCCTTGAACTTTTCCTGGCTCACAGAGCCCCTGTACAGAGCATGCCAGCCAGAGGGAAACTGCACTGCTGAAGTGCTGTTACCTCTGTGGTTTTGTGGAAATCTGCTGGCAGCATAGGCCTAAAACAAACTGTGCTGGTTGTATGGATGGCAACGGTATGGCATGAAGAACTCAAACCATATTTTTATACTGAACCACCTGTATTCTTGCCTACCAAAAAGTGCTACCTGGCCGAGCAGCACAGAGCTGTATGCTGCAGTCTGGAGAGGAAGTGGCGTTGCAGCCTGTTCATGGTTATACAGCAAGAAGGACTGTGCTGTCAGCCGATGTGTGGTTCCATGCTAGTTTTAGCATGGTATGTTCTCAGCTTCTGCCTTGTTTCAGTCGTGTAATGCAGGTATTTCATCTGAGTAACTCTTGAGCCCATGCAGCACACTGACGTGGGTGCTGCAGTTCCCACCTGAAACGTACGTGCCACTTGGTGCTGGTCTGAGGCTGGCTGTGCTCTGCACCCAGCAGGGCTGCAGCAAGGTGAGCATGGTTCGAAAACAAGGTCAGAGATGAAGGCCCGAGGAGGAGGGGAGCTGCGTGTTGAGGGCATCTTTCTGCTTGGCTACAGCTGCCATAGAAATAAATAGGAGGGAGTCTTTGAGGAGCTGTGGGATAGGTTTTCAGTTTTGCTTGGCCAGTGTTTGTGAGCAGCCTGCGTGCTACTGGCATGGGCGCTGGGCTTGGCAGCACGGTGCTGAGCCAAAGCTGGGCTGGAGAGCTCTGTCCTGTTTTGCTGCTGCCTCTTCCATCACATAAGTTTCTGCACTTATCCCATTTCCTGCTGGTATTGCAGGAATTCTGAATTGCTCCCCAAGGTGTGGGCTGGATTAAACAGGTGTTGGTACACAGAACACCTGAAAGCTGTTGTCTCTTGTGTATGATTTTGTACTCTTTTGATATCATTTTCAAATATGAAGTTATTGGTTGCTTATACGTGGACAATCTGCTCTTCCTCATCTGTTTTTCTGTCAGAAGCAGAAGAAACAGGGAAAAATCCACGCTTAATGCATTTAACATGTCAGTTCTATTGGTAATGAAGTGCGTTGGTGATGGGAACCCCTCTGAGCCAGCCGTGTTCTGCCCCGTGAACTCATCAGCAGCTTTGCAGGCTTGTGCAGCGTCGGGTGCCTTTGTAGAAGTGTGAGCTCAGGGATCCGCTATGGCTGTGTGTAAAACATCGCTTCTGCTGCTCCCGGGCTCTAGGCTGAGGCTGCTGAGCAGCTGGGGCTGGCGAACTACATGGATGTCCTGATGCTATTCTCGACCTCTGAGTACGTGGCACCGACCTCAGATGAGAACGTGACTGTGACAGACACGGAGTTCAGCGGTGTTGCCGTCCGCCTCTTCCTCCCCAAAAAGCCAGCGGATGGGCTGCGGAGCGCAGTGCTCTACTTCCATGGCGGAGGATGGTGCGTTGGGGACGCAGGTGAGCTCTCCTGGCAGTGCCAGGGTTTGTATTGGAGGTCTCAGTGTCCCGTTGGGAGTCACAGCAGAGGGGATCAGGGGACTGCATTTCAGCAGCGCATCAGGAGAAGCAGAATGAAGGGCTGCTCCAACGGCCAGCCCTGCATCATGGTGTGTTATCTGCAGGCACAGTTAGGGTGTCTTGCAGAAAGGAGCAGATCTGAGGGGTGGTTCAGTGATGCTGAAAAAAATTCCACACAGGCACAGAAAGAAACAGAAACCAAATGGGGATGCAGTGAGTGAAGGTTTGCGGAAGCTCCGCATTCCTCTTGCTCCAGGGAGGGCGTGGGATAGTCGTTAATACCTAGAACCAATCTGATGGAGTTTTGCCGTATCAGAAGTCATTTATTGCTGCATCCTTCATTCTCATGAACTTGTTTCTGGGAAGGTAAGTGTGCTTCTTTGATTTCAGTTACTATTGTGCTGTCAGTGTTCACCTCATGCTTGGTATTCTTCCTTGTTAATTTCAACAGGGTTTTCTGAAATGTTTTAATTGCTGCTGTGCTTTTGCTATTATTATTTTGTGGGTACTATTAATATTTTCCTCTCAAGCCCAGTCACGCTCTCCCCTACAGCCAGTCCTCTGCTTCACTCTGCTCAGTTTCAGTGCCTTACATAAAAGGATGTAAACGATCGTCGTTGGCCACTACCCAGACCGGCATCAAAGTCCTGTGGATGTGGCTGAAGTTCTCACCAACCAATCCATATAGCTCAGCTCAGTGGTTGGCTGCTTGTTTCTGAGAGGGTGAGCCAAGCTCTTTTTCCCAGGCAAACTCTTTCATTTCAGTGTGAATGCATGTGTGATGCTGAGAGCTTGAGCTGACCCTGCTGTGCTTCTTATTTCCGTTTCTCTCTGCCATGACAGGCTGAGCCTCCTGGATGTTGCACTGTGCAGTGCTTGGAAAGTACTGTAATTTTATCGTATTTAATTCTATTTGATAGCATTCAAGTGACAGCTGGATCTCTTGCCCGGGCTGTGCTTTGAGATAATCCCACAGACACACAGCCTGGTGGTGCTGCTGCAGTCACCTGAAAGCTTCTGCTGCGAGGAACCTGCAGCTGTAAATGTATTTGTTCTCAAATGTGTTTAAATGGATTTTCAGTGACTCCTTTCATTTCAGGCATGAAAGCCTATGACCTTCTGTCAAGAAGGACTTCAAGCCAATTAAATGCTGTTGTGGTATCAGTCAAGTAAGAGATTTTCCTTCTAGATTAATGAGCGTTTGAAATACATGAATGGATTTCAGTTTAATTTTATTTGGGTTGTGCGTTTTTCTTCTAGTCTAAGTGTTCATAAGCAAAAGCTGTCATGGTGCAGTGGTGGGTGCTGAGTGGTGCTTATTTCAGGCTGTGCAACACCGTGTCTGAGCCTCCTGGACGCACAGGTCCTGCCATTGCTGCAGGCACAGACACATTATCTATAGAAGCGGAAAGGCAGATTGCTGTTGTTTTTATCAGATGCAGTATTTCAAGGAGTAAACTGCGGGATAAGGGCATCTTAGACGTTCTAGATAGAGAAAACACAACTCTGCATATCCACATGTGTATTTTCATGGGAAAGAGTGAGGGCGGAATGAAAGGCGCTCCCCAGCTCTGCAGTATTGAACAATGCCCTTCCACTCCTCTCTGACAGTTACCGGCTGGCACCCAAATACCGCTTTCCAGTTCAGTTTGAAGACGTGTATTCAGTATCGAAGTTCTTCCTGCAGAGCAAGGTGCTGTCCCAGTACGGTGTGGACCCAACGCGGGTCTGCGTTGCAGGAGACAGCGCCGGCGGCAACCTGGCAGCAGCTGTGGCACAGAAGGTACATGGATTGCTTTCCAACACAATGTTATTTTCTGTGATTTCATGAAGGTTTAGAAAAGGCTGCAAAGAGAACAATGCACCTCTGTCTGTGTGGTCGGTGCGAGCAGGCTGTCGTGCAGGAGGTCCTAATGCTCCAATTAAGCAAGTTTGCTTCAGCCATTTAATGGCATCAGAACATCCTGAAGCAAATTTTTACTGTTTTAGGGATGGTGTTTGAAAAGGGAATTTTAGCAATTTGACTCTCATAGTTCTCAATGACAGCAAAATAAAAGCAACAAGTGCCCTTTGATCGCTCTTGAAGTGCCTCCTGTGCTTATTAAGGGTTATTTAATTAAGTCAGTATGAAGTTGTTATCTCTGGGAAGCTAGTCAGGTTGTGCTTGGCTGGGAGGATCCCTGAGGAGTGTGAGGGAGAAGTATGAGAAGGAGCAGTTAATTCTTTACTTTTAAGGTCTTCCGTTGGTGTGAGAGAACCAACGCTTTTGCGCTGACTTTGTACTTATTTCCTTTATCTGCAGCTGCTGGAGGACTCTGAAGTCACAATCAAGCTGAAGGCCCAAGCTTTGATTTATCCCGCTCTTCAAACTCTTGATCTCAATTTGCCATCTTACCGCCAAAATGCAAACATGCCGGTTCTGTCCAAGTCACTCATGGTCAGGTTCTGGAGTGAGTACTTTACTTCCGATCCATCTCTCAGGGAAGCGATGACCTCCAACCGCCACGTCCCGGCCCAATGGGGCCACTTGTTCCAGTTTGTGAACTGGAGCACCTTGCTGCCCGACAGGCTGAAGAAGGACCACGTTTACACCGGCCCAGTGTTTGGGAGCCCTGCGCTGGCAGAGAAGTACCCGGGGTTCCTGGACCTGCGGGCGGCCCCACTGCTGGCAGCGGAGGCACAGCTGCGCAGGCTGCCCCCCACCTACATCCTCACCTGTGAGCACGACGTGCTGCGGGATGATGGAGTCATGTATGCCACGCGCCTCAGGGCGGCGGGCGTTCCTGTCTCACATGAGCACGCTGAGGACGGCTTCCACGGGGCAATGATATTTGTCACCAGCCCGGGTGACATGGCCGTGGGGCACAGGCTGATGAGCAAGTACTTGCAGTGGCTGGAGGGGCATCTGTAGCTGGAGATGGGTGCTGCAGCACACCTAGCTCATCGCTGGGTGCAGCTGAGCTGTGTGCAGGAGAATGGGGTCTGTGTGCTTTGGGTGTGACTGCCGTGTTCTGTGCTGCCCTTGAGGTGTCTGCATCGCAGCATTTCTTGTCATCTCCATCAGGAAAACCAGCTTGATCCAACGCGTGCTTTTCTGGTGCTGCCTTCTGAGCTTAGGACCCAGGCACTGCCTGGGGACCCATCTCCTGGCCAAGCCCCATCAGGCTGTGCCTGATCCCCACCGCGCAGCTGCCTGGGCTTGGTGGGCAGTGCTCCCACTGCAGCCAGCCTGGCAGAGCATAGGACAGTGTGTGCCATCACCGTTTCACGCAGATGCTGCCTGGTGTCTGCTCGCTCCCTACCCCTTGTGCCAGCTGCACTGCAGGCAGCAGAGGAGCAGTGGGCCGACCCAGAGTGAGTGGCAGCAGTGCCACTGCATCCCTGCTGCCAGCCCTGCGGCACGGCTCAAGGTAAGCACTGTAAGGCCAAAGGGGATGGCTGCGAGACGGTGCAAATACTGAAAATGTGCACCCGTCTTACTCGGTAATTGCTTTCATTAGGCTCTGTAATAGAAGGAAGTAGTGTAACTGAGCAGCACTGGGTGCCCATCAGATAAGGGGAGGCTGCAAAATGCTGCTCTTAGCACAACGCTGCTCTGCAATTATGTTCTGCTCACTAAACTAGTGTCATGTTCTTGTTATCCCTATAACTGTTACGCAGTTTTTAAGAATAAAACTAACTTGGCAACATTATAGGTTTGAAGAAGGAGTTCAGCACTGTTTTGAATGAAGATCCTACATAGATGTGCTCTCTATATTAAATGCGAGCCCCTAAATTTGAGTGGTGAGCACATACGTTGGTTGGCTGTTGGTCTGAAGGTGGTTGCAAAACACCGCCAGCGAACTTGCAGCATCCTGTTTCTTCTGCACAAAAGCTACTGCACGAATGCTGGTTTTTCCACATGTGTATGCAGGCATTTAGATGGAATTATGTCATGATTGCTGTATTTTTATCTTATGTTGAATACAAAAAACTTTTCTGATTCTAATGCGAAGTTATTCTTTTCCAATAAACAGAATATGTGGATGACAGAAAGTACCAGTGAACTTCATTATGTGCAGTAACTGCCACAGGCAACCAGGACTAAATTCAGGGTCACGAGAAATCATAGAATCATAGAACCACCAAGGTTGGAAAAGACCTACAAGATCATCCAGTCCAACCGTTCACCTAGCGCCAATAGCTCCCACTGAACCATGTCTCTCAACACAACATCCAGTCGTTCCTTGTGTGCTGTGAAGGGATGAGTCCATGCAGTACTCCTGGATGCATTAAAATGGGACAAATGTTTGAAAACACTGAGCTTGTACTGTGAATATTTTAATTGCTTAACAATTTAAAAATGCCTTTTTCTTTGAGATGTTTGTGCCTTCCTGTGCTTCCTCCACGCTCACTGAACTGAGGAATGAAGCCAGGCAAAATGAACGGCGGTTCTTGAGGCGCTTCGTACCTACCGAGCCAGCAGCGCTGGGAGCTGGCAGTGAGCATCCCAGCCCAGCCCTGCTGATGGCGGAAGGCAGCGGCTCTCGCCTCGCTCCTGCAGCTGGTGCTGCTCAGTGGGAGGAGTGCTCGGCTCCCCAGGGAAATGGCTTTTGCACGTAGGTCCAACCTTTCTGCATGGGGAAGTGGGAAAGAAGGGTTCTGCAGTTCTGGGCGTGGAGGAAAGCTGTGTTGGACTTTTTGAAGTGTGCATTGTTAATATCTGTTCCTGCAGGGAACGAAGTTTAATTGAATGGCTGAAACAATTTCACGACTTCCCTCTTTTATGCACCCTGGATGTAACTGGTGCAATTCCAAATAACAGACGGCGAAGTACTCAGGCGGCTGTTGTACAGGATGTGCATTATCGAAACCCGTTATGCAAACAGCATTCCATATGCAGTCATAACTCTGTGGGCTTGTTCATGTGCTCCTCTCATAAAAGCAGAATTGCACATAGGGAAGTGTGGGAGTGGAAGGGTTTGGGTTTTATCTGCACCTCTGTCCAGCTCAGCCTGGGGACCGGGGCAGTGAAGGAATGAGTCACATTTATCCTGGGACACAGGTAAACCTGGTGCTGAAAAAGGAAAGGTAAACATGTGTTGTTTCATCCTTCTTTGCAGCAAAGGTAGGAGCAGGTGGGGCTGCTGTGCCTTACAGCACCAGGTGCTCTGTGGGTGTGCTGCTGTGTGTGCTGCGCCCAGCTGCTCTCTGGCATCCCTCTGCTCTCCCATAAGAGCCCCCTGGCCACTGATCATTCTCCCGGTAGTTGTTACCGAGGGCCTCTGCCCTGCTCCAGGCTGCTCACTGGGGTGCATCTGGGTGGGTGGGGGCTCTGCTCACAGCCAAACCCGGTGACTGAGCCAAATGCAAATGCGTCCACAATGATCCATCCAATATGCATGACTCATTTGATAGGCCTCAGTATAATATACGCCAAGTAAAGGGTCCTTAATGACAACAAATGTGCCTGACTTTCTTCTTCAAAGCCTACAGGATGCTAAACTACCCCAGGATTTTAAAAGCACAGTCCTGACTGATGGCTGAGCCTGCCTCATCTCCAGCCAAAAGCACATCAGGCTTTGAAGACTTGCTTTGAATTGATGGGGAGCGGTATGATGAAGCTTTTGGAAGCAATGCTCCAGCAGCTTGCCTGTAGGACAGAACACACCTGCGTGCATCTGCACACATCTGCCCGCACAGCGCAGTGCTGCGGCCACTGCGGCGGGTTGCTGTTTGAATAGCTGGTGGTGGCACTGGGTTACTTCTCTGTGACAAGGCTTGTACTGAGGCCATCCACTGGGTGACCTGCTGGCCTGAAAAACACAAGTCTGACTGCCGTTGTGTCTCAGCCTGCTCGGTTCAATGCATTTCTGCCAAGCACAGGGTTTTTTGAAATTAAATCTCCTGCTTTCCAGTGGAGAAAAGGAAAAGCTTACCAGTTACCCAGGTGCCTGGTGGTACGAGCCTTATGGCAGTGCTGTGTCACTGAATTTTCCTCATTGTCCATGTTGGAAACTCTATTAGAGAAATGTGGGTCTGTTTGGGTGCAATGGAGGTGTGTCCCTGCACACCTGGTACTCTGCCCCTGTGGTGCTGTTTCCAGACTCTCGAGATGCTGGTGATGTTTTCCTTGGATGCTTTCTTGGTTGCTTCATGCATTTTTTTTTTTTTTTTTAACAGAATAAGAATATCCCACAGCTTGCAGCAGAGCACGGAATGAAGAGGCCGGTGGCTGGGTTTCGTAAGGCCTAGTATGATGGAAAAGAGCATCAGTTTCTAAATAAATGAGCCATCCAAGACTTAGTCACTGTGGGTGCCCCCTCCCTGGAGGCATTCAAGACCAGGCTGGGCAGGGCTGTGAGCAACCTGCTCTACTGGGAGGTGTCCCTGAACTGGATGATCTCTAAGATCCCTTTCAATACAAACCATTCCATAACCTCACACAGAGATGGTGGATGTGTGTAGTACTTTGAGGAGAAAAGAGCACTTCTGGCCTATCATTTCCCAATGTGTTTAGAGACTGCAGCTCTCTTCATCTGGTGGCCCAACACAGGGGCAGGCATCCAGCAGTGCCTTCAGGGGCTGCAATGGCACAGTGGCCAAGGCATTCTATGGGTTCCCAAAGGTGTTCATTTTTTCTGATTTTTTTTTTTTTTTTTTATAGAGGTTGTCCTCAGTGTTCTGAAGAGCTCTAAACCTCTTGTGGCCAGTGTATCAGCAGAATTGGAAACAGATCCAGAAGATAGTATGGTTAGGTTGCAGTTGGACTTGATGATCTTTAAGGCTTTTCTAACCTGAGCAATTCTATGATTCTAAGGGAAAAGCTCTGTCAAGGAAGCGTGTTGCTCCCCACTCCCCCCTTCCCTCTGAGCTGTCAGTGTTCTGTGCATATTTGTGTTTACTGTAGGATGACAAAGCAATGGCCTTCTGCTATCATCAGAATGTACAAGATCCGCTCCAGCAAGCAGCTGGGTGGGCACATCTGCCTGCTGGGTTACCCACTGCAGGGGTCTCACATTGCCTGCTCCCTTAAGGTCAGCTTCTGTGGTAACACCTCCACTCGCTCCGCAGCACCTCATCTGCTGCAGGCTGCTTCCATTGGCCATGAGTGATGACTGGTGAGTCATCACCGATGGGTTGACCATCATGTGATAGGTTTCTTTGCTGCCCCTTCCATTCCGTTTTGAATTTTTTATGGCTCATATCATGATAGTGATGCAAAGAGGAAGATGTTGCTCCGGTGTTGGCAGCTGTCTCCCGACAGCCAGAGCTGGCACTCCGGGTATGGGAGTGGACGCGGAGCGTTGCTGCTGGCTGTATGAGCAGGTGTGTGGCGCTGCTGCCTGTGGCAGAGCCCCTGAACTCCCCCACTAGCTGGTTCAGCAGATAAACAGGCCTGGAAGAGGAATTCTGGGTGAAATGGAACCGCAATGCACTCTGTAGCTGTCTCCATCCATCACACCCTATCACTTGGTGGTGGTGCTGGCTGCACAGTGGCACTGTGAGTTGGGCAGGCGCCGCTCATGCTGGAGCTGTTCTGGCTGGGTAATAGTGCTGTACCCAGGGCAGCCCACAGCACGTGGGGGAACTTCTCCTCTGCCTCTTGCTGGTCCTGCACAAAGTTGGGGCGCCTTCCTGGCGCTGTGCAGCCACACAGATTGCGCTTCTACGTGACTCACCAACGTCTGCATCACATGCAAACGAGGATAAAGAGTCTGCCGTGTGCCGAGCTCTGGCAATTGGAGGGGTTCCACTGAGGGATGGTTGGTGTGAACTCATCGAGGGAGCAGCCCAAGCATGGTAAGCTGCACACTGTGCCCCTGCATGCAGAGCTGCATGCTGTGCCCCTTCCTGCTCCGCGGGGAACTCCTGCATGGCCTCACCCATTGCAAGCCAGCAGTCCCTCTGCTTCTGCTGCTTGTATCAACGTGTCTGCCAAAGCAGAAGCTTGCTAGTTGTTATTTTTACTTGAAGTGCTGATGGCAGTGTGGTCACTTCTGCAGCTGCTCTGCAGGACCCCAGCAGCCAGGGCCTGGGTGTGCCTGGTGCTGCTCCAGCCCTACTGGCTCCAGGTCCTGAGGGCTCTGAGGTGCTCTGGGGCACACTGGGAGGAGCGGGTACCGCTGTGTGTGGCTGTGGGGAGCTACGTGTGCTGTGCCTGTTCTGTCTTGTGAGCTGCCTGCAGAGCACAGCATGGCACTTTGCTCCAAAGTCCCCATTCTCAGGGTAACGTGCTTCAGGCACCAGAGCAGCTCTGAGAAGTTGTCTCTGCAAATCGTGTACTTATCCAGTCTGACCCAGATTTTGTGGCAGTCACATTGATGTCCTTTCAGAGCTGAGCCTTAACTTGATATCAGTTGGAACCCACATTCTACTTTCCTAAGACTGAGTGTTCCCCTGTGCTCTGACCAGGTTGCTCTTGCTGCCCCCGGGGGACGCTCAGCAGCAGCTGGGTGTTTCCCTGATGAAGAGGGCTGAGCACCTGTGCCTCTGCTTGATTTTTTTTCTTTTTGAAATGAAGCATTTACTTAACCAAACCCCCAGGACAAAAGCAAGGTTTCTCCCCAGGCAGCCTCCTGTGAGGTGCAGCTCCCCAGGAGTGCTCGCTCCTCACCACCTTGCTGCAGTGCCCAGGGGCAGCCCTCTGCTCCCGTAGGGATGCTCAGCACTCCTACCCCAGAATGTGCAGGAGTGGGGGGATGTGCTCCACCTGCACCACTTCTGTGCCATCCTGGTGCTGGGGTGCAAGCAGAAACGTGGACGTGCCACGAATGGCTCCGTCCATTTAACCCATGCAGTCTGGTAAGTTCTTAAAGAGTTCTGAGAAATGCTGTCAGTGCAGCCGTGCTGCTGAGCTCATCCTTCTGGAAAGGGGGCTGATGCTGTGTGCGAGGGCAGCGCGGGCGGAAGTTGTGTAAGGGAGCCGAGGGCTGTGAGCGGCCGCTGCCTGCGGGGTGTCACTGCCCGGCTGCGCTGCGGGGCACTCCTGGCTGCGAGCTCTCCTGGGTGTTTGCTCCCCACTGACTCTGCCAGCAGCTGAGAGCAGAAACCTTGTGCAAGCAAGACGTGATCTTCACGCACCTACTTGCTGCCTGGGCTGTAGGGAAGCAGCATGCCACGTTGGCCTGTTGCAGCAACAATACAACAACGGCAATGTGATGGATTGTGCTGATTTTTGCTTTGTCATTCTGCCTTTGCAGGCTGTGAACGGGACAGACGGCTGCCAGCAGGTGGGAAGAGCTCTGGAGAAAGGTTACCTCTCCACCATGTATAGCTTGGAGTTTGCTTTGGGTGCCATTGGGAACAGCGTTGTTGTGCTCGGTTATATCTTCTGCCTGAAGGAGTGGAAAAGCGGCAATATTTACCTGTTCAACTTGTCGCTGTCAGATTTGCTGTTCCTGTGCACTTTACCAGTCCTGGTGAGCAGCTACTCCCAAGGCCGATGGATAAGTTCGAGCATCCTGTGCCACAGCAACAGGTTCCTGCTGCACGTCAACCTGTACACCAGCATCCTCTTCCTTACCGTCATCAGCATCGACCGGTACATGCTCATGAGATACCCTTTCAGAGAACATGCTCTGCAGAAGAGGAAGACAGCCTTCATTGTATGCATTGCTGTCTGGATCCTGGTGATACTGGAGCTGCTGCCGCTGACGTTCTTCCTGGAGACAGTGTCACCAGCTAATAACTTCACGTGCCTCGACTACGCGAGTTCTGGGGACCCAGAGAAAAGCCTCATCTACAGTCTGCTCCTGACGCTCTTTGGGTTCCTCATCCCTCTCGCTGTCATGTGCTTCTTCTATGTGAAGATGCTGCTTTTTCTGAAGACCTGGAAGGAGCAGAGCAGCTCTGTCCTGGCTCTCGAGAGGCCGCTCACCCTGGTGGTGCTGGCTGTCACCACCTTCTCGCTGCTCTTCACCCCATACCATGTGATGCGCAATGTCCGCCTTGCCTCCCGCATCCCAGCCCTCAACATGTCTGTGTGTACCCACAGCGCCATCAACACTGCCTACATCATCACCCGGCCCATCGCCTTCCTCAACAGTGCCATTAACCCCGTGTTCTACTTCCTAATGGGGGACCACTTCCGAGAGATGCTGTTGGCAAAAGTAGTGCAGGTCTTGGGCAGGCTGAAAAGCACCGGCAAATGAACTTCTGGGGAGAGCTCTGGCACTGGAACTGGGGGAAAGCTGTGTGGGAGAGCATCAGCAGCACGCACTGCTTTATTCCTCAGGTAGCTTTGTTCAGGTGACAGAACACACAGGAGCGGAGGGCGTCCCTCTGAAAGTGCCTGTTGCCGATTCTTCTCCAGCAGGACAGAGGTAGGGTCAGCTGGCGGCAGGCAGCCCGACACTGCACTCAGCATGGGGTATGCTGTGCTCTGTTGAGATTGCAAATAAAATATTGTTGTGACATTTCTCAGCAGGAAAATTTGTTGTCGTACATCTTCTGTGATCAGTGATCTGCTGGTTGTGCCGGACCAGACCCAAGCCCGGGGAGATGTGTTGAAGCTGGGTGCTGCCCAGGCTCCGTGCGGAGCCGCCTTTGCATACGTGACTTCCTTGCCTGCTCTGCAGCTCCCGGGGGTTTACATTTTGGCATGAATAGCTACGCCCATTTACATCTCCTGTCTGTTTGGGCTGGCACCAAGGATGTGCACCAAAGGAGGTATGCAAAGAGGTGGAAGGACTCAGCTGGCAGCAAGGTTGGGCGGGGGTGGTTGTTTCCCCCTGTGACCGAGGCCAGGAGAAGGGAGCAGGCCTGGGCAGTGGTCCAGGCAGGCCTTGCACGAGCTGCACTGTGTGCAGGCAGCTTTCTTTGTGCTGCCAGACCTGGCTGCAGAACACCAGGTAGGCTCCCAGTGATGCATGGAGGAAATTCTCAAGCGAGAACAAAAGAAAAGTGTTTCCTTATTCCTGCCTCTTCTTGCTGAATCTAGCTTTAAGATACAAGTAGAGTTTTGCTTAACTTCAGGTGATTATTTCTGAGAGAAGAACATGCAGTTATGGGCCTCCTGGCCCTTGTGCTCACAGCACTGGAAGAGAAGAGTGCTAGCAAGAAGGAGCGGGCTCTGCCTGATCGACCCCTGCAAACCACCACAGAGGGGAGGCATAAGGCAGCAGTTCAGCTCTGCAGCTCCTGCAGAGCCACAGCGATGGGGCGAGGTGCTGGCCAGGAGCATGGAGGCCGTGGTAGGCTCAGAACTGAAGACCATGGAGAGGAACTGATGCTGTGATGATGATGCTGCAGGATGGGCAGCCCTGTGCCTCCTGGTGTGGGGAGCAGCTCGGGGAAAGCAAAGCACCAAATCCTGACTCCCTGCACCAGCCTAGAGCCAGGTGGTCCCTTTGGCAGCACTGTGGCACTGCTGCTCTGATGGGACTTTAGTTTCTGAGTGTTTGAGTATTTAAATTCTGTTCCACTGCTCCTCTCTTTCCAGAGCTGTGCCCGCTTGCAGCTGTTGCCCTGCTTGCCCTAAGCTGCTGTCCCAGCAGTGAGAGCCGTGCTGCCTGGTCACAGTGCCTCGTACAGCGAGTGGCACAGCAGGGCGGGACATAGGGGGCACTCTCGAGGCCTTGGGCCCAGTCCAGGTCTTTGCATTTTATTTTGTTCCTTTGGGTGGGGACAGAACTCGGCCACAGGAGCACAGCAGCTCCACAGTGAGTCAGGCTGAAAGCAGTCCAAGCACGTCTCAATGGCGGTCAGCAGCCTAAAAATAAATGTTCTTTGCAGCGAGCAGTGTGGGTGCCAGCAAGGAGCGCAGCGCAGTGCTCAGTGCTGGGATGGGAGCGGCGCTCTGCTCTGTGCCCGTCTGTCAGGCGCGGCAGAGCCGGGCAGTGCATGTGGGAGGCGTTGGGTGAGGGACCCCAACTTTGTGCACAGCTCCCAAGGCACCAGCAGGGCTGCTCCTGAGGACTGTGCAGGTGCACACTGATCGTTCACAGACAGCCCAGCTCCTCGGCATCTCCCATGCTGGGAGGAGATGTGCAGGGGTAGGTGGCCGAGCAGTGGTGGGGACATTGGAGCTGCATGGAGATGTGCTCCTGTAGGGACATCTCCCTGTCCTAACTGGTACAATCTGAAAAAAAACCCAAACCCAACAAAAAGTCGGTTTTGTTGTGGCAGCCAAATGCATTCCCTTTGTGTACCTGGGCACAGGCTTTGGAAAGGAAATCTGTGGGCTCTTGCCTCACGTCCTATAACACACAGAACGAAATGGGGCTGTGCTCCTGCTGGCAGCTTTCTGCTGCTCAGTCACTGATATTGGAGGTGGGGATGTTCCCTCACCTGACCGCTGCTGCTCTCCGTTTGGTTCCTGCTTTGTAGCACTGGTTCACCTGAGCGCTGTTCCCGTGGCCCAAGAGGAGCTTTGCTCCTTGCAAGCCTGTACATCAGCCCAGCGCTCTTCGTGTTTTATCACCTCCGTGGTACCCTGAGGCCCAGAGGCAGCATGTGAAGCATGCCATAAAGCACATATGGGCTTACACACTTAATGCACCTGTTCAGGGCTGTGCCCATCCATGGGTGCTTCCGAGGGGTGGCCATGGGCTGTGGGCACAGCACTGCCTGGTTCTGCTCATGGGAGTGGAGCCGGATTTCTATCTCTGCTTTTGTTTCAAGTCACCTTCAGTGTATCCTTTTGGGAAGGAAAGAATGCGTTGGTTGAATACTCCTCGAAGAGCTGAAGCTTTTTCCCCTGTGCAGAACAAGGTGCTGAATGCTGCTGCTTCTTCCTCTGACGTTTAACACAGTGTTTAGCAAAGGTAAGATTTTAGAGGCTTCTTCCTTGTGAAAGGTGTCAGAAGAGCTGACCCTGCCCCCCGATGGAACCAGCGCTCCAACCCCTGCAGCCCCACCAGCAGCCACTGCCCCGCTCCTACTGGGACAGCACGGGCTGTGGTGGGAGGTACTGGGAGGTCCAGCAGTGCCATACCGGTGTGTGGTCAGTGCGAGGGAATGCATCCGTGTGTGAGGAAATCTGAGCTCAGAAGGATTTCAGCTGTAAATGCAAACGTGTGATCGCAACACACAAATCAGTAGCTAAGCACCGAGCCATCAACGCAGTGCTTCTTTTGTGATGGTCTGAAGTTGGTTGGTTATTGTTTGTTATTAACCAACCCACTGTTGGTTATTGACTGTTTTTCCTTTCTCAGTGATGTCACATGGATCTGTCCATAGGATGCTGGTTTTGCTTATTGCAGCACATGGCAGTGTGTACCTCACCATGCTCGCTCTGTGACGTTATCACACAGGGATGGCCATGAGGAGCTCCTTAGCAGGCGGTGAGGCCGAATGCCACACCGTGCTGAGCGGGCACGTGGGCTCACGGAAAGGTGTTGAGAAATGGTGAGGAACTGCCCCGGAGATCTGGCAGCCATGGGGTCACGGCTCTGTGGGAGGATGCTGTGATGGATGCAGGCAGAGGGGAACGGGGCCTTGGTTTCCATGAGTTGATTTTCACACTGAGCAATCTCTTTAAAAAAGAATCTGCCCTATGAAGCACGACGGTACCCGGAGCACTCAGTATGGGCGACGCTCAGCTCGGCCCTGTGCGGCTCAGCTCCGTGGGCAGAGGCCCAATGGGACGCAGCCCCGGAGCCACAGCTCTGCTTGCTGGCAGCAGTGCCACCGTGCAGAGTCTGCAGGTGCTGCGGGGACGCGCGGTCTGCGCGCGGCTGTGGTCAGTTCGCTGTGCTTGCAGTCCCACCCCGAGATGTGTCGGATGGTTTGGCTGCTGCTGAGGTCAGAAGTGGGAACTTTTTCGAGACCTCTGATGAGCTGAGTTTGGGAATGGTGAAGCTTAAACCCAACACTGAATAACAGCGTGGGGTCAGAGTGTGCCCGGGGCCTCTCGGTGCAGAGCTGTGCAGGTGTGTGGCACCCCTCTGTGGTGCATAAAGGGCTTTGGTGGAAATGTCTGGGCTGCGCTGAGCTGTGCAGAGGGAATGAATGCTGTGTGTGTGTCCGGTCTCCCGTCCTGTCCAGGTGCAGCCCCAGTGGTCCCGGTGTGAGCAGGTGCTCTGTGTGCCTCTGCTTTGCTTCATCATTTCCCAGCGTGGGCACGTGGCCTTCTCAGGAGCCAGAAATGGAGGACTGGAGGACTGTCATGGACAGCATCTCCTCTGTGTTCCTCTGGATGGAGGGTGATGGTCACCCTGGGCGTAGTGCTGTCACAGCATGCTGGGGGAAGAGACAACAGCAGAGCTGCCTTTGGTGCCAAAATAAACAGAGGGGAATGCGTGTTTGGTTATAATTACCCTGCTCTCGTAGCAGTTCCGCTGCTCTCCGTGAAGTGTGGGGTCCCGAGCAGGTCTGTGTTGCTGACTCACCAAAGCACCCTCAGGCTCAGTCTGTGCAGCCAGGAGCAGCCTGGTGTGCACTTCCTTTTGGAATGCTCAGAGAAATCTTTCTTTGGTTGAGCTGGGATCCCTTAAACCCTGCACGTCATTGTAATGATTCAAGGTCACACAATACACTGTTGTAAGGGAAAACAATCTTTTTCTGAGCAGTACTTCATAGCATGCTATGGTTGTGCTTGATTCCTTGTGCTGGACTCACATCTCACTCGCGTTTTAAGGCAGGTTTCTGGTTTCAGCAGCTATCTGTGCATCTGCTTTGATGGCCCTGCTGTCTGAGTGTGCGCCTTGTCTTTCTGTCATTGGATCCTTCATATCTTTTATCTCCTCCTGGGACAGAAGTGTACATGTGCTCTGCTGGTAGCTCCTGCAGCATGTTCTGCAGGTGCTTCTGACCTACAGGGAGTGGAGTTAGCTCAGACAAAACCAAGCAGTGTGAGACAGTGAAGGACACGCGTTGTTGTGCAGCACAGCACCATTCCGTCATCCCACAGCCCTCCCACTGCCATCACCTCCGCTGTGCACCACTCTCCTGCTCCTCAGCACCCTTCTCACTGACCCCAGAGATGTCCTCCCCAGTGTGCTTTCAGTTGCAGTGAAAGCCGTTGATCCTCACCTTCCTTTTTTTGCTTCTCCTTTCTCTCTTCTTCTTTCCCCACTGCCTCCCCAGCACTGTGCCCCATGAGCCCCTGCCTGGTGGGGCCCTGGGCTCTGCCTGGCCCCTGCCTGGCCCCAGTGCAGTGTGCTCCCTTTGCTATGAAAATAGAGCAAACAAAAAAAACCCAAAACAACCAGGAATAACTCACCCAAAGTCAGGTTCCTGTAACGCTCTTCTGTGCTCAGCACTTACAGAAGCTACTACTACTTCTAGCACTGCTATAAGGAGCAAAACTTTAAATATGGAAGTTCCAGCTTACGTTTAAGGAGTCAGATAATCATTAACCCGGGGCCGTGGAGTCATCACCCCATGCCTCATTATTTCCTGAGCTTGTGAGTGTGAGCTTTGCTGGGTGAGTTCTGCTCCTTATACACAGGGTGGGAATGTGCTGCCTGCTGCAGCCTGTACAGAGGTGTTTTTAGCAGCACCCCTCTCAGCAGCACCAGTACAGGGATACGGGACCAGTGGAACTCAGGCATGCTTCTGGGGGTGCTGGGCTGCCCTCCAACCCCTGAGAGAAAGAGTGCAGAAGTGAAAACCATCCACTGGCCACATTTTTCCTTTCCCTGTAAAAAATGGTGTCGCTGGTCAAATGCACATATAAGGCAAATGCCTTTCACGGGCCTCACCCTGCACTGTTCTTCCCTTATGTGTTTCCCCTTAAAAGCACCAAACCCAGAGCACCAAGTAACATCCACTTCTGTTGGCATGTTTATGGCTGTGCTCTGACACCAGAGCTCCCCAAACTGTAGCGTTTTGATATAGCATGGATTGCAATTTGCTTTTTAAACAAGTGCAGACAGAAAAGGAGCACAGTGCCCTGCACGAGGCTGCGCTCAACCACACCGTGCTCCTGGCTGGCTCAGTGCAGCTGTGCTCCTGTCCCCCTGTGCTGCTCTGGGAACCCCACAGCCCTGCTGAGCGCAGGCAGAGGCAACCAGGCCGGCTGTTTGCTGCCAGGTTTGATCAATGCAGCTCCAGTGGCACTCAGAGACTTTGGAGGGCCATGGGAGCCCGTGGTGTGCACGAGGAGCTCTGTTCTGTGCATGCACACAGTGTGTGTGTGCACGTGCTGCTGTTTGTGCAGGTGCTGTGTGCAGCCCTGGCTGCTCTGCCTGCAGCTATTCTGAGTTTGTCCAGCAGAGATCCATCACAATCACCAAAACGCTCCCGTTCCAGCCAGGCCGGAGCAGAAGGCCATAAAAGGAGAGGAATATCATTTCCTCGTTGGCTCCCAGTGCCGAAATGCTAAAACAGGAGCAAACCAACGTTTGTTTTCACCAGAGCTGACAGGAGGGTGTGAAACAAACCGCCGGCACAGAGCGGTGTGCAGGGCAGCGTGCAGCATGCAGCCGGACGAGCTGTAAGAAAGGAGAAAGCAGGACTCTGCCTGTCTGCCTGAGGTATTGTGGGGCACCATTTCCTGTATGTTACTTTCGTTATAAGTGATGATTTCAATACAGCTGGCTGCTGTGACTCCATGCCCACATCTGCGTGCTGTTGGACCCTTGCAGGGCTGCTCCTCTCCCCATGGCAGGACAGGCACCGTGCCCCACCTCGCGCTGCCGCCGGCCGTGTCAGCACAGCAGCACAGCTGTGTGCCATCACTGTGAGCCCTCCCACAGCCGTTCTGCTGCTGGTGGTGCTGCACTGACCCGGAGATTTCAACAGATATCTGTATTTCAGCCGCAAAGCCAGACAGTATCACTCTGACGAGCTCCTGTTAATCAGCTGCTGTGTCTGCAGCAGGTCTGGGGAAGAAGGATGGTTGTGCTCTGGCTTGTCAGCTGGGATCCCTTAAACCCTCCTGTTCCTGAAAATGCCGCGTCCTTTGAGGAGGAGCAGTTGCCATGTACTTCCACTTGCGCAACTTGACAGTTTTGCAACAAAATACTTTTAAAATGTGATCCTTTGGATCACAGCTGTATCCGATGCTCTTGGGAAGCAAATACTCTGATTGAGTGCCAAAATGCCAGAGCTTGCAAACAGGCCGGCTCTCACAGCTTCTGCGCAGCAGCTCAAGCTTTGCGTTGAGCATCAAACAACTGCTCAGCAATTGGCTGCAGCATCTGCCCGGGCAGCACCTGGTGGCTGGCAGAGGGGATGCACTGTTTGCTCGGAGCTCTGGGCCCAGAACCGTGCCCACCAATTACCTGCCCATAGCCCACCTATCTCCCACCCAACACCCACCACCAATTTTGGGGCGATTTACCCCCATATAGGAGCTGCTGCCAGGGTTCTGCTGGAACCTCCAGCCTCCATCGTTCCAAATACACGCTCTGGACTGTTACACTTGAAGTGTAGCACTCCAGACAAGTAAGAACTGGAATCTGTTGCACCATTATCATATTGTGGCAAAAAGAGGAATTTTTCTGGAAGAAAAAATAAACGAGGTAAAGTAGCTGGCTGCAGGGGATCGGGAGAGCAAGAGATGCTCTTGTACACACGGCCCATTGCTGCTGCTGCCTTGTGCAGCAAGGAGGAGTGACCAGGTAGTGAGCTGCATATCCACTGGGTAAAACATATCACCTGGGCCTCCTAGCAGCTCTCTGTTAATGCAAGCTATGTGTGGGACAGAGGTACCTGGAGAGAGCAATGTAGGTCCAGCAGCAGGTCGGGTGTTAACTGGGATGCAGTGGGGTGGGGGTGGGCACCACCAGGAGCTGCTGGCACTGCAAGCACTGCAGCACTGCACGCTGCCTGGGAGCCTCATCTGAAAGGCAGATGGGAGAGATGAGAAATGAGCCCAGGAGTTCATGCTCAGTTTGGTGCGTGAAGATGTGTATTTCAGCTATACAGCTCCTAATGGAAAACTGAAAACTTTCCTGAGCAATTAAAGAAGTGATGAGGGAGATTGCTGCTGCCCCAATTTATTATTATAAACTACACTGGTACTTTTTAAAAACAGACAAGGGGTCCTGCTGCCAGTTCCCATATCAGGAAAGAGAACGGTGTTCCCCAGTCTGGATCTGTTAGACAAGATGTATGGCAGGAAGGCAGAGCTGTTATCTGCAAGCACTGCGATAGAATGGACAGAGAGGAGACTTATCTCCCAGCTGGGGGAACACAGATTGTCCACGTTTCCCACATTTCCTCCAATTCAGATAGCTGCTTCCACATGAATCAGTGTCCTTACTCCTTTCAAACAAAATGCTCCTGGCCCCTGCTGGAATCACCGCTTTTCTGCACAGAGCTGAAGACCTCAGCAAAGCTACGGAAAATTATGGAAATAGGAAATGTCAACTCTAATAAGAAAGCATTATGGCTACTGATGGATTGAGAACGCAAAACCTTCCACACGGAAAGAGAAAATAGTGCAGGAAAATACCCTTTTCCCCCAGTTTACAGGAGCATGTACACAGATGAGATCACTTGTGTTGATGTTATTACTGACTCCAAACTGAAGTGACGTAGGGTTGTTTGCACACCAGGAGCAATTGAACGCCCTGCTTTTGCCATCAGTCACCACTACAGCTGTTCCATGGGCACCTGCTGGAGGTCTACTTCCACACAGTCAGGGCCTTGACCCAAAGCCTGCTGCTATCTTGGTGAATTCTCTGTATTCAACAGGAAAACTGCAGCTTGCCCATGGCAGCTCTGGGTCCCTCAGCTCTGCTCCACTCTGCAAAGTGATGTCGTCATGTGCTCCTCTAGTCCTGAGGCGCCTCAAATGGCTGCTGTGCCCTCTCAGCTGCTCCTCAGAGCTTCTTCAAATGAACCACAAGTTGAACATCTTGATGTGTTTGCATTTTCAGGCTGGAAAAACCAAGTCGCAGCCAACTGCCAGCGCATGGGGTGCAGAGGGCTGAGCATGCGGTGCTGAGCTTGCTGAGCAGTGTGCTGCTGTGCCGTGCATGGCTGTGCTGTGTGTGCACAGGCACCTGTCTGCCACACAGCTGTGCTCATGGCTGCAGGCACAGTCCTCGGCACACGAAGCTCAGAGAGAGATTCACAGCTCTCTCTAAAGAGGGTTATTAGTTGCTAATGGCATTTGTGCAGGAAAAAAAAATCATTTTGTTCAGTTCTTCAGCTTTTGCATGCTGTTTTGCTGTCTGGAATAATATTTCTGTGTTGTGGTGCAGCCATCTCTATCTCCACAGCAACAACTCACAAACAGAGGACTATGACTTCAGCTGAGGAACATGCAGCAAGCATTGATGAGCTGCCAAGCAACAAAGATTTGGTTTCAGGGTGGATGCAGAAGCCAGATAGTGACATTTTTCCTGGGTTTTTGTCTGCCCTCCTTCCGGTGAATTCCCTCTGAAGATAATTTGGGCTCCGAGAGAAGAAAGCCCCTCCCTGGGAACTTGTTATTTCAGTAATGGCTGAGTAAGGCTCGTGGAGGTCTTCAGGCTTCGGACAACCCTTTGGAAGCAATAATAACAGCAAGGAAAGAAGCAAGATGGAAAGCATGGCCCACGGCCATCAGTCTACCCGGGCAGTCTGCTGCTGGTGGCACTTCAGCTGGATGCAAAACCAGCACAAAAAAAAGCAAACCACGATCCAAGTACAAGGTGCCAGCAAGTTCATCTTTAATTAGCAGTTAATTAGTTGTTTCGCTCATTCATCAGAGCACGAATGTTTCCCAGCTGTGTATCTAAACAGCATTTCTCAGCCTTTCAGCATGGTCTCCCTGTGGTCCCTCCGTCACTGAACAGCCCTGCAGTTCCCACCGTGCCCCTGGCGGGTGAAGCCCTGCAGCCATGGGAGCTCTCAGTCAGGGCGATGCTGTGCAGGTGCCTCAGCTCCAGCCCTGTGCTGTGCTCCCTGCCCAGGACTGCAGGGCTCTCCCAGTCCTCCTACAAAGGAAAGCAATGCTTGCTCTGAAATGTCCTTAGGCAGCACACCTGCCCAGTGAAGGATGACTACTCCTAAATGGCTTTGCAGTCTTTTGAAAAACCGGTCATGAAATAATCGAGTCAAGCTTTTATGAAATAGATATTAATTTTATTCTATGGATGTCACAGCTCTGAAATACTCAAATACCGATGAATTCCCATATGAATGCTTTATTATATTGGAAGCTCCCAGTGCTTGCAGTGCAGTCCTGCAGCAGTGTGGTGTTGGCATAAGAACAAATGGGAGGAGAGTGTTAAGAGAATGTAAAATAAAGATAACTCCGAAGTAAACCCAAACAATAGCCAACCAATGACCTTATCCTTCCCACTCTGCAGTTCATGCAGAATTTATTATTGATCAGCAGCTGAATTTGGGGCACAAGATTTGGAACATTTGCCACATTCTGGATTTGCCTTTAACTCTGAGTCCCCACCTGAGAAGGGCTGCCTACATCTGGAGGGAGAGCAGCACTTCTTTCTGGAGAAGGTAACCATGTTTTTCCTGATAGCTGCATGGCAGGAGCCCTGCAGGCTGCACGCTGCCTGCCCAGGCTGCAGCTGCCCCCCATCAGCCAGGAGCACAGCCCTGGAGGGATGCAGGCTGGCACAGACAGCACAGCCTGCAGCTGCTCACCCTTCACTCACCAAAAGGGCCTCACACAGTGCAGTGGGAGCCGCACAACACTTCTTCCTCCCCATGAACTGCCTGGTGCCCAGCCCGGTGCTGGCAGACATCCCTCCTACAGTCCTCACCCCAGGCTGAGCACTGGGTGCTTCCAGTGGGCTCCACAGCCTCAGCCACAGCAGCCACACTGCTGGTGGTCACCTCTATGAGCGGCTCCAACACTGTGGTGGCTGTGGCAGGAGCACCAGCCACGTTCCCCTCCTGCAAGGCTGCAGCTGTGCACCGTGCAGCCCTTATCTCTGTCATGCAGGCCTGGTGCAGGAAGGGAGCGTGGGGCCGGGGCACCACCCGCAGCCCTCACCCCCAGGCCTGGCCTCATCACACCGGGTGCAGCACCCGATTAGCGGCTGGGCCCGGCGCTCGCCATTGGGGAGTTTGAAGCACGCGGCCGTGCCCAGCGGGTGGTGGCTCTGTCACCAAGGATGTGACTGCAATGCAAAGCACTTCCCCTAGCGTGGCTTTTTTTTTATTAGCTGTCAGTAATTTTGCTTCTGTAAGAAAATCTATATGCAAACCGCAGCCTGTTGCCGTGGTAACTGCTCTATGCTACCCGGAATAGCTAATTCCACATTCTCAGACCCATAGAGTTCAGAAGGCACTATCGCTGCATTTGCCCCCAAGGTCAGGAACAGCCTGCTGCTGCAGAGCAGCACGCAGTGAGCAGTGCGCAGTGAGCAGCGCGCAGTGAGCAGCCTGCAGTGAGCAGTGCGCAGTGAGCAGTGTGCAGTGAACAGCGCGCAGTGAGCAGCCTGCAGTGAGCAACCTGCAGTGAGCAGCCTGCAGTGAGCAACCTGCAGTGAGCAGCGCGCAGTGAGCAGCGCGCAGTGAGCAGCCTGCAGTGAGCAGCGCGCAGTGAGCAGCCTGCAGTGAGCAGCGCACAGTGAGCAGCGCGCAGTGAGCAGCGCGCAGTGAGCAGCCTGCAGTGAGCAGCCTGCAGTGAGCAGCATGCAGTGAGCAGCCTGCAGTGAGCAGCGCGCAGTGAGCAGCGCGCAGTGAGCAGCGCGCAGTGAGCAGCCTGCAGTGAGCAGCCTGCAGTGAGCAGCGCACAGTGAGCAGCGCGCAGTGAGCAGCGCGCAGTGAGCAGCCTGCAGTGAGCAGCCTGCAGTGAGCAGCATGCAGTGAGCAGCCTGCAGTGAGCAGCGCGCAGTGAGCAGCGCGCAGTGAGCAGCGCGCAGTGAGCAGCCTGCAGTGAGCAGCCTGCAGTGAGCAGCGCGCAGTGAGCAGCCTGCAGTGAGCAACCTGCAGTGAGCAGCGCGCAGTGAGCAACCTGCAGTGAGCAGCCTGCAGTGAGCAGCATGCAGTGAGCAGCGCGCAGTGAGCAGCACAGCACTGTGGGCCAGCAGTGGCACTGAAGCTGTGCGCAGGCGGAAGCCAGGCGGGCGTTCAGGCGGGCGGGAGCTGTGTGCTGTCCTGGCTGCGCCCTCACACGCTCACGGCAGAATGATGTGTGGTGCCCTGGGAGATTATGGTAAGCTGTTCAGAATGCTGCTTTATTATACTGCGTCTTATTGCATGTACTTTGTGAGATAAGTTGGGAAGATTTAAGGAACATGGCAAAGAAACTTGGAAATTTTGCTTGGTGAACTTTACGTAAAGCTCTCTGTGCTCACTGGGCACAGCGAAGGCAACAGCTGTCTCCTGGGGCCAGACCCCAAGCCATAGCCATGCAGACCTCTCCCCGTGGGCTCTGCGGGAGGTGGCACACATGACGGGGATGCGGGCAGCTCGCCCGGCCCCGCTGGGCAGACTTGGCGCTCTCAGAGCCTCTCCAGCTTTTCCTGGGTTCTGTGGATCAGTATTCTGTCGGTTCGGGTCCTTGCTCTGCTAGGAAAGCTGAGGCCATGTGCCTACAGCTCCCCGAGCCCACAGGCAGCCGTGCCTCTCGCTGTGGGGGTTGCAGTGAGTGGAAATGGGCCCCCGCTGTTGGTTAAACGGCTGTTCAGTCACTGTTAGGCAGAATGCATGCTGTACGTTGCAACTATTTGATGTGAAATTATTAGTGCCGATTGTGCTCATCTGTGCACCTGAAGACTTGCAGAAGTTTTTCTAAAAGTTTCACAGTTTTTCATAAAAGTAGTATCACTTCACATTCACACAAGGCTTTGAGCCAGAAGCACCGTGCAGCAGAAGTGCCGGATGTGAAGTGTGCCCGTTGCCTTTCCTGAAGCGCACGTGTCGGTGTATCGCCACAGCAGACAAAGCCCCTTCTAACACAGCAGCACGAGTTGGGTGCCTCCATGTTGCTGCAGAGCAGAAGCAGAAGTTCCTCACTGAAGAACTTATGCTGTGACAAAAGGGATGTAAGAATCACTTTCTTTACTGCCAAGGCTGAAACTTAATGTCAGACCCTTTTAGAGAACGTGAGCCTTATCAGTGCTGAACAGAAAGAGCACAAGGAGCTGAAGAGCTTCCTGAGGGCCGTTATCGTGTTGGGTCTACAACTGAAGCTATGTGTGATCTGCCTTCTGTGAAGGCCAGCAAAAAGGTGGAAAACTAGAGCAGGAGGTTTGTTTTGTGATGGTGTGAGCGGAGGCACCAGGCATGCCTCGAGTGTGCAGCACAGCACAGCGGGTTCTGGTTTACAGCAGGAGAGGTGAGGGCTTGGTGCTGCAGCCATGCCCTGTGCACCGTGCCTCGGGTGCAGCAGTAGGCTGCTATGCACAGCTTTCCTTCCAGGTGTGCAGCACAGAGGGTCTGTGGGCCTGAGCACAGCTTTCTGGGCTCCTTTCTCATCCACCAGCGCTGCTGGCATTGGGGAGCTGACAAGCAGATAGGTGAGTCACACACGCCCAACATCCTGGGACTTCTTCAGCTGGTTCTGAATTGAGCTATGATCCTCACTGCCTTTGCTTCAGTCCCTTCACAAAGGGCTCCCGTTGGGTCCCCGTTCTGTGCCAGCAGTGAGGTGGTGGCAGGGCTGGGTCTGGCGCTGGGTGTGGAGCTCTGTGCCGCCGGCGGGAAGCGTGGAGAGATGTGGTGATGCAGTGCTGGGCTCGGGCTGTTCCTGCCTGCCCGCCTGGCTCCCAGTGGTGCTGTGGGGCTGGGGAGAAAGGCGGCATCCCACAGCCCCCAGGGTCAGAGCCCTGCTTCACTGCTGGAATCACTGCCAGACCCGTTGCCAAGGGGTTCCTCTTTTGTACTCCTGTAGTAACAAAGCATGGTGACTCTACAGCATGAAATAGCTTTTTTGTTTACTCAATATGCTTCTCTTTTTTCCCTCATCATCTGATTTATAGCTTTTTCTTTTAATGACATGTGAAGCTGGAATCGTACGATGAAATATTTCTTTATCCACCTCTGCCTAGATGGTAATTAGTCCACTGTTCTGACTGGTATCCCAGATGATAATCTGAACCTGAGAATTCCTTACAGTTTCCTCCTTCCAGTGCCCAGCCTGGACACCGTGTTACTGCAGAGTTTGTACTTCATACCTCGGGCTGGGACTTGAGAGTTTGATCTGCTGTGACCTATAAAACCTATAGTAAATAGCATGAATGCATGATAGAATACAGTGAGAGAGCACATTGCCTAGGAATCCGGCATGAAAGCAATGATAAAGCAAACTAGAGTTGTACCTTGTCAAGGAGGAGTGTGCTCCAAGCTCAGTCTCCAGCACAGGGAGGTGCCAGCAGCGGCAGGTTGCTTTGGGCAGGTTCCAGCAATGACAGATTCTGGCGGTGACAGGTTCCAGCAATGGCACATCCCAATGGTGGCAGGTCCCAGTGGTGGCTGGGGTGGACCAGGTCAGGTGGCCACAGGTCTCAGGCAGCCTGGAGCTGACCCAGCAGCCAAGTCATTGCATCTTATATGAAAATGGGAAAATGACAGGAGTTGAAGTAAATCTGAAGTGTTAGTGCAGCCAAGTGATGGCTTTGGGGCAAGGCCCTTGAAATGTGTGGGGTGGAGGAGGCTGCCTGGGGACAGCGGGGCTTTGTGGTGGCCATGCCAGCTGCTGGCTGTGAGCACCCCGCTGGCCGCGCACTGCCTCGCTGCTGGGGCCATGTAAGGACGCACATCTTACACACAGGTTATTTGTTAAAGCCAGCTCTGCGTGTGGAAAATATGGTTTTTACAGGCACCCACCTACTGCAGTTAATGGAGAGAAATCTGGGCAACAAAGAGTTCATGCAGAAAACTCTGTGACCGGAACAAGGGCTTTGCAAATGCCCAGCGTACTGATGTAAGCACACGGAGCGGAAACAGGCTCACGCACTCCTTTGTGATAGAACAGAAACAGGAAGAGGGACAAACGATCCATTACTGTGCTCATTCCCAGGGACTACCAAGGCATGTGCAATCAGTGCTGAAGTTATCTGCGTGCTGCATCTGTGCCCTCGCTTTATATGGTGACAGGCAGAGGGATGTAAGTCAGGGAAAGGTCCGAATAACATGGGATACCAATTGTCACTGAATTTGATCCACATTGAGCTTCTCTGAAACACAAGTGCAAATTTCCTCAAAGGAAAATCATTGTTTCTTTACGTCCTTTCAGCATTCAGTTTTTATGAGAAAAACTCCAGCAGACAAAAAGAAATGCCAGAAGGCCCCATCAGCAAAGTGCTTCCACTTCCTCGGGTGCCATATGTGGGCAGCTTCCAACATGCACTGCTCAGGGCGGCCGTCCTTCCCCGAGGGGCTGCAGTGCTGCAGTCTGTTGTGTGCTGTGGTTGGAGTGCACAAAGAGCAAAGACAATTATATTAACACCAGGCTGTACAATAGAACAACAACAACAACAAAAAACCTAAAGAAGGAAGCAGCTGGAGTTCAGATCTCTGAGGAGGTATCACTTGTCCCCCGAAGTGGAGGAATGGTGCGTGGAAGCCGCAAAGCACATTATCACCTTTCACAAACCTGACTTTGCTTGTTCAGCTCCAGTGCAGCTGGGGGAAAAGGCAAATTTACCTTCTTGTAGTCGCCAAGCCTAACAAATGTCAAAGCAAATAGCAAAGTGGTTTGTCTAATTCTGTCACAGATTAAAGGATGTAATTCTGAGCAATCACTTGAAACTGCAGAACTCGACAGGAGCTCAGTACCTATAAATGAATAAGGCAGGATTCAGTTGCAGTACTCTTTTTTCTTTTTTTTTTTTCTCATTCATAAAGTAAAAATAAACATTCTGGAACAACTGGGCATAGATAGCAAGTGATGTTCAGTATTACAAATACAAATTACTTAGGGGGAAAAGATAAGCACGAGAGGGGGAGCACAGGCAGTTCTGTCAGACCCACAAACCTCAGTATGTTCAGCAGGAAGAAAAAGGTTGGACGAAGGCATCTGCTGCTGGAGGGGCTGGGCAGAAGGAAGCCCCGCTCCCGGTGCCTGACAGAAACCTGGTGATGAGGAAGCCAGAGCCCTCCATAGCTTTGGGGGCCGGTTTCTGCAGTGTGTGGTACCCAGTGAGCAGCCAGCTCCGCTGCTGAGCGTGTTGCTGTGCTGTAGTCCCCATGGGCCGCAGGCCAGTGTGTAATGGGGAGGGGATCTCAAAAATACACCTTTCCATGGACATCGCCAGGCTTTTGGCAGAGTGTGAAATACGCTGTCACAGAACAGGACACTTGCAGTGAACATTCACTTAGTTGACGAACTAATTTTGAAAAGAGAAGCTCTGTGGAGGTGGAGCTGTGGCTGCCTGTAATGCTCTCTGTTTCTAAAAGCAGTTGCAGCTTCTGTGGAAACTTCCTGCCAAAACCTCGGTTCCTGCTGGGGCTGGGGCCATGCTGGCAGCTGGGTGAGCTGCGCCTGTGCCCAACACTGAGCAGAATGGGGCTGGGAAAATGGCCCAGCACGGCCACTGCATGACATGGCCACGGCACGACATGTCCCGCAGCACGGCATGGCTGGCAGCACAGCACAGCACAGCCCAGCAGGCACAGATAGGGCTGGCCGCCCCACAGCTGCACTACTGGGGGCTGGGAGGTGCAAGCACACAGTGCCAGCCCTATGGGGACACTGGTCCGGGTGGCTCCGTCTGGGAGAAAACAGAAGAGTGAGGTTTGAGGGACAAACGTGCAACTGAAAGTGAGATTTTGGAAGGTGTGTGCGTGTATCCATTCAAGTGCTCTTTGTATTATCAGCATATCGATGTTCCGTAGAATATAAAACCTTAAAGCAAACAGCTGGAACTGGTGCAGATAGTTGTGAGGTTTTGGCGTAAGTTTGGCTCAGATGCGATTGCTGCTTGGAAACCAAAAGACAAAGAGAATTCTGTCACTGATTTTATTAAAATAGCAAAACATAAAGTAGGCAACCGAACAACATAATTTTCAAAGACGTGAATATTTGATGGAAAAGACAAGAAACTGAATGAAAGCCATGGGAGGTATGCGGTAAGCGTCGGGGCTGGAGCAGGCTGCCCGGCGTGTGAGGACAGCTCCAAAAGCACAGACCCAGGTGGGGTCAGGGGCGGACCTGGGAGAGTGGCCACAGAGGTCACTCGGCTCCCCTGGCCCAGAGCAGGACCCGGCGTACCGAGCCACTCCTCGCCCTGCGCCTGGTATCCTTGGCAGTTGTCTTTTCTCTCTAAGTCCAGCCTGATTCTCTCTTAGAGCAGTTTAAGGCTTTCGTCTTGTTTTCTGCACCACACAGACAAGGTTCTTGCCCCTCACGCTTTCTTTAAACCTTGGGAGATTGCTGCTGCCCTTCCAGCCCTGGCTTTGCAGAACCACCCAGCTCCTCCCGGGGCCGTGCTGGTGGCACCAGGCTGTGTGCCGCGGTGCTGCGGGCCGCTCTGTGCTCATGGGCTGCCTCTGTCCTCCACTTCCCCGGGCTAGGTTTGGCAGGTTGTGGTGATGGATACTGGGGTGCGAAAATGAGCCTCGTGCAAAGGGACACATTCACGTTGTGCCTGACTGACCTGCGGTCCTGCAACTTGTTCTGGGGAATCCTATAGCATCACGGAATCATTAAGGTTGGAAGATCACCAGGTCCAACCCCAAACCATCCCACCGTGCCCACTGAGCCGTGTCCAACAGAGCCACCTCGCCACAGCTCTTGAACACCGTTTGGGTTTTTTGCGACTGGAGGAGACGTCTCCAGAGGAGCCCCGTTCCGCTCCTCGCAGGGCCGAGCACCGCTCCCGTGCGGCGCGGGGCGGTGGGAGCAGGGCGCAGGGGAACCCTGCGGGGCCGCCCCGAAAGGAACCCCCGGCCGCGCCGTGCCGGGATGGCGGGGGCAGAGCGAGGGGTGAGCGCCTCGCTTCGTCCCCGCGGGCAGCGCGGCCGGGCGGACGGCGCGGAGCCGCTCTCGGTTCGCCGCCCGGGCAGCAGCGCGTGGCCCGGCCCGGCCCGGCCCGGCCCGAGGCGGGCGCTGCGCGGAGCCGCTTCCACCGCCGCACCCCCCCCCCCCCCCCTCCCGCCTCCTCCTTCCCCTCCCGAAGCCGGAGGCGGCCGCGCGGGGCCGCGCACGTGTGCTCGGCGGCTCCGGCACCGTGACTCATGAGGCACCGGGGCGCGCGGGCCCGCTGGGGATGAGGCAGGCCGCTCCGCGCCGCTCCGCCGCCAACAGCACCGCCGCCTCCCGCCCGGCTCCGCGCCGCCCGGCGCCCGGGGACCGCCCGAGGCCTGAGGTGAGCGGGGCGGGTCGGGGAACGGAGCGGGGCGACCGCTGAGCCAGGGCCCCCCCTGGGCCGCGCTTCCGGGCGGGCGGGGGCGGTGGCGGAAGCCGGGCGCTGGGGCCGGGGCCGCGCGGGGAGCCCGTGCCGCTGCCGCCTCCCGCCGCCGCCATGCAGCGGGCGCTCGGCCGCGCCGGGCCGCCTCGAGGACGGGCGAGAGGTGAGCGCCGTGCGGCCCGGCCAGGCCCCAGGCCTCGCCCGCGGCCTAGTGTGGGGCGGGGGCCGGGGTAGCCGCGAGCGGAGGGCGGCGGCGGAGGGCCGGGGCCCCCGGAACCGCGCAGTGCCGGAGGCCGCCGGGCCGAGCCCTGCCCGGGCACGGAGCCGCGGGGGTGGTGTGGGCGCTGCGGGGCTCCGAGCGGCCTCGGGTGGGTGCGCGGCTGTCGGCGCCGGGCACGTGGCGTGCTCAGTGCGCTTCGGGGCATTCCGTGTCAGCTGGGGCAAACGGAGCCTTTTGGCTGTTCTCTTTTCTTTTTTCTTTCTGTGTTTGTTTTGGGGGGGATGGGGTGGGGGGGGTGCATGAATTCGGAGCTCCGCTTTGCAGCTGGGCACTGCCCGCAGGCCGGGAGCTGAAGGGCCGGTGTGACGGAAGAGGAGAGCACAGGGATGGGTCTGCGTGAGGAGCTCAGGGAGACGTGGGGCTGCTGCTTGGAGGGAGGGTTTGGGGATCTGCTGCCAAGCGCACGGCAGCTGCGGGACACAGGTGTCAAATAGAGAAGTAGACAAAATGGAACTGTGAGAGCAGCTTTAGCGAGTAGCTGTGGTGGGAGAGAGCGATGTGAAAAATAATATTGCATTAAGTGGCTGCACTGCTTATTGGGTACAACGGGTAAAAAGGGTCTCTGCCATTGCACTGCATCCCAGGGCGCTGAGGAGGAAGGGCTCTGTGTAATGCTGCACTCAGAGCAGTGCTGGGCCGTTACCGCGGGGCCAGGGGGCACCCAGTGCTGACAGAGCAGCGGCACTGGGCATCCCGTGTGCCTGCACAGGGTGCAGAGCTGTGTGCTGTGAGGTGATGCTGGGCTCCCTGTGTGCCAGGGCTGGGCTGCTGGGCCTCAGGGCTGCTTTGCTAGGCTTAATGCAGACAAAAAGCGGTGGCAATTTGTAGCATTATAACCAAGTCGTCTCTAGGCTTGAGAACATTTTGAAAACATTCCACCTTATGCGTTGTATGTATAGATTTGTGGTAATTGGGACATCTGCCTGGCTTACGTGCCAACTAAAATACAGGGCTGTGCAACCATTGTTTCCTTGTTGAGGGGGGATGAGCAGGCAGTGTGTTTTTTAGTCTGATTATCAGAGAGAAAGTCATGGGGCTTATTTATTGTGTTAGTTGCTTAAAGCCATCGTTGGATTAATTGTATTTTGAGGGACAGGGTAGGGTCTGAGCCCAAGGGCACTGGCTTGGAGTGAGGGACTGGGACTGATGAGCAAAGCAGGGTGGTGTGTGAGCAATTTGTAGCTCACCTGAGCCACAGAGCAGCGCGGGAGCTGTCCTGTGAGAGCCGCCATCAGCTGCCACGGGTGGAGTTGTGTCCATTTGCCACCCCACAGCGTTGGCATTTTGCTGCTGTGCAGCGGTGCTGTCATTTCCTCTGTTTTCCCAGCAGATCCCCCTTTGAGTTTGCTCCCTGCAAAGCACTGTGAGGTGCAGCTGGGCCATGTGCTCTGCATGGTGCCCTGGAAGCCTCCTGCAGGCACAGCGGGGCCGGGCCGCATGCTGCCCTGCGCACACCTCCTGGCGGGCAGCCACGCTCCTCACCCTCACAGCAGCAAAGGGAATGGCTTTGCGTGCTGTGAGCCAACAGGGCCATGGATAGGATCCCTCTTAAGGAGCACCAACACGTCACTTCAGCTAGTGGAAGCAGAGACTTTTAGTGTTAAATTTTCTGTTATACGATTATCTAACTGTTGAAGGAGTCATAACGGTTAATCAGATCAGGCTGCATGCAAAGGCTCTGCGAGTAAATGCAGCCAGAGGACGTTTCCTTCCCTTGTGGCGGCAGTCGGCGTGCGGAGCTGTGAGCACGTGTTGGCCGGGCCAAGGAGACAGTGCTGAGCAGAAGGTGTGAGCGGGTGTGCGGTGGGACACAAGGCAGCCAGCATCCCCCTCTGGCCCTGGGATTGCATGGGAAAGGCTTGGGGTTTGCTGCTGATGTTTGTCAGGCTGGGAATCCTGTTGGTTCACTGTGCTTTGGGAAAACCAAACAAGGTAGGTAAAAGTGGATGTGAACTGAGCTGCTCCAGCTGAAGCTCGGAGTTTCATTTTCAATTCTGGGGAAAGGTTAGCTCTGTTTTGTGTTGTTCCACCTCTCAAATTCTGGCACTCTGACACCTCATTAAGTCTAAGATACTGTTCATCATTTGCTGGTGATGCTCAGCAACAATTAAGGAGTTTATCTTCATTCCTCTTCCTATGGAGTGGCCAAGGGTTGAATTAGCTGACACCCTGGTGACAAATATCACGCACTGACAAGCGTTTGAGGGTGGCAAGTGATTTTGTTGCCTCCCTTTGAACCCTGCCCTGTCTGGATGGCTGTACTGCTTGCCTGGTGCGCTGCCCCAGGAGCACTGCAGATGTGCTGCCCTGTACTTCTGAAGCAGAGAAGATGATACTGAGGTCAGTAATGCAATGCAATGCACTGCAGTCTATCTTGCAAGAGATTTGTAGAGGGCTGATAAACGTCTTGTTCTGTGCCCTCTGTACAGTGTCCAAGCTGCACTGCTTTGCATCACGGCATCCTCTCTATTTTTGTTTCCCTCAAGGACTCACTTTATTCTGCTTGCTCAGGTTTAATGCAGAGGTAGTAGCCATGCAGGGATGCCTGTGAGGAGGATGAGCCCTGGCACTGCCTGCTGCAGTGCTGCATGCACAGCAGGGCCAGGGGCAGGAAGTGCTCCATGCTGCATGTGGTGGTCCCCACCGCCCCTTGGGGAGCAGTGTCCTCAGATTTTTATTAATAATTATCTATTGTAAACTTAGTTTCCCAACTAATGCAGCTAAGTAAACAACATTTCCTTCCTACTGGCCCACAATTATTTACCAAAAGAAAAACATCTGAGTGCTCTTTTATTGCTACCCTCTCTGCAATGAGCATGTGCTGCTGTAATTCCCATTGGTGTCAGTGAGAGCTTGGAGCACTTAGCAGGGCAGGAGGAGGGCACTTAGAAGCTCACCACAGTCGTGAGACCTGAGCAGCTCGTGAGATAGCGCAGTGCACTTCTGGCTCAGTCGGGCACCCAGCAGCTCCAGCTGCGCTACATGAGGTTTGGTGTGGGCCGGCTCCGGGTGAGCCCAGTCCCAGGGCAGAGCTGCCATCCCTTTGGGTGCCATTGGTTCTTGCATGTCTGTGTGCTGCCAGCTGCTGTGTGCTTAAATTGCTCATGGTTTGAGTTATGTATGCATGTTGCATTGTTACAAAAGAGTATCTTCATCCAAAATATCCTTATTTATGTAGCAGTGAAAACTCTTTTTAATGTACTGTAAAGGCAAAACGTCTGCTGTGGATCTCGTCTGTTTCTTCTAACTAGAGTCTAAGCATCCACTAATGCAGCTTGAATTGCTGTTTGGTACCAATTAGAAGCAGGAGTAGCTTATGACATAAAACCATACTGATGGCACTGGGATGCTGAGTGCACTCTGAGTGAATTTGCATTGGAATCTGCAGATTGCACAGAAAACGGGAAGCTGGGATGGGGTAACCCTCAGCTGTGTGTACTTTCCGCAGCCACAGACAGCCTAAAATCAGATTTTAATGTCATTTGACATTTGGAAAAGCGAGGTTTCATATAGCACTGGGTCGCCAGCTCAGCGGCACATGCCTCACCTGTCATTTCTGTGCTTGAGCTTACAGGTGGCAGCTGGAATCTCAGTATGTGCAGGGTGTTTCTGCTGGAGGCACACCTCACTGCCTGCCTGGTTGGGGGCTTCTGTTGGAAGGGGGAATGTCTCACTCACATCCTTGTCCTAATACAACCTTTTTTTTTTGCTTACATACTTGTTGTCAGTGTTACAGTTAGAGTTGGTTCGTACAGAAAGCCTTCCTTGCAGTCACGTGTTAAAAACGGAGGAGTGCTCACTGCATTTCCCCTTATCTCACTGTGCCACATTTTGTGTATCTCATGGTAAGATGTTTTGTTTCTACAGTTGTGGACTGGTTGTGTTTCAGAAGATTAATAGACTTAGCCTCCCTGTTTGTTAAGCTCAGTGATAATAACACTGTCATGAGACAGTCATGGAGCTTCAGGCAAAGCACACTGCGCCTTGGGCTGAACTCAGAGCAGGTACTTCTTGGAAGGAAAAGTGAAATGTTGCAAACATAACAAACAGTCCCCAGCTCGGGTGGCCTTTTGGGAGTTCATGTTTGCCAGAGGAGCCCAGCGGTGCCCACGGCGCAGGCAGCCCCCAAGCAGCATGCCTGCAGTTGGGCGCAGGGCACAGCACCGCTGCCCACGTGCTGCTCTGGGGGAGGGTGCGGGGCCGTGCCGGGTGAGTAAGGGCTCAGGAAGCCAGGCCGTGTCTGGGCTCCAGGCCCAGCCTGCTTCCAGAGAACTTAGTGGGAATTCACCCTGCTAAAAAAGGCAGTGCAGGCACAGCGCGCCAGCACAGGCTCAGCGCACTACACGGCCACAGGGCCCTGTGCTCGTGTCCTGGGGCTGTGTGGGCTGTGTGTGCCCAGTGGCACGGGGTCACTGTTGCTGCATGGCCTTGCTGCGGAGGAGCGCTCCTCTCTCAGTACCTGGCTGCTGTAGGGGAAGTGAGCTCACTGCGTTTGTGGGTCTGGGCATACCCTGGGCTGCGAGCCCCTGCATCCCCTTCCCGTGGAGGTTTCAGGCTTTGGGAAGCTCGATGACCCAGGCAGGTCTGTCAGGTTTTCTAAGCAGGTTGCGAGGCTGAAGTATTAGGCCTGGATTCACCGCAGAAAAAGAAAGAGCAAACCCCCACCCCCAGTCAGACCCTTATCTGCACGCACTCCAAGGGCCGGTGCCCAGCTCTTGCCTGCTGAGCCCGGCAGCCCCAGCCCTGCGGCTGCAGCACGGTGTGCCAGCTGGTTTCCATGGCAGAGCTCCTGCCAGCCACGCAGGCTGATAAACACAGCGCAGCTTCCTTCGCACAAGTAAACCATAGTATTTTTTCTGTGACTCTCAGAAGCTGGGGAAATAAAAAAAAAAAAAAGCTTCTTCCCATGTTTGGAAGCTTTATTAGTGCCTAGACAGTGTTCCTGTCTGTGGGTAATTGCCTTTGGTTTGAAGTGAAATCCTGTCTGTAGGGTTTTGTATGGGAGCCCTTCAGTGCCCAATACGTAGGCAGAACCAAAGCTGACTTTGGGATTCCTTTCCCAGGCAGTGACAACGGTGCCAGCCAGCGGTGCAGGCAGGGCAGGACCGCGGCCGTGTGCTTCTTTGTGAGCGGTGTTCTCCAGGTGTGGGGGCTCTGCTACCTGGGTCTCTGTGGAGGAGGTCCCTGGGAAGTCTCTGGCTGCCCACCGGTGCTTCCTTATCTGTGGATGTGTTCCTTGAATGACTCTTTGCTGGTCTGCTTTTTTGAAAGCACACACAGCTCTGTTCCTTCTTCCGGTGGTGGTGGCTCACATACAGTGACTTGAACTTTTTTTACTCATTTTTTTGCATGAGTGACAGAATCATTGCTGTGGGTATTTTGTGTTCTTGTTCTCTATGACTTGTAGGCATTGTCTTTTGTCATGGTAAGTGTCAAAACTACTTCGTTTTCCTTCAAGCTGTGCAGAAGCTGTTTGCAGGTACCCTGTGTTGGTGTAACGGCCGCGCTGCAGTGTGCTGTGCAGAGCTGTTAGTGCGCTGGTGGTGTTGCTGGTGCCAGAGCAGGAATGTCATCCTTCAGGGTGAGCAAACGTAACTATAATTATGGCAAATTGATTTTAAAAAGGTCTTAAGGGTGTTTCACTTCTTTCCCAGAATAAAGCTTAGCCCTACGGTTGTCATTGTTTCTTCTTAATGCTGTTGACTGATTGAGCTTCTGCCTGCTATCGAAAGGCACAGTTATGAGCTGTGTGAGGCCATTCACTGTTAGAGGGAACCACATGAGGGTGTGTGCCCCGGGCACTGTAGGCATCTCTGCGAAGCCAAGGAAGGCTCCTCTGCACCTGGCTCTGCTGTGTACCCGCACTGCTCCGCTCTTGCATGGCTCACAAGAGCTGCCACAGGCACCTCGGGTGGGGGCAAACCCTAGGGTTTGGATTTTTGTCACAGAATTATTTGAGTTGGAAGGGACCTTTATTTTTATGTATGCAGTGCAAGTATGGCATTTTAGGTTCAGCGTATTTTCTGATTGTACAAGTTTTTAGTACACCAGAAGGATATGTCTGAGATAAATCAAATGTAAGGTCACAATGTGTTAAAAAATAGAAACTACTCTATTTTGGACATGAGATCCTTTGGGAAAGAGAGCTGGTTGGCTTTCTGGGCCTGGCAGCAGACATGGGAGCAGCTCTCAGTGCTTTCTCGTGCTTTGGCAGAGGCAAGTGATGGCCGCAGTGCCACTGCTGCTCTGCGCAAGTGGCTGGGCTGTCCGAGTGGGGGTTGTGCTGGAAGCAGAAGTACCCACAGCGCGTTCCTCACCACCTGCCCCCACAGCCCCTGCATCCCACAGCTGCAGGCACTGGGGCAGCCGGGCCGCAGGCCTCCTCCAGACAGAACCATCGCCGTTCCCTCAGCTGCTCCCCATAAGACTTGTGCTCCAGACCCTTCACGGCAGCATTGCCCTTCTCTGGATGTGCTCCGGAAGCCTTCCTACCCGGCACTGGGGCGTGACGCACCGGGCATTGGCTGCATCCGGCCCTGGAGGAAGCGGTGCTGTGTCACGAGCACTGCTGGTTGCTGTAGCATCATCCTACATGGTGCTGCCAATCACATTCTGTACATATGTGTGCCTCATATGAACGTTTCATCTTTACATACACGTTAGCAGTCACCTGGCGATGGGGAGGTGCTTTTGGTAATGTGTAATTATGCTTTTTGTCACAGTTAAGAGTACCTCTCTATTGTGAGTCTCAGTGTGGGACTGCTATCCCGAGGCTTGTCACATGGCCGTGTTCTTGAGAACGCCCAAACTGCAGCACGCTGGGCGTCCTCACTGACGGCTGTGCGCGCAACTGGCAGCCGCCTCCAGTTGGTCAGATAGCGTGTCTTAATGTGCAGGAGCCTGGCTGTAAGTGACGCTTTGCCTTTTGGAAGTGCATAGGATTGCTCATCGTTTTTGGTTTTGGAGTAGAGCTTTCGGTTATTACAGTTCCTGGTTATTTCAATCTGTGGTATAGTTCTTAGCATTTTAAGGTAGATCACTAGGTTATTTGTTTTTAATATAAAGCTTGTTTTTTGACTTGCTTGGGAAATGTCGCTGTTGCTGCATGGTTTAAGTTCCCCCATAAATCCCAGGAAAATGCAGAGCTTCCTGTTTGTAACATTCACTGTGTAAAAGCCGTGGTGAAGGCATAATCGTGTGGGTAAGATTTTACTACCAGGAATAGTTTTTGCAATTTTAATGTTGGACATGTGAGTGCTTTGTCATACATCAATCGATAGCAATGGATTGAACGCACAGCCGTCCTTCCTGCTGGACAAGAGGCAGCCTGACCTTTTCCTATTTTCATTTTTGAGTATGCATCCATCTAATGCTTTCAGATAATGTGAACTATTACCAGTTATGTATCAACCTTTACAAAACAACTGAGTACAAAAAAAAGAAGAAAATTTTCAACAGTTATATTTCTTTCTCTTGATGTATTTTATTTAGAGTTGCTCCTTAAGGAAAAGGGAATTTATGGACTTTGCAGTACATTTATCTGACTGGAAAATGGCATTACTCTAAAGTAAGACAAGACTGGGCTGGGAGCTTTGTACGTCGGTACAGGAATGTCCCTGACTGCTGGTAGGAATCAGGTCGCAGTTTGGTGACGGACGTAAGTCTTGGAGAACTGACTTCAGAAAAATACCTTATTTCTGCACGAGGCAGAAATGGATGCGCTCTTGGGAGCACTTTATGATGTTGCCTCCTTGTTATTTATCCAGGCTTCTTGAACCAAGCGGGATGCATTAAGTTCGGGTGTAATGCTGCTTCTAGGTGGTTGTGCTAAAACTGTACTTGGGACGAAGGCGTCAGAGGGAAGGCTGCCTGGAAGCCCCCTGAACCCTGGGGTCATGCTGCCTTCCCAACCTACTGCCAGAGCTAGACCCTCATGGAAATGGCCTTTAAAACACCGCTCCCAACACTACGACCAGCAAAATATGTATCTTATGCAAAATGTCTGGGTTGTCACAGTAATGTTGGCAGATATCTCACAATCCTGGTGTGGGGCTTGCTGTGCAGTTAGCGCTGGTGTGCCTGCAGTTGACAGGGCTGTAAGTCACTGCCAGGTGAGGGGCTCTGAGATGCATCTCAAGTAGTGGCACGTGGCTGGTGGGTTCCCTTGCTGCAGCTGTAATGGATGTACACAGAAGCACCAGGGAGCAGCATCCCTTTTGCTGCCCTGCCCGTATGGAGAGTGGCTCTGTGGATCTGGAGTGCAATACAGATGTCGCTCGTTCAGCAGCAAAGTTGACCAGAGAGTATTTCTCTTTAACCAGTCCTTTGCTGTTAGGTGGCCAAGATGTTAATTGGCTCATTGTTTCGGCTTAATTTGATGATGGTGCTATAATTATATCCCTCAGTTGTGCCATGAAGTAATTGCTGCATCTTTTCCAAATGTTATGCTGAGATACGTTATTGGTAAACTTTGCATTTGGAGAGGAGTTCTGAAAATACTCTAAGGCAGTCGGTAATTTTTATATTTCTTTATTTAAAAGACAGCTATTTGGCAATTTCAAGCTTTGAGATTGTACCGACAGTGTAAACAGGATATTGATTTTATTGCATTTCCTATCTCGTTAGAGTCATTGTCATGAGGATGGATTCGTGTTGTGTAATTATCTGCTCTCACTGACAGTTCCCGTGTCACTGAGACTCCTTTTGCAGCTTCCACTTTCTGCAAGCATAAAAATAGCACTCGTCACTGCCGTGGTGTTATTGTTGCTCTTTTTGATCATCCAGCTTTGTACATCTTTCTTTAAGAGACATGTGTGAATTGAGATAGAGAAGGTAGGAATGTCCAGCCATCCCCTTACAGGAAGAGGGAAAACAATGGCTCCTGCAGAGCCACTTCCAGTGCCTTGCTTCTGTGTCAAGGGCTGTAATGAGGAGGAAGAGTGTATCATTAACATCACTGCACAACGCATCCTTATGGAAACAACTGGAAGTAATAAAAATTGGACACATTTAAGCAGAACTTAGGCACCATAACCACGTGGTCCTTTTTCTGTTAGTTTCACTTTCTTGGGCGTTTTCAGATTACAATTTCATTGATTTTTAAAGCTGTTTCTTAATAAATTTCATCGACCCAGCCCAGCAGACAACTCAGTCATCTCCATTCCCTCCCTAAGGAATGACTGCTCAGTGTTACTTCTGCTTCTGCCTTTTCTGAGAACTGCCTCTTTGCTTTCCATGTTTCAAACTTTGTTTTCACCATTTGTATTTATTTTTGTTTCCTTTGCATTCTCAACAGTCAGTGAATACAAAGTTATACTTAAGCCAAAGCAATGTTGCAGCAGTCCCAGGGCGAGTAGCAAAACATCTGGGGAAAGAAAAAAGGCAGCTTCCCATGGCAGGTGTGGGTGAAGCACTCCCGCAGTAAGGACAGCCTGTAGGTAAACCACAGAGATGTGCATCCATTCTGGCCTGTGCTGCCCTCACAGCCAGTTCTGCCCTCTGGATTTGTTGCAGTGTTTCCCAGCTGAGTGCAGACATCTCCAAAGTGACATCTCGTGTGTCTGCTGGTTTCTCAGAGATGGTGGTAAACTTTAGTATTTGAGGCTCGCCGGGTGACTCCTTTGTTGGCTTGAAATATCACAAGGGAATTTCAAAGTGATAGGAGCGTAGTTTATGCAAATCAAAAGTTGTAATTGTGTGTGGAGGGTTTCCTCCAGTTTGCTTAGTGGAGAACTGAGCACATGCCTCTGGCCTGGAGCAGTTTTTGTTCCTGCCAGGGGACTGCTTTAAAGGCTGACGTTTCTGGCTGTGTTTAGGTAGATAACATTCCAACAAAGCGTCTTTTCTTCAAGAAACTGTACAGACTAAATTTCTTCTCGTTCAGACGATTTCCCTCTGAGGCGGCACAGCCCCTTGGAACTGCCCTGTTTGAAGCTGGCAGCCGGGAGAGCAAAGGGTGAAGCTCAGCCCCGTGTGTGCAGCCCCACGCGTGCCCCAGCCCGGGGCAGCAGCATTCCCTGCAGGCGGCGGCTGCTCCAGCTCCAAAGAGAATGTGTGCCGCACATCTGGGGACGAAGCACGCTGCTTCCTGAGCGTCACCGGATTTACTCCTGTCACAGAGCAGGGCTCTCATCTATTTTCACTCTGTAATCTGTTGCCTCGCCTTTCTTTCCTGGTGACTACTCCTGCCATCAGGGTGAAATGAAGCGTCGCGTTTGGGCAGCGCGGCTTTGAACTCCCTTTGGCTTTGTCGCATAGAGGACACGCAGCGCTTCTCCCCCTGCGCGGGGTGTTTGGACAAATCAGTGCTTGGCGTGGATCGGGCAGCACAGCGTCCCACACTGCGTCTCGTCGGAGCCGTTGCGCTGTGCGGGGCGGCTGCGGGTCCGTCGTGCTGCGCTGCGCGGGTCGCTGTGCCCCGGGCCGGGGCTCCTCGCGGATTCTCTCTCCCGTCGGAGCGCACCATGCGGGGGCGGATCTGCACGGCGGCGCCTGAGGGCCGCGGGGACCGCGCTGACGGGCGCTGCTTAAGCGCCGGGTGTGGGCCCGGCGGTGCGGACCGGGGAACCCGGCCCGGAGCCCCGGCGGGAGGAGACGAAGGCGGCGGCGCCCGGCGCGTCCCGCGCTGCTGTGCCCGACGCGGCGGCGGCGAGCGTCTGACAGGCGCGACCTTTCATAAGACGGCCCACGCCATTGGCTCGCCGCCCGGAGCGCCGCTGCAACGCCGCGCGCGATTGGCCGCCTCTCCGTCGCGCGGCGGGTCACGTGGCGCGGCGGGCGCACTCACCGCTGTCCTCTCTCTCCGCAGGTCGGCCCTGAGGGCCCGCCCGACGCCGCGCCGCTTCGCCCTGCTTGTGCCGCCCGCACCGGCACCCGGAGCCGCCGCCACCTGTAACCGAGAGACGTTGCCCGGGCCGCCTCCGCGTCCCAGTAAAAGTTTGCCGGGAAAGCCGGAGCCTTCCGGCAGAGCGCAGCCAGCCGCCCCCGCCCGCTCCGAGCCGCCCGTGCCCCCCAGCGGCCGCTCCGCACGGCCCCGGCCCCGCCATGGGGTGCTGAGCCCGTCCCCCTCCCCACCCCCCGCCCCGTGCCGTGACCGCTCGGCGCCCGCGGCCCCATGTGCCCCTAACGGAGCGGGAACCGCCTGGAGCCGCTCCGCCCGGCCCCGCTGCTGTGTTGGACGTTGACCCCGTAGGACCTAACGATGGCCGTCAGCGTCACGCCCATCCGCGACACCAAGTGGCTCACGCTGGAGGTGTGCCGGGAGTTCCAGAGAGGGACGTGCTCACGGCCGGACACGGAATGTAAATTTGCACACCCTTCAAAAAGCTGCCAGGTGGAAAACGGACGTGTCATCGCCTGCTTCGATTCATTGAAAGTGAGTAACTGTTACGTTGTTTCCAAGGACCTGTGGTTAAGGAGAAGCGGTCACGGGGTGCAGACCTGGGAGCCGGAGGGAGTGCTGCTGCCCACCAACACAGCGATCTGCTGCTGCTGTTGGCATTGAGGGCTGCTGTCGTTCTCCGGGCCCAGGGAAGGATGGACAGACCAGCACAGAACGAGCTCCGCAGGGCTGGGGTCAGCTGGTTTGGCTGCAGCCAGGAGTCCTCTGGCCCCAGATTGCTCTGTGTGTAGATGGAGTAGAGGGCATTTCGTTCAGAAACAGCTAAGTCACTGCAGGGACTTGCTGTTCTTAATAGCACAGACACGTAAGCAATATGGTGATTGGTTCCCACCATGGCTGCAGGCGGGCTGGTGCTGTCCCCAGCAGCGGGATGCGCGTCTTGGAGCAGTGCTTTCCCTCTGTGTTCCTTGGGTGCCCTGAATGCTGTGCTGATGCTGGTGCTCGGGGCGCACAGTCAGCTTCTGTTTCTCACCAAGGCCCAGGTGTGGGGAGCACTGATGCCCAGCAGTGCGTGGTGCCCCTGGGTGCAGGGAGGTGACAATGTGGTGCTGGTGTTGGGGCTGGGCCTGAGCTGGGCTCTGTGCATCTTGGCTTCAGCTTTGGCTTCAGAAGTAGGTGCTGAGCACATGGATTTGCAGCTCCTTCCCTTGTTTTTTTATAACTTCAATAATCTTAACATCTTAAAGTGCCATTTGCAGGATAGGTGTTTTAATTCAGTGTAAACATAAAAATCAAAAGTTGGGAAGCAGAAATGTCGGTCTCTTCCTGCAGCACGATTTTCTCCCCTTCAGCCCCAGGAGCAGTGGGCAGCTACAGCAGCAGGGCCTGTGGTGGGCTTGTACAAAGCGGCGGATCTGAGCTTCAGACCTGCGCTGGCTCAGGTGGGGAGGTGTGGTGAACCTTCAGAATGTCCCCGGGTCCAAAATGCCCAACCTCACCGCACCAGCCTGCTGCGTGTGTGGAAACTGAAATGTGATTGTGTTGCTTCTTTATTTGTAAAACAACAATAATTGTAGCACACGGTGTCCTCACATTGTCACGGATGGCAGAAGCCCACGCAGGGTGCTGTTGTGCTTGGTGTGGCCCATGCGCCCAGCTGGGTGCTCTGAGTGGCACTGCTGCTGCTCTCCCCCCTGGCAAAGTTCCTCTGTGTGTTAATGAAGGAGATATAATTATCATCTCTGTCAGGAGCTGTGAGCCCTGGATAATGGCTGTAGGTGATGTTACAGTGTTGTGTTGCTTCAGGGTTCTCTGTCTAGCAAGGCTGCTCTGTTGCCCACATGAAGTCGATGTGGTTAATTGGGTTGTAAGCCAGGGAGGATTCCCAGCCTGGTATGTAAGAAATACACAAGAAGTACACATGCTTACTCGTGCTTATGGTAAAGGCGTGCTGCTGGCTTGGGGCTGGGCCTCAGTGATGGCTCTGTTTTGTTTGATTCTTTTTATTTAGTTAAGTAGCTTGTCTAATGTGGGAGAGTGTCTTTATCAAAGAGACAACAGAATATATCTCAGCACTGAACTCCCTGTGCAGTCCCAGCAGTTACTCCTTGGGTTTGTGTATCAGATTTTTGCAGATTTCTGTGCACGCTAAGCTAAACAAGCTCTGGTCACTGTGTTATGTTTGCTGCGGTATCACAAACATTAGATGTTTTGCAAAAACAACTCAGGAAAGTGTTTTGCCAAGTTTGTCTGGCTCTGGAAGCTCAGTGAGTAAGTTACAAAAAAGAGGTTTTTCGTTTGGGCCATTGTAACTTTTACTGTCTCAGTCATTCAGTGTGGATCGTGGGCATCCAACCTTTGGGCTTGCTCTGGGCCGCATCAGGGGGAGGGGAATTGTCTCCGGCCACGTATGAAGTATATAATATAGATCATGGATATGGGTAACAAAACTTCTTACATTTGTTTGTTTTTTAATGAAACGCAAAAACCAAGGGCAACAAAAATATAAAACCTGCACATGAGGTGGCAGCCCAGGCAAGGGGTGTGTGTGGGGGCTGCCAGCCCTTGGGGGGCTTTGGGGTCACTTTAAGACAAAAAGGTTGAGGCCGAGCGCTCTGGTTGGGCGCTGGAGTGGCTGACTCAGCTCCAGCTCTGGCTCTGCATTGTTCAAATTCCATCGGATTTTCTTCCTAAATTTGGATGCCTCAAAGCCTTGTTGAACTATCCACAGCAAAAATATGCTCTTGAGGTCCCAAGTCAGGAAACTGGTTTGCAACAGAAGTCCGATTCTAAGCATCATATTACAGCTTTTTTTTTTTTTTTCATATTTTTCCTGGAAAAATCTGCCTGAGTAGGATTTGTTGCTCAAGTTCTGGTCACTTCCCCAGACACCCCGAGAGCCGCACTGGGGATGCCGTGCACAGGGATGGCTGTGTGCTGCAGGACCTGCCCATGGCCAGGTGCCACCTCCTGTGCTGCCTTTTCTAGCTATGTAGTTCTGAAATTGTAAAAGCACAGAGGAAGACAACGGAAAAAGGAGTGACCTGGATTCAGAGCATGTTCGCTGTGGCTGCTGTGTTCAGCACTGCTGTCAGCAGGTGCTTCTCTGCTCCCGGTGGCCGTTCTGTGGAGTATGAGCCACCCAAAACGCTTTGGTTCTCATTAATCTGAGCCCCACTGGTGTAAGGATTTGGAAAACATTGCTGGGTTTGGTGTGATTCATTCACTGTTTCGGAGCTGGTGCACACTGTGGGCACGACTGCTTTCAGTTACCCTTCTGTTCTCCTAAGCTTTTTGCCACTAGGGCTGCTGCTTCCAGTTCGTTGGATGTCCCAGTGAAATGTGAAAGCTTGGCCCTGCTCTTCCTTCAGCAGAGGACAAGTCTCGAGCATTCACGTTTCTCTGCTTTTTCGAAGTTGTCAGAACAGTTCCAGGCTGCCCTGTCGTGGCAGCGGGCGGCTCCCTTGCCCTGTGTCTGGCTGCTGCGCCAGGTGTCAGTGTTTGGTCAGGGAACGGCTCACGTCACGGAAGCCAAACTCCTGAACTCTTTAATAGTGACATTTCAATTTTTGTAGAGGCCTTAAAAATACCTAACAGCATTGTTATTCCAGATGACGCTGTGAGCACCCTATTGCTGCCACCTCAGGGATGTTGTTAGTGATTGTTTGCATCTCTCTCCTTATCGCTGCTTCAGAAAGCAAGAGTACATTTTCTACTTCTCCTTGCCTATTGCATTAGAGTGAGGAAGCCTGCAGGGTCAGGACCCTGCTTATTTACATAGAAAGAAAAGAAAATCACAGTAAACTTATGTCATCAGTGATGTGAGAATGGCAGACTGTTGGCTCTTTTTTGCCTTTCATTAAGGCAGGAAAAAGATGCAGACACCTGGATGGAGAGTATGGCAGCAGGGCCTCGGTGCTGGTGTGTGTGGTGCTGCGCCCCGCGGGTATGGCGCAGACAGCACCCAGCAGTGCGCCCGGGCTCGGGGGCATGGAACTCACAGAGTAACCTTGGAAAAGAGTCTGAATGTGTGAACAGTGCTCAGATTCCTCAGTCAGCTCTGCTTTGCCGTACCGACCGTAGCTGGATAGATTTGTCTCCTCTTCAGCCTGCGTGTGCCTGCCAGCAGGGCAGCTCCAGTGCAGGGGGCGAAGGGAGGGCAGCAGGCTGCACAGTGCCGGCACTGCCGCTCAGCTGCGGGCTGAGCAGGCATGGCTGAGCAGGCTTCTGTCGTGTATGGTGAGGAGCTCTGCTATGCACAGCCGAAATAAGGAGGAAATTTCTGAAGTAATTTGTGGGAAAGACCTAGGGAGGCCTAAAATCAGAGCACCTCATTTGAAAGGAACTCCATCGTTTGTCCTGAGCCTTCAAATGAGCCATCAGAAAGGCTGAGGGAGCTGGGTTTGTTCAGCATGGGGAAGAGAAGGATGCAGGGAGACCTGCAGCCTTCCAGTTTTTAAGGCACTGGCAGGCAGGAGGGGAACAGCCTTTTGCACAGTCTGATAGTGACAGGACGAGGGGAATGGCTTTACTCTACAAGAGAAGTTAGGTTAGATGTTGGGAAGAAACGTTTTGCTCAGAGGGCAGTGTGGTGCTGGCACAGCTGCCCAGAGAGCTGTGGGTGCCCCATCCCTGCAGGCATTCAGGGCCAGGTTGGACGGGGCCCCAGGTGCTGATCTGGTGTTGGCAGAGCTCGGAACTAGAGGATCTTTGAGGCCCCCTCCAGCCTGAGCCATCTTGTGATTGGCAGCAGCTTGCCAATCTTCTGTCCTTTGAGGCTGACCCCAAGTCAGAGTTCTTGGTTCTCCCGAATACAGAAGCCCCGTTGCAAGGGCTCACTCCTAAGTTTGCTGGAAGCAACAAATAAATCACATCTGGGACCAAAGGATCACATCTGGTTTCTGACTTTGGAGCTGTGGTGGAGTATTTGCTGGGACTGCATGGTGCTGTGAGCCCAGCAGTATCCCGTGTGGTTCTTGGAAATCTGGCTGGTGTTGGGTAGGGCTATGTGGGGCAGAACTGAACACCTGAGCCTTCCTTTGTGACAGCACTGAACAGGAAGGGAAAAGGGGCTTTGTAGAACAGGTGCACCTGGGTGAGTGCTTGGCTGTTCTGAAGTGGTTACAGGCACAGCTTAACGGAGCCTCCAGGCTCTGGAGTGAGTTCAGCTCATCAGTGCATTGAAGGCAAGTGTATCTGCCCCATCCTGCTGGCATTATCAAGGTAATACCAGCACAGGCTTGGGTTAAAATATTGCCAGAAAAAGTATGTTCTGGCACTCCCCAGGAGCGCCGTGCCCTCAGCCAGACCCTGCCCACCATTCCAGGTTCGGTGCAGCCTCACTGCCTCCCAGGAAGGCCCTGCTCTGCCTGCCAGTGCCGGTGTCAAGGTAAACAGTCGGAGGGAGTTCTGGCTGCAGAGTGCTGTTCTGGCAGATCTCGGGATGGTTTGACTTGAGAAAAATAAATCCTGCCGGCTGTGTTTGCCACTGATGCGTACCCAGTGACCTCCATTCAGCAGCTCCAGCAGAACAGCAAGGAGAGCTCCATCCTCACATCCTTATTCTGTCAAAGCCCCAACATGTTCTGAGACCTTCCAGCTGCTGAGCAGTGCTTTCTGCTGTTTGTCTCCTTCATGCCCATGCATTTCCCAAGCTGTTTTGGGCTCCCGGTGCCCACATTCCCTGCTATGGGCTCAGTGTTTGCAGCCTGCGCCGTGTGCCCTGTGCTGGGCCTGTCCGCGCGCGCAGCAGTTCCCTGCAGGTCCCTTTGCAGGAGCGCTGTGTGCGGCCGGTGCTGTCCAGGACTGCTTCTGTGCTCGGGAAGCTGTGCTGTGCCATAGCACTCCCCTGCTGGTCCAAGTAGCCCTGCTATGTCTGCCTTTGTTCCCCACCTCCCTTCTCGTTTGCTTAAACACTTTCTTCTCTTAAAGGCTTCTGACTGCCCTTTCCCTGCTATTATCAAACATACCGAGGTTACTGGTTCTCTGCTTGTCACCGAAATCCAAACTACACGGAGACATTCACTGCAGTAGCTTTTAAATCATAAAGTTTATGGTTAAGTCCTTTCACTTCTTGCTGTTTAACCATTTGCTCATTATGTCCTTTTCTTCCCTTGTTTGCCTATGCCATAAAAAACGATTAACCTATCTTGTCTTTGTTTTGGCTTGCTGTGGTTGCTTTCCCTCTCAATCTATTATTATTTAAACTTGCCTTTCCTTCCTGCTGTGCATGCATGCCCCTGCAGGCTATGCAGTCAAATACTGAACTGGTTTTCTGGCGTTACCCCTTTACCAACATCTGATGCTGCTGTCCGTTCACTGGTGAGTGCTGCAATGTGGTAGCAGTGTTTTCAGTGCAGAAGATCATCACTGGAGCAATTTGATCCTCGTTTCAACTTCCCCCCCACTTCCGAAGCTTCCGCAAAATGCCATTACGGCATGGGAAGCACGTGGCTCCAGTACTGCTCCGTATGGCAGTAGGATGCTCTGTGGGCCAGGTGGTGTCCTGTGGTTGTGTGGGATGTGAGCAGCTGGGGGCTGCTGCCCTGAGCTGCTCTGGAACTGCGTGCGGGCTGCGTGCCTTGCACTGCCGGGGCTGCTGCAGTGCTGCTGCGGGGGTGCAGGGAGTGCCAGGGGTGCTGCTGTGTGGGTGCACCTGCGGCACATATTGCCGAGTTGCCCAGCGGAACTGCTTCTGCCATGGGTGCCCAGGGTGGGTGGTGGTTCTCTCTGGGTGTTCCCATGCGCCTGGCCCCTGTGCAGGAGCAGCAGGCTGTGTGTGAGCTTCAGATGGCACTAAAGCTGATTTTGGTAGAAAAGCGCTTACAGCGGTGATGCAGTTTAGAAGCAGCTCCTGAGCAACAGGTCACCACCGGGGGATCTGCACGAAGGCCTGGGTGCTGTGAGCACGCTCAGGGTGATGCTCCTTGGGGCAGCTGTACGCAGTGTGAGGGTGCAGCCACACTGCTCTGCACCTGCACTCAGGAGGGCAGTGAGCCACCATGAGCACACGTGTAAAAACGGCAGCGGGAGCCGTAAAGGAGCACTGGAGGCAGTGGTGCGTGACTGCCGGCCCTGCTTGGCTCTGCCTGCTGGGCTCACTGCGTCACCTGGGCTTGGTGACAACATGGGGCATTCCCCCTGGTGCTGGGCCACGTGCGGTGCATTGCCGTGTGCTGTGGTGTCTGAAGCACTCCGTGCTGCTGGAGGTCAGCCTGAGTTAGCTGATGTGACACTGATGCCCAGGTTCTGTAAGTGGCAGTGTTGGTACTGCTGGCTTGCGGAGCTGGACAGGGGAGCGGGTGCCGCGGGGCCGTGACTGCTGCATGGTGCTTGGAAAGCTGTGCTCTGTGGGCAGGACTACAGCTTGGCTTTCCTTCAGAGAACCTTCTTCTAAAAGTTAAGCGACATAAAGCTGGTAGATAACAGTAGTGCCCAGCTGGCCAAGAATGATGCAGAATGTAAAGCAATTCCTCGCATAAAATTGCAAGTCCTGGTGGTCTGCAGCATGGAGGCCTGGCTGGGCATGGGCAGGAGCTCATGCTTTTTTTTTTCTTCCTTTTGACTGCACCATAGCACCATAAAAAGTGCTAATTGCAATTGTTTTAATTTTTGCTTGCTGAATTCTGCATGTTAATAAATTATACGGTAAAGAACACATCCCCAGTTAAGTTCAGTGGTTCTTGTGCTGATGACCATAAAGCAAAGCACTCCTCTGTGCCTGCTGTCCAGATCATGGCTTTGTCAGCACTCCTGCCTGTTTGCATTATAGCGCTGCAGGAACTGGCTATCCCTGCCTCACACCATGGCCAGCAACCCGCTGCCCTTCTGCGTACCTGCGCACTGCTTTGCCCACAGCCCAGGCAGTGTCGTGGCCCCTGCTGGCACTTTGCGGCATCTTGATGGCTGCACTGCAAGCAGCTGTGCTCACGTTCTGCATCCCAAACGTACGGCACACTGCACCTCGCTGGGTGCTGCAGCAGCCGGCTGCCAGCCCGTGGGTTTACTTCAGGTTTTGAATTAGTCCCTTTGCTCTACAGTACAGTGCAGTTTTGTGCCTTGAGAAACAAGCACGCACTTCAGCAATCATGGTGAGGCACAACGCATGGTAGCTCCAGGTACTGTTTTATTGCTAAGAATTCAATGGCTTCTGCTCAGTTTCCGGCATTATTTCTGCATGTTAAAAAATGCTTTTACGTGCTTAACTCCTTGAGTGCTCTGAGGTTTTGCATTTCATAGCACAACTTGTAACTGCTGTTTTTTACCCTCTGCAACGAGCACCGAAGCTGGAAGCTGCTCAGAGGGCAGCACGGGGCTGGGGCTGCCACGGCTGGGAAGGGGCGTCCATAGGAACATCAACAGGGCAACCAGCCTAGTCTTGTGGTTGGCAACCCTGCCCACAGGAGAAGGTTGAAACTAGATGATCTTTGAGGTCCTTTTCGACCTGGGCCATTTTATGGCCTGACCTGCAGTAGAGCTGCACTGCAGCAGGGAGTGCCCTCAGCATTTTGCAGTGCTGGGGAATTAGATTGTGGGCAGCTGTGTGGTGTCACCTGAAGGACTGCCCTCAGGTTGCTGTGGGTAAAGCCCGTGCACTGTGTGGAGCAGGTGGGTGCAGCATGGCGTGCTGGGATGAGATGCAGTGCTTGAAGAGGGCCGTTGGTTGCTTGTGTAATTAGTGAAGCATTCTGAAAATGGTTTATATGTTTGCAAAGGATGATTTGGTCGAGCAGTGGGTATATAGGGCAGCTCTTGGATGATCCCGTGCAGAGGGGAGCGCAGTGCTTTGCGGCTGCAGCCCAGCAGTGTTGCTCACAGTGTAAGGGCTGCAGAGCCGTGCACTGGGTCCTGCCATACACTGTCTCTGCCTGCTCCTAAATCACAAAAGCAAGGTTTTATTTTAGTATAATAGCAATTCAGTTTTAAATGTAGTGTCCGTAATGGTGAGTGCCAGTGTGTTTACCCATGGTGGGCACACCATTACCGCTCCGCCTGCCCTCTGTCCCCCACAGGTAGCACAGCTGCATGCAGCACCAGCGCTCTGCTAAAATAAATGCAAGCAGTTGCATCTCTTTTTTCAGACCTGTTAGTGCACGCAGCCAGCTTCAAAGTGGAGAAGGAGAGCAGTGCGGGCCCAAGGGGAGGCAGGAGGCCATCCTGCTGCAGGCTCATGGTCTGTGGGGTCTGAGCTCCCTCCTCCCAGGGCAGAGAGCAGTTTTTAGATCTGTTGGCTATATAACGAGTGTACGATGCTATCCGTTGTGCCATCTCTATTATGGTGGTCCCTGTCCATGAACTTGGAGTTAGGTAACGCAGAACTGTTTCCAGGCTCTGCGGAGTAAAGGCCGTGTTGTTGGGTGCAGGGTGTGCCAACCTGCCTACGTTCAGTCCTGTGATTCCAGGAGGTCAGGAGCCTGAACGTCGCACTGAACGTTAATGCTGCTGCAGTGCAGCCGTTGGGCAGCTTCAGTGGAACCCGGCAGACCTGCAGCTGGCGGCCGATGGAAGACGGGCACTAAGCAGGAGGGAGAGCAGCTTGTTACCACACTGCTGAGCCGTGCTCCGTGCCTGCAGCTGGCAGCCGGGTGCAGCACGTGGGTCTGGAGTACTGAATAACCAAATCCTCGACACCCTGCATCTGCTTCCCTCCATCCAGACACAAAGATACCCCTTTTACTCTCAGACTGTTGGACATTATGTGCCTGCATGAGGACCATGGGGGTCACGGGGACAGCCCATGAGCATCCAGCAGCAGACCTGGCCGGTACTGCTGGAAAACGGGGCTGTTCCAGGCCATCCTCTGCCCAAGTGGTGGGACCAGCACCTTGATGGGGTGGCTGTGGGGCACAGGGGGCAGGGCAGCATTGTCTGTCCCCAGGGGGGAGCTGGGTGCTGGGCTGGGGACAGCCTGCAGTGTCTCACTGCACACCCTCGCTGCTATTGCGCTCTGTTTCAGGGTGGCTTGAATGTGCAGAGGTGAATGGTTTAATAATCCCATTGTAGTGACTGCTGAGTGTCAATAAGTGCTCATGTAGGCCCCGTTGTGGGAAGGGGAGATGTGGCATTCAGCGCTGGGCTGTGCTGACCCAAATCTGCCTTCCCAGAAACATGGTGTGTATCCTCACTGCTGGGAGCCAGTGTCAGGGCTGCTGCCCTGTGCATCGGCTGCATCTTCTGCGCAGGGCTCGGGCAGAGCCAGTGGGCAAGCCCTGAGATTGTGCTGTGGGAGGCTGGGGCTGGGTGCCTTGGCTGCAGGGCAGAGAGCAGTGCAAGCTTCTGGCAGCTGCTGCAATGAGAGCACAGTCCGTGTTCTGAGCCGAATTGCAGGATAAATCCAAACTGCATTGAATTGATTTGTTTCCGGATAAAAATTGTTGTTTATTTTTTAACTGAACGTAGGGCTGTTGCCGTACACCTGTCTTTTGCCTTGTCACTGTTCCTGCTTGGATTTGTTTCAAAGAGGAATGAGTAAAGGAAAAGAACTGTAATTTGAAGGATCTGTTTTTCCAGAAGAAGATTCAATTCTCTTCTCCTTTTTAACTTTTGTTTTGTTACTGCATTATCTCCTCATCGGTGAAAGCAGAGGCTGCCCTGTCACCCTGCAGGCAGTGCATGAAGTGCATCTGCACTGTGGGTGCAGGTGGCCCTGCTGTCCTGGCTTTGTGAGATGGCTGTGGTGGCCTCAGTGCCGCCTGGTGACCCCCATGCTGCACGGTGGCCCAGTGCTGCTCAGTGTGGGGCCACAGCCGGGTGAGCCTCTTCCAGCTCCACTGTGTGCTGCTGTCGTGGGGGAAAATGCATCCCTGTAAGCGATGCGCATGTTTTGCTTTACAGCCATTGCTGATTGCCTGGTTTCAAGCAGCAGCAAAAACCCTAATTTTATTAGGGTTGCTCTGCAGAAATGCGTGGTTTAGAAAGGTGAAGCAGGCAGCTGGTAGCAGAGCTGTGAGGTCGCTCCCGTCCGTGCCTGGCCGCCCCTGGAAGGAGCTGGGGCTGTGGGGTTGGCTGGGTTGGGCTGACGGGGCTCCCCAGGAGATGTGCCTCTGCCTGCCTAAGCTTCTTGTGTTCCTCCTCTTCCTCAGGGGCGATGTTCAAGGGAGAACTGCAAGTACCTTCACCCGCCGCCGCACTTAAAAACGCAGCTGGAGATCAATGGCCGCAATAACCTGATCCAGCAGAAGAACATGGCCATGCTGGCCCAGCAGATGCAGCTTGCCAATGCCATGATGCCCGGAGCCCCACTGCAGCCTGTGGTATGTGCTCGGGGCCGGGGCAGTGAGTGCTGGAGAGGGGTGGCTGTAGGAGCCCACACATGTCAGGAACCAATGGGGAAATCCAGTGCTGGGCAGCGTGGCTTTGTGCTACTCAATTCCTCCTTGCCTGAGACTACGCTGTTTCACTTGTTAATTTAATTCTCTTTTTTGTAACATGTTTCTTAATTTTAAGAATGTGAGCGATATGTGTTTGATTTTAGTAGACAGCCATTTCCTTTGCAATTTCATACGCTGTGGCAAATTTGGGGGAAGATTCCTGCTGGCTGTATTCCACCCATTTGGGGGAGCCCTCCGGGTGCTCTGTGCTGGGCTCCAGTTTGGCCACATGCTGCAGGGCAGAGCTCAGATTGTGAGCCATGCATGGAGCTCAGCCTGCAGCCATGGGGCTGGCAGCAGGGGGACAGATGCAGAGCATGGCCCTCCTGCACCCGGTGGCCCGTTCGGTTTATTTAGTACAACTGCTGTTCTCTCATAGAGCTGTATGCCTCACCTGTTTCAAGAAAAAGTGTGTGTGTCTGGGAAGGTCAGAAAATGCTGTGAAGGGACCTTCACAGTAAAATGCCTTTGGTTGCGGTTACCACAGCATGGGAAGACGGGGCGTTCTCTGTGCTCTTTTGAGCATCCTTCAACACAGCTGCACACATCACCAAAGTGAGGGATTGAGCTGAGGCCGTGCTGCTGTGCGAGCACCAGTGAAGCCACACCGTGCTGCTGCGCAGGCTTTAACTCCAGAGCTGCCTCCCCATAAGTTTTCAACTGCAAAGCATGCCACAGTTTTGTTTTGCTTTCCTGACGGGAGTACAGTGATGCCGCACTGGTACCAGCACGTTCTCACTGGGGGCTATGAAGAAGCTGAACAGTCAACATGCAGCAGACGGTGAAAGCCATTGCTTAAAATATTCTTCTCTGTCATCCTACTAATAGGTTCATTATTGCATAGATGATAACACAGTAATGAAAAGTATAGTTAATTAATAGCAAATTTAATATTATTTTGTTTCTTGTAAAATGTACGTATTTCTGTCTCATTCACATGGATGAAAAAGCAGGTACATTGAAGAGAGCTCTCTTGTTTATGCAAATATCAGGCTTTCTTTCTCCAATAACCTTTGCATATGTTTTTGTGCAGTGTTTCAGACAGACTTTCTCGTTGCTTGCAAACAATTGGGTCATTTCCTCAGGAACTCAAAGCCATGTGGTGCTCTGTGCTGGCTGGCCTACATAGATAGGAAACAGAGAAAAAAGTTGCATTAACCCTGTTGTTTTTCCTTCTAAAAATTTCTTTGGAAGAAAAATGGAAACGCCTTGAGCAACTGCTTTATTTGGACATGGAGACAAAGAGCTGGGCAGAGTCCGACTGGCCATGCCAGCACCGTGCCCTGCACTCAGTGGGGCAGCAGGTCCCGATCCTCGCTGCAGCGCTTGATCCTGCAGCTTGCTGCCGTGTGCCGCAGCCCTCGTGCCGGTTCCTTCTCACCAGCACCAGACACCTGCGCGCGCTTTGGCTGCGTTCCTCCAAGACCCGCAGACCAGTCCTGTGCCCACGAGCGCCAGGTGGCAGCGTGGCGGGTGCCCGTACTTACGCGTGTCTCTGTTCTGCTTGCAGCCCATGTTCTCCGTCGCGCCCAGCCTAGCCACCAATGCCTCGGCTGCCTTCAACCCCTACCTGGGGCCCGTGTCCCCAGGGCTGGTGCCGGCGGAGATCCTTCCCAGTGCGCCCATGCTGGTGGCGGGCAACCCTGGTGTCCCGGTGCCTGCTGCCGCTGCTGCTGCTGCGCAGAAGCTGATGAGGACGGACAGGCTGGAGGTAGGAGCCCAATGGTAGCAGTGCCAGTCACTGCGTGTGCTGGGGAGAATGTAGTTCTCTGGCAAAAGCAAACCGCAAGCGTCACTTCAGCTGATGGTGTCCTGCCTTGGCTGAGGGCAGGGAGAGCGCGCAGCCCCATGCCGTGCTTGCAGCTCTGCTCCTGGCCCTGCCACCCAAAGGGAAGTGGAGCACTGAGAGTGTCTTGAGGCCGCATTAATGTGTGTGCAGCAGCTGCTAATGGGCACGGGTGCAGGGCCTGCTGCAGCTGCTGGCCAGGAGCCGCTTCCAGCTCTGCCGTGTTCTTGCTCTGGGCACATGCTGCTGGCATTGCCCGGCGCCTCTGTGTGCTCCTTCGCTGCGGCCCTGGCAAGTGCTGGTCCTCGCTGGCTCTCACTCCCCATTGTCCTGAATCTCTCTGATCTGAAAGTCTTGGCCGTGTCCTCGGTACCATATTGGCCTCGTGCTCAGAGCCAGCACCGTGCCATGCACTTGTGGTGCTGCATGATGCAGGTGGGTGACATCCCAGCAGGCAATGTGACACTACGTGCTGCTGTGTGTGGTGCCCTTGGTGCCAGTGCAGATGTGAAGCAGCACCCAGCAGCTCACAGGTACCCAGTGGCTCCTGGCACCGCAGGTGTCCAAGGGTGCGGGGTGAGCTGATGTTGTGGAGCTGGTCCCTGCGTGTGGTGGGATCTGTTTTAGAGTGCAGCCAGCTGTAATGGTAGTGCCTTTCTACCTGCCTAGGCATCTACAGTGATAGGGCATGTGTCTGCTGTTGGGAGCCATGAGTGCCTTTTGCTCAGTGGTGTCATCTTGGCAAGCAGCAGGCTGTGAGCTGCCCAGCACTGCTGTTCCTGGACATCACATCCACACAGGTGCCCTCCTGCAGGGTCACAGCACTTCCTGGTGGAGTTGGTGTGTCAAACAAAAGAGCTGCTTGGAGTGTGTTTGGGTTGCAGGAGGGGCAGCCTCCCTGGGCAGGCATGTCATCCACTGTAAGAAGAGAAATCTCTCTCAGCCAGCTCTTTATTTCACAGAGGAGACTTACCAGAAAGGGGTTAAAATAAAATGCTCTCAGATAAACTCCTAATTAAACCACACTGGGCTCAGGAATTGAACTTGGAGGCAGGCATTTCCAAGCACCCTGCCTGCAGCCAAGGATGCAGGGGAAGGGGCTGCAGCAGGTGACCTGCAGGCCCAGCCCTCCACTGGCAGCATTTTCTGTCTGTGCAGTTCAGAGGTGCTGAGCTGCTGGGCTGCGCTTCTCCACACAACAGGGAGCTGTGAGAGCGTTACTCTCACAGTTGGTAAAAGGTCTGCAAAAATACCTGAAATCAGACAAATTCCCACTCCTTTCCTGATATTCCGGCCTGCCAGCACCTGGCAGCTTCTCTGCTGTGATTGCATTTACCTCAGCTGGCTGTGCATCTCAGTGATGCCCTTGTCCTTGAAGGAGGGCTGTCCCTCCCCCTCTGCCCCCAGCCCCTGCCTCCCTAGCAGGCCTTCCGGTGGTCCTGCCCTCACCATGCAGCTCCCCGAGCCTCCTGCTCTCCTCGAGCTGTACAGTTCTGCTGTGACCAGGAGCCTGCCCCAGTGCAGCCGCTCTGCAGCTCCGTGCCTCTCCCACACACGTGCAGTGCCTGCTGTGGGCAGAGGTTGCTCCTCTTCTTTCTTTTTCCCCTCGGCAAATGCAGTTTCAGTAGTTTAACATGTAGGGAATTGTGGCAGTGCCGTCCAGTGTAGTGGCTGTTTAATCTGAGCTATCTAAATTTAGGGTACGAATGACAAATCAGCACATATCTTTTATGAACAGTAAATCATTGTTATGTATTTTATTGATTAGAAAAATGCAGAGAAGACTGGGAAGACTTTACCTCCCAGCAGCTGGCACACTGCAAGGAGCGCGTGGCTTCTGCTCTCTGCACTGCCACCGTGCTGCCATTTGTTCTTCCTGACTGCAGAGCTTTATATGGTTGGCTCTCTCTCCCTTGGAATGAGCTGTCCCATGAAAAAATAACTGCGTGATGTTAGCATCTAATCTTGGAATATGATTTGTTCTGGTTAGAATTTTAAATACTTATTTTCAAGACTGATGTACTCAGTTGTTAATTCAGCTGGCACACGTGTTCCGGGCTACTGAATCACACTGTCCCACAGCGGAGAGCTCTTTGCACTCATGCCCAGGGCTCAGGAAGGCAGCAGGGCTCAGTGGCGTCCTGGGCAGCTGTGGGTGCTGGTGAGGCTGGGCTCGTGCCTGCTCCTGCAGCATGGCTTCTTCCAAAGTTTTTGGGGCGCACTGCCCGTGCTGGTGGTGAGCATATGTGCAGGTGGTCATCAGCTACTCACTGAAGGCATTGGGCTCAGGGTGGAAATTTCCTGGGTTCAGAATTTCCTTCAGCTCCCCTCACATTCCTGCCCAGCCATAGAGATCCTGAACAGAAGTTGGCTCTTCTGGTAAACAAGAAGAGAGTCCTCACGGGAGGGGAGTTGGGGGAGGAAGGAGCCGCTCGCCACCCTGTTTGTTCACAAGCACGTTTCCCTCTGAGCACTATCATTTTCTATTCAAAGTATTCGAGAATCAGAACAGCCACAGTCAAGCTGCTGTTTCCTGCCTGCTTCACAGATGCCATTTTTTTTTTTGGATAAAAGCAGCTTACAAGTTCTCAGAGACTTGCAGATACTCACGACATGCTGGATGACAGTACAGCCCTTCTGATAAGTTCAGTGCAGGGGAGGAGGCAAAAACACAGGCTGCTTGGGGTGGGCAGCACCGTGAGTTCGGGTGAGACGCGGTTCCCTTGGCTGGCAGCTGGAGAGCTGTGGCTCCCTGCCAGCGTCTTAGGTTCTGTTTGTGCTTCTTAGCTTACCGAGTGGAAAATGATGATGCTAATTACAGAGCAACTAATAAACAAATAGATAAACACTCTCCAGATCTGAAAGGCTAGACCACATCTCGTGCTTCCATGCTTCTCTCTGCTCCAGCAGACGAGTGATATATTAGTGTGCGCCTATGGCAAGAAGTAACACCAATTGCATTGTTTGCTTGTAAGTAAACAAGAATTGGAAACACTTGGCTAGCATCACAGTGGCTCAAAAGCCAATGCAGGTCATCCTGTTAGAAGGTGCAGTGGCTTCATGGCTTGTGTCTGGTGCTGTGAGCCATGGTCAGAGATGGGCAGATGCCACTGTGAGCCAGGCATTGTCCTGCTGGTTGCCGTGTGAAGGCTCTGTGAAAGCTGGCACTGCATCCCAAGGCCTGTGCCCAGCTATTCCAGGCTTCTGGTCGTTTTCCTTTGGCTTTCAAATGGGTTAAGTTTCCTCATCTCTATGTGTTTTCTTTTTCTCTCTCTCTTTTCCTGTGAATTTTGTGTGTCATCCTTGGGTTATTTATTGAGCAGTTCCTGCTTACACGCAGAGCTGTTCTGAGACCTTGGTTCTGTGGATTACCAGTGCAGAAGATGAGCAGAGGCAACCAGCTCTCATTTGTTGCATCTTTTCAGAGCAAAAGGCTTTCCTAGACTTCTAGACTTCTAGCAAATAATCAAATGAAATTATCCACTCCTGTCTACTTAGGAGGCCTGTGTTTGGGTAAAAGACCCTGATTTACAGCCCAGAAGGCATTCACAGGCAGTGGAAGGGAGCTGGGGCCTGGCCAGGAACCAATTGGCCCAAAAGTCATCCAGCAAGCAAGTGGTTGTTTGCTAGCTGAGGAATGTGCCCAGCCTGTTCCGTGTGTGCTACAACAACAGCCCTGCAAGCATCAAGCTGTGTGAGCAGTGGGGTGGTAAGGATGGGAGAGGAAGGGAGGCTTACTTGGGTCAGTGTGTTTGCTGCCAAACATACATCCACAGCCTTTGTCACCATATGTAAAAAAGACTATAAATAAGGATGACCGTGGAGAAAGGGTGCTCCCTGTGAGCAGGTCCATGCGTGGCAGGGTGCCTGTCCTTGGGGTGTCGTTCCCGAGCTGTGGATGACGGGCAGGTGGGCCTGAAGCAGCACAGCGGCTGGAAAGCAGCCGGCATGCTGGTGGGGATGGGGAGGTAGTAATCAGCCGAGTCTGGTTTGTTGTGTGGATCGGAGCCAAGGGTCTTGAGGAAGTGCTGCTGATCCAGGCTCATGGTGCCCACTTTTAAAAGGAAATCCCACCTACTAAAGCAGTTTTATTCTTTACAAACTTGCTTGCTTTTGCTTCTTTCTGTTTCCTATAACTTTTGAAACCTAAAATGACAGATGCATTTTTTGTTTGTGGTTTCTGAAGAGCTGGCCATGAATAGAACACGTGCCGTTTTCTTACGCGGAATGTTTCCAAGATGTGTGAGGAGGGGCCAGTGCTGCTGGCACTGGGATGCAGTCAGTGGTGGTGCTAGCTGGTACCATGTGGTGGTGGCAGTGACACGGCTGCAGTCTGCAGCCTCACTGGTCCCCTGGCATGGTTCTGCTGCTCTGCTCATGGTGTGGCTGTGCCACGCTGGTGGCAGCTCATGTGCTGAGCCCCTCAGCCCCATGTGGCGGTGCCGCTCCAGGCTGCTCTCTGATGGCAGCCATGGGGAGCCAGCAGTGCTGTGCACGCTCAGCACGGCACAGGGGCCTGCCCAGCATGGCCCTGCTGACTTGTGGATGGCCGGGTGGCGGCAGAGAGCCAGCGCTGCTGGGCACCACCGTGCTGAGGGGGAGCTCTGGCAACGGTCGCCAGCAGCCTTCTTCTGAAAGCAACTGCTAGCCCTGAGTGGGGCTCAGTGGGGCCAAAGTAAGGCCTGCTGTGTGTGTGGGTCTTGGCACCGCCGCTCCCGGTGTTCCCTGGCACCTCAAGCGCTCCTGTTGGTGAGCCCGGCGCTGTGCTGGCAGGTTGGGATGGCCGCCAGGCTGAGCTCTCCTCCCGGTGTTGCAGGTGTGTCGGGAGTACCAGCGCGGGAACTGCAACCGGGGCGAGAACGACTGCCGGTTCGCTCACCCCGCCGACAGCGCCATGATCGACACCAACGATAACACCGTTACGGTCTGCATGGATTACATCAAAGGGAGGTGCTCACGGGAAAAGTGCAAATACTTCCACCCTCCAGCACATCTGCAAGCCAAGATCAAGGCTGCCCAGTACCAGGTTAACCAGGCTGCAGCTGCCCAGGCAGCAGCGACGGCGGCTGCCATGGTGAGTTTGGAAGCCGCATCTAACGGTATGAGTGCGCCGAGAGGGAGCAAGCAGTGTTAGCTACTGTTGCTGGGATGTGCTCGGGATCCTGGCTGGTATCGGGCACAGCGAGCTGCCCCAGCACGTGGTGCCAGACCGGCGCTTGCGGAGTTTCAGGCTGTTACAGTATGTCACTAATTCTGCCTGCTGGTGTATGGAGTACATGTACATATACATGTGCATATGTGTGTGTGTGTGCGTGCATACATGTATACAGAGTCTATTGTATGTTTGTATGTGGGTAGATGCATACCTATGCCAAGGCACAGACAGACTCATGGCAGTGAGCTGCCGCCAGGCTGTGTGCATGGCAGAGTAGCTTGAGGCCACAGCCACCCTGCACCCGCAGCAGGCAGCATGGGCGGGCTGCTGGAGCCGGCACTCCGCCGGGCCCGGCACAGTGCAGGGCCTGGCTCTGGCAAGTGGCCAGTGCGGTGTGGGGTCCCCAGCGACATGCAGACCCTGGTGGCACTGAGGCTCTGGCCACATGCAGGCCCCAGCCATGGCCATACAGGCCCTGACAGTATTGAGGCCCTGGCCACCCAGGCCCTGGCCACGCCATCCGTATGTGTGAGTGCAGGGAGCTGGGGCGTGGTGTGGGGCACATGGGGGCTGGCTCTGAGAGCCCCCCGTCCCACCACCCCCCGCTGCCCCAGGCCCGATGTGCATGCCTAGTCTTGTTACCGTTGTACACGGCATCCGGTGATTTGTTTTTATTTGTTTTTTCTCACCTACCCAAATGCACTGCTGCCCCCATGATGCACCTCTGCTTGCTGTTTATGTTAATGCGCTTGACCCCACTGGCCATTGCCATCATGTGCTCGCTGCCTGCTAATTAAGACTCAGTCGGCTGTCAAATCACTGAAGCGACCCCTCGAGGCAACCTTTGACCTGGTACTATGACCTTTCACCTTTTAGCTTGGCATGTAGCTGTATTGTAGAGTCGAGTTGGGGGTTAACGTGCAGAATCCAAAAGCTCCCGGATCCCTCCCTCCCTGCCTCATGGGCTTGGGGGCGGTGGGACCAGGCCCCATGGCAACCTCAGCCTGTGCAGGCCCTGCCGCCCCCTGCCTTCCTATCCCATCCCGTCCCATCCCCATCCCCATTTCTATCTCATCCCATCCCTCTCATCCCCTCCCCTCCAATCCCCATCCCCTCCCGTCCCATCCCCATCCTACCCTTCCTGTTGCTGTCCCATCCCAGTCCCATCCCCGCCCCATCCCTGGGAGCCGCGAGGGCCGGGCCCGGTGCAGGGCGCGTTGGCATGGCTTGGCGGCGCTGCGGCGTGGAGGCGGCCGGGGGTGCCGGCATGCGGTGAGCTCTGCATGCCAGGCAGGCGCTGGGGCCGGGAGTGGGGTAGTGCCGGCAGCGCCGCGCCGCGCTGTGCCGATTAACATCGCTTCTACGTGTTGATCCTCATGGAGCTCTCAGCGCTGCTTCCCCCTGCCCGATAGCCTTGCTCCTCGCCCAAGCCCTGAAGCTTTACCGTAGCGTAATAGTGACTCCAGTTCTTATAACGCGCGGCTCCGACACGTCTCCCTGTACTGCTGCCATGGTAGGCTGAAGTAGCGCTCCCTTGTGAAGCTTTGACCTCGCCTTTTATTTGGTAGTTAAAAGTCTGCTACGCTGCTTGCTTGCTCATGGATAAACATGGTGCTGCCTGGTTTTTTTTGCCTTCTACTGATTTTTCTTTTCTTCTTTCTCTCTTCTCTTTTTGTGTCCCTCCCATCTTCCACATCCCACCCCCTCACCCTCACCCTTTTTTTTTTTACTGGACTTTATTTTATGCCCATCCACCATTCAGGGAATTCCTCAAGCTGTACTTCCCCCATTACCAAAGAGGCCTGCGCTTGAAAAAACCAATGGTGCCACCGCAGTGTTCAATACTGGTATTTTCCAATACCAGCAAGCTCTTGCCAACATGCAGCTGCAGCAGCACACAGCCTTTCTCCCACCAGGTAAGTGCTGCCGCGTGCCTGGCGGGGTGGGAGGGTGGGAGCCGCCATGCGGTGCCGCAATGCGGTGCGGCCGTGCCGAGCAGAGGACGCTGGTGAGGAGGCTGCTTCCCTCCCGGTGCTTTTTGGAGGCTGGGTGGGTGTTTTCCTCTCTAACATAAAAATCAGCACTGTGCTCTGTCCTCCCAAATCAGAACTGGAAATCTTTTCTCTCATTCCTCTTTCCCTCAATTAACTTTTCTTTATGACACATCTCTTCAGCTCCTGCGTTTGTTTCTGTTTGCTGTGAGACCCCTTAGCCTTCCTGTGCTTAGAGGCAGGTGTGAGTCAAAACTGGAGGGTTTTGTTTTGGTGCAGTGGTCATAGGGCCCAGCCAGGCAGTCTCGCAGGTAGCTGACCTTGAGCACACGCAGGCAGGCAGGATCCACGCCTCTGCTGCCAGAGCCTTGGGGCCGAGTTCAGCTAAGCAGCAGTGAGGTGCGCTTGGTTTTAATCCAGCACAACCACAGTTACACTCGTCCTAGTGCAGCTGCTGAAGCACTGATGCCTGTGCTACACACATAAGCAGAAATCCCTTTGAAGTAAACAAGACATAAGGCTTGACTGTAGCTGTGGTTTTGCAAACAGCACTTCATGCAGAAGCATATTTTAGCCTACTCTGTGAGCTTCTGCCTGTATTAATGCAGGCGAGTCAGTTTTTTCCACATGAACCACATGTTAGAGCAGCACTGTCAGTCTGGGAGGTAAGTGATGGAAAGCTGGGGACATCTGACAGATATCTACTCAAATCTGAAAGGAGCCTGAGGACAGCCCTTTGTAACTCAGGCTAGCTGAGGGAGGGGAGAAAGGAGAATGCAACTATTGAGTCTTTACCCAAACATTTTCGGCATGTGCATTCCTGGGAATTTGGTGCAGTGCCTTTTACCGTTCTTTCTTAGTGGCATATAGTGATTTAAATGGCACAAAAATTATTTGTTTGATTTAGTGGATGGTAATAACTTACTTGGATTCCAGAAACTCGTTGCAACCACTAGCGTGTATTAGCAGGAGCCTCGTGGGGTCAATGGAAAGGCTTTGACTGAGCAGACATTAGGCCAGGTCTCTAGGCCACGTTCTAAAGCACTGACCAAACGCATAAGCAATCACAGCCCATCCTGCTGATATTAAAAAATGTCACAAGTTTGTTTGGTAAAGAGTGGCTGATGTAGTTATCTGCAGAGGTTTCCTACTTCAATTAAATCAAGGGGGGTTGGCTGGTTTCTGGAAGTACTGAAACTGCTCTGAATTGTGCCCTTTAAACTTAGAAACTCAGGTTATAGTTTATGCCAGACCTCATCGGCACAGCCTACCTTCTTAATTAGCTAACCTGCTGTGGAACCTGTAGGAGCTTGCAGAGCAGTTCTTGGTGCTTCACTTGAACTGTGTTGGCCAGTCAGGTGTAGTGGATGTCCAGGATTAAGGTCAGGGCAGTGAGGGACCGTCAGCGCCAGCGCACGCCCGAGGGAGCCTGTCACAGGGCCTGCTCTCTGGGGGCTTGGTGTCACAAAGCCTGCCCTCTGGGCTGCTGGAGCTCCCCAGCCTGTGGCTGGAGGCACTGCAGCACAGAGGGGAGCGGTGATGGTGCTGGCTCTCCGAGGTGAGCTGAGTTGAGCTGGCTGTACAGCCGATCCTGGCCTGTGCGTGCCCACTACACACAGGAGGGCTCTTAGAGCAGAAATCCCAGCAGGGAGGACCGTTGTGTGGGCTGCTCCCAGGGGCTCAGCCTCTGCACTGCTGCTGCCCTATGGGAGCTGCTGGGCACCGCTCTGTGGGGCTCCCAGGGTCCGTGGAGGCGCAGAGTTCCGTGTGTGAGGGAGGAAAGCGCCGGGTGTCTGCAGTCGCTCAGCTGGACAGGTGTGCTGGTGCTGTGAGGGGACGCGTCCCAGTGGGATTTTCTAGACTGGACTGAATATAATAGGCTGAAAGAAACAACATGAAGGGGAGAAGAGAAGAAACTGCTTAAGCCACAGGTGAACGTCAAGTATTCATCAACTTAGCTTGATTCCACTGCTGAAATGGTCAGGAAGTGAGGTGACCGTCAGTTACTGGCACATCCTTGCATTAACGCTCTGCCTTGTGCTGAGCAGCTCGGGAATGTCTGCGACTGGGCATCTATTATTCATGTGTTCTCATTAGTCAGAGCTTCTGAAGTCAAGATGGATATTAAGGTCACAGCAAAAAGGGTTTTTATTGCTGGTAAGAGGGCCATACAGCACTGTGTCTTCACACTTGCACATCACTGCACCCTAGTTAGGATTTTCATCTCTGCCTGAAGTTCATCTGCTGCAAGTCATCCAGAACTTGGTGCACTGGTTATAATGCTAATGATGATAACTCAGACTGCAGTTCTGAGCTGAAAAGCTTCACAGGGACGATGCAGAGAGTCATTACAAAAATATAACGTGTTTTTAGCATGTAGGCCTAATTATGCACGGAGTGATCTGATGTTCCAGATACAAGGAAGCGTGCACTACCTTATAAATAGGGCTCTTCTTTGGAGAGGCAGGACTCAAAGGTTCTTCTGTAAATCCCCATTAACACTTGAGTGTCAGAAACATAACTGAGAAAACAGTTCTACTCATGTTTGTACTTCATGGCCAAATGTTGTCCCATTCTTTAATCTCATAAGCGGTCCCATTGACATCAGCAGTGATTCACACAGGGGGAAGTCAGGAAAGATACCCTTCTTTTAACCTTTCTTTATGAGTATTTTTCATTTTTCCCATTGCACAGAAATAAATCAGTAATGAGGAAACAGAATTATTCCCTTTTCTTTGTAGCCCTACAGACACAGTGATGACAGGGAGTCACCTTGTCCCTGGCAGTAGTGCTGTTGAATGACTCTTCCTGCTTACTGAAACGCTTCTCTGAAGCCGCATGTGCCCCAGTACGACACGGGGTCTTTTGCAGAGCAGTGCCCTGTGCCCACAGCTCCACGGAACACCAAAGCAGCACTGCACCACTGACAGCTCCATCTCCATTGCAATTCCTGGATTTCAGGACTTATCTTAGTTTCTGCCGCATCAATTAATTGCTGTCACCTGGCGTTTCTGCACAGCCCAAGGAGAGCTGCCCACAGCATGGACCTGGGCTACTGCGGGCAGATGCAATTGCAGTTGAGTCTTTGCTGTATCTGAGGAAATCCAGTTAGAGAGCATTGCAGCACTTGCGTCGACAGGCAGATGTAGGACAGCAGTGAGGTTCAGCTGCAGGATGCCCTCGTAGCAGTGCTGGTGCTCCAGTCGCAGAGGTGAGCGCAGCCCCACAGCCAGCTCAGCCCCACACCTAGCTCAGCCCCATTCCCCAGCCCCCAGTTCAGCCCCACGCCCGGCTCAGCCCGCTTCTCCCTTTCTGAAGGCCAGTTCTGATGGATCACTGTGCTGTGTGTGGTTTGATTGTGCTGACGGTTACGTGCCACTGTTCCCGTAATAACAATTTTTCTTCTTTGTTCAAATGAAATTTTCTAATGACACGTGTGATGGGTTGTTTTAATTCTTTTCCCTTTCCAAATCCACCTTCCTGTTGCAATGCATGATGGGCAGGCTCAATATTGTGCATGACACCCGCTACAAGTGTTGGTAGGTGCCAGCTTTGTTTCTTGATTATCTTAAACCTGTGGTGCAGCTCACGGACCCTCAAAATCCACTGCTAGATCGTAACTTGTAGCTCCTGTGCCAATCCATCCCCTCAGCCTCCTGCACTAACACCTGTCAATTAAATGCAGTCGTTTTATTTAATTGACACAGACACGTAGATGTTGTCAGTCCCGTGTAGCACTTGTTTGAATTGCACATTGTTCCGTGGTGGATTTTGATTGGACTATGAGTTCCAGTGTTTAGAAACTATCTCGTTTTAAATAAAGACTGTGTCTTGCTATAGTGATGTAGAAGTATACTGTCCTTCAACAAGGCTAATTTCTGTTTTTAGTAAATATTTGGGTTGAAATTTTTAAAGACAAAAACATGTAAGTGTAAGGGCATTTTAAAATTCTTCTGTTGATTTTCGTACTGAAATGGTGAAGCTTGTTTGTGTCGATTTCTCAATTTGATGGTAACAAGCATTTCCCCTTTTTTTCTCTTTCATTTCCCTCCCCTCTCTCTCCCCGGCATGTTGTCCTGCTTTGCACTGTGGTTGCATGTCACGCGCTGCCAATGACGTCTCGGGCTTTTTGCTGTGATAAATACCATGCTCAATGATCCTACCACATGTCGCTCTGGTTCCCATACTGCTACACTCTTCTGTATGTTTGCTTATATGATTTTCCTTCCGAAAGTTCCCATGGTGCACGGTGCTACGCCAGCCACTGTGTCTGCAGCAACAACATCTGCCACAAGTGTTCCCTTCGCTGCAACAGCCACAGCCAACCAGGTTTGCTAATTTACAGCTTTGTTCCTTACAGACATCTTGAAATCAGTGCTTTAATGAGCATGGGGGTTTTGATTATGCCTCTTGTTGGCCTACACATTCTCTGTAAGATCTGCGGCACAGCTTAATAAGCTTTTATCCATGCTCCAAAGGTGCTGCAGTTCCATTTCTGATGCTAAAAATAATCGATAATGGAGTTTCTGACTCAGTCTCAACATTTATGGGCCGTGCTGCTTATTTCTGCTCTCAGAGATGCAAAGAGAAAGGGATAATACAAGGAACCCATTACTTATCTCTATTTCTATGAAGCCTACGGTTCCTCTTTGTGCAGAACTCCACTCAGATCAGTACAACTTTTGTGCAGAGGGATGGAAGGATCAGGACTGTGACTATGAGCTTAGCAGTCTGGCCATGTTCTGATTCTCCTCAGCTCTTCCAAAAGCAAAACAAAGACGTTTGGGGCTGGGCCACACAGAAGCAGGATTTAAGTCTTTGTTTCTACTTGTGATTCTGCTAGGCAAGGGCCAATTACTTTCTGCACTAGACAAACTTTTGTTAATAAAATGCCCAGTAAGATCTGACTTTATTTCCAGGTAGTTACCCCAGTTGTCCCCATGTTTGGATGTATGTTTGGAAAAAAGAGGAACAGTGTTTTAATGAATGAGCAATTGGAAATCCTGCGAGGAGAGCCCCAGAGAGAGCCTGTGGTGGCGATGAGCACCAGGGCTGGGGAGCAGAGTGGCCCTGAGGGCTGCACCTGCATGGCTGGGCTGTGGGTGGGCAGTCCCACACAGTATGTGGCTAAAGGTGCACCAGGAGAAGCTTTTAAATGACAGTCTTGTTTCTCCTAGGGGAAAAAAAAAAAAAAAAGGTTTTGTGAGTTGTACTAGAAAATGAGAATTGCCATATATCCTTAAGCCATCAGTTCTGCTCTGAGTGAGGAATCACACAAGTGCCTTTTAGAAGAGGGGACGAAACATTGCCCGTAACGTCTTGCAGGTGTGGTTCTGTATGCGTGTTGATCCTGGTGGTGGAGGTCAGTTTGTGAGGCAGGCTCCCCGATCCCCTGCAGTGCCCCTACCTGTGCCGTGCTGCTGGGGCCACTTAGCGAGGGCTCAGAGTTCAGGGTTCCAGAGGTGATACTATTGCAGGATGCACAGGGCTGGCAGCCCAGGCCTTACAAAGGCCTTAGCATTGAACATCCCCAAACAGAGCTCCTGTGACTCTGCCTTGCAAGCAGAGGTGTTTGCCAAGAGGCCATGTCCCGGGTGCAAACCAGTATGAGGACTGGTGGGTGTTTGGCAGGGCCAGCCTAGAGCTACAGCTGCCTCTGCTTACGTGTCACCGAAGTATCTCAGTGCCACAGTGGACTGCACTGCGCAGTTAGTTTAAGGATTTGTCCTTAGGTTCTCCGCTAGAGCAAAGGGAGCAAGTCAGACCACGGAGAGTCATCATCAGTTTTAAAATCGTCTTTGTCCAAATTGCCGTGCGTTTTCCCAGACAGGTCACAGGGAAGCTTTCCGTTGTAGAAATGGATCATTCCATGCATCTCCTCCCTGGAGCCTCATAACACACTTAGTAAAGTACTGCAGCCAAACCTCCATATATACATATATAATGGATATATGTATATACCATGTGAGCAATGCTAAAGTTATTTACTGCCACACGATGCAATGTGCATGCATGCCAAAGTCTTCAGATCTGGCCCTTCATCTTCACTGACTGGTGTTGGAGGTCCCTGCCATGTCCCGCCAGCACCGCCCCGATGCTCTCCGCAGCTGGGTGCTCCAGCCAGCCTGCAGCAGTAGGAGAATGGTACGAGACAATTCCTTACCCTCGAGGCATTTCTGTGCAAGTTAGCAGTGCGGTGGAGCTGTGTGACGCTGGTAGGGGAGGAGAGGGAAGAGGGGTGGAGGAAACAGCACTGAGACCTAGCGCCGGTTTGGTTAAGAGAAGTCCTCTTCATTGCCTTTCCTGCTTGTGTTAATAGACCAATGTTTGTGCCCATTAGGAAAGAGTCTTTTCAAGTGCAGCAGCTGTTTGTGGCCTTACAGAGCTGTTCTGTGTGCTGTGCCCAAGCACGTCTTCCTGCACATGAACAAATCTATTTGCTCCATCCAGCAGGACCTCCTATTCCTCTGTGTAACCACAGTTCCTCTGGTCCTGTGTGCATTAGTGTCCTCCTCACTGAGGCCGGAGCTGCACGGCTGTGGCCCGGCACTGGGGGCAGGGTGTACGTTCTCACACCCATACTGCTTGTAGCCCTCTGGCATCTTCCCTTTGTTTTGAAGAAGAGAGGAAAATGAGTTATGGGACACTTAAGAAGCCACGTAGTGAATTCTGTCTGTGCAAATAGCGATTTTGAGAAGCGTTCTGCTGCTTGGGGCAGTCCCGGCTCTGCATACAGGCCCGCGGCGCCAGCGGCTGCCAGGGACTCCCAGCTGTGCTCCATGCTGTGTTCTCCCCCAGCCCCGGCTGGCCCCAGGGACACAGAAAGCAGGAGCTGTTCACAAAATCGGACTGAAACAAGGCCAGGGTGGGATTTGTCATTTTAAATGATACACTGAAAGCACCAAATTTTGTGTAGGCCAACAAAAAGGGCTATTTCAATGACCGCACTGCATGACTTTTGTAGATTTTAACTTCTGTTATTTCCTCGACGACCAATAATACTTGTTTGTATTTGTCAGTAGTACTTAACACAATGTTTTCCCATTTTAAGTTGCTATTGTAGCACTTCAGTTGACTTTAACTTGTAGTTACAATGTAAAATCCACCAACTCACAGCTGATGCTCACTTTTCCAGACTGTTATGTTCTATAGCAAAATACTGCGTCTCCGGGTTGGCTCGTGGCACGTGTTACTCATTGTTTACATTTTTTTACCTACAGATACCCATAATATCTGCCGAACATCTGACTAGCCACAAGTATGTTACACAGATGTAGACATTTTGTCATCAAACAGTAAGTTTCCAATGTGTTGTTGCTTGTAGTTTTTCTTACGTGTGCTTGATTTGTCTTTTGCAGGGGGACAATGTTTTTATTTCCTTTCAAAGAAAACTACTGAGATGTGAGGGAGGAGGCTGAGCTCCCACTGCTGCTGCTCTGCAAAGGGAGAGCCCATAGTTAGCAGTGCCCTGCCAGACCGTGTGCTGGCCTGGCGTCGGGACAAGTGTGTGTGGGAGAGCACTCTGTGCATGTGGATGCACTTTTGAATAGCAAAATCAGAGTCTCTGTGATTAGAGGTTTGCTTCCAGTGTATAAAGGATGATGACGCCAGCTCTAGGTGAAGGAGTCATGCCAAGCTCTCACTAGAAAGAAGTAATTTTAAATCTCCACATTTGGAAAGGCAGGGTTAGTCACCAAGTGCAGGCTTGGGTTAGTCACCAAGTGCAGGGCTAGTCACTGAGCTGCAGCCCCGTTGCCGTCAGGCAGGGCTTGTCAGGCAGCGGGGCGCTGCGCGCTGTTGCTCTGGCCAGGCAGTGCAGCAGGGACGTCGTGCCGGGTGCCCGGCTGCTGCTCATGCTGCGTTGCCGGAGCTGTGCCCGCAGGCGGTGTGTGGCAGCGTGCCTTTCCTCCTGCGCAGCCTGAGGTCAGCGTGCCTGAGATGGAGAGGTTCTTCCCCTACTGCGTGTTCCTCCGAGCAAATTGTAGTTTCCAAACTGTCGCTAATTTGCATGCTGTGAGTTCGGACCATCAGCAGCGCGTCACCTCTGGGCTCCCTGCTGTTCGTGTTATCCTTCTGTCTCCCGTGCTCTGTTTCTGCAGTGTTTGCCACTGAAGGGCCTGGTCCCAACGGGGCAGCTGCGGCCGCGCTGTGCTTACGGCCGTGAGTGCAGCAGGGGAGCCTTGCGGCGGGCGGAGCGCCCTGCTGTGCTGTGTGCTCGCTGGCTGCTCCCTCGTCTGGCCGCGGGGATAACGGCGCTCTTCTTTCCTTTCCAGATCATCACTGAGGAGAAAAGGACAGTGTGTTTGGGTTGAGGAAGGACAAGTTCATTAGCCATAATGTATATATCGTCAAGCCACACTCGGAACCCCCTCAGCAGTAAGACATCCACACATTGCATGTTAAGGAGACGAACGAGAACTTGGAAATCCACTGCACACTGTTGCCTATATACTTTGTACATTTAATTGATATTTGTGCTGAGGTGATCTTCTTGTCTAAGAACTACAACATTGTCTATCTTTTCTAGCACAGGAGTGTGCGTGCGCGCTCGGATTCGCGTATGCAGTCTGTTTCCTACATAATCATGTACGTCACCTTGAAAAGACAGACTATGATGTAACCATAAATCTATTATGTATTGGTACGTCTGTAGACCAAGATATAATTTTTTAAAGTAAGTTTATTTCTTTCAAGGTTTACAAATAACAAAGGTGCACCTTGTATTTAAAATTGCCATTATAGATGGGAGCGTGCATGCACAGTAATTTTTGTTTAAGAGTAATATTTTTAATGTAATAGATTGTAAGAAGCGGTAAGAGAGGTATCTGACAGAGATGAATGTGCCAAGCAAAACCACAACCGTGTCTATTTTAAAGCGCGTCGATGGCTTTAAGTACCACGTTGTTAAGGATTCTCATGAAGTGCCATAGACTGTACATCAGACCAGAGTGTTATTTTGCAGTGTTATTTTCAGAACCACGTTTTCGCTTACCTTGCTCGTACCGATCAGTCAAAGGGCACCGTTCTGTTTCCAAACCAAAGCCGTCTCAGAAATGGCGCTCGCTGTGCTGCCGCGCGCCGGAAAGGGAAAAGCCATTTCTGAGACGTGGTGACAGATGTCTGAGGAACTTCTTCTGCTTCTCTGTAAAGCCTCTGTCAGAAGTCAAAGGACTCTAAACGCTCTGCAGACGGGCTGCGCCTTCCCTTCGCACAGTCACGCCTTCACTGGTGACTCTAAACGAAGGCGGCAGAAGCACTGGGTCAGATGCATGACAAACCAAAACATGGCAACACGGAGACGTTAATTAGCGTAGGAATCGGGTGGGTTCAGTACTCGGGTGAGTTTTATATGTGATTTTTTTTGTTCGGATTAACTGCTTATAGCCTTAGAAAGCCTTTACAAAATAATAATAAAAAAAAAAAAAGATAGATGTGCATTCAAGTTTTAAGAACGGATTCATCCAAAGGAATTCCTCTTTGTGGTTTGGATGTTGCAGCTCGTAAAGGGTATTTTTGCTCTGTTCAGCAAAGTGCTGACGTGGGGGCCAGGGCACTGGCAGCACAGCGGGTGGAAGAAGCGCGGGTTCGGTTCTAGAACCTGCCATACTTCCGAGTTTACGGCGAGTTTTTATGCTTGAGAGAGATGCTTTATAGTATGAGAATGACGTGTTGATTTTACTGATTGTACTGTACATCTATTAAAGCCTTAGATTATTACATTACGGGTTACAACCCATACCAATGTAATTTCAATCGTGTTAAGAAAGTATAGGTGACTTCACATGTTATCGTAGTTACTCGACATTATAGGACATTACTTCTTTTCCTCTCGTTAAAAGCGTAGTTCTTCTCTCTTACATTTAGTAGGTCGTTTTCGTTTTCTCTTCCCAGCTGAGTACCGTTTCAGTTCCGGGGTGGCGTTGTGTTAGAGCTGAGCGATGGGTTTTCTGGAGTAGGAGAGAGCCGTTGTCTTCATCAGCTAACTCAGCCTTGGGTTTCCGCGTAGCGCCATCCGAGTATCCGTATTCTTGTTGACAAAATGAGTTCTATTTTGCCGATTTAATATGACAATGTAAGAATGTCAGTCATCGTTAGTTCTTGTCTAGTTCTCATTAAAAGAACAAAGATCTTTTATATGGATATCTTATAATTATATAATCATTGCTAAGTAAGGAGTTAAGTTGTTGCTATGGCAACGATCCTGGCAGACAATTGAGTAATATTTTGATGATTTATTTTGTTTGTAATTAGTTGTTACGAGAAAATCTAGTTCCTAGATATTAGAGTAAAATTTATTTTCTACTGTATCCATTTCAAATGTTAAAATATTGTTTAAATATTTTTTGAGATCCCTGAATATCAGGCCTTGTTATAAATAAGCTGCATAATCGATAGATCAAGGGACTTTTTGTTGATGATCCAAATACTCAAAGTTTACGTAACGAGAATTATAGCGTGTGTGTGCAAACTCGTGAGGGTTGATTATGCTGCAGTTGAGCACGTGGGAACGTTCCGGGAGAAGGTTGACTTTTTGCACTTCTGTATATAGTCAAAAAAGAGAGAAACCTGTATAATAGTAAGATCTTATTTTGAATAAAAATGTCTATAATTACAAGGAGTTTTGTTAAGGCTAATAAAATGACAGGCTGAACAAAATTGCTTGCAAAAGTGGCACAGAGTTCGCACTCCATACCCCTTCGAAAAAGTTGCTTTGCTTTATGTGGACAGCTTGTAGTTTGCCAGGATTTTTTCAGCTGGAAAGATATGCCATCCTTCCGAGATCTCATGACTGACAAAAGCTCCACTGGTTCAGATCTGCCTGAAAACCATGACGAAAAGAGGAAAAAAAGCAAAAAAAAAAAAGAAAAAAAAAAGAAAAAAAGGCAAAAAAAAAAACACCAAGCAGGTACTTCAAACCATCAGGGTGAACCCATGGATCCAGTATTGCGTGCATTACTCAAAAACTACTGCATGTGTAAAGTATCAGAGCTATATTAAAGGTATATACTACTCAGACCAGTTCCTGACCATTTCAGTGGTTTATTGTTCACAACAAAGGTTCTTCAAAACCGATACTGACTTTCACAAAGGAGTTGAATCATGAACAGGCAAACCGAACAGCGCACCGTAGCTGTAGTTGTTACGTGATTCTTTTTTATTGCTGTAGTGGTCCTGTTCTTTTAGCAGGTGAAAAAAAAACAGACACGAAATCTTACAGTTTTAGTGGGAAGCACTCAATGAACCTCGTGGTTGTCAATGCCAAAGCTGGAAAGAAAAGGCGGTGGGGCCGTTCCTTACCTCCCTCCGGCGCTCGGGCGCGACGAGGGGTAAGCTGCACTTATTTGCAACCCCGCAACTTTCATCTGCTGAAAGGACAGATGTGCTTGGTTTTACTATTATGTAATCACAGACTTACTTTTGCTTGTAGTTGCTCCAAATTATGTACTCTGTCCTGGGCTGCAATTTGTTTTTATGCTTATTTTATTATTACTGCTATAGTTGACCTTGCTGTATGGAAAAATAAAGTGAAATTGCCCTAATAAAAGTTCTCTTTCTTAATTACGCTTTTTGATACCAGGTTAAGAATTGCGCCGCTCTCTTCCACACACAACTGTGTCTGCGTGTTTGTGCGTCTGAGGGAACATCCTTTACCTGCAGGGGAAGAAGCCTGAGGTGCCCCTGGGCTTCGGTTTCCTTCCCCAGCACTCACCAGGGGAGAACGCTGCAGTGAGCCGACCTTTTCCAGGGGGTGCCTTGCTGCGGTCAGCGCTGGGCTTTGTGCCCTGCAGCAGCTCAGCGTGCGTCAGGGACCATTTGCATCCATCTGCAGAGGAAAACCTCCCGGTGCTCACCTGATGGGAAGTCCCTCCTGGAAGCCCACAGCCCCGCCAGAGCTGCCCAAGGGGCCCCATTCTGCGCAGTGCTGTGCTGCAGAGCTCAGACGCCTCCACAGGGCTCTGCTTGTCCCTGCTCCGTCAGGGGCAGCTCACGGGGGCATGCTGCTGCAGCCTGGGTATTATGGGAGCTGGGTCCTGTGCCGTGAGGTCCCGATTGCTGCAGGGCCCCCACATCCCCACACAGCAGCTCCGTGGGGAGGGAATGCGGAGCTGTGCCAGCCCCGGGCCCTGCAGGCTGCCTTCCCCTCCTGGTATGCTGCTGAGTGCTGCGGTAGTGGTGTGAGCTGTGCGGCTGCTCAGTACGGAGCTCTCAGACGCTGAACTCTCAGTGCTGGATGAAAACCAGCATCAGCCACTGAGAGCCGCTGCATCCCCGAGGTCTGAGCTGCATGCACTGCATCGCACTGAGCGGGCGCTGCTGCTGTGCTCACTGCGGGGAGCAGCAGGCCTGGCCTCAGGAGGCTGTGCTGCAAGGGGAGTGCTGTGTGTCTGCAGGTGGGGCTCCTGGGCCGCTCCCCGTGTGGCTCAGTTGCTGCATTCCTGCCACCCTCACTCCCCCTGGTTGCAGCACATCCTACAGCAGAGCGGCCGGGGGCTGTGCAGTGCCTGCACTCACGGGGCTGTCCTCACAGTGGGTGCATGCACTGCACTGCACGGAGTGCTCCTCCTCGGGGTGCTCTCTGGGTGGGGCCGGTGCAGCCCCAGAGCCGAGAGCTGTCCTGGGCCGGGCACTGAGCGCTGCCACCCCCCGGAGCGTTGGCACATTACGTACTGAGCAGCTCTGGCTCAGTAATGAAACATGGGGAGTTTTTGTTTTTGGAGTGTATTTGGTCCATAAGTGCCAAACTCAAAATGCCACCTTTGTGTGCCCATCCCACGAGCGCCAGGCAGGAGACGCTGCTGTCCCAGAGCCCCCACCACTCCATGCAGACCCCCACTGGGTGCCTGGAGGGGAGCGGCCCCAATCCTGTCCGCTTCTTAAGAAAGTTCTGGAACTTGGCTTTAACACTGGCTTACCCTGCTTGGAAGGAGGCCACAGTGCGGTGCTGCACTGCTTGGGCAGCGAGGCCGTGCACTGGGGTCTGTGCCAACACCGACCAAAGAGACACTTCCTGTCTGTACCATTGCCTGCTTGCTGCGCTGCGTGGCTCCTGGGGCTCTGGGCACAGCTATGTGGGAGGGCGTTTTAATTGCACCCCCAGTCTGAGGTGGGTTCAGAGATGGTCCCAGGCCTTCCAGGTCCCAGCTCTGCCATTTGCCTGCATGCGGCTCTGGGCCGCCCCTCTTGGCCGCTGCTTGCACTCTCTCGGCCAGCCCTTTGATTTTTTGGTCTTCACTTCTTTTCTCAGCCCCCACTTTTGTTCCAGTTTCCCACTCCTTTTCAGCCTCTCCGCCTTCTTTTGACCCCTGTTTTTTTTTCAGCCTTCCACTTTCGGGCTTTAAGATTTTTGGCCCCCACCCCCGCCCTGGCTCCCCGCTCCCCAGCCCCAGCCCCGGCCTCCCATGCCTCAGCGGCCTCATTTCCTCGGAAGAAGCACAATGCACTCTGACCTGCAAATAAAACCCTTTCACAGTTGCCCTGAAGTTATTTTCTAGGCTTCCATCCCTCCCCCTCTGCCCCCCCTCGGGTCGGTGGTGCTCTTCTGGCAGCTGACCTTCGCACCCAGCACTCAGGACCCGGTTGTTGTCCTTTGGAGGGGCCGCGGCAGACGGAGGCGGGCGGTTGGCAAACAGGACATTGGCCTCCAGCACTCGGCCATAAACGCAGCGGCACTGATGGTGTCTTAGCGCGGGTGCTCGGCACAGAGGTGGCACTGCTTTGTCCCGCTCCCACTGCCCGTACCCAGAGCTCTGCTCCCCCTGAGCCTGCCCAAAGCCGGGCACTGATGGGGCCACGTGTGTAGGGCGAGGTGTGGGCCCGGCTGCCAGACATGGGCAGCAGTGCACCTCGAGCAGCGTGTGCCGCTGGGAGCGAGCGTGCGGGTTTGAGCTCCGTGAGTCACCGGTGGGCGCGTTGGGCAATCTTCTGTTTCCCAATCTGTTTCCCTTCACAGGAATCCAGCCCTCACTCTGCCTTCAGCATGGCCAAGCCCAGCCTCGCTGCCGCTCCGCATGCACGCTTCTCCCTGCCTGCAGACACGGGCACGGCAGTGCCCCGGGCACAGAGGTGAAGGCAGAGAGCTGCCCGCAGCCCCAGCTGGCCCGGGGTGCACAGCACAGCTCTGTCCTCTCTGTCCCAGCAGAGCTCTGCAGCGCTGTAGCCCGAGGTCCCCTCCGGGTGAATGGCCGCTGTGCTGCGGTTTCTTTGTCAGTCCTCCCCCAGCAGCACAGACATCCTCAGCTGCGTGAGGTCTCCTGCTTTCTGAGGGGCACCGACTCATGGCGCTGATGGGCAGGACTCGAAGAAGAATTTGGCAGCTGGTTCTGGCGTGCTGTGACAGCCTCTCACCAATCAGAGTATTTACTAATTTCAATCCCCAACGTGTTGCCCTTCTGAGGCGAGCGCTCGCTCTGCAGAGAAATCTGTGAAATGAGGCACATGATTTTCCAGCAGCACCACTCGCAGTTTGGTTTGAGATGGGAACAGGAAGAAATGTGTCAACACTTTCATGTTTCTGCATGTCGGAGCTGCGTGCCTGGCCAGGGCCGTGTGCTGCGGGCACACGTGTCACGGGCAGCACCAGGGGCTGTGTGCGGGGCCGTGCTCCGCTGTGCAGGGCTATGAGCCCAAGCCCCACAGCACTGCAGGGGCCCCTCAGCACCTCTGTGTGCAGGTGCTGCCGTGTCCCAGCAGGGCAGGCCATGCTCTGACCCTCTGTGTGGGCTGTGTGAACATGACAGTGTGCCCCGAGGTCCCCACACACCGTGGGACTGTGATTAAAAACAGACTGCGTGCAAAGCATGTGGGGCGTTGTGTTAATTACGTGCTGCATCTTAAGGTGCGTGCTGGGATACAGAGGCTGCAGGAGTGGGGCTGGTGGCAAAATGAGCTACTGACCCAATGAACTGCTCAGCGCCGGGGGCCAGGTTGGGGTGGCCCTCGCTGAGGGGCCAGGTCTCCACAGCAGCCTCATGGCCAAAGCACAGAGCCACAGCCCCACACCGAGCAGCCCCGCTCTGTTCCTCAGCCCCGTCCCTGCAGCACCGCCGCTGCTAACAGAGCTCCCGTGTTAAGCCAGGACAGTTCTGGAGATGAGGCACGCTGTGCGGTACTCAGCTCTGGGTGCTGGGGCTGCCAGGCCCTGCTGGCTTTGCCCACAGCCTCGGGTCACGTCCGTGATGGGATATCCATACTTCCTTCCCAATGCACGGGAGCATTTTACAGAGAAATGCCATCCACATCCTGAGGAGCTGCCACATTCAGGCATCTCAGTTTTAGCACCACTCAGTGTGAAAACACGAACATTTTGACTCCAACTATGGAATGACAAATGTGAGCGCCAGACATCTGCCACTCATTTCAGAATGCCGCCATTCCCCACAGCACAGCAGTGCTGGCTCAGGGCTGCGTGGGCCCCCAGGGCGGTGCTGCTCCTTTGCTCCATCCCTGCCCGCAGTGAGGGATCCCAGCAGGAAAACGCCATTCACACTGCAGAGTGTGTGCCTGGGTCAGGAGCTCAGCTCACCCGGCAGGCACAGTGCTGTTTGCAGAGCTCTGCGTGCACAACAGCTGCTTCTGCTGAGCAGCAAACTGTGTGGGAAAGAACTCTGATAAATAAAAAGTTATTAAATGTAAACAAAGGCTGTGCAGGAACGGCTGAAGGTTCAAAAGTTGGGACCATCGTGGACTCCTTTCGCCATCCCTTGGGAACCAATTGGGACTTCTCAAGAGTAAGAATTGCTTTCCTTCCCTGCAGGCCCACCTGCGCTCACTTCCCTCTGGCTGCAGCCACGTGTGGACTGAGCTGCGCACACCTGGGAGCTGCACGGGGACACGGGGCCGCCTGGGTGGACCTCCTCCTGCAGCACTCCTCCATGTGGGACAGGAGGAGGTGAGCAGCACTGCACTGGTGTGGCAGCACCCAGCACAGCGTGCACTGCTCTCTGCCCTGCTCAGTGGTGTCAGTTCCCGCAGGCTGTGGTCAGGATGGGGCCCACCCCGCCCTGCAGTGGTGCAGGAAGGAGCTGGCAGCGGAGGCCCCTGCATGGTTTGCAGGGAGGAAAGCAAAGCATGTGGCTGCACGGCTCGCAGCACAGCAAAGGGCAATATGCACGAGCGGCAGGCTAATAGCCACGGCCAGCGGCATGCACTCGGTGCATTCCTTCTTCCACGTCACACTCTGCATTTGCTCTGCAGTGAAGCATGGGTGAGAACGCTCAGCCAGCCAGTGCAGGTCCCTGCAGCACTGCTGTGTGCCACAGGGAATGCCACGAGTGCTGCCCCACCACTGCGCTCTGCATCCTGCGCTGCTCTGCAAAAACGAGAGCCCCCAGCACCGCCCCGGTCCCACACAGCCACTGCTCACCCCAAACCTGCGTGTTCCCCAGAGGGACCGCGGGGTGGAAGAGCCCATCTTTCCCAGGCAGCGACGGGAGCAGCAGGGGGTGTGACGGGTGCCTGTTGAAGAGCAGCTGGCCCCTCCGCCTCCACCGCGTGCAGCCCTGTGAGTGCAGCGCTTTTTCTGTAGCCGCAGGAGATGCAGTGAGGTTCACATCCCACTGGCTGCTCGCTGTTTTTTTCAGCTGGCTACGAGAAGTGCGGGTAATTAGGAAAAATCTATAACAAGAAGTACAAACAAGTCACGGTCTGCCATTAGCCAGAAAGTCTGCCCTCTGCCTCAGCTACAGCTTGATTCAATCAGAATAATGAAGCAGAAGCTGTACAGAAGGAAACAGTGCTTGGGGAAGGTCTGAAAACACAGAGGCACAGCTCAGAGAGCAGGTCTTGCAGTGGAACCTGAAGTGGGGGGGTTTCTGGGCTGGTGCTGGGCCAACACCTCTGCGATCACACAGCAGCCTAAGGCGTGTCCGGGGGGGGGGGGGGGGGGGGAACCAAGGAAAGGCACCGCGCACGCAGTGGAGGGAGCAGAGCCCTTCCCCTGTCCCTCTGCCCAGCTGCTGTCCCACCCGCACCCTGCAGGGCCCTGACTGCCCACACTGTGGGGCTCTGCCCCTCTCTGAGTGTCCCCCCGTGACCCCCGAGGGCCGCAGCAGCTGCGGAGCTGTGTGAGGAATGTCCTCCTGCCCTCCAGGCTGGCCACAGGGAAACCTCCACCCAGGGAACCGAGCATTCATCTCCCGCGCATTCTATTAATTCCAGGCTTGGTGTTCCGAGGAGCACAGTAATTGCCAAACATCAATTTCAAACGCAGAGTAACTAATGGTGAGCTCACCGTGGCTCCGCGTGTCTGCTGTGAGGGGAGCGTGCAGCCCAGAAGAGCAGAAGTTGTCTTCACTGCCCACCCTTCGGACACTGCACCCACCCCCAGGCCCATGGAACTGAACGTGCTGTGTTTGTGCTGAACCAGATCCTGTTCAGTGCTCGTGCAGCACGGGCTGCAAACACGGGGACACGGCGTGGGGATGCTGCAAAGGGCTCACGTGGGGAAGGGCGAGAGGTGGCACTACGGCCGGCTGAGGCTCCGCACTCACAGCACAGCTGCACTCCCCCCCAGCACCACCAGCGCATCACAGCCGCTCTCCTGAAGCTGCGCACTGGGATGGGGCTGCACTAAGAGCGTGGCACGAGGCGAAAGCAATTTGTATTTACTGCTCTGCCACATCCCTATCGCTTCCTGTAAACCATGCGGCCATGGGGAGCCGACCTCTCGCATTCCTCATGTTCGGCAGACCTGGAGTCGGTGAAGATGGGTGGCATTGTGCGGTGACACAACTGCTGGGGGTTCCAGTGTGGGGAGGGGTTCTGGGGCCGGGGGAGCCCCTCTGAACACCCCACGTTAATGGAGGGGGGACCCCTGGCCGAGGCAGCGTGCCTCTCCTGCCAGCCGTTGTGCGCTGAGCCAGATCTGCCCCCATTAAGTGCAAGACATTAAAATCAATCATTAATAACTTTAAGAGGTTTGTGTAACAGCAAACGTACCCGCTCGTGTTTGAACATTAACAGAGGTAATTTTCCTTCTTTAACTTCTCGTGGATAAATTCTAGAGATTACAAAAGGATTCAATCATTCCAATTGTGTTTTCCAGTATATTTTCAGAGCAGTCTCTGCACCAGGCTGCTGGGGCTCCAGCCCTGGAAGCAAAGGTTGATCCCCAAGAGCCCCCCAGCCCAAGCGGCTCAGGCTCTGCCTGGCACAGCCCTCACCCCCAATCCCGGCTCTGCGGACGCCAGGCAGTGCCCACCCATGTCACAGCAGGGCACTTCAGGTGTGCGAGGCAGCAGGTCCCAAGGCTCGGCTCCCTCACTACGCAGTGCCCGCTCTCGTGACTTCCTGGCTGTTTGGGAAAGGTGAGCATCCTCTGAAACCTGTCTGGGATTGTCCTCCTCTGCCAGTAGCTGAAACAAACAGCCTGTCTATGGAGAACGATAATTCCATTTGAAATGGCAGTACGGGCAGGAGGCAGCGCCCCGTGATGTGGAGAGCATTTCTCCAGTACTCGCTGTTATCTTCAGAACACGAAGTGCGGCTGCTCGGCTGGGACCACGAGGCCACTTCCTCTGTGCAGCACGGCAGCAGCGCAGAGCGGGAGCCGCTCGCGTGCTCTGGAATTCAGGAGGCTCTCCAAGCTGTGGCTCAGCTACCCTTTGGTTTATGCTATGAGGAAGTTTTCATCAGAGAGGGAGAAGAAAAGACACAGTTTGTCTGCATGGGAATGCATGACAGTCATGCCAGGTATTGTGCAGTATGGACTATGCACTCCGAGTTCTCATGTTACCCATTGCTGACCATAAAATTGTAATCTACAGATTATGGGGCTGTACCTCTGTACCCTAATTGCCGCTACCAGCCCCGGCCCACCAACAGCTTGTGCTGTCGAGAGCCAAATGTCAGCTCGGGTGCAACACACACGTGGCAGCACTGCTCCCACCAGATGGGACAGAGCAGGGCAGTGCACAGGGTGCGCCCTGGGCTGGGGGCACCGGCGCCCCAGGGATGGCCATACATGGCAGGCAACTCTGGAGACACCACCGGGCTCTGCTCTGCTGCAGCACGTGGGCAGGCAGCAGCCAAGCTGCTTCCCGGCAGCAGCACAGACCCTATCTGCTGCAGACACCCCACAGCCCTTATCAGCCCCACTCTGACGGCCCTGGCTTCCTGCCCACAGGGGCATGCAGTGCGGGGGGGGCCCTGATCAGCCCCAGCCCACAGGGTGCAGGCGGGGGGCAGAACTCACTCACTGCTAGTCCTCAGCATGGAGCAGCTCTTTGCACACCTTTCTGCTTGCACTCACGTTTCCCAGAAGCATTGCTCCCAAGTCAGGGCCAAACCCGGGCATTCTCTGCAAGCAAACCGAAGCTGGCAGATAATGAGAACTGCGACGAACAGCCATTGCTAACAGCCTGTTAAGCATTTTTAGACACAAATAAGCCTTGCTCCTCTTGCATGGAGTTTGACCACGTCCGTTAAGCCAGGCTTTCCCGAGCCTGCACGTTTCTGCACACGCACACCTGCACCCAGAGCTGTGCCCGCACCTTCACCACCAGCAGCTGTTGTGATGCTCACGCCCAGATCCCAGGCCCAAGCTCAGGCCCACTCGTGGCCCCGGCACCCCAACTCACGCAGCTCTGCGCCATTCCCCCCGCGGGCTGCGGACCCGCAGCGATCCCGGCCCGTCCCCGCACACCCACACACGGCTGCGGTGTGGCACCCATCGGCCTGGCTGGGAATTTCCGAGTGCTCTCCAGTGGGTTTTCATTTCTCATTAGGGATGTATCATCCCTTGGAGTTAAACCAGCTGTTAAAAGAACAAAACATTAGGTCTAATGAAAGTCGGCGTCATAAAGCCCGGCGTGTGCAGGAGGGGAGCTGGGAGGCAGAGCTGCAAAGGGCTCAGCCTCACCGCAGCGGTGGGAAACGGCTCCCAGCAGCACATGGCGGAGCACGGAGGAAAGGTGCAAATGGAACAGTTGGATGGTTGCGCTCCAAAATAAGAACGGATCAGTGGCACAAGCAGGAAGACGCTAATTTGCCGTCTGCAGATGAAGTCATGTAACAGCATGGCTGCTAAAAAATATGCCTCTTTCTTCTCTGGTGGAAGCACTGGGCCTTTAACTGTTGCAGTACCGCAGTCGGAATGTGCAAACCTCAGCGCAGAGCGTGGGACCACCGGAGGGAGGAGGCAAGAATGCCGGGGACTTGAACGCTGCGTGAAAGGGAACGTCTCGGTGCTCGGAGTGGCAGCTGCTGTCCGGCAGGGCTCTGCGTTCCTTCCGGGGCAGACGGGGTGAGGCGGGCACGGGGCACCCGAGGGCGCTGTGCGGGCAGCAGCATCGCAATGCCGCGTCCGTCCTACCAAATGCAACAGGGAGATGGAAGCACTGGGAGGCACGGGGCGGAGACGGACACCTCGAGAACCCCACCCAGCACACAGCGCCGGGGGTCCTCAGAGAGGCACGCGGCCCTCGGAGCCGAAGGCCGATTGGTGCCGGGAACGGATTCGGTCCGGCCGGGCTCCCGCAATTCTCTTATTTACGTCTTAGCATCCACCCCCGACTGCCCGCGTGGGCCCCACCGGAGCGTCACACCGAGGGCCACCTCTCAGAGCTGCCGGGAAGCCGTGGGGAGCGGGCGGTGCCCGGAGCGCGGCTTGTGTGCCGGCAGCGGTGCTTCGCGTTTCAGTGTCCTTTCCACGAGCCCCGCCTGTCTCCAGGAGAGGCCCGGGCTGCCCGCGGCAGGACGCGGCTCGCACAGCGCTGTGCCGGGGCTCCCGGTCCGAGGCTGCGGCTGAGGGCACCGCCCCGCACGGCCCCGCACCGCCCCGCGCCGCGCCTCGTCTTTCTCTTCCGTTCATATTAAAGTTTGGAAGAATTTTCAAAGCAGCAAACGTGCAGTTACAGAAAAATGGGTATACGAGAAGGAAAGCTCTCATTAGGACAGGATTCCAGACGTTGCTTCAAAGTGGCAGCGCCGGGCGGACGGCACCCCCCCGCACAGCGCCGGGCGCAGCGGGTGGCCCGGTTCGACTCTACGGAGCGTTCCTGTAATTGAGCAAGACTCCGAAGTTTGAGGGATGAATCCATATGCATGAGGCACTAATAACGCACCGTCTGAGACGCGGCTTTCAGCCCAGAGCCGCTCCGACCGGCTCGCGTCTCGCCCGGCGCGCGTCTGACTCCGACGCGAACGAGGAGCGATGGCACGGAGCGGCGGAACGAGCATCGCCACGACGAGGAACAACGACGAGCGGAACCGGGCGCGCACCGCAGGGCTCGTGGGGGCCTCAGGGGGGACGGATCCACCGAGGAGGAGGGGGGGGTGCTGAGCTCGCGGGGCGGGCACGCGGCGGGGCTGGGGGCCGCGGGCGGGGCGGCGCGGGGCCGGGAGCACCTCCCGACGGGGCGGTGCGGGGCGGTGCGGGGCGGCGCGCCCCTGGGCCGAGCGCTGCCCGGGGCCGCCCCCAGCGCCGCTCCCCGCCCGGCTCGGGCGCTGCCTCCCTCCCGCGGCGCGGGGCCGTGAGGCGGCGGATGGAGTCGCGGCCCCGCCATGGGCACAGCTGCGGGCGGGACGCCGCCTCGCGCCGCCGGGGAGCGGAGGGGAGAGCGCGGAGCCGAGCGCGGCGAGGGAGGCAGGTGGGGCGGTGCGGGGCGGGGGAGGGGGGGGGAAGAGCTCGGCGCGGTCGGAGCGGCCGTCCGTCGCCGGGTGTCCCGCAGCGCTCCCGCCTCGCGCTGCTCTCCGCGGAGGGCGGCCGGCCGGCCACGGCGCCGTGTGCCGGGCTGCGCGGCTCCGCTCGCCTTCCCGCCCGACTCCCCTGCTTTATTCTCCCTTTCCAGATGCGTTGCTGTTCCCGTAGAGCCTTCGCCGCTTCGCCCCAGGCCGATGTGAGCGCGCTGGGAGGATCATGACCGAAGCCCTCATCTCTGCTGCTCTGAACGGGACGCAGCCCGAGCTGCTGGCCAGCGGCTGGGCCGCGGGGAACGCCACCACCAAGTGCTCCCTGACCAAAACGGGCTTCCAGTTCTACTACCTGCCCACCGTCTACATCCTCGTCTTCATCACCGGGTTCTTGGGCAACAGCGTGGCCATCTGGATGTTCGTCTTCCACATGCGGCCGTGGAGCGGCATTTCGGTGTACATGTTCAACCTGGCGCTGGCCGACTTCCTGTATGTCCTCACGCTGCCCGCCCTCATCTTTTACTACTTCAACAAAACCGACTGGATCTTCGGGGATGTCATGTGCAAGCTGCAGAGGTTCATTTTCCACGTGAACCTCTATGGCAGCATTCTGTTCCTCACGTGCATAAGCGTGCACAGGTACACGGGCGTCGTGCACCCTCTGAAGTCACTGGGGAGGCTGAAGAAGAAGAACGCCGTGTACGTCAGCTCGCTGGTGTGGGCCCTGGTGGTGGCCGTCATCGCGCCCATCCTCTTCTACTCAGGGACGGGGGTGAGGAGGAACAAAACCATCACGTGCTACGACACCACGGCCGACGAGTACCTGCGGAGCTACTTCGTGTACAGCATGTGCACCACGGTGTTCATGTTCTGCATCCCCTTCATCGTCATCCTCGGCTGCTACGGGCTGATCGTGAAAGCTCTGATCTACAAGGACCTGGACAACTCTCCTCTGCGGAGGAAGTCCATCTACCTGGTCATCATCGTGTTGACGGTCTTCGCCGTCTCCTACCTCCCCTTCCACGTGATGAAGACCCTGAACCTGAGGGCCAGGCTGGATTTCCAGACGCCGCAGATGTGTGCCTTCAACGACAAGGTGTACGCCACCTACCAGGTGACGCGGGGGCTGGCCAGCCTCAACAGCTGCGTCGACCCCATCCTCTACTTCCTGGCCGGGGACACCTTCCGCCGGCGGCTCTCCAGGGCCACCCGCAAGTCATCCCGGAGGAGCGAGCCCAACGTGCAGTCCAAGAGCGAGGAGATGACACTCAATATTTTGGCAGAGTACAAGCAGAACGGGGACACCAGTTTGTGAGTGGATGCGGGGGGTGTGGGAGCGGTTTGCAGTAGCCCCGCACCCTGACAGCGCCGCACAGCGCCGCACGCGCGCGTGTCGGGATGATCTGCCCGACCCCTTTCATTTTAGATACAGGCTCTTTTTCTAAGATTAGAAAAAGCTTAACACAGTAAGTGGAAGAATTTTAATCTTAGTGGAGAAATAACATGTCAGAATTCAGCTTTGCTGCTCCTTACAGCGTTCTCATTTCTTTCTGACTTGTGTCAGATAAAGTAAAATGAAGCAAATCCCCTGAAGGAAGAGAGCAATCAAAGTGCTTCTGTTTTAATGGCTCAGGCTCCCACACTCCGAAAGGATCTTCGCCGGCCTCCCTTGCAAACAGGAAATGCAGACGAGGAGCTCAGCACGGCCCCCGGAGCTGCCCCTTTGGTAGCAGCCCACGGCACGCCGGCTCTTCACGCTGAGCGCTGCTGCTCCTTCCCGGCCTCGGCGATCGCCCGGCGCTTTGGCAGCACCGGCGCCGAACGCCGGCGCCGCAGAGCCGTGCCGACTGCCGCGCACATAGGATGCTCCGGGGGGCGGCCGAGGCAGTGGGCGGTGGGCACGGGTCGCTCTGCAGGCGGGGCGGCACCACCTGGCACACGCGGTGCTCTGCAGCCATCAGAGCCGCGCCGGGCCGGGCCGCGCTGCCGGGGTCTTCCTGCGGTTCGCAGGGTGCAGCGCCAGGAGCGCGTGCTGCAAACAACTCCTCCCAGACGAGTGGGGCTGTGTTACTGGAGCTGCCTGCGTCCTGCCGGGTGCAGGAACACCGCTGTGCCGCGGCCCTTCGGCAGCACGAGTGGCTCCCCAAGAAAATAGTCATCAAAATGAAAATACGTACACGGATGGGGTTCTACGTTTAAGTAGTTGGGAGGGAACCGATTTCTCGGTTTTGTGACAAATCGCTGCATTAGCAAGACGTTGCGATATTCCACGGACTAAACCCACTGCTCGGTGTGTATCTTCTCCCAACACGGAACGGGTCATCTAAAATTAGTCCAGTGTTGTGTAACGCGAGAGCGGTCGGAGCGCGGCTGAACTCCTCCACGGGCGGTCTGAATGCTTTCTCCTATTTTTAAGAAACGTGTTTGAGAATATTGTGCTAAAACATTATGAAAGCATGCTTTACGTTATAGATTCAGTGTGCAGAATTGGGTTCTGTGTGGTGCTGGGGGTGACTGCAGCAGATCCTCGTTCCTCCGCTCTTCACTGTAAGAGCGATGCGGCTCTACGTTGCTCACGGACTCAGAGCGGTCGGTAAGGAGCAGGAGCAGCCCTGGTTACTGCCTGACAGCCGTGCACAGCAGCTTCTGCTCGGACACAGCTCAGTCTGCAGAATCCCTATTTATTGAACTTATTTATTAGAAGACTAAATGTCGAGTTTGTAAAGTGTGGTTCTGTGTTCATGTCAGAATTGGGCATTAGTGGGAAAATTGGCAGCATGTTTAAGTCACTGTAATACCGTGTCTTCTGACAGAACATCTTTATAATAAACTCAATTCCACCCTGACTTTTCACTCTTATATGTAACCCAGAGATAACTTAAGCTCATGGATTGCCCATTGATAAATTAAATGCCGCTCAGGAAGCACAGCTTCTTGAAGTGACCTCACAATGTCGTTTAGCACCGTAAGGTGAAGAACGCAGAGAGGAAAAAAAACCCAGCCAGGGGTCAATTGCTAATTAATCCCTACTGACAAACACTGCTGAACAGCACAGCCTGCTCATACCAACAGAGAACGACTGCAGTTCACGAGGAGCGAGTGCTGCAATGTGCGGCTGGGCTGACACGCTCTGAACTGCCGGTCGTTAGCAGGCACTGATGGCAGTGGGCAGTGCTGCCTCCGCCCCTCGTCTCACTGCAATGCCAGCTGAGAGCCCATCTCCCCTCACTGCGCTACGCCCACCTTTGGCTACAAATGGGGTTCCACGCATCAGGATTCCAGGTCACACCTCTGTATGGGAACTGCTGAGTCCCAGCCTGAAGCACTGATGGAGCACCTGGGGAAAGGACCCGGTCAGCCCTGGCAGCTCAGGTGAAGGCAGTTCAGCGGTGTGACTGGAAGGGGTGGAGCCTGGCTGCACCTCTCAGACCCCGTCGAAGGCCTGACTGCCACTGGGGAAGGATCTCTGGTTGGAGATCCCTCCTTGGTGGAGTTTTCCCTGCAAGCCTAGATCTTCAGAGATGGGTGAATGCTTTCCTTTTTTCTTTGTGCCACCTTTCTATCATGCTTGTCCCTTTGTCGTTACACCTCCTGTATCACCATTCCATTGTGCTGGTACTTCTGACTGTTACATGCCTCTAACCTCTTTCTCCTCTATTTGGGAATCTTTTAATGAATGCAATCACTCCCACAGGATGCCAATAGCAGCCTGAGGTAAGAAGATCTTTGTGAGCCCAAGTCTGCCATTGCTGAGCATGCAGGGATCCATGCAGGAAGGGGTTGCTGTCAGTGGCCGCACTGTGCTGCTGCTGCTCGTGGGGCTGCTTTTCTTCTCATTTGTGCCCGTTAACCCTCACTTCCGGTAACCTTTACTACAAACTGAGGTCAGGATGAAGCACACACAGGCTCTGCTGTCAGCTCAGGCACCTTCATAGCACAATGTCGAGGATCAGCAGGTCCCTCCCAGCTGAACCATCCTATTTTTCATTCTGAACCCACTCGGTAGATCACGAAGGTGATGAGATGCTGGCCAAGATCTGTGAGCAGATCTCACTGAGCACCTCAGGCCCCGTCCCACCCCACACTGCAGCAATGGCCCAAGCCCCACTGTCGGAGCCCCGCGCCATCAGAGCCCGCTGCTGGAAGCACCTCTGCCCAACCTCATCACCACACCTCCCAGTACTTTGCAGCCATACAGCTTGCAGATTAAAGCCACTGCTTGTTTTGTGATTGGGAATCACAGCGCAGTTCAAGGGTATACGTGAGAGTGTTTGCTTTTCTACTGCTCCGTGATTTAATGCTGTCGAGTTCCATTTCTGTGGACTACAACGAGATCTGGCTTTGCAGCACCTATGGAGACAGCATTACCTCTCAGTACTCAAGCTTTGAAGCTTCTCAGCTTACTCAACTGCTTTCATTAAATAGTAGTGAATAAATCCCGATTTGCATAATTGTAGTGACCAGGAGCTCTTCTTTCAGCCCGGCCCGGCTGTGCTCCACGCTCAGCACCAGGCACGGCTCTGCAGCCGGGACTATTTTTAGTGGCCCAGCACTGCAGCGCGCAGCTCTGCACCTAGCAACCTGCATGGGAAGGGCTCAGCAGCAGCGCTCCTCCTGCCTTTGTGCTCCTGCCATTAGCTCACGCTCCTGGGCAAATCCTCAGACAGCAATTCACACTTAGATAATAGAAGGTTTGCAAAATACAAATGCTGTGAGATGCTCTGAGGAGACGGACAGACCTCTCCCAACTCCAGCACACAGCCCAGGCAGCTCCAGCTCCCTTCCTGCACTCTCCTGGCTGTTCCCTCTTAGTGCTGATTGCCCTAATGATGACCAGGTGAGCACAGCCCTCCCCCAGCCCTGCACAGCTGGGAGCTGCTGCTGTTCGGGGTGGTGCCCGGGGGCCCAGACCCTGCCGTGGGGGAGACAGGTTTTGGTTTTTGAGAAGTGTTTGACCCTGGCATTGCAGGTGCTGGTGTGGGGCTCTGACTGTGATCCTGCGGTCCAAACTGCAGGTGTGTGGTATTCAGTACAGCCATATTGCACTTGTTGTACCTGTTTTACTTTGAACCCCCTTGGTGTAAGTGTGCCACTGGCACTGAGCTCACCGAGCAGCCTGGGCAGCAGCTCTTCTCTTGTGCATGGACGGCAGCTCCCAGCACGCTGCTGGCTGTCAGCTGGGCCTCTTCCACGCACCTCAGCTGTGGAGCAGCATTATGGCTGTGCCTGCTTCCCCAAGGTGCGTGCTGAACCACACTGCTCCCCTTTGCTCACAGTGGTTGGTCACAGATGAGTGGTGTCAGGAATAAGGTTCCCCCTGCGCTGTAAAGGAGACATCATTCATTTGTCCCATATTGCTGGCCATTTGCTATGGGAAACTCACTGAATGGCACTGGCCTTATGAGATGTGACTTTGCTCCTTCTAAGCCTCCTGACAGCTATCCTGGGAGCACCCGTGGTTGGTGCTGTGGTGGCCATAAATGCCTTGTGCAGGGCCACCCTGCTGTCACCGCTCCAACGTGAGTGTCCCAGCCATGCTGTGCAGTGTGGGCTCAGAGAGCCCGGAGCTCATTCCTGCCCTACTGAAGGGAACCTACAGGTCCTTTCTGCCCCACAGCTGTGTGCACCACATGGCACAGTGTGGCCCCATGCAGGCAGGCAATGCTGGTGGTGCTGCAGATAGCCAAGGTTTGGGTCACTCACCACACAGAGAAATGCTCTTGTGCTCTGAGAAGAGCCTCACTAGTGCAGGGATCCCTTCTGGAACAGCATGGCCCTCAAAACTGTGAATTAATTCAAAGCGAAGAAATGCAGGTTTTGTCACAGCTCGGGGACAGCCCAGGACACCCAACAGCACCAGTAGCAGCAGGAAATGCTGTGGTTTTGTTCCTGCTCTGAGTTGGTGACCCTGCCTTTGTGCTGCCAAGAACCCGCAGCGTGCCGCAGGAAGCCAGCACTGGCAGAGACTGAAAGGTCCCAGCAGAAATAATCAACCACTTTGCTAGTAGGAGGAGACTGCCCCAATACATTCCATCTGACGGAGTTAAAAAGGAATGTCAAATCCCCTTCAGACACCCTGTGTGTGAGCCCTGCGGGAGCTGGGATCCTGGGGCAGTGGGAGCCCACTGCGAGGTCCTGGGATGCACCGGGAAGGAGCACAGCAGGGCTGGGTGTGCACACATGTAGATACTTCCCTGCTAGCAAGCTCTCTTTCTTTCTGTTATACTAATTCCATCACCAGAGTGCTTACCTCCATGGGGCTGCTCAGGGTGGCAGCACGGGGCAGGGACGATTCCCATTTCCACCCCCACCCCATCCTTGCTGCTCCATGCACAACACAACTCTGCCAGGCACAGGATGGGCTTCACCGCTCCCTGGCACACACAGGACAGGCTCTGTTCCCAGGGGAGGAAGCCCTGCAGTTGTGCAAATACCCAAACAAAGGCCTGTGAGGATCCTGCACCAACCCCTGTGAGCAGCAGCCACCGGGCAGACAGCAGCACAAGCACGGCTCTGCCTGGCTCTGCCTGTGCTCCCTCCCAGCTGCAGCTCCCCTCCTCCCCAGATGTGCTGGGACACGTTGGGCACAGGGAGAAGCAAACTGTTTGATATTCTGCATGTCCCAGGGCTGTGACATCGATGCTTCCTGCAGAAAATGCCCACGGGTGTGTGTGCTGTTCCAGGCCTCGCTGACACCAGCACTGGGCAGGGAAAGCAGCCCCATTCCCCCTGCACACGGCCGGCTGCCCATTAGCATCCTGCTCACGCTCTCACACAAGTACTAATTTTGGCAGGAGCCACTCTTGCCCTACATTTCTGGAGGCTGCTTGCTTAAAACAAAATCACTTTGGGGAGGCGAGAGCTCGGGGGGCTGCTCCCTGGGCCTGCACTGAGACCCCTCCATGGCACAGTGGGAGCTGGGGGTGTCAGCTCCCATCAGAGCTCAGCGTGAGCTGGGACTCAGCAGCGGGAATGAGAGTGATCCAACGCTGCTGCTGACATTTACACACTAAAAATAAAGCTGCCGGTGTTAAACGCTTTCAGAAAACGATGCCAATATTCATATATTGCTTAGGGGACTCAATTCAGAGCGGAAGCTCCTGTTCTGTGAGCCTGCTCCCGCTGCAGGCAGAGAAACACCAAAACGACCTTCTGAGTCCTCTTTTGCTGGGCAAAAACAACCAGCAGCAGCACCGAGCCCAGTGAGGATCAGAGGAAGGGACCAGGGCTGCCCGGAGCAGAGCCATGGCGATACGTGTAGAGTGGGGGGCAGCACAGCACAGCACAGCACAGCACAGCCCTCGCTGCGAGCAGATGGGAGAGGCTGACGGAGCACTTGGATGGTGTTCAATGAACATGTTCTGCAGCCTCCCATTCCGCACGGGGAATGAATCTGCAAAGAACACTTCTCGGTGTGGTTGGGCCGGTATCATCCCACTGATATCTGCGTTGCTCGGCCAGCAGCATGTGCATTCCTTAACGAGCACCCAAGCAGGTTCCTCTGGCTGCTGTGGGCTCCTCAGCCACTGCCCACAGCTGAAGGATGCAAAACGCCACTCGGCCACCGCACCCAGGCAGTGCTGTGTCAGCAGCTGTATTAGTGCACGTGGGGAGGCACACTTGAAGGGCTGGTCAGCAGAGTCCCAGCTGCAATGCCCCAACTGCAATTCCAGCCACGCTGCCCCAGCCCACAGCCATGCACCAGGGTCAGGCTGCCCAGAGCTTTGCTGCTTGGAGCAAGCCTACAGCTAATGCTGGGAGGGATGAGTCACCCCCAAGTATAGTGCCCTGCACCCAAAATAGAGCACAGGGCGTGCTGGGCTGTGTGTGGCACCAGCAGCGAGTTGAGGTGTGCAGGGGAAGGTGGTGGGAGCTGGCTCCAAACACCCACTCCCGGCCCAGGCTGCAGGAGCGTGCCTGCTGCAACAAGTCCTGCTGTGTGCATCCTGCTGCAACGAGTCCTGCTGCTCTTCTGGACCAGTACAGCTCTTTGTGGTGTTACAGGGACAGAAGACTTCAGCTGTCACTTTCTCAATCAGTTTGTGCTAACCAGAGAGCTTATGGATGGGATCAGTTTGCACTGTACCCAAAAATATACCATGAGCTACACGCACACGGACACACATAGATCCATGCGTATAAATCTGTGCGTGCGCACATATACAGAGCGCCAGGAGGCGGTGATGATTTATACCCCTTTTCCACTTTCAGTGCCCCATTGGTCACTGCTCACCGTGACACGGGGGGCGACGCTGTGCACTTTTGGTCTCAGTTGCCATCACTGCTGCTTGGAAATGGTCAAAGAGACAACGCCAACACTGTGGTGTGGCCATGAGCACCGAACCCAGCGTGGAGCCAGAGCACTGTCCAAGGCAGCCCTGATGCTCTTACACTGCCCTGCAGCCACTTCTGTGAGTGCTTCAGGTCTTCTCTGCTGGAGACTGCTGCCTTGCTGCGGCTCAGTGTGGGGAGAGGCAGACAGTGAGGGGCCGAGCACAGTGCAGATGAGATTCTGCTGTGCCCCAAGTGCAGCACCAGGGCCAGGAGCCACATCCATCCCAGCACCGCTGTGATCCAGCAGCCAAGCTTGCCCTGCAGTATGAATTGTTGAGGACACCAGGTCATATTCTGCCCCTCAGAGTAAGATAAAACAGTTACACCCAATTACATCCGGACAGGGTCTGCAGCACCACACCAAAGCACCAGGTCACAGCATCACAGCACCGTGTCACAGCAGCATACCACTGCGCTGTGCCCAGGGGCAGGCATGGAGCTGGTGCACCTCTGCCCACCCCAACCTGTGAGCTTCCAGGCACAGAAATATGCACATGAGACCAATCCAAGTGAGTCACCCCTCAGTGTCATCTAATTATTAGCTATATTACATGATACTTGCCAGCTCATGTTGTAAATAGAGCTGCTTTATAGAGCATATGGGGAAGGGTGTTGGGCTGCTGGGGTTTTTCACAGTCTCTGCTTTGAAAGTGGCTTGCATGTGACGCTGTGTTCATAGGCTCCAAACCTGGGAAGCTGTTACTGCACCTCATCCCTCCACCAAGTGTGGCAAAGAAAATGGAGTGGAATGCCTTTGCTGGCACCGATGTCGCTTCTGGGATTTAAGGAAATGTCAGTTGCAGCAAAAGAAAAACAAAATGGTTCCATGCACCGCTGTTCTCTGCTGCACAGCAACCGCACGTCAGGGCTGGCACCACTTCCTTCCCTCATATATACCTTCATCGTCAGATTGCAAATTGTCAGCTGATCTCCAGCCTGCTGCTTTCCTCGCAGGCTGCAATTTGCCATTTGCAGATGTTAATGCAAAAAGAAGTAGATGCAACCCTGTGCTAAGCAGCTCTGGTGCAGGAAGGGCCAGGGCTGCAGCAGCGGGCAGGTGGCTGCAGGACAGGGCACGGCTGGGAGCTGCCTGCCTTGCACCACGTGCTCTCACACAGAGCAGAGGGGCTCTCCCAGCAAAGTAAAGCTGCCGAGCTCTGGGAGAGGCCACCAGGCCTGGGCTGGCAATCAGCACAGCAGCAGGCCCAGTGCGGGGACATGGCCCTGGGAGTGGCAGTGCTTGCAGGGCTCATCCATGCCCCCGGAGCAAAAAGACGCCCTGTTCCAAGGGGAGCAGTGCGTGGGAGGCAGCTCTGTCCCTTTCACACCTGTCTTGGCACTGGCTGTGGTTCTGTCCTCCCAACCCAGCCATGGGGTCAGTGCTGCTGCAGTGACATCGGTGGTACAGTGGTGGCACTCAGCCTGGTGTCCTGCTGCTGGGGGCAGGAGATGGAGCGAGCCGCAGACAGAGCCTCCAGCCCTGCTGCACCCACAGCCCCAGCTGCAGCCATACAGGGAGCTGTGAGGTGGCCCATGGCCACAGCGAGCCCCAGCACGTGTCTGAAGAGCGTCCATCCACCTCAGCTGCATGCACAGCCTGAGCACCGCGCCCACAGCGTGTGGCACCCGCAGCGTGCAGCACCCTCCACGTGCACGGGGAGCTCAGCACACGCAGTGAGCAGCAGCCGGTGACAGCCCTGGACAGCAATGGTGCAGACGGACCGACACCACCGGCCACACCTGGGTGGCGACTCAGTGCTGAGCAGCGCCCGGAGCACTTCCAGCATTGAGCACGGCCCTGCTGCTCCCTCCCACACAAAGCATTCCCCCTGGGCCCAGCGGCATCCCCGGCAGTGTGCGCCCTGCACCACCCAAACAGCCGTGGTTTAGCAGTAATCGGAGCTAAAACTGAGGGTATTTCTTTAGCGAGGCCTTACATGAAGCTGAGGTGATGAAGTGCAGCCCACCACATTTCCAACAACTTAATTAGAAGCGGGACACTGTAGGAAATTATCATACCACATCATTTCAGCAAAAAGCTTTTCAACACAAAGATTAAACAACTCCACAGCACACGAAGGTAGGAGCAGGTTGTAATTACCACTGACCTCACCTCATCAGCAGCACTTAATTGATGTCAGGGTCTTTGTCTGCCTGTTCAAATTAATCAGCATCTTCGTCCCCTAAACACCACGTTGCACACCCCCTCGGGAAGCAGAAAGCTTTGTGATATTTTCTCTCTCTCTCCACCACTCTCACCCACATCGCTGCCGGTGTGGGCACACACTGCTGTGCTGTGAACCCCAGCGTGGACAGAGCGCCGGGCACCGCCTGCTGCTGGGCTCCCCGGGCACTCGGAGTGCGTTGGCTGCTTGCTGGAAACGCGATTTCATGCTCCAGGAGCGGGCCAGGCACCACGGGCTGCGGTATCCCCCGTTGGTCCCCATGCAGCCCTGTGCAGAAGGCACCAGGGAGCTGATGGCGTCGGGACTGAACCGAGCAGGGTTTGAGGCAGCCGGGGAGCCGGCCACATGGCTGGGCAAAGTGCAGGTGGTGAGGGCACCCAGCCCACCACGGGGCACAGGGCAGGAACGGGATTCCTTGCATCACACCACACCGTGCCTGTGTACAGTTGTAATTATACAAGGCGTAATAGATGGATAGCCACAGAGGTCGTATAGGAACAACTCATCAAAGCTGAGGCTCACAGTTATGATGGATGCTCACCAACATTGAGGCTCACTACAAAGAACTCCACACAGGAGCAATCTCCAGAAGAGATGCTGCCTTAGTGGTGGTCAGCCCTTAAATGGGATCTAGGAGAGGTGGAGTCAAGCTCCACCCCTTCTGGGAGCACAGCTGAATTGCCTTCACCTGTGCTCCCGCAGCTGACCTATCACTTGCCTCAGATGGTTAATCAGAGGTTCAGGCTGTGATTAACAGTTTCCCATACAGCCTGTCATTGCGCTAAGCTGATTAGTGCCATTAAAACTGAAAGAGGTTTAATTCTGTACCGTAGCAAATCTTTTCTACCAAATGCATTCAGGAATAAAATGCCTCTTCTCAGCAGCCCAGAATCATTAGGAGAGATTTGCTGCTGGAGTCCGCTCTCTGCCTGCTCCATATGGTCTCCCGGTGTGCTGGGCTTCATTCAGACTCCATTTGTTAAATGCACAGGAAAATATGTTACGCCAGCACTGGGCTGAAGATGGAGCGTGTCACAGACAGACGCTGTGTGTCACCTCCATGGAGCTCCTGAGTCCATCCCTGAGCGCAGCTCCGCACCGCAGCACTCCACCGCAGCTGGCTCTGCTTCCTGCAGCAGTGCCTGAAGGCAGCTGTGCCATCCCTGTGCCCGCAGAGCACGGTGAACAATGCCCGCATGCAGTGTGCAACCAGCACACCAGCAGCCCCATGCCTGCTGCCCGTGAGCTGCCACACCACAGGGATCAAAACCCCATTCTGGAGCACCCGTCCTGTGCAATTGTGTGAGCTGTGCTTTCAGCCCAGAGCTCCCAAAGATGGAAACAATGAAAGGAACCACTGCAGGAGAGTGATCGCTGTCAGCCAGGTTAGGAGCAGCTCCCACTGCCCAGCGCTCCCACCCCAGCCGGCTCCTGCACACCACTCCAAGCCCCTGCTCTGCCCCGGCCTGGCCGGTGCTTTGCATGCCCCCCGAGCACAGCACCCACGCTCTGGGCTCAGCCTGCACTTCAGATAACATTTAGTATTGCACAGCAGACAGGAACAGAAATGTTATACAAGGGATACCACGCACCCACATTTGCTTTTTCCTGCAATAGCACAGCATTTTGGGCTCTGCCAGCCCACGCACTGCTGCAGCCTCAGCTCCGTCCCCTACCAGTGCCTGCAGAAGGAGTCAGGGGGGAACAAAATCTAAAGTGCTGTTGTGGAGGGGAATAAACGTTAAACTGCTTCTGTGGGGAGAGCAGAGATGCAGCTGTGTGCTCTCCCCTTGGCTGCAGGGAGATGCAGCAGGGGCCCGGCTGCCCACCCCACACAGCACTGAGCACAGCCCCCGGCCCACGGGCTGCAGGACAGCCCCTCTGGCTCTGGTAGCGTGGGGGCAATGCTGGCAGCACTGGGCCCGGTGTCACCACAGAGCAGCAGTGCTCCACTGGCTGTGCCCATGATGCGGGCAGGGGGAGCGGTTCCATTTCATGTGTTGTTTACATCAGGCTGAGCAATTCAGAAGGCTTCTAAATGTAAATGAGGGGGAAAACTGCTGCTGATTTAGAAAGTCATTTTGTGCTTGGAACCAGCAAGCAGCTGTTTGCTGCCCGTCACCCTTCCAGCAGAAGTCCGCCCTTCCTTTCAGCACCCTGTGCCTTGGAGGTGCGCCAAGGAGCCAGGTGCACCTCTGCGGGCCCAGGTCCTGCAGCAGGCAGCCCCAGCCCTGCCAGCACGGCACTGAGCACAGCATGTGGTGCCACAGCAGCGAGGAAGGCAGGAAGGGGCCCAGAACAGAGCCACGCTGTTTTGGTGAAACTCAGAGTGCTCTGGCAGCGTGCTCAGAAAACAGTGACCTGGGTATGGAGGTGTGGTAGGGTGGAAACAAGGCAAAGGATGTCTGCTCACCCTGGCAGTTTATGGAGTGCTCCGGCACTGAGGTCTGTTCAGATGGGTCAGTAACAGGAGGTTGCACTGAAATTGGGAAGGGTTTTATTTCTGGAGAGGTGATATATTGCTCTTGAGCTCCACGGTGTCCCAACCCCACTAAAAGAGAGATGAGGTTCTAATGTGAGCTCCTAAATAATGTATCATGGGTCAATTTAGAAGTATGCCAGACTGTTGAGCACTGAAGGTTCTCTATTCCCCTTAGGTATGGTAATGCACTCGTTGGATCCCAGCATATCAGTGTCTCGGAGGCTCTTCGCATCACACATGCGCTGCTTGGCATGGGCCAGTGTTGGTGCTTTCTAATGGGCCTCTTTCCATACTGCAAAGCTTCAGGATCTGCCTTCAGATGGGGGCAGTGCAGGCAGGGGCACTGCCAGCCCCAACAACACCCTTAGCTGGCCGGGGGGGGCTGCAGGAAGACCCACTGCCACGCTCCACCCACACACAATCCATTTGGCATGGATTTTGACGAGCGTGGCATGCAGCTCTTATTCATCACTGGTGAAAATGCACAGCTAATGGTGGTGACTGTGTTGAAAAATAGTGTTCTGTAGCTGAGAACGTGCTCTCTCAAATTTAGCCAGAGCTAAAACAACAGAATGGGAATGAGCTGGTGTATAGCACCACTGCAACTCGGAGCGCAGTGGAAAGAGCGGAGGCGGAGGGCCGTCTGCTTCCCTTCGTTCCGCACACGGCGGGTTCTGCTGCTCTGCCCACAGCCCCTGGAGGGACAGAGCACACGTCGGGCCGAGCGGCACCGAGCCGCAGTGCGAGGATCGCGGTGTGCTTCTCACCGACACCCGGACGGAGCTGCGGCACTGAGCGGGCCCAGGGCGGCGGTCACGGCCCCACGCTGCCAGAGCTCGGGGAGCGCTGGGACGCCGCTCTCAGACGCGCAGATTGGCATCGGGCGGTCCCTGTGGATCCCTTCCAGCCCGGGACGTTCCGCGGTTCTGCGACCTGCAGCTTGAAGGAGTTAAAGGCCCGCAGCTTTGCGGTAACTGCTGTAACTGAGGAGATCCACCGCTACCTGCCCGGCCAGGGCCGCCCCGCGCTGCCGAACACCCGCAGGGTCCGAGCGCAGAGCTGTCCCGCTACCGTGCGCGTCCCGCTGCGCTGCGCGTCCGATGCACCAGGGGGCGGGCGTGGGGCTGCGGTACGGCCCGGGGGAGGGAAAAGAGAGGAGAAGGAGAAGGAAAATAAAAAGGAAAAAAAGTGCAAGCAGGTGGGTGCCCATGGCTGATCTGCTGTCAGCACCCAGTGCTCCCTGCCTAGGGAGCCCTCAGCCCACCTGCAGGATGTCCCAGCTGCTGCCCATTCCCCAGGCATGCTGCTTCCCCCTCGGCAGGGCAGGGCCCCTCCTGGCCAGGAACGCAGTTTACTGTGTTTGGACAAAGCAGTGCTGCTTGGAGCCACCTGCGAGATGGTCATTGCTTTATCTCTCCTTGTAGCATTCAGAGGCTGTAACCAAACCACAGTAATTCTCTGTTGGACCAGAGAGCTCTTAGTGCTAAGCACTGCTTGGAATTGGACCTTCAGTTTCAATCCGTATCTGAGTGAGAGGCTGTTGTGGGGGGTTCTGTTGTCTTCATTCTTAAATCAGAGTGACCAAACCGCAGTGATTGGAAGGCGGAAAAGTATAACGCAGCCCCAGGTGTGCTCGTGGTGCAGAGGGCACCCTGTGGGCTCGGGGCATGCTGCCCGCTGAGCATTGCAGGCTGTGCTGCGTTGCCTTGGAGACATTTGTCATGCAGCACGTGCAGGGCTCCGATCCTGCAGCTCCTTGGCACAGTGCTGGTCCGGGGTGCTGCGGGCTGCCACAGGACAGGCAGCGGCTGCTCCTTCCGTGCCCTGCGGGAAAAGTGCAACTGCACGCCTGGCCCTTTGGGGGACACAACGGGAGGGAGGTGTTGCCCATGGGTGAGCACCAGCTGACCGCGGGCTGCCTGGTGTGGCTGCGTTGCCTCCAGCTGAGGTCTGCTCAGTGCTCCCCACTCTCATCCCAGCTCCCAGCCCTCTGTGTGCACACAAACCCTGCAGCTCACACCCCGGGGCAGGATCGTGCTGCACAGTGGCTACGACCAGCTGTCAGAGATGGTGGAGGGACTCTGTCCATGGGGCAGCCAGAGGCGTGGGCATCAGGAAGAGAGCTGAGCACAGAGCCTTGGGTCTGGGACTGCTACCTATCTGGTGCTACCTACCTCCTGCAAACCAGCACGAGAGGTAGCAGTAAGGTGGCACCAGGCCGCATTCCTCATAAGCTCCCCAGGAGTCAGCGTTTATACACTGGGGCAGCTCAGTGGAAGCCAGTGGAAGTGCAGCAGCCTCCCCACGCCGCTCCTTAGATCCATGAATTCTTTGTGCTCTCTCATAGTTGGGCTGTTCCTGGCCTGGCCAAACAGGTGCCTCCTGCTTAGCCCTCTGGCTCCTGCAGCACAGCCCAAGGCACTCACAGTGCAATGGAGCTGCGTGTCCTGCACTGCAACACACAGCCATCACCACGCCTCGGTGGCTGCACAGTTCCATGTAGCCGCTCTAAATACACAGCCTGCTTAGGCAAATGGTTCTCATAGAATCATAGAATGGTGAAGGTTGGCACAAAGCTCTAGGATCACCACATCCAACCCCAAATCTCCCCACCATGCTCTGGGGCTGGGGGCTCTGCAGAGCAGGACACTCCTCCTCTGCACAGGGGTTTCAGTGATGTTATGTGACCCAGCAATGAGAACGTGAGCTGAGAACAGAAATGAGAACATGAGCAAGAACTGATGATTTTGTGGCAATGCTTATCAGTCTGGCAGTGCTTATCAGTCTGTGTCCTTCTGCCTCCTGCACGGAGATCTGCAGGAGCGAACCAGTGTGCCTCCCAAAGCCCTGAAGCAAACAGAGCTCAGTGCTGTGTATCAGGTTACAGGATATGGGCCCTGAACTGGTTCTGAACCAATGACCTAATCCCATTCCCAACCCTGTGAGTCATTCAGGTCCACTAGGAGCTGGTAAAGTATTTTGTGTTTCGTGAAACTCACTGCAAAGACCCAGCATGTTGGAACGCCCTGGCCATGCTGCTGCTGTGCTGTGGGCACAAAGCGCTCTCACAGGCCCCAGAGAGCTCTTGCTCACAGCGAGGGCATCAGAGGAGCACGAGCAGCTCAGCCCTGGACCTCCAGCAGACTGAGCCCTGACCGAGCTGTCCCCAGGCAGATCCCTGCCAAGTTCCATTTATCTGTTCAGGTCACTGAAACAGCAGAGCTACCCCACACATCTTCTCTTTAGCTTCTAAAGGCCTGCATTGGATCCACCTCAAGAAAGCAAAGAACAGGAAAGCAAGAGAGAAAGCACACCAGGAAGTAACTAGTGCCATCAATCATAGGCTCTGATCTTACAGCTCTGATGGTCTGTGGATTTTGACCAAAATTACGAACGAGGAGCATCCATGCTGTTACTCTGCGTCTGGATGACTCAGTTTCAGACAATATTAGACAATTCTTTTATCAGAATTAGGGTTTTTTTCTATGAAAATGCTGGTAATCACTGCGCTATGCTGCACTGCGCAGTCACCTGTGCAGCAGTGCCACCTCTCCTCCCCTCGCAGGCACCACTCACACGTCCCTCCAGGCCCTGTGCTCCGTCCCAGGCCATCCTCACGCCACCGTGCCAGAGCTGTGCTCGGCTCCCGCTCTGCCATTGGGCTGGAAGTGGTCGCTGTGACTCTGTGCTCCGTGCTGAGCTGACAGCACGCCCTCTGTTTTCTGAAACGGTTCCTTTGTCATTAATCGAATTCTAATGTATGCTCAGCTGCTCTCTCAAATTCTAAGCCACAGACTACGGAGCAGCAGCGGTTATCTGCTGAATCAAGTAGTCGGAGTAGAAGAATCACATATATTGTTTCCAGACAGGGGACACCATGAATGGAGCTTATGTAAAATTGCTGGGAACGCGTAAGCCATTTTGCAAAATGTTATGGAATTTCTTATCCCAAAGTCCGTGTGAAGCATGAGTTACATTCAGATACTGACAGCCGAATCGTACTCAGCATTTACACAGCACTTCCTGTATTCCAACTGCCACAAAACTTTAATTAAGCAATAGATGTCCTAATTCTGAGAAAGTGCTCTTAAAGAGGCTCCGTGTGCTGAACGGTTGGGGCCTGTGGGCCGGGTATGGCGAGGACCAGCACTGAGCTGCCCCTCCACGTCCACACGTCCCGGCAGGGCGGTGCAGGAGGGCTGAGCCCAGCTCTGCCAGCAGCGCCCAGCACAGGCCCAGAGACCTTGGACAAAAACAGTGATTCTGTGATTCTACCTCGGCGTTACCAATTCGTTCTGTCCGTTGATCAGAAAACTGTGAGACTCAGCTGTAGGCAGTCCAGGTCAGCTCGGCACCTTTCCCACCAGCCGTGGGCCTGGCAAAGAGCAAGAAAATTCAGTGCACACTTATTAAACGCCAGGGACCACGCTCCCCGGGTACCCCAGTGCTGTCACCAGGCCCTGCTGCTCAGCCCCTGCTGCGGTGGGATGCAGAGCCCTGCCCCCAAGGCTGCTGCAGCCGGTGCAGCCCCATGAAACGCTGAAAGACTTCTAATTGGTTTGTCAGTGCAGCCACGAAGGTCCTACAGAGTTTACTCTCCTGTTCTCGTGAGAGCAGTTACTTATATTTGTTTGCAGAAGGAATCAATCCCATCTAAACTGTGATGTTTGTTGTTTGCTGTACAAAGACAGATACTGAGAGATTAGTCCACAATGAAACCAAAACTGACTCTTATGCATGTGTTTGCATTAGTCAGTCACCCAGCATCAGCACACAGCGCTTCATTAAACAGTCTGTGAAAGTATCCGGAAGATAATAACCTGATAAGAAACGGACATGAATCCAGATCCAGGTATGACCAAACCACACCACGGCGTACTCAGTCCTCTTTTTGTTAGAACAAATGGAAGCCAGTGGTTGTGATGTGTTCTGGACTGTAGAAAAGCTTTTCCCACATCCCCTACTTCTAGTAAGAAAACCATGATGACATTATTTTATTGCATCCAGAGGAGTTGTCACTAGTCTGCCATAAAACTGGAAGAGACATCAAAAGATTTGTAATGTAGCTCTAACACTAAAAGTCCAAACGCAAAATTTGCTGGTGCTATCAAGATGGTTATGAGCACTCTGGAGAAGAGAATCAGAATTTTAAGTGGCTTTGATAAGTTGGATAGCTGTCCAGCATTTGTGCCTCGCATGTCAAACTCAGCGATGCGTTTAGCGTTAAGTTTCGATTTGCCCTTACACAAAAAGGATCTCCTCACAGGGCGCAGCAGCCTGCTGGCTTCACCAGTAGGGTGACATCAGAGCAAAAAAGCAGAGGACGGCTGAAAACCAAACCTCTCTGGCCATCTTTACGTTTTGTTATGCTTGCAGGATAGCATCTCATCTGCTCCATTCATCCTGAGAGATCCTCAAAGTTCATCTCTTCCTGAGCAATCAGAACCGCCCCAAATGAGCAGAAGCATGAGTAAACCTGATCGGGGTAGATCCTGGGACCAGATATTGTGTTTGCTGTTTATGAGTGGGACAAACAAGCAGAACTCAGTTCTATCCTGGGGAATAGATATTTACATCCTGTAAATAACGTAGCTCGTGTACATTTCCTGTTTACTGTGGGTCAGCTCCTGATACGTCACTGCACTTTTATCCACATACGTTTCTCAGGTAAGCCCTGTGCTCTTTCCCATGTGGCCAGTCTGGCCCGGGCTGTGCTTTACTGGCACACCCTGAGCAGCAGAACCTTCGTGATGAACCCGCTGACGGCAAAGCGTACAGAAATATAAATACGTCCTGATTCAGCGAGTGGCGATGTTTCGTACTGATTGCTGCAGTTAGTCAGTAGCACTCAGGATGGCCTGCAGCAGCAGGAGCACAGAGCAGCGGGCTCAGGGCAGTCAGGGGCCTGTGGGGTGGGGGGCCCTGCAGGAGCAACCAGTGTGCTGGCAGTGCGTGAGCGTCACCACTTTCACATGCATTCTCTAAGGCTTGTGGTCACATCAGCATTCCTGGCTGCCTGGACTGACAGCATTGAGCGTGGCTTACAGATCAAGCAGAATCAACATCACTTCATCTTATCTGCTCATTCTCATGAGGTCACCTGTCAGTAGAGCAGAGGCTGTTGATGTGCTGCGGCTCGGCCTGGAGTCAGGCTGGGTGGGGTTATCTGCAGAGGCCAGGTGTTGCAAGACTTGGTTTGCTCCCACATTTGTGGTAATCTGGCCCAGCAGCCACAGGCCTGGGAAGATGAAAGAGTGTTTGGTGAGTGCACTGATGGCACAGCCAGCAACCAGCCCCCAGAAGCCATCCAACTCTGACCAGACAGAAATAACCCCAGCATAAGCTATAAGCAGCAGGCCTCTTACAACGAGCAGAAAAGGAAATGTTTTGTTAATGTGGAGGACTTTGAGACGTTTGAAGTCCATTGAGGCTGAAATAGATAGTGTGAGCCTATCATGTGCCTTGGTTTCCTTAAAAAAAAATACCCAAGACGTACCTAGAAATATTCACATACAATGTACACATGTAAATAATAGCAACCAGCATCTACACTTAAATGTTATCGATTACCTGACATGCAGCAAAGAACTTTGCTGATTACAGAGGAAGTATTTATACTTTATAAAGAATAGTGTTGAACAGACGTGCTGAAATGAACCCTTCCTAAGATCTTGCCTTACGTATTCTTCTCGGGTGACTGAAGAGTGAAATTATGCAACTGGCACTGAAATGGTTCTCACTGACCTGCCATGTGGCCGTTAGAAAGGCTGCCAAATCTGGCACAGTTGTTTCATAAACTGCCATTGCCCATATGGCCACATAGCTTGCAGAGATTCGCTGAGCTTGCGGTCTGCCTGTGCATTGCAAAATAAAGCTCAATGGAGCAGGGAGGTCCCCTCATCTAGCTTAATTTCTTTCCTCTTGCAGCCTGAAGGACTCAGTCAGAGTAAGGCTGAGGGATCCAAGGCTTCCTGGCTTCACGAGAGCTAGAGATGCTCAGCTTCCCAAAGGGCAGTACTGTAAAGCTGTAAATATTTTACATGTTTGTACCAAGTGCCTAAAGATGGGTGCAATTTGTTGTGAGCTTCTGCAAGTCTGGTAATATCGCTCTTGGTCAAATTGTGTGCAGACAGATTCGGGGAGAAAAACACGCTCTGTGTCAGTGTTCCGCCCTGCACAGCCCTTACCATCGATGCTCCTGATCATGAATAAAAAATAAAAATAGGATTTTTTAAAAAGCAGGCAAATGTGCTCTGTGCGTTCCTTTGGCATTAAAGCTTTGACAGCTCACTGACTATTGTACGATCCTCGCTAAACCCGGAGAGACAAACTGCAGCCCGTCTTCAGCAGCCAGCAGAGAAATGCAGTTTTAAGCCATTTTCGGTGCTATCTGATTTGGCTCAGGAGCCTAAAGGATGGGGTCTCCTAACACAGGACAGCGAGCAGTGAGTCAGTCAGCAGATCCGCATTGATCTACCAGGTCAGATGCGCATTTATGTCAATGTTCCTGCAGGTAGAATACCTGAAATTCTTCCATAACTCCGTGCAGTTTGTCGCAATCAGTGTTCCCAACTCAGCGTTTTCCTCTTGTAAGCAACAGTAAACAATAGAAACCCTAAATAGAAAAACCTTTCTATGTGCTTTTGCTACAGCTCCATCCACAGATACACTCTCATTTTTTCAAATGAGTACGTGCTCTTCTCACTGTTACCTAGGTAAGAAATCCCCAGACTTTAGTGGCTCCCAATAATTACAGCCATAATTTCACATCACCAGCCTGGGGCAGAAGATCAGCTGTGACAACGATTCTCGGCAGAATACCATAACCCAGTGAACTGCACAGCCTGCCTCCCGCTTCCTCAGGACTGCTGGAAATTCCCAGCTCTCTTACGAAACAGGATAAGATCACAGCTGAAAGCGCTGGTGCCTCACTGCCATGTGACCAGAAGTGTCTGACAGGAGAAGCTCCTTGTTCCTGGTCAGGTGATGGAAGAAGTAAATTCAACTAATTGAAGAGGGAAAACTCTCCACGTTTTAACGTGCTGCTGCTTATTGCCAGCAGAGTTCGCAGTGCAGCGTGACACCAGGCCAGAGGCCAAGGAGGAAAAAGGCATTTTTTGACAAAAAGGGCAGTTGCTGCAGACAGGAAGTTTATTTTTGAAATTAGTCACCAGTTTCGGTTCATGCTGATGATACCATTGCCATTAACATACAATAGCTCTGTTTCCACACAAGTGCTATCAAGATTACATTTACGGTTCCACAAGCCTTTTCAGCACTCCCGCTTGCAGCCTGCCTGCTGCACGCACTGACAGATAAGCCTTCTCTCTTGGTTTCGCACGCTAAAACCCCAATCCTCACCACCTCGTATTTGAGCTGCTTCGGAGGTGAATGTGAGGGGATTGATATTCAGTGAAGAACTGCAGAAATAGGCCTGAACATGGACATATTATGCATGTTTTTACTAGAAACATCGTATCTATGAGTGGGAGGCAGACAAGGCACTGAACACAGAAAACTAAGCCAGCATCATTACATTGGTTCTAATGAGACCCTGTGCAGCGAGCTGCGGCAGCACGGGCTGTATTTACAGCAGTGATCTCTGGCAGGACTTCTGTTGCAGAAACAGCCTTTCTTTTCTACAGATTAACTACTCTTAAATTACCATTTCTTTACGTTCACTAGTAGCTGTTACTATCTCATGAAAATGAGACGTGGGTATTCCATCTGTAAGAGCTCTTTTTGCAGCAGGTAGTCCCAGCCAGGCCGTGTTTCCCACAGCCGTGTGCTGGCCCTGCTCACACGGGCAGGCAGCAGGATGAGGGCACAACGCCCTTCCTGCTCAGCGAGGAGCGGGCAGAGGGGAACTGTTCCACCGGGTGAGCTGGGAGAGAGCAGCTGACACTGCTGCAGCACCTCACAGCGCGGCATTAGGCAGTACCTTTGCCCTGAGTCACTGTGCAACTCGTCTTATCAGTTTCTTTCCGATTATCTGGGTGGAACAGATGGAACGGTTTCACTTACAATAACACGACTGCACCCGTGGAATTACCCTAATTGACTTTCGCATTTAGCTCCATATGTAGGCATCTTGATTTAGAATGAGAATAGTTTATACCACATGATGAAGATAAACAGAAATTAGGCAGCCTTGTTTTAGATATCTATTCACACTCAGAATTATCGGGAGTAACTCGAGCTGTAGACAAGATAATTATTGCTAGATTTAAATTCTCTTGAAATGCCAGATCATTTTTTGTGAAGAATTTGAAAGGTCTTTTCTGTTCTTTTCTTTCTTAGATATGAACCTTCTGTAGGAAAACAAGTGCAACGTTACTGACAATCACATAACTGGGACACCAAAATGTCCACTGTTTGCACATTTTGGGGGGGGAGAGCATGAGAGTAGCATACCTTATTACAGCAATCTGTTGCTCTGCCTTCTGATCAGCACTCTGACTTCCTGTTATTGGAAAGAGGAAGGATGAAGCTGGAGAAGTAGAGATGGGATGAAAGAGATCTTCAATCACCCACTGCCAGGATGTGGTCACACGTTCAGAAGCAGTCAGCAGCTTCCACTGCTGTTCCTAAAACAAGTCCACACCCACCGCGTAAATCTTTCTTGCTGACTTCTGGTTAAAGTTTGGCTGCAGGCTTTAAGGGCTGAGCATCCCTGCTGCACAATGCTGAGCGCAGTACCGCTGTTGAAGAGGAGCAATCCAGTTTCGATAAGGAGAAACGAGGATGCTGTTCCAGAGCAAAAGAGACACACTGAATGTCAGCATTAATACTATTAGACATTACTGTGACTGATAGAACTGAATATCAACCAGAGCCGCTCGCAGCTAATAAAGGGGCGAGGGGAGGCATTACTGACCACGTGAGCTCACAAAACCTTAAAAATTGAACTTTTTTCCAAGCGATTATTAAAAAGGGCAAATCCTTTAAACTGTGAGTACTTACATATTTGTGCTCAGAAGGTCTTCTCCTTCCTCAGCTCCCTAAGCAATGTGCAATCAAACAGCTGGTGAATCCACAACGAAGACTTCTGTATGCTGCTGAATTGCAAACTAGTTCAGGCCCACAGATCATTCACATTCATGTATTCCAAATGAATAAACACTGAACATTTTCTCCAGATTTGTCCAGTGCCAGAAAACACTTGGTGTAACTCCATGCTTTGAACTTCTGGAGATTATTTCATCTTCTTAGCTTCCCTCAGTCAGTATTCTCCCTTTACTTACAGTACACTGCTAATACCCGTGTTACATACCGGCGGTATGGGAGTGGGAGAACAGCAGCTCTTCCCAAACGATCCCAAATCCTCTCAGTTTAACTGTTCTATATTGGATTATGAGCCTTTTAAGTCACAACTTAAGTGAAAAGAAGCAGATCTCAGTTCTATCCGGGGAACGGCTCAGCTGTCAGGCAGTGCGACAGCTCTGTGTGCAGTACTCTGCAGCCGCGACTGCCCATCAGGTTTTCTCAGCAGCAGTGCTGAATTCAGACATCCTCAGCCCCAGTGGTGCTGCTAAAAACGTATCAATTCCCTGTTCAGTTCTTCGTATGTGGCCCCGGTGGCCCATAAGCATTCAAACAAAACCCACAACAGAAGGATCTATTCCTGCCACAGATCAGCTGATGGTTGTTGTAGGGCCTGGTTACACCACGGGTCTAAAAACGATTGCTGTACAACTGAGGGCAAAAAAAGGGCGTGAAGTCATTTAGTCACACGGCCAAGGAGGAAAGGAGGAAAAATGTGTATGGAGCTGCATCTTCCATTGAAAATCGTTACATAAAAACGTGTTAAGCATTGTTACTATAATCACTACTATCTCATTAAGCTAAAACTAATCTATTTAGTATTGTTTGTAGCTTTTAAGTTCAATTGTCACCACACCTACCCAGTCGGTGGCAGAGCACTCAGATCTCGGATGAACTCATTCAGTCAGAAGCATTTCCTGTGTATTAATAAAAATGATTTAAATGAACAGCCACTATCAGAAGCCAGAGGAAGCCCTAAACGAAGGCTCTCATCTGTGATTCTGTGATCTCTTGCCACTTGAGCTCTAAGGAGTTTCAGACACGGTCCCATTTACACACATTTACACACTCTGAACTCTGAGCATATTTTCAAAGGGTCTGCTTTAACCAAAGCAGTGCATTTCCTGCAGGCTCTGGTTCATTTGCAGAGCTCAGGCCTTCTGAGGTTCGAAGCACACACGCTCCAGCTAAGCAGAGCACATCTCGCAGCTCAGCCCGCCACTCTTCTGTCCTTCTGTTCCACAAACACAGCACAGTTTGTCTACGAGATACCCATCTCAAACAAGCTCAGTTGTACTTAATTAGCCCTCAGGTTATGCATCCCTTTGTTAACATTGACCCTGGCGGGGGGTAATGCTGTGTGTGTAAGAAGTTTGGCTACATCTCCTCCAAGAGGAGCACCAGAGGAGCTGGCTGGATGGTTGTACCAGAACATCTTCACCTGTGCTCTGGGTGTCACATCTTGATGTGGTCAGACACTGATGAACTTTCATGGGAGTGGGAGTTACAGTTCCACATGTGCTGTTGATTTAGTCTTTACCTGTAACTATTTAAATATTCTGGGGGGAAATCAAAAAAGAGCAACCAAGACTGCTTTGGAGCTGCATGATGCTGATACTGGCATGGACAAAAGGGAAAGGCTAATGGCTTGATCTTCTACATCACGCAGGGAAATAAGCATTACCTGTCTGCTGGTTTACTGAACGAGCGGGGTTACCCCACACAGCGGAAGCTGGTTATGCATGTAAATATTGCATTGCAAACTGCCTACCAACCAAGTTTGTGCTTTTTATGCTGATTTATACAGGACACTTCCGAGATGTCAGCAGCACGACGAACAGGTTTTGCTCTGAACACAGTACATTTTCTTCTTCAGAAGTTACAACAAGCAATAGCATTGTGTAGCATGAAAAACCAGACACTGAAATTTTATTGTCGCTAAAAACAAACAAACAAAAAGAAGGTAACAACAAAAGACCCAGCTCAGCAGCAAATTTGCATTTAACGGGCTCATTCAATCCAGCATCATAGTAATCTGGTCTTCATAAAAGCTGCTCCTGCCATGTTAGAAAATGCAGTCTAAGTTACTTACGTGTGGGTTTGCTATGGAGGAAATAGAGGTCAACAAACACAGTTGTCCCCAAAACTTTGGAGCACTGTAAGTGAAATGAGTCAGCAGAATGTTATTTTGTCTCCGGTATTGCAGCCTGCAGACAGCCTGCAGACCCGACGGGCTGGGAAACCTGACGGAGCTGCGCGCATCCCCATATTGCAGGGGAGCGGGGCTGATGGCCCTCAGAGGTCCCTTCCAACTCAAACCATTCTGTGATTCTATGACTCTAAAATATCCCGTCCATCTCCGGGTTGGTCTGTACAGCTCTGCGAGGAGCTGTACAGGAGTCTGTACAGCTCTAGGAGGAGCCTGCAGCCAAAGTTTGCAGATGGGCATGCAGCTGGGGAACCAGGCGGCAGCCTGGCAGAGCTGGGGGATCCCAGCAGGCAGACCTGCACCCACAGACCGAGCAGGAGAGCGCTGGGTTTCAGGTGTGTGACCTCCTGAAGAGGGCTGTGGCCCAACACTTTGCTTCTATCCTGGGTGAATGTGACATCCCTTAACCTGCAGCCACAGCACAGCGCCGGGTGGTGCTGGCAGCAGGAGCAGTTTGAGCAGCCACCGTTGGCACAGCAGGGCTGGGCGAATGCAGCTCCGTGCTCCTCGTTGACAACAACACGAACAACAGCAGAGGGGTTTTGTGTGAGCTCCCGGCTAGAGGCACTCACCCACAGCTGGACACAGCTCTCAGTTACAACAGTGTGCAGCTGATGGTTTATTTGGGGTACTTTGCCTTTGCCTACCAAGGCCCGTGTCACCCACTGCTGTGCTCTAATGACACCTATCAGGCTGCTGGTCAGAAGGACCCACACGTCTCAAACACTTGAATAAAGGCTGAGAACCGTTAGGGACCGGGTGAGATGTAAATACAAAACCTTACGGTGCCGAAATAACCGTCGATATTTCCTGGAAAGGAATGCCCTCTGGACAGAAAGCGCAAGGAAGCCCCGTACGAACAGAGGCGAGCAGGCAGCGCCCGCGCCTCGACGCGCCCGGCCGGATTGCTGGCAGCGGGCACAGCGCGGCTGCGTGCAGATCCGCTCCGGCCTCGGTGGAACCGGGGCGGCGCTGCCGGACGGGGCCGTGCGGAGCGGCGGGCCGCGGTGCTACGGTACGGGGGGGAAGCACACAGGGGCCCGCCGTGAGCGGCGTTCAGCCCTCGGGACGCGTCCAGCGCGGCACGGCGCTCTGGCATCAGGGAGCGGCTGCCTGCACCCCAGCGCCGCTCGGGGCCTGGGCGGATCTAACGGGGCTCGGGGCAGCGCAACCCGCCCTAAGGAGCGCCAGTGCCCGAGGAGCGGCCGCGGGAGGCCCCGACACGGACAACGGGGCACGCGGCCCTGCGCAGGGCCGATAGCGGCAGCGGGCCGGTGGGCCGATAGCCGGGCAGTGCCGCCCACAAAGGGGCGGGCGGGCGGGAGCCGCCATTCCCCGCACTCTGAGGAGAGCGGCGGCGGGAACGGCGCGGAGGGGCGCGGCGGGGCGGGGCGGGGCGCGGCGGGGCGGGGCCGTGCTCTCAGGCCGCCAGTGGCGGAGGGCCGCCCCGTGCGGCGCTCCCCGCCTCTTCCCCTCCTCCCCGCGCAGGCCCCGCTGCCCGCCCCTCCCCGGGGCGCGGCGCTGCCCGGCGGGGCTCGCCCGGCGCGGCTCCGCGAGGCGTGGCCGCCCCTTCTCCGCCCCGGCGCCCGAGAGCGGCCGGCGGGAGCGCCCCTCCTTCCCTCCGCGAGGGCGGGCGGAGAGCGGCGGCGCCGCGCGGGAGGCGCTCCGGAGCCATGAGGGAGTACAAGGTGGTGGTGCTGGGCTCGGGCGGCGTGGGCAAGTCCGCCCTCACCGTGCAGTTCGTCACCGGCTCGTTCATCGAGAAGTACGACCCCACCATCGAGGACTTCTACCGCAAGGAGATCGAGGTGGACTCCTCGCCGTCCGTGCTGGAGATCCTGGACACGGCGGGCACCGAGCAGTTCGCCTCCATGCGGGACCTCTACATCAAGAACGGGCAGGGCTTCATCCTGGTGTACAGCCTGGTGAACCAGCAGAGCTTCCAGGACATAAAGCCCATGCGGGACCAGATCATCCGCGTGAAGCGGTACGAGCGGGTGCCCATGATCCTGGTGGGCAACAAGGTGGACCTGGAGGGCGAGCGGGAGGTGTCCTTCGGGGAGGGCAAGGCGCTGGCCGAGGAGTGGAGCTGCCCCTTCATGGAGACCTCGGCCAAGCACAAAGCCTCGGTGGACGAGCTGTTCGCCGAGATCGTCCGCCAGATGAACTACGCCGCGCAGCCCGGCGGGGACGAGCCCTGCTGCGCCGCCTGCGCCATCCTCTGAGCGCCCGCGGGGACGGACCCGGCTCCGCACCGCACGGGCCGGGCACGGGGCGCCGCCTCCCGCCCGCCGCTCCGCTCCGCGTCGCGGCCGTAGCGGGGCGGCCCGGGCGCCCCGACACGCTATGCAAGGTGGAGCGCGGCGCGGGGAGCGGCGCGTCCACCCGGACCGGGACCGGACGGAGCGCGGGGCGGAGCGGCGCGGCCGCCTGTGAAAGGATTCTCTATTTTGTTTACCTGCTGTATCACAGGGAGTCTGCAGGAGAGTGGCAGGGCGTTATTTTTTAATGGTTCTTTTTTTGCGATCAGCTGTGAAAACGTTACAAGTCTGCACAATGTTTAGGTGTGCGTGCGTGTGTGATTTCGTTATTTTATTCCCCCTCCCCCCAACCCCCCCGGCGGGTGAGAGGGCCGTTCCTCCCCGGGGCTCTCTCTGGGTCGGCGCTGCCCCGCAGTGCCCTGCTCCGAGCGGCACAGCTCCCTCCACCCCGCAGCCCCGTGCCCGCAGTGCCTTCCCCGCACCCCGTGCCGGCCCGTGCCAACCTGTGAGCGCCGCAGAATCCCCTTCTCTGCCACTCCGAACCCACGCACAGTTCCCTCTCAGTAATCGTGCCGAACAGGCCAGGACAAAAGGGCCCATTGTTGGTGGGATTTATTTCTTATTTCCACCCGGGCCTTTTAGCTGTAATTTCCATGTCTTGCAAGTTTGGCCTTCATTTACTTCAAATTTGCAAGAATTCAGCCTTTTGGGACTTTGAGCGGTGGGCTTTTTTTCCGCCTCCTTTGTGCTTTATTATTATTGTGTGGGGTTACCTCCAGCCAGCAGAGGAAGAAATCTTAACATTGTGACGTACCAAGAGAATTCCAACACCTGTCCTTTTGGTTCCAGACCCGCAGCTAAGAGATGTCTCTCCATTTTAAGAATTTTAATACAAGTGCTGTTTTTTAGAAACCAACTTTGTGCGCTTTTATGTATTCCACGGAATGCTTTTACATGGGCCATTAATCCCTGTTCATAGCATAGTCACAGCAAGAAGAGGCGTGAGGGGCTTCATTTATAATTCTATGATTCTATGATTTAGCTAAGGGTGCTGTTTAAAAAAAGACAAAAAGCCCAAATGCCGAAGCCCCAGATGACTGAATGGCAGTAAAATAGTAACGCGGTTTTTCCTTTGTGTTTAGGTCCTGATCCCGCGCAAGGCAGCAGGCGCGGAGCGCTGCGCTCAGCAGGCAGCTGTAGGGAGGTTGCGTGTTGTAACGCAGCAGTGACTCCTAAGGTTGGGACCTTGTTCTTCACTACGGGCAGCGTGGTTTGGAAGAGCCAAATCTGAAAGTCAGTTATTTATGGCATCTCGGCTTTTCATCCCTTTGCATTTTAACGCCTCGAAATTGCGGTTTCCTGATTTGAAGAGGGAGCGGGGTGGGAGGAGTCTGTACCTTCAGCGAGCTGGGACACCTGGGCTTTGGTGATCTCCATGACCTTGCTCTCTTAGCTCCTCTTCAATGACCGGCACACAAAAAGTGCGGCTTTTTCCCCGTGCCAAGAAAACTTGAAATTGTTTTACTGCGTGAAAGCAGAAATTGAGCAATGCTGCACGAAGGGCTTTTGGTTAGGCCAGCCGCAATCTGTGTGCCTCGATGCCCCACGTAAATCTGATCGTTTCTCCTTTTAAGTAGGAGAGCTTTCTGCTTCAATGCTGGAAGAAGTGGCTTTGGTTAAATTCTGTATAGTGAAACCCCAGTGATTGACATTAAAATTATAATAGTACATTTTAGGTGAAGGTTGGATATTGATTTTAGCAACATCCAATACCTACTGAAAATTTGGGTGCTGAGTATTAGGGGCTTCTTTTGACAAAAAGGATGTGTTAGAAAGAAAGCTTGACTGCAGGCATATCTTGCACTGAAGTTTACAGAAGAAAATTTGCCATAAATTCACATCTCAGCTATTGTGATGGTCGTTTGCCTTAAATTCAGTGGGACTGCATGGTGTTCAGCACCTAACCGGCCTCGTGCCAGATCAATGTATTGAAAGCAAGTCGTTCAGCTCGGTAGAAGCAGTTCTCTGCAACAGACTGCAGATTTGTCATGTTTTGTAGTGCCTCCTGTTTTCCTGTTGCCTGTGTTGTGATTGAGGAATGATGCACACATGGATCTAAGTAGCATACGGTGGGACACCAAGTCCCGTGTTCCTTAGCCCAGCGGAGCAGCTGAAGGCAACTGAGGAAATGTTGGACTGTGCTGCTTTTTTTTTTGTAGCTGTACTCTTAATTCTTGCCAAAAAGGTGTGTTCGTCAAACGGCGAAGGATTAAAGAAGACATGGCGTGGGTCTAATCGGAGTTCTGAATGTATTTAGGTGTTCGGTGTTCTCTATGACTTGGTGAGGACAGTACAAAAGTAGAACTCTGTGTTTGATCTTCCAAATCCTCTGAAGTGTTCTGGTGCTCGTTAAACATAGGCCTTGTCTATCAAGTAGAAACAAAATCACACTGCTTTAACTTGACTGAATAATGAAAGCTATATTTGCTTCTACACTAGAAAAAAAAATGTTGTATCAATATAAAGGTACTCTTTTATTCCTTTTCCCTGTGGGAATATGTTATACCAGTGTCAATACGAAGGTGGTATATAGCTCTTTTCACAGTGAGACTTGCAAAAATGTAGTTGATTTGGAAGAAAAAATGACATTCCCAGCCAGAATACTTCCTGACAGCGCAGAAATTGTATAAACAAGGCCTTGGTTTAAGGCTGGTCTTGTGACCACATATTTTGCTGTACATAATGATGGTATTTTTAAAAACCCAAGCTTGTTCTATCGCCAGAAAGCATGCCTCTGAAATCCCAGTCTCTGTGATTGTAACTGTGCCGTATTCCAGATCTCGTTGCAAATACAAGTGTGGTTCTTCCCAACCCCGTGCTCAGGCTCTGTTGATGCGCGCAGTTCTGAGGGCGACATTCGGTGTTGTGGCTGTGGGATTCCTGGAGGTTCTGCTGCTCTCAAAAGAATGCATGGCAAGTTTTTCTCAAAGAGCGTTTATTTTCGATAAAGGGCAGCTGGCTCTTTATGACTTCATCTGGATCCTCCTCGCGTGCAGGTGTTGCTAAGTATCGCGTTTCTTCAACGAGTGACAAAATGCAAGAACTTCCATTTTCTCCAAGAGCTCTGTGTGAAAAAGAACGGCACGTGTGTCCGTGGATCCTCTGCCATTCAGAGTAATGGGCAGCTCCCCTGGGCGGCCATGGGAAGCGTTTGGAGCAGCATGCCATTGGGAGCTCTGTGACTCACAGATGAGTAGAGCGGGCAGCCCAGGAGCCTTCGTGGCAGAGCTTTGCTGTACCCTGGAGGACTGCTCCCGTGAGTGCCCATTCATGGGCTGAAGAGAGACTGCTGTGGAAGCAAGTATGTGTGTGAGCTGTCAAAGGTGGGATGGTCTTCAGTAATGGTCTTCACAGCCCAGAGCCTCCTCCTGCAGCATTCATAGCTTCGTGCAAAACGTGTATGTCAAAAAGGTTCCCCTTCTGTCATACTGCTGTAACATCATGGTCTGAAATCTTATTTTTTAGGAGTTCAACATCTGCCTGACTCCTAAAATCTTTCATTTGGAAGTGAGGAACTTTGACAAACATATGCTTACGTATGCCTATGGGAGTGATTAAACAGCAGGATGGTTCAAATGGTTAAAGGTGCCTGAGTGAGCTGAGTGCAGGCACCTGGAGCGCGGTACTGGGCCGCCTTGGTTTGGCTTTAACTGCACCTCACACTGTGCCGGGCTGTCACGGAGAAGCTCTCAGTATTTCCCAGGGGAAGAGTGGTTGTGGGTGTTTGTGTGTTTCTTCTAACATGGCTGGAGTTAAAACTCTCATCCTTAGCAGTGACCTCAGCTCTGTGGTCTCTGTGCTGCATACAGTCGCTATTGCATGGAGAAAACACGCAGTGAAACCTGAACTGGTCAAGAGATACTGACATTAAAATTGCTCTGTAGCAGTCTTATTTTTCTGGGGGGCCATGAGTGCTCTAATGCACATCGGGTGCTGATTTAATATTGTTGATGCCAAGCGTGGTGATTCAAGTAGACGACATACTGTGCAAAAACCAAACCCTGTAGATAAATACTTAATCTGCAAAATCTAACAACATGTCTTAGATCCTATCTAAAACACTGTAAAATTAGAAGTGAATTAACCAGAACTTGTAAGCTGTTCAAATAAGTCTTAAAAGATTGGAAGCAGCTGCTGTGCAGTAACTTCAATATCTTGACAGCATCTGGGCCCTTGGGAAGTATGGGCCCAGACAAGGCTAAGTGGTCCGGAGTCCAAAGCTTTGTTTTGATGATCTGGGCAGAGGGAGATTTTTAGAGGTAGTGTCAGACGTGTAACTTCAGCTTTAGTGATTTAAGAAAACATTTTACTTCTACGAAATTCTTTGGTTTTAAGGGAACATTATGGAAAGTGCCTAATTAATAGATCTAAAGTCCAGGTAACAGATTCCAGATGTCTCTGCTGCAAGAAATCCCGTGGCAAACAGTCTGATCAGTGACACTGTGATTTTGGTGGGTTGTTGCCTTTTTGTGTTGTGACAGTAGGATGCAATGGGATGTTTGAGGTTAGTTGTGAGGATGGTTGTAAATCAGCCTCGAGGAAAAAGCTAACCCAACGAAGAAGCGTTTTTCCTTTGAACGGGGAACTGGAAAAGGCGCAGGCCAGCATTTGTATCAGTATTCCTTTGCCAGTTTCTTGCTGGTATATCAGCATAGTGCTTTGTTTCTACCGTGCTACTGTTAAACCAATTAAATAATTAGTGTGAATACCTACAAATTCAGGTTGTTTTGTTAGAGTTACACGCAAGGCCGTAAGCACTGAGCTGCAGGTGTACGCCTGCATTTGACCTGCTGTTATTAATAGGCAGGTATGGACCCCAGTGTGGGTATTTGGAAAGAAGTCTCAATTTTGACATTAAAAGTTGTGCACCTGCAGATGTTCCTGAGGAACACAGATGTCCACAGCCTGTGTGCCTACTTGTGTTCTGCAGGGTGAGAGCAGACGGCAGAAGGAGGTGCATATCCTGGGGCAGGGGTCTGGCTTGTCCCTGCTCACAGTGAGCATTTCCGTTCATTGTCTTCTTGCTGTCTCCAGGTAGCTTACAGCACCTGTACCGAGTTAGCAGTGACAAGGAGGGGCAAGGCCTGACCTGCTGGCTGTCAGGTGCCCCCTGGCGCTGTGGTGTGCCATGCCTTGCTTCTGGCTCCCTGCTTCAGCGTGGGACTGCCGTGTGCTTGTAGCACGCCTGCTCTGCTTTCCACAGCTCCATTTTTGCACTGCGTGTTTTGTCAAAGTACCACTTTTGGTGCAGGTGCACTGATTTCTCCTGAGATTTTCAGTCCGGAATTGCAGTACCAAATGAAATACAGAAGGAAGATGGAGAGAGTGTGAGGGTGCTGCAGAAATGTTTCTTGCAAGAGGATGTGACCTTTTTCCTTTAAGACAGAGGTAAACATTGGAAGCCAGTTTTTCAATGAATGTCTAGCAGAGATCTTAGTTTAATCAAGCCTTATGCGTAAATCAGAAGAGACACTTAAGACTCCTTTGAGTTGGAGGCAGAGCACTTGGTTGATTTCAGAGAATGATCTTCACACTTTCTTCACCTGGTACACGTGCTTCGTGTTCTCTCTCACATGTCCAGAGAGGTGCTGAAAGTGCTTTCTATATGTGCAGTCTATGGATGGATTCTGGGGGCAAAAGTAGAATCTTTGTGGGGTTTTTTTGTATTATTTTTAAGAAACTTGTGTGACTTCTGTTTAAATTCCTCGCTGGGTTGTGGTCCCTGCCCCTGCACGTCATGCCCGCTGTGCTGGGGAGGTCTGCTTCTTTAGACATCGCGAGGGTGATCAGAAATAGCGTGTATGCGTTTTTCAGACCCATAACAAAGGTAAGTTTGAGAGTTACTGCATGTGTGTCCATGACATCCTGTGCGCTGGTCAGTCTCCTCCTGTGCATTTCTGTGAGGCGGGTGTACGTGACCGAGGGCTAGCAATGTTGGGCCAGTAAAACACTGCCTGAGTAGGACAGGAATCTGAGGTGGAGGAGGACTGAATCTCGGGTTTGTGGTGTGAGACGAGGCAGGAAGCACGCCTGCTGGGACAGGGGTGCTCCAGGAGAGAATTGGTTGAATTTTTCTGTTTCATATATAAAGTAACATCCTTCTGTTTTTGTATGTCATGGACAGACTAGCTTTGAACATTTGGATTTACTTCTCTTTCCTCCCTGCCTGCCTGGGTGAGTCTGTGCTTCCCTGTTCTGGGCTGCACACAGCCGTACCAGCGCGGCTTGGACTGACTTTGCTTGTTTCGTGTCTTGTAACTTATTAGGCACAAAACATTCATTTGTAAAGGCTGAAATTTTGGATTAAACGCGCGTGGTCTTTGGAAGGCGATCTGATGTCGCTGTGTATTGTTACCAAGCAGTAGTAGTGTCTGTTGTACTACACAAGTTTCTGAAAGCATCAATTTTAAGTGAGTAGATGTCAAATCGGTGATGTACTAAATAGTTATTTTTCTAAATCGTACTTTGTTCCAGCCCAAACCTCATAAAGGCACTGAGGGACCACAGGGCTGTTTTAATGAGCTGGTATAGATGTCGTGCAGTTCCTAACATCTTGTGAACGTCTGCTGTGGATTTTATTGGTGCTAAGTGAAGTCAAAGCTGCAAAGAACATTTGTGCAGTCAGTGCTATGCACCAGGGATGATGCGATGCTGTGTCTTCCTAGCTTCTGTACGCTATAGCTCACCAAAATCTCTGCTAACCTGTGTAGGACTTGACGATGATGATGGTTACAGTGTGACTCGGTCGAAGCCATATGTATTTAAGGATGATGTTAGTGATAGTTTCATTCCATGAATGAACTACGGTGATACTACATACCTCAATTCAGTGTTGGGAGTTTCCTGCCAAGTTTACTTGATGATTGACAGAGTTATGATGAAAGCATGCTAATGAAGTACCTGAGTAATTAAGTAGCTAATACTTGAGATCTTGATTTCCAGTCTCTTTTGAATAACCTCCTGCATTCCAGATTGGCAGTTTTTCTGCTGGGTTTCTTGTTTCAAATATTGTGTTTCCTTTAGTGTGGGTTTTGCTTTCTCTTTGGCTGTTGGATCTTTTGCTTTTTCCTTAAACCAGAGGAAAAAACAGAGGAGAGATTCACATTTGAGTTACTGTAAAGCATGTGCTGCCTAGATTCCAGCAATACATGCCCTATACCTCCCATGTTTTTGCAATAAAAACAAGGAGAACACTGTATATTTAAGGTATTTCCAAGTCTGGGACTTTCAGCAGAGAAACAGCTTGAAAGAATTGATTTAGCAAAGAACTAGGTCAGTCTGGTGGAGCGAACTGGAGCGCTCATAGGTGCTTTGGTGTTTATTTACTTACAAAACTACTCTACTAAAACCCTTGAGCAAAAGTCACAGATTTTTGAGCATAAATATTTATGTATGCATACAAAGTTGTATCTGGTATCCACAATTTGGGAAATGTCCACATTTTTCTACTCTGGGCATAGAGGACCAGGAATAAGGTGCCTACAGGCACTGAATGTAGTAGCATAGGAATATAGACATGTGTTTATACAGCCAATTAGGAGCAACAAAAAGGAGTCGTCTTGTTCCTTTTCAAGCATCTTTGGCCTGGCACAAATTAATTTTCAGCATTCCTAAAGCAGAAAATCACAGCGGTTGTTCGGTGTGTGCAGCCTTGCACCAGCTGCAGGGGTAGCAGCCAGTTAAACTAGTTGGAAGTGTTTGTGGTCAGTGCTGTCTGTGGATGAACCTTCTAGCTAGTGTCTCACTTCTGTATTGCTTGTGATAAGCAAATTGAAACCAAACCTGCCTTGACCAAAACACTGGGAGTTCGAGGATGGGCATTCTTGGATTCCTTGGAGACTTTATGATTAATTGGGATTGCTTAATGTGCAACTGGTCATAGCTTGTTTCAGGCGTTGGTGAGATGCTGACTTCCTGTATCAGTCACTCAGGGGTTTTCAGCACTTATTTAACAGAAATTAATTGATGGGTAACTGGAGTTCATTTGGCAAGTGTGTTTGTGCATGCTGATACAAAGACATAAACTGTGTTATTCCAGGATATAAGCAGACCCAACTGACGTGTTAGGTGCCCTGGCTGCCTGCAGTAGAACTTTTAGTGTAACTTCGGTCATGAAGTTAAATGATGTGTTCATGTACACTGTTAGGAATCTTAACTAATTCTGCAGTGTTTTGAAGACCAATTTGTTCTAAATTGGGCGGTCAGTTTGAGAAAGAGACTGTAAAAAATCCTGACATATACTTTTAAAATAACACTGTATGCAGTGACCTTTTTAACAGGTTTGGGGTTCTTACTGCACATAAAGTCCCTCTGTCAGTACATCAGCTAAATATTTTCAACATGTAGATTTCAGCAGACGTGGGAGAGATGTCTGGCAGAGCAGCGGTGCAGGGGCATAGGCCGCCCGCAGTGCTGGACTGCCCGTGCCTGGATGTGCTCAGGAAGGCAGGGATTGGCGCCGGGGGGCGTGGGCAGAGGCATGCTGGGCTGGGGCTGGGGGTCTCCTAGGTGTTTTCCAGTTGTAATTATGCCGTGATTCCTCGATCTGACCGAGGATCTTCGGCCCTGACGAGCGGTGCTCACCTGCTCAGCGAGGACATTGGCAGCGCCTTCAGCCGCTCCACGGGGAGCCTCCTCCTGCCTGCACAGCCCCCACACAAATGAGTCCGTTTCTTTTTTGTCTCGCTGCTCCTGGAAATCTGCTTCAAAGAGGGTTTCTTTATTGCTCCCCTTTACTCTTGGGAAGGAAGAAGGGAGTGAAAAGAGCCTTGTGCGGGGCGCAGGGAGCTCATAGTGAGCATTACTACGAGCATTAAATGCATTATTGAGGAGGCTTAATTGAATGCCTTCCCCTGTGACTTTAGCTGGATTTTCAGATGTCTGAAATGCAGCCTTTTATAAACCTTGGTGGGTTTTTCTCAACTCGAAGTCGTACTGGCTCAGTATAAATTGTGAAATGCCAACTTAAAATGGCAAAAGGTTGGTAGAAAGTAAATTTTATGCAGTTGTTTCTTTCCATTCTATTGGATTTATAATACATTGTCCAGCGAGGTTTGCTCATGCCTGTTATTCGCATCTATTAGGCAACCTTTTACCCTTGCAGTGTTATCTAATCCAATGTGCTGTGCAGGGGTGTGCTGTGCCCAGCTGCAGGCTGGGCGGCTGGGCTGTGTACAGGGTGAGGCCTCTCCTCAGTCCTGGTTGTTCGTTGCAAAACTTCAAGACGTCAGTTCTGAATAGGGTACTGACTACCAAATCCAGCATCTTTTTGGTATGTTTAACAGCGTTTTTCTCGTGAAAAGACAAAAGAACCCTTTACCCCGTACAGCCCAACGGATGTTGAGGTAGGCTTACAAGCACAAAAGTTTATATTCAGAGTCCACAGCTGATGTCATACGTCAACTATAGCAGTAAAAATTGCTTTTGCTGAAAACTTATTTAAATAAGAGGCAGAGATAAGAGGGAAACCTTGCACTAGCAGTCAGCCAGGAAGAGAAGCGCTTGGGCCTTTGCAGACAGGGATCCTGCTGGGGGTGTGCTCTCTAGTGCAAACAGCAGCCTCCCACAGTGCTGTTTCTGCAGTGTCTGTATGGTTTTTCAGGACCTGCTCAGACTCCCTGCAGGTTGCTCCTGTCCCTGGCACTCGCAGCGCTGCTCAGGGAATGCTTGGGTCGGGTGCAGGTGTTGCATGCTGGCTGTGCATTGAGCTTCACTCACACTTGTTGCTCAGCACCGTGCATTGCCTATGTGAAGGACAATGATCTGCCAGGTGAGTTCTGTGTGGTAGTTCATCAGACTGAAATCCGCAGCAGTTCTGAACTGATACAGAAACTAATCTTCATCCCAGCGGTGCGGTCCATGATGCCTGCTGCAATTGCAGCGGCCGGCAGCCAAGAGAGCAGCGACGCCTGATGGCTCTGAAGCCCGGAGCATGCTGTGCTGTGACTGCTGTGCTGTGCCCTGAGCACACTGCTCCGCAGCTGCTCTGAGCTCTAGCCAAAGAGCAAAGTTAGGCAAAGCTGTTGCTTTTTTTTTTTTCTTTAGAGACCGATGCCAGGAGCTACATAAACCCCTGAACTATGTCAGCATTGGAAGGAGAACAAAGGTGCCCTCAACTTTCTTTTTCCTCCTACCCTTTCTCCTTTTCTGCATTGAGAATCAGATGAACTTTGTGAGTGTTGGGAGTCTGTGGGTCGCTGCAGAGGCGTACGGTCCGAGTGTATGGAAACATATATATTCTAAAATAAAAAGCCTGGCTGTTCTGCACTTCAGGAAGCAAGACTTCTGTGTTGCTTTGGCGTAAGTACTGTGCTGTGCTGTAGAATTTTTGGGAAGAGAATCATTTGTTCCTTAGATTGCCTCCCTCACCTCGGGCTCTTTGAAGAAAGCTGGAGATGTTTGTGTCTGAAATCCAGGGGCTGGGTGCGAAAGGTGCTGTGCGAGGGTGTGCAAATGGAATTCATTTGTAAATGTTATGGTTTTCGTTTGCTCAAGATTGGGTCAATTTCCAGTCAATCCCTTTGAAGGATAAAGCGTGCTTGCTTCATAAGGTCTTTTGTGATGACCCCTCATGCTGTTCATTGAGTTAACAGAAAGAGCTGATCTCATGGTGTGCTGAAAAAGGGAGTGTTTCCCTCCGTGTGGGAGTGTTGTAGTGGGTAGCAAGGTCAACCTCGGCAGTGGCCGCAGCTTTCTGTCAAGAGTTGGCGTTAATTTTTAGGTTTAATAATTACCCTCAAGGAAGAGGAAAGAGTTATTTACCACTCTTGAGAAAGGCTCGGTCAGGAAGGTGATGACAGAAGGACTCTGGATGGGGTATGGTAATTTCTGTTCTGCACTGGTAATTGAAAGGGGATGTATATCTCTGTGCTTCACCATCTTGCGGAAACTTTAACGTAGACAGTGGCATTTGGATCGCAGTGCGCTCAGTCTGCTCTCCGTGGGCTGTGGCTGGAAGGCAGCACCCACTGCCTTGCTCTGAGGCCTTGGGCTCGCAGCGCTGCCCAGCGTGGTGTGCGGGGCTGAGGGCAGCCCTGCAGGGATCCGTCCTGCTGCACAGCCCTGCCAGGCTGCGCGTGGGAAGCAGGCCCAGCTTGCTGCTGCCAGAAGTACAGCAGCGGTTACTTCTGCAGTTGTGGTGCTTTCTTCTTCCTCTCTTCCCTGTGACAGTTGCCCATCCCTGCAACCAGGCTGCACGGCGGGGTGAGGAGCAGCGGGCTGCTTCAGTGCAGGGCGGCCTGCGAGGGGCTGGGCCTGTGCTGCTGGGGGGCACCGCTGGTGGCACGCGACTGATTAATTCCTGTTTGCCTGAAGATACTCCGACTTGTGCAGCCTGTCTGTGGGAGCTGGGTTGCCTCAAGTCCCGAGGGCTGTGTGTGCTCTGGCAGCTGTTGGTGGTCAGCAGGGCCCCCTGTGGGCTGAGGCCTGAGGGGGGTTGGAGGTGACCTGGTTACCTGGTGCCTTTGCTGCCTGCTTGGAAGAAGGGCTGCAGAGTATTGTGGCCATTCAGCCTGGTCATGGAGAGCATGGCGTGCAGCCCCACGCAGAAGCCCAGCGGTTGGAGCTCAGCATGGATCTGATGGCTCTTCTGCCTTCCAAAGCGGTGCAGGTAGGTGAACGTGTAAACAGCATGCACGTGTGCGGGGAGGAATCTCCCGTGCTGGTGCATGCAGACGGCTGTGCAGAGCGCGGTGTGCACGTGGCACCGCTGCTTTCAGAGGTCTGCAGCTGCTCAATTCGCACTTGGAAACCAGGGCAATTTACTGCGTAAAGGAAAGTTGTTGTGTGTATTATACCCTTTTTCGCAGCCATACTAATTTCCTAATATGTAATAGGAGTTAGCATTTATGTTTCTCCATAACAGGATAAAACAAAAATGGCTGGCATTTCAAAGCCTATTAGAGAGGAAAGTTGGGAATAAACATCCGCTTTGAACAATTTCTCTTTAGCCTTGCATCACTGTCTACTCTGAGCGCTGTTGGAACTGACAGATTCTGGGTCGGGCTCCTGGAATGCGCTGCATGAGGTGCCTGAATGCCTCCTGTCAGTGAATCCCCTTCCGAGGCAGCGCTGGCAGCAGGGCATGGGGAAAGTGCTCCAGAGGAGGGTGGGTGAGGCTTCCTCAGCTGAAAAGTGCCGGCCAGGCGTTTATTTGGCACTGATTAACACGGCCTGCCTTTCTGCCTGTGCTCAATTTCATCATCCACCCTTTTCTTTTGGGAATATCCAAACTAGATGGAGCCAGTTAGCCTCTGCATAAAGGATGTGGCAGTCAGGATGCCAGACTTTTTTCAGCATCATACAGATCTGGGAGGGACCAACATTTCTGTAAAGGTGAGGCTTCATGCCACTGTTGCCAGGGATGGTGAACAAGCAGTCGGATGCCTTCTACGTAGATCATACAATTAGATAATCACAACATACAGTAATTTCATTAAGTGCTAATGTTTCTCGCACTATTATTATGAGTGTAGCTGATACTTGCTGTTGGATGTCAACTATTCCGCACATCGGTGTTTCAGTAGCACTCATACTTATTGTAAGGAAAAGCGTCCTTCCTTTGCTTCAGTTTTTCTCAGTTCTTTCCCATGGGTGTTCATTCACAGGTGTACGTATGAACTTATTTTTTCTTATTCTTTTTTTAAAATTTATATTTAATTTCTATTTTATGGAGAACATACAAGAATTGCTGATTAATGCCTTCCATGCCTGCTGCTGACAGACGTGGTTTCCAGCCGTGCTGGCGCAGCCTGCCCCGTCCACCTTGCTGGCTGGGGAAAGCCAGGTGTGGGGGGGTGGGGGAGGGCAGTTTGCAATGGGAAAGGAGGTGTGGCATCAGAAATGGTGCGGTGTGAAACGTGGGGATTATTTCTTTTCACTTAACTGCCTCGTAGCCTAGTGGAAAATGCTGTGTGCTCAGGAAGTATCTGGACAGCATTGCTGTATTTCATGCCATGTAAGCAGGAATAGCGTGTGTGTTGCTCCACTGGTATTCCAGCGTATTAGAGAAAACACATACGGATGTATTCATCTGAAATCATTGTTTACTATGCCAAATATGCTTATTTCAAAGTGTTTTCTTGTGTGTCCGATCACAGTGCAGTCGTTCTGCACAGGGCAGCAGTGCTACCTGCCATGCCCTGCTAGATCTGGGCTGCAGTGTCCGCCTGCCATGGGGCAGCCCCACGCTCTGCCCACAGCAGGGCTGTGTTCATGGGCCCCGGCTGTTTTCCCCACTGGTACCAAACTGGCTCTTTTAGTAGGAAAATGAGACTGTGGAGTCCTTCTCTATCCACTTGTAAAACCACTTTTATGGGTTTCAGGGTAGATTGTGAAAGCTTTCTGTGCAGCACTTGGATGCTGACTTTGAGTGCTACGAATAAAATGCCCATCCCGAGGTCTTACACTGATGTTTGATGGAACTGTTAACCTGCCGACTGTCTGGTGAGGAACCAGTGCAGGGACTCACGGTGTGGATGATTCAAGCTCTGAAAGAAGTTCCTATTTACAGCGCATTGTTGGTGTTTCTGCTGATCATATGTATTTGACCATAACTTACTTTTGTCGAACATATTTGTTCTGGGATTAATGCCAGGACAAAAACTGAAGGAAATGAAGAAACCAGCACAAACCAGCCCTTTCTGCTCCACTCCAACTGTTCTCTTTATTTTTAGGGCGTTTATTTAATTAAAGAGATTGGCAGAATCTCAGGCCCATGTTCTTTGTGAAGTTAAAGAAAGCACAAGCTTCAGTGCAGGAATTTCAGCGTGTCTCCAGGGCACCTTTCACTGGCTTTGGATTCCTTAACATCTTCTGTCCTGCGTTTCCTTCTCTTAACAGTGATAATAATCTCGTGTCAGCAGAATTTTGATGTCCTTTCAAAACTTCCCTATCGAATGTTATACTACGCGATCTTCCTTTGCCATTTACTTACTGCTCTGGGAAATTCTCCTACGAAACGTGAAAAATGCTCCCAGTGCAGCATGGCAAGGGGCAGCGTCCTCCCTTCTGGCTGCATGGAGCTTTGTTTCCTGTGCTGTGGTAGATGATGAGTATTTTCCAGGCACCACCTTCCAGAAAGCATGAAGCAGAAGTCTGAGTTCCTGTCGCACTTTCTACTTCCAGACTTCCTCCAAAATCCCGGCTACAGCCCTGCTGTTTCTGCAAGGGCTTCCCTCGGAGCTGTGCCGAGTGCTCAGTACCTTCCCACAGGCACATCAGGTCCCCCAGCTGCACCCAGCAGCCGTGTTGTAACCCCCATGCTGTGCTCTCTGCGGAGTTTTCAGGTGTCGCTATCTAAATCAGAATTTCAGATATTTACATCTGAAATTCTTTTATTGCATTTTCTGTGTATAAATGTCGTGAAATGAGGCTCTGTGGTGTAATTCTGTGGGGGTAGTTGGTATTGTTTTGTACAGGTATTTGTCCTTTCCCACATTATGGCCAGCTGCACGCCCCATGTTTCTGCAGCACTCTGCTGTGCCGGGCTGCACGCTGGTCCTGCTGCTCTGTGCAGTGCTTGCTGTTTCCAAAACGGATGGCTCCATTCGCATGCGGCTGGGCAGGCAATTTATGTGCTGATCACCATAGAAACCTGCAGATCCATCGCTTGGTCAAACCGTTCCATATTGTATCAGCGAGCTGGCATCGGGAAATGCAAATGAGGGAGGTGAGAGGGGGCTGGTGAGCGTGGAGATTCTCTCCTTGATCATGCTGGTGCTAAGAGCATTCCAAGCCACCTCTGCCCCTTCCAGCCCCAGCTCAGGCTCTCCCTTCAGCAGTGTTCTCCTCATGGGGTGGCTGTGCGTGGCCGGGCCCTGCAGCTGCCAGAGGCCTCAGTGGGGCCGCGTCCCTCCAGCACCGCCATCCCCGGGTGTGGGGCCTGCTGGGCGCCCGGCTCTCATTGTCAGAAGCAGTGCTCATCTCCTTGCAGAGCAGAGGGGTGGCTGTGTGAGGGGGGGGCCCAGGCTGCTGCGCTGTGCGGCCCTGCAGGTCCCTGGTGGGTCGGTGCAGGTCCCAAGGGGTTTGGCTGCCCTATGGCCCCGCAGCCCTTGCTGTGGGCACCTGTCCGTCACCATCTCACTGCTGCATTTTGAGCATTTTCCCATAATTAGAAAGGCGATGCTTGGAGCTGGCTGTAAGGGAGTGAAACAAGGTGTCAGAAGGAAATGAGTTCACTGGAGCAGGGCGATTGCTGTGTAAGCGGGGCAGTGTGCCGGGTGAGAGGACGTGTGTGGGTGAGGGCCTGTGGTTCTGACACAGCACGGCTGCCCGGGGGCTTCACAACCTGCTGCGCAGTCATTCTGGCAGCTGTCAGTGCCGCTGTCCCTTCCCAGGGTCCCAGCCGTTGGGTGTCCTGGCCCCTCGCTGCCCAGCAGCTCCATTCAAAACCAGAAACCCGCGCGGCACACGGATGGGTGACGCTGGGGTCACTGGGATGTGACGGGCCGGGTTTGGGGCAGCGGGAGGACGTGGTACGAGGGGTTCTCCTTTGGACTTCTCTTTCGAAGTGGTGGTCGGGCAGGGCCTACCCTGCGGAGCTGAGCGCAGCCCGTGGTGTGCGTGGGGCAGGGGAAGCAGTGGAAGCATTCTGTTTCGTATTTTCAAAACCGAGCTTCATTTGGGAACTGCTAAAAATATATAGTTTGCTTTAAGACATCTTACTTTCAATTTAAGAACTGGTCTAAATTGGATCTGAATGTGCTAGAACAAAGACCAAAATATTTCTTGTGTTTTTTTTTCTAATAGAGTTTCTTTATTTGCTGAACAACTTCAGATTGGAACAGATTCTGCTTCCATGTAGCTTGAATTTTTGATGTTATTTCTTGATTTAGATACCAGTAAGGAAGCAGGAAGCTTCATCCAACAGAACGTTGTCATCGTTTTAGGATGTCTGAGTCCTTTCCCATGAACTCAGCAGTAGCGAAGGTTGTAACAGCTCACGTGGTTTCCATCCTGGGCCGTTGTTTTTCCCTCCTTGTTCACTAAATGCAAACCCAGAATCCTAGTCTGATGGCACCCATCAGATGCTGTCGTTGGGTCCTCAGGTCTTCCTTCCTCTGTGGGATTCATTTCCTCAGGAACAGTTTGCCCTTTTGTGCATTTGATTTCGGGAAATCTATTTGCACGGTGTCTGAATGCTTGACATGAAAGTGACGTTTTCCACTATAAAATACAAACTGAAATCAGGATCACACTTATTGCACCTTATCAAACCCTTGCCTTTTGTTGCTTTTGAGGTATTAACATCAGCTTACGATATTATGTTTTTTAATCAGCCAGGATTTGACTTTGGAAGTGGCTCAAGAGGTCGTGTGATGAAGGAAGTCTTCTCTGCAGCCATTGCAGCCTGCAGTGGCTTCCTCTGCACGAGGCAGCAATGTGATTTATTGCTTCTGCTGGTGCTGTCTTCCTCGGGTAGAAAAAAGGAAGGGGTTTGATTTTTAGAAGGCACGCTGCATGGATGAATAAGGGTTGCATAATGTGAATGTTTGCAGGCTCTTTGTTCAGATTGCACCCATATAATATATACTGTGTTTCTGGTGGCTTGGCAGCCATCTAGGAGCTCTGCATAATGAATCAGAAATCACTGCTCCCTGTGCATAACTAGATAGATGCACATTCTCTCTAGTTTGAGTGCCATGCAGCAGAAATTTAATTCATGTGCATCCCCTATCACACAGTGCTAGGTGATCCAGAGCGTGGTAACCAATAAATTAATAAAAACCAGTGTAGCATTTTTGTCTCGCTGGGTTTTGCATTTGAGTGTTTATTGGAAGCGCAGCTTTTTAGAGGTTTTCCTTGCTGCTTGTTTCATGGTGCTCCTTTTTGGTTGCTTAGTACATTTTGGGCAGAACCACCTCAAACGAAAGGTGGGAGGTTGTATTTGGACCGCACCTCTCCGTTGTATCCGTAGGCGCGCGCAGCCCTGGGGCTGGGCCTGGCTCTTAGCACACAGATGGGTTTCTGCTGTGATAGTGCTGAAGTTGGCTCGAGGTTTTGCTTCTCAAACTTACTCCAGAGAAATGTGCCTCTGTCACAGCGTTTGTGCAGTTTGCATATGGGAAAGATGAGGCAAAGCTAGCAGTTCCTGGCAATGCTTTTTTCTTCTTTGTTTGCGGAGGGGTGCGCGGCCACTGCAGCTTGTTCCAAAACAGAGCACTCCCATTAATGAGTTTCACATGTCTTCCAAACCTTGACTGATCAAAATATTACGAGATACATATTTTTGTCATTACCAGCCCTCTCCTCCTTGTTTTTCTGTTCGACTTGAAGCCTAAACTTGTAGGTCTGTGTGTAGGAATCTCAGTCCTACTGTATATTGTAGAGACAGCTGCTGATGTCTCTCAGAGAGCTGTTTGCAACTGTTTGCGATGTTTTTAATCGCACCGGCAGTTTACTAAGGCTTAATTATTTAAACCAGTGCTCTTTTCTTTAAGAATACATGAGACAGAGCAGAAATACAAAGTGCATGTGCCAAAATAGCTTTTGATTTTAATGCAGTATCTGTTATCAGGGATCCTCTATGATGATCCTGGAGCCTGCAGGGTGTGTTTGGGTGACTGCATCAGTTTTGTTCTCCTGAGGAAAATCAGAGGTGACACTGGGACACGGACAGGGACTCCTGTGAGGCCCCAGCACCTCCTTCTCGGTCGGCCCCATGCAGGAAGGCACACTCTTCTGCCCCTCTGGGAGGACTCAGTGCTTCCCTGCAGTGCTGGATCCGTGTGCTGGGCCCTCCCATATGGCATCTCTGGACAGAGCATCTGCTTAATACTTCCTCCTTCTCCTGGGATGGATGGCACTGCTGGTTATAAACTTCCCATCTCCCATCCTTCAGAAGTTTTTTTTTTCTGTGGCGTTGTTTTTCTTTCTGTAAAATTGCAGGTAGATGTGGCTGTCTGTAGCTTTCTCAGCACGGCTTTCCAGGGGATCTTGGCTGTGGCACTGCATCGGTTTCTTGAAGGCTGTCAAACGTCTGCAAGTGGCAACTCAGAGATGTGCTTTCCACATTAGGTAGCGGATCAGCCTGGAGAAAGCTGTTAGAGGAAGAAGCTGCGGCTTCCCAGCCTGCCTGTAAATACTGACAGCAGCAGAGAATGCGGCCAAGAAACGCTCACCCTCACCGCCTGTTTTCTCCTTCCTGCGATGCTCCTGCTGAGCTACAGAATTTCAAATCAGTCTTTATAGACCTACATCGGCTCACTGGGGATTCGAATAAAAATACATCTGTAACGATACCGGTGTACAGCAGCGAGAAGTTATAAGGAGAGGGGATGACAGCCCTGTGGGTCACAGTGCCCACAGAGCCCCATCCGGGAGCAGCGCACTGTGCTGCAGTGGGTGTGGGCTCAGCTGCTGGCACAGGGAGGCAGTGCACGCTGAGCACAGTGTGCCAGAGCTCTGTGCCGTGCGGGGCGGGAGGAGATGGGGCAGCGAGCACAGTGCTGGGGGCTGATGGGCTGAGTGGGGCTGTGTTGGGTGCACAGGCACTCGACTACAACAGCAGTTCTGTGTTGTTTGGGCTCTGTACAACCCAGGGCGCAGCAGTCTGAAAGTCCATTTTCCAACGTAACCTTGTCTGAAATCAAAGAGAGCTACTGGCGAGGTGATTCCCAAGGGTGAGCAGGGGTTGGGGTGGGCAGTTCCTGCTTTGGGCAGTGGGGCTGTGCAGAGAAGAAAAGCAGACAGGTGGGCTCTGCTGGACCCGCTGCCATCCCAGCTGTTCTCCCCTGGTTTCAACATCTCCTTGGATCTGGTCGTGTAATTCTGCCCCAGCCACCACTCAGGTTCTACCCGGCATTGCTGTGAGATCACTGCGGCTTCTATTGCTCTCAGTCCAGCCCTAAATGCAATTGCTGGATGTTTACCTGGTGTTTGTGTTCTTTATCTAGCTATGATGTGCAGGAGAATATTCTGTCGTCAGTTTTCACTTTGTAGCTTTGAAACCAGTACTACAAATTTGACTCATGTTTTCCTCCAGATAACTTCTTGGATGCCTCTACTACTTTTCATCTATGTTAAGAGATCTTTCGGTTTAAATACATTATTTAAAAGATCACAGGCAAAATCCGTTCCTGGAAGCATGATTTGGTCTGAGGAGACCAGAAGAAAGGTTTTGATTCCAAAAGCCTGTTTGCTGCTTCTGTGCTGTACCATTGCAGGGTAACCTTGGTTTTCTGCTGCAGCTCCTCCTGTAGGGCGTCCTGTGCTCTGGCACTGTTTGGGAAGCTCCATGTTCCACCCAGAGTAGACCTGGATGGTTCCAAGTAGTTAGCTCAGCTCTCCGTTAAATTTTTGTATCTTCTCTTTCAGGCCTGATCTCAGGAGCACCGGTTATTCTCAGCCCCTGTTAATTGCTCCTGTTTCATAGTTCTAAGTTTATTGGCTTTCCCCCAGGTTTGCTTAACTAACGCTGGTCAGAACAGTATGTAAAGCTATGGATGTGTACTCAAGCATTTTCAGATCTCAATTAATTTCTGAGGCTTAATGGGGTCAGTCAGGCCAAGTCATTTTCACCAAGACGAGCGACAATTGCTGAGGAAATAGAGAAGGGCTCATTAGAGCAGCAAATTCAGAATTATGCACAAAGAAGCAATAACTGGTCCCACTAAATTCCCTCAGCACTTTGACACCAAATAGCTCTCTTAATTTTATGTTGGAAGGGGACGTTGTTTTGCTTGTCTTTCCAAGCAGAAAATGATCAAATGTCCACACAGCAGGACCGCGCAATCGGTGTCCAGGCCCCACTGCCACCCCATGCAGAAGTGCTCCCAAATGCCACAACGGAGCACACGTTTCTCCAGCAGGCTTCCCCAGGCCTGGGCTGGAGAGCACCTATTTGTATTTTTCTCATCTTCCTGAGTGAAGGGTTAGAAAGGCTGTTATTGAAACAAAGGGTTTATGGCTATGCTCCTGACTCTATTCACCAACAGCAATGGACGTCTCCAGACAAAAGCTGTGGTGCACCATTCCGGCCTCATCGCACGAGAAATGGATTCTGCCTATTTGCTTTCCCTCCTTATCTTTTGGGGCTTTGGTTAAGCACTATGAAATCTTCACGTAGAAGTGAAAGAGAGATTTCAGTTCAAGCTGAGGTTTGTTTTGGAGAAGTTCCTGTGCAAAAACGTGTGGTACGTGTAAATATACTGGGCAGCACGGCTGCTGCTGTGCTTGCTGACCTGAGCTGTTCTCTGTTCAGAGGGAGCTGCAGTTACTATGATGTGTGCTGGAATTCTTCACAATTTTTGAATCATTTGGCACTCACCTATATTGCAACAAATCTGCGGCACAAAAAATTCTTGCCATTGAGAGGTTTTCCTTTCTTTTCTGAGAAGGAAACCTTTCTTTACTACAGAACAGAACCCAAGACAGGGGATGTTGTGGGCGCTCCGTCCCGGTGCTCTGGGCTGGGCTGGGCAGGCACTGGGCAGCCTGCAGTGGGGAAACTGGGGTAATTAGAAACACTTCTTCATGTTTATTCCTTGGAGGAGTTTTCAAAGAATAAGGATCAGGGTTTATCATCTCTCCCATTCAAAAACAAAAGCAGGTGCAATGTGTTCAACAGCACAGTACGGTGTTTAGCATCTCCTATTATTCTACAAACTGCTTTAACGAGGCTAGCAAGGAGGGAAAGAGAAGAGATGGATGGTTTGGTGTTCTGTGTGAAGGTGTGGAGCAGCTGGTGGTGCCCAGCCTGCCTGGCACAGGGCCAGCAGGGCTCATGGGTCTGCCGTGCAGGGCCGGCACAGCAAAGGCAAGTTGCTGCTGCCCAGTTCTGGTGACAACACACGGCCTGTAATTACCAGGCAGCGCAAGCAGTGAGCACAGAAAGGCAATAATGAACGGTGTAGTATGGAGACTCAATTAGGCTGCAGCTCTGACAGCACTGAGCCCCTCAGTGCCAGCTGCTCGCTTCTCAGCCCCTCAGCTCTGTGCCTTGCAATAATACAGCTCTTCAAGGGACTCCTCCTCGCTCAGAGCTGAGACCTGGCTTTCTGACCTATTCTGTGTAGGCAGAGATCTGCAAACCAATCAGGAAGGTAAGGCCGAATCCCAATAGAAACTTCATTTGCTGCATTGTTGTGTTGCTGTTGAGCGGCTCCCAACTGCCTTGTAATGGGTGCCTCTCCAGCAGTGTGAGCGCTCTGCAGGCTGGGTGTCCTCACAAGGAGCCCATCCCAGCTCTGGATGTCAGCGTATGGAGGCCGTGGGCTGGATGCTGGTGTGTAGATCTGCCTGCCAGCCCTGTGGCAGCATACAGGAGCCATCACAGTCCGGTCATTTTGAGAGGCCCAATTCTTGTCTTCCTTTACTGCTCACCACTTTGTGTCTCACACCCCAGCAGCTGAGTGCTCCACTCCTGCAGCAGCCCTCGCTGCGGGTGGGGGGGGATGTGGAAGGGAGCTGCCTTGCAGATAAGGAATCTGTTGTTTCTAAAAAATAGCAAATGCATTTTTATGCATCTAATTCAATCCCCCTCCCCCCCCCTCCCTTTTTAGCAGTAGTTTGCTTAGCTTGTAGCACTTCTAATTTTTCATAAGTTTCAACAAATTAGGACAGGAAGCATACCATCTGTCACCTCCTTTACGTTAGACTTGTGCTGCATTTTGGCTGAAAACTCCCTCCAAGCTCCATTTGTCAGCTTCTATCCCAAGTGAAGGTGTGCCTATGGGGTACGCCATGCCCGGGGCCGTTGGTGAGGTCTTTTCTGTCACTTTGACTGTAGTTTGTTGGTTCTGAGAATTAATAAATGGGTCGAAATTCTTCACCGTGATGTCATTGGCTGAAACGAGAAGGGTGGGAGCTGTAGATTAAACAGCTAAACCAGAGAAGTACCCCTGGTAGAGGCTCCACCAGCCCTGATGCAGTTACTTTATAGCACAGATCCCCCCTGAACCATTTGTTTGTTGCATGAGAAGGAATGAGCGGTGCAGCTTTGTAACTCTTCAACTTGCTCTAAAACAAATGAACTCCGCATGCCAGTCCTATCTTTTCTTTTAGGCAGCTCTTTTGTTCTCATCGTGCTGTTAAAATCTGTCTTCCCACAAGCTCACAGTAACGCAGACTGTCTGAAATGCTGCCGCTTTTTCATTTGGGGAGAAAGCTGCTAATTAGCCTGAATGTGCTTGTCCCAGCTATAAATATGTGGTTGCTGATACACACTGTCAATGGAAAGTCATTTAGGTGACATAAATTGGTTTCATGTCATTGCGCATCATGCAGTGTGGCACCTGAAGTGCTAGGATGCCAGCTGCTCTCTGGAGATAGAAAGGACATGAGTGTTCCCCCTTTTTTTTCCCCCATAGTTTTATTTTTTACTGTAGAAAAGCAGGTAGAATAGCTTTACAATTCAATACGATTTTCCTCTTTGTTCCAGCGTTGCAGGGCAGCATTGCTAGATTTTCTTTTTTGTTTTTGTTGAAGGGAGAATTGGAAGCCAAATGACTGCTTGCTAATTAGAGACCCCGTTTGGCGGCGTGCTTTGTTTTATTAGGCTGTTTGGAGAATGTAATTAGCCATCAAGCCAGGATAAAGCTGCGTATCTCAAGCCGTACTGAATCAGAAATGTGACTTGGTTGTTGTTGGGTGTTGAGGCTTAATATGAGGCTGTCTGCATTTAACAGTTTGAATATCTGCAGGGATTCCCCTTTTCAAAACCTCTGACCTTTTTGCAGTTACACTACGGATGTTCCGTGGGAAATGGCAGTGAGGGAAGCGGCTGGGCTGTGCTCTCAGGCAGGACAAAGGTGCTGCTTTCAGCAGGTGGAGGAGTTCCAGGGTCCTCCTCTAAGTTCATGGAAGCAGAGCTGGGGATATCTGTGTCCTCTGACAAATCCTTTCTTCTATTTCCAGCCACATGAATTCAGAATCTCATAAAGTAGGCAACATTGGAAAAGTACTGGAAGAAGCAACAACCTGCAGTAATTGTATTTATGGATCTTATCAAACCAAGGCAGAGTCCTGTGTTTGCAGTGCAATTCTAGACACACAGGTGAAACAGCAGAGGCAACAAGTGCTGTTTTCTGTTGCATTTCATGGCCCAGTTCTCCTTTAGCTGTAGTTATAGTGGAGGGCTACAAACCAGGGCAATGTTGCTTACAGGCATTTGCTTATAGTAAGTTTTTGCTTATTTGTTTTTTCTTACTTTTTCATTTAAATACCCGGTGTGTTCATGATCAGGATTGAGACTGCTTTTTTCCTACATTTCCATAGATGTCTCTTGTTTCGCTGCACCCGTGGTTCCCAGGGTTTCAGTACAGCACCTTCATGCATTCCTCTGGCACACTATTTCTTCTATCATTTGTTTTCTAGGTGCATTTTTAATCCCCTCGTTTTCTCCCTTGTGAGTTCTGTCAAAGCTCATTTCACACATACATAACTTCGATGAAGTATCTTCTCATGACTAATGCATGTGCCACAGCTTCTACCTTTAGCTGGCTGTGTTTTCTCCTCCATTTGTAGAGCTATATTCCACCACGACTTCAGTAAATATGGTGATTTCTCCCCATCGTCTTCTGTTTTTATATTGAAAAGAAAATGCCCAACAAACTCAGCTTTGTTTGCTACTAACTCCTTCCTCAGCCCCTCCAGTCCCTGCCCCCTGCCCTGCTCCCCCACCAGCTCCACGGCCCCAGCTTTGCTCAGAGCCCCCTCACCACCCAGCCCTGTGCAGCTCTGCATGATGAGCATGCCAGTGCATGCCACTCCGCAAGCCAGTGCTCAAGCACATGGGTGCTGCAGGAGCAGGGTGCTGCAGGAGCACACTTGCAGGAGCACAGCCCAGGCTCTGGTGCAGATGCGTTTCCTCCAGCTCAGCTTCTCTGCAGTGCATGCCCTAGATAATTGTTCTGTACACGAATGGTGATGTTTCCGGTGTGCTTCAGACACAAACAGGAAAACCTTCCTTCCTGAAGTGGTAAATACATTACCTCATCTCCAGTAGTGCTCATTACAATGGTGTTTCCCTCTAATAGGCGGCTGGCCGCAGCACTGCCAGGCGACGGGCAGCACAGCTGCCTGTGGGTGGTGAAGAGCTGGGAGCTGCAAGGATGATGTGCTGGGCCTCACAGGGAAAGGGGATCCCTTCTAAAGCAGTGACAGGAGAGGATTAATGCTTTCCACTACACGGATCTATGGGATACACCTCATTATCTGACTTGGAATATGTCTGGGTTTTGGCAGCTTAATACCTTAATTTTCTTAGTTCATACAAGGAGACTGCTAGGTGGCTTGTCGTCATGTAAATGAAAAATATAGTTTCTTATTCATAGGCAACGTATCAGCTCAGGAGCCAACCTGGCAAGACATTAAAACACCTTCTGGAAAGGAGTGGTTGGTGGGTGCTCAGACCTCAGCAATGCCCTGCAGCTCCTGGTGACTGCTCACTGCACTGCAGCTGGTTCTCATCAGCCAGATCCCTGCAGGACAAGTGTTGCCCACTCTTGCATCTTCCAGTAGGAGGGTTTTGCCCGAGCTGAATTCAAGAATTAATACTGAACAACTGACCGAATGGGTTCCCACAGCTTGTGCCTTGCAGTGAGGGCTGCTGGGCCTGGAGCCGCGGTCCTGCTGTGCCAGGGCTGTGGCTGCCCAGCCAGCTCAAGGCTGGCTCAGATCGTCCCAGAGCACCATCAGTGAAGAAGGAACTTTTACATCGAGATGTCCTTCAGGACCGAATCATCGTCATGTAGTACTTTGTAATGATGAACCTTGACAATTGTCATGACTAAAGTTGTACGGAATCTCACTCTCATGTTTGGGTCTGAGCTAAAAGAATGCATTTTAGATTTTGCTTTTGTAGCACGTTTCCATGTGCAGATGCAGCTGAAGTGCCCAGGGAGACGTAGGTAGGCACGCTCCTACATCTGCTCCCGTGCAGGTCTCTCTGGGACGTCTTTTCAGTGACACGAGTGGATCACAGCGTGCTGCTACAGATCAACCGCATCCATTCCTGTAACGTAACCTCAAACCACAGAAGACACAGAAGGGGAACAGGTGAGGTAAAGGCAGCCGTCAGCAAGCACAGGCTCCTCTGAGTTGTTTTAGTTCTAATTATTGCTTAAAGCAAAACTCATGGTCTTGAAATTGAGACCTCAGCAGTCATGCAGCTGAATGGAACAAAAAATCTCATTTTAAGAAAGGCGAGCTTAATTGTTTCTACAGCGCTTTAAAGGTTATAAAAGTCTCTAGACAATCATACTATTTCAAAGTGCACTGAGAATGCCAAAAAAAAGCTCGTTGAGGTTGGTTTATTATGCTTAAAGCTTTATGGAAAAATCACTTTAATAAAAACTAAGCACATCGTAAAGGCAATAAGTGATGTTCTGCAAAAACAAGGCACAGAAGGCAGAGGGCTGCCCGAGCTCGCTGATGTCACAGCCCCGTGCGTAATGAGACACACCTTCCTTTGCTCCCATCCCCGCTTCAGCGTAACGGGTCTGATGGAGGATACCACGGAATGGACACACAGCGTAATTCTGAATTGCAGAGAGCAGCTCATGGAAAGTTGCTCGACTCTTTCTGTTAAGACTGGCAATATTTGTGGAATTTCTTTTTCGAGTCAAAATGTATTTTTGTCCAAGAGCATCTAAATAGGGATTTGGTCTGCTTGGGATTAACAGAATCGCACACTGCGGTGTTTCTAATGGGCTACTTCCAAACAAGACTTTTTCCCCATTGAACTTAAACATTCCAAAGGAGAAAGTTTGAGTTCTTGCTTCCCATAGAGCTAAAAGGTCTCTTCTTGTTGTAAGGATGTCAAACTATAACTCGGACAAAACCGTACTGACTTTTTCTTAAATGCCGTTTGATGTAAATGAGGTGGAGTTGTTGCGATGTTCTGATTTGTTATGTCTCTTTAACAGGAACGTCAACAATCCTCAGATATGTGTGCAGGAGGGACGGAGATTTCCCGTGAGAGGTGGCTCTGCAGGCAGTGTTCCTTCACATGCAAAGGAAAATTCTCTTCGGCCTAATGTGAACATTGCTGTAACTATTCGTAGTATTACTGGGGATCATCCGTGTAGAACCAAACTCTGGGTTACCACCATTTCTTCCTTCTTCAGGCAAACAATGGACAAAAAGCAGGACCTTAAGGCTGACGTGGCTCCTGCAATGACACGCATGGCTGATTCACCTGTGCTTCTCCGTGAAATGCTGGCTTGTGGGTTAACTTAAGTTCAAAATCACGTCGAAGAAGGAAAGTAGGAATAGCTTAAGAAATGCAGGCACTTCTCACATCTTGGCAACATAATACTGACAGGCAACGTGATACACAAGACAGAAATACATCAGGAATCAGCTGCAAATCAAGCTCTTTCAAGAAAAAGGTAATTCTGATCAGCTCGGGAGCGATGGCTTAGAAGAATACCAAATCCATGTTTCCTCCAAAGCTTTGCTTGCTGAAACCCTTCCAGGCACAGCACTGCAGGGCGGAAGGTTGTGCTGGGCGCACAGGGCAGCAGGGCTGGGCAGTGGCAGGGCTGGGCAGCGGCAGCGCTGGGCAGTGGCAGTGCTGTGCTTGTCCTGCTGCTGCTCCTCTGCCTGTGAGCTGTGATGAAACGCTGCCAGCCGTGCGTCCCCTGCCCAAAACGCTGTTGTCGTATGCAGTGACGTTCAAGGACATTTTGTTTTAGGATGTAATAGTAAACACGTGTGCTTAGAGATGTACCAGCACTGATTGAGCATATCAGCAATGTGATTTTCTTTGCCTCTTGGAAGTTTAATGGAGCAATCACTAAAGTACCCTTGCCTTGTAAAGCAAGCAGCAGGGAAATGCGTATTTTACGTCAATCTTCAGGGGGTCAAAATGTTTTATTTTTCCCATTGATACACATGTAATTAAAAAGTGAAAGCATTTATAATTCTAGTGTTCATGAGGCATGATATAGGAGTAGCTACGAGTGTAAATTAACAGCTTCAGGCTAGAGATGTAATAAAATGCTATTGGGAACCTTCTGTGCCACTGAAGATAACAGTGAGAGCTGCACGGAGCTCTGTGAAGGGCAGCCTACTGCAAGACATCTTCGGCCTGCAGAAATGTCACGGAACTGCAAAAAGGAAACAGCCTTCGGTCAGTGGCAACCGCATGGAATAGCTGGGAAATGCCTGAGAAGCACCAGCCGCTATTGGTGCACCTGGTTGGGGCAAACACAAAGATGCCTATTGGGAAGAATGCAGAGCAGACTAAAATAGCCCTTGAGTCAAATACGGAAAAAAGAAAAGCATTTCTTTCATGCAGAGGCTTTATTTAGGTGTTACGTTAAGCTTAGGAATATGGACATGCCTCTCTAGGCAGCCCAGGGCTGAAGATAAAACTTGAGGAGCGATGCAGAGTGTTTGGAAGGCTAAATGTGGTTGGCACGAATGAAAAAAAATCTAAAAATGATTTGGATGTGTGAGAGCCTATTCCAGGCAGCTTCGTCCTTCTGAAATTACAGGTGAAGACAGCAGCTACACGGTAGGCAAAGACTGCACCTAGGGACACACCAAGTCAGCCTGCCGGTCTGTGGGTGGCCTCACAAGAATTACCAGGCAATGGCTCTGTAGGATTCTTCCTTTCCCATTCTTGTCTTCTTACGTAGCTTCCAGCACAGCTGAGCAGCAGCAGCAGAGGCTGAGTGGCAGGAGATGGAATCAGCGGGTGCTGCCAAATGCCCCGCAGCCAAACCAGCACCTGGAGGTGCCCATGGTTGTTGAGGCTGTGCAGTAACAGAACGCCTTCGCTGACCGATATATAAACACAGGAAGGCAGCTGCTGTAATAATACACACTAAACAGCATGGAAAGTGGAAGAGGGACTGCAAATTAGTTTAAAATCAACAGTTCCTTGGGGAAGTACCACAGGACGATCTGCTGTAGTTGTTCTCCTTGATCGAAGACGTAAGAAACAGTTACTGTAGCTGCTCCTAACAGCCCAGCAGCGAGGAGACCCAAACACTGCACCGCTTTCTCCTCCAGCCAACCTCCCATTGCAAATGCAATTCGAACGCCTTAAGATGAGAATTCACAGTGCTTTCGTCTGTGCCTGACTCCCACAGGTTCTAACGTGAGTGCATGCAGGGCAAAAATCACCGCAGCCGTCCTCACAGAGCCGGCCTCTGGATGGATGATTTTGGTGCCAACACTTTGCTCAACAAGAAGAGTCGTGTTTGGGTTAAGCTCAATCTGATAAATAGTTCGGCTGAGGGATGTTTTTAAAGGCTAACATTTAATTTCAATGGCATTCAATTACATTCTTTTAGATTTTCTTTCAGAAACTGGGCTGATTTCAATTTAAAAAAGATTTTTAAAATGCAGTAAAACACCCATTTCGCAGAAAGAGATTTCTTCTGTTGTCCCGAAGAAAGTCTGAGGGCTTCTTGTGGCGTTTCCTTTGCCTCTACCTACTTCCAGCTCTCCACCAGCACCGTGCTGGAACACGCAGCCCTGTGAGGCCGCTGCTCGGTCTGCCCATACAGCAGGGATTCTGCAGCCACATTTTGGATGCTCTGAAGGAGGAGAGATGGTGTGGCCAAGATTCACACAGGGAGAGAGTTGCATGAGATGGGGCAAAAGAAATAGCGCGTATGGATGGTTTTGGCAGTACAATTTAGGAGGAAAAATTTTTGAGAGATGATGTTAAAGAGCAGGGTGTGAATCAGCTAATGGTTGTAAAAAGAAGTGGAGGAAGCAGAGTCATAGCAGGTTGAGGCTACCAGCTCGGGTCAGTAAAAGGACCGGGGGTGCTAACCAACAGCCAGCAAGGATGAGTGAAGCCTGAGGGTCAGGTGAGGGGCAATGAATGGGTTTGAGGTGGCAAGTGAATCAGGCATGAATAATTTGAAGGAGGAAGTAGGAAAGGTGATTAGAAAATATCCCAAACTGAATCCTTTGGAGATCTGAGCAGGGAGAAACAAAACAAAGAGAAGCTGACTTCAAGGAAGTGAAGAAATGTGAGAGGCACAGAAGCGGTGTGCAGAGCCGGGCTGCGAGCAGGACAGGCTGTGCTGGGTGCTGCTGGGTCAGTGGGAGACGGTGCTCTGAGGTACCCCAAAGCTTCAGCTTTGCACCCCTCCTCGCAGACTTTGCAGTAGGAGAACAGGAGGCCAAAATGAAGGCACAAACTGAATCATTAACTTTATCTCATCACATGTTGTACATTTTGAAAAAGGTTGGTTGTTTTTTCCCCCAGGAATACGAATCAGTGGTGGACAGAAAGGGGAAATAGCTGCTAGAAACACCCCGCGGTTTGGGAAAGCCTGTTGGTGTGCAGGGACTAAGTCCAAATATCTGTACTGTCCTCTGCAATATCTCTAAAGTATTGGTATTGTTTTTATCCACAAAGCATGTGGGGTCACTACGCTGTCAGCAGTGTTCACAGAAAACGAGGCTGGAAGCAACCAACCATTCTGCCTCCTGGAACAGTTCCTACGGTGTCAGTTAATTACTCAATAACTAATCACAGTCTGGCTTTACGAGCTGCAGTACAGGCTTTCAAGCTCCCTCGCAGAGCTAAGGCAGTGGGCCACATTGGGCTCGCAGCTCGTGCTGTGCCTGGTGCACCCCACGGGAACACTGCGGGCCCCCCTGGGTCAGTGTGAGCAGGAACACAAAGCTGCTGTGCTGCTCGCTGTGGGCTCACGTCACTGCTGCGTTTGCTTGGGATCCATGTCAGCGTGCAGACAGTGAAAGCCAGGGCTTTGGAGAGCAAAATGGGTAATGGCCTGACTGCGTAGATGTGAATCGCGGAGCACGACCCTGCTTTGTTGTCAGTCCATAACCTCCGGGGGCTGCGGGGAGTTGCGCTATTAACATAAACCAGCAGCAAGAAAATTAGTGATCCCGTGGCGGTCTCGCAAGGAAAAGAGGGAGAAGACCTCACTATGGAAACACAGGAATCGCAACCTGTGAAAAAGCAGCGACCAACAGCAAGCATCCCACACCGGGCTGGCGCCAGCACAGCGCGTCCCGCACGGCCCGCGCCACGGCGCAGCCAACGCGCAGCCGCCACCGCCGCACCGCGGAGCTGCGGGCTGAGCGCCCCCGGTGCACGCACGTGCGCAGCAGCGCCCGCCTCCAGCAGCGCCCCATTGGCCCGGCTGCCCGCGGCGCGCGGCGATTGGTGCTCGCGGGGCTCGGGGCGGCTGTAGGCCGAGGTGCGAGAGCTGCCGCGCTTCTGGAAGGTTCGGCGCGGCGCGGTCCGGTCCGGTCAGGTCAGCGTGGCAGGGGCCGAGCCGGGCCCTGAGCTGGCCGTGGGTACGTACGGGCGCCCCGTTCCAGCGCGGCAGTCGGACGGCGGACGCAGCGTTCGGGCGGTCGCTGCCCGGCCCAGGTGAGGAGGGGCTCGCGCCGCGTGCTGAGGGTGGGCAGCCGGGGCGGTGCCGGGCTCACACCGCGCGTTATTCCGTGCTCCCGGTCCGCGCCGTGGAAGTTGCCGTCTTTGGTGGGCGGGTGCGGCGGAAACCGCTCGGTGTGAGCGGCGGTCCGCGCCCTGCCGGCGGTGGAAGCACGCGGTGGAAGCACGCGGTGGGAGCACGCGGCCTCCGCTCCCGGCGCTGTGCCGCCCCGCGGGACCGCCCTGCCCTGCGTGGCGCTGCGTGTTGGCTGCGCTCGTTGCTTGCCGTGCGTGCGGCTGGGAACTTCGGGCAGCTGGGGCGTGATCCGTCCTGTTACAAAGGCTTTGCCTCAGGTGCTCTTAAATCACGTTACCGAAGTTGTGCTGCGGCGGCGGCAGCAAGGAGCAGAATCACGGAACTGCGGGGCTTGGAAGGGACCGCCAGAGTCCCTGAGCAGCTCCCTGCAGCAGGCTGCGCAGGTGGGCGTCCAGGTGGGCCTGCAGTCTCTCCGGAGAAGGAGACTCCGCAGCCCCGGTCCAGTGCTCCGCCACCTCGCTGTGAGGAAGTTCTTATGCAGGCTTCTGTGGAACCTCCTATGCTTCAGTTTGTGGCCGTTTCTCCTTGTCCTGTCACCATGCGCTACTGAAAGGAGTCTGGCCTTGTCCCTTTGCCTCCAGCACCTTGGATATTTACACACTGATCTTATCCCCTCTGAGTCTTCTTTTCTCGAGGCTGAACAGACCCGGGTCGCTCAGCCTTTCCTCATAACAGGTGTGCCGGGCCCTTTATCATCTTGGTGGCCCTCCGCCGGGCTCTTCCCAGTTCCTGCAGGAGTGCTGTGCCGGCTGGGCCGTGGGGTGCCGGCCCTGGAGGGCGCTGTGCGGCCATCGGGAGTTGGGCCTGCACGCACAGGGTGCGGGTGGTGCCCCGCCGTCCTGCTCTGCGGTGCGTGTCTGTCCAGCGTAGCTCTCCGACCTCTGCAGTTGTAGCTGGGTTCCTCTTGCAGGAAGTGCTTAGCATGAAGAAGTCCAGGTGGTGTAAGAATTCCCCTAAAAGATGGAGCCTTCCTGCTCACGGGTTCTGATTCTTTGGGGAATGGGAACTGTAGAGGTGTCCATGTGGCAGTGTGGTCTGTGTGTCTGGCACATGTCCTTGGGCGCGTCGGCATCGTGCTTCTCCTCTTTTGCTCCTTTGTTGTCCTCTGCATTGATTCCCTGGAATGCCCTACAGTGCTCTGTGAAACCAGGCTGTAGTGCCGGGTGTTACAGCAAATGTTGGAATTATTTCTGGGTGGTTTTGTTTTAATGTCAGAACTCTTAATGAAAGCGAGTGAGGGTTGTGCTTACACAGCCAGGAGATCCAAAGAAGTGCAGTGTGATCTGTGCTGCACCAAAACGTCAGTTCTAAACATCCTGAGGGGGAGACGATTGCTTGGGAGTCGCGTCAGTCCTAGTCGAGGTAACTGCTCTGAGGTGTTTGCTGTAGTCACCCAAGGTAGATGAATGAAGAGGCTCTGAGCTGTTTGCTTCCATCAACAACAGAGCGTGTGGAGAGCTGTGTGCTATTGCCCAGGGTGAACAGAAGCATTCCGGAAGTGGCTGATGAGCGGTTAGCTCTGTGTTGTGTATCTCTGCATTTTGCTCACAGCTCAAACAGGCAAAGGAAGAGACAGAGAAGGCACTGTGGAAATGTTTAAAAAAAACCAAAAGCCCACAGGTAAAGCGGGACCGGCTCTGTTTACCAGCAGTCCCCTGAGCTGTCCGTGCCTTACTGTTGCTGTGCAGTCCTTGCTTCAGTTTCTCAGGCTTGCCGTACCAGTGGTGCTGTCCCAACACAGCATGACTCCCAAGCCAGCCGTGCACGCTGTGCTGGGCGCAGTGTGGCTGTGCTTCCGAATGCATCTCAGCAGTGCTGCAGGGCAGCGACTCGGTCCGGTTTGGTTGTGTGCTGTTACAAACCAGTTGGATCAGAGGGCAGCTTTACTATGGCTGGGGGAGATGTTCTTTGACTTTTCTGTCTGTGCTGGTGAGAAGCTCTGCTGCTCTGACTGCCGCCGGTGTCTCGGAGCCTTGTGGATGCACTTAAGGGTAGTTTTTAATCAAGCAGTTTTGCAGGTTCTCCTAGACCGAGCTTTCTGTTCTAAAGCTTTGTTCTGAGAATCCCCGATCTGATCTTTTGTTGTCCAGGCTCAGAATTTCTGGTAGGTGTCACTACCAGGCTGGGCATTGGTAGCAGTGGGCTTTCTGCTTTGTGCTGGCATAGCCGTGGGTGGCGCTGGGCCCGTTCCTCCCTTCTCTAAACTTATATCCATAACTTTTAGGAGGGATTGCGACGCTTTGTTTAGCAAAAAATAACCCTTTTTATTTTAACTGTTCTAACAGAAGTGGCATTTTTCTCTTGGAGGCTTTGCAGATCTCCGTGCACTTTGAAAGGTGTTTCAGGAGTTGCTGAGGTGGTCCCATGGGGTGGGAATGCGGCGGTCATTTGTCATTGTTTACAGAAGGATATGAATGAAATTCATAGTGCTGTGTGTGCCGGCAGCCCGGGAGCAGTTCCATGGAGAAGAGCAGCGCGGAGCTCAGTGCTCAGCCCCCCGGGGTGGTGGGACGCAGTCTGGATGCTGGCGGGGAGGGCTGTGAGCGCGTCACTTGTTTCGTCCCGTCATCATTTTGACCAAATTGAGTAGTGCTCACATTTCTCATCTTTTTGCTCCGTCTTTTGGATTCTTTTCCTTTTTGTCTGTGGGTGATTTGACAGCTGCCCACTGAGAATGCCGAATGTCCACGGGTTGGCACAAGCAAGCCCTGATGCTCCCAGGAAGCTTTCCTGGTGCACGAGCAGTGGGGGCTGAGGGCAGGCGTGGGCCTGTTGTGTGCCGGAGCTCATGGCACTGTCAGCGTTATGGGACTGCTTCCTTGCGAACGTTTATGATCATACATACTACTTTTTTTTTTTTTTCCCCAGCTATTGATTTATTTTTAACTGAGCAGACAGGCCTGACTCCCCAGCAGAAATACTCGAAGTAAACAGCATGAAATATTCACTACACGCTGCACAGGAGCAGCCCGCGGTGTCTGGAAGCCTGTCAGAATTCCTGGAGCGCCTGAATCTTCTGACTTTACCCCGAATTGGCACTTCCACTCCTAACTCACAGGCTCTGCAATCAAAATAATTTTCCAAGTCTTGTGAGTTGTTCTCTTCCGCTTCCTTTTGTGTTCTCGTGCTCTTTCTGCATCCTGTTACTTTTTGTGTACCTCTCAGAGAGGGAAGCATTCTCACTTTCAAGCCGTGACTTCTCAGACCCCAGATCTGGCTTTTATTTTGTTTTTCCTCCCCCTTGATGATGTTCTGAGCATCGCAGTGATGTTTAGAGACGTTGAAAAGAAGTGATGGCATGGAAGCACGGACTGAGCGCTGTCCTGTGAGAGGCACGGGATCCGTTGCCCTGCAGCTGGGATGCTGGTTGGCCATTCTTGGTTCGGTAAATCGCTGATACTCATCCGTGTGAGTCCTCACTGAGGTGGGCTGTGCTGAGAGCTTTCCAAGCACTTGAATGTTGATGTTCTGTATTTGTGTCAGCAGGGAGCTGGTGCTTGCCATATGCGTGTAAGGGAGGGTTGTGCTGTAGGTAGCTGAGCCTTTTTGCTCACACCACAGCTCAGCAGCAGTCATTAGTTCCTTCTGCTTTTTCCAGAGAGGACAATGTAAATGGGATTGCAGAGGCCCCAGAATGTGGCTGGTTGGTGCTTCCACCTGGTTCTGGTTTGCCGCTGCCCTTCTCCCTTCTGAGAGATGGCCAGGAGTGTGTTGGTCTTTTTCATGTTCTTTTCCCTTTAGTAGGATCCCATATTGCATGCTTTGCTTCCTCGGACACATCTGCCGTTTTCTGGCACTGTAGCTTGACTTGAATTATAAAGAGCAGCACAGAAATGAAAGTAAGGAAAATGAGTTCCTTGAAGAACAGTGTGCCTAACCTGCTGTGTTGTTTGGCTTTTGTTTGTTGGTTTAGACCCGAATCAACCTGTTGTCTTTGTTTCACAGAGAGGTTCTGTCCTGCAGTGCTTACGGCCCTGTTATGGAATAGCAAATGCTGTTGGCAGAATGTGGAGTAATGCAGGAATCGCCGCTGTGCCCTTTGGAGGGGTTTGGTGTAAGGTGGGGGCTGCAGGGAGCTTTTCCTTCTCCTGATGCGCTTCCCAGCTGAAGCAGGCCTGTCTAATGGAGCAGGTGTTGCAGTGCTCTCAGTTCTGTTGGTGTTTTACGTGGAACGCAGAGCACAGTAAGTGTGTAGCTGTGTATTAGAATTTCTGAAAGATGGAAGTTTCCATGGAGACACTCAAGCAGCCGGAGAGCTGTCAGTGCAAGCACTGTTCCTTTGGCTGCTGAGGTGTGTCCGGCACGAGCTGTGCTGCCTCCGCTTCCCACCTCATTGGTTCTAAAGCTGTGGGGCTCCTGGGTGCTGTGCAGGGCAGTGCTGGCCGTGCTGCGTTCAGCTGCTGCTTCAGGTGAGGGGTTGGTGCAGCTGGCTGAGAGGTGGGGAGCTGAGGGCAGGAGGGACACACGGGGCTCCCTGCCCGCCCTGCTCCTGGAGGAGGGGTGCAGAGTGGATTTCAAGTTGCAGTTTTAATTACGGAGGTGCCCAAGAAATATTCCTGCATTAAAAACACGAGCTGGAGCCAGTGTATGTTTTACGTATGGAATCTCTTTTTGCAAACTACTAGAAGTGCTCTTTCTTCTAAAACAGTCTGAAGCTCTTATTTCCTACGTGGAATGGGTCCCACCGTTAGTAGGATGTGTAGGAGAGATGAGCTGGGAGCTGGGGAGGTGGGGTTTATCCAGCAACATCGCTTTTCCATGTCAGTGTATTTGGGGGGAGTTTCTGATTTCTAGGGAGAAAACTTGAAAATCAGAAGGGTGATGGAATCTGCGGACTGACAGCATGTTCTCTGAGTGAGGTGGGGGAAGGGTAAAAAGCAACAAGCTCAAAGGCAGAGAAGATAATTTGTTGTTAATTGTTGCGGGCTTTAAGGCGTCTGACTGTACTGCTGGAACGACTGTACTGCTGTACTACTTCTCTCCTGGCTTCAAAAGCACTGGAGTAGTTTCTGTTCCACTTTGTCTCTCCTTGGCAAATAAATTATTTTATTCTCTGAACTGGAAATATAATGCACGACTTTGCTGCTATGTAGCTGTGTAGGTTATAGATGAGAAATTCCTGCTTTATCTGAAGAGTCAGGAGTGATGGGAATCCCTGCTTGAAGCTCCCAGCGCTGCGTGAGCCCATCCTGATGGCTGTTGAGATTTCTGGGCTTCGTGTGCTTAATGTCATGGCTGTGCAAAGGGGGGAGCACAGCAAGGAAGGGAACACCGCGGCCTTCCGTGTTAACTGAGTGCCGTGTTAAGAATCCCCCGAGTCAGCAGAACGCGGTGGTTGTACAGTAGAAAATGGCTGAAGAATCTACCAGAGTGTTGATAGGGCTGGAAGCCCTGAGGAGCCGTGTTATTTTTGGTGGCTGTGGAGCGAGGGAAGCTGTGGGACGCTTCCTTTGGCAGCGTGATGTTATGGGAAGGTGTGAGCATCCTGCGGACACGAGGAGGAAATCCGTAGTGCTGGGGTGCAGTTGGCTGCTGGGAGGGTCAGCTGCAGTTTGGCCTGGTCTGTGGGAAAGCAGGCAGCGAGATTGGAGAGGTTTTCCGGTAGATTTATGAATGAGGAACCTGGTGTGAATGACAGCAACGTGGAAGCTCCTGGCCACGAACCTCGCGCGGCACAGACTGTGTTTGCTAAGGTGGGGTCAGCCAGCTGCCATAGCAGTGCCACTTGTGTGTGCAGCAAGGTGCTTTCCTCCAGTGCTTTCCTCCAAGCCTTCACAGAACTTCTGGTCGGGTCAGGATGTAACGCGCGGTCAGGTGTGGGCAGAACTCCCATCCCATGCCTGGGGAGCCGGCTGCTGGCCGGCCTGCACTTCCTCCTTTGGATGTGCATTTAGTCTTTGTCTTTAGTACATCTTCAGTGTGTTTTTAAAGTACTCTGCCCCGTTCTTTGTCCTGTTAATCCCATTTCTAAATGTCAGAACGTTGCAGTGTTGTTGTGCGCAGCCCGGAGGCACGCGCATGGCAGCAGCGCTGCGGGCTGTGGGTGTGCTCAGCTCCTGTGTGCCCTCATGGCGAGGCTGCAGGTTTCCCCACTTAACCTCCTACAGACTCAGGATTTCTGCGCCTCCTGGGAATGTTTTTGTAACCATTATTTCAAGCTTCTACTCTGCAATGAAACTTTGTGTCCTGGATAAGGGGCAATAAATTGTTCCTGGAAAGGCTTGTATCATATGGTTAGAGAACGAGTGAGGGAAATGTCGCACAAACTGCCTTTAACGAAGCAGCGCCAAGTGAAGTCCCGTTCAGGTTGTGCAGCTCAAGTTGCAGTGTGAGTCACTGAAGGAGATGCGCCTCTGTCACCGTGCAGAGCTCTGTGCTGCTTCTGCTCCGAACCCAAGGGTGTGAGAACAAAGCGGTGCCGTGCGTGAGGTTAGGTCAGAGCTGGGAGGAATGGCTCCAGTAGTGCCGCAGCTGCCTCGCCTTCCGCGTGGTGGTCCTGAGGGGTTCTGCTCCCCTTCCATCGACACAAAAACAAGGCTTGGCTCCAGGCCCCGCAGTCAGCACCTCTCTGCTGGCTGCTGTTGGTTTGGGCAGTGCTCGCAGAAGTGTATTTACCCGAGTTGCAATAAATAGCTCTGAATGACAGCCTTCACAGATTCACTCACGCTTTCTCTTACCTTCGCTTCCTTAGGTTGTATTTCAGTTTGTTTCCTCAGAAGTGGTGTGCAGTGTGGGGACGGCCTGGTGGGGGAACAAGTGTGAGCACTGCAGCACTGCTGGTACTCTGACAGTGGTTGCTGGTTGTGTGTTGTTTTAATAAACAGAGCAAGCTGCAGGTTATTTTCTTCTGTGAAGGGATTTGGAGACAAGGCTGCACCTACTGACTTTCCTGCGAAGCTTTAGCATGTTTCTAAGAGTCTGCATTTTCTTTTTGGTCATCACTGGTATCTGGCAGGTTCTAATGTAGAGCGATAATTAATCGCGCATAAAAGCATTTTAAATATCTACATTTTTAGTCATTCAACTTTGAAATTGAATTTGCCTGTGAAAATTGCATTGTAGAGTGAGAGAGCAGGAGGTGCTGCAGCTCACACGATGGGATTGCCATAAATCAGTTATGAAGAAGCAGCTGAGCAGTGGTTTGAAACAGAACTGCTGTTACTGCTGCTGAGCCTTCAGACCGCGCAGCGTAGCTTCGGCGTAGCTTTGGCTCACATCAGCTTCAGCACATTGACTTTAAAACTAGAAGCAATTTGAATAGGAAGGAGGAATGGAAGCAGTTTAATCCAGAATTCAAACAGCAGCTGTGATGTTGATGTTGTTAACTGCGGAAAGTGCACTGTTAAGTCTTTCAATACTGTCTGCTCTTCTTGAAGGCTCTCCTGCTGCCGTGATGGGAACATGCGAGAGTCCTTGGATTCAAGAACAGCAAAGTGTTTCCAACTCTCCATCTGAAGGGCAATGTAATAATACAGCCCTACCCAAGGTGTTATTTTCAGTGCTTTCAGGGGAAGAACTGTGAGTGTGGCGTGGGCAGCCTTGTCTTTAGTCCAGGTATCTGTTTAGTCATCAACTCTTTGACGTGCCGTCACCCAAAGAATGCAGCAGTTATTTTAACATGGTATGATTCTGAATGAGACCTCTTTTTTTGCTTAATGTGATGTTTACATGCTTGGCTGTGACAATTCTGTAGCATTTTAGTGCTTTGGAGCAGGAGCTTTCCGCTGGTTTGGGAGATTCCTACAGTCAGGGGTGCACCATGCTGTTTGTGTATGGAAGAACACCCAGATGTGGTTAAGATGCAGTGTTGCAGAAGCCTCAGTTCAGTACTGCAGGGCGCCGTGCAGTGACGGCTGCAGTGGGGCGGCAGCGCAGCCCTGCAGTGTGCAGGTGGGGTGGCACTGCGTCCCTACAGCACTCTGCTCAGCTGCATGCCCTGGGATTCACAACGACGTGCTAATGGCCTTTCCTGGAGATTTTCCTTCTGAGTCACGGTGGAGCGTGGGATGGAAGTTCTTAGATTGATGTTTTCTTTCATTCTGGAAGGGTTTATCTGAAAGAAAGAGCTGCTGGTATGTCTGAATCCTCAGACAGTTCATGCAGGAAGCTGGCATCAGAAGTTTATTTCACAGGGTGTCAATTCCAGTTGATTCATACCGCAAAAGTTTGAGAATTCATGTGGATTTCTGCTGAATCCTACGGCACTGCTGTGGCTCTCTAACCTGCAGCACCACGGCAGGGCTGCAGCCACCTGTCATTGCTCTGCTGTGCTTCCTGGTGGAGGGATTGAGCCCAGCCAGTGGGAACTGGGGCTCCAGAAGCTGGAAGGGGATCTGGTGCCCAGCCGTGGCATGGGTGTTCTGTGGGGCGCTGTGTGGGACACTGTGTGGGTCAGTGACACCGGTGTGGAATTCCTAGCCACATTATTCTTACATGGCAGTAAGCAACAGGTCTCTGTGGTTATGCCCTGGGGAAGAGGAGCAGTGCTGTGTTGGCGTGGGTTTGCCTGTGAAGAGCTGTTTGCAAATTCAGGGCCTGGGTTATTTCTGCACCCTGAGCTATTTCAGCAGTGTCAGGAGGTAGGTAGAAGTGAGGGGCAGTGCATGGCTGAAGGCAGCATGGAGCTCTGGTGGGAGATGTGTTCGTATGGTTGGTTCCACTGAGCTCTTTTTGCTTCCGTGGTAGATTTGGCAGGCACCTTTATTGGAGTCTTGTTTGTGTCAGTTCTTTTCACCCAGTATCGTAGAAGCAAAACCACTTAGAAGAGGGAATACTTTTTTTCTGGCCTCTTAAATTAATAGTGTGTCTGCTTCTTTGATTTTACTTACTTTGATTCAGCAAATCAGTCAAGAAAACAAAGAAAAAATAGGGCCTACCTTTAAGTGTGGGAAGTGCCCCATCCCCATTCCTGCCTGTAGCGCTGCGCAGCTGTTCTGCCATGCCCAGCTGGGGCAGTGGAGCTCCCACGCGGCACTTGGAGCTCTCCTGAGCACGGAGCAGAGGCCAGAAGCCCGGGGCTGGGCAGCAGTGCCCGCTGCTCTGCAGTCACACCGCTCAGTCTGTGCGGCGGTTCTGCACTCAGTGGGACGGAGCGGCCTGCTGACCTCAGTGCTGGGAGCAGGCCCGAGGACGTGGAATCTGCCCAGCTTTCAGGGCTGTGATTTTCTCCCCCTGCTTTCCGAAGCTGCCGTTTGCCACCTCTTTAAGTGGAATGCCTTATTGTCTTTCAGATCACTACTTTTTACCACCAGTAATGTTTGAAGGGCTTTGGGGTGGAGAGAAGGGAGGAATAGGAGATGTGGCAATTATGAACGTGTTTGGTTAGCATATAACGTCTCGAGGCTTATTAAAAATGAAAAACCATGGCAACCTCAATAATAAATCCCACACATATTCAACCTAACTAACAATGTACAAAGTACATTTAGAAGAGAGAAATTAAGCAGAAAGAAAAGGAGAAAAAGCCTTCTCTTTTATGGTGCTATTTTAAACTTTCGGATGGGGAGTACCAACACACGTGTGCTGGCAGCGCCTCTCAGCTCTGCCTTTAGCAAGTAAAAATGAAAAGTAACAGGTGGTGGGACTGTGAGTCTCTTCTCACTCTTGGTCTTTATTCTCCTGAGCTCTCGGGGACCTGCAGGAGAGGGCAGCTGTGGGTGGGAGGCAGCCAGGCAGCATGGGGTGGGAGATGCTGCTCCCATGAAGCTGCCTTCTCCTGAGAGACACCTGGCTTTGGGGCAGTCCTGCCTCTCCTTGGATCTCAAGCAAACGTACTTTTCTTTCCATGCTAACATATACTCCATAGTGGTACAAATACAGCATCAGTTTGTGTTGTCTAATTCAAACATTCTTGTCCTGTATGTCTCTTGCGAGAACCCTGTGGACTTCCTAGATCTCTTTGGGCACAGATGGGTAAAGGTAGTAAAGGTTTCCCCTTGTAGTTTGTTTCTGAGCTCCCAGCCTTCAGGAGCACGGTGGCTGAGGGGCTGTGTGTTCTGGTGGTCGTCAGCTGTGTGGCTCACAGCCAGGGTTGGTGCACAGAGGGGGCTGTGCTGCTGCTGTGGAGCAGGGCTGTGCAGCTCTGGGTAAGGGCCTGCGAGCTGAGTGTGCTGCGGTACAGGCGTTACTTTGTCGTGGAGGTGGGGTTCTGGCTCTGCTGAAATCCGCAGAAGGGTTCTAGAGAGTTCTGGGATTCATTCTGGCTCTGCCTTTCACTTTGTAAGCTTTGTAAGCATTCTTCTTTGAGATACAGAAGGGTTACAGTCTGGAGCTTAAATAAACCATTACACAAGAGGATAAATGAGAGGCAGGTGAAGCTTCTCTTAAAATGCCTCGATATCAGAGGGGTTAATTGTGCCCCTCTTGTTCATTTGAGGCTGCATTGTGGGGAAAATGGAACCATGTGAGGTGGAGCATTGACTGGGGGCAGGTGAACGTGGGCAGAGGTCAGCCTTGCTGCTACTCAGGTATTACAGACTGGTGCTTACATAAAGGGTCCAGACAGCTGGCTGCACAGTCTCTGATTCAGTGGCTGAATCAGAGATCGCATTTACTGTGATCATTCTAGCCCTGGCACTTGACCATGAGCACCTGCAGTGTCAGTATGGGTGGTTCCTCGGTTGTTTCTGTGTAGCTGTGCCCCAAGTGCCTCTTCTGGGTGTGCAGAGCTTTGCCCATCTGGGCAGCGCTGTGCTGTGCTGGGGAAGAACTTGGGCAGTGCTGGCAGCAGCAGCATCCTGCTGGAGCGTGGCCTGGCCTTACCCTCAGGGAGGCAGTGTCACAGAAGGAGGAGGAGTTCCCTTATGTTGCCTGAGGTTGTGACCATCCTTGGGCTTTGGGTAGCTGCAGGCTTGGGTAGACCAAAATTTTACTAAATGCAAGGAATTATTGAGCAAAAAAAGTTGTTTGATGCCAGCTGGGCTTGGTGGCTGCAGGAACTTTGTGCTTCTCCACGTGCCGTAGGTCAGCATTGCTCTTTCCTTGGGTGGCACTGCATCGTGGGCTTCCCCCATTCTCCCACTGCGAGGTGTGTGAGTGGGCTCGATGACAGCAGGGAGGTCTGGGAACAATAACCTGTTTCTGATGTGACTTAAGAAATAACGCACGTGTAAAGGAGGAACGTGTATGGTGATGTATGGTAAAGCAGGTAGTGTGCTGGGTACTCTCCTAATGCCGCATATATGTGCTGTGCTTTTGGGTGCTTTCATCTCCTTCCAGGCTTAATACAAAGAACGTTTGAGGACAAGGCAGCGCTGCTGAACAGAGTACCACACCCAGCAGCAATGTGCCCTTGTGCAGACAACATGCACCTCACGGCTAGTGTGCTTAAAGTACTGCCACTGCAGGTAGAGCCGTGTGAAATGTAGTCTTCGAGATGGGGCGGCTCCCCTTTGAGCTGCTGCAGGCTTCCTGGGAAGGCTTTTTAAGAGAAGAAAAGGGAGACTGCAGTGCAGCCGATGGCCCTGCAGGTGGATAGCAGCATTCTCCCTGCGGAGGTGCAGTGCTTTGGAAAGTTCCCTATTAAGTATTGCAGTGCTAAATGAAGTCATCAGCAGGGCTGTGTTGTGGGGTTAAATGCCCTCAGTAGGGCCTGCACAGCCAGTGTTGGAGCTACAGCAGTGCTGGTCTGTAATCTGTGCAGATCTGCATTTGTTTCGGTGGGTAAGTACAGGAATGTTCCTGTATCTGACTGGTGAGAGCAGAGTCTCTATTTAACCAGTAATAGACTCCCAGATCTCATAGTAGGAAAGGAAAGAGTTCCTAGTAACTGGAAAAATCTTCTAGGTATCAATGTATTAGAAACGTGTGTGGGAGTGCTGAGCTCGTCGCAGTACGGTACATGCAGTACCACACTGAAATAGCAGTTATTGCCCTAGAGACTGCCTGTGGACACTGATGGTTTCTAAGCTTTCTTTGCCTGATAAAAATGGATTTTTTTTCTCACCTTTTCTTTATATTGAGGTGCTGTCGAAATCTTGGGCGGAAGGAACCACCAGCTTTAGCTGCGGGCCCTGTAGGGGTCTAAAAATGACTGAGAGCTGATGTGCAACTGCTTTTTCAAATGCTGTGCACAGAGAGGTGGGAATCCCAAGACCAAGGTCAATTAATTGTATTGATCTAATGTACCTTAAGCACGCTGCTCACAGCAGCAGTTAGCATCGTAGGCAACGTGGGCTGCCTCCAAGGGCTGTTAGCTCTGGGCAGCTGAGCTTCAATGGCTCTATTTCCTTGTCCTGCTGTCAGCCCTTGGCCACGCAGGGACTTGGGCTGGTAGGGGTTGGTAAAGCAGTACAGAAAGTGATGGGTAGAGACCAAAGAAACATTCTCTGCACGAATTCATAGAATCCGGGGATTATGAGCTCCTAATGGCTTCCTTTTAGCAGACGTCACTGCCACGCTGCGTTTTCCAGGCAGGATGCATTCTGCTTGTTCTGCTGTCAGCAGTTGGTACAACTCCTGAAATGTCATCTGCTGTTCCTCTTCTGAGTAACTCCAGTTATGCAGCCACAACCCGCCCTTATAACAGCACATGCAGAGGGGTTGGATGCTGTGTTTTTCCTTCCATCCTCTGTGACCTTTCAGCACAGTCTGGTACCTGCTTGTTTTTTTTTTTTAAAACCATCACCGTTTATTCTATTTATTTACCACCTTTTCTGTGCCCTTAACTGTACCGTGGTGCTTCTGCTTTTGCTCCTCCACCCCGTTAGTTGGTACATCTTGTGTGCTTTGCGGTGCCACTGCTGGCTTCCACCAAGCTGCACGCTGTCTGCTGTAGCCCACTGAGGGCTTCAGAGAGTTCTGATTAATCCCAGCTTGGCCTCAGAGGTGCCTTGGAAAGCGTTTGGCTCAAACACGAGCTCCAAAATAGACTATTTCAATTCTCTCTCCTGGTAACCGGTCAGCTGCTCTTCAGTTCCAGCACAGGGCTTGTGCGGCACTGCGTGGCGGCAGCGGCTGGAACGGATCGCGGTGCTTGCAGGGCGTGCTGCTGGCAGGCAGGGGATGCACTGTGCTGCTCATGGGTAGCGGGAGGCAAACTGTTCAGCGGGGGTATGGTGGTGTGGGTGATTGCAGGACTCCTTCTGCAGGACTTCCTTAGTGCTGATTAACAGCAGAGCTCTGCTGCATTTTGGTTCTCTGTTGATGCTTTGCGATGGCTGCCCTGATGCGGTGGCTGACCTCCCTTCGTCACCTTCTGTTGTGTGGCTCGCATAGGAAAAACTGCAGCACGTTTTGGTCTTTGAAGGCTTTGTTCGCTAGATCTGCTGCAGTAGATCAGTACACTGTAGCTGTTGGGATAAATAATTAAGCAGTATGGTTGTCAGCATTAGTTAAAATGTTGTATTCTGAAGTGTTGTTCTTACTGCTTTAAATTCTGCTAATCCATTTGATGATTAATTCATTAATTTCAGCCGTTCCTAATTGTGCCATGGGTGTGAACTGTTGCAGTAAAAGATAGAAACAAAAATCAGTGTGCTGAAAGGTGAGGTGGGTGGGGCTTCTCCTTCCTTTCCAGTAGTAGAAGAGATGAGGGTCTGTGTTGTGGAGCACCTGGTTGGTGCTGCCCAAATATCGCGTCGGGCTGGCTGCAGCCAGTGCTGTGTGTTGGAAGGCATCCTGCGTCAAAGCCATGTACGCGTTGTGTGCAGGTGGCTTCTGTGGAGGAGCATTAAAACTGCCGTGATGTTGAAATAAGGCAGCTCCTGCCTCTGAGGGTGAGGTGTGCGGGGTGGTCAGGGTCTCCGATGTTCTTCTGCTGTGAGCTGGGGGGCTGCTGGGCCAAGCAGGAGGGTCTTGAGGGAGAGGTACCGAAATAGTCAGGGATTGCTGTGTGGGCTGCTTGTGCATCTCAGGCTTAACCAGGGGGCACCTGTAGGTGTTCTCATGGTGTTTGTACTTCTTAACTGTTCTTGGGGTAGATGTTTTCAGCTTTAATAATACAGCTTTTTAACTAATTTTAAATATTAAAAGGAGGAGGGAATTGTATTGGCACCATTCTGGGAGTACTGGCAGTATCAGATGGATCAATGTCGGTATTGATGGTGAAATACATTTTATTTAAAGAACTACTGGCAGAGCTGTGGGTGGGAGGGGCTCTTATAGCCCTGAATGGGGGGGCTTTGCTGGGAGTCACCCCTGCCAGAATCTCAGTGGAAGCGGAGTTCCTTTGGATCACTGCAGATCAGATTGCTGCGACTGGAGGTGACAAATTAAAGGTATTGCTTTCGTATGAACCCCATTTGGCTGCATTAATCAAGCACAACTGGATCTATTGCATGCGTAATTTTAGAACTATGTGGTTGTTTTTTTTTATAAGTAAAGTAAAACTTTGTCTGCCTTCTGTACTTACCTCAGTGCTCTCTTCTATGGGAGTAAGAGAAAGAACTGTTTTCCAACTGAATGTGTTTGCCTTGCGTGAGATGTCGGTGTTACTACCAAGCTGCCATGCGTAGGATGCGTGTGGGTTTGGTTCTGTTTTGGTTTTTGTGTTCTGTGTCAGTTCCTGGGAGCTGTGGCCACGCTCCCACCACACACGTGGTGTGTCCTTGGCACAGAAGGTCACCAGGAATGCTGGAACAAAGTGACAGAAAACTTCAGCTTCTGCTTTTTTCCTGTGCGTGGAGGTGGCTGCACAGGAGGTGGGCACAGGCACAAGGCTCTGCTGCTCACACAGCTCTGCAGCTCTGGGAGAGGCCGTGGGATCTTAGTGGGGTGCACTGCTCGCATGCTTCTCCCATCCAAAGGATGAAATTTGCTCTTAAACCCTGTGGGATCCCGTTGTTTGATAGGGAAGCGCTAACAGGAGTGGCTCCTGGAGTGAAATGACATCTCCGTTGCCACGCTCCCCTCCAGGCAGGAGCCTGCTTTGGGTGGTTCACTCTGCGACTCTGCTGATATCCTGAGAAAGAGGGCAGCCTCCGCAGCCGGCTGCAAGGAAGCTCTGGGTGTGTGGTGGGAAGCAGTGCACCGGGGAGTGGTGCTGCCCAGGGCTTCAGGAATGGGCCTGCAGGTTGCTGTGCTCCAGAGGTCCTGTGGCTGGAGATGTGGGAACTCTTCTTTCGGCGCTCTCCTACTCTTGTGCGCAGGCTGAATGCTCAGGGTAGGTTAGAGTGCAGATGCACAGCCTAAATCTGCGGGCCGGCTCCTATTTCTGTTTAAATTGTCTCTCTCTCAGAAGAATTAGGAGCATGAGCTGAGCTTTTTTTGGCTCTAGAGCTGCCTGTGGGGAACCCAGACGCCACGCTGAGCCTACCAAGAGCAGGGCAGAAGTGCAGCAGCCCCAGCCCAGTCTGTCCCCGTCTCCTCTGTGACCGCTGGATGCCGTACCCTTGGGAACCTGGCTTTAATTTTCTCCGTGTGGCAGAATCCTCTTCCTCCCCCCCCACCTTACTCCTCCTCTGGTCTCAGAGCCCTTGCAGTGGCTCTCCCAGGCCTGGAGGCACATGGTAAGGTGAGCGCTGTTGTATTTCCTATAGTCTGAGGGAACTTTCTGACATGGGATTGTCATTGTGACGCGTAATTATGATTGGATGTCTTCATTATATAATTGTATGATATATAATGAGTAGCAAAAGCTTATTTCCTCTGCTCTTTGAATACTGAACTTCTGAGATTAATTAAGCTGATTCTAAAAATGATTTTAATTATATATGCTGCATAAACATCACTATTAAGATCAAATGAGAATATTATTGCCTGAGCAGCTCCTTACAGTTTTTTGAATACCCGCTGTGTTTTATATTACCGCCTAAAGAATTGTTTGGGTTTTTGTTTTTTTTTTTTTTTCAGGGGGAAAAACCTCCCCAGACAGTGTATGAAGTACCGAGGTAGTACCTGAAACAGATCAGCTGGCTGCGATCTAATTGCAGCGTTTAAAAGCAAGCCACTGTAAAAGTGAGGACGTTTTATTTCATTAAAGGAGTGCTTTATATTGCTGAAGCAGGAATGTACAGGATCGTCAGCATGCAGCAGTAGTATGTGCAGGTGGAAAACCGGGGCGTGCTAAACTTGTATGTGAACGTTTGGACCCGGGTTGACCACAGTCTGCCATCTGCACCCAATTCCTTCCCACCTCTTCCCTTCCAACTTCAGTCCGGAGATGTCTCGATGTAGGCAGAGGCAGCCAGAAAGAGCAGATAAATAAGAACTATAAGTAACAGTCAGGCTTGTGAAACTTCCATCCCATTGGAGGTTTTGGGGAATGTATGCTTCAGTTAGCAGAAGACAGTAGGCAAGGTAATTGCCTGGAGTACAGACAGACAGCAGCCAAACCTGGGCTTCCCTGTGTTGCTGCACATGCAGAGGTCCATTGTCTGAAGAGAACTTCCAGGAAAGTCAGCAGAAAGATTTATCACCTTCGGTTGCAATATGAGAAAGCACTTCTTTCTGTAACAGTGTTTCTGTGCATGTCCACCTCACACCAGTGTTTTCCTTTAGGTAGCTCCGCGGCTCATCCATCCTGAAAAATCCCCGCGGAGCTCGTTGCTCCCAGCAGAGCACGTACCTGCTGCACGGCGCTGTGCTGTGCCGGGCTGGGTGTGCAGTGGGAGGCAGGCAGCTCACGTAGCTTTGCTGTGCTGCACGCTGCTTCCAGCGGCCCATCAGCTCGGATAATTGTATCGCTCTCATTAGAAGCTTGGCTCTGCTTAGAGTGCTTATCCGCACAAATCCCTGTGGTGCTCTTAGCAGAGGATTCCCCTGCTATGATAGCCACGGGATGCTGTCTGTGGCTGAGCAACTGGAGCTAAATGGGCTATTGATGGTATTTACTTTCCTTGCTTTGCTCACTGAGCAAGACGTAGGAAGCAATGCTTTCAAAATATAAAATCATGTAACAAAATAAGTTCTGAGGTAGGACTTTAAAAGGGCGCGTCCCAAATTTCAAATCTTGCAGATCTTCCCGGTTGGGCACAATTAATTTCCACTACTGCACAGGCTAAATTGATGATATTTATGGGTTAGATCTGTTTTTCCTGTTGTCCTTTCTCATCTTCACGTAACAGTAGAGGAAAAGAGCAGAATTTAATCCAATGTAGTTGTCTCTGCGGCTTGTATCCGATGTGATCTCTCGTTACTGGCCCTTCATCCCAGCCTGCCTGCACTGCAGGGATGTGTTTGGAGCAAGGCAGCAGGCAGTTAGTGGTACCAGGGCTGGTCAGTGCCTGCATGCGGGTGTCCCTGCCGGGCAGTGAGCTGCAGCACAGGGCTGCCTTGTGCCCCCAGGGGTGGCCCGCAGGCCCTGTGCTCCACTGCCTGCTGTGCAGAGTGTTGTGCCTCTCTTCAGAAGGAAGTTAAAAATGGAATTAATAGAACTTATTCTGAAGCTCGTTGTTACACTTGGGTTTCCTGGGCCATTGTATCTCCTGATGGAAAGGATCCCATCGGTTGGCTTAGCAGCAGTCTTCTCTGCATTGGTTTCAGAGCGCTGTCTCGGTTGTATCTTTGATCCCTTTCTCATGAAGTCTTAACAGCTGGCGTGTCTGCAGAGCACAGGTGACAGTTTTTTGGAGTGCTTTTTGTTCCTTTGTGTCTAAGGGGACATAAAATGTTGGCCAGGAATTGCAGTGCTGTGTGTGTGCAGTTTCCCCTTCTGTGCAGCAGACAGGCTGGTCTCTGTCCTGTGCCCAGGAGAATGGACTCACTCACAGCCATGTAAATGGATGTGTGTTTGCACCAAAGAAGGACTCAAACTCTCTAATTGATGCACAAATATTCTCATTTACATGCAAATCTGTTTTATTCAGAAATGCATCTATTTGCATAAATAAAACCTCTTTTCCAAATATTTCTGTGAGCAAAACTAATTTCAGTCCATGCCAAAAAAATGTGTTTGAAAAGGAAAGGCCAATTCAGAATTTGCATGATAGTTGCTGGTTGTTTTCCTTGCTGCTAGCCTGTCTGTGCTTACAGCACCGTCCTGCTGACTGCTTCATTTCTGCAGGCAGGTGAGCAGAAGGGCTCGGGGAGGGCTGCGCTGGGGCTCAGGCTGCTCTGCTCTCACACGGCACTCCTTTGCTCTGCCAGAGCTACAAAATGGGTTGTGAAGTTGGGAGAAATTCTGGCTTTCCTCTGGGGAAGGAGGAGGTGTTGGTGTTGTGCTGGCTGTGCCAGCTTTGGTGTCACGTCTTGTCCTGTCCGTGTGTTACTGCATGAGGCTGCGGAGGTGGCAGAAGGCACCTGCTGGGATGGACGGGGAGCAGCTGCTCTCTAGGTGTGAGGCGAAGAGCTGCAGTGACAGGAGTGCCCCTGCCTGCCCTGTGCCTGCTCTTGGGACGCTGAGGCTCTGCTGATGGGACCTTCAGTGCCATGTATTCAGAATTCCAGCTGGTTTGGGAGAGCAGCTTTCTTTCCTCATCTGTAACTTTCTTCCTCTCCCTGCCCGTGCTTCCTGCCTCTCACACAGCCCCAGGAGAAGAATTTCAGGAAGCCAGCCCATTATCAGCCCTTGCAGACATGCCTGCAGCACAGCCCTTCGCACAGCCCGCTTCCTGCAGGCGCGGTGCCCCTTCCCGCAGCGCTGCCTCGGGCCATCCCGTGTGGCTGGGCTCGTGGGGCACATTCCTGTCTTCTCAGGAAAAGACTGACACTGTGCCTTCCTTCACAAGAAATGTGTCTCCGTTGTGGAGGAAACACGCTTTCCTTTCAGAAGTGTGCCACAAAGGCAGCTGTTGGTACCGCTGTGAGGCGCAGGGTGCGCTCTGTGCTGCGTGAAGGCTGGCTGGGCAGGTCGCAGAATACCTAACAAAAGAGAAACGGGCAGTGGTGTCATTCCCAGGGCTCAGAGGAAGAAGTGAAGCAAGGAAGAGGAGCGATGTGTCCAGTAGAGCAGTGTCAGTGTGGTGTGAGGCTCACATCTGGGACGCCTCAGCTGCTCCCTCAGCTCTGCTGCCTCCCCACCGTCCTCCTCCCTTGGAAACATGCAGTGGTGCTCGTGTAGATGAGCTTGTTGCTGGGAGGTGGCATTTATCCTTTTGTGGCTGGAGCTGTGTGGGGTGCCACTAACATTTAGTACAATTTCTTTTCCTAGAAGGTGTTTCTGTGTTGTTGATCGTTTTAGAAACATCAGAGATGAATTAAGTGCACTGGGATTGTTTTATTTTGGTGTTGTTTTCATTTAGCAGAGATACATGTGAAGACTTCACTTTTTTTTTACTGTTTGATTCCTCTTGATAACAAGACACATGAATCCCATGGCATTGCCCGTGGTGCTGCCTGGCGGAGGTCACCATCCCTGAGCTACGAGAGCTCTCTGTGTCCCCAGGTTCTGTACGTAGTGGAACAAATTGTTCTGCTTTAATCTCCTCATCCAGCAATCACACGTGAAAAGCATGAAAAAAATGGATGTAAAAATTGAAATTTACAAAGACTGTGTGTGTGTATGTCCATGTAATAGAGTATATTTACAGATGCATCATGTCTCATGAGACTTGCTTATTGTTATAATTCATTTTTTAATATTTCACACAAAATTATTAATTTAGGACTTGAAGACTTCTGTGCTTTTTGGAAAGAAAACCCTTCTTATCACGAGACACACAGCAGGTTCCTTCATTGGGCCAACCTTCCCCAGCAAGCTGCTGGCTCTGCTGAGAGCAGGCGAGGTACAGAGGGGCAGAACGGCCTGCAAACTCAGTCCTGTGTTCTGAATGAGAACCTGAAGGAGGAAGAAGCCAATGTAAGGGCCTGTAAAGGTGCCCCGGAGATAGCAGGCTCATCTGCACATCCAGCCACCGCGAAGAGAATGTGCAGAACCAAGGTAGAGCCTCATCCTCGCTGAGCTAAGCTGTGGCAGAGAAGAAAAGTCAAATTTTACAGGGGAAAAGGTGATTTTAAAATAGCCTGACAAAGCTATCTGTAAAATGCTACTATTAACTCGGTGTCAGCTCAAACATGCTTCTCTGTATCTACTTCTATTGCATGAGGAGATTAGAAAAAGGATGAAGAAACTTCTGTTGGTATCTTGAGGAGAAGGAATTGTGGGAATTGTTTGATTGGTTTTGTGTGCTTGGTGGCTTTGTTGTTTTACACATCCAACATAAACCCATACCATAACCCAGCAGGATTATAAGGGTAGGTAAGGAAAGAAAGTCTAGCTAAAGGGTCTCGATGTTGTTCTCTTCCGACCGAATGCCATTAGTATCAGTTAGCATTTTCGCAGCTAAATGGGAAAAAGTCTGCGGATTTTACCTTGTATTCTCTTAGTGGCACCGGTGAAGCAATATGCATGGGATTGAACTTTATAATAGCTGCAAAATTGCTACTGCGTTTATTTCAGGTTTTACAGTTTGCAGCAGCAGTCTGTGTTGGTTGTGCAGCTCGTGGTGAATGGATGTCCGCTGTGTGCCGGGGTCCAAAAAGCCTGTTAATGTTTCCACTTACGCTGCTTGGGTGCTTAATGCATAGAACGATGTCCTAAACACAATCATCTTTCTCTCACAAAGGTCTTTAGGTCTAATGTAACGTAGGCTGTTTTCCATACTAACCGGCTGTTTTGTCCTCTGGCTTGGCTGAATGCTATCCCTTGATTTCCAACGGCCTGCCCCATGCCAGCCCCACAGCTGCCATGGCACAGTGTGCACATGGTGCCCACTCTTACTGTCCTCTGCCTCCTTTCTGCCATTGACTACAGAAAAAAAGCACAGATTCTGATGTAACAGCAGCATTTGAGATGTGGAGCTAAGCACTTGTAAGTTCTTGTGTTGCATCTATTGTAAACAAGCTTTCATTTTCACAGTTTATGGTGGTTGCTAGGTGAGGCAAAGATTGTCTTCAGATGAGAACCAGATGTTTAATTAATTTTTATGAGTCTTTTACTGTATTAGGAGTGATAAGTGTGTGCCTTTTGAAGCGTACTTAATGACAAATTGGGATTAGCGTGCAGAATCCGCTCAGTAATACTCGCAGTGCTCTGCCTTGGCTTTGCTCTCCAGCAGCCCCTCGTGGTGTTGGGCTGTTAGGGGCTGGCAGTGGTGGTGCAGGGAGCCGTGGCAGAGCAGTCAGAGCTGCGGAGGGCTGGCAGCATGGCACCATCACTGGGATCCTATGGGAAATGCTGTGAGGCAGAAGCAGTGCCTTGGCACCAGGTGCTGCCACCTGAAGTATTTACAGAGGGACTGCCGGGGCACCAGGCCTTCATCTCATGTGAGAACTGTGAGGAGTGGGACACACAGATGCTCTTGGAAGTTCCATCCAACGTCTGTACGCACTGGCACCAGAACGCTTCTGTAGATTGCCCTTAGGTGCTGGTTGGTGCAAGCAAATGCTGAAGCCCTTCCATTCACTTCATGGGGGTGCAGTGGGGTTTACCTGTTTGCAGACTTGAGCAGAAGTAATGATAAACCTACACAGAGAGCCCAGCTTCTCCTGCAGGCAGCCTGGTAGCTTGGTGTGTGCCATCAGATGCTGACTGCAGAGTCTTGGAAGGGTGGCAGCTGAAAGCTGACCATTCAGCCAGCTCAGCACAGGGTGAGGGTTGGCTCCCTCAGCTGTCTGCTTCACTGGCCAGGTACTGTGCTCAGTGTGCCATTAAGAAGGCGTTAACAGGGTGGTAGGCTGTTTCTAACTCCAGTCTGTGTCTAATTTCCAGTCTCTAATTTCTTCTTAGAAGTATGCATCAGTTCCTATATTTGGGGAAGAAATTGCCCTAAGTGCACTGATTGCTTGTGTGTTTCAGAATATGCTAGATGGGAGCTGTGCATCATTTAAGCTTAATGTTGTGCAGGAATGAATTCTAGGTGTTAGGATTAGTGCCTTTTTGTAGGTAATAGACTTTTTTTTTTTTTAAGGTAGTTTAATGAGTCATAGCAGCTTTATTACTTGCAGGACTAAGCAAATTATGAAGGGTAAAATGGGAGGGGGGGAAAAAAATTGAGCCAGGGCCTGAATCTGTTTTATTTTTAGCACTTCTTCAAGTTGCTGTTCATAACTGTCAGAAACTGGCAAGCAGGAGAAACAGTGTGAATCAAGATGTTCGGGAGTCATCTGCTCACATTTGGGATTTGTGAATTTGACACGCAGATGGTGATGGTGCTGCTGGTGTTGCTGTTGGTGTCTGTGCCCAGCCTGATGGTGGTCAGCTGTACAGGGGCTCCAGGTGAAAATTCACTGATATCTTTCTGTATCTGATGGCCATTAAAATACTCGGGGGGGAAAGGGGGGGTGGAAGAGGTAAAAATCTAAGATTTACACCCGTAAGGTTTGTAATATACTGTTGCTGCTGCAAAATAAATAAGTTAGAAAATGAGGACAAGTCTGTGGTCTGCTGAGTGTTGTGCCCTGGGAGTAGGGACTGCCTGCTTTCCAAGAGTGTGGATGTTTCTGCGAAGAACCCCCCCAATGGCAGACCATGATAATGAAATTTAAGAACATTGCCAACCCTAGATTTAGCTTGAAGATAGCAGTAGCTATATAGCCATACCCAGCGCTATTTGGAAGGGATAGACGAGTTCAGCAGACTGATCTCAGGTCCCTGCAGGCCCTTCCCGGTCTGAGCGCTGAAGGACAGGCTTCCAGCTGGCAGTGCTTACACCAGGACAAGTGTGTTTGGGGGGCGGGGGGTTGCAGCATCAGACCAACCCCTCAGCAGAAAGGGAACGCCTGATTCAGGAGCCCCTTCTGTTGGTGTGTCCTGCTGGTGAGAAGGGAGGAAGAGTGCTGAGCTGCAGCGAGCGTTTATTCTCCCAACAACATGCGTAGTGCTATTGGTATTATTTCATGTGAAAAAATGAGTTTGGGTTGGTTGCCTGGGCTCAGAGGTAGCTGAAGGAAATGCCCTGCAGTGTGCAGCACATCAGCTGTGCAGAGCAGGGGCTCAACTGGTGCTGTGGGGCCTGGCTGGCTTGGCACTGCTGGGCAGAGAAAGCAACATGGGAAAACTGGCTTGAAAGTAGCAAGGTTCGTTTTGTTTGGTTTAGGTCTTTTATCTGAAAGGGAAATGGTTTCCACTTCTTGTTGCAGACAAACTGGAACAGCGGGGAAGTGGTTCCATTGCCTTATCACCTACCTAAGAGGATGTTATTCCAAAAGCCTCCACAGCTGTTTTGGGAAAGCATCAGGAAAACATGCTGTATTTTGTATCATTGCTGTGCTCACACAGTGCTGGATTTTTTCAGACTTGAATTTAGCATATTGCTCTGTGAATCACGTTAGCATTAAGACTGCAAGCAGCTACTGATGCAGTTAAAAATAACAAATAGATCTTAAAATCTGAGCCATTTGCCTTACCAAATCTATTTACATGCCTCATACAAAACACCTAGGAATGACCCTAGGGGTTGCTGCTGATACATGTGGAATGTGGAGATTGCTTGGAGACTGCGTTCTACTGGTTTTGTTGACTTTTTTGATGTTATGTTAGGGGCTGATGTCTAAAGAGATTTTCAAGGTTAAGCAGGTGCAGGGAACAGCAAATCCTAGAGCGGCTTGGGTTGGAAGGGGCCTCAAAGATTGTCCAGTTCCAATCCTCCTGCTGTGGGCAGGGTTGCCAGCTGCTGAATCCATCCCCAGATGGGGCTGCCCTGTGCAGCCCAGCCTCCAGGTGAGCTCCACAGTCAGCTACCAGAGCCTCTGCCTTGGGGAGCTGCAGCCCACTTGGGAGTGCCTCCAGCCATCACCATGCCGTCAGCCAGAGCTGCTCATTGGCCCTTCTCTGCTTGCTTGGAGCCTCTAAATGAGCATAAATTGGAGCCGTTCCAGAAGCTTTTTAAAACTGACAGAAGTTTTTGAATGCTGTTTAGTGCTCCCTTATTCCCCATAGGCTTGTCCAAACTTGAGTGCAGTGATCAGGCACACAGCGCTTTTGGTCTGTTTTAGTGTGGTTTGTGCCAGAGCAGACCCTGCGTGCTGCCAGGAGCGTGCTCTGTGTGCAGTCCTTATGGAGAAGGAAGCTTGCTGCCAGCCCCCAGCTGCAGGTGGGGTGCCAGCACTATGACAGCACTGTCGGTCTGCCTGTCCTGCTGCCAGCTGCCCTCCTGCTGTCCCCCTGTGCCACGGCTGTTGAGCGGTGAGCTCCAGAGGCCAGCCCAGTGCAGCCTTCCTGGGGTAAGGTGTTTTTGGGGCTGCAGCATCCAACACAGTCTGTGAATGTACGACGTTTCCCTTGTGAGGGTAGAACAAGATGTGCTTACATTTGTAAAGCACTTGATGAATGTGGCTGAGAAGTATGAAATATGCGTGCAGTTGTATTATGGAACGTTTTACTGAGGGCTCTTTCCTCCATGTTGTGTAATCCACACGGATGGCAATGGAACTGAGATGTTCTTTGGGAAGCTCTAGGACATTCGGTGTGATAACATTGCTCACTGCAGATAATAATCTACCAGTCTTAAAAGTAATTTAAAATACATATCTGAGCCTTATAATTATTAAAATATTTTATATTTTATAATATATATTATTTTATAATATATGATATATATAATTATTAAAATATTTTATATTAAAATATAAAAAAATAATTTTTTGCCCTGTTTGTCTTTTATCCCTGAGGGAGGGACCATGATAACGTATGTCTTGTTTCCTCTGAGAGATTTAGAGGGTTTTTTTTTTGCTGATTTTAATGTTAGCACTCAGTTTGCTCAACCAAAGCAGTAGAAGATACCAAAATGTCGGGGCAGACCACGCAGGGCCTGCTGCCACGTGGTGGGCCGAGCTGTAAGTCAGCGCATCCCTGTGTGAAGCCAGTGCTCGTTCTCAGCGGCTGTGGCTCAGTTCAGGAGCAGCACTGTGGGTGCTGGAGCACTCCCTGGGAGCTGCGTTCTGACCGAAGCTGTTTGGTTGAGGCAGTAACGTGCAGGCACAGTGGTGGTGGGAGGCAGCAGCCCTGTGCTGAGTGCGGAGCTGCGCACCAATGTGTCGATGTGGAGCCCTTTTCCTGCTCAGGTTTATGTTGTGCCCAGAAGCAGTGTGACATTCGGAGCTGATTTTTTTAAAATTCTTTTCCTCCTGCAAACGAAGGCTTTTGAAAGAGTTTCTAACAGTAAGCTCGCATCCATTGGTGCTGCAGAACTTCCACAGTGGGGAGCTTTGGGAAAGGCGCAGGACTGCATGTGTATTAGAAAGGAAATGATGTCTTTAGTTAGGCTGCTGTCCTGGCCGCATTAATGGTTAATGAATGACTGTAGGTTTGTGTATTTTGTGAACAAACCTGCTGTTTGAATGCTCTTCGGTAATAATTAAAGTGATTGCCTTGAGCTCTGCAGTGGTCACAGAGGAGATGCTCCTCCAGCACCACATGGGGTGCTGCAAGGCGGCATGCAGTGGGGGGAGTGCGGGGCAGTGTGACCATCCTGCACGCATCCTGCTCCTGCCTGAGCTGCCAGTGCTGTGTGCACACCGCTGCTGTCAGCCATCAAAATGAGAGATTATTTACGTTCGTGTTAATTTGGGTACCTTTGTGGGGAGAGTTTTGATATTTTCTTAATGTGTGATGGAGCAGTCTTTCTTTATGTCACTTCTCAAGATAAATGAGGCAGTTTTCAGTTCAGTTTGAATGCAGCCTGTACCTTTGGTTCTTTATAGAAGACCTTCCACCTGAGCTCCAATAAACCACATCTAAGTGTGAGCAGTGCTGCAGCCTTCCCATAGCACAGCTGTGCCAGGAGCAACCCAGGTGCAACCCAGGCTGTGCGTTCCCATCTGAAACAAACAGACTGTGGTTTGGCCCTCAGTGTGGAAACTGTTGGGGCCTGGCAGCAAAGCTGCTTGATTTGATGCAGGTATTATTTCTGTGGTTTCGTTTTTTGATAAGTGTACTGTTAATAGATACACTACTATTCCCAAATGGCAAGTGTTTAGTAAGATGTTACTGACTCATTCAGTATTAAATAAAACCAGTGAATGTGGTTATACAAGTTATTCATCCATTGTACATACAAAGTAAGGAGTTCAGGAAACTGATATCAAAGTGCTCAGTTCTTCTCCCAGTATGAATTGAGCTGAAAGGAACTACTCTCAGGTTAATGCCTTCTTCTGCAGCCGGGTCTCCTAGGAGTGATTCTTTGGAGGTGGTGTGGCCGGCCAGGCAGTACAGCAGAAGTTTGGTCTGGCTGGAGGTAGAAGCAATAATGCACAGATCTCAGCCTTGCTTTTGGCGGCATGGAAGTCTGCCTTGCTGCTGCTCGTTTCCCTTCTCCTGTCTGCTGGTAGCTGTCTCTGGTGTGCTTTGTCTTCTAGTTCCATGCAAGCAATGTTTGCTTGAAGTCCTGCCTGATTGTAAGTGATGATGCTGTATTCATGAGAAATAGGAGCACGAAGCATTTTTCTTCTATCTATTTCAGCTGCTCAGAGCAGTTTCAGATGCAGCCTGAATTTTACAGACTCATACTAAAATCAAAGGGCATTTGGCCATTTTCATTCTGTCAGTAGCAAAGTTCTCATAGGCCGGGCCCTATCTGCTTATCCCTGAGCGCAGTTTAGAAGATGCTGGTGTTGGTTTGGAACAGGCCTGTGGGCACTGGCATGACCATTTATGATGGGAGGGATCACTTGGGCAGCGGGGAGCCTGGAGCCCATGCTCGGCAATACCATGCATGTCCTGGCCTTACTGCTCAGCTTGCCTGTGTGCAGTGGCAGGGTGAGATCCTGCTTCTGGTAAGCTCAACAGGAGCGCTTTGCAGAAAGTCTCATCGTTCCAAACTGCCGCAGCTGCTCTGCCTGTTGTGGCCTGGGATTGGCAGGCTGTTTTCATTAGGCCCTGATAATTTCTGTGGAAGCATCTTAATGTTGTTAGTGCTTGTTTTGCTAATAGATGGGCTGAAAGGCTCGCCGCTTGCTGTGTACTCATTGATTACTGGCATTTTTAATTTGTTCAGAGGCTTAATTTGTAACCTCTCAGTTATATTAATCTGTTATATTGCAGCCAAAACACTGCCAACCAGAGCGTGCTGAACAGGCTCTTCCTGCCTGGAGCTGTGTGTGTTCCACCACTTGGCCTTTAGCTCTGCTTTTAGGCTGTGCTGCAGACTGCAGGGATCACACTTCTGTGTGGCCACCCCACAGGCTTCTCCTGCTCTGTGCCTGGAGCACAGTCTGCAGCTGCGTCCCAGTGTTTGAAGGAGAGGCCTTCCCTGCACCCTGTTGTCCTTGTCCATTACGACTTTGGTTTGGCTGAGATCTGGGTGCTGTGCTCTTGTCGCAGCCTGCAGTAGTGCTCAGGTGGTTGCCGCACGTGTTACAGCGCTGCAGGCAGAGCTCTTCAGCTCTGCTCACACATCTGCCTTTCTCCTTCACTTGGCTGCAGAGCCCGGAGCCGTCAGGTGGGTCTCCTGCTTCAGACTTCCAACCTGCCCTGCTCCTCTCTGCGTGGGTTGCTTACAGTCCAAGTGTAGAGGTGCAGTTACAGGATTGTCGTCCTGGCTGTGCTGAAGTTGGTGGGAGTTCTGAGTCTTTTCTTTCCTGATGGCAGAGGTCTTGTTTATTGCTGACTCTCCAGGTGAGCTTTTCAAGTGAACGTAAAGTTTAGAGAGGTCTTTCTTGTCTAATCGTAATGAAGTTAACAAGTTTTGGGGATTAGATTTTTATGTCTAATGTTCCCATTAGTGAAGGGTTGAGATGTGCCTGAAATGTGTAGAGTCAAGGCAGCTGGGTGCTGCTGAGCCTGCTCCCTGCAGCCACTGCCCTCGTGGAACCTCGCCCCATAACGAATCAGGTCAGTCAGCAAACTGGGACGGCTCTGCCTGTGGACCTCAACTCTCCCAAATGGAACAGACTGAGAGAATGACAACCCAAGAAGTTATAATGAGGCTGGAAATAGGAACGGCTGGTTTTGACTTGAATTTTCTTTGACACGTTTCTTCTGGACAAGGGTAATTTGGCAAAGCAGGGACATGGTGCTTGTTACTGAGCTTCCTAACAGAACACAGGCTGTCTGCTGTCACCTGGCCAGCCCTGTTCCCCATGCTTCTGTCTGGCCTGGCCCTGCAGCAGAGCTGGGGATGCACTCACCTCCCACCCCTTGTGTGTCCATGCAGGACCTGCCTGGCTGTGCTGCAGGTCAGCAGGGAGGAGGAGTGGGCCACTGCCATCACTGGGAGCTGGAGTCTGTTGCTTTTCCTGCCCTGCTGCCTTTCTCCTCTGCCATACCTCACAGTGTTTAGTTTTGGTGTCTTTGGGGAAAGCAGACATTGGTTTTTATGTGAATGTTGCTCCAAAGTATGGAAGCAGTTTGGGAAACATTTATTATTTTAAACATTCCTACAAGTATTTTTCTAAATTGTGCTTTTAGAATGAAAGTTTTCCCTTTTTGTTTGACTTGTAACTGATAGCTCGCAACACAATCAAGCAAGCTAGCCATGGTGCACCAAGGCAGGAGGCTGCTGCAGCATTCATCCCTCTGCAGGCAGCAGTCACCCCGGGCTAACTCAGGAGCAGGCAGAAAGGAGTGTGCATCTGCGCTGTGCCTCAGCCCAGGCCTTGCGTGAGCATCAACAGCTTCTCTGTTCGTTTTTCCACTTATCTCTTCAATGTGTAATAGCAGCCTCTCCCAGCTTCCTTCTCTTGGAAGCACAGGAACCATCGCTTCCTTTTCTGCAGTCTGGCAGTTAGGGAAGGACTCAGTGAGGGTTCTGGCTCAGCTGCTGTGCAGGCTCTGTATGGCACGGCTCAGCCAGGCTGTGCCCCACCGCTGGTCTCACTGCAGGACTCCGTGCCTTGTCTCTGAGGTCTCCCCAGGGGCTCACACATCCCAGCCTGCTGCTTTTGAAACACTTCAGTGCTGCTGTGGGCAATCACAGTTCTAATTATGACCTTATTATAGTGGAGCCCAGTGGGGAAAAAAAAAAAGAAATAAAGCTTTAGCAAGCACGAACCCTACAGACTTGAGAGAATTTTGCCTGGACTACATGGCACCTCCCTGCTCCCCACATGCAGCCCGAATGCAGAGTGCTGTGCCTGCAGAGCTGGCTGCTGCTCCCGGCTGTGTGCTTCCTTCTGCGTCATGTAGGGTTGCTGTTGGGGTTTGGTTTCCCCCTGGCATTAACAGAATCACACTGAACTTCAGAAGGTTCCTGCCTACTCGGTGACAAATGTTGTGTACTGAGTACAGCAGCATCTTTATTGTCTAGACCCATGAGCTTATTAAAAAAACCCCGTTGTTCTTTTAAAGGCATAGAATCTTTGTTCTTTTCTAATGGCTTTAACTGTTATTTTGTTGGGGTTTTCTTGTTTCCTTGTGGCAAGCAGGCAATCTGCAAAGCAGGTCCTGACCCTCCCCTGTCTGACTCTGCGTGCTGCCCCTGCAGTGTCCCAGCATTCTGCAGGGACTTTTTAGAGCAAGGCTTTTCAGAGTAATAGACATACACAGCTGGTTGGGTTGTTCCTCTGTGCAGCTTGGGAACTGCTGCTCTAAAAAATGATTTAATCCACCGGACAGTGGGTTACTGTTTCCGAAGAGAAAGTCACTGCTAAGAAGGATAACAAGGTATCAGTAGGCACAGAAACATTTTCTTTGTCAGAAGCTCTTTCAGGAGCGCCCATTCCTGGTTTCAGTGACTTCCCATGGCAGTGCGTTCCTCCATCACCTGCCCGTGTCATTGTTTCCTTGAAGACATTTTGAGTTGTCCACCTTTTGATTCCTGAAGAACTCATTGCCTCTGCGATTCCAGGACTGCTTCAGCTCGCTGCGTTTCTTTAAAGCAGCCCACCTCGTTGCTGAGTTCAGTATGGCCTTCGTCTCTCTTCCATTTACGTGCTTATGACTGTCAGGGTCAGTTAACGCTTCCAGTATTTGTGTGCTGGTGCTGACAGTGCTTCTTGCATGAAGCAGAATAGTTCTAATTTGAAGAACAAGCATATTAAATGCAAGCTGCAAGTTTTCTTGCTAAAATAAATACTGTTCTTGTTAAAGTGGACTTATATTACCATGTCCTGAGGTAATTTTATTAATGGTTACACTGTTTGATCAATTATCGCTTGGACGCTTTGCATTTAGAGAGAAGGTTTGCCCCCATCAGGGAGCTGTGGTGGTAATTGAAGGGTTCTTCAAAGCGTGCATTAAGGACAGAAGCTGGAGGTGTGCTGCCTACCTGCTGCGGAGTACAGCACTTGAAATAGCCCTTTTTCCTGGGGCTCCTTCAGTCCCTGCATCAATGACTACATGAGTGAGACGATGCAGCGTTTTTCCAGATTATCAATAGATAGGAGAAATGAAGTAAAATCACCAATTTTGTGAGGTGAGACAGCAGAAGTGAAGGGTGAGCCAGGGGCCCAGTGTTCCCTCCGGCCCTCTGCAGTCCAGCAGGGCGTGCAGTGCTGCCTGGAGAGGCTCACTGTGGAGCAGCCCAATTCAGATCCTCACCCAGGGCAGCACAGGGCTGTTGCTTACCCAAACCCGCATCTGTGAGGGAAAGCAGCTGCCATGTGGCCAGAATGTATTTATGAGAATGTGCTGTTGTGTTGCACTGAATGAGCTTCTCTGCTGCTGTTGACAATTAAGGGATTCTTATCATAAAATCAGCAGATAATCAGTGCTGCCTGTGTAGAAAAGTGCTCTGTTTAGAGGACACTGGGCTGCCTGTGAGGGGCCTGGCTGGAAGGGCTGGAAGCAGTGTGACCCTTGGGCAGGGTTCTGGTGGTTGCCACCACCGCTGTCACTGCTCCATCTCATGGAGAGCCAGCAGCTCTGAGCCGAGCAGCTGCAGGGCTGCTGGAAGGTTAGAAATCCTACCGAAGACCTCATGAATTTCCAAAGACTCGGAAATGTGGAGTGTGCAGAACAACAGCTGCTTGTGTTTCTGAAGGGCTGTTGTTTCATCTGCCCTGACAAAGAATCCCAAAGAGTGCACGTTGTTTGTGCTTTCTAAACACTTGAGATATCATTTCTTACGGCTCATTTGAATGTCCAGGAATATCCATTCAACGCAAATCCCTCTGCAAGCAAATGGGCATTCAAAGGAAAATCTGTTCCTGTTTTAATATTTGCAGAGATGTCTGCTGAAAGCCAACCAATTACAGCTGCCAGCGGCACTGATGAGAATGGTTGGAAGCCAAAAGATCGGGCTCTCTGTGATTTTCATTTGCTTTTTCGCTCCCAGTAGCGACTGAGGGAGGTGGCCCACATTGTAAGAGCCTTACGGGGCTTTAGAAGCATTGAAGTGTTTGAATTACGTTAACAGGAGCTTTAGTAAAGAGACTACAGGGACATGTATTGCTGGTGCTGTTCAGAGTGCTTCAACCGACACCAGGGACAGCAGCTGTGACACTGCAGGTAGAGCCACCTTCGTGTTACTGACAAAGCTCCTGAACAAGCAGTGTTCCTGAGTGCTCTCCAACCATTATCGGGGCTGGGGACATTTGGTAAGATGGAAGACTTTCTTTGGAGAAAATTGGAAAGGGTGGGGCTGTAAGAGAAGCTTTGTGAAACTACCGGGCTGTATGTGGACTGCGTAGGTGAAACAGAGTGAGCACACAGGAAGTCGTGCTGTGGCATGTGTCTGAGTGGGGTAGAAACCTCACTCCTGCTCCCCATCGCCACTCAGGGATGCTCTCAGCTGCCCAACCTTTGCTCTGCATTCTTTAGCTCTGCTTCCGCTGCTGTGGGCAGGCTGGGTGCACTGTCAGGGCACGGGGAGTTCCCTCTATCCTTGTGACCTTTGCTCCTCTGCCTGTCTCTTGTTCAGACTCAAGTTGGTGCTATTGTAAAATAGATTTTCTGATGTGCTTTCCATTGGTGGCAGCAGGGCTGGCAGTGCTGTCTCTGCCCCCTGCTTGGGGCAGCCCAGCAGGTGGGGTCGAGCTGCTCCCCGGTGTCTGCACCCACCCTGGGATGGGGCACAGCTGGGCAGCACTGCCTGTTCCCATACAGAAAATGGTCACGTGTGTCCTTGAGTGAAGTCAGGAATTCTCCTTGGAACCTCTAGTGCTGGATGTTGGGGTGTAAGGAATTCAGCTTGCTCTTAGCAATGGCAGTTTTAGGTTTTCATGCTGTTCTGGTGCTTTGCGATGCTGTTTCTGAGCTTTCTGACTTTCCAGTGCTGCGGGACCTGGTGGAGCCCGGGGCCGTTCCCAGCAGGCAGCACAGCCCCATATCCACACTGCTTGGGATGGCTGCGGTGTGGCAGAACTTCAGACTAAGGTCAAGGGAGCGATAATGCTACGTAATCCAGATTAATTGTGTTATTTTAATGTCTTTTGTGAATGTGCATAGATGTTATTCCAGTACCGTCTCTAAGTTACACAGCAGAATTTTTTGTCACTTCAAATAATTGGTAATTGAAAAATCTTCATCATGTGTTGATAATGAAACGCATCTGTTCAACATCTACAAACAAAAGCCTTTGGAGGAGACCAGTTGGTGTGCCCAGGGGTAGGCACTGCTGGGGGCCGGGAGCTGAAACCAGCAGGACAGGGCTGGGGGGGTGGGCTGAGCCTCAACCCAACGCAGGTAGTCTTTTTCCAGCCACCGTGCAACTCTTATGTGTAACTTCTTATGGCAGCATCAGTGAGAATCACATGTCCACCCTGGAACCGCTCTGCTGCAGATACGGGCCTGTATGCTGTTTGCTGTCACTGGTGGGGTGGATCCTGCTGAGCATTGCCTGGCCCTTCCCCAGACCTCTCCAAGCAGCTCTCCCTCTGGCAGGGGGCATCCATGGCTCTGTTCGTTCTCCTTCTGCTGAGAAAAGAGGGCAGCTCTTGTTCCTCAGAGCACTTACGGCACTGTAAACACCACGTCATTGTCCATCTTCCATCCCCTGTGCTCTCTTTGGCTTTTTCACCGTCTTTGTAGCAGTGAAAGCTTTTTTGTTTTTTTGGTTTTTTTTAAACCTGTTGATGTGATTCTAGCCTGTAACAGGGAGTCGGAGAGAGCACATCTCTGGTAACGTGTCCGTGTTTTTACTGTGTTTCAGCTGACGTTCTGCAGCAAATAGCCATGAGTTATACGGGAACCATTTTTCAAGTAAGACAGGAGATTGGCACTGAATTCCTGGTATTTGTAAGGAAAAGAAGGAGTGGAATGGGGAAAAAATAGTCCATTGCTGCTTCTGTTATTTTTCAAAAGTCTTCCAAGATAAAGGCAGAGGAAATCCCGGTTAGACACATCCCTGATAGCCCCTGTTCCCAGCAGCGCGCCTGCAGGGGCTCCCCGTGCTCAGGGCCGGAGGCAGAGCCGGGATCCAGCCTTCCTTCCCTAATGTCATTACATGCAAATTAACACATGAAGCTTTTCTGAGCAGATTGGGCTTTGTTAGCAGGTAGTGGGAACACAATGAGAACAGCTTGGAGGAAGTAACTGCGGAACAGTGATCCTTTGGTTTGGTGTCGGAGCAGCAGCTCTCTGAAGTGCTTCCATTCATGACACTGAAGCATGAAAATTCAGCTTCTGCTGGTGGTGGAGCTGATGCTGTTCTCAGTGGGTACTGCGTAAAGCAGTGGCAGATCCTGCAGGGCAGCACAGCTCAGGCCTCCAGGCGTCGTGTTTAGGAAATAATAATGAGTTTGAGTAAGTTTAAATTCTTTTTTTTTAATCTACCTCTAAATACGCCGTGAAGTCAATTTACATTTGACTTACTCCATTTACTGCAGTATGGAATCTTCTGCTCTGCTTGCTGGCTCACCTGGGGCTCCCAGCAGGCAGCGGCTGCCCTGGCCCTGGCTGTGACCCGGCATAGGGCGCACAGAAGTGGGGCCTGGGTGAATTTGCTCACCTGGCTTTCGTTTTTTAAGGAGTGTGTTGCTTTCTTACAGGAACATTTCCATGTAGCACCATAGTCAATGTACCGTAACTTTTTCTGCCATGACCAATGAAAAGCTTTCATATCTCCTATTTTATAGCACTGTACAGGTTAAAAACTAGTGAGCAAAAGACAGAGTACCTTTTTTTTTCATTATCTAGAGAAAACAATGATTAAAACCTACTTCATTTCCACTCTGTGCTTTCTATCCCCAGGGGCCCATCTCAGGAGCCCTTCTGGTTTCTGAAAGTCTCATTTAAAATGCTCATGAAAGGTTTACAACTTGGTTTATTGTCTTGGTTCTCTCAGGTTCATATTTACAGACTGTGCCTTTGTTCCTATGGCTCTATCCATGTCTCACACTGCCCCTCTCTGCAGCACGTGCCCCACTGTGCCTGCTGCATGCAGGGAGCTCCTCAGCTCCCAGGAAGAGGAGATGAACATCATGGGAGTAAGGGTGGGTGGTTGCATTTCCCTTTCGATGTGCGGGGTGCCTCTGGCAATCACAGGGCATTCATTTTGTGTATACGTTATTCTTAATCATGAGTTGTGTCACTGCCATATGGTGTCTGTCTGGTGTTGGCTCCAGCAGCTGCACGGTCTTCCTGGACCAGCTGGCTCCAAGCAGCTTCTCCGTGTCGATGCTTAAAGGTGTGGGTGCGAACCTCGTGCCTTGGTTCCGTGCTTAACATGAACATGTTGAAGGTACAGCAGCACTCACACAGACACGCCATGTTAATGTTCCCTGGTAAGGTTCACTGCAGGCTGTGTGCGATGGCTTTGCATTATCTGGAGTGACATTTGGGTGAGAAATCTGTCATCAGCTGAAATTAACCTGCACGTGGCTCGGGTGAAGATGACGAGCATTTAAAGATGCCAGCTGGAAAGCATTTGCTGTTTCTTTTTATTCCCCCTCAAACATGGAAAATCCCATGATGTGCATCTGTGTAGGTCTCGCAGTGCTCTGAGGGACAGGAGGCTGCCTGGCACTGGGGCACCAAGCCCTCCAGCGAGCCGTGCTGTACCAGGGATCTTCCTCGGTGTGTCCGTAACCCACCTCAGGGTGTCAGTGAGAACAACTGGGGAGGACTCCTGCTCAGCTCTCAGCACTTTGGGCCACTTTGATGGGATTTACTTGGGGTTAGCAGTGGGTTTATGGAAGGCACTGACAGGAAGGGAAATGTTTTTGTGAACGGAGCCTCTGCCCTGTGCTGTGGGAGCACTGCTGGGGTCAGATCCGAGCTCCAGCCCCAGACAGCACCTCTGGAGCACTGCGGAGCAGAAACCACCAGAATCGGAAGCACAGAAATGGAAAAAATGAATCCATTTCATTGTATGTATTGGGCCAGAGCAGCCCTACTGGGCCTGTTTGCCTACAGCCTTCCTTTGTACGGGTGGAACTCAGCTGAGGAGGGATTTATCCAAATGCCACTTTGGTTTCAGTGCTGTGGAAGACTGAAGTGGGGCCAGTCTGTTCTCTAGCACTCTATGCCAAAATAGTTTGTAACAGAAAGCTAAAATAAAATAGGTGGAGATGCGCCCTGTAGGCCCTGATCACCCCGTAACAGCTGCCTTGGCTCTGCAGGAGCACACACGTCAGTAGAACTCCGCGGATGGAACAACGCTGGGTGAGTGCAGCCTGGCCCAGAGCCCTGCTCCTGGCACTGCCACGCACAGCCACTGCCACCCGCCGTGCCTCTCTGAGGTGTCTCCATGTGGCTCTTGTCTGCTGGGCCAGGCAGAGCTTGGGCCACGTTCTGACATTGTTTTCTTCTGGAAGGTCTGCAACTGCAGGGTGCCTTCAGCTGTGGGTGATAAGTAAGAGACAGATCTTCACAGCTGCAAGCTGGCAGAGGGCTGCAGCTGAGGGGTTACCGGGAATCAATTTAGATGGCAAGTTCTGTCCTTGGTGGTTGTGCTGCACTGGCACCTCTGCTGCGATCACCGTTCAGTGTAAGCACCAAGCTGTGGACAAACCCCATCATGTCTACTTTTACAAAAGGATTAAAAAAGTCTGGTCTTGGAAACGTTTTTTCCTTTTCTTAAAAATGCTCTGTTGCTGGGAATGGTGGGCCGGGAAGGAGTGCTCCCCAGAGTGCTCTGGGTGCTGGTTGTGGGGTACAGATGTGGTGCAGGTGGCTGATCCCGCGCCAGGTGCTTGGGGGCATCCTGAGGTCCTCTGTGTGCTGCAGGTGTGTGGAGTCACTGACGTTAGTGCTGAGGTTGAATAAGGAGCAGTGCTTTGCCTGCCCTGCTCTGCACATTGGCCTTCTGCTTTCAGACTTGGATTTCTTTCATGGGGCTGCTCCATTTTTGTGTCTGCATTCCAACTGCAGCATGGGAGGATGCTCCAACACAATGCATCCTCTGTGTTAGCACTTTGGTCATTTCAGAGTGCTGTGCTCCGGATGAATCAAAAAATGAAGCGTTGGAAGAATGTGATGTGGCACGAAATGCATTGCTTTTTGTTGTTGGGCTGCGTCGGTTCACTTGTTGTCTGTGTCTCAGGTAATTTTATTCCGTAACAGTCCAGAGTGTGTTCAGACATGCTTATAAACTGCTGTCCGCTCCAGAATTGTTGTAGTGTTTCTGAAATATCTGTGCAGCAGTTACTGGAGTGCAGAGGACAGCAGACAGGCGTGTTAGATATTGGTTAGTGTCGTGGAAATGCTGAGTCACAGCTTGGACCAGTGATTGAGCACCTGGTGGGAGGCAGGGCCAACCCAGGGGAGCTCAGCTGCATGCAGTGTACCTGATTGATGGAAGGGGTGGAGCCAGGATGCACCCCTTCCCAGACCTCATTTAAGGGTTGGCAGTGGAGGTGAGGGGATCTCAGTGGAGATTCTTGTGTACCCGAGGCCTTCCAAGGGTAAGCAGCTTCTTTCTGTTGTTTCTGTGGCTGCAGCATTTGAGCAAATCCTTACTTGCTGCAGCCTGGAAATGTGCTGTTATGCTGTCATTGTGGCGCTTTCCATCGTGTTACAGCATTACAGTTAGGTACAGCAGTTGGCCATGGTGAGTAACTGCTGTGCGCCGTGCTCATCTGACAGCAGTCTGCCAAAGTGGGGCTTCTGATGTGCCACGAGGACACCAGGTACAAGAGGAGCATAGGAAGAGCTCCACTTTGGTCACAGAAGAGGTTTGTGTGCTGGACAGTCGTTGTTTGTAGGTGTGTTGTGGACAGAATTGTCCCTTACAGGTGTGTTTGTCAACAGGGATCAGCAAGACCCAGCAGAACCTGGGTAAACCCACAAACGCTGCTCTTGCAGGGTGATATTGGCTCCAAGCTCATCGTTTTGTTGTCATTGTTATGAGTCAGTAAGCTATTTCAGGCCTTGCCTGCATGAGAAGAACCCGTACAAGAATAGATGGGAGGAACAGCACAAGCATTGCTGTAGATAAGATTGTACTGCTGCAGTGTTCACCAAGAAAAATATTTGATATATATCAGAGGAGCTGCAGACGTGAGGGGTGTAGAACAAAGTGTTTAAAGGGTGAGGAGGCAGCTGCAGTGGCAGTAGTTGGGAGCTGCAGGGCTCCTCTGCTCCACCTGTCCAGCACTGCAGCTGCAGGGTCTGCGCGTAAGTATTGGTCCCCAGGGGCCTGCAGTGGCTTTGGCAAGTAAAGAGATGGGATGCAGCTCTCCCGCTGGCTGGCTGGTTTTTCCTCCTGCCAGTGCCTGCAGCAAGACCTGCAGTAGGCTACAGTAGGCTTTGCAGCAGGCTTTGCCTTGATTGGGTGCTCCAGCCAGGCAGTTCCAGCTGCAGAATGGGGCAGGGTGGGCAGTGCTGTGGGAGCTGAGGCAGTTCAGTGGCAGCAAATCATGCAAAAGTAGTTTGGATGCAAGGGAGATGCCTGCAGGCTGATACAGGGGAGCGTGTGTCAGTAATGCTTCTTTTCTTCCTTACAGGGAAGGAGGTGGAAGTGCTCCTGGCTGCAGGGAAGCCAGCTGAAGTTGATGGTGTGGTCAGGTGCAGCAGCAGAGCTTAGCAGGTAAGTTCGTGTCCTTGGGTAGGTGTCTGTGGGCAGACAGAGGTTTATAATAGGATTCTTCACCTGCCTTTGGATTATTATTTTTTTTTTTTGTAAGCAGGTAAAACTTTGAATGGTTGAACTGAAGGAGAAAGTGCGTGTTGCCCTATCCTTAGCATACAGTGGAAGCACTAAGTAATGTGAGGCAGAAAACTTCAAGCCTGATGATAGGAAGCTTTGTCTAATGCTAACATCAGTTGAAATCCTGGGAGGGTTTCAATGGGCCCAAAGCATTAAGGTCTTCACAGAAGAGTACATTAGATTTGGAAGGACTCTCTGCCCTGATTTTTCTTCCAGTCCTGTCCACGGGTTGGTAACTGGTTACTCATGGATTCAATTTCTGCTAAGGCAAATGTATCATTTTACTTCTCGATATTTCAGGTTAGCGTAGTGTTGGAAAATGGGCCGAGCAAAAAGTATTGCAACTAAATGTAAAAACTGCATGGAAACTCCCATCTGATGCATTCTTAACAGAGTGAGCCCTCTGCAGTGTTTGTTACAGTGTGAGCGGAGGGTAATTAGTGGTGACTCAGTGTGAAAAAACCACAGTGCTGCTGTCACAGGGCCATCATTCTCCTCTGCCTGAAATGAATGCTAATTGCTGTAGTGCCACTTGGTGGTGAAACTAGGAACAAGGCAAACCTAACTTCTTTACTTACAAGCAGTTACCAAGATGAGCTCAAGGCCTGCTGAGCTGCGGCACTGCTGTGCAGATGGCCCAGCCTGGGGGGAGGCAGGCACTGAGCTGACAGTGGGCAAGGAGTGCTCTGTAGGCACTGCAACCTCCACAGTGCTTCTACCCTCAGAGCTCTCTGTTCTGTGGGGCCAGGTTGTTTAACAGTAATTCCAGGGTACAGGATGTTGAGGAGGTAAGACCTGTGTTAGTTTCGCATGTTCAGATGGGTATAAAGAGCCAGTAAAAACAAGTTAGTTCTTTGCTGCTTTGTCCTTTGCACTCCACAAAAGGATCAGAAGGACATTCAGGCTTCAGATTTCTTCATTTGTCTGCCTGCTGGTGTGAGCAGCTGAGAACATCCACCACTGGGCTGCAAACCATGAAATCTTTGCCTTCGCCCCAGAAACAGCTAACAGGAGGCTGTTTGGCTCGGTTAGCCACTGTGAGAGGTGGGAGGAAGGCACGTAGACAGCTTAGGAGCTGTGCTTTGCAGCCTCAAAGAAATTGTTACTCTGTTCTAAGGGGAGCAGGTGATCCTGAGATGCTTATTCTTCAATAACTTTACCATCGTAAGCTAAGATTTATTTCTCAGAAAATTGCAGAACAAAAATGGCGTTTAAAGGCCTTTATTTTTTAAGGCCTTTTCCTCCCCTTCAAATTCTAGTAATGAACCAACTTCTGAATGCTGACCTTGCTGTGATGAGCAGAACTGGGTGGAGGTGAGGGAAGGCAACAGCAGGCTGAGCAGTGCTGGATCTTGGTTTCCAGCTAAGCTGCGAGCTTGAAGCGTTGAGCTGTTGCTAGGGAAATGTTGAGCATCTCACAGCTGATCAAACCACCTAGTAAGAATCAGTTATGTATTTCATAAAAGCCTAGATTTTGGCTGTTATGACTATTGAACTCTGATCTCTCAGTTAATCGGTACTGACTTTATCCCACATTAATTAGCCATGCAGCGGATGCTCAGTTGCGTGCTTTCTTTCTTCCTTTCTCATGGCAATACTCTGCCTCCAGTGTTTCATTTCCCATTCAAATGAAATCTGTCTTTGAGAACAATTATCATGTGGGTGGTTCCTTACTTCATTGCGTTCTCTTCTTCCAAAGGCATCACATGCTGTTTTGGGTAGATTCAAGATGTCGGTAAGAAAAGTTCAGCACGTTGCCCTGTTTTTATGCTAATCTATTGCAAGAAATCTTTTTTCCCGCTAAGTGACAGATGACAGGAAGGCAGAAGGTACAGGTATTTGGCAGCGGATTGCCAAAGAGAAGTGGCATAATTAGGGCCTTCCTTGATTGCTGATCTGGAACTAAGTGCCCAAGATCAATCATCAAAGGGCAGCAATTCCCAACCATAAGGATTGAGGCTGTTCAAAGTGATGATTTAATTTTACTGCTTGCCAGAGGCTATGGAAAAATCTGGAGAGAATGCTTCCCCATTTCAGCCTGTCAGGAGTATCAAATATTGGGCTGGTCTTGGTGCTGTGGTGGGTAGGTCAGCACAGAGATACCTGGAGGCACTGAAGAATGCAGAGAGAGCAAAAGCATGCATGGGAGGCAAAGCAGGAGGCTGTTAGTTGTAGGCAGTAGTGACTGAACTTTGTGTGGTTACGGATTAAGAGTTTCCCAGTGGTTTTATGGTGTAGATGTGACTGTATCTTGGTGCTGCAGCTAAGCAGGCAGAAGAACATGGAATTTGAGGAGAGCCCGTGCTCATACCTTGCACAGAGGCATGCTCAGTTCTGAACTCTGGCAAATTCACACAAACACATCAGGAGCTGAAAAATGCCCAGTCTTCAGGTTTTTCCAACTCCTGAATCCCAAGGGTCGTTTGTGCAATCGATTGTTCCTGACAGACTTCAGTAGGAGATGCAGGTTTGTGTTCGCTGCTGTACTGTGCTCCATCATGTATTAGGCGTACCTCGGCCCAGTGTAAGTTGCCGAGTCTCATTAAATACAACATTACTGAAGGTGTTCATATTGCAAATGAGATTTTGTTGGTATGACTGATGTCCTCAAATACCCGTACCATCTTAATGCAAGAAAGCCCTACAACCCAGTGTAGTGTGCGTAACTTTCTAAACCAGATCAGTCAGATGCCACCATAGTGCTTAGAATTTAGGTATTTCCAGTAGTTTTGTTTTGCTGGTAATTCAGTCTCCTTCTGTGTTTCTGCGGTATGCCCTTGTAGCTGAAATCAGGGATCTGAGGCTCGTGTTCTCACACAGGCCCCACGGCAGAACTGCATCGCAGGGAAGCGGGCTCTGGGCACACAAGGCAGCGGGGCCTGACTCAGTTCTGTTGAGCTGTCTCAGAGAATGGCTTGAGAATGGAGCAAAGGGAAGCATTTCTTCCCTGGTCGGCATGCACGGGGCTGTTTGTTTGCACTCTGCTGTCTGATAGGGTTTTGGAAAACAGACCAGTAGCTGAATTCCAAGTAAAGAATGAGGGTTGTGCCAGACAAAGTTAATTCTTACTCCTAAGTTATTGTTTTAAGCGATGATCGTAAACAACCTTCTGTTTTGACTTTGGATAATGTTACGAAGCCAGAATATCCAAAATCAGAATTTTCCTTGAAGTTCATGAACATCTGAAACCTTGAGTATGTATAAAGTAAATAAATTCACTCAATTCGGGTTGAAAGATCTAACTTTCATTCCAAGATCGTATTCCTGAGTGTATTTTTCAACAGATTACATGTGCAGATGGTTTTGGCACCAGGATTAGACCAAGTGCGAGGTGTTGCTTTTGGGTCAAGGCAATCTCAGCTACAAGTACAGACTGGGAGAAGATCTCCTTGATGGCAGCCCTGCAGAGAAGGACTTGGTGGTCCTGATGGATGAAAACCTGAGCAGGAGCCAGCATTGTATTCTTGCACCCTGGAAGGTTGTATCAACAGAGTGGGGGGCAGCAGGGAGAGGGAGGGGACTGTGTCCATCTGCTCTGCCTTTGTTAGGTCCCATCTGGTGTACTGCATCCAGGCCTCAGGTCTCCAGCACAGGTAGGGTGTGGGTTGGAGGTGTTGGAGTAGATGCAGAGGAGGGCCACAGAGATGATCAGAGGGCTGGAGAATGTCTCTTGTGAAGAAAGGCTAAGGGAGCTGGGTTTGTTCAGCGTGGGGGTGAGAAGGCTGTGGGGAGACCTCATTGCGGTCTTCCAGTTCTTTAAGGCACTGGCAGGCAGGAGGGGAACGGCCTTTTGCACAGGCTGATAGTGACAGGACGAGGGGAATGGCTTTACTCTACAAGAGAAGTTAGGTTAGATGTTGGGAAGAAACTCGGAGGGCGGTGTGGTGCTGGCACAGCTGCCCAGAGAGCTGTGGGTGCCCCATCCCTGCAGGCATTCAGGGCCAGGTTGGACGGGTGTTGGCAGGGCTTGGAACTAGAGGATCTTTGAGGTCCTGTAATTATTGTTTTCACAAATCCCCATAAAAAGGTGGCCACAGAGAGAAGCTCAGGGCAGAATGTGAAGCGGACAGAAGCAATCCTCTAGCAGGATGGGGCTGAACCTCGCTCTGTTGTCCCCCCAGTGGTATGATCCCATCCCTGCCAGATCAGAGTTCTCACGGTCCCTGTGGTGTTCAGCTGAGATACACGGTTACTCATTTACAGAGGGGAGGTGCAGTGGAAGGCAGGGGGCAGAGGTCTGTGCAGAGTTCAGCATAGAGAAATGGCAAGTCCCAGAGTTCAGCTGCTGGAAGGCCGGTTGGCAGAGCAGTGAGAAGTGAAATTGCACAGCAGGCCTCTGCCCTTCTAATGGCAATTTCTAGACATCAGGTGAGGAAGGTGCACATTCAGGAGAAGTCCCATTAATCTGGATGGACTGGAACTGGCTGTAATGTCATCACAAGCCTTAGATCTCTGCCGGTGCAGCTGTTGAAGGCTTTTTAAAGAAATCCCATTTGGAATTGCACAATGAGCAAAGCTCTTTGGGTCAGCCGTATTCCAAGAAAACCCCAGGGTTTGTTTACTGCGACTGCGCCAGCTTTGGCAATACAAGGATGAGAGCCAAAGCGACCTGAAATGGAAACAGTTTCTGTTTCTGAATTGCTCCGTAGTTTAACGTGGGTAAACTTCAGCTCAACACCGTAAAGCTTTTCTGGAATTTGGAGAAAGGGAAGAAGGGGAATGGAGAAGAGTTTAGTTTCTAGCTTTCAAATTCATATTAGGAAGTAATAGCTGTTGCTAATTAAGAAACAAGTTTATATCACTCTATGAAGAAGAATTTTCTGAACTTGTTGAAGTTCTCCAAGTAATGCAGGGATCTCCTTTGCGCCGGCTCCTTTCTTGCAGGCAGTCTGTCCTTGTCCGAGCAGGATGCCCTACGCTCCTCCATTTGGCTGTATTGCCAGTTCTGCCTCCTGATCCATGTGGGTTGTCCATTCTTCTGCCTGTGTCCCTCTTGCAATGTTTCTCTGCAGACACCTCTTCCTGCATCGCAAATCCTCCAGGTCTGACTCATCCTTTGCCAGTGGCCAAAGATAATCAGAGAAGCTGACAGAATAATCCTGACTTCCTTGTTTGTGCTCAGCACCTGAGTGTGACCATTCTGTTTACAAACCGTTGCAAACCCTTCACGCTTTCAGCTAAAATTCTGCAAGACTGCAGACCACAAGCCAGGTACAAGAAATGCCACTGAGTTCAGAAGCTTTGTGGAAGGATTAGTGCTGGAAAATTTGCCTTAGTTTATGTGCTGATAGCCCAGCCGTGCCTGTGTGCTTTGACCCAGGCACGAGATGGAGTTGGCCCCTCTGTCCCTGGGGAGAGAGCAGGAGCTTGGGCTCCTGGCCCCTGCTGTGCTCCAGTGGGGGAATGCTGAGGGCAGAGCATGGCCAAACCAGAGCACTCTGTGCCTGCTCTGTTCAGGGCAGAAAGAACCGCAGGTCAGACTGTTTACTTTGCTTTATCTCACCTGTGCTTACTGCTGAGCTGGATGTTGGCATGATAGGAGGATAAATAGAAGCCTGGGTTTGACTGGAATTTGAAGTGCCATCACAGACTTGGTCTTTCAAAAACCCCACACGGTTTTACACTAGTTCTTCATAGAAAAAGTGACCTGATGTTAGCACGTTCTACTGGTATGATATATGAAGCTGTGGCTTTGAAAGTGCAGTACAGTTTTGGAGTCCTAAGAATTAAGGAACTGCTTCCAGTTGCCACGTTCTGTCATCTCAGTGGCAGAGATTCCTGCTGACAGGAGATCCTTTTGTCAGTGCTGCGGACGATGGCTGAGCAAGCAGTGGCTGAGAAGGGGTGGGAGAGAGCCAGAGGTTTGTTTTGTAGGTGTGTTCTGAAGCAACATATGTGTTGCCTACAGTCCTGAACAAGTCTGTCTTAATTCTCGAGTCTGGTCCGCTGGGCACACACATGGGACTCCTGCTATTACTTCCCTGTGTGGAAAGGGAATATCTGAGGGGGGGATGTGGCTCATTGGGCATGGTGAGGATGGGTTGATGGTCAGATTGATCTTAGAGGTCTTTTCCAACCTTAACGATTCTGAGTCTGTGATATTTGCAGTGTGATGCAGAGCCTGCACCCTGGCTGCCTGTGCCACTGTTGAGCCACATGCTGCTGTCTGGAGGGGCCGCAACAAACCCAGCTCATGTCTTAGCATGCTCATAAATATTTCTGAAGGTTAAAAACAAGATAAACAGCTCTGTCTAGTGGCAATTTCACTAACTACATCAGAAGGACATTACTTCAGAATTCAGCCCTTACACGTCGAATCAAGTGAGTTTATAAATATCACGTTGGCTTGCCTTTCCACCATGGTAAATGCTCCAAGTCCTGCAGAGACCCGGGTTAGACACACGAGGCCGTTCTGTGATCAGTTTTCTCCCAGTTCTCAGAGGTTGTCCCCCAGCCCAATGCACAGCCTTGACTCTGGATATACCTCACATGCTGCTCTTCACCTCCCCGTTGCAGCAGTGTGAAGGCCCCACGTCCAGGCTCACCACACAGGCTGTGGGCTGTAGCAGCAGACCTGGGGAGCTCTGTGCAGTGCTGTGCTGCTTCCTGAGCTGGTTCTGACAGCTGAGCCTGGACTGACCGCTGCTGGGCTCTGGCCTGCACAGCTTGCAGGCTGCACAAGCCCTGCTCTGGGCCTGCCCTGTGGGCACTGAGCCTCACCTGGTGCTGGGCAGAGCCTCACCAGGCAGGGATGGCAGTGGGGTGGGCAGCCCAGTAGGACAGGGCTGCTTTTTGTCACTTGAAAGTGCCCTTGGTAGGACCTGGCAGTGATGGTGGTGGCCAGGGCTGCCATCCACAGCCTCAGGGCATGTGGAAGAGGAGCCAAGGGCAGGGCAGGGCTGTGCTGCCTAGAGGGAGGCTGAGGCTGGGAGCAGGTGGCCAAAGGTCACCCGGGATCGCAGCTGCAGGCTCTGCAGGCTGTTACCTGCAGGCAGTGCGGTGAGCAGTGTGGGTGTGTGTCCTTGGTGACAGCCCATCAGCCAGCACGCTGTGATCTGAGGGGGATTCTGAAGCAATGGTAAAGTTCCAAATCACTTCGCATCTCCAGAATACCACTGAAGGATGTCACTCGTATGACGTTGTAAAAATGTTATTCAGATTTCATTTAGCCTTGTGGTTTGGGTACTGTTTGAAGTGGGAGCAAATCGGCTCGTCACCCCTCTGCTGAAGTGCTGTACTCTGAAGGGGTGCATGGTCAGTTCCTGGCAGGGTTGAGGGGCAGCCAAGGGTCTCACCTGCTGGGTAGGGACGCATTCCTGCATGAGAGCTGCTGCAGGAGGACCTCCACAGAGAGCTTCAGAGTGCCAGAGAACTGAGATCGGAGGGCTGTCTGCAGGTGGCCTGGAGATTCCCGTGTTCTGGATGTGAGCAGAGAGAGCTCCATACCTTGAGGTCCAGTTAAGGGAATCTCTGAGCTGACTTGGACTAGTTGCCAGCCCCTGATCTACACCTGAGTGGAGCACGTTGCACAGATGCTCTGCTCTCGTTCCTTAGCAATTAGCAGGTGCTGTCTCCGGTCTGTGCAGTTTTAGCAGCCTGATGCCCACGACTTGGTCTTGCTTTTCTTGTTCTTGCTCTGTCACACTCACTTGAGTGCTCACCAAGATAAGAGATTCCTGAAACCCAGAGGCAGCCCGCAGCCCCGCCTCACACCCACCCCTCAGTGCTGGCTGCTATCTGGTCAGCTCTTGGAGAACATTTTAAAGCGCACTTCTTTTTTTTACTATGTTGATAGCACTAAACAAACTAAAACAAACACAAGAAACAGCCTTTTTATCCAGAGAGAAAGTTGAAGTGAAGGGGGAAGTTGGTGAAATCGTTGGAGTCATAATTGATTTGTGTACTTCTGTTCCGTAGGTTCATACACATCTGTGCATAGTACAGCCTAGATCTGAGGCTTGAACTGCTTGTACTAGTTGTGGTAAATGAAAATATGCGAGCACAAATAGTAGAGAGAGTTGAAGACTCTGTGTGTTGTTGCCCTGTAATGATGTCAGCGTCCGAAGGCCCAAAGGTCAGTGCCCAGAGGTGGAGGTGGCCGTGCTGGGGGCTGCTGGAGATGTCAGGCGCAGTGCTCACCCCAGGGACGCAGCAGCAGGGTGCCTGCTGCAGCCAGAGGTTGGCTAGGGAGCTGATGCTTTGTAGGCTGCAAAACAAATGACGGGGGACGTCTATTTGTAAAGCTCTCTTGAAACAAGAACTCTGCTTTTTCTGGGTAGGCAGGCTTTAATTCTGATTCTCACGGTGAGCAGAGACAGAAGTGAAACTGTGGCTGGCTGAGAGTCGCGTACAGCAGAGCTTTAATGTGAACTCTGAACTGGCATGTTTGAAAGCTCCAGTGAAGCCAGCAGAATTTTACAAATGGAATGCATTCTTGATAAATCTGTCTCCTCCCTTGCAACACCTCCAGCCGGCAGTAGCGTTGCCTGCAGCCCTGACATGCTTTTTGCATAAGCAGAGGCTGAAGATAAGGAGAGAGAAACAATAATAGAAACCTGCAGTCTACAGACTGCCCTGCCCGGAAAGAATTTGGGACTTTGATTCGGCTGCTGTCTCTGCACTATTGCTTTATCTGAGTTCTGTGTGAGTGCTTCTCACTGCGCTCCATCACTGCACGTTGTTCGCCTTTCTCTCGGGTTGAATCTGGTGAATTAGGTTGTTCAGTTATTTTTGTCCAGCGTTTTTTAAGCCCCGTGTCCTGGATCGCGTCTCCCTTCTTTCATTCTCCTCCTGTGCTGCATTTTCTTTCTTACATGTGTTTTGTAAGTTCTGACTCGTTTCAGTCTCCTTGTATGTTCGCTCTTAGCATCTCCCATCGTGCCAATTCCTTCCAATCCCCGTGTCATCTCCATGCGCTGTTTCTGGGCTGCCTGCCCATTCTCAGACTCCTCACTTCAAGATTTCTAGGATCTGCTCTCTTGAGATTCTTTGCCTTCTTTATTTCCTCTCCTCTTTTAATACTTCAAACCATTTCTCCTTCAGCCCTGGGTTGAACTCTGTAGGCACAAGGAATGTCAGCAAGTTCTGCATGCTGGCTTGGGGCATGCTGAGCTGGGCAGGGTGGCATGGAGCCTTGACGATGTGCTCCCAGGGGCCTTATTCACAGCAGGAGGGTCTCTCAGCTGCCTCTGGAGAGCAAGGTCTGTTGATGACCCAAAATACAGAGTTCTAATAAGCTCCAGAGAACAACGTATGCCAGAACTTCCATTTGCTGGCAGACTCGGGGAAGGCAGGAAGGGACGGGAAGATTTACTCTGGTAGTTTTATGTTGTTCTTCCTATTTGCTCTGAAGGGTGTTTCCCACAAACGTGCATGTAAGATCGAGCAATAAGAGCTAGCTAATATGCAGGGGAGAAAAAATAATGCTATTGTTTTTTCTTTGCCAACGTTTTGTTAAGTGCTGCAAACTTGAAACAAGTATGTCAGTTAAAACGTTCCCATCTGGCTCCTTTATTCTCTTTAAATGTAGCTGTACATCAGCCAGCTTCTCTTGCAAACACATTTCTCAGTCTCGCTGGAAGTTGCTCGCTATTTTGATCTTCTGTTGCTGGTTTTGCAGCTCCATTTAGGACCAAATGGCTGTTCTGCCTGCTTTTTTTATATAGCGGTGTGTATGTCAGTAGGGTACAACATGAACTTCCGTATTAACATTAAATGGACACAGTCACTCTCTCATACTCTTCCTTTGCCCTTATCTCTGTGGGAAGCACAGAAAGAGACATGTATTACAGAACTTGCCAGCCTACATAGGCTTGCTCCAGTCCTCAGGAGAGGTCTGTATGAGGCTTTCCAGCAGACAGAAATTTGTTCCACTCTTGTCTTTAACGTAGTATTGAGGCCGTAACTCCAGAACGTATGTTGCGCATTACAAATAGCACGATGATCAGTAAGGACTTATACAAATAGAGAAGAAAACTGCCTTCGCTCTCTCAGGCTAGGATGTTGTGTTACTTGTCACTCAATTTCTATGATTGTATGAACAGGACATATGGATATGTTCCTTGTAATCCTTCTGTTTCCATGCAGTAAAGTCAGTTTTGACTTCTGGACAGTCTGAATAACTTTGTGCCACTCTCAGCGGTTGCTTGGTCATTGTGAAGCTGTCTTTCCACCAAGCTGAGCAAGCTGAGGATTTTGCTTTGTATGCAAATATAGCAATGATATATTTATATGTGAATCTGTTTGCTTTTGGTGGGGTTTTTTTGCGTTAGAAATTCATCGTATTGCAATGTGACTGATCATGTAAGTCATATACTGTTACTTCTTTTACTTGATCAGATATCTCTAAACCCTTCTGCAGCAATGTTACCCTGATTGTATTTCCTCGGTGAGGATGTCTGTACATGCTCATACGTACATGTGGTGTGCACGCGTGTTTGTATATGCGGAACCCCAAACGTCATTCTATGTGCGTGGGTCCTGCGGGTCCTGCGGTCAGCAGGCAGGCAGTGGTGCTGGAGGTGAGGAGCAGGCAGGAGCAGCCGGGTGGGCAGCAGGCCCACACTGAGCCCGTCCCTGCAAACGCACACCGTGTTTTGCACAGTTTGTTTATCTTTGCCTTAGGGCTTATGTAAACTAGAACTGTAGTGATAAACTGTGCAGATTTCTGTTATGGATTCTTGAATTCTCCCTTTATTACTTGGTGTACTTATAAATAACATTTTTTTTCTACTTGATGAATTAGAATTGAAAGCAGAGGGGCTCCTATTTAATTCTGTTGTGTTTCTTATTACTGCCAGACACGTTCACCACAGCTGGAATCACCGCAGTGAGTACCGAAGGAATTATGCCCTGAGAGGAGTCTGAAGCAGAAATGCCGGAGTGCTGTTCTCCAAAGGTTCGTGTGAACTGTCTGCCATATGTTTGCTCCTTCAGTTCTGGTATTGAATATGTCCTGATCTGGCAGTACTGTCATTTAGCTTCATAGCATAACACTTCAAGCGCTCTCCTGAGGCTGGCTGCTCTTCACAACAGCCTAGTGAAGAGAGCAGGCCAGAATGCCTTAGAGCCACAGACTGAATTTGGCTGAAGGACAGATCTGCAGGAGCAGCTGCTTTTGTGTTGGGGTCTACCTGTGTGCATTCCGCAAGAAGGGTCTGCGATAGGGCACCAGAACAAGCAGTGAGTGGTTGATAATGGCTGTGATGTGCATAGTGAGGATCAGAAAAAGGCCGTTCTGCATGTCTGCTCAGTGGTAGGAATGAGGACAGGGAATATTGGGCAGCGGTGTGAGGTAGAAGGCTGCAGTAGATAAGGGCAGAGTGCAGCAGTGGGAGAAAAAGCAGCGCCTGGAGCTCAGGGCCGGGTGGTGTGTTTGCAGATAACACATGTGGCTTGTTGAGGCTGTTTAAAACAGTTTCTCCTGCAAACAGATTTTTGCCAGTGATTCAATTGCTGGTTTGCTACTGCATGTGAATCACTGTTTGAACTGTTTGTATTTATCTTCCTCAAATGCCCAGCATTAATTCCAGAGTAATAGGATTGTCAAGCTACCATGTATATTGTTCTGATCTGTAAATGAAAATAACCATGAGTTAACGTCCATTGGAGTTCATCAGCTAGATGTCTTGGCTGCAACTCTGTTTTATGTGGGCAGAATTTAAATGGGATTGGGGTCAGCACTAATTCAGTCTGATTAAGGATGTGGGGTTTGCTTATTGCTGAGCCACATGCAGATTAGAAAAGAACAGTCAGAGAACTTGCATTAGCAGTAAACGAAAACAAAGATTGATCCATATCTCTATTCTTTAATCATCACCTTGGGTGGGGATTGTGCTTCTTGAACAAGCGGGCAAAGAAAGGTGGCAGATTTAGCTGAAGATTTTCTGTACCTTTGATCTTTTATTATCCCTTTCCAGTCAGTTGCAGAAAATGGGCCAACATATTTCCTGTGCCGGGGTGTATTGCTGTGCCTGCTGACCTCCTCTCCATACAGCTAGGCATGGTGGGAGGCAAAGGGAAAAGCCTCAAACTTTTTCTTGAATCGTGAAGTCGGAACAGGAGCCTCATTTCTTAAAATGATTGTCGTGTCTTTGTTTTCATTGTGCTCTTGGTGTGTGAATACAGGATTTGGAACTGCCTGCCCTCCACTTGTTTTCTCATGCTGAAGACATTATAACTGGTGGTGCTTTGTTCCATGTACAAGCACTGATGGTGCTTTGCCCATAGAAGCACAGCTGAGCAGCTGCTTTGTGTGGGAAACTGATCTCTGAGACAGGACACTTGTGCATCTTGTCTTACCTTTATAGCACTGGTGTGCATGAAATAAGTCTGAAGTCATTTAATGGTCTCAACTTTACATGTTTTCCTATTGTTTAAAAAGACTTCTCTGCTAATTTTGGTTTTTACTGAAAGAACACTTTTAAATAGTCTTTATCACAGCTGTGCACTTAAGTCTGCCCCATGCAGGTCTTTTAGAATAGTCTTTGCACTTTTCTTTCTCCAAAGGAAGCAAGGCAGGACAAAATGTGAAGCATGCGTAAGTGAATTGATGGTTTAGAGCCCAGTGGGAAAAGGAGGTCATTTAAGATAAGGAAAAAACCTCTTTAACAAATCTGTATGTTAATGGATTCGGATGTTGCCTGCTTGCTTGCTTGTTAGTGTGGGTCTATTGTAACTGCTAGCTCAGCTGCCTGTTTGGCTTTGTGAAGAGCCTTCCATACTGTAGTTTTCAAATACAGAACTAAAACCATGCTGAGCTGTTCTTCTGCCCTGACAAGAGCTTTTATGTATGTGCAGTGGCTGCCTTCCATTTGCTGTCTTGTTCTTCAGCTCTGAGCAAAGCTGCGGATGTGTTAGAAGCAGGCAAGGCAGCCCCATGTCCTGGCAGCACCTCTGCTTAACCGGGAGCAACGTTGCTGTGCCTCTGGGAGGGGTGACCCATGTGTTGGTTCATTGTTTGCTTGTCCTTCTCTTGCTTCAATGACAGAATATGTTTTTCCTTTGAGAGGGGTAGGGAGAATGGAAAATAGTTCCCTTCTTGATGAAAAGACCTCAGGCTCTTTGTCAGTGGCAAGTCAGTTGTGAATATGGATTTCCCCAAACAAGCATGCCCTATGTGTACGTGCTGACAGTCTGTTAAACATCCTTGGCCTCAGCTGCTCTATCCGGCAGGCTTGGAGGTACGTGAAGCACTCACAGCGTCTTCTTGCAGGTACTGGCAATGATGGGTTGAGAATAATAATGTAAGAAATAATCACAGTCTCCATTTCTTTTTTTTAAAGGTGCATATGAATGCACACAGGCATATAACTGATGAAAAGAACTTGCTTCAACGTTAACTTGCTAGGCAACATGCTTGGCATCACCCTGTGCCTCTCTGCAGTCTCACGCAGCAATTCAGGCTGGCCAGGCGCAGAGCCAGCACTGCCTTTCAGCAGCACGCCCCGCGGGGACTACCCTGCCGTCAGGGTGCTGCATGGTCCCATCCCACTGGGCTCCATCAGCCCTCCCAGCAGCGTGTCCCCGCTCCCAGGGCTGTAGGGCTGCCGTGCACCCCGGGCAGTGTCGTGCAGGGCCCAGTGACAGCCGCCCTTCTGCCCATCCTTGGCCCTGTGCCTTCCGTGGAGCCCTGGCCTTCTGACTGGAGCAGGAGGAGCATCGCCTGAGTGTGTGTCTGGGGAAGGCTGCTGGTACGGAGCCAGCGCTCACGGCAGAATAACCTGGCCTGATGGTGTCAGTGGATCGAGTCCATATTTCTGTTGTGCTCTCCTTCTAGGAAAAACAGAACCAGAGCATTGCTAGAAGCAGAGAAGGTGACGGATGGGATTTGAGGTAGTTGGGTGGCACTGGTTGGTCTTTTGATCTTCCAGTGCGGGGAGCTGAGCAGCTGCGCTTGGTTGCTCTGATTTCCTGGAGAATTGTGTCATTAGCTGGAAAGTGGTGGAAAAGAAAACAGTTTGTATTGGGGTGTGTGGAAATGAGGTCTTGTGAGGTTACAATACGTGAAACTGGAATGAAACGTTTTTGTTATCGTTACTTTTCCATATTGATTTCCTATTTATATAGAACTTGACGTAAATGCAGCTTTTTTAACTGAAGATTTGATTTCCTTCCTGTGTCTGAACTGTATTTATAGTGATGTAAACCCCTCCTTGTCTTTCTTCACACGAGCGTTTGATACAAAATATAAACAAAAATATAATGCTGAATATATTTGTATTTAAAATACCTCCAGGTGCAGAAATGCCAGGAGTTTATTAAAGCAGGTGTGGAATGCTGAAAAATATTTTCTTTCTGAAATCATAACCATGAATTAAACCAAATGGGTAATTAGGAATCAAAGTTAGACCGGGCAGCCAAAAGGCAAAGAAAGGTTTCTAATTATCTTGTCATTTAAATACGGCTTTCATTCAAGGAAAGCCTGTGAGAAAGGCTGTTTTTAGGCTGCAGTTTTGCAGAGCCCTGCGGTAATGCAGCGTACCTCTCATAAAGCTGTCCTCCCGTGTTTCAGAGATTTCCAGGCGTTCATCCGAGAATCGTGTTGTCTCCGTGTTTCTCCCTGGGCTGGAACCACTGGGGTTCTGTGCTGTAGTTCTGGATGGCCGGTAGGGGTGCGTTTAGTCCAAAAACATTACTGTGTTTTTTATCCTTGTGATTGGACTCTGCTGTTAGTGGCTTACTTAAAACAAAGACAGACGCTGGCTGTGGTGCTGGCTGGCCAACTGGAGCTATCTGGGGTGTTTCAAGTATTTCTGGGCTTTCACTGACAAGGATAAAAACATGTGCAGCCGTCTGTCCTTACTGCTGCCTGCTCCTGGCTCAGCTATTCCTCTTGGAATTCCCAGGGTGTTTGGGAATGCTGGCGTTGAGGGCATGCAGCAATGCTGTCACTGGCTGTTTCAGACCCCGCATCCTTGTAATATGAGGTACTGCATTGGATGTTATCTTTAATAGAAATAAACATCAGTTAAACATCAACACAAAAGAAACAGAATCAGGGTACAGGAAGACTGCGTGTCTGTTTCTTTGCAGGATATGCATGTCTTCATTCTGCAGAAACTTTTCATCCATTATTCAGTGCTTTGGTATATTCTGAGGACCGTTCGTTCCCCTAAGAAGTTGATTTTGTTCCACTAAAAATGTTGCTGTTAGGGCTGCCTGGCGCTGTGCGGGAGATGGCAGTCGGTTCACACTGTGCTGCCTCTCAGGATGGCTTAAGTTTGGTGTGGAAGGAACCGCAGAACTCCCCTCTGGGTCCCAGTCCTGTGTGTGAGTGGTGGTTTTGTTGTATCCCCATTGGATGCGCTTAAGTCTGCTTTAACCCCAGCGTGTATCAGTTGAGCTTAAAAATGAATTCTAAATCATTAAACTCCTTTACGAGCGTTTAGAAGGAAGTTTGGACAGGCTGAGCTGAACGGATCATAAAGGATTGCTGCTAGGGAGGTGTGGGTTGTGCCGGGGCTCAGGCTGTAATATAAGACCACATTCCTTTCCTGTGAGCTTTACTGTATGACTGCTGCCGAGTCACAAGGGTCCATAAAGGCACTTGCAGGCTGATGGACAGTTAAATCCACGGAGAGCGTCTGGAGGGGAGCGGGCTGCTGGGCAGGAAGGAGCGTCCTCTCCATTCAGCATGTGAGAATCCGTTGCTTGCAAGCATTTGTGTCTGGTATCTAACATCCCTGAGCTCGGTCTTGAGAACAACTGCTCTTTTCAGAACGCCCATATAACCCACAGTGAGGTGATGAAGATCATTTATTTTGGTTGTTTTCCTATTTAAAAAAATCCAACGCAACTATTATACAGAGCAAGCAGATCCCAAGCTTGGTAATCTGGCTTGTAACATTTGTTCTTCTGTTTTCTCTCAGACAAAGTGTTCTCTATATTTCATTCTAGCTTCTGGCTTTTGTCACCAAAACACCAGGGCACGCTGCACCACAGCTGAGCCTGGGAGCACCACATCGTGCTGCTGGGCTCTGCGGCCTGCAGGGCCAGCATGGGCAGCCCTGCTCAGCGTTCCTTCTCTTGTTTGTCCCGGCTGTTGAGGGAGGAGGAACGCACAGAAGTAAGAGCAGGAAGCAGTTTCTGGAATCACAGATTGCTGCTCGCAGTTCTTTGTGCGTTTTCCATGTAATGACAGAAATGTTCAGTTTCTCTTCTATTGCTCTCAGACTGCAATTTCAGCAACTTTGTCTTTCCTCTCCTGGGAAGATTTGAATGAAGATGTAAATGATACATAAACCCATTGACACCACACAAAGTCCAGAAGTGCGTATTTAATAGCGCTCCCTAAAGCCAGCTGAGAAGCAGCTGTGCTCCTGCCTGTTCTGTACAGCTTGTCTTTGTCTCTGTGGCCATCCGGTGAAGTGCGGTGCTGACTTCCAGCTTCAGGTGCTTGCAAGGCCTTTGCAAAGGCAGGGGAACCTCTGGGCAGGGCTGTGCCCAGCTTGGTACAGCACAGGAGCTGGCAGCCACCCATCCGCTCAGTGCTGGGCACTTTGCAGCACGCCATCCTCGGCCTGCTGCAGGGACGGCCCCGCGACTCTGCAGCACGTTTTTCCTGAGTAACTTGAAAAGCATTTGAATTCACTACTAGCGTCCATAAAGCAGCTCATTTCCCACAGCAGCTCTGCTGGGCAGAGTTTCTGCTTTGGGACCAGAATCGCTTCTCAGGAAGAATGTCCTCTTCAAGGTCGCAGTCCCCTTTAGTTTGATTTCTGTGTAAAACTAGTCTAATTTGGAAGCCAACTGAAAAGCAGTAGTAATATTTTGTCTAAGGGGACTCGTGTCATAGATAAAAATAATCTCAGAAGGCTGCTTAGGCCGAGTGCCTTAGCTGTTCTCCTTCAGACAGAGGCCTTTGGCAAAACACCACTTTGTCCATATCTTTTCCCCTCTCTTTTTAAATCCGGACTTTTTCTCTGTTGGGATTCACCTCCTGGCTCTCTGTCCTCATCTTTTTTTCTCGTTAGTCAGTTAAAAGTGTTGTATGAGTTCTCACACATCTGCTTCTGACATACTTGTCTAAGATGAAGGTGTTTCTTTGCTTTCTTGCCATACTGCCTTCTCCATACCCCTTCTCCTTTTTTTTTTTTCCCCTCACGCCTGCAGCTGTCAGCTCTTGATTTCCAGTTGCCAGAACCTCTGTTTGCAGACTGTGCAATACATGTGCTTTGTAAACTGTGCTTATGCAACACCTTGCAGTACTGAGCCCTGTGCAGGCACACAGCTGTGTCTGGGTGCTGCGGTTCAGGTGTGCTCTGCTGCTGCGGGAGGAAGCACTCTGGTGTGTTACTGTAGGAGATGCAGTGCTGACCCAGTGTTAGAGAAGAAACCTGGATCCTCTGCTATGGCAGTCACTGATCTGAGGCCCTCAGGAAGGAGCTCTACGTGGACAGCTGGAGGTGTGCTTTGTAGAGGAGAGAAAGCTGAAGAGAGCTTTGGCGTTGCCGGTTCTGTTTCTTGTTGCATCAGTGATGCAGGAGATGTAGCAGAAGTGGGGCTGGATTGTGTGCTTCCCTGACCAATCCATAGTGTAATGACTTCTGGACCACTTCCAAAATTACCTGAATTATGTGGGCTACAGAAAAGAAATCAAAGATGCGAGAAGAAAAATACAACAATACGACAGGACCAAGGAACCTCAAATTTTTGTCTGGTGTCCATTTTCTGACACTGGCTTGCACTTCATTTTGCAGAAGTCACTCCAAATGCTTGCATTTGTCTTCTTTGTGATGAAAAACGATGCTCAGTAGTGATAGGGGAAATCCAGCAGACAGAGGCAGGGTTGGAATATGAAAGATGTAGATGTAGTTTACTGCCATGTCAGGAGGCTTCCTCACTGCCCTGCGTGTGGGAAGAACTGCAGAGGGCAGTGACAGAGCTGGAGCTCACCAGGTAGTAAGACGAGGACTTCTAAGAGGTGCTTGAGTTGTGTTTGCAGTCCTTGTGCTTTTAGCAGAGAATTGCTGCATCTGAGTGCTGAGATGTGCTGTGGGGTTTTGTGTGCTTGCTTTACGTGTTGTGTATGTGCATGCAAAAATGTGTGTAGTTGGTCAAAATTACTTGGGTAGAGCTATATGGATTCTCATGCACTGCATGTTTAATTGCATTAACTGTTAACAGGCTCCTATCTTAATATAAGGTTCTTTCGGGGAAGCAAATGAGAATGATTTGAAAAAGGTTTACTAGAGAAGAAAGATAGTGAGTTCTGAAAATGATGGTGTAGTGGATGAGAAAATGGATGGATTTAACCAATGTTGGATCTGGGATGTGGCCTGTCCTTTTTGAGGGTTTTCCGGGGAGCAGAGATGTAAAGGGACTGAAGTTCTGTGCAGTAGGTTAGGAAATAAACCACAGCCAAGGTGAAGGAGGAGCAAAGGGCTCAAATAGTATGAGAAAAATTATTTCCTAATGAGAAGGTTGCTTAAGTGACGGCTAGAAAGTAAGAGCAGAAATCTGGCTGAAAAGGAGGTAACTGCAGAAAATTAGGCTTGAGCTTAATTAAACTGTCCTGAATTTCAGCACACATCAACAGACTGAATCCTGGTGGTTCAGATGTATTCGAGTTAATTGGCAGGTTCAGGGCTGAGCTGGGAATGTTCCTAATAGCTCAAAAAGGAAAATGCCACTTTTTCAGCGTGTTTAGGTAAGGAACGAGCTTATGAACGCTAATACTGGCCAAAAAGGGATAAACTCCTTGCACGTGACTTGCCATGGAGAAGAACTGGTGAAATGAGAGAGCGGGTCCTCGTGTAGCTCGTCCGGGCGTTCAGTCGGGCTCACAGTTAGTTGGGTGCGATTAGTCGTGGGCAGCCAAAATCATGGCCCTCTTGAAGTTGGTATAAAACTCCTGCAGCCCTTCATGGGGCTGGGACGTCACGCATTACACGTGTTGATGCATAGTTTCCACTGAAGAAACCTCAGCCAAGAAGCTCAGCGAAGCGTGGAGTCTGAATGTAGAGTACAAATGGCAAACTTGAATTTAAGGAGGAGAGGCATGCTTCAATGTCAGCTCGTTAGAGAAAAACAGATAGAAGCTTCCATGCCTCACGCTCTGCATCTCCTCATTTTCTGTTGCTATGGCATTCATAAAACTCCAGCGTTTTTCATGCAGCAGAGGGCAGGCGTTGGTGCGTCGCTCTGGGTTAATGGCTGTCTGGGTGCCTGGGTCAGGTCCAGCATTTCTGACGGTCAGCACAACGTGGGTAAGTCAGTACGTAGGGCTGACGTATTTAACCTGAGAGAGATGCAGGTTTCACACCCTCAGCCTCCACTTAGGGCAGGGGTCCTGCCGCATGGAGCTGGGCTGCGTGGTCTGCCTGGTGCGTGGCAGGAGGGAGTTGCGCGCTCCTGGGAGCCCCTCCGTCACTGTCAGTCATTAAGGAAGATACGGTGGTTCTCCAGATAGTTTCTCAATATTATTATTTTTGATAGGAACAGAATGTTCATTCCTCTTTTTTTTTTTTTCCTTCCTTTTTTTAACAAGGAAGAAGTGTGAGCTCCTTGGAAGCGTGCCCGCAGTAATGCCTGCCTCTTCCCTGTCACTTACTCAGGCGTTGTCTGGGCAATGTGCAGGCAAAGAAGGGAAAAAAGATGAAAATAGCATCCTTCAGCTTCGGAGATGTGGTTGTGCAGGCCCCCAAGCTTTCAGTCTTTTCTAATAGCAACCACAAAATGTCTTCAGCTGTGGCAAGCGTTGCTTTGGTCCTTTTGTTCGGCAGCCTTTGAAGCGCCTTATCTTCCTGCGAGGCTCTTTAAATAGCAACATCTGAACTATTTGTCATCAGTTAAAGGAGTTTGTGTCTGCGTTTTTCAGCCTCCTATGGAAAGGGCGTTGTTAGCAGTAATGAAATGAAACTCACTTTCAGACGCGTAAATGGAATCTGAACACTGGAAAAATGCCGTTTAGAAGTAAGTTGGAGATGGGCGGACTCGATTTTCAGTGGCGTGGTTCTCTTTTGTGATTCTGATTCACTGCACGTTGTGTGAACAGAACGTACAGGGGGGTGTGAATTTAGGGAAGTTTGATAACCTGCAGTTACTGCTGTGCCCCATTCAGTTACGCTGACACCGTATCTGAAGGGCCCCAAGGCACATCGATGGCGTTGCAGTGACTGCAGTCTGTTGCTTTTAGGCAGTGTGCGCAACTGGCTGCTGTGGGGAGCTGCGTCGAGGCAAGGGATGGGGAGAGAAGACATCTGCAGCGAAACTTTTTTCATACACAGTGGCTGAAGCCAAGGCAGTCAGAATGCCAACATGAACAGATTCTTTTTTCCTGCTGTGCAATCTGTTTTTTTCCTCCTGAAAGCTTTTTAATTAGTTCTACGAAGCATTAACTTTTATTATTGTATTTGCTGATTACTGGAACAACAGCAAAAACAACTAAGAGGGAGGTGGGAAGAGCCTAGGAACGTACCTCTTGCGTTGTAACCATAAATTGATTTATGGTTACAACTCAGCTGAGCACTGTTCAGAGTAGAAGAACTGTAGCTGTGCTGAAAGGAAGGGGCAGGAGGGGGGGCTGTGTCCTGTCCTGGTGGCTGTGAGCGCAGATGCCTGTGCTGCTGGGGCAGCCTTTCCAGCACAGCCCTCCTGCTCGTGGGCAGGAGGCACCGCTGCCTTGGTTGGGTTCACATCCCTCCAGGGAGGGGAAAACAGCAGCAGAAGCATCTCACGAGTGGCCGGGCTGCATCCAGTCCTTTTGTTTGTGGTGTCCTCTGTCCCCGCTGTTGTTGTGAGACAGTGAGAGCCCTATTCATTCATGCATGCTAATTACGATAGGGACTTGCACTGATCTTCTGAGAACAGTTGGCTCATTTTCAACTAACAGTAAACAGGCTGCCCGAAGTCACGGAAAGAGCCTAAAAAGAACGTTGTTGATATTGATATTTCTTAGCTGCCAGTTAATGCAGCAGCACAGGGCTGAGTGCAGATGGCAGAGCAGCTCTGGAGCTGGGCGCAGCGCTGAGCTGTGGGGCACGGCTGCACTGGGGCCTGCTTGTGCAGGAGGGCAGTACCGCACGGCACAGCGCCCAGCAGCTGCAGGGCTGTTCTGCTGCGGTCGGTGTCTGTGGGCAAAGCTTTTTGCTTCACATCTCACACCCCAAAAACAACTGGGAGAGAAAACTGAGAGAGGTACCGTGTAGCATGAAAGACATGCTGAATGAGCAGCTGACTGTCTGCACGTGGTATGGAGAATACGGGGAGTAAGAACAACGTGGCAGCAGCTTTGTGCACTGCTTTGTGGTTCAGTGGCACAGGATCAGCCCTGTAAAGGCTCCAACCACTGTCAAACTTTTGGCTGTATGTGTAACTTCAAGCCTACAGGTACATGTGAGTACTGAGCACATGAAGGGCCGCTCTGTTCTGGCCATGTGCAGCAGCCGTCCCAGCTCACTCAGCGTTGTGCTGAGATCTGTGGGAGAGGTGGTGATGCTCAGAAGTGCACTCTTGCTTTGAGGGGGGGGGAGGGGGAGAATGAATAAGTTCCATTTTCCTTGGTAGATTCTCAGGGAATAACCACATTTGCCACTGCGCCTATCTGCGTGTGCCTTGTGCTCATCTGCCTGGCAGCAGCCATGACAAGCAGCCTTCTGGGGGTCGGTGCATGTTTGGTGGCAGCTGGGTCCAGAAATGCTCTCTGGTTTGGTGCGAATCCATTACACCTGCTGGGGGATTGACTTAGTTTGCAGGAGGTGTTCATGGCCAATAGCGGGGCTGACCTGGTGGCCCCACGGACACACCTGGGTGCTGCTCTCCCAGGTTTCATGCGGTGTGCGTGCTGGGGGTGCTGCACTGGGCAGAAACACCTGCGTGCCTTCTGTGAGGAGCCCTGCAGGTGGGCACGTTCAGCTGAGTTCGTTTGTACTGATCTTACACTGGGAGCTGACTGAGTACGAGGTGTGAATAAATACATTTCAGTTTCCTTCTTGTAAATTAGAGTCGATTCTACTTTCGTTACAGCTTCAGTGTTATTGCAAGGGCCTATTTCTCTAATGCTGTGTATGAAACCGAGTGCTGAGGTGGCCCTTCAGGAACAGGAATTACCCTTGGAGTTGCATCATATTTAATAAGTGTGTATAACAGTCATCTTGTAAAAGCTGAGTACCTCAGTTATTAATAACTAGGATTTATGAGTTAAGTAATATGCTGCAACAGTGCCCTATTGGCAAATCCACGTGGAAAGCTTAGAGATAACGTAGTTCTAAGTGACAAACGGGCACTTTGGGCTATGCGTTGTGCCCTCCGTCGTGTGAAGGTGCTGTGCCAATGGGCTTTGTCACAGCAGTGAGAATCACATCGGGCAGCTTCACTGCCTAAAGACTAAAACTAAAGATTCTGGTTAAACGTACTTAGAGAGGAGCAGACCCCTGCGTGCAGTGCTGGCCCCGGGGCTGGCAGTGCCCCCTGTGCCGCACGACCCCCGCAGCTCCCTACTGTGAGCTGCTCTCCTGGCTGCTCTGCGGCAGCGTGGCCATAGGGCTGCACTGCAACGCTTCGGGTGCTGCTCCTTTGAGGCTGAAATCTGGAGAAAGCAAAGCTGTGCCTTGCAGGTGGGGGCAGGGAGGGGTGCTCGGCGTGACAGAGCCTGGGCTGCTCGCAGTTTCCTGCCGCTCACTTAGATGTGAACGCCGGGGGCAGTGAAGGCAGCGCGGACGGTGCCGCGTCTCGTGGCACTGCGTGTGCAGAGCAGGCCTGGCCCTGAGCGTCCTCAGGCGATGGGCCGTTCCCGTGCTGCATCCCCGGCAGGCGTGCTGCGCAGGGAGGGGACCCGCAGCTGCGGGGCGGCTGGCGGGCGGCGCCGGGGAGCTCACACGGAAAGGTGCCGCGATCGCCGCGCAGTCCCGCACGCTCCGGGGCGCCCGCCGGGCTGCTGCCGCCAGCCGAGTGCCCGTGCGGCGCTCCGCGGGAGGCTCGGGGCGGGCTCGGGGAAGCGCCGTGCCGCGGGCCGCTCCCTTGGGGCCGCTCGGCGCGTTGCCGTCACCTGGCAGCCCGCGGGGACGCGTTCTTCACGTTAACGCCGAGGCGAATCGCTTCGCTTTTCGGTGAAGCGCGACCTCGCTTTGCTGGAGCCCGTGCGGGACGAGGGCAGCGGTACCTGCGGGGCGGGAGGCGGCCGTGCTCGGGCCCCGGCGGCGCCGCGCGGAGGTGAGGCCGCGAGCTGCGAGCGAGCCCGGGCGGCTCCTCCTCCCCCTTCCCCCCCCCCGTCCCGGCGCGGGGTTGCGGCGCTCGGAGGGCCGATCCGCGGGGCGGGACGCGGCGCTTCCGCCTCGGGGGAAACGGCGATGGACGCGGGCGGCGGGGCGCTAGGGAAGAGGAGAGGCACCGCGCGGCCGCGCGGCAAGCCCCGGCCGCAGTCCTACCAGAGCCCCGGCGGGTTGCTCGTCACCGACTTCCCGGTGGAGGACAGGTGCGCCTTCACCCTCGCGCAGCCCGCGGCCACCGTCAGCGCTGCGCCCCGGGGGGGTTCCCCGCGCCTCCCGGCCCGCGTGGGCTCCGAGCCGCCCGCCGGGCTGCTGGCGCTGCTCTCCAGCGCGTCCCTCGGCTTCGTTGCCAACGGCGCTTTCCCCGCGCCCGGCGGCCCGGCGCCCCGAGGGGCTCGCGGAGAAGCCGAGCGGGGGCCGGCAGGACCCGAGGGCATCTCCCAAGCCATGTCCCCGGAGCGAGGCGTCGCTCCCCCGGCCCCGCTCCCCGAGCAGCCCGCCGTCACGCTGAGCACCCACAGCCCCGCCGCGCTCAAGGTGGGCACGCAGCAGATCATCCCCCGCGGCCTGGCGTCCGACAGCAAGGCGACCCGCAAGGGCGGTGGGCACGGCGCGGATGCTGGCCGGAGGGTGCTGAAGGTGCGCAGCATGATGGAGAGCCCCGGCGTGCCGCTGGGCGCTGATGAGGAAACCGAGGGTGAGCCGGACAGCCCGGGCGTGCTGCGGCGCGGCCTGCGCTCCACCTCCTACCGCCGGGCCGTGGTGAGCGGCATCGACCTCGACGGCTCCGCTAACTTCAAGAAGAAAAACAGAATGTCTCAGCCCATACTGAAGGCTGTTGTTGAAGATAAAGAGAAGTTTTCCAGCCTGGGGAGGATGAAGGTAATGGTGCTGTGTGGAGGCGCGTTGGTTTGGGTGCTGCGGGTTACGCACCGCACAGCTTGTCACCTGCGTGTTTTCTGGAAGTGCTCGCTTATTTCCAGTTTCCTTTTTGCTGCTAAAGCCTCTTTGTAGTCACGGGTGAGTTCCACGAGTGGCTTAAAGTGGTGCTTCCAGAGCAGCAGCAGGGACTCTCTGGGCAGCTCCTGGTGTGTGCTGCCAGCCTGGTGCCGGTGGGCTGCCCCAGCCCTGGAGGTTCTGTGTTGCAGTTCATCAGTGCTTCAGAACCTGCATCCAGAAAGCAGTGAACAGGAAAAAAGAGGCCCACTGGTTTTGTTAGGTTCTGATTGCTGGAGTAAATAGGCTGACAGAAAAATAAACTTCCACCCTGCTCTTAGACACTGCTTTAAAAGCGTTGGAGAAAATCAGAGCGAGGCTTTCAGTGGAGCAGAGTGCCCAGCGTTGACTCATGATGAGCCCCAGGAATGGTGCATTTCTGTAGAATGTTAATGCCTTAAAATATATTAATAAGCCTTATTGGAAATAATTCTTAAACGTCGTACTGTTCTGATCTTGTAGATCATTTTTTAATACGATTTGCTCCTTTTTTTTAACGTAGCGGTAGATTTCTGCAGCGCTGTGGAATCGTGAGCGGGTCCGTGCAGAGGGCTGGTCTGGAGCTGCTGAAGTACTTAGCAGCTTTGTGACAGTTTCTGCTAAATTAAAGATGACGGTTCTGGAGGCGTGAGCAGCGGTGAGGCAGTGGTAGATGAGAGCTGCTCCTGCAGGAGGGGTTGGCTGGAGCTGTGCAGCAGTGGTTTGACCGGGAGCAGCAGGGAGCGCAGTTTGAGGCAGGGCGCTGCGACTGCCCCGACTTCACACACGGACTTTTTGCCAGTAGCACTTTGCTCTAAGAACCGCCTTCATGGGCCTTACAGCACCACAGCAGCCGTTCTGTTTCCGAGCTTTGTTTTGGTTCTCAACGTTTTTGTTTATGAAACTCTTCACGTGGCTCTTTGCAGAGTGTGGAGAGCTCTGCGCGGCTCAGCCGGAGCCTTGTGTCTGTTGGGGAAGCCCTGAGACTCTGAGTTATGAGCTCACGGGGCTCTTGTGGTGGTAGCGCGTGCAATGCTTTGAAAGTGTAAGGAAAATAAAACATTTGGGACAAATGTATGTAAACAGTGTGCGGGAGTAGGAAAGTCCAGAGCAGCCTTTCGCTTTCTGTGATGAAACAACCGCCTTCGTGAACAGAAGAGGCTCTGGAGCAGGTCCTGCTAAGTCAGTGCTTAAGTATGGAATGAAGTTCTTGTTACTGGTGGTTATTTTCCTTTCTTTTAACGTGTTTATGTCTCTTTCCTGTTAAAATTACTAGAAGAAAACGCTGAAAGGACAAGGGACATTTGATGGGGAAGGTAAGCCTTTTTCCGTACATTAAGAGGTGCTTAATGACAAGCAAAATGAACTTAAACATCGTTTTGCACAGTTCCTTGTTACTTGATTACATCAAATACTTTCTTTGTCAATAAATTCACTATGATACAGAGCCGTAGTTGTGGCACTGGCCGTACTCTGATATCAGGGTGCTTTAAAGAATATGGAACGGTGGGTTACAAATGCCTTTTGTTTGAAGAATTTCTTCTCAACTTAAGCTCCTGTTCCCCTTAAACGATGAACTGGTTGTTGTGTGCCAGCCCTAGCAGGCCTGCAGAGGAGGTGCAGGTGAGGCTGCTCTTCCAGCTGGCAGACACAGCTCCCGTGGGTCAGCCTCAGGGTCAGCACTTGCGAAAAACGCCTGGATTCTTATTCTGAAAGCTCAAGGTTATGCAGCTTTTCCCCCCTTTTCATGACGAGCAGAATGCTGCTTCCACTGTGGTGAATCCCTTGACTTTGTAAATCCTTTACTTTCTTTGCTACCTGGGCTTCGTGTTTCAGTGTTAGAGAAAACCTGCCTGTGTATCTGCCCTCTCACGGTGCTCATTAGCTCAGAGCTTTGCTGCTTTTCCCAGTACTCAACGAAGAACTTTTTGCCTGGCAGCAAATCCGTGGCTGTCACAGTGGGACTGCTGTCACACAGCGGCTGCTGCTTCCCTTGGCCCTGCTTGATGCCTCCTGTGGAATCTCAGCTGCTGCCTTACCTTCCCTTTCCTCTTGCTTCTGTCTTCCAAACTTTACGCTGTGTCCTGTTTGCATCTCTCTGTCTGCTTCTTGTTTTCATCTTTTCATGCATTGTCTTCTAATTACTTCCCTTGACTCTGCGGTGCCTCTCAGAATGCGGTTATTGTAAGGGATTTCCTGTCTTCAGAACATACGGATTACATAGATGCGTTCCAAGGGATGAGCGCGGAAGGCTGAGCCCGGTGTAGTGCCCGGCTGAGGGGCGGAGCGGACCCTGTGGGGTGGGAGCCGATGGCTGCAGGTGCCCCCTGGCCTGCAGGGCTGCTGCGTGCCGCCCCCCGAGCTCCGCTGCGGTGCAGTCTCTGCACAGTACTCGGCTCTTACGGCTCCCTGTCCTTTTCCGAGTACTTTTGAAAGAGCGACCGAGAAGGCTGGGAAAGGCGAAGGGCCTGCTGCTCGCTGCCTTGCTGCTGACGGGCGTTACTGGAGCAGTTAGAAAGTATCTTGTTCTCAAACTCACGGGCTTTATTCTTAGTCAGGCGCCCTTTGAAGTTTCGGTTTGGAATAGTTCTGCCTGGAGATTTCTGAGGCCTTGGTCATGCCCTTCTCTTGGTGAGGTGGGAAGGCAGTATTTAAACTGATGGAGTGAAAGTGGGAGAGGGTGTTGGATTTACAGCGGCCTTTCTGATGAAAATAGCTAGACTCCAGATCGGTGACTGCTCTGCTGACAGCTCGTTCTGTTTTTTAATTGCTGGCTAATTATGAAACGTCACGCAGCAAACCAAGGGCGAAAAGATTGTTTTCTGTTTTTTTTCTTGACAAAGGATGCATCTGTTCTTTAATGCAGTCAGTGCGGATCTTTTTTGGTAGCGTTACAGTGATCCATTGTTACTGTACTGCTCCATTGTCCATCCGAGGTAAGATGCAATCTTTGTCTGTTGGAGTTTGTGAGCAGCACGTTGACGTTTTCATTTCTTTCGTTGTTCAAGTGTGACTTATTTCTTATGAAAAGCAGCTAATTCATGTAATTAATGGCATATTGTTACTGTTTTATAGAAAATGCTGTATTGTATCAGAACTACAAAGAAAAAGCTCTGGACATCGATTCTGACGAGGAGTCGGAGCCCCGAGAGCAGAAATCAGATGAAAAGATTGTTTTTCCCCATAAGCCCCTGAGATCAACATGGAGTCAGCTATCAGTGGTGAGTATTTAATCGCTGCATAGCCAGACAAAGGCTGGCTGAGCCACTCAGAGCGCGCTGAAGCAAATCTGCTTGCTGCAGAGCCTTCAGCTGAGTTTTATCATCATCTTTCTTTGCCTTCCTCACCATAGAGTTTCAATGGGTACTTCTGTCAACAAAGTTGTAACTGCTCAAGCGTTACCAACCCCAGTTGTGGTTGTGCAGATCTAGATTTTATTTGGGTCTCACGTAAGGTAATTCCATTAGCTTAGAAAAGCACAAATCGTGTTCTCTCAGTCAGTATTAGTAGGCTTAGACTCACAATCCTGCCAGAATCATTTGCTGTGGTGCCGCCTTTCTCTGTTGTTTGCTGGCATAATTGTGCATAGGTTCACACGGGTATAGGATCTGATTTGAAGTGACCAAGAAACAAATTTCAGTGTAGTTGAAAATGAAATTAAACAGAGCTTTGAAATGCAGAGGACTTTGGATTTCATAATCTTACACTTTAAGATAGGTTTCATTTTAAATCTGTGCCGGACAAAAGAAATCAAGCACACCTCCTCTGTTTGCGTGTTTAGTGTATGTCATGGTTTTACGGCCATCAGTATTCCACATCATAACATCACGTAGTGCACTGGGAATTAAAGTGTTAATGTCCCAGTTCAGCATACTAAAGAGAAGACGCTGCGTCCCCCAGCAGACCGTTCGCTGTGCTGATATCATTCTTGCACAGGGGGGAATGCACATAAGGCACTGCTGGGTCATCTGACTTTCCTTTTGCTTTCCTTCATCGCTCTTCTGCTTCGCTTCTCCTCGCTGCTGCCCAGCTGCACGTGCTGCTTCAGCATTACTGTAAGGCCTGCAGCTTTTTTTTTTTTCCAGATAGTCTCTCTCATTATATTTAGTAAACTAGTTTGTTCCTCCTCAGATCGTTGCCGCTGTTCTTTTCTTTAATTATTTTGGGGTCCCCTGTTTCCCTTTTCCAGAGGCGTGGACTTCACAAAGTCCCTCCGCCCCACTGGTCATGGAACCGGGCCGAACCAGCCCGTAAACTGTTGACAGCGTGAGACCTTTTGCTTGTGCCAGGCTCCTGAGGTGGTGGCTTCAGCCCTGCCTGCAGGTGGTGTTGGCAGTGCAGGTCCTTAGAAAAGCTGTGGCTGTGGATGGGATGTTGAGTCAGTGCTGTCTGTAGCCTGGAAGGAGGTGTGGCTCCTCCCAGCATGCTGTAAGTTGGAGCGGCGTGGAGCGAACCTTAAATAGCCTTGAGTCCCTTCTTGTTCTTTTTTTCTTTTTTACTAACCTTTCTTATTCATTTCATGAGAAGAACTTGAAGGTTCTGATCAGTTGTTGGTCTCTGTTTCACGTTGCTAGCATCCCTGCTGATAAGCTGGAAAGTCAGTGATGCCTGCAGCTGCCCTAGTATGCATAATTCTGAGTCCACGGGGAGAACAAAATGCTGGTGTTTCTGTTGTTACTTTCATCTTTTGATTTTTCTGTGACTTCTGGGGGTTATCCATAAAATTAAGAGCCTTTTTTCTTTTTCTAGCTTTTAGAACCTCATCTTTATATATGACACAGGGAAAGATAATTATCATACCACACTATGATAAAGAATGTTTGACCACTGGGCCCACTAGCTGTGTTTACCCTAATAACCATTAATGCTGAGTAAGATTTTCTCAGTCTCTATAGATTGTCTTTTCAGAAGAGCTGCCTTACAGGTGCTGGCGACCTTGTGGTTCAAGGTACTGGAATATGGATACCTCTCTGAGTTGTTAATTATAAAGCAGCCAAGACACCGTGGTTTTAAAAAGATCTGCTTTGAATTTTCTTTCAACAGATTGAGTGCTTAAAATGTAGTTCATTTTGCTTAATACTGCAAAAACATTGTTTCTAATGAGGACAAATTGGTTTTCTTTTGCCTTCTAGGCAGACTAGCAGTTAAGTGCTCGGCAGCTGAGGTGCTTCAGAAGGAATGATACTCAGCAATAATGACGGCAAAAATGCTAATTTGCCTTGAGACCAAAGTAGAATGGTCTCAGTAAGAACCAGTGGTGTGTTGTGCTTACAGTTACATAAACCAAACTTGTTCTTCACGATTTCTAAGACGGCAAACTTGTTCCGTGCCTGTACTTGATTTACGAGGCTTGAAGTGGGAAGTGAATGGGAAGAGGTGCTCTGTGAAAATCAAGGGTGGGAACCTGTGAGTCTCACAGTGTCTCTGTTTACGGCTCTCTGGAAAAAGTATGTGTTGTCATTTAGTATTAAAAGGAGTAAGTGCTGAGTTGTAGCAGGAAGTCAGCTGGGAAATGCTGAAGCACTGGATTTCAACATGCGTTGGGAAAGGAGGGGTGAAGGAGGTGTCTGGCCCTTGTTAGCTGTGTCTGTGCTGGGAGAGGAGGGGAAAGACCACAGAGCAAATCTGTCATCTCTGTGGGATGTCTCTGGCCATGCAGCCCTGACAGCTGATGTTGGTCTGCTTTTGGAGGTGAAACCTTCACGTATTCAGTTGTTGAAGCCTTTAGACTGTAATAAAAAGGTGCTTCTGTCTTCTTCCAGCAGATACACACACGTGGAAGTAAGAGAGACTTTTCAGAGAGCTTTTGGAGTCCCTGAAGTGGGGTGGTATTTAAATACAGCTCCTTTCAAACTCCTCCCTTGAGCCCTCTTGCTCTTCAGGCTCCTGAGGCACTTTGAGCCAGCTTGCCTGCTCCCTGGTCTTTCCAGCCTTCCTCTGTTAAAGTTTTAATTTGAAGAGAGTAAACAATTTTTCTAAAATATATTCCAAAAGCTTCTTTGAACATTTTTTTAAGAACTCACAGCAGTTGTATGCAGTGGTACTGTCTGGTGCGTCGTGTGAAATGTAGGACTGCCAACTATCGCAGCGTGCAGCTGTGCTGGGTGATACCAACGTGGTGCTGGGTGTGCAAGGAGCTGCAGGATCCATCAGGCAGGAGGGCACAGCCCGAGGCGGTTCTGCTGGTGTGCACTGCCCAGGGGGATCCAAACAGCCCTCACCTCCATGGGCCGCCTGTGCCTGAGGCTGACTGCATCTCTTGGTAGGCTGGGAACTGCAGCGCCTGTCTTCCCAGGTCCTGAGCCTGGACAATACAGTGCACGTTTGCTTTTCATTACTGCTGTCAGCGCTGCCCTCATTCCTGTCTATATCCACCTTGTCATCTTGTGTTTGTTTTCTCATCTTTTTAGACGGCTGTGGGACAAGCACTGTTGTGATTTTCCTCTCCTGTTCATTAAGCACATTGCTTCTCTGAGCCACCCTCACCATGACCTTCCATGGCTGCCTCTTCCCTCTGGCGTCAAGCAGCAGCTGCCTGCCTCAGGGCTGATCTCTGTGTTAGCTCCCCTTTCAGAATCGGAAGGCTTGTGTTCATTTTGGTTTATGGTGTAGCCACCATTTCTCAAAGAAATATTTCATGTGAGTTCTTCTTTCCCTTGTGTAGCTGTTTCTTTAGAGGAGCACCCTGTACCTAAGTGCAGGATTAACCCCTCGTTCTCCTTCATTCCTCCTTCTGTCTGGTGGGCTCCATCACAGCTGAGCTGTGGGCAGGAAGCTCTGCAGCCCTGGGGGGCACAGCGGTGCTGGCAGTAGTGGTGTCCCTTGTAGCTTTCTCGGTACTGTCTTGTTAGCCTATATTGAGTCCTCGTGGATGGCATAGCACCACAAATGCTGTTTTTAGTCTTAAGCTAAAACTTTTTGGGCACCTCAAAAAGAAGAATGGTATTTTTTTCACAGAGCATGACAGAATTGGTCTCCATATTTGCATGTTTGGAAGCTTTGCCATTGATTAATTAGGAGCTTGAGCCATTTGCTTCTACAGCTGATTCATGTGTGCTCTTTGGTATGTGCAATCCTATGTTTGCCAAAACAACAGTCACAAAACAGCTTACATTTCTGGAACGTGAGGTTAGCTTTGCTGCATTGTCCTTGCTGGAAATTTACAGTTGCTCTATTAACAGGAAGCGTGGTAATCTCTTGGATATCTTCATAGGTATTTCCCGTGTCAGCATATTTTTAGAAAAGCCCTCCGTGACATCCAAAAAGTGGTCATTTTATTTCCTAGTGAGCACTTACAAGCTTTCTGGTTATTGATGGAGAGGTATGTCAGTAGGAAGTCAGCTAACTGGTTCTTACGTGGTGCTTGAAGTGTGTGCTTATGGTGATGTATTCAGATGAGCAGTTACTCAAATACACAAATGGAGTATTTCTGTTTTCTTTGTCATATGAAATGCCACGCAATCTGCTGCAAATGAAGTACCATTACTGTGCTGCCATCCCGGTTGGTGAGCCTGCTGCCTGGCTTTGTGGGGGCTGCTGTGCAGGAGAGCAAGTGGAGCAGAACAAGCTGCTGCTGCTGGTCCATTAGGAGCTTTTGGAGAAACCTGGAGGAAAGTGTGAGGATGGAGGTGCACCAGTTGAGTGTCTCAGGAGCAGCTGAGGTCCGGTCCAGACGCAGCTGCTGCTTGGGGTCCTCTAGGATGGGTGCAGAGCCAGCCCCTCCTTGTGCTGCGGCCTCCTGGGTTGCTCAGTGTTCTCCTGGCACGTGGTTCACACTGGGGAAGAAACAACTTGAGAAGCGTGGTGTGGGTTTGGTAGTGGAGTGTGTGGCTCTCAGCTGCGCGGCTGCAACGGGGCCAGGTCTGCATGGCTGGTCTGGCTGTAGGACACAGAGGGAGGAGAAATACGTCTCACTAAAGAAGTTAGACATCACAGGGCTGGGGGTGGTAGCGTCATGAGGCACTTACTCAGGACTTTGCAGGTCTTTTTAAGGAAAAGATTCCTCCAGAAGAATTTTTGACCAACCGGTACCTGTCTGAAAAGACCTTAAGGTGTGTTTCACAAATTAAGGTACTAATGTGTTTCAGGCCAGTGCAGAAAATGCACCTTGTGATGTTAGGTGTTGTGACTGACACACGTACTGGAGAGGGGAAAAGAGTTCTCGTGCCTGAGCAGTTGTGCTGGAGCCCTTCCATGGGAGAGCTGTGCTGGTTTTTAATTACTTCTTCTTATTCTTTGGAGATATCAAATGTTACACGTTGTCTTTAAACGTTTATTTCTGATGGTTCATTGTTGTCTTTCTCGAGTAGAATTAAGTATGTATGAATCTTTAGTGCAGTACTTACGTTGTTTCTTAGCTCAGTGTTTGAATAGTTCTGCATATTTGATTTTTGTTGTCTTCAAACCACATTTTTTACAAAATATGTTAATGAATTGATTGGTTCTTTTTAGGTGAAAAAGAATGGATTATCAGAAGCGATCAGCCAGGAAGAAAGAAAGAGACAAGAGGTACTCTTTTAAAGAAGAATGTTCTTCTATGTTGATAACTCAGGGCTGCACTGCATGTCTGGTTTAATGCTCTGTGTTGGTCCTGAAGGAGGGGAGCCCAGCACTCTGCTCCCTGCCCTGGGGGACGCCTGCTCTCTCCCCGGATCAGAGCTGTGCTGCATGCAGTGTGCTCCGTGCAGCACAGCACCTGCCTGCTGCTGCTCACTGGGAGCAACAAATGTGTAACATCAACCTCGTGTTCACAGAGGTGGGAGGCAGCACACAGGGCAACTTCTTGCATTGCCCTTCAGCTGCATTTCACCTTGTGAACCATCCTGAACGGGAGCTCTTGCCCCAGCATTCCTAATGTGTTTCCTTTTGCACTGAAATAAACTGGGAGCATCCATGCAGTCAGCAGTACAGGAAGCAGCAGCAGTCACTGATGCAGTTCTCTTTTCTCTCTGTCCCTTTCTGTCTCTGTCCCTCTGCCTCTCTCCTTTTTTGCTCTTTTTGTTCTCTTTATGTGCTTTCCCCTCTCTCCTTACTTACAGGGGCTATATCAAAAAGAATGAGAGGTGTTGAAAAGAGTAGCCTGACCTAGCCAGCTATTATATCCCTGCAGTTCTTGAGGTATGTCCTTCAAGAGAAAAAAAAACCCGTGATGTTCTGTCTTCTTTTGGTTTGTTTTGGGGTGGGTTTTTTTTGTTGTTGCTGTTTTGTTTTTGAAATAGCAGCACTGCAGAATTACCTGCTGTGGTCATTTGCTCCAAAATCTTCATTTCACTTCAGGACACACCTTGGTGAGCACGGCAGGGTGAGATCTGCGTGGGGCTTCCCTTGATGCGCACAGATGTGTGCAGCCAGCCTCACACCCTGGTTCAGCACTGACCTGCAGCTGTGGTGTTCATGTACAGATACAGAAATGTCTTCTGTGGCATACACATGATGTAGACCATGGGGATTTTGTTTGCTTTTAGTAATCCTGCATTTCCTTGACTATCTTCTTTGGCTTTTTTGGGCTGAAGACTGCGAGCAGTTGAGGCTGTGTGTTCTGCTTTTCCATCCCCTCCTGCTCAGAAGCTCCGAGTCACAGGGCCTTTATTTTGGTCCTCGTGTCCTCCATGAGCCTGTGCTCCGTATGTCCTGGAGCCGTGTTTGCCTCCCCTCAAAGATAACAAGTTCTCCAGCTGCCTTTTAAATACAAAGTCTTAAAATGTTACCAAAATAGTTGCAGCTTGAGGGTTTTTATTTGAATATTGGAGGCCTGTATTTTCAGAGCGAAACTAAGGAACATTTATACAGTGCAGTTGTACTGTCAAGTCATGTTATTTCCTTAAAATTACCTTTAATCAATCATTTTATTATTTCTTCAGTTTGCTTTTTAGAGCCTGGTTCAGTTATTTTTGCCACCATAATACATTGTCACTGCAAAAAAACAGATTTTTTTGGCTTGGGAGAGCGAAGATTGGAAATGTAATGGTGGGCAAAGCCCCCAGTGCCCTTCTCAGGCTCCTTTCTGCCCATGGTCAGCCCTGTGAGCTGGTCCATGTGCTGCCAGGGAGGCTGTACACCTGTGTTCTCCTGGGTGCTGAGGCGAGTGCGCTTGGTGGACAATTTCACATTGTTGTAAGCATCACCTTTGCATATATTCTTGCACAGTAGTGTTTGCTCTCGTGAATAAGGTAGGGTGCTGTAGCTGTTACCTCTCTGCTGCTACATCTCTGCCTGCATTCAGCCGCTGCTGAGGTAGGCAGGAGGGTGTCGGTTTTCTGTGAAGCCGATGAATCTTAAAGGCTTGAGCCCAACCTGATCAGCCTTAAGGGCTTGAGGTAAAACAGCTGCTTCTTCTGAAGAAGACTTTTTAGAAGGGTAAGGAACGTTTTGAAGGTACAGCGTGGAACACCAAATCTCAGGTTATCCAGGAGAACCTGTATTTGATCAGAAGCCTACCTCAGTCACCAGAAGGATTCTCTAGGCTTAAACTCTTACAAACTCTTAAGAGAGAATGAGAGAATGTCCCCAGTGGAATTTTTTAGTTTGGTTCTTACCCAGCATTGTTTGTCTCAGCTGCAGGCTGGGATTATTCAGCAAGGCTGCCTTCAGCATGCCTGCAATCTTCCTTGGTTTTTTATCTGATCGTGGAAGAGCAGAGCCTCTCTAGAGCACATGCATCAGACCACCTAAGTGAGCACCTTCTGTAGTCTGTCACTCATAGACCATTTCTCTCCCTCTTTCCCTCCCTCTTTCCCTCCCTCTTTCTGTTTATGGAGCCATGGTCATCGTCCTTCATAAATACTCGGGTCTGCGGTATTGCATTTCAGGTTGGGTTCTCCCCTGTCATTTAAGGATGTTTGGAGAAGTTAATTGCAAATAACTAACGAAGTGGTACACGCAAGTGTGAACACCAGTTATAACACAAAATTGTGTTAGCTCTGCTGATAGTATTATCCCATGCTGCTTTGCATGGGGTCACACTGGTGACAAAGGCCATTTGGCGAAGCTTGTGACAGAAGCGTGCTTGGAAATGTTTTCATGATTTTTCCACAGTGTGTATAAAAACTGTAGTAGACTAACAGCCCGTAAAGCCTGGAGGGGTAAAAGATGTCTAAAAGCTGGATAGGTTTCCCTGTCAGAGGTGGACATGTCCAGTAGAATGAGGAGTCCACTGGAGGTTTGCTGTGGGTGCAGCCAGCAGGGGGAGGGGACGTGGCTGTGTCCTCTGAGCAGTGGGACGGCAGCACAGAGCGGGCTGGCTGTGGGAGGCAGCGGGCACTGGAGGCTGCTGTGTGGTCCTGCTGCCTGGGGTCTGGTAGCTGATGGCAGCGAGGACGGGCTGCCACGTTCCTGCCTGCTCAGCCCTGGGCTTGGCCCCGCTGCAGGCATCCCAGCTCCTGAGTGGGTGTTTTGAAAGTGGCCGAGGTATCAGTGTTGGCACATGTCTAAACCCTGCATTTTGCAGATGGGTTTGCTTTCTGCAGATTCTTGGGTAATCAGAGTTGTTAGCCAAGAATGCTTCTAAGCAAGTAACTTAGCAGTTTCTTTTTGAAGAAGGCAGCAGCTGAGTCTGGCTAGTGAACTGTTGTGTTACTGATTGTAAGTTTCCAGTCAGCCCACAGAAGCAGGCACGTGTTTTTAAATTACAAACAAACAGAAAAGCCTCTTCTGAGTATGAACAGGGAGTGATCGCCGTCGGTGTGAAGTTTTTGCCTTCAAACACCATGTGCAGTTGTATTTAAAAGTCTTAATACTGCTTTTTGTCCCAGTGTGAAATCACTAATTTCCAAGGGTAAATGGCAATGGAGCTCATGGAAATGAAAACTTGTGTTACCGTTTTTAGCTCGCATCCAATACCTTCTCTTTGCTTCCCTCCACAAGCAGAAAGGACCCAGCTTCCTCAGCAGTAACCCTTCTCTTTCACCCCTCCACTTTGCAGGCCATATTTGAAGTGATATCTTCTGAGCATTCTTACTTGCTGAGCTTGGAGATTCTGATCCGGATGTTTAAAAATTCCCGAGAGCTGAGCCTCACGATGACCAAAACGGAGAGCCACCACCTCTTCTCCAATATTACAGATGTTTATGAAGCAAGTAAAAAGTAAGTGTACAAATGCAAAGACTGTTTTTGGATTGTAGCTGAGGGTGACTGCCTGTAATCAAAATGTCTTAGAAGCAAGAAATGAAACGTAGCATATAAAATAGTGTCTTCACTGTTAGCACAAAATGGAGCAACAGCCACAAGGGTGAAGCTTTTGTGGAAGGTTTGGGCCTGGGATGTAAGGATGTGCAGTCAAACGTTGCACTTGTTGTAAAGTAGCAATTAAATTAGGATGGACTTTGGTTCTCTCTGCACCAGGATGTCTGTAGCCTGCAGTGCTAAGGATTTGCCTTAGCATCCTACAAAAGCTGCAGTTTTGATTTTACCAACCACAGGTTTCTGCCTCATTGATGCAACCAAGGCTCTGTTGGTTTGGATTGTGTTTTCCTGCTGTACCTGGCAGGCAGCTCCTTGGGTAGGAGAGCTTTGATCAGTACTGCTGGTGATATGTGGTAGTATTTGCAGGCTGTGCCTTACCTGCCCCTATTGTCCTGAGAGGCAGCTTACTCTTGTTTGGAAAAGTCAAATCTTTTCTTGCTGGAATTCTCTGTTCTTAAAGTTGAACACCTGTTTACTTTTCTGACTGTACCGGTTCGGCAAGGAGAGCTTGCAGGTAGGCTGAACTAGAGATGTCCAGTTATATTTTAATGACATAAAACTGAGTTTCCTACTTGAATCTCAGGTGATTTTAAAGTGCTGAACATCTCGTCCTAAACTTTCATGCAAATATGAAGATGGAAAAAATACAAATAGTGGTGAACATGCGCAGGAATTGACAGTCTCACTTTGTTCCTATGTCTGAGCTCATGTTTTGTGGGATAGACCTGGTATAATGTATCTAAAAGCCAGTAAGGGCAGGAAGATCATTGTGTATTTCAGTAGGAATAAGCATGGTTTGTTTCTGAATGGTTGCTAAGCTGGATCTTGATACATTGAGCAGCCGTACTTAGTTGTGCAGTCTATCAAACTAAACTCACCTTGCCCCCATTAAACTGTTCAGAGTTAAGCAGGAGTTTAATACTTGCCCTTAGGAGCTGACTCTTGCCAACATTGTCCTGGATGAGTTGAATCTGTTTACTTTCTGCTTGGTACTCAATGTGCAGCACGCTGTGCGGCTCTGCTATCTCCTATGTAAACAGCACAGGCACTGGGAGCAGCGCTGTGCCTCCACAGCACCTGGCAGCAGAGGCGGCTCAGATCTGCTCTGCTTTTTTCTTTCCTTTTTTGAGTTCATTTTTAAATTTCTTCCCTACAAAGTCAGTAATGAAAGGATGGATGCAGCACGCATGGAGCCTGATGAGGAGGAAGTGCTGGCAGGTCTTCCGTGGTGCAAATAGTGTGAAGCCTGTTTTATTATTGCTGATAATTTCTGTCAGAATCACTTAATATTGCCTATGCACATACATGTGCACTCACAGTGTGTTTCAGAGTTAGGAATACTTCAAATTCTTCTTCAAAAATTTGTTTCATGAGATTTTGCTTCATGGTAACTTGTTAGTTTCCTTAGTGTGATGGATAGCAGCACCAGACGTTGAATTGCTATCACCCGTGTAACTAAAAAGGAGAAATGTGTCTGCTTCTTTTCTGGAGCCTTATTTCCAGTTGGAAATGAAGCTGGAGGATAAGATGCTGTTCGATCTCCTACCCTGTCAGTGCCCCTTGCTTTCCTTGTGGAACACAGAATAGCTGCCCCATTTCAGAGGTGGGCAGTGGGCGGGAGGGGGCTCTGCCAGGCAGGGGTGTTTCTGGAATCAGCCTTTGCCACAATTCACCTTTCTTTCAGTCCCTTTTCTTTTGTCCCCTTTGCTTCCCTTTTGCAGAAATCATGTTTTTCTGAATTCCTTTCCACCAGGCCTTCGTTTCCCTTTGTAGAACTTCTCAAGTTCCATGTCCTAAGCCCTGGTGACAGCCTTCCTTGGCTCCCGGTTCTCAAAGCCACACGTGCTGTGGAATTTTAAATGGGTTGTGCAGAAATTTGAATCCATGTCTTCTGAAGTTTATGCAGTAACAGGATTTTATTCCATGGAGCATATATGTTAGAGGGTCTCGTGTTGTGTCAAGTGAAAAGCTGTGCTAGGGGCCGTGTGATAGGCATACGTTTGAACTTAAATCAGTTATGTTCCAGCATCTCCCTGTTGCTTTTTGCTCATCTCCTTTTCCTACAGTCGAGGTCTGTTGATGGAAGCTGGCTGTTCTTGGATCCCACAGCCACTGCAGGGCAGAGAGCTGTCTGGCAGCACTGTTGTCAGAGGTGCCGGTTATCCAAGCCCTTATTTTCTAGGAATAGTACTTCTAAAGGCTTCTGCTTGTCTGCAATGTGACTTGTAAAAGTAGAGTAATATGAGCTGATTTTTTGCTCGGGTCTGCAGAAACGTCATCTGTGGGGAGGTAACTGCTGCTGTTTTTAGGTAGCTTAATAGAAATCAAAGGTTAACCAGCCTGGAGACTTCGCTGCTGCTTTGAATTGGTTCTGTAAGCAGCAGTGGAACACAGCAGTAAAGCTAAGCTGTGATTGTTTTTCCTGTTCTCAGTGCCTGAGTCTTCAAAACCATTAAATCCACTTCTGAATTTCTCAGTTAGAATGCTCAGAGCGGAGGTGGGGATAGCAGTATATGGAGGGGAGTTCTTTAAAACCCTCTTGGTTCGTAGTCCTCAGAGGAAGTGGGAGGGGAAAAAAAGAATGGAAAACCCCACACTGCCCTAAAATTATATTCTGATTCTTTTTGGTCTGGAAAGTGTAACGGCTTAAGGACTTGATTTAGTGCTGCTTGGAGTGAAATCAGAATTCATAACCCCTTTTTAAACTTAAACGAAAGCATATTTTGTTTCCTGAGTTACGCAATACTGTTAAACTATAACAAAATGTGCTCGCTTTCTTCAACCTCATTCGTGTAAATAATGCAAAGGGGCTTTGAAAAGCCTCTTTCTCAGTACCTCCACACTGCTGCTCTCTGTTTCCAAGGTCTTTCTCGGCAGCAAAACCCGTCCTTTGCTAAAAAAATGTAATAAAATCAGGCATCTGTGCCACTCGATGTGCTCTGCTTTAAGCTGCCCTTTTCTAAAAAAAAGACAAAAGAAATGTGGGTGCATGGGTGCAGCTATCAGTGCTTTGGTTTGCTCGGACAAAAGTCTGGGGAGGCTGAAGAGTGTGGATGGGTAGAAGTGGTATCTTCAGTCAGAATTGCTTAGCAGTTATATGTAGAAACTTAGACTTGGAACACGCTTGGTGGGAGCTCTCCAGAATGCCAGGAGAGGCCCCTGTGCATGACAAGGCTGTTGTAACTGAACAACACTGCCTTTGTTGGAAGATGAATGCAGGCAGTAAAGATGGTCTCTGCTTTTGGGAGGTCACTGGGGTGCTCCTAACAAAGAAGAGTTGGTCTGAACTGTGCGTGCAGCTTACTTGGTGTTTGTTTGTTAAAACATCCTAACTCCTTAATGGTGTATTTGCTGTGTGTGTGATGTGATTGCTCCTGGCTGGCAGGACACAAAATCACACGAGTTGCATCCAGGGTCAGCGAGAGCTGTTACGCTGAGATGAAACCTGATGGGCTTGCCGTGGCTCAGCTTATTTGGAACGGAAAGCTTGTGCAGTGTGAGAATGCTGTGCAATCAGTCTTAGCAGGCAGAACGCCCTCCAGCCTCGGTACACGGTGCAGGGAGGTCACGTTCCCAGGAAGGGGCTTTTGAGAAAGAGCTGCTGCAGGGAGCAGCGAGGGAAACATCTCGAGCAGCAGCTGCTCTGAGGGTGAAACCCACAGCTTCACAGCAGGTGGAGAGCTTTGGTGTGTTCCTCTCTCTGCCATTAGGGCAGCAAAAGGCATGTGGGTATGCGGAGGTTAGCATTAGCAGAGAAGGGCACAGACAGAGCTTACCAGGACAGATTCAGACTGTTGACTTCAGCAGAGAAAGCTGTGTGGGATGTGAGGTAGCTCAACATCTTATCTGAGTACCTAAATTAAATTCTAATGTGTGAATATATCCTCAGATCCAGGTAACTTTTTATAGTTGCTTCTCCTATAAATTAGATCAATGCTTCATCTTTTTCCAATATTCTTCTGTATGGCATACCTTCATCTTTCTCCGTGGGATAACTTGGCATCAGTCCTCGATGAGGACATGTCTGTATTGGGTCAGTGAACAGCCATTAGAAGCACTACTTATAGAGAATGCAGAGTTTTGTTACTTAATTTATTTGGGAGGTTGAGGGCAAAAAAAAAAAAAATAGCCAAGTACTGTAATAATAATAATAATAATAATAATAATAATAATAACAATTGAAGGACTGTGAGAAGACCCCAGGTGATTCAGGTGAGCTGTAATGACAGTGAACTGCTCACAGGCTGCAGCTGACCGGTTGGATTTCCCTGTACGAGCGGTGTAACAGTCAGTACCATTCTCTGCTCCCGCGTGGCCTGACAGTCTCAGTCCAGTATTTAGCACAGTTCTTGCCATAGCCAGCTGTGAAGGAGGCTGGTACCACTGAGCATGGTTCCCAGGCGGCTCAGTGACACTGCAGTGTGTCTGGGGAGCAGCTTTCTGCTCCTGTGAGGAAGGCTGCGCGTGCTGGAGGCTTTGAGGTGGGTAAGCATCTCCCTTTTCAGTAAGCCTGAGTGGTAGTGCTGTGTGCAGTGGACAGAGAAAGGCAAATGAGGAAATAAAACCCTCCCCCAGGAGCTGTGTGCTGTGAGGTGCCTGTGTGCAGGTGGGTGCAGGCGGTGACCCACAGCCGGTGCTGCTGATCAGGGGCTCAGCGTGAAGCTCCGCTTCTCAATGTGTGGAGCACTGCTGAGGTTTCTCTGATTTCTGCCCTTTTTTAAAAAAATTCTTTATTGTTGATGGGACCACTTCTGATTGTTGGGAGACTCCAGGGGACCCAGAGAGCGCACTGAGGAGCTGAGAGTCCAAATACCACTTTTGTCTCTAAGTTTCAGGCGCTGACAGAACACGTTCAGGCGTTCGTATCACACTGCTGACTTGGGGCAGCGAGTTCATTTTGGTGTTCCGTCAGCTGTCCTCCTTCGCAGTTTGTTTGGACATCAGCACTAATTGCTGAACTCCTCAGCTCTGCTGTCGAGGGATGATTTGTTCGGAGAGTTCTTTCAGCAGCTGAGAAAACTCCCTGGGCCGACCTGACCGCGTTTGTCTGCAAGTGATGTGCAGCACAGGAAGACATAACTTGAAGAATAATCCCCAGCTGGAGCTCGGATTCCTGAGCTGGTGCTTCTTCTTCGAGCAGCTGGTCTCCTTGCTTGGGGTGCGGCTGGAGGTGGGACTTCACTGTTCAGGGAGTCGTATTTCTGAGTTAGGATTCTGAACGGAATCGTATTTCCCTTAGCTTAGTCGGTGACAAACAGAATTTGAGAGAGAATGCTTTTTTAGGTGGTTAGAAATGTTTGCGCACACGTATATTCTTACATGCATGTATGTACTTACATAAAGTTATAACAATTCCTTTTTTTCCCAGCTGTGGTTCTCAGCCTAAGAATCATTATTTTTTTACCTAAGTCTCTGTTAGTTATTGTTGTTAACATAAACACTGCGGCTGCTTTTCATTGAAAGAAAAAAAGAAACACCCAAACCCCAAATGTTCCCTCTGCCAATGAGTTAGGGTAGTTCTGGCATCAAATACAAACACCTCATTCTGCGCTGAAGTACCGATAGGAGCTGGCATTTCAAGCGTGCTGCAGGTGCTCCAGCCATGGTTGTGCTTCGGGACCGGCACGGTCAGTGCTGGGGTTTCCATTGGGAGGTGATGGTTGTTTGTGTTTGCTGCTGCCGCCGGCGTCACCAGGGCTGTGCCATGGAGCTCCCAGCTGCTGTAATACTCATTTGTGCTGAAACCCGTTGCTACATCGCATGAATGCATTCTCAGTTTAACACAGTGCTGCCAGCAGCAGCATTCCGAGCTGAATTCCTGCAACCTCTGGCTCTTCTTCCGCGGCCTGAGCTGTGCAGGGAGTTATGTGTGTGTTTGTGTTTAAGGACAGTTGCTGTGCAGAGCAGCGGTGCTTGCAGTTTAATGCCGTGCAGCTGGAGCCAGCAGCTGCTTAGCAGGAAGGGCTGTGTGGCCGCTCCTACGGTGCTGTTCAGCTGAAGCTCTGAGCTGCGTGGACCCTCTGCTTTGGCGCTGGGCCCCACAGGGTTTGTTCTGGTTACAGCCCACACACCACTTTTCAGCTTTATTGTTGCTGCAGGGAGCGTAAAAGAGGCAAACTGGATTCATCTGCATATTTTTGGTGGTAAAGCTGATGGATGTTCAGCAGTGTAGCAGTTATATCAATATGATGGGAAAGGCCTTACCACAAGGGTGTGATGATGGAAGGACCAGCATGATAGAAAGGTGCTATAAGGGAAGGGAAGAAGGGTGCTCACCCGTAGCAGAAGATGCCAGGTTTGCAGGGGAAAACTCCATAGAGGATGGATCTCCAGAAAAAGATCCTCCCCAGTGGGGGTCAGCCCTTCAATGGGGTCTAAGAGAGGTGCAGCCAGGCTCCACCTCTTCTGGTCCTGCAGCTGAATTGCCTTCACCTGTGCTGCCAGGGCTGACCGGGTCCTTTCCCCAGGTGCTCCATCAGCGGTTCAGGCTGGGACTCAGCAGTTCCTGCACAAGCAGTTATTCAGACTTTTTAATCTATGCTTTCGTATGGTGAGGCTGCAGGGAGGGCAGCAGCGGGCAGTCCTGGTGGGACTGAGCAGAGGCTGCTGGTGAGGGCAGTGAGCACTGCCAGCCCCTCTGTGTGCAGGGGGAGCACATGGCTTTGGGAAGGCTCCGCATTGTTCGTTGCCTGGAAATGGTTGTGTTTAGCACACTTGCCAGAGCAGGAGGAGCTGTGTGTGTTCCTTTGGCTCCTCTCCTGTATCATTGGGTCAGTGTGCTATTTTAAAACAAGATTGTAAAGCTATCCAGTCTTCACAGGGCTGTGAATCCCTGAGGTGGAAGCTTTCCTGGCAGGTGGATAACCTCACCGATGCGGGGCTGTGGCAGCAGGGCAGGCTTTCCCCCGCCGCACTGCTTGCTGCAGGGCAGCCCAGCTCCTGGCCCCTCTCCTCTGTGCTGCCAGGCCTTAGCTCGATGTGCTCACTCAGTTGGGCATGTAGCAAATCAAGGGTGTTAGACAGGAACAGCTTCACTGCTGTGGGCAGTAAGCTTCACAAAAAGGTGACAGAGCCACAGAATTGTAGGGGTTGGACAGCACCAAAAGCACTGTGAAGCTAAATCTGCTTTATAATCCTCGTGCCAGAAACATGGGTCGCTGTAACTTCACAAATTTAACCAATAACAGTAACTTGAAATAAATCATGGGCAGGGCAGGTCACAGTTCATTTCTACCTTCAGAGTGGGTTTGATGGCGGGGGATGCTATTTGCTCCTGGATAGTAGCTTTGATATAAGGTAATGGCTTTCTAACTCTTCTATGGCCTGCCTGGTTAGAAGCTCGTGGCCAATGACAATTTTAACCCAGCGCAGCCTAATTTTGACATAACCAGGTAATAAGACAGCTCTGGTAACAATGTAAGTCCAACTCGCTTATTATCTTTATTTAGGGGTGAAGGGAGAGCAAATGTTGAAAAGAAAGGCTGAGCAAAATAATTGATATTAGCACCTTCACTTGGTTGATTTGTTCATTGCATCCCTTTAAGTAGCACTTGTGCTGGGATCGATGGGAACTTGGTGCTGCTAAGGGAGGCATTGCTGAGTCCTGCAGCGTAACGCTGTATGGTTGTTATTATACAAGGTGGTAACAAATTGTATAGTTGTTATTATACAAGGTGGTAACAAATGAATATCCAGAGGTTATAGGGAACAACTCACCCACTCTGAGGCTCACGGCAAGGATGGATGCTCACCACAGGGAACTCCACACAGGAGCAATCTCAAAAGAGATGCTGCCTTAGTGGTAGTCAGCCCTTAAATGGGATCTAGGAGAGGTGGAGTCAAGCTCCACCCCTTCCGGGAGCACAGTTGAATTACCTTCACCTGTGCTCCCGCAGCTGAGCCATCACCTGCCTCAGAGGGTTAATCAGAGGTTCAGGCTGTGATTAACAGTTTCCATACAAACGCGTTGTGCCGGCACTGCTGTGCTCAGCTGGCTCAGCCCAGGCTTTGCAGGAAGTTGTGTGTAGCAGGTAGGGATTAAAGCAGTGCCAGTTAAGAGGGAGAATTAGCTTAAGAAAATGGCCTTGAGCAAATCCTGGGATGTTGTTGCACGTGATGATAGATGGGTTACTAATGGTGTGCTTAGAGGGGAAGAACCTTCATGCAGGGCTCCAAAACTGGAAGGGGGAAACTTGCCATAGGGCCAGGACAGCCCCAGTGCTGCTGTGTACTGCACTGTTCCTCCGTCCCGAGATGGAAGAGGGAACAAACAGGAAATTAATGACATCTGCGCTGCTGAGTCTGGCACACAGCCTTTAGGAGAGGGAGAGTTTCAGGGTATTTTGGATGGGACGTTCCTCCGAAACAGCACAGGGCAAAGGACAGCAGCTTCTCTGTTAGGATGCTGTTTGACTTTCACTTCAGTGGAACTCACTTTAAGCAGGAAAGTTCTGGCAATGAATGCTTTGTTGGATCCTCCTGCTACTAAGAAAAACCAGTCACAGAGCAGAGTGCAGCTAATTTGTAGTTGGTGAAACTGGCGCTGAGTCGGTCAGTGCTGATCCTCAAGACAAGTAAAAGCGATTCGGGATGTTTTGGTGGTTGCACTGAGACTGCTGGGAAGGTGACTTTTGAGTCGAACTTCAGCATGTGATTTCCAGCAGTAATGTTTCTTTCAGTGCATTCTGAGGGTGATGGGACGTGGGAGTGCTTTTTCTGTCCCTTTTTTCCTTTTTTGTTTTGTTTTTAAAGTATCTCCTACCAAGCAACATTTTTACTGACTCCTAAAATTATTGTTGGTGTCACTGCTGAAGCATGAAATAAGCTTTACAAGTGTCAGTTCCAGCCCAGCACGATCAACCGTCTGGTCAGCGTGCCGTAACATGGAGCAGGGAGAGGGGCTCTGCTTCCTGGGTGAAATGGGGCTGGCAGGGCACTGAGGAGTTCTCCCAGCCATCAGCGTGTCTGAGCGGAGTGGAAATGAATTCCAGTCCTCTGCAGTTGTGGTCAGCAGCTGAGAGCTGCCTGCTGTGGTTCTGCTGGCTGGCAGAGCTCGCTGCAGCTGGGCGTGCCGTGCCAGCACTGCTGTCTGTGCAAGAGCTCATAGGTGACACAGCTCATAGGTGACAACCTGAAATACGGCATGGTTTGAAATGAGAAGGTTGGACAGTAGGAGTCTGGAGGACGGTGCCTTCCAAAATCGGCAGTGCTGTTAATGAAACTGCTGCACCACTCTGGGGGGAAAGGGAGGAGAAAACGGAAAGCTGTGGTGGATCTACTGCTCCTATTGGTGAGCAGGGTCCTGGCGTTCATGAAGTGCCAAAGCCGGTAGAGCTGCAGTTAGTGCGTCGGAGCCGTCAAACGAAGCGGCCAGCGAAGGCGCTCGGTCTGGCTGTGGCTGCAGTCTGAGCGTGGCCATCATCAGTCGGACAGCAAAGTGTGTTCATTTCAGTGACCTCTGTTAACACACCTGCGTAACGAGCGTCCCTTTGTCCTCCTCTCTCATCTTACACCTGTAAAACAAGCTGTGCAGAGCACTGGGGCACCAGAATGAGATGCCTCAGGGTGACAGGCTTTGAAAAGCCAGTGGTTAGCAATGAGAAAATGGGATAATGGGCCCAACCAAAACAGAACTAGACTTCCCAGTGCTCCAGCTTGATACGAGGCCATATGTTTCAAGTATTTGTGTTACTTTGCTGTGCTCCGTGCCAGGTTTTAGTTAACTGGTTTACCCTGGCACGTTACCTGGTTGTAACGGTTGCAGGCAGGAAAAGAACCAGAGGGATTTTCAGTAACTTCTAGGTGGTTTTTTGCATTGCACTGACGTCACATGGCTCTGATGACCCGCAGTAACTCTAATACCAACTCACTGGAGCCCTTATACCCCAAAGGGTCAAAATGAGCATTCTTGAAATGGACGCATTTGTTTTCTGATAAAATTACAAGGGCAAGAAGGAGTGAAAAGCTCTCAGAGGGGGCTCTGATTTGGAGCAGAGGACGAGCAGCAGGGAAGGAGATTTTGGTTTCTGTTTCCTCTTTCTCTGTTTCCATCCCGTGTTTGGGGTTGGTGGTAGACTGAAGCAGATGAGACAAGGTAGTCACGTACAGCTCAGCTCTCTTTGTTATTAGTTTACCAGTTCACGCTTTATTTACTTGAACTTATTCTGGTATTGTACTTCCCTTATGACGGGAGGAAATGGCGATTTAATGCTGTGCTTGAAGTTGTTCCGTTTCTTTTTCAACCCCGTTTCTGGAAATTCCCGTCCAGCCGACCGTGTGGGCCGCCCTGCTTTTGGCAGCAGTGTGGGAAGTGGTTCTGGGGGAGCTGTGCCAGCGGACACCCACCGCCCCGACGGCGTCATTGAAAGGCTTCCCACGCCGCTCTGCCAAAGGGAGGGCTGACCTCACCCCTTCACAAACGATTCAAATTGTCGCTAGGTTATGAAAGCCACGGGTTGTGTCAGTTGAAGTGTAAAATGTTGCAAGGAAGTCTACTATTTTTTTTTTTAAATGGGTGATTTCTTTCCTTTTTTTCACAGGTTCTTCGAAGAACTTGAAGCAAGACATCAGAACAACATCTTCATTGATGATATTAGCGATATTGTGGAGAAGCATACTTCTTCAACGTTTGATCCTTACGTAAAATACTGCACTAATGAAGTCTATCAGCAGCGAACGCTTCAGAAATTGCTGTAAGAGCTGATTTTAAAATACGGTTGCAAAATCCCCCCCCTACAGCAGGAGGCAAAGGCCGTGGCGTTTGGTGCAAGGCCTGTGGCTCACAGCAAAGCGTGTCCCTGCGTGCTTGGTGTTCCTGCACACTGAAGTGCCTTTGAAGTCGCAGAGTGGAAGCGCGCCGGGCTGCGTGGTGCAGTCCTGTTTGTGGCCATGCGTCACGTTCCCTTGTTGCTGATAAATACGGGTTTGTCTATTTACCAGTGCTGTGCTTTGCTTCTGTGCTACCTATGAGTCTGTTTGCACTCATGTTCACCCGTGGGAGAAAATGAGCTCTCCAAATGTCAATGCTGGTCGTGCATATCTAAGTGAACAGTGCTGAAGGCTGTGATACAAATCTTTCCAACTGCATTTCCCCTACTTTTGAAGTCTGCCAACTTTCACAGTTCTTGTCTAAAACATTCTGTTAAGTTCCCCTCCTTTTTCCCACCAGAGCTACAAATCCAGCATTTAAGGAGGCGTTGGCACGCATTGAGTCCCATGAAGACTGCAGGAATTTACCGATGATCTCCTTCCTCATTCTCCCTATGCAGAGAGTTACTCGACTGCCATTACTGATGGATGTGAGAATGTTCTTCTGTTTTTCCTTTATGTGTTCTTTTAACGTCAGCACTCCTTTGTGTTCGATTCCCGGGTGATCCCACTGCTTGTACCGGGTACAGGGCTGTAAGTACCGACAGGTCTGCGTAGCATGAAGCACGGGAGCATTTATTTGGTTGTGCAGCTGAAAATTAAATATTTACAAGTCCAGTCAAAAAGGATCTGCAGTAGAATTGATTCTGAAACCAAGAAGAAACCTGGCACAGAAGTTTCACAGGCTGTTAGGATGAGAATTAATTAATTAGTATCATTTCATTTATCCGTAAGTCCGTGGCGTTCTCTCGTTTGTCCGTAAGTTCGCAGGTGGTGCCTCAGCTCTTTGATTACCATTACTGGGTATGTAAATTTCTGTATTTGCTACAGTCAGTGCTTTTTAGTTCTCTGAAGTAATGGATGTTTTCTTTCAGACTATTTGTCAGAAAACTCCTAAGGATTCACCAAAATATGAGAACTGCAAGCAGGCCCTGAAAGAAGTAAGCAAGGTATGTCCTGGTGGCGCAGAAAAAGTCTGTGCTTAAACCTTCTTTCTGCTTTTATTGCAAGTGAAGCGTGTCTGTTGCTGTCAGTTGTTCTCATCCTGTCATTGTGCTTTTCTTTTTTCGCCAAGAATGAAAGGTAGAAGAGTGCAAGGCCATTCCCTTGCATATCGGTTGCAATTTCAGCAGCACCTACGTCACAAATTCCAGTTTGTTTCATGTGAAACTGAACAAGCTGATTCTTTTTTTTAATTAGTGAGAAATTCCCACTCATCTGTTCAAAGTACATACGTTCGTATTTTAGATAGATACAGCTATGCGTATTCTGGGAATAGAAGACTTTCAAGCAGAGCATTGCGGTATGCAAAGAAAATTAAGAATCTCAGGGTTGTCTGTTTTTTGCCTGCAAGATCTCAGTTTCAGAAACCATAACGCATCATAGGCTGTTATTAAATGGGATGTATTGGGCATCTTTAAAGACGAAGAACAATTGAAAAAATCTTCCTCTGCCTGTCAGGCTGGATGTGGCCGTGGGCGCTGAACGTTGCTGTGTAAGGGAGAGCAGCGAAGGGTGTAAAAACTTTGACCTGTCTTAATTAAAATCAATCCATAGTGGCCTTTCTCTTGGCTAAATTATTTTGTCTTACTTAGGAAAATACCCTGCACTCCGGAACACTGTACTGTTGCCAACACAATTATTTTTTCCATAGGAACAGTAAATGATTTGTAAAGTGTTTGATTTTAAAAGGAGAAAAGGCTTATTAACTGGGAAATCCTGCATGATGTTTATGGAGTTAAAGGGAATGTGATTTGCTGCCTTTCTGACTGCACCTGTGAGCATGCATGCCTCTTCTCCCGTGTGCAGGCTTCAGTAAGGCTGTGGTGTGTGCTTTGAGATTGTGTTCTAAATGTCAGCCGCGATGAAACCGCCCGGAGTAGTTTCATAGAATCATAGAATGGCCTGGGTTGAAAAGGGCCTCACAGATCATCTGGGTTCAGTGCCCCTGCTGTGGGCAGGGTTGCCAACCCCTAGACCAGTTTGCCTGAGTTTAACAAGGTGGCACTGCAGTATTTGTACTGGGACTTTCTTCTGTGAAAGAGTTGTGTGCGTGTGATAGGTGTGTCAGTGTGCAGCACGGATTGTCAGGCTGGAAGGATGGTTTTTGTGGGGCTGGGCACTCACTTGGATCAGTGAGTAAAAGAAGTAGTAATTATAATATCGTTAAGTGTGGGTTGAGAGGGGCCTCAGGAGGTCATCCAGTCCGGCCCCAGAGCAGAACCAGCTCTCAGCTCTGACCAGGTCACTCCGTGGTGCGTTCAGTCTGATGTTGAAAGCATTGTGACCGTCACTGAATGTGAAAATGTCAGATCCTTTGTAAATGCTTCACAGAAGCGTGTTGAGTAAAGGAACAAGAGTTATTGGTGTTACAAATCGTGAGGACATGAGATGTGCTCAGTGACTGCCTTGTTTTTCAGTTGGTGCGTTTGTGCAATGAAGGTGCTCGAAAAATGGAAAGGACAGAAATGATGTACACAATTAACTCCCAGCTGGAATTTAAAATCAAGGTATGATTAAATCAAGGAACCAAAATCATTTAGCGTAGGAGGAGCTTTGACTGCATGTTAAGTTTTGACAGCTTCATTGCCAGCACAAAGTAAACTGGAACAGCCTGTAATCCTGATGCGACTTCTCAGTTAATGGGAAGACAAATTCATATTCTAAGGTAGCTGAAGCTCTGGAAACTTGAAGAGTAACCGAGGACTGCTGCACCTTTAGCAAGGTCTGTTAAGCTTCAAGGTGAGACTTTTTAGGGAAATAGAGTATAAGAACTTTTTTTTTTTTTAAGAATAAAGTAGTGTTAATTACTGAAGAATGGATGCCCAGACTTACCTCTGGATGGAAGCCTGTCCCTGGTGGAGTACCCAATATAAAGATGGGCATGACACTTTTGTCACAAGTACTGCATGGTGCCATACATTGCTCTGCCTGTGTCCTTCTCATCATTGGTGTCCTTGGGGACTGTCAGATTTTGAGTTAATTTTCTCTCTCTTTCCTCTCATACAATCAGAAAAATGCACGGCATTGTTTCTGATCTGCATGAGAAGTGTTACAGCTCTCTGCTGCTGTGGCAGCCATGTCATGGAACCTGTATACCTCATACATGAATTGACTGATCTGAGAAAAGGAGACATTTCTGGGGGGAGGTATTGCATGGCAAAGCAATTGCATTTCTCACTTGAACACATTGTGTGGCAGTTCTGATATATTCCCTTACACGTGGATGGACTCTGCTGTGAGCTATAGGCAGTTACCAGATTTTGCCTAGATTTCGAACTTCAGCTGATGAACATCTTTCTATTAAGAGCAAGTTAGTATATGTTACAGCAAAAAGGGTCTTTTAATACCTGTCTGATGAAGTTCTTGCTCTCCACATCAGTTCAGCAGCTGAAAGGGTCACCTCTTTATCTGTTGCAGCTGAAATAAAACAATTCATTGAAATAATAGTGGGGTGTTGTTGTACGTACAAAATACTGCTTGAGGTGCACTGACTCTTTTTCACATTCACTGTTAAAGTACCATTTCTGTGATTAATGTCTCGCACCACTACATAATGAGTATAGTTTTGAGAGAAGGTTGGTTGTTGTCATCATATGTGAAGTGTGGGTTTGTGTTTAAGTGGTCAGTCTTGTTCTGAGTAAGTTCTGTCTCCAAAAAGATATTTCTCAAATTGCCCAAAGTATTTCTATTTACATACTAAAAACTGAGAATAATATTTACTTAACAAGAATAAAGGAAACATCTCCTGCGTGACGTCACAGCATCTGCTGACACCGGTGGATAATAGTCTCAGGTAGTTGGATAATCTAAAATAGAGTTTTAAATAGTTTGACAGCTTTGGCTGATTGGCTTCCCACGTTCCTGCCCCGTTTTCTGACCTGCAGAAGCACGGAGCAGATTTTAGATGCCCGCTGTTTTTCTGCTGGCAGGGGTCAGGATATGGATCTGACCTTGCAGGAGCAATAGGCCCTGTGTGATCCTTGCAGTGTGCGTGCAGGGACTGGCAACTCATGCTGATTTCATGACAATGGTAGAACTTTATTTTCTTTTTCTGTATTCTTTATGCAAGTTTTCTTCCTTCCGTGCCTCTTAAATACGACCACTTAGTGGTTTAGACTTCTTCTGCTGGAGCAGGTGCCAGCTGGAATGCTTGCCGGATTGTTCTGGCCAAGTTTCAGCACATTTAAGTTCTGATGGCTTATTTTACGTAGAAAGGGGATGATCTGTGCATTGTACTCCTTTGGCAATTAAGGGAAAATTAATATTAAAGTAAACACAGGATGCCTCTGGAATACAGTTGGCTAGGAAAACCTGATGAACTCATCTGGAATAGAGATTAGAGGGCTTTTTTAGTTCATGCTCGAGGAATCTTTAGAATAGCTTATATCTGAAGAACAATCATGATGATTCTGTTCCGTAGCCATTATAAATCAGGTGAGCTATTTCCGTTCTTTTCTCACACAGCATTTTGTAATTCTTACTTTCTTCACTGTGACTGTAGAGCGTTACATGGGAGTACAAGAGAAGCTGCTGAAACCTACATCACTTTTCTACATGGCTCACCTGTAGCTTCTGTATTTTTAATGAAGATTCAGATGTGGTTTTTCTTATTTGTTTGTGTTTAGCACCAGGAAAGGAACTTTCTGCAAACATACATTTGAGTCCAAGAGCCAAACTCCTCTGCCATCTCTGTGTTACGGCCCATATAGCCCAGCCTTCTGATTTTGTGAAGTCCCCATAGAGAGGTGGTGTAACCTCTGTGGTCTGATGTTTCACATTCATTATCATCACAGGGAACTGCTCCTACGTTTCAGGAAGTGTAAATCAGTGAGGCTGTTTGCTTACCGAAGGGTACTGGAGCTGCAGAGCTTTGATTCAGCGTAAGGCTTTTTTTTTTTTAAAGCTAAATGCTTTTATAAACTTCAGAAATTACGTAGATTGCAGTGATGGAATTCGGAAGCCCTTCTGAGTTGTCATGTCAGAGTACTGAGCTAAATTGGTCCTCTGTGAGCTGTGTGGTGAAATGAGGTGTCTTTATCGCTTTCTCCAAGGACTGTCACTTTATTAAGGTTGGATTGATATTAGCCACAGATGTGAGATGAGCAACAGTGTCAGTTAGTGAACTTGAAGTGACAGCGATTTCTAATGAGATTGTCTGACTCACTAACAGAGATGGAGACCTGGGTACAAATCTACTTAGGAAGTATGGGTTTAAATCGAATCCTGCATTTTCGAATTGGAGAACATGGAATTGTAGAGTCACCAAGGCTGGAGAAGATTTCTTCAGATCATCGGGTCCAACCATCCGTATACCATAGTACTGCCCCCTGAGCCACGTCCCCAGGTACCACATCTGCCCCGTAAACACCACCAGGACGGTCACTCCTTCACTTCCCAGGGCACTCTGTGCCAGTGCCTGCCGGCTCCTCCTGAGCAGAAAGTGCTCATTGGAATAATGGCAGGTTATGACAGGTCCCTGGCGAACATCTGCAGTGTAGCAGAAGTGTTGTTCCGGCGGATGTCTGCACCTGCCTGCTGGAGCAGCCCTCTGCACTGAGAAGAGCTGAGTGCCACGGGCAGCCCGGCAGGCAGGGACGGCCAGCCATAACTGTGCTGTCCATGTCCATGTTCTCCGTGTGAGGGAACGAGCTGCCGCCAGTGCCAAGCAAGCAGTTCTCCTCTTCTTAGGGCATCAGTTCCACCCTGAAGCGCGGGCAGTCAAGTCTGTTCGTTTTTATCCTAGATGAGCAATTAGGTTATGAATATGAGACTTCTCAAGTGTTTGCAGGCTGTTAGTTGTGGATTGTGTGGGTGATAAAGATGCTGTAAAACTCGTACTCCTGATCTCTGCGCTTTGAGTTTATTCAAGTGGGGTTTTTTTCCGAATATTTAAGACTGTTACCTGATCTTGAAAAAGGAGGGGAAAAAAGCTGCTTCTAAAAGGTTCAAATGTTATTTTCTTGTTTTTTAGCCGTTTCCTTTGGTTTCTTCTTCGCGGTGGTTAGTGAAAAGGGGCGAGTTAACAGCGTATGTAGAAGACACGGGACTTTTTTCCAAAAGGACTTCTAAACAGCAGGTGTACTTCTTCCTCTTCAATGATGTCCTCATCATTACCAAGAAGAAGAGGTAAGAGCTTCACCAATACAAAATGCTGTGTTTGGCTCTTGCAGCACAGAGAGACCATCCGGCTTGTAGTTGTCTTGTAAATTATTGTGACTTCCGTGTGCCTCACCCCGAGGGAAATGAAAACCAACATTTCCTGCCTTGGGAAGGGCAAGCTTGATTGCAGCTCAGAATGTCTATGTATTTTCTAGCCATTTGCTAATTGGAAAGAATGAATGAGGTTTGAAGGGGCCCGGTACGTTTGCAGTGTAAAACAGGAGGAGATGTGGATTAAACATGTGTTAATTAGTCAAAATTTGTGAAACTGTTTCTGCAGTTACAGGAATTACTTGGAGAGAGATTTATGGGAAGCAGCTTCCAGTAGTCTGTGCTTAAATTTTTATCACTAGATTTGAGGGGAGACTTAGAATAATCTAATGGAATTTGCACCCTCTGATGTTGCTGCTAAATAATACTCGATAAACCTTCCTGAGGCTGAAAACTGTTTGGAAGGATGATTTTGCCTTTGCGTTGACCAGGTGAGCCAAATTCCAGCTATTCGTAAGAGATGCTCCTCTGTGCAACTTCGAATCATAACGTTAATGAGAAGTTATGAGGAATGAGGTAGAATGTGAAATTTGGGAAGAAGATGTGAATATTCCAAAATGGAGGAAAATATGTTTAAGTCAAAATGCTGTTCTGTGGGCGAGGAGAAAAATCAATGGAGTTGTGCACAGCTCTTAATGCTGCGACCACGATTCTGAGATTCAGTGCTTATGGAGGTCCCTGCTGGAACGCTCCCTTGAAGGCCTCTTGTTACATCTCTGGCCTCACACCAGAGCCCTCTCTCACTTTTCAAACTGTGTTTTTCTCGTGGGCCCGCAGTTGTTCTATGGCTGTGTTGGTAGCTGAGTAAATGTCTGAGTTAGGAAAACAATGACAAGTTTATTATCTGTGTTGTTATGTTGTTTATTGGCTTGTTGTCCAGTTTATAATGCAGATTTTTATAACAATGCATCTTATTAAAGCTTTGGGGCTTTTGATTTATAACATCTTCCAGCTGTTGGAATTGAAATGTCCTAAATGGGCCCAGAAACCAAATTTAAAGCAAACTTAACAATCAGCTTGGTCTGGTCACTTGAACAACACCCCCTGAACAAACCAGAATTGAAGAGGGTTTGTGTGAACCTCCCAGATCCTCTGGGCATGGAGCTTGCACTTAGCCTAGTGAATATGGTCATTAATAACATCTGAGCTTTGGTGAGCTGTTCTCCTACCCCCAGCGTTACCATGGACACCGCAGCAATGGACAGAAATATTTGTAGCTAGCCGAGTTCAGATGTTTGTATTTTTAGTGGAGCAGTTGCTTTCTCGAAAGATTCTTGACATTGCACAACAAAATCACTCTGCTGTGCTAAAAATACTAATTACTCAGTGCTGCAATCACGCTGCTGCATCCTTTCCCCAAAGTTCAGCTGTCCTGTGTGAGCAGTTTGCCATATATGCAGACGCTTGTGTGTGCTGGGATGGCCCAGAGCTCCTCTCCCAAAGCGCCGTGGTGGTGGCGCTGCCCGCGCGGCGAGATGCGGCTGTGTTCTGCCCGTGTGCACTGAGGAACAATGTGCAAATGTCAGCGTCGTCACTGGGTGAAGTGCACCTTGGATGCCAAGCGAAGCAGCACTCCAGAAGCCTTTTTGTAATGAAAAGTACTACGTTTTAGCTGAGCAAATATAAAGAGTGTGTTGGGGTGTACTTAGGATGCGACAGGGTTCTTGTGCTTAAATTTAGCCATGCTTTATTAATCGTAGTCATCCTGAGCCACAGTTTCAGCTTCTGTTCGAAACTGAAGCACCGGGACAGGCGGTTGTTTCATCACACTTTGACCGAGTCAGGCAAACAGCGGCTGAGTAATACTCAGTACCATTGAGAAAAGCAGAAGGGGACGTGTGACTGACACTGTGGTACCTGTCACGTCGATCTGGAGAATAAGAACCTGCGTTTCCATATGGCTCAGCTCTCAGCTTTTCTTCTTTCTCCTTAACCTCATTGCTGAACTGCAGATTGCCACTGCTGTGGCCATGGCTCCCACTACAGCGTCCATTAAACCAGCAGGGTGTGTTGACGTGGGATTTTGAAGGTAATATTCCAACACAATGAGTAGCAGGCAATGTAATTCACATCTTGAGTTCTTTGCCTCTTGATGCAGATGACTGCAGCATGGTTCTTCTTACCGGTATCATATCTGGGAAACGGCTTTCTGTGAGCTAGTGAAGAAATCATTCCATGTTCTGCATTGCATGATGACACCAGTGCCTTGCTGGAATAGAGGATATTTACATTATGGATAATACTTCCATGTTTGTATGCATTTCTATCATAATGAGTTCTCATCTTTCTTCCTCTTCTAAACCCCAAGCGTGGATGGATAAGAAGGATTGTGCTTACATCTCTCCTGCACAGCTGATGAGCGTAACTGCTGGGTGTGGATGTGGATTGGTCTGCTGTCAGGCACACAGAGCTTCCCCAGCAGAGCGGTCACTTTACAAGCGCCCCTGGGGGAGATGTTGACCAGCAGAGGCGATGCTCTTTTTGCAGACTTGTAAGCTTACACTGTAACAATACTCTGCTAAAACAGGACGTGGCTGACTTAGAACTCTACTGAAGGTCGGGTACCTCCTTTTTTCCAGTATGCCCCCCTGGGACCATGGAAATCTGCTTGCATCCTTCAGTTACGGATACTCAGGACTGTCTGTGAGCTAGCCCTGCATTCTGCGAGTTCAGGAGAACCTCACAATTAATGAAGCTTTGTTACATACGATGAAAGTAAAACTGCCTTATTGAGCTATTCAGAAAACTTGCCTACAACATCCTGAGTGCTGTACAAGACTGCAGGCCTCTATTCGAGGATGAGTATACATTTATTGAAAACCCTGCTTTCTGTGACCCCCTAAGAAAACCACTCGAATCCTGTCTGTTTTCAACACTCTATGGCTTGTCAGCTTCCGAGTGTATCTTGACAGTGGAATGCAGCTGGACTTCATGCACTGGAAATCACCTGAAGGTTAAATTCTGCTTGGGAGTGTTACCTGTTCACAGCTGCTTGAAAAGACACGTTTTTTTTCCAAGCTGCCAGGAATTATTTTGTCACTAAAGTAATAGTGCTAACAATGGTTAAGCGTTGCTGAAGGAGATTCATAAAGGAATTTTACACTTTTTCATAGATAGGATAAAGGAATTAGGGAAGAGACATCATGTGCTTTGTGTTACAGAAGACCTAGAACACATATGTGGTCTTCATGCAAGCATGGCTACAATTTGCAGGCATTCCTCGCAGAGAGGTGTTAAATGGTGCTGCTGCTCTGTGTTCTGAATCTAAATAAATGTTTGACAAACACGGTAAGCCTTAAACTGAAAGTGCACGTTGGCACGTTTGTGTGAGTTGATTGCTGTGATTTTAAAGAATGTTACACGTCCTTCTGTTGCTCCACGGCCTGGCAAGGAAGGTGGGTTTCCCGTGTATGTACGTGTGCTCAGTCGGGCTCTGCTGCCTTCAGCGCTCTGCTTAATCCTGCTGGAAGGGGAGCAGTTTGTTTGGGGCCTCTCGGGGAGCACAGGAGGTAAAAAGATAAAGGTTCCTTAGTAGTTTAAAATGAGATGTTTTGTTGGATGGAGATAAGACGGATCTGTGTAAGTTTATCTCAGTTGATTAATTAATTGGGAGTGCATTCATGGTTTACTATGCAAATGTACAGACTGTGTTTCTTTGGTTTGCAGTTCAAGACTCCGAATGCCTCGGGCAGCATTCCCAGCTGGGTGTGCTGGGTCTGCCCTTGGCTGGGCAGGGGTTGCCAACCACATGGAAGAGGTTTTAAGCGCCGAACTGACCTTTTAAAAAACAAAACGACCTTTCTGTTCCACAGTGCGTCATTTTCATTGGTTCATTGGTAAATAAGACATGCCCTCTTCTTCCTCAGTAGAAAGCCTGAGATATTGTGAGTGGCACTTGAACCAACTGTCCTCATGTGATAAGTAACGTCCTTTAAAAGACAGATTACTTTGAATCTAGAACTGGATTTAGGAGAATGTGAAGCCAAAATCTGCAGTCTCTGTACGGTCTCCCCTCTCCTGGCCTCCCAGAACACTCGTGCTTTTCTACAGCAGTAAGACCAAAGTCAGTCTGTTACGTTCAGGGAAGAAATGGGCATCCAGAACACATCTGAATTAACATTGCTCGTAGCTTCTCTTCGTGGTCAGTTCCCTGCGCTAAAAACAAACTTAGCTTTCTGCATGCTGAGATGTTAATGTACTTCTGTTAATTTCCTTTAATTGGACCAGAATGTATTTGTAATCTGTATTCTTTCTACTTCAGGATCCAGGAAGCCATGTATGCTAGCATAATTAACTTGGCTTTACTTTGACATTACTGTTTCCATGTTCTGTATAGAAAAAAATCCATTCTAAGATGAAATAAGAACTTTGTTTTTACAACAGGTGCTCTGACAAATCCAATATGATGTGTCAGCTTACTGTCCCTTGGAGAGCAGAGGAATTTTTCTGGTGCTATGAGCGTCACAGATAGCAGCAAGAACTGTGGGTTTTGAGTCATAATGTTGCCTCGTTGTGTTTTAGCAATTCTTTCAAGGACGGATTAAAAATGGGAATCATAAATGCCATTACATGAACAGCTGAAGTATTGGCAGGTATTTTTTCTGACAGTTGCCAAAATGGGTAGAATTATCTCAGCAGACACGAAGTCAGCATTTGTGCATTGTTTTCTTGTAATAGCTGGGCAGCCATAAAGGAGCATTACTACCCTTGCACTGCCAGAAGGGCGATGGCAGCAGCACTGCAGGTGTGTCAGCGCCAGCTGTGTGGGGTTTAAGTTCAGCACACGGGTGTCTGTGTACCTCCGGCACAAAAAGCGGTCGTCAGGGGTATGATTTGTTTATTTCAGTACAGCAGTGATCTGAGACTGCAGCACAGGTTTTATCACACGGGTCTGCCGTCTGAATCAGTGCACTACGTACAGCTGCAGTTTCAAGTTTGATTTACCAAGCATGTTAAACTAAGCAGTGTTTGTGTTAGTAGAGAACTGACTTGGTGCCTGTGTAAGCAGATTTTTGTCTGCTTGTTGCACCAGTGTATGAATCTTGTAATTTTGTGCAAGCTTGTTAACTTTTTGAGGCAATTAGTTATCAGCATCCTGAGCTGGTGACACATCCTCATTAACTTGCAGTGTCACGTAAGACATACATGGCAAGTGGGCTCACAGAGCTCAGCAGAAAGAAGAGCTTTGCAGGTGGCTTCTTTTCTCCTGCGAGCAGTTGCAGTTTCTCAGATAAGTGATGCAGAGGCCTTGAACTCTTTCTTGAACTGAGTTTCACTGCTTTGAAAATTAATGTCCACTTGAAAACTATGTTTTCAGTATTGCTTTAGAAGCGTAGGTCCTAAACGTGCTGTAGTGGATTGAAAGATAGGAAGGTTCCAGTAACTTGTGGCTGCTGTCATACAGCACTGTCACACCAACAGTGCCTTGTCCAGGTGTTTGCCCTCCTCTCTTTCCTTCTTTCCTGTGTTTTCAGCTGTCAAGAAAACTTTGATGAGCTGCAGTGACTCTCCTGTTGACAATCAGAAAGCTGCTGTTCAAGGCAAAGTGTATATTTTCATTTATGTGACAGTGTTCTTAAAATAACAGTTACATTTCTGATCCGTGATGTGTTGGTGTGTTACTGTACAAAAGGTGTGTGTGTGTGTGTGTGTGTGTGCAGGAAGACTCTCAGAAAGGTAAATGGCACAGTGCCTTCTTCAGGACCCGCAGTGTGTGACAGGATGGCCGTGGCACTGCCCACGTGGCTCGGTGGGCATAATGGCACTGGGTTGGGGTTGGGCTGGAGGATCTCAGAGGTCTTTTCCAGGCTTTATGATTCTGTGATTCTTTGCCTCTTTTTAGAAGCCACAGTTGGATGGTGTTATGTAATTAGTTTCAGAACAACATAAAGTAGATTTTAGCGCCTTACACCTGCAGATGGACAGGGAGTAGAAGATGATCTTGTATTCTAAAGGTTGATAGTGCTCTATTGGGAAGCAGTTTGCCTGTCTGTATCTCTACATGCACGAGGAAGAGGGAAGTGTATTTTTCTTATGCATTCTAAAATGAAGGTCTGTCATTCACTTGGAGTTACAGAAGGAAACGTGTAACTGTATTCAACTGCTGTGCCTGATTTCTGGTTTAGGGAAGCTGGTAGCTTCAGAAAGAAATGAGCAGAAAAGATGAAGATACAAGGTGTCAGACTTGTGCCATTCAGTGTAGTTAAAGCAGATTCTGTAACACTGAACTTGTGGCTTTTGTTTTTGTTTTACTTGTTCTGCAGTGAAGAGAGTTACAACGTCACGGATTATTCCTTAAGGGATCAGCTGGTGGTACAGCAGTGTGACAGTGAGGACCTGACCTCTTCTCCCATGAAGAACACTTCAGCCATGCTGTACTCACGGCAGAGCTCCCCAGTTCACCTCTTCAGACTGTCTGTGCTCAGTAACCATGCAGGAGAGAAGGTGGAGCTGCTTCTGGGAACAGACACTCAGTAAGTAACAGCAAATAGCAAAATAAAATGTTAAAATATTGGAGGAAGCTGTATACCTCTCTGAGCTTCTTTGCAGTAGCTTTCCATCTGCTGCCTGTCTGTCTTCTCTTAGGGAAGGCCTCATGATGGCTTGAAGCCACTGCAGGTCCTTCATCATAGGGCAGTGGGCATGGCCTCGAGCTGCTGGAGCTCAAGGAGTGTTGGGACACCGCTCTTAGATATAGCCTGGAGCTGGGTGGTCCTCTGTGGATCTGGGTGCTGGGATCCACAATCCTTGTGCTTCCAGCTTGAGATATTCTGATTCTGTTTGAACTGCAAATGTAGCTGAGGTATCCGAGTTCCCACTTGTTTGTTGTAGCATAAGTACATTTGTTTAAACACTCCTCTGACAAATGTTCTTCTGAGAGCTGGAAGTTAAGCTGGAAGTGAACAGAGAACCTTCCTGTGATAACAGTTATGTCCAGAGGGCAAGTGCCTAAAGGAAACCAGAGCAGCAGCTCGCGCACTGCAGTTGAAAGCACTTCATCTGCGTGCCTTCTGCAGCCTGCCTGCATGCACAGCTGTCTGCGGGTGGCTGAGAACAGCACTCAGGGCCAAACAACAGCAGGGCGCATTCCTGATGAGCGCTCTGAGGAGCACTGCAGCGGTGGGCTGAGTTCCCAGCCCTCTCCAGCACTGCTCCCATCTCACCCTGCAGCACTGCGCTGCCAGCACAGCAGCTGACTGGCAGGGAAATGCTGCCTTCCGTGTGCTGGGTAGGGAGATTTCCTTCGTGTGGATCTTGATAGGACAACCTTGAAAAATCTCACTGCAGATTCCTTTAGGATTGCTCTGTCTGATACTTCTTCTGTGCTGGTTTCTTCCAGCCATCTTATCCTAGTAGTTATCTGAGCAGCGTGGTGTTTATAACATAGTGCAGTATTAGCAGGAGGCAGTGAGCACAGCTGCATCCTGAGGCGCGGTGGTAGCAAGTGGCCATCGGGTGTGAATGCTGCGTGCTGCCGTCCTGCATAACTGTAACAATGGTTGGATGGTGCAGGAGGGGAACAGCACAGCAGCAGTTGGGAGGAGGAGTTTGGCATCGCCTGGGGAAGCTGTGGGGCTGTGCTGGGATAGAGGTGGTCCTTGTTCTCCTGAAGCTGTTCTGGAGGGTGTCCTGCTTTGCAAGAGAACAACAAGAAGCATCTTGTTCTTTCGGGCGCAAGTCCCCAAGAGGCACTCGTTCCTCTGTGGTGCCATTAACTTTCACACAGCCTTCACAAAAGTGAAAGATTTTATCTGTTTGGTGAGAGCTGGAGGCAGGACAGAAGGCACGGAGCACAGAATGCTCCAGACAGAGCCCAGCCTGGAAACCTTCGCATTTTGGGTTTGTCTTCTGAGTTTAGAATAACCCTGAAAGAAGCTACAGACCATTAATTATATCTATTAAAGATCTCATTATAAAGTAAGCAGATGATTCAGACTTGTTTGGAAATGCATTTTTATTGGGGGAAAATGAGGTGCATTTTTAGTTGTCTGGTCTGCTTATTAAAAGACATTTTGTTCTACAGATTTGTTACTGCTTTGCTTTATATGGTTTGTGGTATAAATAGCAGTCTGGCAGATTGTCATCAAGAGGAAGAATTCTAACAGTAATTACATGATTTGGAAGCTGTCTTTTTGTAGATTATAGATTATTGTGAACTGCATACACGGCTTGTAGACAAACGTAACCTCCCCAGGCTGTGAGAGGACAGGGAGGCAGTGTGCAGCTGGAGGCCGGGCTGGGTGGGCCGCAGTGCTCACTGAACACAGCTTTGCACGTTGAAGTTAAACACTGATGTCGACTCAGACCTGTAGTGCTGTGTGATCACGTTCTGCCACTTGGAGTGGCCGGAGGCTCCTGTAGGGAAGGACGAGCTCTGGGCAGGAGCTGCAGGGCGGGCGTTCGCAGCAGTGGGCAGTGTGGCTGTGCCCAGGACTGGGTCGGGCCCTGCGTTCTACGCCCGTCCTTCTGGCACTGCTCCCAAACAGGTACAAGTGCTGCTGCAGACATTCCTTGTAGCTGAGTGGCCATTTAGCATGAGATTATCCATTGGTGCTGCCATCTGTTTTCATAGTTTTATTTTCCAGATCGCCTTTTTATGCATGAAGCATGGATTCTCTTGTAAAAATGCATAAAAAGCTACAGAAGATCATGTGTAAAAGCAGAGGCTTTCCTAGGCAGGCTGAAAGATGGAAGAGGTGTTTTCTTGACTGGATTTTTCATACGCTTTAATACTGCCCGTGCGGAGGGTGTGGCTCCAGTGGGAGTATTTTCACCAAATAAATGCTGCTCAGATGTATGAAGAAAGGAAGATTTGGACTGGAAGGCAGTGTGGAATTACCCCATTTTAGTCAGTTGTCTGATAGGAAATGCAATTCTCGTGTTAAGCGAATGTGTATCTGCAAGTGACATGCTTCTAAAGCTAAGAACAAAATTAAGCGTATGCAAAACGCTGTGTACTCCTTCACACTTGGGTTGAAACAACAACTTTAGTGTGCTCTCCTGTTCTGTGAAATGATCAGGCTTTGGGGGAGGGCAGATGTTCATTATTTTGAGTTAAAAACCAGTGGCAGCAACAGAAAACCTTTGGAAGAGGAGCATTCAGCCCTGCAGCTCCCTCGTGTTATTCTAACCTGTACTGACAGCAAAGCCCTTCAACAAACATGAGATAAAAACCAATTTACTGAAATGGAATTCACATCCTCGTTTGCCAGAACTGAAAGATGGACTGAGTAAGATTTTAGCTTAGTTGTTACCTGGGGTGAGGATTAGCTTTATTTTCCTCTCCGATCTGACATCACTTCTGCATCTTCTACTCCTTTCCAAAGCGAGCTGTAGTAATTTGCACTTGTTGTATGTGGCATGATGCTTACGATCTGAGTAATTCTTTCTGCTGTCCTCAGAAGTGCTGAAGGACAATCCGAAGCCCAGTGACATGTCCAGGCCTCCACCCAGGCCTTGATGTGTGCTGGCTCTCAAATTTCCCACATCAGCACATCTGGAAACATAAATGTGCCCATTGTGTGCATGGAGAGCTTATTTTTCTGTCTCTTGCTATTCATTTTAAGTATACTCTGCTGCTAAGCCTTACTCAGAGGCACCCTGTTGGTACTGTGTATTAGAATGGCTTTATTATGTTTGTCAGATGCTGCAGACATTAGGTGGATTACATCTGTGTTATAATCATAATCTTGGTTTTGCTCTTTGCAGGAGTGAAAGAGCTCGCTGGATTACGGTGCTTGGACAAGACAGAGACAGGCAGAGCACAGACAGAACCAGTAAGTACAGCTACCAGCAGCACTGAGCACTGTGACGTGGGACTGGAAACGCACTGCCCCTTAGTGGTGCCTTGAGTACATGTATGCTGTACGGACCCCTGCTTTTTCTGGGCTCTGTTACTCAGTACATGCGGAGTTGCCATCTCTTCTTGTCCAGAGGCGCTTCTTTGAGGAGTTCTGTTTTGCTCTGTGATTTCTGTTTGCATTCATTAACGTTGGTGTGCTGTTCCAGTCTGTTAACAAAAGAGCACAGCCCCTTCCCATGGGTTTAATCAGAGCTCGTTGGGACGTAATTGTGTGTGATGGGGAAGCCATTTGCTGCTGCCTTCGGGTGTTGGGTTTTTTTGGAGTTGGGAGAATATTCTAAGTTAAGGACGTGCACATCTTTGTAGAAGATGGGCGACAGGAATTGTGTAACTCAGCTTGCTTTCCTCTACAGCTCTGACACAGGTAGAGATCATCAGAACTTACACAGCAAAGCAGTCAGACGAGCTGTCTCTTCAAGTTGCTGATGTTGTTTTGGTTTATCAGAAAGTAAATGACGGTGAGTATTGGTGGTGGTAACCACCTGTCACCACTGCAGATGAATTTGTTTCCTCATTACCTACACAGATGAAGAGTTGGGGATGATGCGGGTTGAGTGGTTTTGACGTGAAATATCCACAAACATGAAATTGCACTGTCTAAAAACGTAGAGCTTGGGCATTTCATCAGGCACCAGGGCTGTCTGTGCACAAGTGCGTTGCTGACAGGTTCTGCCAAGGTGCCTTTAAAAGAACTTGAGAAGGGTTCTCGCTCTTTGTTCACGCTTGCAGGTTGGTATGAAGGGGAACGACTGCGGGATGGTGAAAGAGGGTGGTTTCCCATGGAGTGTGCAAAGGAAATCACGTGTCGTGCCACGATTGACAAGAACATGGAGCGCATGGGACGTCTGCTTGGACTTGAAACAAACGTGTAGATGGTTTCTGCATCCTCATACTGTGCTGCAGGATTTGCACTAAACTGCTGCCAGCAGAGGCACAGCTGCATGCAATACAGCTCTTGCATGGCAGACGTGAGGCACAGATGCATTAAATACAGTGACAGAGCACTGATACTTCAGATAGCCCTTTTTGATTCACGTTTTGAGAGCTCTGAACTGATGCCTGGCTTGAGGAACAGCAGTTTCTATGAGAATGAGGTTCCTGGGCAGCGGAGATCAGCCATGCTTTCTTTTTTTCTAAATGAGATTTCCCTTTCAGTTTGGTTCCCTCATCCCCATTTATATCTTCTCCGTCTGTTTTCCTGATTGTTTTTACTTACTTTCTTTCAAATTCAGACCTCTCTGCAGCAGGCTGAATACCAGCAGCTCACCACATAAATACATACACTGAGCTGGAAGGAGAACAGGACCATATCACTGGGGGAAGGGAGGTCCAGCTTGTAAGAACTGCAGTATTACATTCTCATTTACAGAAAACACGTTGAGTGGGATACTTGCCCTTGTTGTCAAAACCTTTGTTTAACCTGAGCTGCACTAGCCAGCATATCGATGAAGGACTGCCTGCCCAGCAGCAGCTCTGTGGGACACAGCAAGATTGCCAGTCCCAGTTATAAAGCTGACACAAGCTCCAGAGCCAGACATACCTCGTGTGGTGGTGCCGTGTGCTCTGGTGTTACTCATACAGCTCGTGCTCTCCTCCTGCTGCTCTACAAAAGGAATGGTGAAAGCAAGCAAGAGGTACCAGCTTTTCAAAACATGACACTGAGTATCTCATGCTCTGATACATCTTTAGCATGGCCATCAGCCTGGAGCTTGTTTTCATTACGAATATTAATTTACGCCGTTTGAGCTCTTTGGTGTCCTTCTGGCAGTGGTCTGCTGTGCCTTACGTTGTTTCCTCTAGGAAGATTTTCTGAGACCCAGTTTTTGCCAAATGCGGAGGCCATTCTGTCCAGCGTCTCTCACCTCCAGAAGCTCTTCTAGCTCTGGCTGCCTCTGTGGCAGTGACTGAGCCACCTTTGTTAATACTTACTACAAAATAATTAATTTCAAGCAGTAGAAAAATAGCCATACACATAACACAGGAGTGTGTTTTTTCTCACTAGCATCAGCCTGAGCCTTATGCTGCCCTGTGCTCTGGTTCAGAGCTGAGATGATGTCTGCACTCACACGATGTTTTCTGGTGTTTGAAAGCAGTGTAACTGCTGGAAATCTGTCCATTTTCTTTCAGTCTTTCCCAGGTGTTGTGTTGGATCTTCATATTAAGTTATTGCCTGGATGGGGCCTGCAGTAAACACGAAGTACTTTTTCCTATCCTTTTTTTAGTTCTTCCTTCTTGCTTTTCTGAGGAAATGAGTTAGTTATATCCTTCTGTGGAGGTGAAAGTTCAACTGAACTTGAGTGTACTGAATATCGTTAGCGTTTGTTAGCATCACACTGAATCCACAGGCAAAACCAGAAGGTCAGTAATTAGACCCATGGAGGCTGATGAAGCTGCTGCGTCTTCAGTGTGGGAACAGTCAGGGCAGCAGCAGGGAGAGGTGTGGAAGCAGAGTGGGTGTCTCTGCCCTCCCCTACCACAGTGCAGGAGGGGAGCCCTGGCGGTGGAGCAACTCTCACTGGTGCCGCTTCACATACATACGCTCTTCTTGGCTTTGGAGACCTGTCACGGTTGCACTTCACACAACACCTGCTTTTGCATCAGCAGTTTAGCTTTGGAATTTCACTGAAAAAAAGAACTTAACATTGTCTGAACGGAATGCACTCAAAATCAAGTTAATTTCAGCTCCTCTTCTCTGAATATAGATGCCACAGTTTGTATTACAACCACCTCATCTTTTTATGGCCCAGCTGATGACAGAGCAGGCTTCAGTGTGTGTTAAGTGAGAGAAAGATGTGTGGTACCCAGGCGTTCTGTCATATTCCCCCTCATTTTTAAAGGGTTCTGGACGCTGTTTCACGTAGACTGTGCTGATTTGTGAATAACTTTGTTTATAACCACGTACCTCTGTGACAACTGAAAAGCTGTTAGGAGGACACTGTACAGAAATGCTTCCCTTGACAGTCTGACAGCGGCTTCCCAGCCCTCGGGATTAATTTATAAAAGCGGACGGATGAAACGGTGACGATGCGGGCTGCGCATGGAACAAAGCCTTATTTAACGTAGTAGGAATACTGCTAATACTTTAACAAAGAATTTATTGCACACAGACAGGTGTTTAACACATAACTGAATGTATAAATCCAGGCATTAATTTTATTCAGATTTTTAATACACTGTATATATTTTTCATACCTGTTTTTTCCAGAAGTGCTGTAATGTTTTTTAAAAGCGTTTTTCTTATTTTCAGACACAGTTTTTAAGGAATTAAAGACTTTTATGATTTTATAGGACAACAATCAATAAAATCCTTTAAGATCCTTACTAAAATACAGCCTCGGTTTTGATTCGGGGAGCGCTGAGCTGCAGGCCATTAACAAACACCATTCTTGTCACAGAAGGCAGATGTGTGTGAGCCAGCACTGCCCTGCGTGCGCCGAGCCAGCGGGTGGGTGAAGTTGGAGCAGTGAACCACACAGCTCTGGGAGGACATCTCAACTCTGAGCAAGGGAAGAAGCCACAGAGCTACAGGGATGTGGTCACGTGTCTGAAGGAGCAGCACTGAGGACAGTAGGCAGGCAGTCACCTACCTTTGCTGTGTGCCTCTAAAGCCTGGTTCTCCAGCAGTGCCTTTGAGGCAAGAGGAAAGGATTGAAAATACCTGGCTCCAAGCCTGGTGTGCCCAGCAGGGGGCTGGGCTTTTTAACCTCTGCTGTTCACATGAGACCAGGCCTGCTGGCAACTGACAGGAGTAGCTTCTCCCACTGGTGGAAAGACAGGAGTTGGGAAGGTTCATTGAGCTTTAAACTACATGTGAAGGGGTGTTGGGGGGTAACTGGGGTCACTGGAACGGAGCCTATATGTAACGTGCCAGTGCTCGTGGGAGAGGGATGTGCTGGTAAGATCCCACAGTTGTGTGTCTTGGTGAAGGAGGACAACTCACCTTTCTGGAGGAAGAGCACCAGGGTTGGTGGGAGGTTGGTGGGAGGTTGGTGGCTGTGGAAACACCTGAGTATGGTCAAGAGGATATCAGGGCTACTGCCACTCCAAAGGAGGCCCAGGTCAGGTGCCTTTACACCAATGCATGCAGCATGGGTAACAAACAGGAGGAGCTGGAGGCCACTGTGCAGTTGGAAAGTTATGATATGGTTGCCATCGTGGAAACATGGTGGAAAGACTCGCACAGCTGGAGTGCTGCCATGGATGGCTACCAACTTTTCAGAAGAGAGAGGCAAGGCTGGAAAGGTGATGTTAAGAGAGAAGATGAATGTGTGTAAATTAATGATGGTGGTGATATGGTTGAGAGCTTATAGGTCAAAATAAAAGCGAAGGCCAATCATAGAATCACAAGGTTAGAAAAGACCTACAAGATCATCCATCATCCTCCCATTACCGTTGTTGCCACAGCCACTAAACCACATCTCAGAGCTCCTCATCCAGACGCCTCTTGAACGCTGCCAGGGACGATGACTCCACCGCCTCCCTGGGCAGCCATTCCAGTGCCTGACCACTCTCTGAGAGAAAAAGTTTTTCCTTATGTGTAATCTAAGCCTCCTCTGGTACAACTTGTGGCCATGTCCTTGGGTCCTGTTTGTTGTCTGGGAGAAGAGGCCAAACCCCTCCTCATCACAGCTGCCCTTCAGGAAGTTGCAGAGTGCAGTGAGGTCTCCCCCGAGCTCCTCTTCTCCAGGCTGAACAATCCCAGCTTCCTGAGCCTCCTCATAAGACCCCATTGTGCTCCAGACCCCTCACCAGTTTTGCTGCCCTTCTCTGGACACATTCCATGGCCTCAATTTCTTGCAGTGAGGGGGCCAAAACTGAACACAATACTCCAGATGCAGCCTCACCAGTGTTGAGCACAAGGGGATGATTACCTCTCTGCTGCTGCTGGCCACACTATTTCTAATACAGGCCAGGATGCCGTTGGCCCTCTTGGCCACCTGGGCACACTGTTGGCTCAGCTGAGCATCAACCAACACCCCCAGGTCCCTTTCCTCTTCACAGTCATCCAGTCACTCTGCCCCAAGCCTGTAGCGCTGCCTGGGGTTGTTGTGGCCAAAGTGCAGGACCCGGCACTTGGCCTTGTTGAACCTCATCCCATTCAGCTCAGCCAAGCGATCCAGCCTACCCAGATCCCTCTGAAGGGCCTCCCTATGCTCAGGCAGATCAACACCACCTCCCAACTTGGTGTCATCTGCAAACTTACTGAGGGTACACTCAGTGCCCTCATCTAGGTCATCAGTAAAGACATTAAACAAGATGGGCCCCAGTACCAACCCCTGGGGGATACCACTTACTTATAACGGGTCACCAGCTGGACTTAACTCCGTTAATCACTACCTGTTGGGCACAGCCCTCTGCCAGTTCCTTACCCAAAGGAGGGTATACCTGTCTGGGCCACAAGTAGCCAGTTTCCCCAGGAGAATACTGTGAGAGACCGTGTCAAAGGCTTTGCTGAAGTCTAGGTAGACTACATCAACAGTCTTTCCCTGGTCTACCAGTCTGGTCACCCAGTCATAGGAGATGAGGTTGGTCAAGCACGACCTGCACCTCATGAACCTGTGCTGGCTGGGCCTGATCCCCTGGAGGCCACACACACGCTGTGTGATCTCACCCAAGATGATTTGCTCTATAATTTTCTCTGGTACCAAGGTCAGGCTGACAGGCCTGTAGTTTCCCAGATCCTTATTCTTATCCTCAGTGGTCACATTACCTGCTGCATCAAGTAAAGGACAAAATTTCTCCTTGGTTCTTCTCTTACCATTGACGTAAAAGGATTTCTTATTCTCTTTTACTGCAATAAGACTGATATTATCACAGGAGTCTGCTACAGGCCACCCAACCAGGATGAAGAGGTGGACAACTCTTTATAGACATTTGGGTGAGGTCTCAAGGTCTCTCCTCCTTGTTCTTGTGGGGGACTTCAGCTTCCCAGACATCTGCTGGATTTGTAATACAACAGATAGGGAACAGTCCCATAAGTTCCTAAAGTGTGAGGGAGATATAGATACCTTCCTGACACAGCTGGTGAGGGAGCCGATGAGGGGAAGCAAAATCCTGGACCTGCTATTTGTTAACAGAGAAGGTCTGGTGGGGGATGTAAAGGTTGGAGGCCGTCTGGGGCAAAGTGACCATGAGATGCTCGATTTCTCGATCCTTGTTGAACCACGGAGGGGAGTCAGCAGCACTGCCACCTTGGACTTACGGAAGGTGGACTTCAACCTCGTTAGGACCATGGTTGACAGGGTCCCTTGGGAGGTAGTTTTGGGAGCCCGGGAAGGCTACAAATACTTCAAGGCAGTGATTTTAAAGGTGCGGGAGCTGACCATCCCCAGGTCACAGAAGATGAACTGACAGGCAAAGAGGCCGGGCTGGCTGAACAGAGACCTTTGGCTGGATCTCAAGAACAAAAGGAAAATTTTTGGTCTCTGGAAGAGTGGGCAAGCTACTTCTGAGGATTACAGCTATGTAGTGAAGCTGGGCAGGGAGAAAATTAGAAAAGCCAAAGTGCAGCTAGAACTGAACTTGGCCACTAAGGTAAAGGAGAACAATAAATACTTCCATAAATACATCAACAGCAAGAGGAGGGCTAGGGCGAATCTCCATCCCTTGTTGGACACCAAGGACAACTTGGTGACCAAGGATCAGGATAAGGCTGAGGTACTCAATGCCTTCTTTGCCTCAGTCTTTAATAGCAAGACTTGTTACTCCCTGGGCACACAGCCCCCTGCACTGGTAGACAGGAATGGGGAACAGAATAGGCCCTGCACAACCTATAATGAGATGGTTTTAGACCTGCTCCAAAAGCTGGATGCTCGCAAGTCCATGGGGCCAGATGAATTGCACCCTGGAGTGCTGAGGGAGTTGGTGGATGTGGTTGCCAAGCCACTCTCCATCACCCTTCTGCAGTCCTGGCTAACCGGGGATATCCTGGCTGGCTGGAGACTGGCAAATGCAACACCCATCTTCAAAAAGGGCTGTAAAGATAACCTTGGCAGCTACAGACCTATCAGTCTCACCTCAGTGCCTAGGAAGGTGATGGAATGAATAATCTCGGGAGCCATCATGGACCAGTTAAAGGTCAACCAGGGGATCAGGCCCAGTCAGCATGGGTTTACAAATGGTAGATCCTGTCTGACAAACCTGATTTCATTCTATGACAAGGTGACCCACTTAGAGGATGAGGGTCAGGCCGTTGATGTGCTCTACCCGGACTTCAGAAAGGCCTTTGACACTGTCCCCCATAACATCCTCATGGAGAAGCTGGCTGCCCATGGTTTGGATGGGCGTATGCTCTGCTGGGTGAAGCACTGGCTGGATGGCCGGGCCCAAAGAGTTGTGGTCAATGGAGTTAAACCCAGTTGGCGGCCGGTCATGAGTGGTGACCCCCAGGGCTCAGTGCTGGGGCCGCTCCTATTTAACATCTTTATTAATGATGAGGGGATTGAGTGCACCCTCAGTAAGTTTGCAGACAACACCAAGCTGGGAAGGAGTGTTGATCTGCCAGAGGGGAGAAGGGCACTGCAGAGGGACCTGGACAGATTGGATCGATGGGCCAAAGCAAACTGTATGCATTTCAATAGGGCCAAGTGTCAGGTCCTGCATTTTGGTCACAACAACCCCAGGCAACCCTGCAGGCTTGGAGAGGAGTGGCTGGAAAGCTGCCTGATGGAAAGGGACCTTTGATGTGCTGATGGACAGCCGGCTGAACATGAGCCAGCAGTGTGCCCAGGTGGCCAAGAAGGCCAGTGAAAAGGTTCACGCCACAGAGCAGTTGGAGTGAGATGGATAAGTATCCAGTTCTTGTGCTAAAGGCAACCAGGTTATGTAGCTACAGTAACTGCAGAAAGACTATTCCAGTAATTTGTAACACTTAACTCAGCCCTTGGAGTCCAAAGGACAAGGTGTCAACTAATACCACACCTTCACCTGTGAGCCAGTAGCAGCCAGGCCCAGCAGCCAGCTCCCTTCGTCTTGCTGCAGCAGCTTCTCCAGCACAGCCGTCTCCTGCCCCTGGCTGTGTGTGCCCAGCACAACCAGCTCACACCCAGACCCACGGCACTGCCACCCCTGCAGCACGCTCCCTGCAGGGGAACACACACAGAGGGGTGCCCACCCCAGAGCTCCACCAGGACCCTGCTTGGGGCTCAAGTGACCGCTGGGGACAGCCCCACCTGTCTGAGTCCTGCCCTGGGCTGGAAACCCCTTAGCTCTGCCTTCCCAGCTCAGGTGCAGCTACCACAATCAGACTACACTTGGGCTGCCTCATCAGTGTGATTGCACCCACCTGTGAGGTGCCCAAACAAAGGATTAAGAGACATCACACTTTCTTGTGATGTTGTGGCTTGTTCTGAGATGAACCTCTGAGATTTCAGAGAGAAGGACCAAAAACTCCCTGCTGCCATTAAGCCCTTCTGCTCTGCCACCACCCAGCACTACACTGCTCATAGTGCCAGGTGCGTGGTAACTTTTATCAGAGCAGAACTGCACACAAGGAGAGCAGACGAGCACACAGACACAGCTGTGTGAGCACGAGGCCACGACAGCACAGCTCAGGATCTGCCGCTGTGAAATCAACGCCGAATCTGTAACCCTTCCTCAAACCTCTTCCCTACACAGGGTTGCGAGCCACCACACAAAGCTCCCCAACACAGAAGGTAACCGAGCACAGCTGGGTAACCACACCGGGACGCAGCAGCGCCGGGACGGCCGCGCATTGCGGGACCCCGCGGTACGGCGCAGCCCCGGGGGCCCCCGCAGAGCAAACCGCGCCCGCATCCGCATTTCCAAACGCTGACGAACAGCGGGCACCGATTGACTCTTCTGCATCTTTACCGTGCTCTGGACCCGCTCCACACCACCCCTGCAACCTAACAAACAGAACGCCTCTCTACTGAACTCCTTAAAAAGCACTGCTACAGTCTTTACACGCGTCCTTAAAGCCGAACAATAAGCTGGTCCTCCGTTACCCAACGCTGCTCTGCCCCCAAGGAAAGGGGCAGCACCGCCCCGCACCGCTCCCCCCTTCCGCGGAGCGGCCGCCGCGCTTCTCTGCGCGCCCAGCCCGGGGCAGCCGGCACAGCGCCCAGCACGGCGCGCCGGGACTCACCGCGGCCGCTCAGCGCTCCGCCCCGGGCCGTGCCGGCACCCACCGCGGTGGGAGCGACCCGCCAACGGCCTCGGGAGGGACACCCGCGGCCCCGAGAGCGCCGCCGGAGGAGGGGAGCGAAGCGGTGCCCGGGACCGCGCAGGCGGACACGAGGCGTCGCGTCGCGGCGCTCCCCGCCCGAGGCCGCCCGCGGGTCCCGCACCGCCACCCGCAGCTCCGCCCTCCCGCGGGGCCGCCGCAGCGCCCGATGCCGCGCCACGCACCGCGCCACGCACCGCGCCACGCACCGCGCCCGCCGCAGCTCTCACCTCGGCGCCGCCGCCGCCTCCCGCCGCCGCCGCTCGGGCCGTTACGGCCGTTACAGCCGCTGCGCACGCGGCTCCGCCCCCGTTTGAATCCCCGCACCTGCGGCCGCGCGCCGCCCCGTGCAGCAGCGCCGAGCGGCACCGCGGGCGGAGAGCAGCCGACACCGCGCCTGGGGGAGAAGTCCTTTAATGTGACACTGCGCCCATACACGGACTGAGTAAAAAAAACAACGTAACACAACGAAGGCTTAAGGCGGATTCCGCCGCGATTGGTAACGGAGTCCCCCTCAGCGCTGAGGGGCACGGGAGGAAGAGAAGGGGCAGAAAAGGGCCGCGCTGCAGCGTTCCCTGCCCAGCCCCGAACAGCACACAGCACGTGCTGCTCACTGCAGAGCCAACGGCAGCTGAGGGAGCAGCTGTTAGTGGATGAGGAAAGAACGCTGCAGCGTTACAGGACTCGGAGGAGGGACAAAACCAAACATACACCAACTAACACTGCTAACATCGCTGCTCTGTTACTTAAAAAGCGACACAGAAGACATGCAGACAGACACGGCCGCGGCTGCTGCAGGAGCTGCCCCTCAGCCTTCCCTGCAGCTCAATAACTGCTATCCACAACAAAACCAAACGGGACGCTGCTTTTAACCAACAGATGAAGTGCATCAACTGTAGCGTTCGCTCTGAAACCGCGGAGCGTAATTCCGGGCACTTTCGTTCTCCTGGGTGGTGATTAAGTCTATAATCGCTGTCAGTACTGCCGTGTCCCTGCATTTAGTATCGTTCCAGTCCACGGGGTGGGGGCTCTCTATTTTTTCTTGGAGGAGATCATCGAGTTCTCGCCTTAAATTCTGCAGAGAGAAAAGTTGTTGGAAGGAGAGGGAGAGGCCATGAGGAAGCACGCAGTGTTACCCCGGTAAGCCCGCAGCCCTCTCTTCTCGTCCCTACACCTGCTGTTCCCATCGCGTTCATTTCAGCACTGCTACCTTTAGGATCAAAAAGCAGCTTCCCAAAAACCAGCAGCTCGGCCTTTCATGACACGATCGTTGCTGGCTCTCCCACTCATTCGCTCACTATTTCAGGTCTAAAAGTATTCAGGTTAAGGAAAAAAAAAAAAAAAGAACATCAGAGGCCATTTCTAGGATCCAATATACAGCTCCGCTCAGCTCCTCTTCCCGCTGGAAAGCACCACCGCCAGCTGAAGAGCCCCTTCCTCTGGTTTCCACATCCATCTGGTTACTCCACGGGCACACCAGAGCTTTTGCTACAGGAAGCTACAGAAATCACACTCTTCAACACGGTCTTCCTGTAAGACGTGTTCACAAACCCTTTCCATCTGCCCTACTACGCTTCTCTGAAACCCCCACGATTTTCAGCATCCCCCAAACTTGTCAGCAGAGGCTGCACAGCCGAACAGCACCTCCTCCCACTGCTGCAATAGCAGCACAACCCTCACTCCGTCAGTGCAGCTATTACGCCGAAAGATATGAATTTGGAGTGCCTGCTCCTAAGGCCAAGCACAGCGGAGCTCATTACCGCTTACTTCTGCCAGTTTACCACACGAATCAGACTGGTCTGAATGCTACTTTTACCACCACTGTTTACAGAATGGCCCGGGTTGGAAGGGACCTCAGGGATCACGAATCTCCAACCCCCTGCATTCAAACACTCACCTTCAGAAGATAAATTTGATTTCTCTATCATACCTAAAATATTTACTGGGAATATGTGAAGAACACCGATTTGTTGTACCCCTACAGTGACATGTAAGTAGGTACAAATATAAGGTCTCGAAGAAGAGCTGCTGCTTTACTGAGACTTCCATATACACGATCATTAAACATAATCACCTTAACTAAGTGTGCTATTCTTGCCGGAGACTGGAAAACTATCCATTCATCCACAGCAATGGTGTCCTGATCCTTATCCTTCTGGATGGATATATCTCCTCCGAAGAACAGCAGACAGTATGGAGACACCTCTGTACAATCATACAGGTAGATCTGCAAGAAGACAATTTTCCAGTCACTCTCGAAAGCATCTCAAATGACATCACAGCCACCCATGAAACTCAAAGCAGAATTCAGAAGGTCACTTTTTCAGTCATTCATCGCAAAACAAATCTGAAGCAACTCGGTTGGAAAAGTTACACCAACGAAACAGGAGCAAAAACGGTCCCAAATGCAGTCATTTACACAAAGGGGAGAATCAAACTCATTGTTCCATTGGCAATCAAACAGGAAGAAGAAAATTCACAGCACATCTGGGTTCTTAGCATATTTAGAAGCATTACACGGGTTGGAAATAAAAAAATATATACTTTCTTTAAAACAGAAGCACCCAACAGAAGCTAGTACTTCAGCTACTTACGGAGCAATCCCACCAGGATCACAGAGAACAGACTATGTGGGCGTGTAAAACATCACCCAAAGGAGGACAGCTTCACACACAGCTGCTCCTTCCCTTCTGGGCCACAATGAGAGGCACTGTTCACATACCCAATACCCCCATGCCTCAATCCAACCTTATTAAAGAGCTACAAAATTAAATGACACAAAGATAAACCTCCACGTACACTGCTAGTTCTCATCTTCAAGTGGTACACCAGCCAGTTATAATGGAACTCTGTTTCTTCCACATTAACCGATTTAGGATGAATATTCACGGTTCCATCTGTCTTGGTGCAAACTTTCACCCTTAAAAAAAAGAAAAGATTGACAACTTCACAAAACCAGCCTGTCCGGCAAAGTGGCCAGCGTAACACATCTTGTGTTTGGTGGATCTTCCTTGCAGCTGGCTTATTCCCAGCTCCGCCACGTGGCTAAGATCAAAGACACAGTAACTTCCATCCGATTGGTAAGCTTTCTGCTGGGTGCATTGTTAAGGTAATTTTAAGCACGCCCATCTCAGTTTAAAGTGGAGAAGTAACTGACCAGTAGTGCCAGCTGCAGACAGAACTGAGTTAGGCAGAACTCTGACCACCTACACGTATATCTACTATGGAAAAATGACAGTGTCTCCTTCAGCAGCCGTGATATTAACATATGTTAGCATCACAGATCATATGATAATGTCACACCAATTATTTCACATATCAGCCACTATCCAAACAGTCAGACAATGTCTCTGTTCCTATAAGTAAAGATCAATGATCCTATGCTCAGATCTGCCACTCTCGAATGAGGTAGCCCACACCCATGGATGATCTGTACAAAGAGATTCACTCGTGCATTTTAGCCACTGCTCTGCCTTGCCCATCTGCCTGATGTAGAAACGACCTCTGCTGCAAACAAAGATCACACCAAATCCTTACATTTTCCTCTTTTTGCTAAAGCTTGGCCGGATCTTTGCAACTTTTGGATACAAGCCAGCACAGATGACAGCTTTGAGCAACTTCTCGTTATCTGTAGAAGACAGCAAAGTAAGTAACATGGACATGCAAACCGTGAATCTTACTGATCAAAAGCTTCCCATTTCCCTCTTTATTTACCTGAGTTGGTATTAGACTTGGGATCCTTGGGGTCTCTGCTGTTCACAAATCCAGCTGCAAGCAGATGCTCAGCAAACTGTCCTTTCATGTTATGCAGCATCTAGGAAACAACAACTGTCCCAGAACGATGCTGTGCAAAAAGGCTCTTCCCAGTCCCCATCAACATGCTCCTCCTCCCCTCCCCCCCGCCCCTAACAGCCAGAATGTTACCTGGAGGGTATTTGGAGACAGGAAATATTCCCAGCAATAGTCTTTCTCAGTTCGGAATCCACGACGACGAGTCTCTTCCCAGCCCTAGAAATTCAAACCATCGTTCAAAGGAATCTTTTAGGAGAACATATACTAACAATTAAATGTGTAAGGACAGAGCAAAAAACTGGAGGGCAACAAAAAGTAATTACGTTTCTTTCTCTGTGAGAGAGAAAGCAGACCCCTTCAATTCTTTGTGTTATATTACATACACACACGCACAGCACTTGAGCAGAAAAACATTTTTAAATGGGGAGAAGTGAAATCTAGTCAAATCTGCCAGAAATCCATTTGTTGAAAGTTGCATTTTTCCATTTGTTGTTAAAAGTAGCAACCATTTCCCCACGCCATTTATTTAGTGGTCTTCTTGCCCAGCGCACGCAGAGAAGTCTCCAACACTTCTGAAGTCAGCCCCAGCCTACTGCAGAGGACAAGCAGCACTGACTCAGCGACTACTGAAGGGCTGCCACAGCCTACCGAGTTCATCTCTCATCAAACATGTTTAGAAAGCACCAAGATAACCACGAAATTATGTTTCCGACAGCACATCCGTAAAAATTCGGCTGCTGAGGCGGAAAACAAGGCTAGAAGGGTGAAAATTATTTGGTTTTGTTTCTGTGGAAACCAAGAAATACTCGAGAGCATACACCGACTGGATTTTTCCTTAGAATAAAGCATAAAACCCAAATAAAAGTTTCTGAAAGAGAAACATTAAAACATCCTTACCGTGAAAGCATTCACCACTGTTAGGTGATCACTTTTAGTATTCTTCGACAGCTCCTTTCTTCTTGCATCTGCCACTTTCTCTTTGCCCTAAAAGCAATTTGAATTCAGAAAGTATTCATGACTCACAGGCCACTCCTCCACCCAGTTCTCTTTCCCAGCTTAATGAACATACATAAAGCAATACTTCATACGCAGCACGCACAAGAAATAACGCTACTTCCAATATTCTGTCGGCAAATGCGTACAGTACGTCATAGTATGTGTAGGCAATCAGTACTAATAAAGAATGCAATTAACACAGAGGTGAGATTAAAGCGCTTTTACACTACATCATCTCAGTGGTACCCTAAAATTCTTTTGAGATTCTTAAAGTCTTATTTGTAATTCTCGCTTTAGAAACGTTACCAGGGGAATGACAAAAGGGTCTTTGAAGCTAAGGCTTGCTGCAATCGTAAGTACTGGATCCAAGCAACAGAACAAAGCTCCAAAGAGGATCATCTTTCCAATGTGTGGTTCAACTGGTAATCGTGCTAAATGTACACCGAGCGGAGTCAGCTCCTCTTGTCTGTCCAAAGCGTTCTGTCAGGAGGAAAACCAAAACACGAGGGATATTTGAAGGCGGAGGGTTTTCTAGAAACAATCATTGCAAAGTTTAGAAAACAAAGGGAAGCCTATTATCCGGAAAAGGCAGCTGGCGTTAACAAGGGGGTGGAGGTAGGAAAACGACCGTGCGAGTTACGCAGAAATGGAAACGCTCAAGAGGTACAATAAAAGAGCAACCACCTTTAATTGTGTTTCAAGTGGTCTACTGGGCTCAGTGTCCTTCTGTACAGAAGTATGAAGACTAATTAACATTTGAGTGTCTTACTGTTCTTTTGGCCAAGTGTTTTTTTCAGATCCGTATCTTTCTGTCAGTATCACTCCTGGTTTTTATTTCCTTTACTCTTCGCTACCATGCAGCCTTGACAGGGCAAGGATTCAGTACTACGCATGTGTCATTCACCTCTCCCTCCCCATCATCCCAAAGCACACTGACAGATGAGACCTTTCTCTTATTTGCCCGCAGAAAACACACCTCCAGCTCTCCACTGAACTGGCTGGAACTCTCGATAGATCAGCCATGAGCAGGGTTTTACAGAACGACCCAGATAAGAACCTGTAGGGAATCTAAATACAAGCTGTGCCAAGCGTTTTCAGCAATTAAGGAACTACTTCATGCAGCCCATCAACTTCCAGTATTATGTGAAACCGCCTTCTCTGTTCAGTCAAGATGTCAGAACGCTGTACGGCCTAAAGATGCAAAGGTCTGCATAGCAGAGTGTTTCAAATGTCTACGCTTGTGCGGTCGGAATAAATCTTTATAGCAAACACCAAAAGTAACAATCTGACTGCAAACATTTTTCCCTAACTGTTAATTAACAGTCTGTTAATTAGCACTTTACCAGCTCCATTAGATGATTAATGGCCAGCATCACAGCATCACGAGATGGCGGATCCATAAGTTTACTCAGAAAAGAAGCAATTCCACCAAGCTTTAGAATCTGGAAAGAAGCAAAAAAAACCCAAAACAAAACCAACAAAACAGCAAACCTGCAGCAATTGGAGAACGGTGGCTGCCTACCTCAAACGAGTGCACGGTGACCACGCTGCTTACAAAAGGTGCAAATAATTCAGTTTGAAATTAGCATTTTGCTAATTAAGAAGTATGGACAAAAATAGAAATGTTCTGGTTGAAAATCTCATCGCATCTAGACTACTTCATTCACAAAGCACACACGGCGTTCTTAGGCATGCACTGCAATTCAGTGTAAACTTGCAAAAAGGAAACTCCTGTCTACTTTAGAAGAACCGTTCCTAAGGAATCCGCTCTTCACTCAATGGCATTTTCACAGAAGCACCTCAGAGTAAACGATTAAAAAAAGAAAAAAGCACAGTTGAAATTTGCATCAACACTTCAGCTTTTATTTACCCCAAGCAATCATTGCTCCGGGTTTGATGGTGCTTCGCCAAAACTGCTCCAACTGTTAGCTACACGTATTGCACTGATGGTGTAGCAGGATTTAGGCTTCAGGACAACTCTAAGCTCAGAGTTGCAATAATTTAAGCTTTCAACCCTTTATTCCAACGGAAAAGTAAACACCTGACGATGCATATGCCTACCTTGATCTGTAAGCAGAGTTCTTCCAAAGGTGTCCTCAAGATCTCTGGTAACTGATAATCATCCAGAAGGCTGGCACGCAGCCCATTGTACAGATGGTAACAGTGGCCCGGCTGCACTCTGGAGTATATTTAAAGAAAAAAATATATGGGTTTTGCTACAACACGGGGACACCATGATAGCATTTACTTATAAGGAGTTTTCCAAAACGCCTAGTAAAATGAGAATGCAATTATCTGCAGCTGTAATAGTTATTGCAGCTTTCAGATATGCAGACCCATCAACAGGGAAACAAAGCCACAGGAAACAGATCTTGTAACTGCTCAAAAGGAACAATGAAGAGATTGGAGAAGAACTGTACATATGTGAACAAACAGAAAACACTCCACAAGGAATTCTGAGACGTACAGAAGCTTCAAATAATTTGGTACACAGCTGAGCAGTGTTAATTCGTAGGCAATTTTAGCTTTAATACATCGTAGCCTCAAAAGTGAGGGCAAATGCTACCAACATAAGTAAATAAATAATAGAAAACAAGATTTACTGTTCTATGAAAAGGAAGGAAACCCGTGACTAAAGCACAGCAGAAGTTACGTCAGTCTGCTAGGAAAACAATGAAATAACTCTTTCATAACAGTGACAGAGTGCTGTGCTACTGCCCGTTTCTGAAGGTGGGAATAACCAGGTAGAACCTCCAGCACACACGTGCTTCAAGGCCAACTGAAAGTTAACATCACCACGTCTCCTAACCAGCCTCATCCTTACCTTCCTGCTCGACCTTTCCTCTGCTTGGCGTTGGCTTTGCTAACCCACTCTGCAGCCATTGTGCTAATGTTGTTCTGCGTATCAAAGTGAGTTTCCTTGATTTTCCCACCATCTATAACGAACACCACGTCATCTATTGTAATGCTGTTTAAAAATAAAGAGAAAATAAACAACTCTCCATCTTTGCAAGCTTAAGCTGCAATGTTACGAGTTTAGGCTTTCTTTATCCCCTCCCAAAACACGGGCAGGAATCAAAAATTCTGGTATTGAGCATGTCATTAATAAGCACGTTACTAAACAGTTCAACAGCAAGCTTGATTTATTCTCACAGGTCTGGTATGAGTCACCTGAAGCCTGCAGAGGACAGCCAACTCACAGCTATCACATACCACAACTGCAGGTCATGTCATCATCCGCACTTTGATTTTTTTAGACAATTCTAAGAGGAAAATTCCAGCTTGGTCTTTTTGGACAGATTTGTAAGTTAATAAATTAATGATATAGATCTTTAAAACATACCTTGTGAAATATTAAGCAGGCTTATACTTTTATTTATTACATCAAAATCACAGGTACTACACGTGTGTGTAGCTGCTATTTACCTGGTCTCCGCAATGTTGGTAGCAATCACAATTTTCCTGACTCCCGGCGGGGTCTTCTTAAACACCTGCAATTATCCACGGCCCATTTGTGTGCGTGCAAAACCAAACACATGCACAATTATTCTTTTTCATTGCTGTGAAATGTTACTTTACTGTGTAACAGAAGAAACGCATACCTGAGTCTGGTTAACTGTAGGCATCAACGAATGCAAAGGGATGATAATAAACCTGTCTGAAAATTGAAGTAGGAAAAGATGAGGTGTAAGCACAGAAACTTCCATTATACAATGGAATTTTATATATTTTATACAAAGGGAAAAAAATGGAATCAAGAATGCAGCACAGAGAAACTATGCAGCAAATGAATGACTGCTTCTATTTCTCATTCTGAATAATAGCATATGTATATGTTTGCTTTTTGCTAGCAGCTCAATACATCAACGTTAAGTGCAGGTGACAAATCCTAACAGAGATGTAGATTTAACAAATTAAACACCAGCTACAATGAAATGTGGGGCTGGGAGCGAAGGGGAAACAGAACCTTTCGTAAAGATGACAACTGCATTTTAAGCTCAAGATGTTACGCTTAGAATTTGTCTTTTACCAAGACTATCACCCACAACAAACATTCAGTGCTGCTCGTTTAAACAAAGGGACGATTCTGAAATGCATTCTCTTTTTAAAACATACAAATCCACGAGCTACCTAAATATTTACCTGTGATAAAAAAAATCATTCCATTATTCTACTGAAGCAGCTTGCATTAACCTCTAAAAACAAAACAAAGCTATGTAATATTAACCACCAAAAAAACCCTTTTCTTTTTTTACCTGACTTAAACATGACTTGTGACATCAAGAGATCGTGCAGAGTGCTGATGTTGTCCCATCCTGGAAGAAACACCAGAATTGCACCATCCTGTTGGTGAGAAAATGAATGGGAAAAGGAACACGTTAGAATATGTTACACGCTGTGCAGAAAACAAAACAGCCACCGATGTATGTCTTCTGGCTCAGTGATATCTGAAACCTCCCCATTTGGAGCAACACTTACAGGTTTACTCTCTACAACAGAACACACTGCACACCTATCTGCGCCCAAGAAATCCAAATTTCTTTTTAGACACATTTTCCCTGCAGCGTTTTAAACGCTGTCATATAAGCATTTAAAGAATTTGAGCTGCAATGAAACAGAAAAAATTACGTTTGATTTTCCAAGGAAGAATCAAAATAAGAAACAGCCAGTCACCCCTATTACCCACAGCTTTGGAGCTCTGTCAGTTGAAATTTCAAATGATCTGACATTCTCAGTAATCGAAATTCCTTTCAAGAACTCAGCTGAAGTATCAGCCCTTCCGTGGGTCTCTTTGAACAGAGAAATGAGTATGTAACTCCAGGTTATGTTACATGTAACCTGTGTATGTTACCTAACATAACAGAGGTTACTCTTACCTCAAGTTCGCCACTGTTTCAAGCACAGAAGCACTCTGATAATAATGTACCTAACAGTATTACTGGAAAGGCCTTTCTACTGAGACTAATTAGGATTTTCAGCTTCAGAATCTGATGTCTTTATATTTCAAGATCCATTTCCTCTAACACAAACAATAGAGAGAAAGCTAGAAATTGAAATAAATACTGTAATTAGGTATTTAAAGATATCAGACTGCTTTAAAAACATTCAAAAAACCACGTATCTATGTAATAGATAAGAAGAACAAAGCTGGCAGTTATTTGTTAACAGCCACTGGCCACAATTCAGTTGTATCTGGAAAACACGATGCTATGAAACAGAACTGTACCTCTTCCTCCAAAACAATGTGTCTGATAAGTGCTGCTATTAGGTCAAGGTCAACCTTGTCATCATCCATCATTTCCAAGGCATCTATAGTACCCGCTGAATACCTACAGGCATCAAAAGCAAGTATATTGGTACACCCACAGTCATGCACTCACATCCATTATAAGGCTCCACAATTACTCATCCACGTACATTGCAGTTGTGCAACTTCTTTTTCTCTTTCTCTGGAGGTACCATACTTGAACAGACAACATTCTCTCAAGATTCAGTTTAGTACTACTGTTGCCAGTTTAGTAAGCTAAGTTAAAGAACCCTGTTGTGACTGATCTGTATTTCTCTCCTCTTCATGGATTACCTTTGATCTACAGCCTGAGCTCACCCTTCAATTCATCCCTCCCTCTCAGTGAGTACAGGAAGCACCTCATCTCTTCAGCCCCTCATTTCATGAAATCTAATACCAATTAGCAATTTCTTCCACAGACTTGGTTGGGAAAGGGATAAAGAAATACAGCAGGGCAAGCAGATCATGGGATGGAACAGATATCACTGATTGCTTGTTTCCTTAAGAGGGAAACAAAACTGAGCCATTAATTATTTTTATCAAGCTGGATATATAGAATGTCACAAACTGCAGAGGTAAAATAAGACAGGAGGAAAACAGAAAAATGCTGCTCCTGAAATACAGCTGGCCCTCTACCTAATTAACCTACCTACTTGGATAAGGGGTCAAAGGCTCAAGCAGCAAAGCTCTGCTGGGTGCTTGAGAGGCAAAATGCTTTAGCTTGGTTTCAAACCACTTGAGAGGAATATTGAAATATTCTGAGGGAAAGTCTTTCGGAAAAAAAGAACAGTAGCACATTTGGTATTACCTTCATTACAGGACTGCCATACTATGAGATCTATCACCGAAAAAAAGACCGAAAAATAGCAAAGCTGACAAGAAAAGAGATCAGGAACAAAGCGTAAGAAGCCCAACGCTACGCTGCAGACTGTAACGGGCAATAATAATATCAACAGCAAGCGAGCCTGACAGCTGTAAGCTCTCTTAAACCTTGCACATGCAAGGTTTAGATCTCTGTGACTGACTACATTACTCCAACAGTCACCAGCCAGATGTACTGGCACTTCCATCATTCTTGCCTTCCCCACTATTAAGCACTACATTATTAATGAAAGCACAGTATTAAGATACGGCATAAAATTCCGTTTCTCAGTGGAGAAACAGAAAAACCACAGACAATGCAAAACTGTAACTTGAGAACAACCTGCCCCGCAGCTGCCTTAAATATTCTGGCCATCGTTCCCTGTAGATTTCTTCTTTTTCTTCTTTTTCTGGTCTGCTTATGTGTCCTTGCATGAAACCCTTCTTCCACCGTGGCCGACGGTCTGTGTTTTCGGGAGTGTATCTTTAAAGTTAAAGAACAGGTTCAAAATGTAATTAAATTTGAAGTCATTTGATCCAGCTGCATTCTTGTTATTTCCAAACTGAGGACAATGCCCAGTGTTTCAGCTATACCACATAATACGATCATTGGATACACTTTTCCTGAAAAAGTTCATGTATTTCTCTTGGATAAATAACAGGTGCCATCTCCAGTAAGCAAGAGAACACGTGTAAATAAACAAACAAAACAGAGACTAACTGCTCAGCCTGGAAATTCACCACACCAAAAGGAAGAGCAGGTTTTTTTTTTCCTCCTCAAGCCAATGTTTCCAGATTGCTACACTAAAAAGCACTGAACACCTCCTGAAAGCTTTTCTGCAACAGGACGCCTGCTTTCCAGTGCAATCGCCCTTCTTAAGACGGCTGATTTTTGACAGGTTATTTGTAGTGCGATGACATTTGAAAATACACACCAATAAAACGCCAAAACCAACCAGGCTGTGAACTGCACCGGTGTCCAGAAAATACGCTTACCTCAACTTCTCAATTACATCTTCAAGAAGATACTCCACCACAGGAAACGTGAACCCAGGTATGTGAATCATTGGACAGTTATCTGTCGAGAAAGGTGTAAGTTGGTTTTAAAACAACAAAACAAATGCTGTACTACCACAGTCCATAAACATTCTTCGCTGTTGCTGCAATACAGTTCCAAGTCTATAGATTTTTTTTCCCACCCCCCTTTGAATTCTCACAGAAGATGCCAAATTCAATTCCAAATAAAGCGGCTGAACAGAAGCAGCACAGGCAGCAAGCAGGACTGCACTCTCCTGCAGGTTCACCTCTTTCCAGCTAGAGAATAAGCACTGACATATGCAGAATTAAAGGCTTCTCTCTGCTTGCCCACTTGTGACTTCCAACATACTACGAGAACACTCTGTGCAGAATATTCCTGCAGTACATCTGAGTAACGCATGCAGAAGAAACATCTGCTCATTAGGAAACAGAACTGAGGAAATAAGAATCTCCAGCAGCTGGTGGCTGTCTGTGAAAAATGAAATCATCAATTCTTCTGATAAAAATCAACCTTACAATAAGAGAACTGGATTACAGATGTCTCAGTTACTTAAAAGGAACATTCACAGGAAGGATTTCACCTACCAAAGTACTCCGAAAACTTCTCTGCATTTAAAGTGGCGCTCATTAGTATTACTTTCAGATCCAAACGCACATTCAAAAGATCTTTTATAATGCTCATTAGAACATCCGATTGAAGATTTCTTTCATGAATTTCATCAAGAACTACATGACTAATACTGGACAAATGCCTAGAATAGAAGAACAACAATCAACATTTACTTTTTGCAGTGACAGAAAACAGAGATGGACAGAAGCAGCTCGTTAGTCAAATCATTTGATAATCATATTCAGCTCCTTATTAAACAGGAAAACTTACTTATCTGACTGGAGCCACTGAAGGACAATTCCTGTGGTACAGTACAGAATTGAACCTTGTTTCCTTGGTAACCGACTGCAAGAGATACATTAAGAGTTCTTCAGTTCTCTTCATTATTTTACAAAGTACTTAAGAAGCTTAAAATCAAAACACAGACAGTCACTATAGACATTGTGAAGCACACCTCACACTTGAACCTGCTCACAGTTCCGCTGGAGGAACAAGGAATAGGCCAGCAATGCAACCTTTTTGTATGGAGAACCACTGACAGAACCTCTGACTTCCCAGGCATCATTACTACATTGATCTGCTGATCCAAATTCTTGCAGTTATCTGAACTCAACACAGACAACAGCTAGAGGCTAAATTATACAGCACTGGGATGTTCCTGATTAAACACTAAAGACAAATGGAGATGAGATTCTATGAACCAGTGCCTCGAGCTCAAACGCCGCAAGGACTGAGCTGTTGTATCCCTCCAGCAGTATTTCCACCAACGTTAAGTGAGGTGCCATCATTTGCTGGAAATGTTCCATGTATTTTCTTCATATTACCAGTGACTCCAAACAGTCACTTTAGTTCTGTGGACTCTTGTTAACGAGCCCAATTCTTATTAACTGATCTCAATAAAACTGCTCACCAGCTAAGCGCAGCAAATATGTAACTTAGCCCAGAAATATAACTTACAACAATCCTCTCCTTCAGCATTTTGTTTTTTCCTTGAAATTCATGGATTACAGACATCAGTTTTACCTCCATCCATAGCAGAGCCTTTTAGAATATCTTAACAAAGCAGAGTTTGATGCTAACCATTGCTACACAGCTTGACGTTCAGAACTGATTTCACAAATTGACCTCAAACCACTCATTTACACACAACAGAGAATGTAATAACCGCACTTGCTGCTAATTTTCAACCCATTACTCCCTATACCAGCTGTTCAGAGGAACTCCATTTGGAGAAAGCAGGAGAGTAAAAGCACTTGTCTACAGCAAGAACGAATTCTCATTTATTTCTTGCTTGAATAACAATAGATACCCCCTCACAAGAAGGAACAAAAATAGCCAAGAGAGCTTCTTCTACCTCTGCAGACGGATCTGGTATCCTGTACTCTTGCCATTACCACACGCTTCTGCCCTTTCAGCAGCAACTCTCTCAGCCACCTGGAAACAAAAAAAACAAACGCATTACACATTAAATATATGTGCACAAAAAGCTCAAAAGGCTGAGCTACAGTTTAACTACTCATCAATAGGGAACGCCTAGAACCAAGATGGAACATAAACAGCAAAAACCTGAAAGCCACACGTTTTCTGAAAGCCAGGTGTTTGTTTTCTGTCAGCAACACAGAAACAGGCTTGCAACCAAAAATATATTTTAGAGAATTAAAAATGTCATATTCTTATTCATAGACTTCTAAGAGGCCTGAAACAACACTACAGTTCATTTCAGTTCACAACTGCACTGCCCAGGTTCATTAAAACCACCATCATAAATAACGGTCAAATTCAGGGAAGGAGACGTACACTGCCTGCACTCTAACTACTACCAAAAGGTATGAAATGGCCCATCAGCGTGTATTAGCAAAAGTTGTTATCTGCAATAGAGTCTAGCAGGACTAATGAATACACAGAAAGCAGTATGAACTGGCTGAATGCCAACCTTGAGCTTTAAGTTTAGCATGATGACATTGAAAGTAGATTTGTTCCTTTGAGAGGTGTGCAGTATCTACCTGGTCATTTGGAGCTCTTTCAGATCTTACCTATAATTAATTTAGCAGACTGCATACTCAGCTAATTAACTTACACTGGCTCCTTATACCCAGTACTAAATATAACCTCATTCAAACAGAATAAGACAGTAATTTTATCTTAGAATTACAGTGGGAGATCAGACAACAAAAGAAACAAGCAGCAACAACAGCCCCACCTCACGGCACTTACTGAGATAGCGCTGATCCTCCTGGGTTGAGTACAAACAATTCTGCACGTGGAGCCTTTCCCTCGCTCTATGTAATCATCCAGGATGAACTGCGTCACTTGGGTCGTCTTCCCACAGCCGGTTTCACCACTTATTACAGTCACTCGGTTGCTGTTTATAAGGTTTACAAGTTCCTGTTTCCAAAAAGAGACAGAACGTTTTCAAGTATTGTGATCCACAACAGATGTCCCTATTGCTGTAACGTGACCTTAGAAGAAAACATACCGGTAACTACAGAGAGAAACACTTACTAAAGTTTACTTTAAACCACACAAAAGTAATTCTCGTACATTTGAACTTCGCATGTGTAAGGCTGGCCATACACATCCGTTTATATGAATAATGCCAACATTACTGGTAAGGTTGAATAAATTCCTGCATTTCATGAAGCAATGAACCTAAGACGCATTCTGGAAAAAACTAAAACTGAACTCAAAAACTCTGGAGGCCTCAATACCTTCACAGGTATTGAACAGGCAACAGAGCTTCCCCTCCCACTGGTCCCAGTTATACAAAACTCACGTGAGAAATACATCTCCTTCCAAATTGAATACACACTTGCCTGTCTCATCCCATACGAAGGGAGTTTCTCTCGAAATCTCTGAGAAAAGAGAAAGTAACAGGACATGTTTTAAAATACCATTTCAACACTGAATTAATACAGCAGACCCCAACTATGACCTAGACTAAACTCAGGAACAACTGGACAAACTGCCCAGCTTAGGCTGAACGGGGCCACTAGAAACGAACTTAATTCCATGCATGTTCTCAACGTCATTACATATAGTAAAAACTAGAACAGCTCAGCACACAAAGAGGTACATGCAGCTGAAAGACCCTGAACCATTCTCCCATCTGACTGATGCTAAAAGCATTTCAACGGGCAGCTCTACGTCTGGCTGTCAGAATAACCTGAACTCCATTTTTAAGGCGTCCCCTCAGAGCCCATTGCCCTACTTTTAGTTTTACAAATAAACACACAGACAAAATCTTTAAAAAAGAAAGCCAGAACTCCCACCCAGCTGAACAATACGTACGTCAAGAGCTGGATTTCAGGCACCCAGAAATCCTCACTGACAGCCTGCTTTTTTAACCCCTGCCCTACTGACACATCCTATAAGTGCTGATGGACCTTTTTTTTTTGACAAAGTAATATCCTGACAACTTCCCAATAAACGAAATACAAGAATTTACACTTCCAGTAGTTTAATGCACATAATAATAGAACCACAAGCGTTCTCCTCAACACCTGGGAAAGTACCTGCATCTCAATATATCTAGGATCAGATTTCTTCTTTCTTAAGTCTTCTTTAAGCTGCTCATCTAAATCCGCATCTTGATCGTTTTTTTCGAAGAGGTATTCCACGTCCTGATCAAGAAATGTTTTCTGCAAGACTGGCTGCCGTCTCACAGGAGCCTTTTCAGCTTTTTCAGCACCTGACTTCACTTTGGGAGGCTGTTCTGGTGTATGTCTGAAACGAGAGCAGGGAGCAGAAACTTCAAAGATTATCCAATGCATGTTTGGCCTCTGAGGAAAGTGCAGGGAGCTGTGACAAGCAAACCTTTCATCTGTTTCCGAGATACACCTGCAAGCTACTTGACCCCTAACCCAAAGACAACATGGCAAATTAAAACAATTAAGTCTGAAAACCAGTAACCAACAGAAATTCTCCAACAGCATCTAAGGTGTAATGTGTTCTTTTTCTCTAGAGGAAACTAACAAGGCCACAGAACATCCCCAGAGAGCTGCTGCTCAAAGCACTGTTGGAACCACTGCCCGTAACTGCATCTTTCAGCCACAGGGACACACCTGCATCACACCAACGCGTGGAGCACAACACGCAGCCTCTCATTTCACTGCTATTGTTTCAAGTCCTTCAAGATAAAGTGTTAAGAATGAACCCTACCTCACAGAGACCATGAACTTCCCAATGCTGCAAAACGTCAGAAAAAGAGAGCTGATGCCAACCCTAAGAGAGTGCCCGAGGTCCAGGGCTCAGAAGCTCCAACCATCTGCTGTCCTAGGCCTGGAGATCAACGGTAGGGCTTTGCGGCTTTAAGAGAAAATCTAGCACTCCAGACTCAAATTCAGTCTGGATGAGACCTTTACAACAACGCTTGCTGCCAATCCCCTCAGGACGGCTGAACACGGGGCAAAAAGGGAAAGGACCTCTAAGCCCACCGACCTCACCCCGCCCCACTCACGTCCCTCAGTGACCTCTCCCACCCGAGCAGCCCGTGGAGCGCCCGACTGCTTTGCGTCCGGGAAGTTTTCCAGCTATACAGCGTATCTGCTAAGAACAGCACCGAAAGCCTCGCAGCACGCCTCCCGCCGCCCCGCGCTCAGCCTGCTCCAAGTCAGCGCGCGCATCCTTACCCCTCCTCGTCCCCGGACCACCACGACATGGCTTCCTGCTCCTTCTCGGCCCTGGGCTGCACGGCGTTCAGCAGCTGCGCGATCTGCTCCTCCCGCCGCTCGTCCATCCGCACCACGGCCCGCTGCGAGAAACGCGTCCGTCAGCGCGCACCGACCCGGCGCGGCGCCACCGCCTCAAGGCCAAGGCGCTCCCCGGCCACGAGCGGCGGCTCCAACGCCCGGGCAGAACGCGCGGCCCACCTGCTGCCGGTCCGTCTCCTTGCTCTTCTGGCCCTGCTTCCGCGCGTACCACAGCCCGATCTCGCGGCCCTTGAGGTGGCTGGGATGGCGGCCCCGCCCTCCGCCGCGACCCCCGTGCCCCCCGCCGCCGGAGGCAGCGGAGGAGCCGCCATCGCCGCCGCGGCCCCGGCCCCGGCCCCAATCGCGGCGCTGCTCGTAGCTCATGGCCGCCGGCACCCAACGGCACCCGGCACCGCCCGCCTCCTCCGCCGCCTCACTTCCGGCTCCCGCAGGCCACGCCCCCACCGCACCGCGCGGGTTCGAGCCCCGGGCCGGGCCGGGCAGCGCTGCCAGCAACCTGCCCTCATCCCACGGAGCGCCGCCCTCCCCGCGGGCAGGACGCTGGGAAGCACCGCGCGCTTCTACGCAAGGAAAATGGTTTGAAGGAGGGTAGATTGAGGTTGGATGTCGGGGAAAGCTCTTTACTCTGAGAGTGGTAAGGTGCTGGCACAGCTGCCCAAAAGGGCTGTGGATGCCCCGTCCATCTCTGGAGGTGTTCAAGGCCAGGTTGGATGGGTCCCCGGGCTGGTATTAAATGGGGAGGTTGGTGGTCCTGCCTGCAGCGGGGGGTTGGAGCTCCGCCACGCTCCACAGCTCACACTGCTCTGCATGGCACGCTCTCCGGGGTGTTAAACTGAACGTTTTAATCTAGATAAAACTATTCACAGAATTATTATTCCTTTAATGGTAATCAGTGTTCCTTTTGTTGCCTCAAAACACCACTGTGCTGCTACGAACGCCTCCCCAGTCCCACTTCCCACTTACTCTGTCCCTCCCAGCCTCCAGCCTGCCCCACTGAGCGGCTCCCTGAGCACCCCTGTAAGAAATGTGTGGGTTTGCTGCGGTTCTGTGGAGTTTCAGGTAGAAGGAAACGGCAGAGAAGTTCAGATTTGAATTCAAATTAACAAACAGGTGAGGAATTGAGCAAGTGAGCAAGATCTCTGAGTCGTCAACAGAGAGCAGAACTTTGGGTGAGGTTACCCAGAGGGAACAGAGGCCGAGAACAGAGCACACAGGCATGGGAGGATATGAGGAAATCCGTCTGAAAGGTAGATGAAAGGAAGGCACGTGGGAGAGACAGGAGAAATCCAGCAGGAAATATCTGTCCTTACTTTCCCTCCTCTCGTGCCACACCTGTGCTGTAACGCAGACCAGGAGGTGCTCCACATCTCCTTGCATTCCTCACTGCACAACTGACAGTAATGTCACGGCTTTCTTCATGACAGCTGGGGAGCAAAGAGAGCCAAGGAAAATCACCAAATAAATCATCAGAAATCCAAGAAACGTTACAAGAGCCCTTCATGGATTGGGAGCAGCGCACCCATGCAAACCAAACCTGGAAGAACGTTACACGTCCTTCTAAAGAGTTCTCCTATGTCATCTCTCTTTACCATCATTAAAGATTTGCTTGTGCTACCAAAATTGTTTGAAAAAAGTTCTCAGGTTCCCTTTGAGAATCAGGGAACTCTGACAGAAAAACCCGCAGGAAAAAAAAAACTTTACTAGGAAAAAAACTGCAACTGTGGTCACGAGGAAAGTAAAACAAGCTGCCAGCTGTTCAGCTGGCTTACAGACACACGGTGAGGCAAGGTGTGCATGGGCACAGGGGGGAGAACCTCCCGCTGCAACAGGCAGCAGTGCTCCTGCATCTTGGGAGCAGCTGACCACCTGTAGATCGGACCCAAATGAACAAATAACTTCCGCGCAGTCTTATCCATACTGCTCATAAGACGTGGAGGGATAAATCAACTGTCATGGAGAGATGGAAAAGAACCACAGGAAGGCTGCGGAGGCCAAATCCGGCACCAGCACACCAGCTTTCAGTTGTTCCTCCCCTAACTCTTGGAAAGAGGCATTCTCCCTTCACTGCTCTTTAACAGCAGTGTGGGATGAGAATGAGACTACAGGGATCTGCTTTGGTTCAGAACAGACAACGGTGCCAGGAGATGCGGGCACCCCAGTAATGGAGCGGAACTGCAGGCTATCTCAAACACAACATACATAATACATAAGGCCATTACATCTACCTGATAAGACTTTATAATCAAATTAAAAAGCGAGAATCATATTTAACTGATTTCCTCATCACTTTGCAGGAACATCACTTATGGGATGTGAACCGATTTACTCTACTGAAGTATATTTGGGCACCAAAGCAGAACACATGCATGGGATGGGCATAAAAGATTTCAATGCCAGGGAAAATTCCCTTCTGCATGCACATAACTACTGCATTTCAGCCATGTCTTCTTAACACTGAGAAAAAAGAATACACATCCTAAAGGAAACATCACAAATCCGAATACCTGCAACAGATCTGTAGGTTGAGACGTTGGAAAGATCGCGCATCTATTTATTTAAAGATCACCTTCTAATATATATGCCAAAACATATTTCTCAAAATGCTCCCAGTATTTTGCCAATTACCGGGCCTTTTCAAACCCCTTTATCCACTGCTCACTTTCATTTTTTCATCCACTTCAGCAGCACGCTATCAAGATGCAAAATACGTCACAATTTCTTTATGCAGAGGCGTGTTCTCAGAGAGGGCAGAACACAGCGCTCTGCTTTCAGACAGCCAAACTGATTCCTCCAAGTCAAATTCCTAATGATTCCCTAAGGTCCAATTCCCAACGAGAGCACAAAACTTGCAGGTGAACACCGAGGTGAGGCACAGCCGCAGCGGTCCCATGCTACAGCTCTGACCCCAGCGAGTAACCCTGCTGCTGCACACCAGCACTGCTGCACTCAGGAGGGCTGCCTCTAGGAGAAAAGATTCGTCTGGAAGGACCAAAGGTTCAGCATACAGGAGGGTGTGGATAATGCAGCTGCTGCTTAAGACTAGAAAAGCAGAATTTGTTCTACTCTGAGACATCTAAATCTGCAAAATTCATGAGAGAAACACAGCAGTCAGAGTTCATCTTGGAAATCGTTATAGTGATACATACCAGGAAGTGGAATCACACTCCAGAATATATGTATCAACCTCAAATCTACAAAGGTAAAACAACGTGTAAGTAAAATTTAATTATTACTTTTTATGAAGCAGCACGATGCTGCCAGTTGCCCAGGATAAGAAACGTACATTTCAGTACTGGGCCATATCACATCTTTCAAGAAGCCCAATCCTTCGAGGCATTTGGGATCTGAAGCCTGGCTCTGCTTACTACACATCTCCTTTTCTTGTAACTCTAACAGCTTAACATTCTTGTCAGTGCACGTGTGTGCCCCCAAAGGGAAACTCCAACACACTGGATACACTGCTTACCTAAACTTATCTCAAAAATTAGAGTTTCTTGTTTTCTACCCTTCGTATTATTCCACAGCCCAACTGCTACGAGCAGGAGGAGTGCAGGGGCTGATGCAGGTCACATTTTCCAAGGGACTTTCTCAGTCAGTTGCTATGGTGTCTGAGCAGAGATGAGGTCTCTCTCAAGTCACCTTCAAACTGTCCTTGACAAACACTTTGCCCTCAAATGTCAAGCTGTCACTGAAATACATTAAAAGGTCAGGCAGGCTAAACAACAGAGGAGGAAGACTTTTTTCCTTAAAAACCATTACAAAATAAGTATTTCAAAATGTAAGTCTAAATACATTTCATAAAACGATAAATGAAGACACTCTGACAATTACCAAATACAGGAACCAGGAGTTTTCTCTTAGAGCAAGTTTTCTGGTGCTTTGTGCAAGGAGCCGTTATCTACTGAGTAATTACAAGCTGGGCTTCCAGACATTTAAAGTGTTTAATGATGTGAGTCACTAAAATAAAATATAAAGCAGTCAGACATTCAGACATAACCAAATTTACAGATTCATTAAAGAAAATGTATTTTTATTACACCAGCAAGACAACATTCTACAATTAGGTCAAGCTCAGGGTCACAGCTATGCAGAATTTTAATGCCTCCAAACCTGAACACAATCTAAATGCACCCATCAGAGAACGTGACCAAACTGGGGCAGAGATGCACTGCATCCTCCCTCACAACCTTTTTCTGGATTGAGAATGTCTGTTGCTATAAAGCAACTTTCTGAGCTCATCCTACAAACACAAAGCAAAGCAATACATTCAGAGACAGCAGAATGTGTCTCCCTGCTGCATGCACGAGGGTATTACCTGTTCAACAGACTTACCACTGACTGCTCCATCTACTGTAGTTTCTTCTTAAATTTGAAGTGTAACGCAGCATTGCAGGGGTACAAAGAGCCTTGAGGCAGTCCTATGAGAACCCTTGTTTTCACCTTGGAAGAGCAGCACATGAAAAGCACATCTTGCACAGAGCGATCCATCTCCATCGCAGTGGCCTGCAGTCTCTGACCCTGATTCTCCTCAGCTCTACATCACTGTCACACCAGCACAGCCCCTCTGAACGTGGTGGCAGGCCTGATTTATGTTGGTGAAGTGAGAAGACAAATCACCTGTTCTTTCCATGCCTCCATACTGAACACAGCCTGAGCTAGATGGCCCTTCTGCTCTAGCTGTTCACAATCCATAAAGGAACCCTAAATAGGGCTGTGCTTACTTTCCTATGCATGCTCCCACTGAATGGATAACAAGGTGACTGCAGACACCTAAATTATTGTGTTGTCACTCACTGAAAATTAGATCTATTAATGAAAGAAGCTGTGTAACTTTTAGTCAAACCTCTGAAAGCCCTGCCGAAGTCTACTTCTGTCTAGCTGAAATGAATGACAAAATCTCAGAAAATGAGCTCCCAGACAAAAAGCATTAGACTTGAGGGCTTCACTCGCTGTTTTAGCCTTGGTTTGTTGGAATTTGACAAGCAGCAGTCTATTCACAGGTTTCAGCTTGATTTCAGACTTGGCTCTAGGCTTCCTGCAAGGCAGCATAAAGATAGGCTCCTCCAGAGGGTGCTCAAGGGCAGGAAGCTGATCTGGGCAATCAGCCTCAAGCTGAGGTCAACAGCTAAGCTGGGTCTCTAAGTTTGGCCTCCTAGAACAGCCTTGTCCCCTCTCCTAAGGGATCAAGGAGGCATAAAATGGCACACTTTACAGTAACCAGCATAAAATCAACCAACATTTGACACACTCGATGAAAGAAACGTCAAGCCATGAGAACACATTTTCACAATGTTGGACTTATAAAATGTGCACGCTCACATGCCAGCCACCCACATTCATCGGTCAATACAGTGGCCACTTACAGAGACATTACATATCAATCACGTATGGAGCAGTAGAAAATTAAACCGTGTAGGTAACATACAATCCCTAACCAAATGCATGGCTTAAGTCTTAGGTTTGTGCTACATATTTTCAGTAAATGTTTCAAGTCTGGCACATGAGCAGGAGAAGAATTGCAACAGTCATTGAAACCTGTTACATCTTCATGGGTGTAGAGCTGTTCTCTCATCTTCTGGCTTCCCACGGACCACCCAGTGCCAACAAGCAAGCAAGGGTGGCTTTCAAAACTTTATTTAGGATTCCTTTCAGATGCAAGTCGTCCTTAAATAAAGAGATACATAAAAAAACCTGAATTTCATTACGCAAAGCTGCGAAGCACTGAAGCATTTGTTTTCCCATGTGTAAATGTTAACTATGTAACAGTGTACCCAAATAAAAATCTTTTATATGCTAGGAAAAAAACCCAAAAAACAGCTGGCATTGTGTTTGGTAGGGTAACTTGAGTCAAGAGGAGCAGAGTCCACCGAATCAGTTTAAATGTTTAGATTAAATGTCTTTTAATTGCTGTTGCCATCTTCTTCCCGCTTTCTGTATGCTTTATTCAACATTTGTATTTCTTCCTGATAACCACCTCTTTCCAGGTGCTGCTTTTTACTATTCTGCCGGTGAGCTTCCACAGTGTCTGGAATTGTTATGTTAATATCGCTGTCAGGATTGTTTGATGGAATGAAGAGTGAGTAGGAAGCAGTTTCCCCTAAATCACACGAGACAAATCTGTTCTCCTTCCGTGAGTAGCGCAGGGACGGAGATCTTACCTGCGTGGAGGACTGGCTGATATTACTGATGATGGAAACAGTATCCAGAGCCTCTTCATTGTCACAAATCTCAAGAACCTCTAAATGAATTTTAACACTGGTGTCAGCGAATGTATTAGGACACTCCTCCGGGCTGGGGTCATGACCAACACTTTTAGATCGATAAACTTCAATTTTCTTTGACGTGGGTGTTATTTTCTGTCCTTCAGTGCTTACCTCGTATGTAGACAAAGAGAGAGTTTTTCCTGTGGGTGCCTGAAGAGACACAGTTCCTTGAAACGCACACAGAGGAATAGCTAAGGCCCCACCGGATCGCTGGAAAGAGAAAGAATGGCCATTACCTTATGCTAACCTCTGAGGCTAGAATCTATTACAAATAATCAGTCATGCTTAGTTTGTTCGCTTATTTTACTGTTGAAGGCTTTTCTTTGCATTATTTTAGGAAGCCGGTATTTAAATTAACCGTATGGTTTGTTAAAGACTGTAAGAAAGTGTTCATAACCGTGCACTTCAGTACAAAAAGTGAAGTCTGAAGTGACTGTGACTCGGCTACAGCTCATGGACTCTTTATGGTAACAGTCTACCGTTAACAGTTCATTGCAGGCAGTCCACAAGGAGACAACCAGCATTAGCAGGCACCTCTCTAGCCAGTAATAGCAGTGACCTCTGCAAGTGTCTTCACTTAATTTCTGCTTAATTCCAACTGAGATACTGATCTCCTGAGGCTCCATTCAGTCAACAAAGGAGAGAAACAACAGCAGCGAACTTCACAAAAACTGGACCCCACGCTGACAGCACCTGTCTCCCTTGGGCACTTAACTAAATTGGGCGCCACCTAGCAACTGAGCTACAATTCCTGAAACAGCTTTACAGACACTATTCCAGAATTATTTATGTATTTCTGTTATCTTTGTGATGGAAATAAATAATAGTATCAGTAGGAAATCTACAGTAAGAGTTTACAATGCTACTATGGTGGTGGTCAGAGGGCCCATCCAGGGCCTCACTCCCTCCCACGTTTCACACAAGTCCTAGACACCAATATGGATTTCTCTCTAGTACAAAGCTGAATTTATCAGCAGAAAAAAATTCATACACTTGAAGGCATAGAGATAAAATTCAGCTACAGCTCTGTAGTCCTAAAGGTCATCCTCAAACGAAGAATTCTTAGCAGTTTCAGTGAAACAAGAGTTTCAAGTGGCTGTAAATAAATGAAGGCATTACACAAAGCAATCACCGTGTGTGCCTGCATGGAGAACAGAAGCAGTTGGCTGCTGCGTGGACTGTGGTTGCTCACTCAGAGGCGAGTTGTTACGTGTTCCCCTTCACAGTGCTGCAGGACAGATCCTGCCTCTCTTCCTCACCTCACAGACTGGCATTTTTAACGGCGGAGGTCAGCCATTCGGTGATTTGTGTTGGAGAGAACAAATGTACAGGCTCATTCTCACCTTCTCTGCTACAGATGGACTGCTTACTGAGAGATGCAGGGATTTGCATCCAAAAACAACTTCTTATCCACTAAAAAAATACTACTAGAACAAACCTCAGCTTTGCCAAAGGCATATTCCTTGTCAGGCAGTGGAAGCACTGGTCTGGGACAGAGAAGATCACATGGAAGGGCGAAGCTGGTCAGATGGAAACATACAACAGAGAGACTGCTGAAACTGGGAGAAGTGGCAGAACCCAGCTCCACTCCCACCCAGAGGTGTGCAGTGAGGGCACTGAAAAGCTGCCAGCCAGCAAGGTGATTCACCCTGATCACACTTCTGCGCTGCTGTTGCCATACTGCTTTCAGGGCTCCTTTTGTTAAATCTACCTCAGGTATCCCCAATTCACGCTGCTATGTGAAGTGCAAGTGAACCCCTTCGCTGCTGCAGTTCCCTCTCCAGCTGCAGTCCTTCCCTGCTGCCTAGAGGGGCAGATCACAGGCCAAACCTCCTCCTGTCCGTCCTCTCTACGCAGACACATGCAGGGACCCTCCTCAGCAGCACAGACCTTTCTGGAAGATCTGGAAATACAAAAAAAATAGTGCAGCAATCGTGGGATAAAGTGAAAAAATGGCCAAGCATGACATGGGTGGAGCAACCAGAGGAAGACAAACAGTTGATTTATCAGGATTTGGAAGTCTGAAACACTGAACAGTTCGGATAGCACTCATATTTCTTCCTGTACAGTGCAAGGGAGGGCTGAGATGAGATGCAAACAGCTGTCCAGGGGAGCAGGGACGTCCCTCTGTCTGTGGATGCTGGGACAGATCTACCTGCAAACAGAAGACAGCCCACAGAAACCCTTCAAACAGGGGCAATCTTTCCTTATTGCATTACAGAGAAACACTGAGCTCAGCCTTGGAAGCAGAAGCTCCAGTGTTGGCCTCTTGGGCTACTGACCTACCCTGTGCAAACAGTGTGAATACAAAGAAGGAAGAATACGAAAAACAGGTCTAATATTGGCAGCAGGGAGGTGTGTGAACACAGCCCTTCCACTTGAACCAGTCCTGTTCATTGTTTCCAGTAATACTGAGAAAGTGAGTAGAAAGAGACATTTCAGGTACTAGAAAGGTGAAGTTCTTCTTAGGGAGCTGGGAAAGGCAATTACTTGCTCATTATTAAGGGCAATGCTGTGATGAGACTTGCACAGAACAAGGCAGAACTTACAACCACACAGCTCAATCAAGCGACACATTACCTCACCTCCACTAAAGAGCATGAGAAAGAAAATAGGTTTCATTGCACGAAAAAATCTTGCCAGACTGTGACTTAACACAGTCCTTCGACAAAGGAATCTGGCTGACAAAATGCTAGCAGCTGGGTTGCCCTGCTGGAAGGAAATCAAAGTTGTATTACTCTCCTCAACACATTTGTCAGAGAGAAATGGTCCTCAAGCGTTCTTCCCATGTGCAGTTATGGAGACAGGGGCTGCGCTGTGCACAGAGGCAGCAAAGAACCCACACATGACTGTCAGATCCAGCATCTTGCTGCTAGCTCCCAGTTGCTGGTGGGGTACTGGGGCTCCTGGAGAGCAGCTCTGTTGGGGCAGGCACCAGCAGCCCTTGTCCTAAAGCAAGGAATAGGGCACTTTTTTAAAAGCACAGTTGTATTTTCTGTAGTAACCAGGATCACTCCTCCAGGAAATATGTGAGCAGAACTATTTTCTTCTCTGTCTTCTCTCAAGGAAGTTCTAGTCCACTCATCTTCCACCCATCTTCCACCCCAGATGCTTTACTAATGCCACCAGAAGACAGAGCAGCAAATTCAGATCTGGGTAAGATCAAGTGGGCAAAGCCTGCTAAGTGTTCTGAGCACGGCTCACGGAGATGCAAGTTCAGTTTCTTTGATAGTGCAACACACTGAGCCTGGATATAATAATTTGGTAACACACATCTAAAATGGTATCTCCCTTGGATACTGAGATACTGCTGGGTACAAGCACTGTAGCTCTGCTTCCAGCCCTCCTAGCCTCAGCAATCAACACTGGGACTCTGTGCAGGGTCAGTTAAGCGTGTCTGCATTTCTGGTAGTTAATCAAGCTCACAGTCTGAAGAACTGTCTAAAAAAGCACTTACATTATGCAGAAAGGCATCAAAAGAATATGAAAAAACATGTTAAATAAGAACTGATTACTTTGGAGCAAGGTTATGTTCTGCTGAATAAAACACTACAGATTTGTCAGAGTGAATGTCAAGACGGAGGATCTGCCGGAGGGACCTGGAGGACAACAAACAACCCTCACTTGCTGCAGTGAGCACCCCGGTTCCGGAGAGTACGACATTTTCCAATGACAGCAGATTTAACGGCTCTTTCTCTGTCTGTCTTCTGTTGAGAAATCGATATTTACTGTTTCAAGTGAAGCAGACATACCAGGTCTTATGTGCCACGTCCTGGTCACCAACCAGGAAGCCCACAAACTACATACTTTCAACTAGGAAAATTCCAGTAGAAATATTAGCCAATTACAGACACCTTTAACTTGTTCTACAATTAAAAGTATGCAGAAAATTAAGCCTATTCTGGTTCTTAGATCTACTTAAAGATACTTGTTCTTTACATGCACATAGGCATACATACATAGAAGTATTTACTTACTGTCCGTACATATATGTATAGAAATACGTATCTTTTTACAATTCGTGTCTTCATTTCTGGTAGTTCTGAAGGGTTCCAAGTTGGAAACGCTCAAGCGTTTCAATTTAAAAAATCATGGCATTCCCCAACCAAAGCATTCTGTAAGCCAAAACTGCCATCTCTACGCTGAAGCTGGCTTTAATTGAATCTCCTAAGATTTGCCCAGTCTCATGAAAGTTACAAACTAGCACTAGACCCCAGCTCTGCCTCTGGAGGATCGTTTTCTGCAGGTTTGCATCACAGAAACATCAAGTTGGTAATCTGTGAGACTGTTTACTCTACTTCCCATGCATTTCAGCACTCAGGAGTGCTGCAGGATCTCTGAGCCTGTGATGCTCACCCTGAGCTCCCGGCCAACAGAAGCTGCCCTGCCTGGTGTTGCTCTGTGCGCAGAGTTCACTCCCATGGCGTCTCGTTGCAGGGCGCGCTCCCGCGCTGCTCCTGCTGGAGGTGGCCGCGGGCTGCTCTGTCTGCCGGAATCTGGGACAGAGCTCTCACTGGAGGACTACATGTACCAGCACATGCATTTTTTAACAAGCCAAGACAGAAAATTACAATGAAGTAAATCACAAATGTACTTGTTCCTTAAGGAGTGCTGATGCCTTCTGAACAGAGAAATCTCTACATAATTGATAAAGCAAATGCTTTCATTATTAAATTAAATCATCCACCTCCCAGATTTCACAGAAGAGAGAGAAGAGTTGTTGCTATGAGGCAAACCTTCAGCAGCATCACCGTAGTTTCAGGCTGGGCTCTCCTCTCCCATTCTGGCTGATTCCAGCAGGTCCAGGTGAGCGCACTCTGACAAAGGGGAGGTTTCAGCCCGTGCAGGGGACAGAACCACACCATGCAGCCGCTGACCCAGGCAGGGCAGTGAGAAAGGGCCCACAAAAGTCACCCGACTTACAGCTTTCACGTGGCCCCACTGGGCCACCTACAGAGTCCAAAAAATCTACAGTCTTCCCTGAAGAGAAGGTAAGTTTTTGACCTGCGACTTTTTTGAGAGGGAAGGAAAGGGGAAGGTAACTTTAATACAATCTGTCACTGGACTTCTCTTTGCAAACCAGTAAAGAAAACAAACTGCCCTTTTCTATCTGGCTTGCCCAAAAATGGATATACTTACGTGAAAAATTAATAAAGGAGTATTAAGCTTGAAGTACACTTCAGGAAAGCTTTTGTTTAATCATTTGCCAAAGCAGAGCCTCATTCTAAGTGCTGCTGAGCACCTCCAGAGGGTGTTTGGTACCCCCTCTGCCTCCCGTAGCCTCTGCAGGACTTATCAGCAATTGGCAGAGCTGGGCACTTACAGAAATGTTCAAGTATGACTGTCATCAACTTCCAATACTGCTTCTGATGATATTTACATCTGATTTTCAAAATACTTTGTTTAAAACTGTTGTTCACAAGTGATCAAGAATTTACTCTGCTAGAGGAAGCCAAGGAAATTCCTTAAGGGTAACACTAATATTTCAGGTACCAAACACTTCTACCTGTATTCTGCATTTTCTATTGAATGTGGCTGGATCCATTGTCCTACACAGAGCTTAAACTCATGTGATCCCAGTTCTCCAGTGCCTGGATTAAGTGTAAGCTTCCCAGGATTTCTTGGTAAGATTTGTTTCATGGAGCAAATCCCTGCAGAGCAGGTAAAGGAAAAGCATCACAGCTCCATTCTCCAGACAGTTATCAGTCAGTATTTTGTGACCAAAGCTGACTCTGCTCCAGAAGTAGGCTCTTAGCTAGGAAACACCTGCTAGCAATTGAAATCAAAAATAAAAATCTGTTCAGCAACTTACACAACCTGAGTGGTGACTCGAGCCATCCACAGCTTAGTTTGATTTTAACGACAATAAATTGCTGTTGCAATACTGTAAAGGCCAGTGGAGAAAAAAGGTTAACTGGGGGAAGAAAGGAAGCGTGTTAACAGCCTGAAATTCCAACATGATCCAAGGGAAGCAGCACATCTGGAGGATACTCCAGTGCACCTAAGATAGGAGCTCTCCTCTCCCACTATGTGAAAAGGATGCATCCTCAAAACAGACACCCAAAAGTTGCTGTAGCTGCCCAGACCTGGTTGCCTAGCGCTACCTGAAGTGCTTCAGAGGATCTGAGGTGTCCTCAGAAAACTGCCACGTGTAACACAGGACTGGAGGGAGAGCTGCAGCCTCCTGAGGCAGCCATTGGAGCACAAGGCAGTTGGTACACTGCTGCAGCCTCTCAGCTGCTTCAGTCGACTCCAGCACAAGTTAGCTGGTAGACTCCCTTATCATTCCATGAGTCACAGGTACTAGAATACTAAGACAGATGTAACATGAGCATTAGAGGGAGGCAGATCTTATGTCAGTGCACTGTCTCTGGGAAAGGCAGGAGAGCTTTGAAGTGAGCTCACAGAGCAGAAAACGACGGCCAGTGCTGCTGAGCAGCGCGGTGGAGGGCCATGAGCAGAAGACATGTTTTGCTGTGTCCTGGTCCAACACCACTTCCATGGGACCACACTGCCTTCAAAACAGAAATCTCAGTACTATGAATAAAGCTCTAATGAATTTCCATTCCTAATGACTTCGATGGAATATGGACTCTAGCTAAGAAAGTTTAATTTCAGAATGTTTCCAGTAAAGATTCCATCATTTCCTTTCAGAGACAATGTGTTTTCTGTTTATTTCAAAACAGAGGCTTAGTCTTCCTCTTTCCAAAATTAATTACTACAATGACTTGCCCTTTGAGAGGCCGTCTGTAGCAAATTTAGACCCAGCACAGGGTGTGCCAAGAATAGACAAGGTCACCTCAGATGACCTGAAAGCCTGGATTTGTTACTGGTCTGTCCCATCTGGACAGGCCTTGGACCCAAACACAACAGAGGCACCCAAGGTAAGAATACCAGCACTGAGGTATCAGAACTTCCGTACTCAGTTGTCTGTGCCTGAAGCAAATGAGCTCAAGACAGTCCTCCAATATTGCATTTTGTATGGGAGATGATACACCCACATTAATTCCCATTTTTGTAGGAGCTGCAAAACCAAGCCCTGCCCTTTTCTCCACACGTGGTGAAGTTTATTTCATTTATGTACTGCTACCCTTAGAAAAAGTTCTGAGGTCGTTTGCAAGCACCACTCTAAGAGCCCTTCTGCTGAGCAGCAGGCACTGTAAAGTAAACCTGAATGGTGTTTACGCTTTCTAGGAAAATACAGTGATCAACAAATTTGGTGAAGAAAAGCACAAGCCCTTACAAATGGAGAACATGCCAGCCTAGAATGTACTGGCTCTATTGGAACAGCTTTTGTTACTCCTACTCCATTAGGTGGCATTAGACTCTAGATACAAGGATCCCTTGAGGATCGAGTATCAGCCAGCGGCAGCTTTTTGCAGCAGTCAGAAGATGGAGAAATGCTACACTGATTCCAACCACTACTTGAAGAGACAGGATGAGAACATCACTGTAAATTTGCATAGATACAGTTGTATGGCTGGTGGGAAGCAAATATAATCTTCAAGTCCATTCATTGTTTATTGCAATGTTTGCAGCCTACTTGGAGCAAGACAGATCCTGTATACTTATCACTGCTAAAACAACTTCAAACTCCAGACATAAGAGATACAGCACTGACTTCTCCTAAGTGAAATTATGCACACAGACTTCCCCATTCTCTTTGCAGGCAACATAAATACATGCTATACATAGAGCCTTTTGAAAGAGTTTGCTGGAGGCAAACCACAGATGAGGTAATCAAGTCAAAGGAAGAAAAAAATCAGCCTATAAAAGACTGCAAGCCTGACAGATTTCTATTGCCTGAAGGCTCCTAACTAGAGGCAAAAACATACATGGCATATTTATAGACAGTGTCTTTAGGAAAGGGGGATACAATGCTATTTTGTGAGATGTTAAAGGTATCCTTCAATAACGCAGCTAAGAGAGAGTTAGAAATGACAGGGAGAGTTTTTTGCTTCCCTCTCAATTACAGCTGGCCTATATAGGTATTGAATAGAAAACACTGCCACGTTCTCCTTTCATGCCATTTTCCTTCCAGAGACATCACTCATGGAGCCAAACTTTACTCCCAGAACTGAAGGTGAGCAAACAACCAGCTACAGCATTTTCCATGATAGCACCATCTTCCAAGCAGCACACAGCTTCAACAGAAAATCAAAGGCATCGCATGTATTTTCTGGCACTCTACTGATCAAAAATCTAAATCAAAGTGATGAATACCTTTTTCTCACTGCTTCTTTGAGGTCTGAAAACAACAGGACAAAAAATTCTGCTTTCAAACCATGAATTAAAACAAGCAGCCTTCTGCAAGGTACCTGCTGCTCAGAGACTGAAAAAAAAAGTCAGCTGGTGCAACACTTTTCACCCCTTGTTTCCCTAAATCATCTCAGGCAAGTGAGTGGTACCAGCCAGCTGCTGTGTTTTTCCTTGCATCCAGCACTAATAAATATTCAGCCCCATTAAGAGTTACTTTCCCATGAAGTACTGGAGTGGCTGTTGGTACTGGATGTCTGAAATACCAGCAGCTCTTGTAATCACAGCTTTGTGAAGTCTATGTCAAAGTCCTGCTAGTTATAATGGAGCATTTACCAAACTAAAAGCTGTAATGCTTGCATTTGGGGTGCTTCGGATCAGCCCCCCCCCCCGTTAACCAACTCTTCTACTTACCAACCTTGGTAAAATGTGTCAGGTTTTGAGGGGCTTTTTTTTGGTCCATTTTGATAATGTTTGAATAATCAAAGGACCTATCCACACCTGCTTCTGACTTCCCCACTTCCAAAGCTAAGCAGGGTTGCTGCCTGGGTTAATGTCCCCTGGTCCTGCTCCACTCACCAGCAGCCTGCTCCTCTCAGCCCTTGTCCAGTTGGGCTGGAGATGAGCACCATGGCTGCAGCCACTGCAGGGCTGGGCATAACCAGAAAATCTTCATGCTTTTATCTCCCTGTGGGAATCAGGCAACTACTTTAAATCTACAAAGACGAAGTCCCTCACAAAGATTGGCTGCTTGTGCTATTTTGAACCACAGAGTCCTCAATACTGGCCAATTCCCACTTGGCTGAAACTAATTACCTTTCAGTAATCAGTTATAGTAGCTGATTAAGTTTTAGCCAAGCACACAGGCTTGCACACATTAATGCTTGAACACGGCGCAGCTGAATGGCTCAGACCTACTACAGCACAAGCCACTCTGCAGCTGTACCTGTACCAAGCTGATGGAGCAGCACCTCGAGCTCTCTGCTCAGCTCACTCTTCAGTAGAGATGCACTCCTCCTCTGGGCCATTACCTACACCTAACAGCAAAAGCAGCCTTCAAATATGATGGATGTCATGCCAGAGTTCAGCAAGATTTCAGCAAGTCTGTCACTGCACAGCTTTTTGGAGTTTTGAGCAGTGGCCTGTAAACTGGGTTAATCCACCCAGTATGTAATGCCTACTTTGGGGCACAGAGGAATAGGAAATTTAAGGATTAACATTTCTTCAGTAACCCACATACAACCATCATACGATGATGACAACCATCTAACACCTCTGAAAATCTCCTGCTACAGACACAGAGCTGGGAGGAAACATACCTCTGTAGGACAGGAAATTAAGGAGACGTATCTCCAGAGCACTGTGTGTGGTTCAGCCTTCTGACTTCCATTAGTGATAATGGGGAAAACCCAGCTATGTCCCTACCCTGACAATGCAGCCCAAGAGGATTTTTTCGCCTATAAGCACTGTGATTTACTGCACAGTGCTGCACGCAGTATTCCCACCTCTGCCTTCATTTTGTCAGCACAGTCACTGCCATGTGCTAGTTCTGCAGCAAGACAAGATTTATGGAGGCTTTCCTTTTGCACTCACATTTCCCATGTTGCTACAAAGGCAAAATGACAGCTTTTAGGTGAAAGGGCTGAGTAAATTTACAGGAAAGTATTAAAGAAAGGAAGAAAAAAATGGACATGACACAGCAAGAAAGAGCGTGAGGGGAGAGGTGAGAAAAGGAAATAGGTGACATTCAAACTCTTCAAGTATCGACATGCAAGAAGACATGACTATCATCCAAAGTCACCTAATATCTAAGTCAGCATTACAGAAACATGTCCTCCTTGCAGATGGAGGTTATGGTCTTCATAGGTCCCTCCCAACTCAAGGAACCCGTTCCGTTCCATTCCATTCACTTTCTATTCTATTCAAGCGCTTTACATTTATTATGCCACGCTGCTCCTTCCACATACTTCTCAGTAACAGGGATCCATGCTCTCACGTCCCCCTCCAGCTGCCCTCAGGTTTTGTTCTGTTGAAATGAAGGTCCTGCTGCATGCTCAGAGAGCAGCACTTCTACAGCAGAGCAACCTATTAGCCCCTGGCTGTGAAAATAAAAGAAAGCTGGAAGAAAGGCCAAACACAAGCCAAGGAAACTGCTGCATTTCTTTAGAATTGTGATACACTATGGATAAAAACCTTTATGGACGGAGTTCCAAGGTGGATTTTCTGTAGTAGCAGAGGTGAGCGGCTGCTTCCTCCTCTTCCCTCCTAGCCACCTGTCATTCACGTTCTCAAGTTTGTGTTAGGAGCCTGGCAGCTCCTTACACAAACACTTCACAAAATCTAAAATAAAGGAGAGTTTATAAGCTAAAAGCACATCAGCGCTATAAGGAATGTATTTTTCCCTGCAACTACCCTAGATTCTATTAAATTTGCTGGTACTTACTGTTACCTATTTTTAAAGGCTTTAAAACCAGGTATAGAATAGAAATGATAGAATTTTTGTGTGAGAAAAATGCATTCTAATTTCCTGTAAGACAAATCACCGTCCTTTTTCAACAAGTATGTGCAAGGGGACTGAGGTTATGTATCCTGGGCTGCACCACAAGAAGCGTGGCCAGCAGGGCGACGGAGGTGATCCTGCCCTTCTGCTCTGTGCTGTGAAACCTCACGTGTGTTACCGCATCCAGGTGTGGAGTCCTCAGCAACGGAGAGACACGGACCTGTTGGAGCGCATCCAGAGGAGGGCCAGAGAGACAATCCCAGGGATGGAACCCCTCTGCTATGAGGACGGGCTGAGAGATGGGGCTGGAGAGGAGAAGGCTCTGGGGAGACCTGAGAGCGGCCTGTCAGTACCTAAAGGGGCTGTAAGACAAACAGACTCTTCAGCAGGGTCTGCTGTGACAGGACAAGGGGAAATGGTTTCAAACTAAAGGAGGAAAGATTTAGATTGGATATAAAGAAGTTTTTTTACAATAGTGGTGGTGAGGCACTGACACAGGTTGCCCAGAGAGGTGGTGGATAATCTGCTCTTGGTGACGCTCACAGTCAGGCTGTGCAGGGCTCTGAGCACCTGACTGAACTGCTGATGTCTTTGTTCACTGCAGGGAAGTTGAACTAGATGAACTTTAAGGTTCCTTTCCAATTTAAATGATTCTATGATTTTATGATTATATGTTTTTCTCACTAAGTTCTCAAGCTGACTATCTGTACCCTCTGCTATGTGGAAATTCAGCACGTAAGAACACAGTTTCTACACCACTTGCAGCTATACAGAAAATTTATCTATAATTGCTATTCTTCCTCCTACTCTAAGTTATTACAAGTTCTGCTTATTGAACAGAAAGCTGGAAGTAGTCTAATAAGAACATCTATACTTATTTCTGTCACCAAGCATTTTATAGTCTGAAACTACTGAAGATGAGGGACTTTCATCCTGTTAGGATAATCATCCATTTCCTGGCGAGGGATGCTATCCTCTCCCCAGCTGGCAAGCTTAATTGGCAAAGTAAGCAGAAGTACATGATCAATAAATGCCAGAGAAAGACACCGTCTTTAACATGGTGAATAATGGTGAGACAAGGAGAAAGTGACTTTTCTTAGATGCTTAGGGACTATTGGGCAGACTGGACAAAAGGGAAGGCTTCTGCCTAATTTAATGTTTGGCTCAAACTGTTCTTTCACTCAACATACACCTGAGAAGTGCATTAAAGTTCTTTTTAGAAGGCTTGCAGGAATTTCATACACTGTCCTTTTTCACCAGCAAAGCAAATGTCAGCACTGTGACGCTCTGGAAGCTCGTGCTCTATGTTAGAAAGAAAGAGATCTGTAACTTAGCAGCCTTGAACTTTCAGACCATAGGAGCCTTAATGCCTGGCAATTGTACACCGAGTTATAACTTGGAAAATGTCAGAAAAGGATGAATTAGGACTCCTTGTAATGCAAGTACTCAAGAAGTCTGTCCAAAAGTGACATATAAAGCCCTGGGGCAAATACAGCCAGCCACACACAGTCGTTGCCAACTGTTTCCCAACAAGATGCTTGTACCTGTTCTAAGCAAAGTCACAGGTCTAGCAATTTGAAATGGGAGATGGGAAAAGGAAACCTGTCTAGCATCTACAGCAAGGAGAGCCAAAGGGAGATAATGGCACACTGCAGGGGAGCACAAACTAGTAGATTAAAAACAGGTTCAGTCATCATTTACTTTTGCCCACGAGCAGTAGTTCATCACTGCACACTTCAAGGGAGTGAACATCTGATTTTTCATGAAAGGGACGATCAGTCGAATCTGAAATATCAAATTCCTACTTTGGCTCAATGCATAAAGTTGTGTTTATCAGAAGGAGAGGGGATTCTGCTATTTAGATGTGAAATACATCTTATGCAGCTTATCTACAGATGCCCAAGGGTCCAAGCAAGCTGATCTAGCTTCCAGGTCTGCCCTGCTTGGAGCAGGAGATGGATTAATTGACTTCCAGAAGTCCCTTCCAGTTTATAGTCTTCTGCAGCTCCTGTCCTCTGGGCCTCATGCAGGATCCAACCTCTTTCATACAAAATGTAACGCCAAACATCTACTGAATGGTACAGAGCACAGCAGAACCCTCAGAGCTTACCTAACCCCTGGCCGGGCAGCCTGCTTTTGGTTTCTGGCTTCTGGCTTTGGCTTCTAGTTTCCTGCCTCTTGCTCTGCTTTAGTGGGGAAGGCTTGAGGTAGCAACAGGTATCACAAGTCAAATAAGCAGGGAGAGACTGCACCCACTGTGGAGTTCACTGAATTGACATGTTGGAAAGATTATTAGAAGCTCCAGTTTTGCAGGAAAGGCAACAGAAACACGAGTTTCACCTAGCTCGTCAGTACTGCCTCCAGAAGATGTGGTTCTCTTAAAGCATAATAGTAATAAAAGATTTTTAAAGTATTTTAACATCCTCCATTTTCACCCTTGGACATGTGTTTTCTGGCTGCTCATGCATTATGAACTGAAAGCTGATCCTGACTCCTTTTAAACTCCACCAAGAGAAACTTCCAAAGAGCAGGCAGAAGTGACTCTTCAGGTGTCTTAGCCCATTTACAGCAACAGTACAGAACTGTGACTATGTCACATATAAAACACTAAAATGATGTACTTACATGCACACAGAACAACACTGGTTTATTGAGAGAATGGGTACACATCTATGCTGCCAGAAGATCAGTATGTACTCTTAATGCAGACCAAAATTATGAACTGGAGCATAAACACTACTGCCTACGGAAGGCGCTCACAGCAGGTGCAGATAACACAATACACCATTACCCTTTTACAGTCCTTAGACAACCCTGAGATGCTTTCTAGAGCCCAGTATGTGAAGAGAGCAGCATGTAAACTCCACATGGACAAGCAGCTGCTGCACGTTCCTATTTCTACTACGGATGTCAGACTGCAGGCTCACTTGGCACCTCATGCCCATGTCTGGCCTTCGGTTGGTAACATCAGATTTTTAGGAGACAGAAAACCTCACACTCACTGCCAGTCTAACAGACAGTTGACAAGGGAACCGCAAACAATCTTTATCTTCTTAAATGAAGAGTTGAAATATTTTTCAGCATTCAGCCTGCAATAACTGTTGTGACGTTTTTGCTTTTAAACAAATACTGACTATAGAAAACAACACTTGGCAGTTCTCCTCTATGTCTGTGTTCTTACATGAGATAATAGCTGTCCTCTTGCTGGATCCAGTTTCAGCCTGTCACTCCACAAATGGCAGTTCTGGGCAATTCTCCCTCTCGTCTCTTTACTGCTGAACCCAATTCAGAAGTTGAAGCAGTGACTCTCAGCATGGGCAGTTAACAACAAGGACTGTCAAGGCAGAACAAAAGTGCCTCCAACCTGAGGAAATCCCTGATCCTGCTGTTGCTGATAGGGGACATCAGCCTGACAAGGATAGGATTCCTTGAATGAGGACTCTGCACTTGGAACAAACAGTGGCTACACAATCTGATCACTGAGAGCAAACCCGGGCTTCTGTGGTAATGGGGGTACATTCAACAAGATACATCTATAGGTGAAAGAGTCACATGGCAAGGAGCTCTGTATTAGTTGTAGATGATATGTCCTTAAAAACCATGGATTTTGATATTTCTCTCAAGCTATGAAAAGCTCTTTCAGATTCTATAAGCAGACAGCAAATACGAGGGAGCGGAGACAGGACCTCTGTGCAAAGAGCTACAGCTGTGTTCACAGACATCTTTAAGAAACCATTAAATTGAAGTACTGACACGTTAGGACTCCACCTTCAATCCCTTCTCTCACAGAGCTAAAAGATTACTCAGAATTTCTTCTTCCTGATAATCGTCTACATTCTTAAGGAAATGGATGAAAAATGACTAGGAGTCCTTGTGATTTGACTGAAACCTGCATTTGTCTGCAGTTCCACCACTCAGGTTTGTTTTTTCAGTTCTCCCTTTTTCCCAACACAAAACGTAAGCATGACTGAAATGTCACCAGGTACTTGGAAATACTCTTAAAAATATAAGCTTTTGGAATCACTTGGAAAGAAAAATCCTATTCATTAAGATGAATTAACATAAGTCATACTGAATTCTTGCCATGTACAGATTATGCAGGTATATGCAAGGTAATAATTAAAAACCTATGATTCAGGAGATAAATGAGGGAGCACCGCATGACCAGAATCTGCAATAGGTGTGAAATTACTAAAATATACAACACTAAGTAAGTATTTTACTAAAAATAAACATGCTATCAACAGGACTAACAGAAACTTCAGTGTAAGCAAAAATTATGCCTTACATACAGAAAAAAATAACGGCAAACATCCACTTTACCTGTCGAGGGGTCCTCTCGGATTTACTCCTGCACCACTCCCAGTCGGTGAGCTCTGGCTTATGGCCCTCTTCGTGCGACAGCCTCCTCTCGGGTCCCTCCACGGTCCTGCCGAGGCCCGAGGCCGCCTCCCCGCGCACCCCGGCGCTGCTGGGCCGGGCGCTGTCTGTGGTGCTGAACCCCGCCGGACCGGGCCTGGCGCTGTCCGCGGCGCTGAGCCCCGCCGGGCCCGGCCGGGCGCTATCCGTGGTGCTGAGTTCCGCCCGCGCCGCGCCGCCGCCACCTCCCCTCGGCGGCTCGCAGGGTTTCTCACAGACCAGCAGGTTGTGGCACGACGTGGATTTACCACCGCCATCGTGGTGATGGCTCTCGGGGGATATTCGGTAGATTCCATAACCATGCTGGAAGGAAAGGTTGAATTCGAAACCTCTGTGCTTGGCTGAACAAAAAGGAATGAAATGTATTAGGAAGAGTCAAAGCCAAGAATTAAAATGAGATTACATACACAATGAAACCTACCTTCTAAAACATGGAATACGAATTTAGTTACTTCTATGCATAAAAAGAAAGAATTGTTACGAAGCGATGTCTCAGATAGCACTGCCTTCTCAATGAACTCAGAAATGCTGCATTTCAAAGTTCAGGAATTCCAGGAAACTGCTAGGTTGCCTGCCATTTCCATGGTGCGTCATGTTCTATGGACTACACCTAAAAAAGTATTTGCATTTTGTAGTACCTTTCTTTTCCCCCCACGACCTGTTTCAGCCACAGTCCTAAAGGTGAAAAATTACACAAAACGATGAAACGTTTCTAAGTACTGAAAATCAACCTCAATGCAAATACTCCTCTGAGATTACCCGAAGAGTTGCATCTTCATTTGTCATTCAAAAAACACGTGAACACTGGAGATTTATTTCACAAATAACCACGAGCAGGAAATTTATGGAAAAGCATTATGCAGAATTTGAGCCATAAACATCACAATGTTACCCACGTTTACAGAATCCTAAATGTGTTTTTCACTAGAGGTAAGTTCACAGAGTGACAGTTGCATTTCTCTGTTTACTGCTTCTCTGAGTGTTACCACATGATCAAGTTCATTACAAAAAGGACAAAAGTCAAGCAGCATGTAAAGAGACAGGCTGTGGCACGGAGAGCACATTCCCCTGCAGCTGGTTTTACCTGGAGGCACAGGGAAAAACAGGCCTTCAGAAAATTCTAAAGAGGTTACCAAGTAAAGTCTGCTATTCTCAGTTACCTTCAGGTAATCTTTATAAGCATGCAACAAACATGAACATTTTGAGGCCAAAGCTGTGTAGAATGTCCTCAGCTTTGGACTGGCTACGTGAATGCACCGGGATAATGACCCTCCTTGTCCATTGTGGTTTGCTTTCTTGTGTCACTAGGATTTCTATTTGCTAGCTACAGGGCAGGTGCAGAAACAATAGCTGTTCTCCTTTTTATGATCTGCTCGCAATTAACGTGTTGCTTTTCCCCCATGCCACATTTACCATGGTCCATGTATTTCACCAGTACAAGTTAGATTCTGGCAGATTCATCTCGGAAAGGAGCAGGGAACTAGGATTCAGAGTCCACTAGCTCTGTTGACAGCTCTGTCAGCGACTTGGGAACCCCACCAAGCTTCTATGCCTCACTATCCATTAGTACCAGCCAGCTTACTTTTTTCCAGCTATCTTTCAAGAATGCAAGTGAATCGCTTATACTGCTCTAAATAATGTTTATGTAATTCAGGTACTTCAGGTAAATGATTTCAATGAATACCAAGAACTGTTACTAACTTCCTAACCACGTTCCAGCTGTACGTCAGCCTCTGAGCCTTACTTTTGACTTCCTCTGAAGACACAGCATATGAATTCCTCCTGCAGTTTATGATGCAGCCACAGGGCAGGTGGATCCAGTGCTCTGACAGGACAAATACTGGGGTGACGGTGGCAGCAAGCAATGTCAGCAGGAAGCTAAGTGTCTCAAATGAAAGGCTTTGATAGCCAGTGATGTGCTGGACAACCATTTGTATCTGAAAGGCAGAACATTTTGAAATTTAAATTGCTTTAGGCACATGATATACCTCCAGGAATAAACAGAACATGAATGTGACACAAGTAAAACCTACAGGTTTTCACATATGTCTGCATGTTCAGCCTAACAAGTTTTTTTTCTAAAAAACAGCTGAGAAAACACACTGTCAAAGATTCTCCTCCTCATTCTCAATTTCTTACAAACCTCTCTCTTACTTAAGCTAAACATTAAATACAGATGCCCAAGTACTATTAATAAAGGCAACTCATGGTCCAAGCACCTTAGAAGAGACTGCTGGCTCAATCTCTGCCTGGTACTGAGGAACTCCACGTCCTGATGGGAAACAGAACTTTGTACCATCCAGGACTGTGCAGCAGATGCTCTGTGATGCTCTCTTTCAGTTGAGGGAAGCTTTGATGCTGCGTCTATATATACTTCAGCCTCAGAGATAACCCAAGCCCAAACCCATATCCCATAGCCTCAACCTCCTCCTTCCTAATTATTAATGAATGTATCTGTTCCCAAATACACCAGCACATGCACATGAAAAACCACCTGCCCTACCTCATATACCCTTTGTATACAGATTAAAAAGACACATCCAAATCTCATTAAAAAAAAACAACAAACCCTCTTATTTTTCAGCTGGTTTGGCAAAGGACGCAACTCACTGCTATGAGGAGGGGCATAAAAGCTAGCTTACTAATATTCACAGACCCCACAATGCTGAAAAAATGCATGTCAGGCAATTGGAAACACGAAAAGGTGGACCTTATTCATCTCTGTGCTCAGGTAACACAAATGATGTGATGACAGAGTAACATTCCGACAGATCAGTCTCTGTCAAACCTGCTGAAAAACAGTTAAATTCATGTAAAGTGGTGCAGACGTTCAAAAGGACTTTTGCTGACACAGTGTACACTACAAGGAACAACTGCAACAGCTACTGTTCATCTATTTCAATTCATGGCACATCAACTCCTGACACACTTAAACATAAGTAAACATCACAAAAAGTAAATCAGTCTGACAATTTACCATCATTGGAAGCCAGAGAATGACTTTTGTCAATGCAAGAATCAGTGAGAATCGTTTCTGTGCAAAGCCCACCGTGAAGCTCCTGCTCTTTGCATTGTTCATGCATCGGGGCTCGAGTCCACTGCTCTCAGCCACACCTTTCCTAAAAACTGCCTTCGAGCTTAGACATGCATTTTGGAAATGCTTCAGGGTTTTATCCACAGGGTCCACTGGTGACAGACATGGGGTGGCAGTACTGCAGCCTGCAGGTGTCCCAGGGGTGATGTAGCCTCGAGAGATTTCCTGGTAATCGACGTGTAATAGCTGTTGCTCATCTGAGCACAACAGCTGGTAAGTTAGAGGGACAGACAGCACTGTGAGGAGGCAAAAGCACAATGAGTAGACAATAAATAAGAACAAGATGTAGGAACTTGCATGGTCTGTGAAGCAACCCCAGGAGGTGGGGATGTATTTGCCCCAACCACAGAGAGGCAAAACGCAGATCAGCAAACTGACGATCCAAATGCTAAGAATTGCCCATACCATGCTCACTCGTCGTTTGGAAGCACTGTAGTTCACTGTCTCAGTTTTGTTGATGCTATAGAAGTTGTAGGAAACTATAAGAGACCCTTTCAGATTGCTAGAAATGCCCTGGAATAAATATATAAGTGCTGAGGTGGTGCATAGAGGCTGAGGAAGGGCATCACTTGACCACTGCGTGAGCATGAAAATAATCACTGGCACAATGCTGATCAAATCATCTATTGACAAAGAGGTCACAATCATTGAAACTGTGGATTTATTCCGCATTTTCAGTAGGGAAACTAGAGAATAAATGCTGCCCAGAAGCACTGTGAATGCAATGATAAAAGTCAAGCAAAATAGAAAGACATTCAAAGTTCTCTGTTCATTAGGTTTATCCATTATGCTATGATTTTCAGCGAGGAAGCTTGTCCCATTGAGTGACACATTACTAGGCATTACCGACATTGTCCTTGGCAAATGCTGTTCCTTGCCTTCTCACTGACTCTGCAAGTTTTCACCAGCTGAAACCATAACTGTTAGCTCCACATTGTAAGTTTGTTTTCCTTTCTTTTTATTGTAGCATCTGGTGAAGAAATATTCAGGTTTAAGCTCCCTTGATAACCAGCGTAACTCATGCTCTTGAAAAATCAGGCAACAAAGAAGTACCAAAGGTGCTGGAAAAAATACAGTTCTTCATAACCCTTTCAGTACTGGTAGACAGTTAATTCAGTCTCTTCAGGTAATAACAAGCCATTCACTTTTGACATATATCAGGCAATGTGCCTTACTCACGAGTTCAGCTGAAACGAAGGCAGAGTACCAGGTATGTTCAAGCTCAGTGAGAAACACAGTAGAAATGGGAGGCTGTTGGATTCACCCTGTGCTGATCTGAGCTGCAGGAGGGAGGAGTCACAAGCAAGCAGGATAGCAGAGAAACGGGGAGTGAGTATCTTCCCAGACAGAGCTGCCTCTTAGCTGGATCAGTGTCCCTGCTAAGCCCCACCTCCGATGCTGACACTGAAATCCAATGCAAATACTCAGATCTGATGTCAGCCATAAATGTCATTCCCGTAAAGCCCATGGCTGCTTCATGGCTGTGCATCACTAGCTGGAGAGCTGCTTTTATTCTTTTGCACTTCTATGCTCCGAGCTTAGCATGGTAAGAGCTGCGGGAGTCTTTTATGAAGATGAAACAGAAGGGTGTGCCTGCCTTGCCTTTTTGTATTCCTACTCCCACTGCAAGCGTGTGTGTATGCGCGTGCACACCATATGGATGCTAACTGTAGTTACTTAGTGACAGCCCTTTATTAATGACAGGCAACAGCCATGCACCTCAGCAAGGTGCTACCTACGTGGTACCTCAACTCAGCCTGGGGTTTATAAAACTTTCATTCCCCATGCGATTAACATCAAAATGCTCACTGCCTGCTCTAACCACACACAGGTAGAACCACAGCCACGTGCATTTTGGTACGTTACAGACATTTTCTCCTAACAAAGTGCAATACTGGTAGAGCTTATAAGCTGACAAAACTTACAACACTTGGACAGTAAGAGAGCAGGTAAGTTCAATGCAGTCTTCTTGGAGAACTCTGCCTCTCTTTTCTTTTGGGCACAACTCTGCATTCAAATACAGGACAGAGATGCACGAACAATATTTTCTGAGTAAGGATTACATGGTAAGGCTGCTCCAGCTACATTTGTAATCTGTGTAACACTGCAAATCCACCTGGCTAGAAATCTGCTAGTAAGGACCCGATCCCATTCAGTTCCACTCATTAATAAGGGAGCACAGAGCCAGCCCTGGTTGCCAGCTGTCCTCCCTCGTGTCAGGGCAGCACAGGGCTCCCAGAGGTGCCAGAGCCCCCAGAACAGGCAGAGAACACCAGTACATGGCTGCGGCTCTGCCACAGGTAGCCCACAATGCAGAGAGCAGAGCCAAGTAAATCCATAACCTGTCCTTTACTCCCAGTTGCCAAGCTGCTCTGCCACAGCACTAGGAAGGCTTGCACTCCTAACAGGCCAGATCTTCAACTATCACGTCAAAAGTGTGCAGTGGCATCCATCCTGCCTTCCACATGAGGCACAGTCCTGGATCTGGACCATCCATTTGGCCTTTAACTCTACAGGATTTGACTTGGCTTTTGTGATTTATCTGTCCTGATGGACGACTGATTGTTAATCTGTGCTGTGCCAGCTAAAGGCCAAGGCTCATTTCTTTCTATTTACAAATCACCATCACTTTTGCCCCCACAAGTCAACTTTAAATTAAGGACAGTGTTCTAAATCTTTAGATTAACAGCGTGAGCCTGGCCAGAAGTACAGTCAAGAGATGATAAGAGAAAGAAGCATCACTCACTCTTGTTTGGACACCTATTAGAGTCTGGCCTCCTCAGGAAATGTGTGACCACCCATGAAATATGGAGATGCACATCTCTCTCCCACTCTTAATTCCTCTATTTCTTTTGACAAAATGATCCTTTTAGTCACAATCTGATGGTGTCGAGCTACTAAGTTCTCAGTTTTCATGAAAATGAGCAGCCGATGAGAGGAGACAGGCTTTGATAGACTCCTCAGCCAAGAGACAGGCTGCAGCGGAGTCCAGTCTTCCCTGGGTGCTAGTGAACACAGAACAGAGACTTTATAACTATTCCAACAATAAAAGAAAGCATCAGCTGGGATCTATGCCTTCCCAGCCATCAATTAAGCCAGATGCTAAACTGCAGAAAACCAGCTTAAATCACTCTAGCATATCTTAGTGCTTCCTGACACATGATCAATTACTTTCATTCTTACATCCTGTGTTTCCACTGCCCGTGTTGTCTTCATTTGCTCTAGTCACATACCTGTGAGGTATTCAGAACAATGTTAATAATGCCTGGGAAATATATTTTACCTACTATGGAAGTTTCTGCTCCTCTATCCCAAGCCACTAAGCCTGCACTGGACGTGTAATAGCTCTGACTGTAGGTATCAACCACAAATTTTCCGAAAATTCCCCTATTGCAATCTTCTTTGCACACTTCTTCAGTGACCATGCTTTACCAGCTATGCCTCGTGGTACCTGACGTGCGTGTCCAGTACAGTCTGAATGTGAAACCTCTCTCAGGGCTGGAGCAGAAGAATCCGCACTAGATTCATTGTTCTCTTGTAAAGGACAAGTTCATACTGCACCATTTCAGAACTTAAAGCTACCCTATCTTTCTAATTTCGATCTCACTCTCAAATTCCACTGAATTTTTTCAGATTCAATTAGACTGAAGGTGGCAAGACAGGTAGGCAAGCAGAGAGGTATGCAGTGTCATCACAGCCCCCCTCGACTCCCACATTTTCTAAACAGTGCCAGAGTGGAGGAGTACAGCAGTGCCAAAAACACAATGGATAATGACCTTGCAGAAACCAAGAGAAAGAAAGACACATTCATCTGCCACTAGGTCCTCGGTTGAGACTGTCAAAGAAAGAATAGATTTGTAGATCCTTACTACCTATTCCCCTTATTCTCTGCATTTAGACTCCTGGATGACAGGAGGTTCCCAATACAACACCGTCCTGTGCAATATACATCCTGTTTCCTGGTATGAATTCTCGGTGCTAAAGAACAATCACAAAGAGAAAATATGTAAAGCGTGAAAATCTCCTCTCCTGGCCTCACTTCAAACAGCACTGCACAACAGCATCTCCTTAAAGAGTCAGCAGTGTTCAACAGTCTATGAAAGGATTCCTAGGAGACACACTGCATGCAGCAATTCAGGAATGCGTGAAGCTAATCAAATATTATCACAGAATCGTATCATATCACAGGATTGCTCAGGCTGGAGGGGACCTCAAAGATCCTCTAGTTCCGAGCTCTGCCAACACCAGATCAGCACGTGGGGCCCCGTCCAACCTGGCCCTGAATGCCTGCAGGGATGGGGCACCCACAGCTCTCTGGGCAGCTGTGCCAGCACCACACTGCCCTCTGAGCAAAACGTTTCTTCCCAACATCTAACCTAACTTCTCTTGTAGAGTAAAGCCATTCCCCTCGTCCTGTCACTATCAGACTGTGTAAAAAGCCGGCATAAACATATATTAGCTCAAAGATGTCTTCGTAATTTACTCCTCAAAAGCACTTGTTTTTAGATTTCTTTTTAATCAGGCTTTCAAAAAATGTCAAACTAAATGATTGGGTTTTGGTCTACTGGATTCAGACATGGTTTTCGGACATAAGACGGTTAGACTGCAGCTTCTTATTGCATCTGCTTATTTGCTCCAGATGAACTCCATCAATGGTGGCTTCTAATAGAAGGCAGACACTCTTCTACTTAATCCATTTCCGCTGCAGCTGTATTGCTGTGCTGTAGGAAAAGGGTGCTTACTGAATTTGAGCAATTAGAGCAGTGTAAATCAGAAATAATTCCATTACACCTAAAAATATGATTTAACTTATATACTCATCGTAGGCTGGACTGCAGTGTCCCTAACTCAAGCAAAACAGAATCATGCTGTGCAGATGCTCATTTTGAAGCTAGTGGATTTCTGCTCTGTGCAGTAACACGTCACAAGCTGTCCCTGTGGGCAGCAGCACCCTCTCTGAGCAGATGTGCTAATTCCAGGAAGTGCCCATTGCCATAAATCCCTTCTGTGCTGTAAACACAGCAGATTGAGACGGCAGTGAACTGAACATTTTTGGTGGGCTGTGGTGTTAGTAATAAGAGACGAATAGAGCTGAAAGTGAGTAAGCCCCAGCGTTTCCACTGGGTTGGGTATAAGGGTGACGTGTATGTCTCTCCCTATAAACAGCATGGTACTGAAAAATGAAAACACTGCCAAAACAGGAAGGCCAGCAACAGACAGGATGGCTGAGATGAGAATGAACCCACCTGGGTTACAGTGTACACACACTACCAGAGATGACCATCTGCTGTCCTTCAGGAAATGTGCAAGGTGGGGAGAAGAGAAACAAGCAGTTCTAAGGTAATAATGATTCCAAGAAGGCAACAGTGAAAAGGAAGAGCTATTAAGGAAGAGGCAATCTGCAGTGTGTACAAGGAAGAGAAGGGGACAGTTGCATTCAGGAAGGTGTTACTCTTCTAGTGGATAGCGCAACAGAGATAGTAGCAAAATCCGTAGCTATTAAAGTGGAGAGAAGCTCAGGTCTGGATAGTGTGGAGAGTAAGACATTCTCCTAGCTGTGGTGTAACAGCTCTCCTGAGACAAGACACTTCACCATGTCACTTTCTTTGAGCAGCCACCGGCTCAATGAATTGATAGGAGGAGACAGACAGCTAGCAGGGATGCTATTCTTCAGTGCACCTCCTCACAGTAACTGTCTGCTTTCTAATAGAGAGCACGGCAGGCTACAAATATAATTCATGGAACAGCATGATATGAATGCTTTTAATTTTGCTGCGCAGCTCTCCTAGCAGTAGAACACCCATATCAGAGCTGCACTAGTGCAAGCCTACCTAATCACTAAACAAATCCAGTATATGTAACAGACACTGCTAAACATATTCCTCAAGTCGGAGAAAAGGAAATGCTGCTCTTCTAGCAGGAGCTGGACAGTGGAAAACAGCACCGAGAGAGTTAAACGGAGAATCCAAACAGCTGGCAAGAAACAATTATCCCTTTCTGACAGGATGAAAAAAAAATGGAAGAAAGCAAGGAGTGACCCAGCTATGAACCCATCCGGAAGCAGCAAGAAAATCAGCTGTACACGTAGAACTTTTTCCAATAGTAATAAAATTAATGACCACAGGAGCCATTTGTAATTCTGTTTGCACATTTCACTGCCCGCTCACAGTCTCAAGAGCTTCACAGTGGGTTGTCTTCCCTTCTCATTTCTCTTTTCATAGCTACTTCCTCACTGTTTTCTCCCCCATTAACCTTCAAGGAAGGCAGAATGAGCAGACCAGGAAATTCACCCTCAGGAGTCAGGATCAAACCCAGTTCTAATGAATGAAGACTGAATGCTTGGAACACAATTCTGCTCTAGAGAGCTAAGAAACTGCATTTTCTGCTTTTTACTTACAGCAACAAAATTACCACTGCTCTAGCACTGCGGTTCCTTGAAGTGATGCAATTTTTGCACAGAGGACAGTGTTGCTTTAACTTGAAACCACAAACGTGATCATAAATGATATCCAAAGAACACGGACAAAGCACAGGACACAGCTTACTGCATGTCATGACTAAGATAAAATCTATTTTGAAAAAAGGAAACCCTGTCTATTCTACACATACGTTATGAAGACTAAAGGGCTTTATGTTAAGGAAGAAGACTGCTTTCATGCTCCAGAGGAATCCTCCAAGTAAGCACAGAGGCAGAAACATGCTGGGCTTTCCCAGAGGAGTCCCAAAGGAGAGGAGCAGCGCCGCAGGAAGATGGCAGCCTTTCACCAGCCTGAATGAAAGGTTACAGGGAAATGCCCTGAACTCTCCCAGCAGAGAAGACCACTATTGCTTACAGACATCTTCCTGGGGCTTCGATAGGAAGACTTCTATTCTGATATGAAGTTTTGGAACAGGTCAGAAAAAACAGGAAAAAAGGAGTCCAGAGTAAAGCTGAAAAACCCCACAAGTGGTACTGTAAAAGAAATGCATGAGGTAAAGGCTGGCATACTTCAGACATTCTCTGTGAGTGCTAAAAACATATTTTGAACAGCTTCAATAAATTTGAGAAGATATTAGAGGTTCTATGGGCTGAGAACTGACGTGCCAGCTCTAGCCACTGCTTCTGTGACAGCTGTGTTCGGGGTCCCTAAAGGTTACACTCAGAACCATAGAATCATGAAGGTTGAAAAAGACCTCCAAGATCACCCAGTCCAACCGCCTCCACAAACTTCTTCCCCACAGGGTAACCAAACGTGCATCTGTTTTTGGAGTGTTTTTCTGAATACTGAATAAAGAAAGGGCTGCTAACTAATTTCGAGTGACGCTAACAAGGTCTATTAACTTCGCTGATGTTAAGGACGACTGTGTTTGTACCTGAAAGGCTGAAAACGTGGTAACACGTGAGAAGACAAAATGAAATCTTTCCTCTTACAGGAGAATTCGTAATTTTTTTAATGGAAAGCTTTAGTTGAAGCACGAGCTCTTCAACAGGACAATGTGTCCATGGAATCTGAAGGAAGCAAGGAAGGAACACTGCAGGCTGCAGAAGCATTCAGTTGCACTTTCCCACTACCTTTCACTAGGTGGTATGTACTTGCGAATGAAAAGGTTTGCCTCAGTTTAGGACAGCTTTCAGCTTCACATTTTTCTAAACAACCCTCCCTTCCCTTATCCATAATTGGATTTTTGTTTTTAAAGCTCTTACGAAAACTTCCATGCAGCACCAAAGGTCGGCAGGCCAGGGGCGATGCTGGGGCCTTCTCCCTTCTCCCAGCCAGCTCGCACAGCTACACAAACCACGAACCATTAACAGTGCCATTGAAGTTACCCACTGCTACCTGAGAAGATGACGAGAATGCAAGGAAGTTTGTAGAGGGGCCTGAGACCGATTCATTTCTGTGTTATTAGTAAATAAGTCACCTCATTCTACACCTGATTATGCCATGCCCTCTCAGTGTACTTATACAGCCACACCTGCTTCTTGATGAGAGAATGACTCACTTAGACGGAGGTTTGGCTGTTAAAAGCTAATCACAAATTTCAGTTCACTGCAAAAACATGTGGGTTATGTGCACTTACAGGGTGTGCTTCTTGACTCTTTCGAGTGTCATAAGGTAGAAAAAATATTAATGATAACTTAAAGCTCCAGACAGCATTTGTGTATCCCCTTAAGTCCATCATTTTTAAGTACTGGACCACTACATCAGGTGTAGAAGGAAACACAGATTGTTTCGGGCTGTCAGCAGAATGGCTATTCTTTTCAAGGCCAAAAGGCACTTATTTGATACCACGTAAGGCCTAACATCATTTTAGAAGTTCTAGCAATTCAGCTCTCATGGCTGCTTTGTCTGGGGCTGCACTGTGGTCAGCCTGCTTTATAGCCGTACTCAAGTTTGGCAGATAAAAGGAATCAACGTATCTTTTCTCTGCCTATTTGCAATGTATGGCAACTACTGTAACATCACAGACCAGCAAAGCATTACTGTAACACTCCAACACTTAATGAATACTGAGATACTCTCAAGGGACTTGATATAAACCCAGTTTGGTAAAATCATTCACCAGATGTGAAGTAAATCCATACAAATATTTACACATAGTAGGAAAAGGGGAAAGAAAAGTCTGTGTGTTCTAAATCACAGTCATTTTTATGCAATTATTTATTCAGAATGCATTACAATAACGTTTCCCTAATAAGTAAAAAAATACTCAAGAGAAACTAATAATATTGACAGGAAAGTAATAATATTGACAGGAAGGCAGTAGCAACCAGGGGAAACTCTCCTCTGAATACACAGAGTTTAAAAGGGAGATATCCATCTAGAAGTCCCTTGGGCCATGCACACTGGCTCAGACTGATTTTCAGTCAATTATGCCTTATACGTTGAGGTTTGGTTGATTTATTACAAACATCACAGCCTGAGGGTTAATGCAATGCAAGAAAGCACTTAAAATCTCCTCATATATTCATGGCAGCTTGCTTTCCTCATATGTATTTTATTGCTAATTTTGGGTCGCTAAAACAATACTGAAGGAATACTGAAAAATTTCTGCGATTCAATTGTCTGATGTGCAAAGACTCGTTCATACCTAATAAGGGAAAACAAGGACTTTCACTGCCTACTCAAAGCATGCCTCTTCAGTAAGTGCAACAGAGCTTTTACATTGAGACAGAAACAAAATACACCATCATTAAGAACTGATTCAAGGTCAGGCTCATCATCTGCTTCTTAATTAATTTTTGATTTGAATTATCAGTAAAACTTTTGACACCTTTTCCTTAAAGCCTCAGCAGACGCCACATCTGATCCCAGCAATCACAGAGTCCTGGGCCGGGGCACCCTGCAGCCCAGCCCTGCCCCCCAACCCCAAGCTGCTCCCAGCCCTCCTCGCTCCCTGAGCAGCTCCAGTCCAGCAGTGCTGCCTGAGGGCAGGGCTGTGCTGAGCAGAGCAGGCTCTGGGCCCTGGCAGCTCCTGCAAGACTGATGAGCAAGGCTGGGACTCCTGAGGTTCCCCCAGGACCAGCAGCCCCCACTCTCAGCCTCTCCCCACCGCAGCAATGCTCCGGGTGCTGCAGCATCTCAGTGGCCCCTTGCTGGGCTCTCCCCAGAGTGCCCACATCCCTTCTATATGGCCCAGCATTGGACCCAGCACCCCAGGTGTGGCCTCACCAGTGCTGAGCAGAGGGATCACTGCCTTCAAGCTGCTGGCAGCACTTCTAATGCTGCCCAGGGTATGTATGATGGTCTGAAAACAAAAATGGTCTTCTTGAGCCCTTTTTTTCTTTCAAGTCTCAAAACTAGAGCAGTGCTACAATTTCCTCAGGTCTTTCCCTCACTCACATAGCTCCTTACTTACCTCCACATGATCCTTCTGCACCAGAAGGCACTGGAGCAGGTCTCTGCTGAAGTGTAATTTATAACTTCATATAGGCAGTCAGAGGGATTAATAAGAGCATCTAATGCAGCGATAGCATTTACCACAGAAACAAACTGGGCAGCAGCAGTTCCTCACACAATGGTTTTCAATGAAAACATTTTCAGTTTTAGATCTAAGCTGGCAACATAAAGAGTAATATGCACCAACATTTCATTGCAGAGGGTAGAGTGGGAATTCTACTTATTCATGACTTAATTGACAGACAATGCTAGCTCTACTTGTTATGTGAATCCACACAGTCTTCAAACTGGAATAAAGCAGGTTTAAAATCAGCTGCTTTCCAGCTCAACTGTGCAGTGAAAAAGCTGCAGTCAGCTGTATGTCATGATCAAACACATCTCTGATGTTCTTAGAAAAGAAAAGGTAGGAGAGATAGGGGAAAAGGAACAGAAGACATCGCATTACAGTAAGAGGAAGCTTTAGAATGAAAAAGGAAACGAAAAGAAGGAAAAAATCCTGTTCTCAACTCCATCCACCAACAGACCTTCACTCTACTCTTTCACTTTGTTACAGAGGCTGTCTCAGATCTTCCATTGCTCACTTCAGAATGGTTTTTGATCTCACTCCTCCATTTCGTTCTCCCACACACCTAATTGCCTATTTTTCTTTTCTTGAAATCTTTGCTTCCTATTACCTTCTTGCCTTTCCTTATGTCATATTCTTCCTCTGCCTCTCTGTATTATTTTCTTTTTCTTCTCTCATCCTGCTTCCCATGTTCCACTTCAACATAACCCGTTCTTCATGACCCTGAACAACCTCACTGTCTTCTGCACAAAGACAGCCTGCGGTCCCCTTCTGCCAGCAGCTGGTAACATTACTCTCCAGCCAGATCCACCTACAACAAAATGTCACAAAACTGCAATCCAACATCACGCATCGGATACAATTCTACAAAAAGAAATTGGGATAGCCATGTTCTGCAAGTTTGGATTCAGGAACCATGTTGCCACCCCCCACAATGAGCCAAGACTTCACCAAAAAATGAACAAGATCACTCATTTCAGCACAGATCACAGAGCTGAGTCCACCTTTCGCATATATGCAACAGGAAGGAGAAAGGCAGTTCTCTTTCAGTGGTAAAATTCAACCATACAACCATATTAAAAATTAACCATTCCACAAAATGGAAATATAACTTTTCCTAATCTACACCTGCTCACATGAAGTGTAAGAAAAGGCACATGAGTGACATTAGCAAACATAAGTTTCTAACACTGATAAAGAAGGAAAACATTCAAGATACTCAGGCTTCATAAAAGCGCCATTTACTTAAAAGGACAGACCAGAAAAAAGGCTTATTGGAGAAACTCAGACCTGCACAGTTTAATCTCAGACACCTCCCTGATTCAGTGTGTTATTATGACACCACACTGGCAAAGGCACACAAGCACCTCACTAGTTAAACTTGATACAATTCAATAGATGTTCTTACATAATCACAGTGCTTAAATACGGAACTTGAAACGAAATCATCACAGGAGTTGTCCATAAAAACCCGGGAATGAGCACGGAGTCCTGCTGTGTAATGCAGGCAGCCACAAGACCTACTTGCTGTTCCTCTATTTACGTTCCTACTGGGCAAAGGCTGGAGCCCTGCACAGCTCCCAGCCCCGGGCAGCACTGTGTTGCACACCACATGCACTCCTCTACATCAGCCAGAAATCTATTTGGTGAGAAAGGCAAATTAATGAGGGGGAAATCCTCCTTAATCACAGTAAATAGGAGATCATTAAAAAATCAAAGGAATGGAAAGCAACAACGAAAGTGCTACCTGCAATTTAGAGCTTTCCAACTGTTATCAAATGGAAAGTATTTTTCATCCATGAGGCATCCAAAAATGAAAAGTACCTGTCAGCAGTGCGGGAGACAGCGGGCAGAAGAATACTTTCAAGGAAAACTACCTGAGTGCAGATGAGAGAAAAACAACTGCAATGACCCATCTGCTGCTGAAGCAAGAACCAAGGCTGAGGGCTCTGAACAGGCTGTGCAAGATGAAAAAACTCCCAGAGTGCCTGCCTTCAAAGATGAGCATTTCATACTTCAGATTACTGACATGTTGTTCTGTGGGCAGGCACCCTTCAGCAGTCCATCATCCCCTACGTCTGAAAGTTCCTTCTTCATGCAGCAACGCCGCGATGTCTCTGTGTAAGAAAACAGTACCTAAATGAAGTCTGTACAGAGGAGAAGTCTCTAAAGAAAGTTTCCAACAAATCCATTCCTAGAACAAAGACAACGAGAACCCTGGGAGGAAAGCACCAGAAGAGGAGAGCAGAAGCCATTAACTAGCAAGCACTAGCCCTCAAGCAAGTGCACACTGCTTCTCCCATAGGTCTCACGTGGGCTTTTTGAAAGGTTTGAGCAGACCCTTACCTGATGTATTAAAAATACACAGAAGAAAAATATGTTATTTCTCTTGTTCTAAACACTAACTAAGCACACACACACTCACAGCAGATTTCTAAAGAAGATTTCAGGCAGAAACAAACGCTGATGGCTGAGTTTCTGTTGCAAAGAGCAGACAAACAGCAGAGATGTGAGGGGCTTGCTGCAAGGACACGCGCTGCTTCGTGCTGCTCAGGTGGCTGCTCTTTGCCTGCAGGAGCCCACCTGGCAGTAAAATCCCCCAAGCCGTGTCTGTGTCAAACAAACCTGCGTATGAGGAAATGGGAGGTTTTGTCACAGACACCTTCACACGAGCATTACAGCCTGTTCCCTTCCCTTTTTAGGACAGAGGGAAAATGAGAAGATCAGAAGCTGAAAAGTGCTGCTGTTGTGGTCTGTCTGCACCCACTCACGCACACACTGTGAGGCAGGACTCGCCATAACCCCTCATTTGAATTCATTTACTGGCTGGGCCCTTCCAGAGTTTTTATACCACCTCTGACAGTTGCCCCTTTTTCCGCCCTTGTGAAGATTTTCATTGCTCCGTTTCAAACATCAGCTTTAAGCCAACGTGCTCAATGCACACAGCCACTGTGCAGCTCAGGGGAGAGAGCCCACATCCTCATTACCCAACTATCCTGTACAACAGGGGGTTCAAAGCCTTGTCTCTAATTCTTCCATGTCTCTCTCACACCACGCCATCTCACTGAATCCTCAGAAATCAGCATTTTTAGTAACTAAAGGTAAAAGTCAAACGCACAAAATTAAACTGAACAGAAGAGAATCGAAGTCTGGTTGTTGAAAAATGGCAAGGGACAAGAATACCAAAGATGTAAAATGCTTTATATTACTAGCCTGCTTTCCTCATGAATTAGAAAATATGGATCACATTACCATTAGTTTATGCAGCGGCAGTCTACTTTGGGATGAAAAAGCTAAGGAGATGAGAAAATGTGTAACAGCAATCTCACCCTGTATTTGCTTTGCAGAAAATGTACTTATGAAATATACATGTGCTGAAATGTGACTAGGATGCACTTCTTCATTTTGATTAAAACGCTGCTTCCTTTATGTTTACTGAGCTTCAAAAAACAGCCTGATTTGTATGCTTATAGTCTTGCTTAAAAAAAAAAAAAACATAAGATTCTGTATATTTAACCTCAGTGCTACGTGTGTGAAAACAAACGGAAATAAGTAGCTTCCTTCAGCCCACAGTTATTAACTGGAGAGGTAAACCAGAGAACTGCTACCTCCAAGTCCCAGGCGACGACCGTTCCTGGCAGCAGTAGCTCCAGAAGCACAGATGAGGCCTGGGAGCCACACAGGAGCTAACAGACACAGAGAGCACGAAGCCAACAGGACAGATGAAGAACGAGCAAAATGGAGACAAGGAGCAGCGAGTGCTAAGACTGTGTCTGAAGAGCTACATGTTTGCAAAAAAAGCACTTTTTTCCTCGCATTTACGTAATGGGGGATTTGTGAGTGCCTTTTGCTCACAGCCTAAAAAAAATAAAGCTTATTTGGTGCATTGTGTTCTCAAACCCAGCTGCTTTCTGAAGCAGCTCTGGTATGATTTTAAGGCAGCGTATTATCAGCGCCCCAAGGCCACTCAAGCCCTTTTAGGGCTAAAGTTATCGCTTGCCCCGGAGCCCCTAGCAGTCCATCCCCTGCTACGTATGTCATGACACCACGTGTACCTTGGGGAGACAACATTCCAGTCTGTATTTCTGAGACATTCTGTCCAGCTTCCCTTCATTCCTCCGTTTCAAACAAAATCTTTGGACAGCAGTTTGGTACTGCTCACTGAGCACCTCCACCCTTCTGCAGTGGGCACCTGGGAACACGGGCAGCCACTCCAATGTTAGGCTGTGCTGCTCAATGAAAACAAGCCTTTTCAAAACAGTCTGTCCAAACAAATCATCACCTCATTCTTTTTCACTAGAAAACACCCACCTGTCTCAGTCTGATGCCCTGAGTCAGCACAGAGCAGGGCACACTGACAGGGCTGTGCCTGGCACCCAGCCATGCCCACTGCCATCATCCTGCCCCTGGGCACAGCGACAAACACCGGGCTGCTGCCGCTTCACTTCCCCTGAGAGAGCTTCTACACAACAGTAGGATCCCCTTGGGCCTTTCGCACACGGATGCAGACACTCCAAAGGAGCAGCAATAAGCTGACTGCACGCATGTGCCTACAGCCTGAAGGCAGCACCATACACTTGTGCTTGCCAATGCGGCCAATGGCTTGTTCAGCTACCTCCTAGTATCGAAGACTCTTCACAACTTTCTTAATTGAGTGCAAAGCTGGTTATTGCACTCATTAAAAATACTGTAAGAAATCTGCTTTCCTGTTAACTGCTCCATCATGCAGACTCAGAGTAGAAAACCTCAGCTGACGATTACTTTAAGGTTGGCTTCCCTGGGACCTGGCTTTTAACACATCTCTCTAGCTGTGCATATAAACTAAAATGACTGCTGCCTAGACATGATTAAAATGGAGTAGTGCAGTAATTTTGATGGCACAAGCAAGGTACGAACACACGCCTTCAAGAATCCAGAGGCAGCTGGTACTTCCATTCTGCATACCGAAAATTCACGAGAGTAAACCGTGGGTTTTCATTTCACCACTTTTCTGTGAAATAATTATGAGCCTTTTTGTTCTCCCAGACTCTTCAGAGTCGTTATGGCTTTTGGGTACTGCTAGATTTAAGTTAACAAGTCAGTGAAGGTCACTGTGACAATGCTGACAGTGAACCCAGGGACCTCATCAGTACTTCAATCAGATTTGATTTTGCATAAACTGCTCTAAAGTATTTGTACATAAACATGAAATGGCTCCATATGCCCTGCAAACCCCCCTGCAGACATGCACACACAAACACACACCATGGGGCACTGCCAGCCATGTGCCCTCGTGTCTGCACGCTTCTGTCTGCAGGCTCCATGGGTAACAGTGAGTAACTGTAAGGGTGCAAATGCTTTTGCTTAAACATGGCATCTTAGCACATCACACAAGCATTCAGGAATCAGGTTCTTAACCAGACAAAGCTGCAGGTTAGCAGTACATTCTTCTGCAGCTCAGGGCCTGTGAATAAGTCACCCTCTGCTCCAACACAGACAGCATCACAAGAACAGTCTCCCAAGTTATACCAGCTGTACTGAACAAATTCCTTTCATTAGTAATTAGCCTCATCCTAACAATCCGAACTCTGCTAGATAAAAGATGCAAGAATGGAGAGTTTGCTGTTTGCCATCCAGCATGTTAAAAATACATTTGTGTACCAAGTAATGGTAATATTACCATCACTGGGCCTGTGTGATGCATCACTCCCGTACCAGTCCTGCTAAGAACAACAGGTAGGGAAGAGGCAGCCTAGCTGAAATCATGAGAGCACACAGGCAACTGCAAGTTGTGCTGGTGAAGAAATCACACCAGGAAAGCTTTCAATACTCCCAAATGAAAATGGACTGCATGAATAGCAGCAAAGCTGCCCACAGTCTCCCAGCACGCGGTGCCCAGCGCCCAGCACAGCTGTGAGGCAGCACCAGCCCTGCTGAGCTTGGGGCTCTCTGAGGGCCATCTGCTGAGCGTGCGCGGCCGTTCCTTTCTGCCTGGCAGGAATCCACGTGTGGACACCGAGTTCTCAGCATAATTAGCTCTGCCAAGTCCCAAAGCTCCTCTGTTAGTCATACATCTACAAGGATAATGTGGTCTGAGCGCCTGTCACAGTACACAACAGCTCATCGCCAGCAAAACACAGATGCAATCCTTGTTTTCCCTTCTAAACTTGTGGTGTTTGGCATTCACTATGGATGGTGCTGCTTCCACAAAGCCAGAGCAAAGATGCACGTCCCCCACGCTCTCAGATGGTATTTACAAACAGCACTTTTGCAGAACCTCATTCCTCATTTCAATAATCATGATTAAATAACCCAGGCAGTGGGCTAGCATGCAAATGGAGGAGATGACAGGTGTGATGAGGAGGAAAAAGGAAAGCATTGCTGACAGCCAGGATCAGCCTCCTCTAGCATGTCATTTGGTATGCCAGCTAAGAATGCAGTGAGGGGCCATGGGTAAGGATACGTATCAAGATCACCACAGTATATAGAGCAAATTTCCACTGGCAGTTTATTCCTTAATTCTCGTACAGTGCCCATCAGCAGCAGGGAATCTGTCCATTGTGAATTGACCAAATACCCAGCGTTCTGAAAGGCAGTAATATGGATATTTGCTCAGGAAGACATTCATCATATTCATGTTCCTGGTAAAGCACCCCTTCATTCAAATTCATCCCATGGAAATGATGAGATCAGAAGCCTTTCGTGACACATGTGCAGATCGCCATATGAAACAAAAATTACAATCAATTCATTTCCAGTACCAGCAGCCTGCATCTGCTGTGCTAGGAAAGTCAAACTGACATAAATATTCCAGCATAAAATCAGGAAGTAATCATACATTTGATACCACTTAAATATGCACAGACTAATAAAGCTGTAGTAGGAACACATCACCAAACAACGGTTTTTAAACCAAACTGAGACTGTTTGTAACGCCGATTTCCCCACATTCTGAACTACACAAAAATGTGGCATTAAAGAAAAAAATGTTAAAACCAGACGTGGAGTTCTGTTGGAGCAGCGACGACTCCTCACTGCTTTGCTTGACAAGCAACAGTACCTTGTCAATTTTCACTGGGAGGAATCATAATTTGACATGCGGTATTTTAGTTTGCTATACTGACTTTAGCAAAAATTTCACCAATGTGGGAAGTTAAACGCAAATCATACATTTTTATGTTGTAAAACTACTCATTTACATGACTAAGGACTTCTGCAGCATTTTTTAAATTTCCTTTGCCAGATCCAACTCCAGTGGACGCCTGCAATTATCCTGTATCCCTCATCTTCCTGAACTCTAAGACGTAGCACTTTCTTTTAATGAATTCATTTTTCTGTTCATTATAAGCTCTTTGTTTATTCCTAGCAACCTCTGATCTTCAAATAGCTCTGCCTGATGAAAGTCACTGTCCATGAGTGACTGGTAGTGCATCTTACATTCGAGAACACGAGGTGATGCAGTGTTAGCACTGTAAGGGAACCTCAGATCCCTCCTTATGCTGAAAGTATCAGCACTCACACAGGGGAAAAGCACTCAGGAAAATGTGGCTTTAAGCACAGAAAGATAATGGATGATAACAGCCTTCTTACTCCCTTAGATCAAGTACTGTCCAGAATTTCTGCCAGAAGTAAATGCATTTACTCTGTACTACGTACTCCCATTTTCAAGGATCCAATTATTTTTCCTGGAATGTGTTGCCTGTACCTGAATACAAAATATACAGCAAGTTCAAAATGAAGTGGTAAGAGCTGCTGTATTAAGAATTACTTTATGTCTGACTATAGACGTTAAGGATACAGCAACAAGGATGAGACCTGGGCTCCAAAGAACAAAAAGATGTCCCACATGTTAATCTACAACCTTCCTTGAGACCTCAGGCTCTGGGCTCCTCCTTGCACACCAAGTACCATTTGCCACAAGTCTCTGAAGCCTTACAGTCATCTGCAGAAAACTGTTCACCACCACCAAGGGATACATGGAATCCCCCGTGAACATCTCCATCTTTTATCTATAGTTGTGGCAAGACATAGGGAGAACTCAGTGAGATGGACACCTTAACCTCCCTTTGTGTATCAGCGTTAGGAATACAGGGACTCCGTAAAAATCCTGAAACCGCCACAGCCCCGAACGCACCGCGACCTGCACAGCCATCCCCTGCAGTCTGCAGCCACGTGCCGTTTGGGTGCTCACTCACAGGAGCAAGTCATTGCGTCTGCAATTGTTTGACGATGTCCAGATGACAGGCTATGCTGGCTGTCCTCCAATCTGATTATCTATTAAAAGAAAAAAAAGTCATTTCCAGCATTCATGGCTGCAAAGGAAAAAGGCTCGATTATGTAACCAAGAGTCAGACATCACAGTAAAATGATTTACCATCAGGAGAATGCCTAAGACAGTGGTCTCTATCAGACACACTGTTTAGCAGCATCTTGTTCTGAAAGAGTGGCTTGCTGCACATTTATAGCAGGTCTTCATTTAGGCCCGTAACGCTATCTTCCACAGCTATCCTCTGTACATGAAGCAGGTATGCTGCTTGGTTAGGATCACAGAACTTGAACTTCCTTCCTCAGCAGCACGTAACTACAACCTCCACAATGAAAATTAAAACCGTCCGGCAAACTTGACAATTGCACGTACCCTCGGCGAGTAACTGACAAACAGTTTCTCATACACTCACTCATCCGATGGATAATTCACGATCTCAGTCAGGATAACTAAACAAAACCAAAATCCAAGCAAGGTCTCCATTTCAGAAAAGCAACACCGAGGAACCAAGTGTGGTGAGCAAATGATGAACAGAAGAATCAAAAAGTGTGTCTCACCAGCAGCTGTGCTGTCTGCCTAGCTGCCAAGCACTAACTGACCATAGGCTCCACGCGTCAGCAATTAGCTCGTCTCGCTCTTCCCGACTGTGCACTTAAAGAAAGAACAAAGAAAGAAGATCAGTTGTTCGGACATACTACTAGTTACTAAATTTACCTGAAATTCAGTAGGAATCTGTAAAGTCTACCAGTGGCAAAAAGCAATCAGTAATTCCTTGAAAGTTCAAAAGCTGTTGTGTCTCATTCTTAATACAATAAGAACAACAGAGTATACAAAGAGTAACAGCGAGTGATTCTCACTGAAGACACATTAGGCAATTTCAGTCTAGTTATTAAGGAATAGTGGGGAAGACCTTGCAAAATAAGGTTGAGACAGAAACAGGATTTTTAATGAAATAATGAATTCGGCATTCCTTTTTATTTCCCTGCTTGTTTGATGTCCTGAGAGCACGTCTACCAAATCAAAATACTGCTCAGGCATAGGAAAATACGAGCTATTGCAGTGCTGCTGTAAGACCGCTGCTATTTTCTGATCACTCCTCTCACGGGGCACTGCTGTGCACTCCCCCAGCGGTGCCTGGTGGCCACCTTGAGCCAAGCAGAACAGGGAAGGGCAGAGTGCTCCTCCAGCCTGGAAACCAGCAGCTGGAGAACGCGTTTACACACAGGCTAAGCACGAAGGCAGGGTCTTCATTCTTCTGCAGGAGAAATCAAAACAAAACAAAACAACAACAAACAAAAAAGACGTGGATGAAAGGCAAGGTGAGGGGAGCGTCAGAATTCACTTTTTTAAGTATTATTTTCATCTAAAGGGAAGTTCTCAGGAAAAGAGAATTTTGGACACTACCAAGGACAGCCGCTGCGCAGCGAGCTCTATGTGCATTCTCTTCTTAAAGTGCTCTTGAAAAGTTTTTTTTCATCTTCCTGTCTGATTTTACATAACGTTATCGAGAGTGCTTGGAAAAAGAATAGCTAATATATTCCAAACCTACGTGCAGATCTACCACTTGTTCTTCTCTGAGACCCACCAGAGCAAGAAGCATTGGGAGGGATGAAAGTCACATTGGAAGCACTGGCCTACAGATGTTAAATCCTTAGAGAGCAACTGGGGATGATCGCCAGTGAGCTCAGAGATGGAAGCCGGGACAGCCAAGTAAGCTTTTTAAAATCTTGGAAGGATCAAATCGTTAAGTATTATCACCGGACAAAGACACTGTAGTTTCCCCAAATCCTAATCCTAACCCATCACAGGCAGAGCACGGTGCCATTAAACCAGAATACCCAGCTGATAAACATGACAACAACTCTGCCAAAACAGAGCCCATACACTGCAGCGACCAGCTGTGCTCCAAAGCCAGACAGCAAGCGAGCTCGTTCAGCTGGGATAGAGTTCATTTTCTTTCATTGGTATGGTGCCATGTTTTGGATTTGTCATGAAAATTGTGCTGATAGCACAGGGATCTTCCAGTTGTTGCTGAGCAGTGCTTACCCAGAGTCAAGGTCTCTTCCGTTTCTCAAGCTGCCAAGCAGCACAAGGAGCTGGGAGGCGACACAGCCAGCACTGCTGAGCAAAGGGATCTCACACACCATGTGGCACCACGCTCAGCAATAAAACTGAGGGAGTTGGCAGGGCGGGGGGTCTGCTGCCTGGGGACTGCCTGGGCATCGGCCAGTGGGTGGTCAGCCATTGTGCTGTGCATCCTTTATCGTTACTTTCTAAACTGCCTTTATCTCAGCCTCAGGGCTTTCTAATTTTTGCCCTTCTGATTCTCTTCCTCCCATTCAGCTGGGGGGCTGGGGGGGGGAAGCTGGCAAGTGACCACATGGTGCTTAGCTGCTTACCAGGGCTTAACCTCAACTACAGCAGCATGATGCAAGCAGGAACCTTCCCCTTGAATAAACAGGATCCTCAGAGACCAGGACAAGTTAGCCAGAATAAGAAGCCATGTCTCAACATGACTTATGCTCACAAACCTCTTGGTTCCCATACTTTGAACAGTGCTATCCACGTAATGGTCCTAGTCTGAAAGATCGCAAATTTCCAAATTATTGCCATGCTCATCCTAATGCAAAAACACAGATTGGAAACCTCCTATGATACGAACAGCATGCAAACAGATGCGTGTTTGCCAGAGTGAATATAGTCAATAGGAAAGACAAACAACCCATCTTGAGATCACTGTCACAGCAGCATGCACTTCCTTCCCTGAGACACCACGGTAACATGTGATGCTGGAGGACAAAGATTAGCACAATAAGAGTCCACAGCTTCTGAAGTCATAAAAGAAGCATGGTAACAGAGACATTAAGAGAGTATTTAGGCTCAAGATGCCTTCCATGGGAGTTCATCAGAGCATCAGAAATAATTAACGGAAGACTGGAAGAACTAGCACTGCGCTTTCCCAAGGAATAGCTCGTGTTCTGTACAGAGCTGGGGGGAAAGCAAGGAATGTAAAATAGGCTGTGAAAATTCTGAATGGGAATATGTTCTTTTTACAAATAAACGACACAAATAATCTAGTTACAAAGACAGGTTTGCATTTTTCTTTCCCCAGACAACACATTTTTAGAAACTCATTGTTTCTAAAGGTAGGCAACTTGGAAATTATTTGTGAGTTTGATGGAGTTTAATCTGAAAAGCACTGTCCCAGATTCTGAGCCAACATTAAATGGCTTCTTACAAACCAATTTCAGACCAGACAGCATTTCAAAGTAATTTACCCATCTACTCAAACAAGCCTGCTACTGGCCCATCTCACCCAGCCTAGCTTAGATGGAACTCTGCTTGGAAATGACAGCTTCCATGTGAAAAACGATGCCATAACTTCTAATTTAAAGATTAAAACGGATGAAGTAAAAAGCAAAATCACTTCATTATTGGGGCACATAAATCACAGCTAGAAAGATGAGAAAGTAAATCCAATCCTGAAGCTTTCCTGGCTATACTAAATGTTTCTGTTTCTCCAGCAACATGCTATGTGAGAAAGAGAATTGACAAGAGCTGGGAATTGCAATGTGCTCAGCATGCTGGAAGTCCACTCACACGTGCCTTGCCTGACTGCTCCTCCTAGGCACAGAGATGTATGGAGAATGAGCCATGAGGAAGAGCTGGTGCTGGGGTCAAGGAAATTAACGCCAAGAGAAGTGAATCATTTTGTTAATCCTCAAATCTTCTCCACTGCAGAGTAAAATCAAGGAAGACGGGGCAGTGCTGAGAGCTGAAGAGACCTGTTCACTAGCACTAGCAACAGGGGGAAAAGGCCCATCAGCTATGGTGACATTTGCAGTGAAACCAGCTTAGCTCTGAGCTCCAACAGCGGCAGGAGACAGTAAGAATTTAACATTGCATAATACACACAGGTATCTGCTTTGTTTCTGCTACTGCCTTTGTTCTTCACAAAACCCATTCTTTAATAAAAGAACACAACGAGAGCGCAGCTCATGCACAGTGCTGACGCTCTGCAAGTCAGGACTAATTCTGAGGTCTTTAGTCAGACTGAAGACCTCAAAAGAATTCAGGATTAAATTAAATTTTCAGCAAGGGCTCAGTAACTTCTACGGCCTTCTGAGAACAGCCTCCGAGCAGCCTTCCCAGAACAAAGCAGCAATACAGGGCTAGTTTCTACACCAGGCACGTCCCCAGAACTGCTACGGAGAATCTGCTGGAGTTATTTCAGGTTTACACCACTGCAAAATGCATCTGCACTCCGGCCCATCTGCAGTGCAGCGCAGTACTAAGTCAGCATCCAGAAGTACATGTTGTAGGACTGGTCTTTTTTTGGCAGAACAATCTACTGAAGTACAAAATTAATGGATGACAGCAGCTCAAGTCCTACCACTGGAGCTCACGCTGCCCACTGGTTACTCAAAATAATTACATCTCTAAGTATCATGGCTGATTTTCTGACGTAAAAACCCGTGGTCAACTTGCAAAGATGACAATTAAAGCAGCTTAGAAGGTGATGTACAGCCTTCCCCAATCTGAAGTACCTGGCATGCTCCTCTTACCTCCTTTCAATCTCAGTGCTGAGCTGTGCACTACGGGAGCCTGAGTGAGCTGCAGCTCTCTGCCCATGCACGCCTTATCTTCTCAAATTCCACTGAAATCATTATGTGTCATCATATACACTGTGGATACCAAAGTAATACCTTGTAACAGCTACTCCACTTCTATTATTTAATACTTTACTTAGGTAGCAATTCAAGGCCATGGAGGTCAAAATTAAGCTGCACTACCCTGTAGGAACTCTAAGGTGTCGGGCTGCAGTGCGGGCTTCAAGGTCCATCTCTAGAAAAGAATTCCCACTTAGCGATCAGTAATTATAGCAGTAACCCTGTGAATCAGCCATGTGCATGTCAGCCTTACAACACATAATGAACCAGTGGATACTGGTGTGAGCATCACACTGACAGGGTATGAGCTCTCATTAATAAATGAAGACTCAGCAAAACATGAGCATGGAAAAGTTGAGCACGCAAGAAGTGAACATGCAGTAGGTACTGCTGCACACACAACTCCCAGACAAATGTGCAAAAGCCCTTTATGCAAGTACCTTGAGAAAGATTACTTCTGTAGTGCTGGGTGAGAGCTGAGGGATTTGGACACTGGAATCACGCCTCCAAAAACATCAGCTGATACAAGCAAGGTGATACCTCAACGTACTGAAAATGGTTATTAGCAGGTCAAAGATATTGCAGGATGATGGTGTGTCTCTAACAAAAAGAAAAGCAAGAAGTAATCAAGGCTAGGATTGTGCCACCTCTGTCAGTAACGCAGCTCTTCTGCATTTCTGACTGGAACGTACAGGGCTGTAAAGTATCCTGCTTGGGAAATGACATCTTAGGAGATCTCACTCCAGTTCATCTTCTGTTTTCGTGTATGCAAAATGAACCCTCAAAAGATCAGAGGCACGTTTGAATCTCTGGTATAAATACCAAAACCAATAGCTTTGAAAAACTGACCACCCCAAAGCTCACCGCAGCACGTGTGTACACGCACACACAGCCCTCGGAAAGCCCCCTCTCTCTGGCAACAACAGCTGCAAAGATCACCATTACCGCCCTGCTGTCCTGTGTTCAGGAAAGAAGAGGCAGGAAATGAGAGTCGTCTCATGGGGAGAGGTGAGCCACGCGTGACATGCAGTCAATCCCATGGTAACGGTGTATTTATATCACTCTTAATGGTCTTACATCTACAAATCGTTCGAACAGAATTACTACACAGTTTTAAGAGGTGAAGTGGCCTTTCTTTTAACATCATTCTTGGAAAGACCTGAATCAGTAATTATCCTTCTGGAAGAGAATAACAATAATAGGGAAGGTTACTATTCTCATTTGTATGAAATAAATGCTTTACAGACAGACAAAAACAGCCTGAAGTAACAGGAGGATTTAACAGGCACTTCCCATGAATAGGATGTCAGGGCAGCAAGGACGAAGCAGCTTCAAGGACACATTTTCAAACAATGTAAATACACGGAGATTCTGTCCAACGACACGTGGAAATTCTCCATTTTGCATGCAATGAAAAGGTTTTGTCAAGACAGTGTGCAAATACTTGAACTTTCGGCGCTCTGCAGATGCATCAAAAAAGTTGACTCAACTCAATAATTACAATGACAGCAAATAAACTCTAAAACCAGAAACTCTCCACGGGAGTCATTAACTGTTGCTGTTTTGCTAAGGAAACAGTAGAGTATGAAGGTCAGAAATACGGCATCACCCAATTACTCTGAATATTTCCCAGCCAGGAATTTAGGGGTAAAATTCTGCCATGCTTTTCCTTTTCTTGTCTGTGCCTTTCATGGGGAGAAGCAGAATTTTGGGTGTAGCCTAAAAAACGTACCTATCATCAGTACAGATGCTTTGTGAGCTTACTGACAGTGAGCCTGGATCACCTCAAAACAAGTTTGTCAATATAAAAGGAAACTTTTACTGCAATATTGGTGCAGTTTCCTGTCCAACATTCGGCTTCGCTTTCTGATCAGAGCAGCGACTCGCTGTGCTGTATGCCAGCTGTTTCCTACCAGTGCTGTAGTGCAGTCATAGGCAGACAATAAATACTGGTCCGTATCAATATTGTGAGAACATTTAAGGGTAGCAAGACATTCAAATGGGAAAACAAGAAACAAAAAACTGGAACCAATGATAAAACAACATGTAAGGACAAAAGCCAGATTCTCTTCCCAATCAGAGAAAATGGCACATTTACTCCAAACATCTGGAAATACTAAACAAGTTACAACTGAAACAACAGAAGGAATTGCACATAACACATCTACAGTAAGAATGAACGAACGCTTGTCTTCAACTTAAGGGCTAAAAGAGAAGACTGTGCCTGCAAGAAGAGCAATGGCCCACCCTGCGCCATTAATCAGAGGCGTATGCGTCAGCTTCATGTGCACGCGTAACGGACTGACATCAGTGGGAAATTCACAGCTCCCCTGGCAGCAGATCCGCACACTGTGAGGACACGGCCGCACAGCCGCTCCTCCCGTACCGCCAGCTTGTACCCTTCAGCTCACTATGCAGGAAAAAGTAAACCAGAAACATCAAATTTTCCTTTACACGCTAATAGCAATTTAAAAGAAGACGTTTCAGTTATTTTCTGTCCTCCGATGAAAGAAAAAATACAAAATGCCTTTATAAAAAACTGCTTTTAAAAACCCCCAAATAAACTTATGATCTTTATCTGATGGATAAAAAGCAATGAGCACCAGAACTGTAATGGACAGCTTATTTCGGGGGGGGGGGAGGGGGGGAGGCGGGAACCAAACCACAAACTGCTGCTACTGGTTTGGCTTTGCAGTGCTGGGACAAAACTACTGCATGTGCTTTCTGATTCTACTGTAAGAGGACTGCTGACACCATCACCGTTCTACCAGTGGGGGGCTGTCCTGAAAGCTCCTGCAGTGACCCTGCTGTATGAGAGGGAGCCAAGGAGCACAGAAGACCTCGAATGCAACAGTGAAATGTGATGCGTGAAAGGGAAGGTGAAATGCTGAGAGCCCCCCTCGGGTCCTGCACTGTATCTGCACCCAGCCCTGACACTGCTCACACTGTATGCTGCCCTCCCTGCTCTCAGCATACGGAGCACAGCATGACTGCGCCTGGCAACGCACTCCCCAGACAGAGCACTGCTGCAGGGCTGGGCAGCTGAGGCTCTGCAGCACGAGGACAGGTCGGTCTGCAAACAACCACAGCACTTTCTCACAAAGCATGCTCTTCACATTTTTCTAAGTGCCTACACAGAGAACTAAGCATAGCAGCCTCAATCTGTCACTTAGCTTTCACCTGGTAAGAGCTCCTAAGCTCATGAAAAGTTCATCAGCTTGTTCTGAACACAATCATTCCAAGCATTATGGAAAAATTCAGCCATTCACACCCAAAAGCCATCTTCTGAAAGCAGGCAAGCGTTATTCTCACTGAGGAAAACACGGCTGCAAAGACTTAAGCCAGATTTAAGGCTGCAGGAGTACGAGCTCCTACCTGAAAACACACACCACGAGAGGCTGTGGCAGCAGGACAGCATCCCTTTTTTGCAGGTGGAGCCAAACAGCTGTGGGACTGGCATTACTTTTAACAGCTGCTCCCCGCTAGAATTTTTGTTGGTCATATTTATGCCACTGTTCCCTCATTCTGGAATGAAACAATAAAATCAGCATTAACAGACAATGCACGAAAAGACACAGCAGTTCCAAAATCAATACAAGCCGATGAGTAATGCAGCCACAGATCACCTGGCAGGCATTGAGATTAATATCTCATCCATACTAATTGAATTTCCACTAATAAATTGTAAAGAGAAATAAAGCAACGTCAATATATCAGAACACAATATAATTAACTAAGAGCATTAAATTCCGTGTGATCAGGTTTTGGCCTTTTTGCTTCTGGTTAGACCTTACAAGTAAGAGGGTGGACATTCACTGCCCACTTCTTGCAGGGTGAAATCCCTGCTTTCCCGACAGTCACACATCACCTTCACGCAGGCTACGCAGGGATACGTAAGTGTCCTTTCTTCTTGTAAAATCAAGCCATAATCTGCTGCAATTCAGGAAGGGCCCTCAGGCAGCAAGACTTCTGCTATTCATGTACACACACCTCACCTCCTTCCCCATCAATTTGTTTGGTGTCGGCTCAAGGACAAAGAATTCAGTAACAGTAACAAACAGGTGGCATCATGAATAGCGTGAGTGAGCTGAGGGGAAAAGAAAAGCCACACCTACACAGGAAAGACAGGAGAATTTGGACGCAAGTGGTTACAGAGCATCAGGTAGTAATTAGAACAGCATTAACGTAACAAAAGATATTCCAGACTATCGGAAGATCTTCTATTTTCTCTCACTTGGCACTTCACAGCACAGCTGAGTTCTGAGGGTCCTTTGAGAGAAAGGACTGCCATCCCCAGCTTGGTGGAATGGTCAGGTTTGAAAACCAAAACCACTACAAACTGAACACACAAGCTCTCCTGCTCTATTATGTCAGAAGCTACGCACAAGATGCAAGGTGTGAGCTCAGGTGGCATGCTGCCTACACACAAGTGACAAGTACAAGACTGCCTCATCTTCCTGCATCTGACCTAGATGTACATCCACATATACAACTATTAACCCAGTACAGTCTCTCATAGGAAGCTAAGTGCAAGCTTCCCACCAGCATCACTGCAACGTTACTTAGCTCAGACTTAACCCATTCATTCAGTTAACAAGAATAAGATACAAAACCCTACCGTGCAGAATTCTGTATCCTCTGAATACAGCATTAGAAGCTGCGTGCCATCTGAAGGAACAGGACATAAATTCAAGCCTTCGAGTTTAACTGGAACAACTCGCATTGTGAGTTCAATAGTACAGCTACAAAGAGGCAAGCAAGCAGTGTCCCCCAGTGTTCAGAACGCAAAACCATGGAGCAGATCAGCCACAGCAGCACAAGCAGTAGCCTCAAACTGAGGATACACCACTCATTGTATTTGTAGTGGTCTGCACTGACTTCAGACTGAAAACATGGCGCAGGGTGACAAGCACAGCAAATGGCACATTCTAGTGCCACTCAGAATGAAAACAACTGCTGTGTGCACATACCAGCCCTGCTCCCAAGGAAAACACAGTCACAGCCAGTATGGTCACAGGTGATGAAAGCCAGATTCTCTGTAAAGAACCCCTTATGAAAAGAAATCGTGATGAAAAGGAAATTTATTTCAGGCTCACATCACTGAATCATAAGCAACAAATACATTTTCCCATCTCTGACGACTCACACCTTTGTGTTGAACTTCAAACACACACAAAGCAAGAAGCACAGAACTGTCCGCTTATTGGAGACAAGGATGTGGCAGATGAAAAGGACGTTTTGGTCCTGCCCTATGACGTAACTCACTTAGAAAGCCTCAGAGCTTATTAAAGCTCAAAACTAGTACTGGTATATGCTAGGACAACATGAACGACTTTTTGTTACTCATTCTGACATCTGCTTAAACATCTGTATTTTGTTTGGATCTCAAATGTGACTGTTCAGACAGAATTAGAGAAGAACTCTGTGCCAGTGAGAGAGGGTTCTGATATGCCAAAAGAAGAAAAGCAAAGCTTCACTGTGCCTCTTATGAGGTCATACACGAATTCTACCTTTCACTGTACTCTCACACACGTAATTTGTTGCTTTTTTTAACTGGCTCAGAGATGCAGAGTCAAGAGCTTTTGTTTCATTTTCACTTGTGTAAATTCCCAATTCAAGGCAGCAAGGTTCATTTCACGTTCCAAACAGAAAGTCCAGTAATCCTTCTAAGGAAAGACTAAAATAAAGTGATTAAAGAAACGTTAATCTTCAGTGCACATAGATAAGTCTCTTCCAGAGAGCCAGCGACCGGGCGATGGCCAACAAGACACAAGCATATTTCAATTTTTCTTTCTTCAATCATGATAATTCAAGTTCAGTTTTCCTGGACAACCTCAGCAGCTTCACTCTATTTCTATCCCCTTAAATATACAATAACATCCCTAAAAGCAGAGGGAGAACATCAAAACAACTTCTGCAGTGAAAAAGTTCAGCCACAGCAATCAAGGAAACCGGTCTCCACAGAGAGCTTCTCAGAACACACACTAGTGCCAGAAAATGGCTTTCAGACTTGCTATCTTGCAATACTAATGCATGAAGCAATCAATTAGAATGTATCCCGTCAAGAGAAAAAATGCTGCTAAAAACCTTCAGAGAAGGGGAGCCAAGACGCCTGAAGCCAAAGAAAGGGCTCCTCTCAGGAACGGTGTGAGTTTCTTGAACTGTAACAGAACTTGGGAGAGGCAGTGAGATTAACCTTCAAATTAACTGAATAAGGAAATACAAACGAGGCAAAAATAAGGACGGAAGAAAGCATTTGGCAAATTGTCCTTGAGAATACTGAAGCATTTTGCTTTAGAAAGGTAACCCAGAAGTGCTCTGGACTTCCTGGCACACTATCGCTCATCTCCAAGTCGTGCTATTACACACCTCTCTTCTGCAGGCCTGCTCTCTTGTGCATTCACGGTGCTGGCTGAGGTGGGAGAAGAACATCAGGCCATTTGCTCTGATGTCTTTCCTAGTTTAGTAGCTGGTCAGCATCAGGCTATGCAAAGTTTGTCCTTTTCTTCATTCACTGCCAGAAGTACTGGCACAGAATACGGACCCATTTTCCAACTTGCTTTTCTGTTTTTTCACCTCTCTCTTAGTTACCAGCACATTTATACTGCCAAAATAACCTTTCCTCTCAGCTCTGACTTTACTGATTTCAGCAGAAATTTCAGCTAGGCAGCAGAGATATACTGGATAACTGCAGAAACATAGAAAAATAAACAGATATGACTCACAAAACAAAAAGATACCACTCAGTTACCCTGCGATAAAAGCACCAGGTTGTGCTCCTTGTCAGCCCTTGGCAGAGGTGACAGAAACCTCACCTGTGCTCTCACACAATCACTGAGGACAATGGAGTTCACGTCAACTTTTATGACTGAGCAGTAACACTGGATAGAACAGTCCTGTCACAGCAAGCAAGAGTGAGGGTTCAGAGCCCTTTTTCACTACAGACGACTTGTTCCTACACAAAACCCTCCAGTCACAGCTGGGGGCTGAAGCCAGCAACTACCCTGGAGAAGCAGCACTGTTAATAACCGCATTATCCGAATATTCCTAACTGGGGCGCGCTGATTTTCCAAGTGCAGATTTCCAACTGACCCATCACCTGACATCCCCATCACAGCCCCATCTCTCCAGTTAAAAATACCCCTTCACATGACACAGCTTGGACAAGTGGAACAACTGCCTGAAGTCATGTGAACGAGAGACGGAGCATGCAAGTATTTGCCATGAAATCATAGCACCATTTACATATCTGTGCATTTGAAAAAGATGAAACTATTTAATGTAAAGTGCTGGGATTTCTATTAAAAAGCAATAACTGACAGTGAATTAGAGTGGGAAAAAGTGAAGCAAATAGCAGAAAACCTGTAACAAGAACTGAAGAGTCATGCATGAGCTCAGGCATTCCTTACCAGTGCTTGAAACACTCAGGGTTAACATTTACCGTGCAAATTACTTTTTAAGCTTCAAAGATGTTTTTTACAAATGCCCCTTAAATGCCAACACGAATGGCCTTTTAAGGATTATTACATTTTCTGCATAAGGTGAAAAAGATCTTAAAAAAGATCCACATGCTGTCCCATGACTGTTATTGTTAATCACAACCATGCTCTTCATGTGCTTGGAGTTAAGCACGCTACAAAATCACGTTGCTTTGCTGGATCCAAGCACAATACCCAGCACCTTCCAGCACAAAGTCACCAAAGGTTCTGCGGTTCTCAGAGTACAGCCTGGGCTCTGCACTCCACGGAAGAAGAGAAATGGGAATTATAGGCAGTTTTCACCTCACCAACAAACCAAGGGAGCGAACCAGTGAAATGCTGCAGGGGACTTCCGCAGTACGAAGGACTAAAACTAGGAGCTCACAAGAACAACAGAAAACAGAAAGTACAAAAAGCACTGAAGACTTTCATCCTAATGCTAATACATCTGAAGTTCCACTCTAAGCCATTCTTCAAATTCCACAAGCACTGCAGCATTGTACTGATCAACCACAGAGTGCGAGCTCTTCGGTTCAGCAAGCTGCGTAAGCAAGATGTGAAAGCCACCCACACAAGTTACTGTATCTCTGAATGAGCTATAGGCATGTCTGTGCAATGGACGGCACAACATGAAAGTTACTGTTACTAACTGTATTTGTATAAGAGAGATGGAAATTGTGACAGTTTCTCATCACTAGAGGGAGCTACTTCCACATATTAATACACCACTACCCAAATGCAAACCCTGAAACAAAAAACAGGATCATCTTTGCATAAATTGCAGTCACACTGTCTGCTTCATAGGGTCCAGCCCAGCTGGGGTTAACACGCAGGCCCAACACAGAGTTTACTTTCACTGAGTTTGAAAAGAGTTTAGGAAGGCAAAAACGGGCTCTTTTTGTCTCCATTCTGCTAGCTTAGTTTAGCAGTGAGCAACATAACATGCTTGTCTGCCCTTACCTGTCACAAAGAGATTCTTCAAATACTTGCTTTGCTCAGATACCACAGGGAACAGCATACAGTGACCAAAAAAAAATAGGAAATTGGCTAGTTATTCCTAGCTAACTACATTAAACTACATCTTCCTCACTATTTTCTGAAGCTTAGCTTCTACTTCTGTGTCACATTTTCCCTTCTCACACACACAAAACATACTTAAACCCACATCCCCTCCATCTCTATTACAGCAGGAAGTCCAGGAAGCTGAGGGTGGATCCGTTTTTTTCCACAGGCAGCAATGAAAGGTCTCCATCACAGCACACCGCAACAAACAAAACAAATACACAAATGAACCGCAGCACGACTGTCAGCTGCTGCTTTATTAATGATGTTTTAAAAGGGTGCAGTTCCCCTTCCCAGCAAGATGTTACCGTGACCTCCAAACATAACTGAGATGCGCTGCAAAAGCCAGAACAACTACACCCATTTCGCCACCTGCAGCCCAAGGCCCGGCTCCAGCTGTGGGCCGTCCCTGAGGTCAGGGCTCACCCCGCAATGTGCACCCAGTATCTGCACTGACACGCTGGTGACATTCAGAAAATCACCAAACTCTCACTCCTGTACTGTTCCAAAGCAACAAAACCGAGCCTCAGGCAGGGTTGCTATGTGGTAACTGACCTAGCTCCTCTAAGCCTCCTTACACAAACTGGGTTGCAGCAAAACCACTGAACATGGAGTAGGAAGATTAGGGACCACTTCTAAGGCTTTTTTAGGTGCTGAGGAATCTTAACAGCTGCCATGGTTTCACCTCACTGTAACAAGGACAGGTAACCAAAAGATGCAATGCCTACGTACTTCCTTCAAGGAACTTTATCAGTTGAAATATGACTCTCAACTTGTTTTCTACATGCACAGATAAGCAGATCATTTATTTGGGTTCCAGCTCACCAAAGGAAATGAAAAGAAAGGCTGGATTACTTCCTATCCCCTATCTTAGAAGAGGTTATTTTGCCTCGCAGAAGCTTCCTGTGACATACTTACCTAGATTACAAATACCTTGAGTCAAGAAACACGCTTTCTTTTACCTCACTTACAAATCAGACCAGCAGACTAGCTCTGTCCGTGGCTGCACAGCATGGTGCTGTGTTGCTCTGCTGGAGAACCTACTAACTCTTGTTTGCATCACAACATGCAAGTCTGGAAGCACAGCGAAATTCATTGTGGTGCTTGGCCCCTCTGTGCTGAGGCCAGCAAACCACTCCGTGTCTCCCTAATTCTGCCAATGGTACAGAAACTTCAGGGATCTGAGGAGTTAAAATATTTCTCCTCAGTACTGACACTGCTATCGAGTTGGCTTGGGAGGGTTTGCAGGGCTGTGAGTGGAGAATTTGGCTGAAAGCATTTTCTTTTGTTTCAGCGTGGCATTCATACTGCTCACCCCACAGCAAGAGCAGAACAAAACCAGTATGTGAAGTCAGTTCTTCAAAAACCATCTCTGCCAAATCAGAGATGTCTGTATTGTGCAAGTTCTGAAGGCATTTGGAGTTGTTTAGCAATACAAAAAGCTGTTTGTTTTAATGCACTCCCTTTTGTTTCATGAGAATGTCAAAGATCTCCCCAAAGGCTCTAACAAGGGAAAGCAGCTTCTCATTGCCTTTAGAGCTCTGCTGGAGATTAGAGATGCCTCAAATCGGGTCTCAAGAGCCCTCTCCAGGACATCTTCTTGTGCCCTCTGCTCCAGAGCATAGCTGACAGAATTTCTAGGTGGACTGCCTCCTCCTGGGATCTCAGGTGAGACAGTGTTCTGTGGTAAGTCAAGCACACACAAGGACTGAACCAAAGGCTGTGAAGTATCAGAAATTCGTTCAAACACTTTTCCTGTCTATTTTTTGTTTCCGTGTGCTTTCATTCTTTTGGATGAGAAGATGGGAGAAGTAATTTTCTGGGCCTTTCCTCAGCAACATACTGATGATCCCTGGCTGATGGAGTCTCCTCTACTCGTGGTATGACATCCGCTACTCACTAGTATTTTTGTTCCTCTTTTCTTTTTTTAAGAAGCTTTCCATGCCACAGGCATAAACCTTAAGCCTGAGCTGAACTTCTCATGAGAATGGCAAGTATGGGGAATGAGAGCTTTTACACACACCTTCACCTAGGTGTGGACTATAAAGAAACCCCTCTGCGGGTAGAATCAACTCATTGGATTCATTCCGGGATGGAGTAGAACTCACAATCCCTGCTCTTATAACCTTCAACGTTTTCATGCTGGAGTTGCTGGAGCAGCAAATAATAATGTTGAGCATAAAATGATAACAGCAAAGAAATGCTGCCTAAAAGCAGGCCATTTTTTGCTTGCCTGCCCTTGAGTTTTTGCCCGATGATGGAGTCGGGTGTGAGATGTTATATCTACCAACTTGACCGCTATCAAAGTATTTAACAGCTGTTTGCCTGAAGTCACCTCCCCTTCCTCACCAGAGGGGACATGCTGTCACATTAACATTCTTCCTAACTAAAGTATCAGTTGCAAAGTTAAGACACAGTTGCATATGAACATTATGGGTAGTCCGAATATTTTGCCTCTCAACATCACCTTGAAGAGAGCAGAGCTTTTCCCAGCTCTTCCACCACTGCACAGTAACTGCTGATAGTCACCTCACCTCCATATGCTCAGTGATGAACACCAGCTGTAGTTCATGCTGGCCATCACACTTCTGCCTGCTGAGCAGCCTTTGTGCCTCAGAAGATTTCAGACCGCTATCACTGAGAGGACTTTTTCTCACACCAGTAAATAGGATTAAACACCTTTTCGTTCAGGAAGAAATCTGGATATTCCTACACTCCGTTTGTCATGACGGCCCGCTGTTAGGTCCTGTATTCCATAGCAATCGATACTTTCTTAGGATGTCAGAAAGGATTTAGCACAAACAGCAATAAGGAGACAATGGGCTAAATGAGGAGGCAAAAACACTCTTCTATTTAAAACATCCCTGACTTCTAGAAAGATGAAGTATTTGCCACTGCAATTCAGTCAGCATTCTTCTTGCCTAACATCAACTTCATGAGCTTACTCAGGCTTTCTCAAGGATTCCATTTGCTGTGTTTAGAGAGAAATCTTAGGGTCTCTCATCTACATTTAGGCCACTGTGTTGCTTTTTTTACACTCTGTTATGGAAATGAGTAATTGTTTCAAATAAAACTGTTGGAAATTTCTGCATGTGCTTTAACTTAGCCATAAAAGAATTGCTTAAACACTGACAAGGAGTTGAAGAGATGGACAGGGGTGATAAAACACTTTAAGATTCTGCATCTTTGGTTTCATATGATACACTAAGCTAGATTACTAAATGAAGTCTAATTTAAGTACCAAATGCATGAAATGCTCTAAGAGAATCAAGGTTATTATGTATGAAAAATATCAGCTATGGGTTTTTGTTTTTTTTAACTGTGCGCTCTATCAGAAATACGTAACACCCCCCCAGATTCTAAGTTAATACTTCCTCCCTTATCTGCAGTGATGAACGCATGCTCCATAACACCACCTAAATTCTTTGAAGACCATCAGTAGTCCACAGGCATTTCGGGGAGGTCTGCAGTGTTTCTTTTGAAGTACTCGTTGGGTTTTCTGTAAAGAAGGCAATCTCTAAGAGCTTTCAAGAGTTCTCTCATAATTTTAGCTCTCCCTGTTTGCTTGCCCCAAGTCCTTTCCCTTGCTTGTTTCTCAGTTAGGACTTTATTACATTAAAATTTGCAGTTGCAGGAAGGGTAGCACTGCACAAAACAGCATCACTACATACAGATGGGAGCAGCTGAAGCTGAAAGTAGCAACAGGAGGACTCAGTGTTAACAAGCATAAAATCCTGAAAGAAGAAATAAATAGCACATACTGAATGTGTGGGAGACAATGCTGCACATCCAGAATTTCAAGCAGGAGGCAGCTTATTTTACTCCTCCACTTTAATCCACTGCTACTTAATTCTGTACTGCCACAAAATGAGGGGAAAAGACAAAAAACAGGGAAGTGACACTTATGGAAAGAAATACGTACACAAAACCCATTCCCACTCTTGTCAGAGCAAGCGGGACTGTAGTGCAAAGGCTGCAGACAGCTCATGATCAGCATGGCCACACTCTTTGTAGTGCGTCTACCTTAGAGAGGCGGTCCTGCAAAAAACAGCTCTGGTGCATTTCCACGTGGAAATCAATTCAGACATAAGGGGTACATGTCCAGAAGAATGGCTGCTCTTTACCTCCCCCTTCATCTCACAGTGCATAAGAAATATACCCCTGCTCTTTCCTCACTGCACACTTGGGGTGCAGAAATACATTCACCTCTGCCAAATGCAGCAAAAAGCAAAAGTGGAAGAAATTTTAAAAGCTGCTAAACTGAATGAAGTTACTGTGAAAGTTACACAACGTAAGTTTCGTAAGAACTACTTTTATCCGTAACGCTGATTCAAACAGTGACACTCTTGCACATTCTCCAGCATTTCATCCACACAAAGGTCCACTCTGCTGCCAACTGCCTCAAAAGAAGAAAAAAATCAAACCTTGTCCAAATGGTAATGAAAAACCTCTCCTTATTCCCTCCTATAGTCCCAGCTACTGCTGGGCTGCACAAACAGATCCTTAAATTGTCCACAATCTTTCAGAGATGAATGAAGGTAAAACTGGCAGAAAGAGCAAACGGGGTTACAAACACTGACAGATTTCTTTACTTATATCGGGATCTAAAATGGCACTGAATGTCAACATGTATGTGAGAGAATATGAAGTAAGTAGGAGTCAGCAAATGGGAGTGAGGAAGCGGGAAAAAGGTGAACACAGACAAGGAGCACTGCTGAAGAGACTGCCTTGGGAACAGAGGAGAGGAAAGACGAGTGGTGGCTGCAATGGAAAATGAGTGAAGAGACAAAAGTGCACCATGTCACCAACCGTGTCAAGTTAGACATCTTACGTCATGATCTGGCTGCACAGTCGATAACACTCTCACAGAGATTCAGCTAGATCTCTGCTTCCTAACTGCTGCTACCTCCCTAGTGGGTCTTCCAGAACTAAATCCTAACATTGCTAAGTGACAAGAGAGGAAGCAGAGATGGCTGCTGCACGTGGATGGTAAGACGCCCAGCTGGACCAATTCCACCGCTGCCAATGGGGTCTTTCTGATGCTCCAGCTGGATGGTTTCCTTCGCTTCCTCACCCTAATTCCCACTGCCCATTTGGGTACTCACAGAGGATTCCAACAACCACTTGGCATAATTATAATCCCTCTTATCCATAGACATTTTCTGTACTTTCTAAAGTAAGGTTCCATTCTCTTTTTGACATCTTCCAAGCCAGATTTTTACATGTCTTTTCTTGGAGTTTCAACCCACAGCATGTGAGACAAAACGTACCATCAGCTCAGTGACCAGGATTCCCTGAAATACCCTCAGACTGTTTCCTGGTGTCTCAAGAGTGACAGGAGCTTGTACAATGTGGTTTGAGCAGAACACATCCATAACAGCAGTGTGCGGACATGTTATATCTTGAGTAATTCTTATGACAAAGTTCCACTCATTCATTTCTCACCAAATCCTGTGGCAGTCTGACTGAATCAGAATTGAGTAAGGACTGAACAGAAACTTCGGGCCCTGGTTCATTGATAATGAAATCTCTGGAGACCTGAAATGCAGAAGTGGTGTCTCTGAGTTCACTTCCTAAGTGCAAAACAACATAAACTTGAACGTGTTCAGTGGGAGTTCATACGACTGACTCAATCACGTTAGGCCTACTCATCTTCCAGTAACCAAGTACAAAAACTGCACTGCCTGCAGCTTACACAAGGACCATCCCCCTGACTTTAAAACAGTAACATCAACTCTGCAGGTACAGTATCTCCAAGTTCAGTGTGAACTGCAAAACCACCTGAGAACTCTGACATTCCGCCTAGATCACAGCTGTTCTCCGTGCTCGCCATACCAAGCTCTAAACTTATCTTATGTATCCACTTATGCTTGAATGAGTTGGAATCACATGAATATTCTCCATTACATTTCTCTCAATCTTCTAGTTTACAGTTCTGGAAGATCTGTCTGAAAACAACACCTCTATTAGCACATTACAAGAAATAGCTTCGTTTCCAGAACTCTGTCTTTCAAGACTGTATGCAATACCCGCTTGTCTGAGGCAAATGTCTTCAGGTTCTAAACAGCCTTCTCAGCCAGGAATTTCTTCTGACTGCCACTGCCCTGTAAACCTACAGGAATACCAATCAGCATGTTGTAACTTTAAATACACAATTTCCATGTGCAACAACATTAATGAGCATCCGTAATTCTACATTACAGCTCTTCATTACTGGCTAGCAAAACTTCCAGGCATAACCAATTCCCATCTGAAGGAAGAGACAGGTTTAATAGACGAGGAAACTGCATCTCAAAATGATGCTGCAGTCAACAGAGCAGTGTGCAAACTGGATGCAATACTTGTAAAGCACCGGGGAGAATTTCTAAGGGGGAGTAATTTGGGACACCTGGATATGCATTTCTGTACAGGTGATTGGGAAGACAAGAAAAAATTGTTAGAAATCTCTTTGGCCTTGATCCACTTGTGAGCTGTTCGGCTACCTAAGGTTATTTTCCAATAGGGAATAGGAGCAGTGCTTGTCAACATCACTACATTTTGAACTGACAACTTACAAAGGAAAGAAAAACGTCAGTGATAATTGTTTTCTGCTCTCTCACAGTTTGATCAGCTTCAAACAGGGACAGAGTCTAGATAACCTTAGCCACAGCCGAGTCTACACCACCAGGTGATCACGTCTTGCAAGGTTTATTGGTGGAATTTCAGCCAAGTACACCAAGGTCTATCCCACCTACAAATACATGCAAACTTACACTCTAGCATGCTCTTCTGAGTTCCCTTCAGACAGTGACTTAAAAGGAAATCCTCTGGTTTACTGTTACTCAGACAAGGTCAGAGATACACCATGTACTTCTTTCTGCACCTGGCAGCTTCGCAGGAATGAGAGCCAAGAAATGAGTGCAGACAGCTCTAGCAGCAGCTACCCACACTGTGAATGTCTCTGCACAGGGGTCCAAGTTGGAAGGCATCTCAAGCTGCAATCTGACCCATTTATGTGTGGTCCAAGTGAGCACTGTCTTTGATTAAATATTCTACACCGCTGCAAACTACTTCTACTGCAAACAGACATTTCTTCAAGAATGTGTACATATGTGGGAGCTGGAGTGTAGGAGAACGTACATGGATTTGAAAACAGGATGACTTGACTTTATTTTTAATCACAGCTCATCACTACTCGCCTGAAACCACTGCCCTTTTAACAGCTGTTTCAAGACCCAGATGAAAGATAGCTGGCGATTTCAAGGCAGCCAATGTTGACAATGCTAAATGCCAATGTTACAGGCATGATCCTAGCTGACAGATTCAGTGGATGCTCAAGAATTCTGTGTATGGAAGTAAAGGCTACTCAATTTTTCACTCAAATACTAAAGAAAATAAATGCAGCTGATTTTGATGTTAGCCTGTTCGAGCAAAGCGTGAATAACAGCTAAAAAAGAACCCAAGGTCTGGGAACACAGATTGCATTGCACAGTATCACAGTTCAACCAGAGGCATGGTGACTGAATTATGAAATACTCACCAGAGATGTCCACTTTGTAAGCAGAATTCTAGTCTCCTATGCTGCAAAATCAGTCTTTTGCCAGCATCAAACTCACTCCACTGCTTGCTAGAAGAAAAAAAGAAGTGTAACTTTGGGAATAATAAATTTTGCAGTGAGCTCTGCTAATGTGAGCTCTTCTCCATCAACTCATCTTTTAAATGTTTCTAATAACGGGATACATGTTCACATCTGCTAAGTTACAGAGGTAATTTGCACCCACTTACAACTCTATGTGGAGAGGTATAAAAATAGCTTGGTAACAGGAAATCTGGCCCATTCCTTTAAATGGTGCTTGGAAATGGAACTAGAATTATTATTCCAGTTACATGAATAACATGAAAATCAGGCAGAAATGTGTCTTCGAACGTTCTATGACAATCTCTTTATTTACTAGAAATATGAACATAGCTCCTGAAAAGTTCTTTCACTCTTTCCTGCTGCACCTTCTCTCTTCTGGGAAGAAGGAATGGAATGGAATGACTCTGGAAGAAAGCAGAATCTTGCTGCGATTGTTCCAAGACACCTCATGCCTCGAGTTCATCGAGCTGCCCATTCCAATTACATGTGCAATGACAGAATCTGCGTCTCCACTACCATTATTTCACCAGGATGTCAGTACTGATTCTGTCATTTTTCTTCTATGGTTAACCTTGCAGTACTCTGGCATACAAATACAGAATATAATGAATAAAATAACAGAGTTCAAAAGAAAGGGAATTGAATTATAGTCCTCAGCACAAATGGGTCATTTGTATATGTCAATCCTAACTGGGTTACCGGATTAAAGAAAGAGTACAGATGCCTGTCACTTCTGTATTGCTTCATAACGTCCCAGAATTTCCATTTCTGGAACCATCTAGATCCAATTTAGGGAAAAATGATTTTTACCAATAACAGAGTTCTCTCATCAAGTTTTGCTAGCCACAGTTATCTGCATTACACACTGGAGGATATCCTGTGCACACACAAAACTCGGTGATACAGACACTTCGTTCAGAAGAGGAGGCAGAGGGCTGTGCTGTGCCTCGCGCTTTCTTCTGCAGGAAACTCTTCACGTTAGCATTCACAATTCCAGCTCTGTGAACTTCCAGATGAGCTGATTCTTTCACACGATGTCCAACCTCACAGCAGCGTCAGCCCACCAGATTTCTGTTCTTAAGATTTCTTCCCTTTTTAATACTTTTTCTAAACAATCAACAGCTACAGAACCAGAGTTGTGTGGCTCCCTGAGCTGTATGGCAGCAATTCCACATTTGCGTCTATTTACGTTAAGACTTTCCTACAGAAAATCAGAAAGCACTTGTTTTGTGTTAAAACCCAAATGAGGGATTTATTTTTCATTCCTTACTTTTCATTCCTTCTGCAAAGATTTTGCAGAATGCTATGCAAAGAAACATCACTGCAAAAAGTGAAGCAGCAATGTCTGCTTAAGGCTGTCAGTAAGGCACTGCGACATTTGGCATGTAAGCGCCTGTTTCATTTATGACACAGATGTTACAAGAATATTCATTTTCATTAAAATGTTAGAAATGAGAAGATCTAACTTTCCATAAAGCAACAACCACAGGACGACAGAGCTGCTCCCCAGGATTCCTCCGCACCCCTTCTGCAGTACTGCAGAACAATGCAACAACAGCTGGGCACTGGGAGCACTGCTCCCCATGTAAACCTCTCTCCGGAAGTTTTGTGGCTGCCGAGCTTAAGATGCAGCCACATTAAAGATATTTTTCAGCACTGAAAAATCTTTGCACTACCCAGACTTATCTTAAATTCACGTCTTTCCTCTACAGAACAACCAACAGCCTGGCTGTTCCTCTTCTCTAAAGAAGGTGGCTTTTCCCAGTTAAGGAAGCAAGAATAGGAGGATATCGTTTGGCTAAAGAACCTCTGTTTAGTTTCATGTCACTCTTGCTCTCTTCATTCCCAGATGGACTTTCCAAACTTCCTGCCCTTTCCCTCCTTGCTGTTATCCTTCTCCTTGCAATCACAAGAGTCCAGGCACAAAAAGGCCTTCCAAGCAGCAGTGCTTGATAGGGATGGACTGAGGACAGCTCTGCCTTGTGGCAACGATGGAAAATGTGGTACCAGAGTGGGCAGGATTCTAAGCACAATATCGTGATGCTTGTATCTGAGAGGAAGCATCTGCACTGGTGACATGACCAAGGGGTACAGATGGAGTCACCAAAGGAAAAGACAGGTAATGTGGTCAGTAAGCAGAGAAGATGGCTGCAGATTGTCTGAACAGAAACAATTGCTTGGGAAAACTGAAGGGTTTGAAGCCAAATCATCTGAACCACCACGCTCTGCAGCTGTCATAGTCCATGCAGTTGCTACAGCACAAATTTCTTGGAGCTTGGTCTGATCCCTGAGCAACAGTCTATCAAACCCTACAGTTAGTACCACGATCCTACCGTAACTTCCCATAAACTGAGTAGATATCAGAGACATTAGACAGCCTAAGGAAGGGCACGAAACTAAAGCTTTCCACTACCTCTGACACTTCTTTCAGTAAGAATGTGACACTCCACTAAGCAGGTGTGCACACAGGGGAAACAACACTCATGTAAGCTGCTATAGCATTGGCTCTCCTCAACAGTCACTTCTTTCAGGCATGGCAGCATTTCATCACATCTCTCTGTAAGAATTCATCTTTCCAGGACACATCTATAAAACAGTTCACAAACAATTGCAAAAACAGTGAGTACTGTACTTCAGGAATCATCTGCCTCTCTCTGCCATCCACACCGTCTATACTTCAACACTACCATCAGCGCATCCCCCAGCAACTGGAAGCCTACAAAGTAAACCCAGCAAGAGAAACAAAAGTCAGAATTTAATGTTTGTATGTGGGTTTTTCTTTGTCTAGAAAGCATTAACACAAACCGCCTTCTACATAAAGAAGCACTTGAAAACATGATATGCAAGTGCAAGGCCACACGGGAACTGAACACTAAATAAATTAAGACCTCAAATAAAAGATTTAAACAACATCTGTGCTGCAGAAGAATGTAGGTGCTTTTTAAGAGTGTTAATCATAATTCTGAGCTAACTGGCAGACCAGCGGTGTTAGAGCCAAGCCCCCCGAGCCCACAGTGCTGGTGGCTGACCCCACCGTGCCTGACAGGGCCAGAAGCACACTGGCACTCCAGAGCATTCACCAGAGCTCCACTTCACTCCCAAGAACACAGCTCACATTCACAGAACACGTCTGTAATTCAGAAATGTACTTTTGTGTGGCAGGATTGGTATAGAGGTTCTATCAGCATCACACTACAGAAAAGGGGGTGGAAGCGGACCCTCAGAGGAACGTGTTCACAGACAGGACATGCAACTTCTAACCCACTTACTGCCACCAAAAACAAAGGCACATGTCCTGAAGTCCCAGGAGAGCAGCCCCTGATCTCTGGAACATGTCCAGAGAAGGGCAACAAAACTGGTGAGGGGTCTGGAGCACAAGTCTTATGAGGAGCAGCTCAGGGAGCTGGGATTGTTCAGCCTGGAGAAGAGGAGGCTCAGGGGAGACCTCATTGCACTCTGCAACTTCCTGAAGGGCAGCTGCGATGAGGAGGAGCTTGGCCTCTTCTCCCAGACAACAAACAGGACCCAAGGACATGGCCACAAGTTGTACCAGAGGAGGTTTAGATTACACATAAGGAAAAACTTTTTCTCTCAGAGAGTGGTCAGGCACTGGAATGGCTGCCCAGGGAGGCGGTGGAGTCGTTGTCCCTGGCAGCGTTCAAGAGGCGTCTGGATGAGGAGCTCTGAGATGTGGTTTAGTGGCTGTGGCAACAACGGTAATGGGAGGATGGTTGGACTGGATGATCTTGTAGGTCTTTTCCAACCTTGTGATTCCATGATTCCATATGCAGATCAACAGGACAAGAAAAAAGAAGAAAACCTCTCCCCTGCCAACAGCCTGTGCTCCTGACACATTCAGGGCTCAGTGTGGGGCAGCTCCAGCTCCCAGCTAACAGCAACCTTCCCCAGGCTCAGCTGGGCCCCATGGGAAGCCCTCACACGTCCCCACACCTAACTATTCCAGGCATCCTAAGGAACTTCCTTTGTCTGCAATGAACAGATCTGTATTATATCTAAGCAAAGACATGTATTTAGTCAGAAACAGCTTTTGAGGACAATCTAAACTACTATCAAAATAAGTGATCTAATTTCTCGCGGTCACACAAGACCTAGTAGGCTTCGGTCATGGTTTGAGGCTTTTTACTTGGATAATTCCCATTTAACAAACATGCACAATGACTTAAAATGCTTCCAGCTGGGTTGCTGTGCAGCAGGAACAAGAAGTGTTCTGTGACTGGCCTGTGATAAGCTTCAGAGGCTTTCTTGTGCAGGAACACAAAGATGCACCTCTTGACGTTTGCTCCGTGCTTTAGATCCAACTTCAGCTAAAAGCTCACAGCTATATTCACTCTATTACTCAACTTAATATTCACAACAATTCTTACAAAAAGCGTTTGGCTGCACACTAGTGGAGATGCAAAACTATCTCCACGGGGGCCCGCTTAAGGTTTGAGCTAAAAAAGAAAGTACCTGTGAGGCTTCCCTAAACACCTCTGAAGCATGGGCAAAACGCTGAGCTTCTGACAGTCTCCAGGTGAGCTGGTGGAGGCCTTACATGGAGCACTGCGGGCAGCACGAGCCACCACCCCGCTGGGCTCAGGAAGCTGAGTGCTGTTCAGCCCTCTGGGTCTCACATGCACGAGCAGAACTCCACGAGAAAGCTGTTACAGAGGCTTCTACACTGCAATTAGCTACCTCCATTAATCTTCCATTTCTATAGGAATAATGTATATCCAGCCACAGGGAAAACAATAAAGAGTGAAAGGGAAAAGCACTGTTAAATTATTCTCATTTTCAGTAATGGTGCAATAAAAACACTTCACTATTCAAGTCAAGTCCGATTCATGGAGAAATTCAGCATTATATGGACACTTTTTTCCTCTGATTTTTCATTTTTTCCAAGTACAAAACAGCTGCCAATTTCAGAGAAGAGGACGAGTGACAGCCCAAAGCCCCAAAGTTAGCATTAAAAAAAGAAAGGGTGAAGAAAAGAGCATTGGCTTTAACTTTAAGCACAAGGGCATGATGTGCTGACAGCCAGACAGCCAAGTTCAGTGCCTCTGATGGACACGGGGCAGAGGGGAGCTGCAGACTGGTTTCATGGAGGTGAAGGGGAAGGTTTCAGTGCAAAGGGCTCGAGGTCTCTATTTATAGTTGAAATAACGTAGCAGCAAGCATAATGTGATGCCCCCGCAGCTGCCTGCCAACGACACGCACAGTCAAAGCACAGCGTTTTGAGGTAGGTCTGTGACAGAAGCTGACCACAATGGCAAAAGTGCTGCTTACTGCTGCGAAAGTCTCCGCTCTCAGCCCACGCCTCCTATCTTTCTCCCATCCACTGTGTATGGAAACATATGTGTATGGGAACAATCCCAAATGAAGAGACTGAGGAAAATACTACTCTAGGATAACTGTGCTCACTTCTGCGGTGGCTTGCAAGCATGGCGTGACAGAGCCAACCACTTCCACCCTTACAAAATGATCAATATCTACAAGCTGCAAAAATCACCTGATGGTTTTTTCCACATGCAAGACTTGTTAGCAAAACTAACAAAAAAAAATCCTTGAAACCCTCGTAAAGCACCACTGTTTGCCCAATTTCAAATATGTACAAAGAAAATTCTTCAACGTCCAGTTCGTGCAAGCACAAATATTCCCCTAACGTCCTTGGGTATAAAAATCATGTTACTCTACCAGTGTACGGAACATACATTTAAGCACATTAAAATAGCCTCTGATGGTAACAAAATGCTGGTCTTTGCCTCTCGTGTCTTTTCAGTTCACAAGAAGAGCTCATTTCCCCCTGCAACATGGCAGAGCTGAAATGCAGCTCCTAAGCCGAGAAGGCTGTAACAGTACCTGCCAACACAAGGAACAAACCCTGGAACTCCACACACGCTGCCCCCACCAGGGGCCTGATTCAAAGTTTCCTGAACCCAGCCTTCAGTGACTTCAATGGCGTTCAGAGCAGAGGTCAAAAAAAAACAAGAGGGAAAGAAAGAAAGAAATCAGAAGCACAAAGCACACACTGATCCTGTACACACTTTCTGCACTGAGCAGCCCCTCTACAGGCAGTAGCCTTTGTAGGTAGGGTTCAGTCCCAACCTGCGCACCCACAAAGAAAATGACACGAGCATACAAAACTCCACCCCAGCCATCATCCCACGACTGCTTTGTAAGACACCTTCAGGGACAAGACGTGTCAGTGCATTATGCAACAGAGAAATGAAACATTCAAAGGCTCTTCTTCCAGACTGGCTGTGTCTCTTGATTCATTTAACAGCAAGGAACTCTCAGGACTCTCTCAGAAAACTAAATGGGTTGAACCGATGAAGTATTTTTAATGTATGTTGACAAAGATCCAGAACGACCGTACAGTTACATTAGTTAAATTGAGGACTGTGCCGCTCATCCTCACTAAAATGTCATCTTTTATTACTCACAGGGTCTAACAATAAAAAAAATGCATAGAAAAAAAGAACAGCATCAAATGCTGATCCACTGGGAAAAAAATTCCTGTATTTTCCGCAAAATGACTCCGGAAAAGCCATCTGTTTTATTTTCATGTTTCCTTTATACTGAATTTGTCTGCAGTCATTTTCTTTTTCATTTCTCTGCTTTCTTTGTGGGTGCAAGGAAATAGGAAAACCACCACCACGTTGTCATCCAAAGTACCGAAAGCACGACAGGCTTTCTGCTGACAGACCCTGCTGCTACAGCCAGCCTAAGCAAGCAACGCCACGAACGTTTATGCTTCTCCCTGCCCAGCCCTGAGCTCCGTGAGGATTACCTCACAGATGCCCACACCGCTCAGGAGCTGAGCTCCACTGGGGACCTGGCACCCCCTGGCAGCACTTGCAATTACAGAAAGGTTTGAGCTGGAAAGGAACCTTAAAGGCCATCAGTCCAACTCTCCTGCAATGAACAGCGACAGCCGCAGCTTGACCAACCTTGAGCAGCCTGACCTTGGCTGCCTGCAGGGATGCACCCAGATGTGGAGTCCTCAGTACAGAAGAGACACAGACCTGTTGGAGCACATCCATAGGAGAGCCACAGAAACGAGCCCAGGGATGGAACACCTCTCCTACAGGACAGTCTGGGAGCTGGGGCTGTGCAGCCTGGAGAAGGCTATGGGCAGACCTGAAAGCAGCCTGTCAGTACCTAAAGGGGAGCTACAGGAAAGAAGGGGACAGATTTTTAAGTGCCATTTCAACGTGGGATTGACAGTATCTGTGGGCAGGCACTGTTAGGGCTGGGGTTGCTCTTGAAACATCACTGCCTAATGGCCGAGGTCATGGAAGTGCTGATAACAGTCTCTCCAGTACACCAGGAAGGTTTTGTTAAAGAAATGAACACTGTCTTGAAAAGAAGTTTGGACATTCATTTATGCCAGTGACAGAAATCAATGCTTATGCTTCTAGCCCGTAGTGACAAGCAAAGAAGTACAATCTAGAACAAAACCTCACATTCTGAACTCTCTCAGCGATGAATCACCTATCTTCCCTCACAAGGTCACAAGCAATTTGTATCTGGTACTGGAAGATAACAAAGGAATGCTTCAGCAGACTCATGGAGGAGCTGCTGTCTTAAGGTCAGAAGACATTTAAAAAGTATCACTTTCAAAGACATGTTTTCAAACACATGTAGCAAGGCCCCATTCCTTTTATAAAGCTTCCCCAAGCGCCGTTTCACACCCCATGGCGCTGCTGCACCGCTACTCTTCCACCACAGACCTCTTGCCCTTCTTGACCACAGATCACAGCTGTATTTACACTGAATCGGGAGGCAGCACGGCTGTAGTGCAGTCTGCCAACAGCACGACATTGGCAGAGCAGAAGGATTCCGAGTTCAGCACAGGATCCGGACGTAATAAGAAATCCATTTCATTGATCATTTCGGTTTTAAACTGTGACACCAAACGCTGCCCCACCCCGCTGTGCCCAGCTCAGCAACAGCTGCTGAAGAGCAGCAGGTTGGGCTTTTGCGAAGGAGGCACAAATCCTTACAGCACCTGGGCCCAGCATGCAGCTCGGAATCACTCGCTGGAAACTGGCCCAGCCTCTTGAGCACTGAAGTTAACTTCCTGAGATTGTTCTGCCATTGTCAGCAACCAGAAAGTTCCTGCATGTTTCCAGGGCCTCTGCACTAACAGGCAAAAGGCTGACTTCAAACAGGCACTCACAGGCAGGCGGCTCATCTCAACAGAAATTCCTCTGGTTTTCATCGCATACTGGTACTGTTTCCTTATCATCCACCACAAGCGATGACTATTAAGACTTGACATCCCAGGAACCAGCTTTTATCGCATTTATTTTACTTGATTCTTTTTAGTAGCAGAAATGGCAGCCTAGCAAATAGCAGCTGGTTAGAAAGAAGAAAGCCTGCTGCATGGGCTTCAGAGCGCAGTCAGGGCACAGCCCTCCCAACACAGCCCTGCACAGCTCCAAACACACGGCTGGCTCTCCTTTCAGACAGCAGCACGAGGCCCCAAGCAAAAAACATGCACTGCATTAACTTGATTTGCACACAGAAATGTGGCAAGCACGTGAAAAATCAGCGTGTTTGTGCGCAGCCCAGGGCTTCTTTGTGGAAATGCCCCCCAGTCCATAAAAATCCTTCTCCTTTGAAAAACAACGCTGTTTCATACGACATTCGAATGCGCTATGTGAATAAATACGACTGTCCTGGCGTAGCTTAAGCACCGGTATTTTCATTTAAACTAGCATTATGGTGTTTATGTTCATCTTATCAGTGCAGCTACCTTTGCCTAAGAGAAAATAAAAAGAAAATGGAAGAAACTCTGATGCTGAGACAAAAGACCGTCACCAAGTCACCGAGCAGAAGTTAACAATCCCCACAGGGCCCTATTTTTCAGATTAAACTCAGAATGAACAGCGATCCATTTTCAGCGCAAAAATACCACTCGTGCACTGAGCTCAGTCCAGCAGAGCCGTGAGCCATCTGCTCCTGGAGAAGGACGCAGCCACCGGAGCACAGGAGGCACCCTGAGGAGGATCTGGAGAAGCCCTTTCCCTCGGGCCGTGCCGCTGCCCACAGCCGTGCCTCAAGGCCTCATTCTGCAGGACTATGGGCGCTACCTCACAGCTGCTCTCTTACAAAGAGGTGATAAAACCCTAAACCTGAGCAGCGGCAGGATGAGGAGAAGAGAGCAGCCAGAGCCATTCCTGCCGCACTCCGGCCACAGCTTGTTCTGCTACTTTTTCTGATACAAAAGGAGCTTTATCAGCAGTGCTGGAAGGAGCCAGGCTACACTTGTACCAATCACCTTCAAAACTAAGAAAATCACGGAGATCTGATGACAAGACCCTTCATAAATAAAGGGAACAGTGGGCTGAAGCATCTGCAAAAACAAACACTTCTGCAGCGATGTTTCACCCGTGCAACTGTTGCGTTTCATGGCTCACCCACCGCTCTTTTCACTTTCCGTGCACAGCAATATTTGAGGAAGTGTTTTATGAATTCAGCTGCTCGTTTACGGCTACATGCTTAGAAAAAGGGCAAAGCCTTTGCTTCCTTTCTCCAGCAGACCACCCTGGTCAGTGATACCCCGACACAAGCTGCAGCTGTTCCATCTGGTGCAAAGGGAAGCAGAAGATGTCACTTATGGCGCAACAAGAGATGTTTTGTTGTGACGGTACCTTCGGGGTCTGCGATAGTCCTGCTGCCAAACACCTGCATCTATTCAGACACACATGCAACAGAACTACGTTTTGGGAGTCACATTTATCTTCTCAGACACCAGCCTCCACGAGGCAAGCTAGTGAAAATTAATTGGGAGATCTGCTTTAACACCGCATGCATGGCATCCCTCGCACATCACACACAGTCTGAATACCCGAGTAAGAAAAAGTCGATCTAGTTTGATGTCAGGGCAACTCTGCATTAGCAAATACATCACAGAACGCACCGCTAGTTAATTCAGTACTTTCTTCAGTTCTAGCTTTTCTTCCAGTTATTACTTGCTTCCTGTTATATGACTAGCTAGATTTGTCCCTCGGCTCTCCTTGAAGTGTGTATGTAATTTATTCTATCGTCTTACAGAGCAGACAGTCTGTATGTTTTTAAGACAACGTCTGACTTGTTTTGCTTAGATGGGAGCTATCTTTTCAGCAGAAAAAGCTCATAGGAGATTTCCAAAGAGAGCAGTGCTGCACTCTGCGCCTAGAGGAGCAGCCAGCTGCGACTGCCCAGCTTAACCTTCAAGTTAACTTACATGTTCTATTCCATTAAGGAAATAGAGACTGAGCGCAGAAATGAATCTCTGTTCCTGTAAAACTCTTGCATACTAGTTATGCTGCTACTCAGCACATCCTTCTGTTTTTGAAATTCCAGTTGAGCTCTTCCGTGTAACTGATAGGGAAGACATCTTTCCTTAAGCCACACAAGAGGGACAGATAGGGCAGAAACGCTGATGCAACGACTGCTCCCTCCAACACAGCTGAGTGTGAGCTGGGGCAGCGCTGATTGCTGGCAGCGGGTGGGCCATGCAGGTGCTTGAGCAGCGGCCAGCTGCACAGCTGTGCTCCAAGGGAGAGCCCAGCTCCTCCCGGCAGCACTGCTCCGCTCAGCCCTGGCAGCAGCCACCCCACCCTGCCCTGCCGGCCCCTCCTGCGCTGTACTGACCCAACTACTCCCACACGTGAAACCAGAAGGTAAATACAGAAAAGTCTGAATGTGTGCAATTAAACTCAGCTGGTGTTCAAGGACAGTGAAGTCATATTGCATCTTCTTGACATTTACACATTTCCTCCTGTTTTGTTCATTGTGTTTGATAAATGACTTCCACGTGTATTTTGAATATAATGAATGCATCTGAGACTCCTTATTATCCATAGTGATTACTCTGCTGTTAGAACAATTCTTATTTTTTCTTGTAGGTAGAGATTAGGCAGCACTTTACCCTGGGTACCACTCGTATGCTTGGTCACTTGTTTTATCCAAGGGGTTTTCCAGGAGAGAAGAAGGTCAGAAATCAGTGCCACAGTGCTGACTCGTGGTACAAATAATTCCAAGGCTTTCCTTAGAAATGCCCACAATGCTGCACAAACCTCAGGGAAAAAAACACTCGGAAGAAAGTACAGATTGAGTCTAATAGGCGGAAGTTGATCTTATTTACTTCTAACAATCATGGTCAATTTACAACAGAAAGCCTGAAAAATCTTCTATTCTAGTCTTCCTACAAGTACTTGCAAGTTTTCCCATTACTCTTGACACACATTGCCTTTCATTTTAGTCTTAATGATCTCGTTTCAACAACCATTTCCCTAGTCAATTAACACAGCAGATGCACTGTGTTGAGAGGAGGAAGGAGAGTCTCCAGAAAGCTTTGTAATTTTTGTTAATGTTCGCCTTGGTTCTGGATGTGTTGCATTTATAGCACTGCTCACGTACCAACAATTTACTGCAGGCTAAACGTGAAGGGACAGGAGCACAGAACAAGGGCACCTGACCCTTGAGGTCCCTTCCAACCACAGCCACTCGATGGTTCTATGAAGGCAAAAATTACAACCTCAATTGCTAGAGCACCGTTTGAAACAAAAGAAAAACGTTCCTCTACTACAGTTCTTCCAAGACTGACTTCATTGCTGGGGATAATGCCGCCAGAGGAAAACGCTTTCCAGATATTTTATTAACAGACCAGTACTTCAGGTACCAGCAATCTTTCCAAAGACCTAAGGACCAGGTATTTCCTTTCCATTTTATATTTGCCAGCAATAGGGCTACGGCCATTTATGTTTCAGTTGTTTCTGAAACAGCTGCTGAGGTTTAGAAAGCCCAGAGCACTCCTCTTGCACAGTGACACCACTTCTCCTGCCTTGCCACAAGCTACTGATGCTCACCCTTGCTTTATCCATCCCACACAAGTTACAGACGTAAGGAGAACAGCCATGTGATACATCTACTTCTTCCTTCAGTGTGATGACGCTGCCAGAGTGCTGCACAACTCCCACCAGGAAAAAGCACTCCAACTCTTGCACTACTTTCCAGTTTGTTCTTTGAAAACGAACCCAGGTTATTGAAACAAAGCACCACACAGACAGCATACATTGCCTGACACGGTGTGCTCAATTATTAAGCATACCAGTCTTTTTCTATCTATATTTAATTGGGCAGCTTAAAAAGAAGCACAACCACTATGCAACCCTGGCAAAACACTCAGTGTACCACCAGTATTTATGGTGCCTTTCCATTCTTACCAATTTACATTCATACAAAATTTATCTTAAAGAAGACCTCAGGGTTTGCTCTCGCCATTTACACAGGCTTGTCATGGCAGCCATGCAGATTCCATCAACTCTTGTGAAGCTTTTTTATGGCACTACGGTGGGAATGGCTGTCGAAACAATTTCTCAGGTAGCACACGGAAACTTCCCCTTCATCCTCCCAGGGCCACGCTCCGTTCCTTCTAAGAATCACAGTGAGATATCCGGGAGTCATAACACGGAATATTTAATAGCTGCTTCAAATACTTTGGTTCCTTCCTGCACTTACTGTATCCAAATACCTACAGAGCAGCCACTAGCAGAGCCTAAACTTCAATTATCAAATCCAAAGACCATCAACTGGATGAAATGAGAAAAGCCGCAAGTCCGAGTACTTCCTTACACGTCTCCATCAAAAATGAACTTCACTCAGGATTTCAGCTCAGCTGCCATCCATGTGCTCAGTGCAAACCTTCGGCCCAGGAGGAATGGCCACTTCACAGGAGAAGACGGCCTGGAACTTTTTACTCCTCCCGCCTTCACCGTCTCCACTCAGCACGCCAGTCACACTGCCCGTGGAGCTGGGTTTGACAGAATACCCAGCTTCAAGGAACCTAACTAGCTTAGACCTAAAAAAATATCTTACAAATGCGTTGGCAAGGGTGCTTCATCATTGGCATGAACCAAATCTGTAAAATAACCCCCAGGACTCGTAACCCAGATTTATGACCTGACGTTAAAATTCCATAAAACATCTACAGTCATTTGCGTGTCTGGATTAAAGTCAATTATGCGGGCATTAATATAATTCTGTCAACTCCAATGAACTGATGGCCGCTTTGCAGTAATCCTGACTTTGACTCAAAATCAATTCCCGGGACGTGGATCAGAATGCACAGCACACTGCACACTTCCAGATGCATTCTGGAAACCTGAAGGGCTCCGTATTATTTACTCCTCTGATTTCTTTCATCTCTTGAACGTTTTCTTCCTTTGCCCTCGATGCCATTCAGCAGAACACTAAGGGTGCTGGCTACTGCATCTGACATTGTCACGCTGTTTGGAAGGCACAGCCCACTCCCCAATAACTGACACATGAACCTGCTATTAACAGCCCAGATAGACAGCATCTGCCACCCAAACTGCACATTTTCATCCGTGTACATCTACTTCTGCTCCACTGCCACAACTGTTCATATGGAGATTTGTAGCATACAGGCTACGAATGAGTCTTATAAAGGCAAATTCTGTGAATAACACTGTACTGAACTTGGACAGCCAAATAATTGTGCACATCCTCCAAGGAACCAAAAGACACCACTGGACATTTGTGGAATGTTCGTCCCAAAAATGAAGTCCCCTTATCTGTCTGACTGGCTTTCAATCAGCAAAGTCACAGTACTAAATCTAGTTTGGCCATCAGGTATTGAGACAAGGAGGTTTACCATTTACTCATACTGTATACAATCCGGAGGACAACGATAGAAACCTGCTGTGATATTTTCAGCATACAAGCCAGAGAATCAAACACCACAAACGTGCAGCAGCTGGGAGCAGCACTTACTCTCCAATGCCCAAAGGAACACGAGGCGTGGGGCTCATCAGACATGGCACAGATGTAGCTAGGTTATGAAGTTCAGTATTTCTTTGTATTCAGCAAACTTGATCACGAGGAACACAAGACCGAACCCAGTCTACTCCTAAAGTTTCTATACAGGGAATCTGACCCAGCTCCTCAGCGGTGCGTACATCTCTCCTACAGATCTGATTTTCTTCACACTCCACTGCGCCTATTTTCCATACCAAATCTTCCTAAAAAAATCACTCTCTTATCTCCAGGAGAGGAGATCAGGAGCTGTGCTTGAACTGGAACAGAGTAACACCTGATGATGTAAGCAGCTGGGCACACAGACCTGCAGTTTAACACACACCTCACACAACTGTCTCTCTAAACAACTGGCTTTCTGCTTGCAGTGCAGACAGTGCATGCCACTTACACAGCATGGACCAGGGAGAGACAGCAACACATTCATACACTGGAAGAAAATAATTAAGACAAAGCTGCCACTCTTACATTGAAACTACTTGTGAAACAGTTTTCAATTGGGAAATGCCTATTCCTTTTCCCTGAGGGTAATCACTACTTCACAGTTTCCCTACCCTTCAATTTACGTCTCAGCCTACCTGCCTGCCCCAGCACAGCTGGACTGGACCCAGAAGCACTAAAACGTACATAACTGCAACACTGCCTTGCTAGCCTGTCCTACTTTAAAGGCTTTACTCAACTGACAGAACTTAAAAGGGAAGGCTTCTTAAATGTACATTCCCTCCACGTACTCCTGGTAACCTCCTCCCAAAAACGGAGATGTAAGCAAATTGCATTCAGAGAGACAGATGTTATCTTGCAGCATAGCCTGACCCAGCTCAGGGCCCAGCTCCCACCCTCGCCAGCACGCCCTCCTTCTCTTCTGATGGCTGAAATAACAACATTCAGATGTACCTGTTTCATCTCAGGAGGCACAACTGACATTCTCAACTCTCCCAAACTCCTGCTGCTGTGCTGCACAGCGTGATTACTTCTACAGTCAGCACCGGGACAGAACAGCTGAGAAAACTTCCCTTCATGTAATTAACTGGCCTATACTCCCACCACATTTCTTCTTTGTAGGAGACATTAAGCAGCACATCACCTTGAAGAATTATTAGGGCTCTATCAGGGTATTATCACTGTATATTTGCTTTATCTGTATGGCAGCATCCACCTGGAGGCTACATCTCTACAAAAGCAGTTCCAGAAGTATCCTATTTTCTTTGTTAAGTACATACAAAAATGTTCCAAACATTAATGGTTACTGCAAAGAATGATATTTGAGTATATTGGATTACTCTCTAATCACTGTTAAATCATATGAGAGATTAAACTGTTTTGTTCTAATAGTTGTTAGCAAAACGAAGTTTATCCTTTAATCTCCACGTAACTGAAATCCTGTGATCACCATCTCTGTCTCACAGGCTGTACGTATGCCGCCATCAGGAAAGCTGCAGCCAACGTCAGCACCAGCACAGAGCGTGTCCGTGTCCATCCGAGCTCCGTGGGGATCCTCCACTGAGTACCAGGGCTGTCATGGGGAGAGTTGAAATAAACAAAAACAGATCATGCTGGTATACATCCGACTTTCACCTTACACACTGCTCTACCTCGCTGACTCATAAGCACATACAGCAACATATTTACCTGAAATTGTCCTAAAAAAAGTTCAAATAAAATATAGAAGAAACTGATCAAATTATGAACTGTGAATGGAAACAGCTGAAATCCATAAAATGGGAACGTAAAAATGAAATGTAAAAAAGGTGCTTTGTGCTACACTGGAAACGAAAAAAACGTACCAGGCAAGGCTGGGTCCATGTCCCAAAAAGCTGCACTAAGCGCATGCAGGCAGTAGCCCAGCTCAGCTGAGTACTGCAATGCCATACGGCCATTCCTGTTTTCTCACTAGGCAGACACACAGCAGCACCACAAGCAGCCTGACAAGCTGCGACAGGAACACGAGTGGTACCGCTCAGAGAGACTGCTCTGTAAAACAAGAAGAGTGAACTATGACATTCAAGTGAGAGATGCACTTACAGTACTGCTAGGTAACAAAAAGCAAACAGGGCCCAAGGGAGAGTACTGTGTACACTGCAAGACTGGCACGGGCTTCCCTATGGTTTCCTTACCCCAGTATCTCAGGTTCCGCCATGAACAAACCCACAAGGAGCCACCCTTCCCCTGCTGCCCAGGAGAGTTTGCTCGAGAACCTCTCCTCAGGCAAACGTGGGGATCTGCCAGCAAATACTTGTAATATTTGTGTTTGTTTGGGACTGTTTCCTAACGGAGAGAAATGCTTTCCTTCGCTCATGCTCTCCCTGGCATCCTTCATCATCAGAGCACTTCACATTTGCCATGTGCTGTTTCTTTCTGGATAGAAAGGTGATATACTGAGCTGGTCAAGACAAAGCAAAAGCCATTTTTTCTGTTAGTTAGTTTGTTGTAATTTTAACATGGTGTTCCCTGGACGCTATCTCACACAGCGAAAGCAGAACACCACGCTTGTGGGATGAGCTCAGGGTGCGGGCGCACTCGCTGCTCCCACTCGCGCTGCAGTCCCTGGCCGATGCCCCAGGCCGCCCCGCAGCCCGCTGTTTTGGCTGGGAGTTGTCCTCGCACAGTTGGTACCACCTGCTGCAAATTCTCCAGTCCTTGTTATCTCTGCAGCAGCTCTCAGCCTTTCAAAAGCCAGTTCCATGAAGAAACAGGAAAGGACAGTTTGTGCTTGATGCTTAACCTGCAATTCTGTTTTCCAGAAACTCTACAGATTAATGGCTTTGATTATATTTTAAGAACTCGCAGCGTGACACAACGAACTATCAACTCCTGCTGCTATCCTCTATAGAAGGCCAAACTCCGTGCTGTTAGGTTGCTTCATCAGCAACGTAGTGCCAAAGACTGCAAAGGAGCAGCTTTACCAGCAGGTATCAAGGCTTCTCTGGAGCCATGGAAATCAGAGAACAAAAGTTCATCACAGCTGTCCGCGCAAACAACAGGCAGCCCGGCACAGTGCAGACTGCAGTACTTCTCTGTTTCTCCCACTGCCGAGAACTCCCAGTTTTACTATTGAGGATGCCATCGGAGAAGCAGTGAGGGACGTAACAGAGACAGCAACTGTAGCACTGCTACAAGAACAGCTGCATGTATATTCTTAACCAAGATTTACTCCAACTCACTACAGCTGCAAGGCCCAACTATTACACGGGACTGTACCAGTTTAATGTCTGTGAACATACACAGACTGCTAACAGCAGGTCAAGCTATGGACCCCAACTGCCCAGTGGGAAACTGGAATGCTTCACAGTTCAAGCAAAACTGGAGTTCAAGCCTAGATCCAAATCTCACCCAACCAGCTGCAAATCCAAAGATAGACCTGAATTGCTCAAAGTTACACTTAATTGGCTGTACAGGCAGACTCATTTTAATTATGGCACAGTACTTACAGGGTCACCATCAAACAAAGGAAAACCTTACTATGCTTTGGGCATCTTTAACCTGGCAATAAAAGTAACAGCATAATGCTGCTGGGAGAAAAGCGACCGCGTGCTCCTGGCCCTGCACCCAGCCCACAGCACCTGAGCCAGCAGCACTGAGAGGTGGACTGGGGAGGAAAGCGTCCTCTGCTTGCATGGAGTTGGCCCTTCCTCTCTGGACAGTAAACAACGGCACCCATCCCCAGTTATGAGTGAGAACAAACCACCACTTTGTAATTAGACTGCCTGGCATCTAACGTTTAATCTCCCTGAGCACCTGTCATGTCTCAGAACCTTACGAACAGTGTACAGGTAGGACCAGGGAAAGCAAGGACTTTATTTTTAAATATGATTACGTACTCTAGGATCGGAAAGCAGTACTAATCATATGTACCTGCAGCGTGATGCACGTATAATGGCTGGTTAATGTGCGTTTTAATATCCATGTCTTACTAAATATGCCCACACGAACTCTCAGAGCAAACACACCGCACGGTTTAAGCCGGCCATGCGCTACCAAGGCAGACTGCAAAATTCATCTCCGTGTTTAACGTTCCAGAAGCCCTGAACCGTTCCCTCCTTTGCACAGCAGGGCTTCTCCCACTGCCTATGGCCCAGCTCCGTGCGCAGACAGCCTCGATGAAACCCCCCCGTGCCGAAGGAGGTGCTGTCCTTAAAGCTTCTTAGAGAATTTAATAGGTCTGGAAACTCTTAGTAGGCAAGTAAATCCCTTTGTAATCCTGGCAAATTCTCGGACTGCCCATTCTCACAGGGATACATGGCCTAATTACAAACCCATTAAACACGGAGTTCAAGGGTCTGCTTTAACTGGGAATTATTTGATCTGCCTTACGCTAACAGCTTCACTGAAACAGAGCATTTAAAAATAAAAAGGACACTGAAGCAAAAACAGATCAGAGAGCAGGCAAACCAAAAACACGAGCAAAGCAAATGGAAACTGAAGAACACCAAGCAGTATGGGAATGAACTCTTCCAGGCACAGGGGAAGATTTTCAGCAAAAGAAAGAAAAACAACACCCACTCGCATTGAGCAGGCTATTTTTAGCCAAGTGTAAGCAAACCAAGGAAAAACACTAAGATGCTGATGTCATGCCATCCCTCTACACGATACGAGACCAGTGCTTTGTCTCTGCACTTACACTTCCCAAAACTAGGATGCTTCAGCAGGGGCTGGACCCAGGCACAGCTGAGTGCAGAGCAGGTATCCGCGCTCACTGTACATGCTTTGCTGTACGCATGCTCAGATAGCAGCAACTGTGCAACACGCAGCTGAATGCCACACACAAGTACCTATCTGAACAGCCCGACTTTTCAGGGCTGAAGGAGATCGTAGGTCTCCATCCCACAGTTTAAGTTACCACACAGGCTTTGGCGAAAGCAGGACCAGTGCTCGCCGAGACGACCCACAGAGATTCCATAAGCCCACTTTCACACTCACACACACCAGCGTTTCTCTGCTTCCTATCTCAAGGCACTCCCCAGAACGTACTGCAAGTCACACAAATGAAGAAACGCTCCTCTTTTTTTCCTTTGATGCGATCCAAGAAGGATGGTTTGGAACAGGACAAACCTCACTGTGTTCTGACAGTCCAAAGCAAGGGCGGCTTCTTTCTTCCCAGTTTTCCCCACAGTACCTGTGTTACACAAGCCTTGTACTTTACCATTCAGGATTAAGAAGAGACCAAAAAAAGGCATTAAAGTAATGGACTTTGTTCAAATTATCTCACTGTCCAGGGACGTGGAGCCAGCTGATCTGTGACACTGACACACGATTTATTTTTCTTGCAGACTATCTGCTTCTGTCATTTGGACGGAGAAAAGAAACTCCAGGGTGCAAGCAGCAAGAAAGTGCGGAACACTGACTATTAGCCTGCTGCTGCGTCAGGCAAGGTGAGATTTTCCACTGCTCTGCTAAGCTGTGACATACTGTCCCCAGTGATCCAGACATTACTTATGAATATTTTAAACCTGTCATCCTAAATTTATACGTTTTGAACACCTCCCAGCCTTAATAATCTTCTCGATTGTAACTGTGCTCAGCACTCAGAGCAAACGCGGCCTCCAGTGTTCAGTATGCTTATGAGGTTTGCAGTCTGTCAGCGGCGTACTGCTTGAACGTAACACGACAGTGAAAGGAATCTCACCCTTTGGCACGTTGTATTCTGATCACAGCCTGCACCAGTTCGATGTCCTTCTGCCCTACTGAGGAAACACACACGTTAGGATCTGCTGTCTCCTGATGAAAGGCTCCTCACCTATCAATAATCTAAATCACCGACACAATTCAGACGCGCACTACTCCAAGCAGAACCTCATCTTATACATAACGCCTACCTCCAATTGCTATGTCACACTGCTAACATTTTCCTAAGAAATGCGTAATTTGTTTGATATTCTGAGCAATACTGCACAGTGCTGTCAGATAGGATGCACAGACACACCAACGCACACACGGACACCGGTAAGTATCATACTAGAAGTAAATGGACCCTGAAAGAGCGTCTCTGCTGCACTGAACTGCCATGCCCACCTTGTCAGGCACACTACATTCAAGCACACACATTAGAAGGCTCATTTAAGACTTTACATGGCATCACTCAACATTTTTAACGCTAAGTACAAGGCCGATGATTGTCCTGAAGCTACAGACTACTCTCAAAATCCATTCTGTTCACGGTTATCATGAAAAACATTCGTCTATCTCAGGTACCACAGGTAAGGCTTCTTCACCAAACTGTTCTTTTCTGCCTCAGTTCTGAACCAGAATAGTTTCAGACGGCACTTGGGTGATCTTTATTCTAAGAACACAGCTGTCACAACAGGGACATTTCAGCAGGTACATCCATTTACAGAATTCACTGGAGAGGGAGAGAGGACCGTGGATGGCCAGCAGGGCTTGCAGAATGCCTGGGCAAGCCAACCCACCTTCCTGGTTCCATCCGAGTGCCCGCGGAACAGGAGCCACACTGCTGCTAGAGCACAGCCTTCCCTTTGCACCCGAAGGTGGCTCCAGGCCTGAGGCTAAGCAGCAAGGCGTTACCCACCAGGTAACAGCACAGAGTTGCCTGACTTCCCACATCTCATTCGCCATTCCGCTGTAACCACGACCTCCCAAAAATATCCATCTTTAATTCCTGAGCTGCTTACGTGGAGCACTGAGCCCTGCTGGTTACTGACGGATACCTGCCTCCACTGCTCACGTGACAGAGAAGTCAGAGACAAAACAGACGGCAAAGCAGAGCTGCAGACCCGGAGCCAGCTCTACCCCTTGCATTTGGGTTTTTACCAACAGCTCCGGCCCTGCGGACCGCGCGCCTCCTCAGCCCGCCCCCTGCAGGAATCCAGGACGGCCCAGTGCTCCTTTTCAGCGCTACTTCCGTGCGCAGAGCCGCTCCAGCAGCCAACAACCAGACAGGGCCTTTCGTAAGCTCACCTCGTGCTTCCACCGCGAAGCCCCAGGAAGGCTGGGCTGGCCAAGCACCGCCTCCTGGGCACCCACATCACTTGTGAGCTCCGGAATAGATTTCCAGACAACCACCAACACCCGCGCTAAGGGCCCAGCACCAGGACGTGACGCGGGGCTGCTTTCCAAGCGTGATCACCGAGAGCGTCTGACCCTCCCGCCGCTCCGCACCGCAGCCCCGCAACAGCCCTCGTCCGAGAGCACCCGATGCGGAGCGGGGCTCTGACCGACCCACGGCGGCAGGGCCGGCTGCCCCGAGGGCTGAGCCGCAGCCCTAGCCCCCTTACCGCAGCGCCGGGTCCCACCGGGACGAGGGCCCTCCTCAGGCGCCGGACGGCTCCGAGGGCCGCCACCGGCCGGGCCAAGCACGGAGCCCGCCTCGCCTTCCCGCCCGCCGCGCCTTGCCGCGCGCCCCCCCCGCTGCCGCTTCCAGAAGGTTCGGGCACGTGACCCGAGGCGGCGCTCAGCCCTGCTGGGGGCGCGGTGCTGCGCTGCGCCGTCACGGCCCGGGGCGCCGCGGCGGGAGCGGCGTCTGCCGTGCTTGGAAGCCCAACGACAAACGCCGCGTGCCGCTGAGGGCGCGCATCCTGTGCATCGGCGGAGGTTCTGCTCCAGTCGTTACCAGACTGCAGGGCCTGCTGTGCTCGCGCTCGCTCTCTTTGCAAAGCTGTGGTTTGCAAACGAGCCGGAAAGGCGGCGGTGACTCACGGTGTGCAGTCATGGCTGCGCTGTGCAGGAAGGCCTGCCGCTGCCCCACAGCCCTGCCCTGCCTCTGCTGCCGTCCCGCGCTGTTGGCAGCTCTGGGCCGCCTGAGTGCCACGTCCGGCTCTGCGCATCTCTCACCCATTTGTTCTGCAGAACCACTCCCTGGGCTCCACTCGCACAGCAGGGACCGCCGGTATGGCAGGATCCCAGACCCCAAAAAGCTAATTAGGCTGTATTAATTGAAGCATTGTGTGTAGTTTGTAGGCAAGCTCAAAAGAGCGAAAGCACGCCGCTTTTTAGAGAAATGTCTCTTTCAGGCTTGCAAAGACCTGCAAGTCAGCTGCGGTACGAAGCTGTCAGCTGCAAAGACAGAGCTCTGTAATACAATACAATTAGACCTGAATAATTTAGGCACTGAAGCAAACATTTGAGGCCTGGGCTGTTTGCTTTCCTAAATGAGAAATCACCCAGACGTGGATTTGCTGCAGATCTACCCCGAGAGCCCTGAGCGTGTCAGGCTCCAGCACGGCGATGTCCCCACGGCACCACGCGCACTGCAGGAGGGCAGCAGGCAGCAGGAGAGCTGCCATTTTCTCTTCCTGCCTCTGACACAAGACTTAACCGGGAGGAAAATGCAGCAGGATTGAGATGGGTCATCGCAACCACACAGGCTGCATTAACGCTGTTTGTTTCTTGAATGTTGCCTTTGTTACTTTGGGAAAGTGAGCTTTCCCAAAAGGAAATACAAGGAGCATCATCAACTTTGTTTCACAGCAATGTAAATGAATCCTAATTTCCTAAGTGTCATCCAGAGGTCATACTGCAAACAAGGTCCTGCTCTTGTCAGTTATTGTGACACACTTTGTTCTTCCGAAGGCTGCACAGCGCACCCATCCTGCACGTCGTCCTGAGCTACCTGCCAGCGGCGCTGTAGGACAGCATCCTTCTGCAGGCACCGACTTCCAGCAGGTAACGGCACTGCTGCACCCTCTGGAATCACCACGGAACAGAAACCTTTATTTGTCAGGGGCACTGATTGAATGATGTCGTGTTCTTTCACCTTGTCTGGTTCTGGCTCTGAATCACCCGCTGGGTGGTGGTTCTGCACACGCACCGTGGCTGTCTGTCAGGACGGAGCGTCGTCGAGGGGTCCCTGAAGGACAAACCTGCACGCTCAGCACTGCCGTGCTCTGAAAGCAGTAAGGCAGCTCGGGAGGGGCACGAGGACAAACCGCTCTGTTCTCTAAACGTGAGGGCTGCATTATGTGTTCAGTTCTGGGGTGCATTTTTCTGTTGTAGTTTTCGGGGTAGTTTGGTTTTGTTTTTCTCTCAGCTTTGTGAAATGATGATAATAGAACAATGGTGAAAGATGACGGAGTAAAAAGAAATGCTTAGAATTTGACAGGAAATAATGCAAGCCACGGGTTCCTCTTGGCATTGTGTCTACAATGTATGGAGTATTTCCACTAATATGAGACCACCGATACTCTCTAAAATCACAGGGCATTAAAAATAACCAAACGCACTCCTGATCTGAGGGAAGGAGTTGCTGCAGTTGTCCATAAGCTGAGCTTTCAGGTGACTGACGGGACGAACCCTGTGTGCACCACCTGCTGAAAATGCCCCCACCAGCTGCCGCACGGCACTGGGGGCAGCAGGACTGCACTGTGCCCGCTGTGCCCGGCTGAGCAGCACACGTGTGCAGGGCGCTGCCAGCAGCGGGCAGAGCTGGCCTGCAGCGCTTCTGGGAGGCTGTGCTGGCCGAAGGGTTTTCCAGCTGTATCGAAGGCCTATGGTACACCGTCAGCCAGCACAAGCTCTGCTTCTCTGGCTGTCTGCAGGAGTGTAGATAACGGGTTTTAGGCTGTTATGTCAGTTGTGTGATGGGAGTTTTCCCTGAAGAATGCCCAAACAGGAATTACTGTATTTGACTCACAAGTCATACCTCCCTTACACTGCATACGCAGAAATATATTACATGTATACTCTGCTTTTCCAGGCACAGGGTTCTGCAGGAGTGGAAACTCACACTGTTGTCAGGCCTGTTAGTTCTCTTTGGGCTCTCTGAAGATGAATCAGGCAGTTACACTTTTCTGATTTACCTGAAACAAGTCTTTCTCTTGCCATTTTAGCCCAGTCCACACACACTGCCTTCCGCTTTTCTGCTCATGCTGTAAGGCTGTACAGTAGGCGTCCACATGCAGGATCACACATACGCATCTACTCTTACGTTGGATGGTGAGGGCTGGTATTGTTTGTCTCAGGGCGACTGTCGGGCAGAAGTGCTTCATTTCCACGTTCTGTTCAGCTGATCCCTCGCTGCTCTCCCATCTTCACCACGTGTGCTCCGCACATCAGTTGCCGTGCAGTTCCAGAGAGCTCAGCTCTTGCTTTCCGCTTTCCATAGAGCCGGGGGAGGCTGTGCCTCTCAAGCTGCAGATGTTTCAGTGTATGCAGCTGGTAATGAAAGATTTCAGAACCTTCAGTTGCCATTTCTGCCTCAGAGGCGACATACGTGCCTTTAGGAAGGCAGCAAAAGTGATTCAAGAGAGAGGATGTGAGAAACGCATCTTGCTTCATCAGGCATTTGCCACTATATTAGTAAAAATGAAACTTAATAAACATAAAACTCAGTAAGAATGAAAGAAGTATCTTTTTGTATTGGTTGGCTGGTAAATCTGGTGATAGCTCAGGGCTGTCTCTTCATGCGAGAAGTTGCAGCTGCCTTTCTTGTGAGAGGAAGGTGAATGAGGACGTAAGATCTCGCAGAGGGTATGTGGCAGCATCAATTCGGCTAAGGCAACGAGGCTGCACGGAAAGAGGCGCTGCAGACATGCAGCCGCTGCCCTTCTCTGTGCATCATCTCCGTCTCTCCGGAGCCGACCGGGAAGAAAGGCGCAGCCCCTGCAGGTCGCCGCTCCCTCCCGGCTGCCCACCCCGCGGTGCCACCGGCCATGGGGCAGCCTCGCTGGCCGCGGCTCCCGTCGCACCGCCCGCCCCGGGGCACGGCGCCTTCCCTCCCCTCCAGCTAAGAGCCGGGGGGAAGCTCCGCGAGGTGAACAGCGCGGTTCGCCGCTGTCGGGGCGGGGGGGGTTTGTTTGTTTGTTTCCCGCCCCGTCGCATTTTTACGACCGCAAAGAGGAAGAAGCCTTCGGGGCACCCGGAGAGCCGCTCGGACGGCGGCGGACGCGCGAGGGCCGCTTTGACCGCCGGCGCTTCGGCTCCGGCGGCGGCGGGGGAGCGCCTCGGGCTTTGATGTCCCGCCGATGCCGGCGCCCCGCGGGAGGGACGGGCGCTGAGCCCCGCCGCCGGCCGCCCGCCGCCCCGCCAGCCTAACACTCCCGCCCGCCCCGCGCCGCCGCCCCGCCGGCCCACCGCTGCCCGGGGATGCGTGTGGCGGCCCGGCGGCCGGACCCCTCCGAGCGGCAGCCGGTGAGTGCGGGGCGCGGGCCGGGACTGCGGGGCGTGCGCCGCGCGGCTCCCCAGCCCCGGCCGTCCTGCGGGGCTTCGGCCGGACCCGAGCGCGCCCGGTCTGCGTGCCGCGGGGCGGCGTGCCGTCGGGCGGGCAGCGGGACGGGACGGGACGGGACGAACCGTGCGGGGCGCGGAGCTCGCGGGCGCCTCGACACCAGCGCCGGCGCGGCGGAGCCGGACCGCCCGGTGCTCCCCGGCCGCGGCGGATGAGCGCGCGTCCTCCCCGCGCGGTGCGGCCCGGCCGGAGCCCGCCGGCACCTCCCCGCCCACGGCGCCCCTCCCGCCGGCCCGGCGCGCCACCCGCCGGCAGCTGCTCCCGGTCGGGCGGCGCGGAGCCGAGCGGCAGCGTACGGCCGGCCGGCCGAGCGAGCGCGCGGCACGGAACCGCCCGCCCCGAGGGCTCCGCCGGGCTGCCGGCATCCCCACCGCATGGTGCGGGGCGGGGGGCGAGCCGGCAGCCCGAGCGCCCGCCTGTAGCCGGGAGCCCGGTGGCACCGGGCAGCCCGAGCTGCTGCGCCGTGCTTCTACTGCGCCGGGAGCAGCTCGTCTGCACGCTGCGTGCCACACAATGACAAAAAAGGTAGGGTGTTTCGTGCTGTGCTGCATTCCCTGTAGAGACTGCACCGAGAAGCAGGTATGCCTCGAGGCATCTTTAAACATACGCACCCCAAGGAGAAATGCTACTGCATCAGCTCCCTGTGCAACCAGACCGGGGGCCGAGAAATTAATTTCAACTGTCCGCTGTACCTTTGCTTTAGTAGGCAGCTGGAATCATGGAGCATTAAAGAAATGTAAGAAAACCACACTACCTATGCTTTTATCTGCTTACGTTATTCCTCTGCTTTGGGTGTGCTTGCAGTTAGCACATACAGAAGCTTCTACCTGGAGTCTGTTAACACAGATGGGATACAATCTCTAAATAACCAGAGGTAAAAATTAGCGGGATGCCTTTAACCACGAGGAGCACCCTGCAGGAACAGCAAGATTAGCTCACATGGAAAAACTTAGCTGCAAGGAACGTACTGGCATGCAAAGGTGCAGTGTTTCTGCCTGCTCCCATAAACCATGTTTTCACTGCTTTAAAGACACTCTCAGAGTCAGAAGACAAACATCACCTCTTAAATTAGGCCCCAAGCGTTCACTGGTCAGCATTAAGTCAATATAAATAACATTTTCTGCTGCTTGGTATAACTGGAAGTGAGAAGGGTACAATGGTTAATAAATGGTTAATTGTTTCCTTTTACATTATCTATGAATTTCCAGCTCACTGCTAATGCAGGACAGGTTTCTCGGCACAGCTCTCACTTCTGCATGGCTCTGTGGGATTTCAGAGCTGTGTCTCAGCACTGGGTGCTCAGCTCAGAGACCACAAAGAAAGTGGAAGGGGTGGCAGAGGTGCAGATCTGAAGGGCAGAGCTGGGCTGGGGGCTGCAGAATCCCTGGCACTGCTGGCACGGCGTGCAGCCCACCGTGCAGGGAGAGCGATGGAGGGGAGGGGAGATGCTCTGATGTGAAGTGTTCCCTCTTTCCTTTGGGTAAGCAGCGTTGCTGCGATGGCGTTCATGGGCACACTTCAGCATTACGTAAACAGGTGGAGCACAACATGGCTTTACTTAGGTCCGGGATACTGAATTACTTTGTGTCTCCGCTGATAAGCACACACTGCAGGGACGCGTTTGTGTGGAGAGGGAGCTGGCTCTTGAGGCGGCCATGAAAAGAGAGGCAGGGATTGCTGGAACTGGGGGTTGGACCAGGTGGTCTCTGGGTCCCTTCCAGCCCGTACGATTCTGTGGCTCTCTGAACTACGGGACAGGAATCAGGCAAAAAGAGGGTGCTGAGAAAAAGTGAAGACCGCGATCTGAAAGGCTGTAGCAGTTTGAGGGGACAAGGATGAATCCATGGCAGCAGTAACAACTTCAGTTTAACATGCCTGAAGTACAAGCCTAGGACTTGAGTGGAAGTATAAGCTGAGAGAGGCACCCTTCCCATTGGGACTGCCGCTACAGGGAAGCGTGCTGGGCACAAGAGGACCTCCGGCAGGGAACGCTGTGCACAGACACGGCCAAGTTTCCACTGCCAAAACCTGGGAAATACATCGCCAGGTGTACAGGAATGTGAATATCAGCACGGAGTGCCCAGGCCCTAAGCAAACAGGAGCACGCAGAGAGAGCAGAGCTTGGTCAAACTGCAGTATTGTGGTTATCACCGTAAAGCCTCAATGTCTGTGCCGTCAATATGGCATGCTCCCAGCAGAGGCTGACTTATTTTTCTCTTTTTTGCTATTTTTAGTGACAGCTGTAAAGCTGCAGTCAAGAACTGCTTACACGATATTTTAAAAGATGACAGCGAAGCACAATGGTATATTCTGACCTTTGGCATGAGATAAGTAATTGGCAGATTAAGTTAATTTTTATTCAGGCAAGGAGACTTGCTTTTGCTTCCTTGTGAATTCCTGTTCCATCACACAAGATTAAATCACACGGTGAGTTTTAAAAACAGCGTTTGGTTTGCTGGCCTTCCTTTTCTGTTCGGTGGCCTCTTAGCACCAAGGAGGAGCACCCTTCTGTTCCCGCAGACGGCAGGCACATGGTACGTACTGCGTGAGGGCACCGGGAAAGGACACACATTTCAGTGCCACGACTTTCCAGCACTGTTACAGATAAACTCTGGGCAAGTGTGGAAATTCACCCGGGAAGCATCTTGGATGCTGTGCAGCTGAGGAGCCAATTCCAAGACCCGTGAATCAGCGTTCTCCAGTGACTTTTCCCTTTTCCTTTTCAGACACTGGGTTATGGGCAAGTCAGAAAGTCAGATGGATATAACTGAGATGAATACTCCAAAACCAAAGAAGAAACTGCGATGGAGCGGCCTGGAAATAGGGCTAACTGTTGTAGTGATTCTGCTGGCTATTGTGGCAATCACGATGATAGTCCTGTATGCTACATACGATGGTGAGTACGCGTAGATGTCTTGGAATGTACAAATGCACGTTAATATAAAAGCATTTTAAGCAATTATGCAAAAAGGCTTTATCAAATGGAATCCAGCTGTTTATATCGGGAAAAAAAAACACTGAAGATTCAGTATATTAAAACACTGTACTAGAAAAGTCGATGCCGCATAGTGCATATAGCTGCACTACAGAAGACATTAAGAAAGAGTTTTAAATGGTCAGCTCAGAGTATCTGCCTGATGCTATAAGACTGTGCCCACTGTGCAAATTCAGATGCAGCGGCCCCACCATGTCCGTGCTTCACATGTATGTCATCAGACAGCACGACGCAGCGACAGGAGCTGTACCGCTGCACCCACACTCCGTACTGCTGCACACTGACACACAACTGCCTGGCTTCCAACTGGGACTCTATAGATTAACTTACGCAAAGTGGTGGGAAACACAGACCATCTGCTGGTTTGGACTTAGCGCTACTTCTGTTTGTAATTAACGCTTCACTAAGCGGAAACTACAGAAGGGAATCCTTTCAAAGAGCCCCGAGCTGCAGAGCTTCCTCCACATTCCTCCATAAGTGAAAACCCCATTTTTTCCGCTCACGATGCATTGTGACAAGGACTCCGAGGGCAGTCACACGAAAGGTTGTGCAGTTCAGCAGCCACACCAAAACGTGTGAGAATCATTCAGTTTAGGCAGAAATACTGATATTTTGCTTTGAGTGGAAAATACAAGAATGCTCCAAATTCCATTCTGTGGTTGTTTAATGAATGTTTAATTATGCTAGAAATGACCTTTCTAAAGTACTTATTAATTTTCCTTAAACTTTTTATTACTGTACTGCCCATTTATGGAATGGAAAAAATGCCCTTCTGAAATGAAAACCAAAAAGCGCCGTATTTCTGAATGTCAGAAGGGAATCTCTGTGTCCTGGAGCCATGGATGTTGCTCGCAGGGCTGCACAGTGAACGTCCACGCAAATCCCCCTCCTCCTTTTTGTCACTGCAAAGCACTGCCACATTCAGACCGACCTTGTGACTGTTTTCAGTCCATTTGCTATTTTTCTCCGAATTTCTCCTTCTCTGAAATAAATTTTTTACCCCTCCCAGTTGGTTGATAGAACCTTTTCTTCAAACGGCCACAGAAGTCGTGCATGGCGGGTACCAGCACTGAGCGCCCCAAGGGGATGAGGACAGCAGTATTTTCAAAGCCAGACCCTATAAATTTCAGGTTCTGAACGCACGCTGTTCTTTTACCCTCATCTCACTGTACCCTGCAGTTAAATGCAATTTCTAAAGTGGCTGTCATTGAAAGTAAAATTTACAGTAGCTTTCATTGTATTGACATTGAGTAGAAGTTAAAGGTCTGATTGCTTTGTTTTCTAGATGGGGTTTGCAAGACATCAGACTGCATAAAGTCAGGTAAGAACAAACATACCTGTGCTTTAAATACACATCCGTACTTTTAAGCAAGGTTATAACCACACAATGTTGGCAGCTCACTGCAGACGAATACAGCACACCGAGGCATGCGATCTGCTATCCCAAATAATTCCCTTTGTGTAGTTTTTCCACAAATGTAAAACCTCATGATGTGATATTGTCAAGTCTTATAAAGTCATCAGGGTCAGGCTGGCTCAAGTCTCAGAAGCAGACTCTCCAAAAAACACCTCCAGCTGCAGAAAATGATTTCAGTGAACCAGAAAACGGCTCGTCCTCACCCCCAAGTCAGCATTCAGGCGGTGCTACAGCGTGCGCTGAAAGGCTGTGTCTCTCAAGATGCATATAAGGAGAGTCTTGATTGCTAATAGCTCTTTAAGATGCCATGTTGCTGTTTGAGGAGAGGCAGAAGTAGTCTCCATGTCCAGGAAAAGCTGTGTGTTTTACAGGCTGCCCAGCTAACGTCATTCTTCAGTAAGGACTGAACTGCAGAAAAAATCCTCAGTTTACACATTGGTCTGAACTCCACTAGAAGTCTACTAAAAAGCCTCAAGGCAGAAATGAGCCACGTTTTCCCTTTCCCCTCTTTCTGAATGGTAAAAAAAATCAAGGATTTTTTTCAGATATATTCACATGCCAACTGTTAGTCAAGTCAAAGCCGTTGGAGTGAAATACTCTGCACTGTCTGCTGTATTTTGGAGATTCGCTGCATCAATAGTATTAATAGAAAAGCATCAGAAATACAGTAAGATCTATGTGTTATCTTCATGTCAGGTGGCACTGATAAATTCTGCGTGAATTCTGTACATCATGACTGGCCTCTCTGGGATTCAAGGGAAAAGACAGCCCCAGGAGAAGGCGTAGACCCACTGTGTCATTAAGAGACACAGGAAGAGCTGTGAGCACTCATACAGGTTTTGACAGTCAGCATCCAGAAAAATGTGTTTTCAAGCCAGGGTTTATGTAATGCAAGCTAAGTACAACTGTTAAGGAATCTGAGTGCACAGCACCCCACCAGAGGCTTCCAAAACACCTGGATTCACAGGCCCCGTGTAGACTTTCAGACACGCCAGAAACAATGCAGAAGCATCATTCTATTTGTTTCCTTTCTTGTCTGGGGCCGCTCCTTTCAGGTCTCACTTCAGACAGTAGTGGGAGTATCTCCACCACGCCTGAGTCCTGTGCAATCATCCCCTGGGGAAGCCTTGGCACGGCCCGCTGTCTCAATGACCGCATATCGCCATCAGCACAGTCTAGTTACCTCACAGGATTTATTTCAGGTGGCCATCACTGTATTCTAGTCATACTCACAAAGGATTTTTCTGCCATCATGAAAGCTCATGTTGGGGTTTGAAAAACGATCAGATGAATTTTCTGATTTGACTGCAGCTTTTTTAATCTCTCAAGGTGCTCATTTTCAACTACACATTTCTGAAATCCAGTAAGAAGTTTGGATAAATGAGCCAAGATTTCACTGTCCCACAGTGATATAATGCACTTAAGGCAGAAAATGCTATAGAAGTGCTGGGTCTCCTCCAAACCTGTATGACCATTAAGTGAAATATAACTGTCAGATTCTTTATATGAGAAGGAAGTGTTGGGAAGGAACTGCTCACTGAAAAGATGAGGGCAGTGAGGTGGTCCCTGCAGTGGGGGAGTTCTGGGCTCCAGACTCAGACGCTGAGCTGAGGTTGGCTGGCACCAGCTTGAGCCTTCGCTGCGCACAGAACTTCATGATACAGTTCAGAAAGGTTTTCAGAACCGTACGATGAAAGAAGAAAATAAATCAACTTTCATATGAGAAAGAAAAAAAAAAACCACCACCAAAGCCAGGAGGTTCTTAAACTAGAGCAATAAACCGTGTCACTGCTTCCTCATCTCGCTGGGAGGACTCCAACATTTAATACTACCAAAAACCAGGATTCTGTAGCAGTTCCACCTTTAATTTGGGTTCTCTTTCCAGACCACATGGAACAACATACAAAGTTACACAGATAGAAAGCAAGGATGTGAACTTTGGAAATTCTATTCAAGTCTTTCAGGAAATACCATTTGTAACAGACACTAAGTGAAGCGGTGATGTCTAGCACCAGGACTGTCCAATACGTTTAAACTGTGCCATAGGAACAAGCCACTGAGAAAGAATCAAGTGAAAATACTGACAGAATTTACAGTACCTTTACTGGAAGAGCTTCAAATAGACGAGCAGAAGAAAAAATACAACAAAAATTCGACTGGTTATACACAGCATGGAATGTCAGTAATTGCATGGTAATGCTTGAGAAATCCATTGCTGTGTAGCGCATGAAGATCCCACGTGATCTGTGCATTTGAGTACATGTATGCATTTCTATGCTGACACACACGGCCTGATGCACACCGCCTGAGCTCAGACAGCACTGATGAGAATAGGAAATGTTCGTATCTCTGTTATTAATGGCACCCAGGTAAGCACGCAGTGTTTCTCCCACATCCTTCTCAGGTCACTAGTTGTTATCCCAACTTTTATTACTTTATTTGTAAGCTATTAAAGCAACAACTGGCAATGATGAGAACTACGATAAAATTAATCATTAAAAGTAGTTCAAACAAGCCTCTACATTCTTCAGTGCAGGTTAAGAAATTGAATAAACACGTTAAGCACAGGAATAGAACCAATATTTGGTTCATCAGAGCAATACAGAGAACTAAGGAAAAGTGCTGCGTTGTATTTTCTTTACTTGTAAAGGTTTGAGTGGCTCTGTGTTAGAATTAAATAACAAAATACTCATCAGTCTCACACTCCTCATTTCCAGCACAAAAACACCTCACTGTTCAGGCTCCAACGCTCCGCTGGGCCCAAGCATTACCTCGTAAATAACTTACTGCATCTTCAGGAGTCTGTCCAGCCTAAGAGGTCCCACTGATTTCAGAGGGGCAGCTCACGTGCTGGCACCACGCATATGCTTCAGGGCTTCACTGATGGCAAAACCACATTTCATTGATTTTGGTTTATTCGTGGTAATAATCGCAAATAATCGCTGTCTATTTGTGGATTCAGATGCGCAAATTACACACTTGAAGTGTTTTGGGGGGCAATACCTGAAGTGTGTATTCTGGAGAAAAACTTGCATGAAGAGTGAAAGACTACAGTTCCCATGGCTCAGTTCTGTCTTCTCACAGCATTTAACCTTAAATGTTTTCATAAAATTGGATGTGCCAACATTGGCTGCTTTGGGCTCCACGGCAGAAATGTTATAATAGAGAATTTTTGTGTCACAGCAGTAGGAAAGAAAGACTGCACAGACACTGACTGCCAGTAGAGCAACCTGATTCCATGGTTCAAGCAAGGCTGATTTACATAGACAGTTAATGAGTGGCCAGATGTACACAAGATGTAAACTTCTTCCAGTTCTTGGTTTGTTTGTTTTTGTTGTTGCTATTTTTTCTTTTCTCCAAAAGTGAAAATACAGTGGGTTAAGAATTACATCGTCCTGGTGTCAGAACATTTTTCCAGCTCACCATTACCTGGCAAGATTGTGGCAAGGTTGGCACATTGCAGTGAAAGAGCGTGCTGTGATGTCAAGTCCTGGCTATTAAGGTCTTTGTTGCTCGACTAACATGTCAGGATAACCCAAAGGACAGTGTTGCCCTCTGGACGCTCCAGTCTGACAGAGGGATTCCTAAGGATACCCTTAAAATGAAAGAGCTTGGTAATAATTGTCAGCCTTCCTCTGTTACAGCAAAGAGACAGACCTGGAACAGGAATAAAGCACACCATTCAAAACATCCACTTTCCCCTAAATAGAACACAACAAACTAGAAAGAAAATGAGATAGCAGAGTTTACACAGTCACAGAAGAGCTGGAATTGGGAGTGAGCTCTAGAGATCATCCAGGCCAATTGCCCTGCTTAAAGCAGTGCCGAACACCGAGTTGTTCAAGGTCTGTTCAGACAAGTTTTGATTATTTCCAAGACAGACACTTCCTAAACTCACTGGGCAACACATACCAGTGCCTGACCACTCTGAGAGTGTTAAGGTTTTGTTAATCTCCAAATAATTTTTTTGCATTTCCATTTATACCCACTGCATCTTGCCCAAATTTACAGGCAGAGGGAAAATCCTTTGCTCCAGCAGACTGCACAGTAGGACTGGATGTTTGGATTTCTCAAGAATGGGTAAAAAGCAAGTGTCAAACAGTGAAAACAGGACTGAATATCATAATCTCATTGTTGGCATGATCCTGTATTCTTGCAAATTGAAGTCATCCTGCCATTAACTTCACAAGGGAAAAATGGCATGCTAGGCACTGTACCTATTTCCACGTTTCTTATGCTTCTTATGCATTCCAAAATTGAAAACGCATATGTTCATGGCTTCTTCCAGCTTCCAACATCATAAAACCATATGATGTTGGCTTCAAATCTAACTTTAACTGAACATCCCAAGAGAACCAAAGGGGGAAGCCAGTCAACAGAAATACTACAGCCTGCCTACACCTCTCATCCCCACCACCATAACAGACATGGAAAACATTGAAATAACTGTATCTGACTCACCCATGTGGGAGGAACAAATGCTTGTAATCACAAGCCTTACCATTGACTAAAAATGTCTGAAAATGGGGAGGATATTCAGTATTCTGGCAAATCAGAGGTGTCACTAACTGATGCCTGACTCCAAGCATCCCACCTTTCCTTTACAGACTTTCTGCTACCATATTAGTGGTGAAAACAAGCTAAGAGGAATAACTATACAAAAGAAAAGATAAAGCACTGGAATTTTATGAACAGCAGCTGGGAAATAGTCATCAAGAAAACAGACTTCAAAAGGGAAACCCACGCCAAGACCAGTCAGTGACCAGTTAGTCTTTGATCAGCCAACTCTGGCAGGGTCAGCAGGGATCGCAAGCAGCAGTGTAAGTTCTATAAAGACGTGGAAGAGGGCTAGAATATCAAATGTAGATTCTGGAAATCCGCTTTTAATTTCTCTTTTCACCCCATTCCAAAACAAAGAAGTCAGTAAATGAAACATTTTATAACCAAGTAACCACTCACAATGAATAGCAAGATTAGATACAGGAAGCTTAGCCATCCATAAACACAGGCAACAGAAAAGCCTACGAGCTGCAGGCAATAAAAGAATAGTGGTTTGTTTTTTATTGACCAGTACTTGGCCTGGCCTAGAACATTAAAGTAGGCTGCAGCCTATTCTAAACGAAAGGGAAAGTAATTTCCTCTTCAGAGCAAACAAATGTATTCGGTGCCATTCCCCAAAAAGCCCTTACACCTCCATTTGTCCTATATTACAGCAGCCCGAATCATTGAGAACATGGACACCACAGCAGAGCCTTGCAATGATTTTTACCAATATGCCTGCGGAGGATGGCTGAAGAGGAACGTCATTCCAGAAACCAGCTCCCGTTATAGCAACTTTGACATTTTAAGAGATGAACTAGAAGTTGTTTTAAAAGGTCAGTAGGGTTTATGTTTGTGGACTATATAAAGTTTCTTCTTTGGCCTACATGTAATTCTAACAAGGTGTGGTTATCTAGCAAAGCTTAAAATACTACTAAATATTTCATTTTCTTCATGCCCAGCTCAGGATAATCCACCACAAACTGTTTGCTTGGAGAATACCTCGGAAGCGACACTGTTGTGTCTGACACTGGAGCAGAGCTGACTTGACCTGACCTTTTTGATATCTGAACTCTGTGTGCTCATCTGCGTATTATAATCTGTGTAATTATTCTCATGAACTAACAGTAGCAGGGAAGCCAGGTGACAAAGGAAGTCAGCTGTAATGCTGGAAGCTGCTCTCTGGCAGCCCTGTCCTGCAGATCTGTATTCCATCCACCACACCTCAAAGAGCAGGAAGCATTTCTCTGAACAGTCACATCACAGACCTACCAACATTTCTTTTTCCATAAGAAGTAACGCTGTCCAGTGATCCATATTCACTTTTTTCAGACCAAAGTAACAGAGTCAAAGAAATCACTGAGTTTATACTCACGAAAGATTCTCAAACCCCCTCTGGAGACTGAACGTCCTTTCCTTGCTTAGCTCCTACTTCTACCAGGTTTGTGGTTCATGACGTCACGGTCTTCCTGAGGCTTCTGTTTCTGCAGAGCAGTGTTTGTAAAGGAGTGCAAACGTGGGCTGCCCCGGGGCAAGGAGAGCCAGCAACCGTTCCTCTCCAATAAAGATCAGATACTAAGGTATATTTGCTGTGTGTTCCAGATGTCCTCGACACACCAAGCAGCAATGATATAACAGCAGTGCAGAAGGCAAAAACTCTGTACAGATCGTGCATAAATGAAAGTAAGTTCCTCCTGTACTTACTGCATGTGGGATACCTAAGAATGATGCCTAAGCGAGCTGTGTCTCTCTTCTTGTAGTTTCAGCACAGAATTTTTCAGAAATTCTTCTAGAGTTTCAGAGAGCTACGTAAGAACATCAGCAGTACAATGAGTACTGTATATCCTGTTTTACTTGCTTTGATGTTTTAAGTGCATCTGCATTACTCCCGAGTTTCCAGTTTGATGCAGATATTTAAACTGAAGTCCTTTCAGTTAAATAGCAATTAATTCTTTCTTAGAAGGAATCAGGTAGAAAACCTCTGGCATGTCAAGCTTCCACAAAGCCACAGGGACCGTTTACTTCAAGCACTTGAGCTAGGTGCTGTCACTATGAGCTGCGACCAAACAGCAGTGCTACTCGCACATCTTTTATATTTTCCATAAAATTATGAGTATTTCTCAAAGTTCTACTTATAGTTGAAATCTGGTACTTCCTCGATGCCACGGTCCTAGGGATCTGCATAAGTTGTTTGCAGTCATGGCAGAAACGTATTTTAAATCTTAAGAAGAGGCGTACATCAGAACGTAACTCTGTTGTGCTGATGGTGAAAGGAGCCCTCAGGTTCAGAACTCTGAGCTCATTGCAACAGGACACCATTTGTATGCTCTAAAATGCCACGTTAATTCATTTCATTTTCTCCAAAAGCAACCATTGACAGCAGGGGCGGAATGCCTTTAATCAGCCTCCTGGCAAATTTATCTGACTGGCCTGTAGCAACAAACAACTGGGAGTCTTCCTACGGTAAGATAATCAGAGTTCACATCCTTCTCTGTTAAAATCCTAAGTGACTTATTTGTTGCTGTTTACCAAAAAGAAGACTGAGTGCACCTTTCATTTGCCCAGGTGCTGCTTGGACAGCTGAGACAGCTATTGCACAGCTCAACTCCAGATATGGGAAAAAGGTCCTTATTAATTTTTTTGTTGGCACAGACGATAAAAATTCCACAGCACACATCATTCATGTAAGTCTGCCGGGTGGCACCGCCTCGCTCATCGTATAGGTGTAGCAAAAGAACCAGGAAGCACAGACATGCATGTCAGCCCAGAGAAACGCAACTGGTTCGAACGTTACCGTGTGTAGATGTTTGTGGACCTCTGTAGTTCAGCTTCCCTTACTGGTTTGGTGGCGCCCTGTTCATTTTCAGGGTCAATACTCTTTATTCACTGCACTGATACATTGTTATTCTCAGGGAGGTGAGTATAACTGAGACATACATAGATATATACACACAAGGTATAGGCATGCTGTCCAGAGGTCAGAGATGATCTACTTAGATACGCACACAAGCAAGTAAACAAGCATGGCTTCCTTTCCTTGCCCTTCAGGCTGAAATCCCTCTCCCTGAAATCCTGGGCTGCGGTCCCAATGGCAAGAAAGCCCACAGTGCAGGGGGCTGTTTTCATACTGTTTTTTATAATGCTCATACGTCACAGCACTAACAGGACCTGCAGCTCCCTGCCCAAACACGAAAGCAGCTGAGGACATTTGCACAAGCAGCCTGTCCAGAGCACCCAGCTGTCAGATGTAAGATATCTCTGACAATGGAAAATCCAGAGCAGGACAGCACTGCACATGGTGAATCTGCACTTGTTGCTCCTGAGACACAGCAGTTCTAAGTGCAGGGGTGTACGATCTGCTCAGTACCTGGGTGCAGAGATCCTCGGCTACTTTGCATGCATGAACTGCAAAGATGCAGGAGCTGCCCTGCTTGTCTGTGGGCTGTTTTCTTTTCTGTACGTCCACCATTCTGGCATGGATCACACAAAGCATGCATACACAGTGACAGAAGGAAGTCTGAAGAGAAAGACAAGAAGAGTAAGGAGAGTGGGAAGAAAGAAGGGGGTGCAAGGGGATAGGACAGACAGTCCCCTTAGGGCAGAGGATAACACTGCCGGAGTGAAACATCAGCAGCCTGCAGCTGACCAAAGAACAGCAGAATGCTGTGCCAGTTTGTCCTTACACATCCGCTAACTTTTACTTCAATTTACAGATTGACCAACCTGGGCTTGGCCTGCCTTCTCGTGACTACTATGAATGCACAGGCGCATACCAAGAGGTAAGGTGCAGCTGACAGATCACTGACTACATTCCAGTGTTTGTAGCCTATGTTTTCCAGGCAGGTGTACCTGCCAAGAGTGAGATTGGCAAAGAACTGGAACAGTCTCTTCCCAGACCAATTATAATGCTACACTGGGAACCATTACTGGCAGAATCAGGTAAACTGAAATAGAAAGGTAATTGTTACGAGCATTTAAACAAGGCTGATGTGCAGGTGAGAACAATGTGCGAGACTGGAGGAAGAAACTGGCTAAGTGTGCAAGGAGGCAAGAAATCAGGAGCTAGGAGGAAAGGAAAAGCAATTGCAGAAGATACAGATGAATGAGACTAGGGGGAAATAGAAATAAATGAGCTAAGGATGGGAGGCAGTACAACAAGTGTCCTGAAGAGGAGGTATTATATTATTAGGCCATTAATGTTAGTGTCCTTGTTTGACCTCCTGGCTGCAATAGGAGCCGAGTGTTTTCCATCTTCGCTCCAGCTGCCAGTGTTAACCACTTGTCTCTGCGCTGGATGAGGAGCCTGCATATTCCCCTAGTATCACTATGCCTCAGAAATCCCAACCTGTCTCACTTCCTTCATCACCCATTCTCTTTCTTTCCTCTTAATTAACATACATCTGGAAGAAACAGTAGTTTTTCCACATAATTCTTGTATGAACAGCTACTTGAAGTTTTTAGGACCTCCTGAAAGGAAATAAGCTTTAAAAGTTTACCTTTATTACACATTTGCTAGGCTTTACAGCTGAATCAAGAGGCAACCCATATTAAGATAGCTAGAAGCATTTATGGGTCACCTCTGTGCAGTGATCACAAAATGATGCCTGCTGAACTATGATCGACTGGCATCAACCAGCAAGTGCTGAGGGTGACAGCGGAGCCCAGGGATAGGGCTAGGTTAGTCCAGATAGCACACATTTACTGCTGCTCTCATGCTCATAATGGGCATAGAGTGAAAGGATCCACTGGCTGGAGTTAACCTAAGTCAGAAGACATAATCTAATCACCCTGGGAAATGACTTTTATTATCACTAACAGGATTAGGAAGAGAAAAACACAACCATTTGGAACCAAAGATCACACTTAACTGCATAAAAGATTTGAAAAGACCACAGTCCCCTCAGTTAATTGCCTAATGAAAGTGCATCAGCTAAACAATGATATCATATGAACTGCTTTAAATACTTAAAACATCTCATAGCCTTTAATTCATGTTACTGTTTGTACACCATTTCATTAGCCTGCTGGCACTGACCCTGTGTATCCCTCACAGTCGTGGTAATGCTCCAAGTCTTCGAGGGCCGAGGTGTGTGCGAGGGCTGCAGCAGCTGGAAGTGCCACCACAGTAACCTTTAATCAGCCAGTTTTCTTCTGAGTAACTAAACACAGAAATTATGAAAAGCAAATTAAGCATGATGTTTTATAGGTGCTTTGCTATCATGCTAATCGTTCATACTGCAATTGAGATTACATTAAATCATGTATCATGGTAACTGTTCAGCTCTATAATCACCATGTTACCAGGGCCTGTAGGGGATCACGTATCTCAGTTTGCTCCCTTTCCTGCATCGTACCCAACGCAGCACAAGAAACCACGATCTCTATTCTGAACTCTGACCTACCATCAGTACCATACTGCCTTCCGCTCCAGGAGCGTAGGGGGGAAGCATTTTAAAAAAAGAAACAGAGATTAGTCACTAAAAGGCAGATAAAGAACAGCCACAGACTGGAACAACCTCCACCAGGGGTTTTAATACGCGATGGGACAGGGACAGATCATCTCATCTAGGCTCCCTGTCCATGAAGGCTGGCCCCACTGATCTTCTGGGCGTTCTGTGATTCTGTAATTGTTTTACAAGCCTGAGCGCTCCATTTGAGAGATGTTCCTCCCTTCAGTCCTTGCCCTCTGATAGCTTTGCTTGGCTCTGTTTCCTGCTGTCTCATCCCACTCTTTGAGCTGCATACAGCAAACCAGGTACTGCCTCCTGCCCTTCAACCTCTGGCTTTGTCAGTACTTCCAACCACTAAGCTGCAAGTGGAACTTCTATCATTTTTAACACTATTTTTTCCTACTTTAAGAGAATACTCTTATAGGAGTTATTCCGACATCCAAGTTCCTTCTAAAATACCTGAGATATTTATGCAGTCCATCTGAAGTTAGCTGGCTTAACTGTCTGCTCCGTGATTTACCTTTAAGCCAAAAATAAAGCGCATCGATTGGTACCCGAAGATTTCTGTTGACTTGCTGGTTTGGGGTAACGTTTGCATTAATACATATATTTTTTACTGCACATGGATTTGGATATTTTAGAATGGCATTTGCAGGCTTGCTATGCGTTCTATGAGTTAACGTAGCAGTCAGTGGTTTGATGGGCTTTTCTCTCTGATAAAATAATCTGCCTTAATTAAAAATAACCCGGAGCTCAGTCGTGAGCCACCTTTCCTTCTGAGCTCTGCTGTCAGTACTGCTCATGAGCTGCTCGGTTTTCCAGCACACGCAGGCGCTGTTGGCAGGGAGGGGAGGCTGACAGGAGATGGATGGCAAAGAAAGGAGCCATCAGAATGGCCGAATAAATGTAGCATTCATTAGAAGGGCTGCATCCTACTGCCTTAGGTTCCTGGACACAGCAAATGTTTCTGTTTTATCGACCATGCACACCTTATTAATCCTACTATTCTCACTGTTCCAGTAGACGAAGATATTTTGCCTAAAATAGATTTATTATTATAGCTAATTTAATACATATTTGCCTTTATAAAGTATATTGAAAACAGCTTTTTGGTTGAAAGGAAATTGAGAGTGGTTTATCAAAGAAGTTAATTTTACTGGAGTAAAATTAAGATCCTTAGATATTTCCCGGTGTAACATTTAAGGAATACACTCCTGTGCTTCCTTTCCTATCCTTGGTGAATTCAGATACATTAAACTTCACGTATACGATACAACCTGTATCATACAAAGCTCTCCTGGACTCAGACACAGCAAAACGATTTCTGGATGTTCCAGGTAGCCGTACAAGAGCTGCTGCTTCTGGGACAAAGTGCCCACAGCGCCAACCCCACACAGTCCATCATCATTTCTCTGGGTTTTATGCTTCTGGGAACCCTGCTCTTTGGACGCGGTATTTTTGGAAGCCGTAATTAAAGTGAACTGAAAAAGCACAGGTGGTAGTTAAAATACGGACCCACAAATGTCTCATTTTAAATAAGGAAAACACGGTGCAGCAGTTGACAGTGCTCAGGTCTGAGCAGTGCTACGAACCGCACGGTACTTTTCCACGCGGGAATTCTCAAATTTCTATTTGTGATCTGGCAGTATCTGAGAATCAATTACTGTACAGTTATCAAAGGAGACGAAGAGCCACACATAGTTCATAAAATGAAGATGAAATCTTAAATATAATCAAGATATTCTTTGAAGAATTCTGCCTTTAAACCATCTGTGTTTTTTCCTGCAGGCATGTTCTGCCTACGTTGATTTCATGATTTCTGTAGCTAAACTAATCCTCCAAGAAAGGAACATTTCTTTCAATGAGACGCAGATTGCTGAAGAAATGAAGAGAGTCATGGACCTGGAGAAAGAGATCGCTAACGTAAGAAAACTGATTTTCAAAGTATCTTTAAATACCTGACCTCCTTCATACCTAAGGAAGCCAAATGTACACGAGTTGAGTTGCATGCTCGTGCTACTCTGTGGGATCAAATGCTGACCAGAAGTACATGTGGTCTGGAATACCTAAGAGGAACACATACAAAGACAGGCCTTCTAATGAGCAGGGCAAACAGGAGGTAGCTGTTTTCCACGAATAGCAAACTATTTCATCCTAATCTGTTCGCAGAAGCCCTTCAAGGGAAAAGAGGGCAACAGACAGGCTTGGTTTCTGTTCTGCCATAGAAAGTGCATTTCAGGAGATGCTGCTGGAGCCTCTTTTCCTTTTGTCCTTTTCTTTACGCAGGCTGCTTGGTTATCAGAGCAGCAGATCCCCAGCCCTTGGCTCGCCACGCAACACAAAGTAATGTTTGTCCTACACAAGCTGCTCCACAATGCTGATTGTTTCAAGTGCATTTTTAATCAGATGCCTGTTCTCCAGAAAGTATGCCTGGGAGAAATAGCTAGAATTTAAACTTGCACTGAGAAAAGCAAGTGGAAATGAAACCATTCATGAGCAGGAACGTGGTCTGAGATTACTGAACATTCCAAAAGCACCTGAAGCTGAGGATGACTGTAAGACAGTCAAAATAGAGATTTCCTAGCTTCAGCTGGCTTTGTAAGTTACGCTGATAGTGAGGGCATGTGTTTGGCAGAGGCAGACCTAACCACTCCATCTGTGTAAACTAAAACCATCTGATTTTCATTTACTTCGCATTCTCCTGAGAAACACACTTCAGGGTTTAGATCAGAGATAGAAAATTATTCAAAGAAAAGGAATTTCTTGGGGAAAGATTTGAAGGGGAGTAAGAAAGGAAACACAAGTGGCATCGCCCTGCAGAGTGGCTGCTGACAAAGAGTACAAATGGCCACCGCCTCATTTTTTGGCAAACCTGCCCGGTGCAGCACGGCAGGCAGGGCACTGCCCACACCAACGGCCTGCAGTGGAGCCCGAAGGAACTCAGCAGCACAAGCACGCCGACCAGAATGCAGGCACTGCCCAAAGAAATGCCACCCGTACGTACGCAGGAGGAGTTTCACAGTTGTGCAAACTTCTCATAGTAACGTATTAAGCCAGAAACCACAACGTTTGCTTTCTGCTGCTGCTTACCAAGATTCCTGTGAACTGACTCGATCTCGTTATTAACTTTGATAGGCAACAACAAAGTCTGAAGATAGAAACGATCCACTTCTGCTGTACAATAAAATGACGCTGGCACAACTCCAAAACAACTTTTCACTGGAAATAAATCACATGGTGAGTGATAATTAATATTGATGTTCTTTGCTGATGAGATTCAACGATGAAGCTTGACATGTTTTTCTTGATCTAACACATATTTGAAGTCAAACAAGATTCCTGCGTTGCACCACCTATTACTTAAACATCTGCTGAATCACACTACATATAGAAGTCTGTGCTTCTGTACCCACAGTTTCTGCTGACCCGGAGGCAGGTCTTGCACCTCTGCTTCAACACAAAGAGACCAAAAAGACCACAGCCAGCAATTCCTTCCAGCGTGCCATATGATTGGGTCTGACTGTTCAGGCCCTCTCTGTTCATCCAGAGCTACAGATTCAGACCAAAAGGTCCTTTTTTTCCCCAGCATTTCCCCTGTAGGATGATCATTCAAAGCAAGCAGAGAGAAGCCCTGGAAATGATGACCATACGTGAGGAAAATTCTGCCCGTTCCTCCCACTGTGGCTCCCCCAGGACATCTCAGCCCTGAACTGTCTCCCGTCCTGAGTCATGCGCCACTTACACAGCATGACCTTTAATTCACGGCACCACAAAGTCCAGCTAAAGAATATCTAAAGATGTGATAACGTAGGTGTGCCATCCCAGTAACACCATGCTTACCAGACATGCCCGTGTTCATCACACACAGCTCCTCCTCCCGTGTCCTGCACACAGGCAGGCAGGCTAGCAGGGCCTGGCTGCAGGAGCGCATTACTGAGGTACAATGGAATAATCTCATTCCTACCCCAGTTTCACAGTCTCTGCTATTTTTATTGACTTGAAATTCTTCAATTTTAAATTGTATGACAGTTCCATTCTTCCTAACTCAATTAGTTTCATAATTTACCTTTTCCCACAGATCTAACTTGACAAGTTACCATTACAGTCATAATGTCAGAATGCAATCATCATGTCAGAAGCCAACTTGTTCACAGAACGGTATTGCCCAGGTTATTTTTAGTTTCTGGGGAGTACTGCAGATCAGCAGCAATCATCTGCTCTAAATTTATCCAAAAACGCTCAAAAGACACATGATGGGAGTTGGTGCTGTTGTTGCAATGGCCTAAGGATAGAACAGCAATTGTTCCTAAAATTAGCTTTAAATTTGGTGCTTCTCTTTCAGAACTGCAGAGATTCTATTCCTGAGAGCTTATCTGATTTCTCCAGCCACAGTTTGTCTGATACAAGATATTACCTCCTCCCGCTTTCCTCTCAAGGGAACCAGACAGGGAAAAATCCCCACTGCCTTTCAAACACATAAGCATAGCAAACATTTTAAAAATTAACAACATGTGGTTTTTTCTTCAGAGAAAGCACAAGGATTACTTGCTTTTCTTAAATGCAACACCTTCCTTTCCACCGTGAGTACCCACCCAGCCTGGTAAAAACACAACGTGGCTCTACAGTTTTGATTATGATTTTAAGCTTCTGAATTGAATTGCTTTCTAAGTCAAACTGGTCCACAGAGCCCCGTCTCCTACGACATGGACTGCGGGCCTATGTAAGGAATTTAAAGTAGTCTGTTTAGAGTCAGCTGTAAATCAGTGTGATTCATTCACAAAGGGAACGGCTCAATTGCTATAAGAATACACAGCTCTGCACAGGCTGCAAGCAGAAGGATCTGTCTGCCCCAGCCGGTACCACGCAGAGGACAAGTAACGCACTGCACATTGCTGAACGTCAGCTGCAGGTGTGAACCTCCCAAGCAGGAGGACGCAGAGGTGACCGTGTGTGCACCCTGCCCTGCTGTGCAGCAGAGCCGTGGCAGCACGCAGCCCCAGTGCCAGCAGCAGGGCTGAGCCTGCAGCACAGCGCACAGCCAGGAAGGGAGGCACTGCCTGCTCCCCAGCCACTGCTGTCCTCCGTCTCCTTTCTGAGGCACACGATATCACTGACCAAAGACCAAGCAAAGGGAAATTAGTTTTATCAGCAAACTATCAAGAGTTTGCTGTTCAGAGTGCCCACACGGTAGAATAACGCTGTTCACATGTTATAATCAATGTTCACATGGGTGGATGTGACAGAATGAAAACAACAGAAAATAATCTTCACAGGTACTGCCCAGCGAGCGCCGTGCGGGCTCTGGTGAATACCAGCATAAAGCACGTGGGGTTTTGGCACCAGGGAGGCAGGAAACAACAGAGAACACCCATCCTAGTGAGAACTGTCCGCCGTGGCAACCTGCTGTCAGATGCTCGTGGAGCTGCTGTTAAACCATTTCTTTTGCAGTATCTCACTGTCAGCGGCAAACGCCACAAGTTTCGTACTGCTCCTATTCAGAGCCACACCGTGCTAAGAAATGACGCTTTTTGTCATGCCTTGATTTACAAAACCTTTGCCATATATAGCAAAGGAGTAAGTGAAATTTCACTTAAAATATCATTCCTGCTTTCCCAGGCTAAATGGAAAGAGATGTAACGTTTTTAATTGTGTTATTCTGAAAATAAATCAATGTCTGGGCCCTTTCTGCTGGATACCATCCTATTTTCATAGGATTTTTGAGCGCAGGGGATATAAATGATCCCAGATCAGTTGTTACTGTGATGACACCACGTACAAGCTGTTGGGAGATGGGAACAACTGTGCAAGGCAAATGTATTTTTAACAATAGCTGAAGGCTGTTTCCGGAGGATTTAACCTTAAATAACGTGTGTTCCTTTTGCAGGCATTCAACTGGTCAAAATTCATAAATAATATAATGTCAACTGTACAAATTGATGTCGAGAATACAGAGCACGTGGTTGTTTATGACCCAGAATACCTTACCAAGCTGAAGTCTATTCTTACTAAGTACACCCCCAGGTAGGTATGGTAGATATCTTCGTAACGTGCATTTTATTTCCAGCATATTTCAAAAGCCTAAAAACGTTACCAGCTCATTATCCTTGTTTTATTATGTAGGGAACTTCAAAACTACATGATCTGGCGATTCGTAATGGACCTTGTCAACAGCCTGAGCCGCAACTACAAGGATACCAGGAATGCTTTTCGTAAGGTGCAGAAATTCATCTTTCTTTTCAAGTTGTAAAAATGATCGTTGTTAACTGAAAAGATCATCTGTTAATGGCTGTGCTGTATGAAATGTAATGTATTTTGAATTGTGTGCACAAAAGCTAGACGTGCTGCTAAAGCTTCAGCTGGAGCATAGGCATCATTTATACCATGTGTGTGTAAGAGCTGCAGTGGATCTGAAAGGTGCTGTTCTGCTGCTTGGGCTCTGTTATTTCCACGTGTGAATCGTTCCCCTGATGATACGGTCATTTTGGCAACAGCCCCATTTGCTCGCATGCGGGTATGCAACAGCTTGGATTGGCTTGGTAGAAACTCATCAGCTTCCAAAGGAAGAGAGTCACAGTCAAACAGGATGGGTCCAGTCTTGTTTTCCAGTCATTCCATCTTGCAGATACTGTAGTGCTCTTAAGGAAATGCTGAGCAGCCCCACAAAGACTGTAGATGGAAATCTTTTCCATTGCCCCAGCTGAACTTTCTACTTTTAAGTTTGCTGAGCTGCATTAAAAAAAGGCTAAGAGCATTTTGCTTCATCTGTCGGTGACAGAGGAAACACCTCTATGCACACATGCAGCATTTCAAGGAGATTCTGCCTGCTACCAAAAAAAGGCAATAATTACTGGAGGGAGTTAATGGACGTTAATTGATCAGTTTGATACACCTGAACAGGGTACTCTTATTCATTAAGTACTTCATCTTTTTCCCCTGCCTCTTAAAGCACGAAACTTCCAATATAAAGCTTCGTGTTTGCTTAGTCTGCATCATCGAGGAACAACCCTGAGGATGTTCCACAACGCCCCAGGACCTCCCTGAGGAAGTGCCATTACAAAAATGTCTAAGTTTGAAACAACAGAAAAGGACCTTGCCACCGTCTGTGTATACAAACACCTACTTTTCTACTCACTAACTAACAATACGTGATATAATGTAGCTGAAGCTTCTCAGACTAGGTGCAGTGAATAGAAACTAGCATTTCTCTTGTTAAGTTTGCTTTCAAATATAACTGCGTTTCTGCTGTGTGAGGGGGGTGTCAGTCCTCATACACCAGGCACCGTACAGATCCACAGCGATCCCCTTCCACTGCAAGTCACTATTACCCGTGTGGCAGCAGGTAGGTTTTCATTTCTAGAGCAGCACGCAGTGTTCCCCATCGGCAGCACGCAGACACAGCTGTCATGGGCGGAAAACGCAGCCTTAATGCTGCAGGAATGAGCCTGCTGTACAGCTGTGCGGTCACAGCGGCGCTGTCAGAGCTGCCTGCACTACAATCCCTGTGACAACGAGAGCTGTGTCTCTGGGTATTCCTCTTTAACCTCTCCCATTCTTGGCTTTTAGAGTAGTTTTCTCCTCTCTACCTTACATGCTTTAAAAAGATAAAGAATACTGCTAATGATTCTTCTGTTTCCCTGGCCTGTGCAGGACATGCCCTTCACACAGTGAGTCCATTTAGCTGCCATAAGTACAAACAGGAGCTAGGTGCACTGACTGAAGATCCATTAGGCTCCTCCGAGTGCACGCCTGCTCATCAGCTCACCTGCAGCCTCCATGGGCCCTGAAGTCACTGCTCTCTACGCTTCTGTCTGACAGGCGCTGTATGGCACCACGTCAGAAACCGCTGTTTGGCGTCGCTGTGCCAACTATGTCAATGGCAACATGGAGAATGCAGTGGGACGGCTGTATGTGCAGGAAGCCTTTGCTGGAGACAGCAAACACGTGGTAAGCCTTCCAGCAAAGTACCCCTGTGCACCACACAAACATCATTTGTCACTTATTATGCTTCTTTAAAAGGCTTGATTACACTTTTGATTCCACTTCTCTGCATAGCAAGGTCACTTCCCAAAGGACCTAACCTTTGGATTTGCTTCTCAAGCAGTATACCACTAACAAGTCACAAGAATGTGTGTGCTATGCGAGTCATCCCATTACACCTAAGGACTTCTGCAGTACTAATTCTGAGCTGGCCTGCTTCCATTCAAACAACCACATTGTGAAGTAATATGAAATACAAAGACTGTATGTGTGCACATCTGGAGGCAGGGACGTATCTGTGTGCCCCACTTGCCCCACGAGCTGGCCCTGGACCAAAGGCACGTGGCCACGTCAGCAGCGGGCCATGCATCAGCCAGCAACACCCAAGGAGCAGCCCCTGCTAGAACCAAGACAATGCTTACACTTTGCACTGCTGCCAGTTCGCATCCTGCCAAAGTGCAGCACAGGGACAATCACTTCTTCCTCTCTGCCTTCACGCACACAGAACATTTCTGAAAACATACCCGAAATGAAGATGTGGTTGCTTCCTATCGCTCCCGTAATCAAAGCTTAAGATACACCATTCTTGTGGTGGACATTCATAAAATAATTCCATCAGACGCACGACGTGCAACAGATGGATATCTGACAGACCCTTTGTAACCTGAATAATCAGCATTGTCTTGTGAGCTCGTGCCCATTCCCAGGCTGAAAGCGCTCCAAAACCTGAGCTCCAGAGCGTGAGTTGGTCCGTAAACAGCACACAGTCAGCTAGGGCAGGGGAAACAGGATGGTGGTGATAAACTGTATAGAAGCCAATAAACCGTAACTGTGGAAAAATAACAGCATCATTTCACGTGGATCTGTAACATACTGATGGTTTTTTTCCAAGGTGGAGGAAATGATTGCAGATATACGTGGTGTTTTCATAGAAACCTTAGATGAGCTCACCTGGATGGATGCAGAAACCAAAAGGAAAGCAGAACAAAAAGTAAGTCAAACCTTAAACATTGGAAATACTGTGTGTTTCTCTAAAAAATAGTAGACAACTGCTGGTTTTCCAGAAGAGAAAAGCAGTAACACTTTTATATACATATCTGTATACACATATGTACATAAACGCATACATTTCTGTTTATAGAGGTGTAACAGCTTGCAGACTTTGTATGTCAGATTTAAATTACACGGGCAGGGGCCTCTCTGGAGGTAGGAGTACAAAACAGGAGATATCTATACGAAATATGGAGACCTTCCAGGCAAATCAGTGCTTAAGTGGGTAGATAATGAATACTTACAGGAAAGCAGTACTGAAAATGAGAAGGAATGATCTGTGGTGATTTAACCAGCTATTGTGAGCAGTAGGAAAAGAATAAAAAGTTAAACCATGGGCTGAGGATCTTTAGTGAGTTCTCCTTTGAGGGCAGAAGCAGCTTCAGACAGTTCATGGAAGTCTGGAGTAATAAAAATCAACTGTAGAGAGCAGTGATTTGGGTAACTGAAAGAACTTTATTATACCTCTGATTTGTTATACTGTAAGGATAAAAAGTCTTCCACTTTGAGTTCTTACTGATATTTTACTATGAAAATAATAATGCTTGGAAAATATCATGTTTATATTAATTGTAGAGCAGGACCTTCACATTTTTGTGTTACAGAATCCTGGGAAAATAGCATTAACAATAACTATTCAAGTATTACTGCTTTATCAAACATCTCTAGACTGCAGAGTCTGCAAAAATATGATTGCAAGAGATACCTCAGGCAGACACAGCATCCACTGGGCTTATATCCCAGCTCTCATGGGATCACACAGCTGAGATGCCATCTTATTAGCTGGTGCGAGCGCACCCCTGGCAGAAGAAAGCTTCAGTAGCTGCACTACCAATCAGGTATAACCACCCGGTAACTCCCGGTCAGGAATGTCCATGTAACTGATGGACCAAAGTGCAAATCCTACAGTTCTGTGCTATGGTTAGACACGGGCAGTGCATTTACAAAGTCCCTGAAACACTTCTACTGCTGCTAACAACAGAACTGACAACATGAGATGCAGACCATTGGAAAAGCTCTGATACGCTCTGCGCGTTGCTTGTAATGTTCACTGGTTTGCGGGAATAGCCTACATCAGAAAATCAGCTGTAAAACTGATGTGATTTTATTGCTAAATGTATTAATACACGCTTACACGGAAATTTTAGAAAGAGCTGCCAAGTGTCGCTTGGTTTTGGTTTTGTTTTTCAATGGTTCCTGACATTGTCATCAAGTACAATGAATACGTAGCGGTGCAAAGGCACGGAGCAAGGCCTGGGGGAGAAGCCTTTGTTAGGACTTCTAATTGCAGAAATCTGAGAAGATTTGACTAAACGGCTTCGGTCCGACCAAGGGACATGGGAGCTCGCTGCAAAAGTCTGACACAGACTCAAACTGACGTTCTGAAAAATCCTGAGTGTGATTTCCTACAACACACTGGAGTTAAAAACCTTCCCGTCATTAATTTCAGTCCATGTTAAATATTGCAAAATACATCAGTTTCTTCAGGAGGTCGACTATCGGTTTAACCTACACTTTCAACTCAAAGGCATCGTTGCAGGGCTTTTGGCATCTTGTGCACATTTCTCTAAGCTCACTGGTGAAAGAAGGAATAAGACCCTTTCTGAAGGTTTCCACTGTTACAATTAACAACAAACTTTAAAGTGATTTCAGTGATAAAAGAAATGAAAATAAAAACTGCATGTAAGTAAAGCTGGGGGCTTTCTGCAGTTGCCCACCTAGCTGGTGACCGATCTAAAAATACGGGGAGATTTGCTATGGACATCAAACTGTCTTTTCCCTAGGCAACAGCAATTAGAGAGAGGATTGGTTATCCAGATGAGATCATGACTGACGACAATAAGCTGAACAGTGAGTACCAGGAGGTAAGCATCCACAACAGGCACAGTATTACAAAAAGGTCTTAAGAGAGAAACTGTGGCTTTATCTTTATAGCCAAACCATCTGCATCTGCACAGAATAACTCAACCTTGTCCTCAGTTGTACAGAGGTAATAGGAATGTATTAAAATTCAGTGTAATGCAGCTGATCCAGGACAGAGGGTGATGTGTATTTGATCATACTTCAAGGGAATGTGTAAATTGGAGAGGCGTTATGCTAGGATCAAACGCAGAGCCAATGGTGTTCAGTCTAGTTTTCCTAGATCTGACACAGATTTAACACGGTTTGAATCGGATGTGAATGTTTGTAACTTAGTGACTGCATCTGTTTAGTCACGAATGTGAACTGGCTCCTAAAGCATGATGTGGACCACCTGCATAACTCAAACTGCATCAAACACCACCACTAAGTATTCTTCCCTCTTTCTTTGCAGCTGAACTACAAAGAAGAAGAATACTTTGAAAACATCATTCAAAATTTAGTATTTACCCAGAAGAAAAGACTGAAAAAGCTCAGAGAAAAGGTGGACAAAGAGGAGTAAGTATTTAAAAACACCTTACATAGATCTTCAGTCAGTTTGAACAGGAGGAGGTACACAGTTGGAAGCTAACCATCTGATGACTTTCCCATACTTTTTCCCCTATTAGGAGGGCAGGTTGGAGGGCATTGCTCCTTTCTCAAAGGCTGGACCCACATTAACAGTAGGATGATGAAATCAGGGGGATGGCACGGAAGGCTGAGTATTGTGGAGTAGCTCCAGTCTGGTCTCTTAGCTCCTGGAGTGGATTAAGTGGACTCTTGGAGAACAGCTTTTCAATTGAGTTCATCTGAAAGATAAATTTCATCCCCATGTGTTTTATTTCTCTTGCGCAGAGATCACTGTGCAGTGCCAAACAAAGCACGATTAAATGAGGATAAGCAGGAATTTACTTCAGAAGTGCACTCCTCTGAATTAACGCAGATAAACCAGAAGACAGTGAGCTGGGATTGTTCAGCTTTAAGGAGAAATGGCAGCAGGGGATGGGAAATCATATTAGTAGAAATATCTGGTGGGCAGGAGTAAAGCAGAGGGAGCATCCTTCCCTGTGGTGTCTAGTGACAGAACAAAAGACAATGAAATACAAGAAAGTCCACTTATATTTAAGAAACAACTACTTTTAACAGCAAGAGTGGTCAAGCACTGGCACGGTTTGCCCAGAGAGGTTCTGGATTCTCCATCCTAGGAGGTATTCAGAACCTGACCAGACATCATCCTGAGCAACTTCCTCTAGCTGACTGCCTTGAGGAGAGGCTTGGGACTTAATGATCTCCAAAAGTGCCTTCCAGCCTCAATTATTCTGTAATTCAGTCTCTACGTTTGTACCTGTAGTTATTAACTCTGCCATTAAGGACTGAAATTCTAACCTCTATTCTTTTATTGTTGCTAGGTGGATAAGTGGAGCTGCTGTTGTCAATGCTTTTTACTCTGCGAGTAGAAATCAGATAGGTAAGGTTTACCAAACTGTTACTAAATCCTTCCAGAAGAATTTTCTTTTTTTTTTTAATTACCTTCGTCCCCATTAAGGAATTGAAGAAGCTGAAGGAGTCCTACGGGTCCTGCATCTGTAGATGTTGCCGATTCAGGCGATCCATTAAACAGATTCCTGCAAATACGATCCTGACCTCTCCCGCTGGGCTCCAGTCACCCTGCAATAGTTTGCACTTGCAGCACAAAGCTGCCGGTTTGGGCAGAAAGGGAATGCAGCACTCAGGGAGGAATGGAGAGAACGCCTTGTGTTGGTGCAAGCAGCGATGTTTGTGAAAGTTCAGTAACCGTTTCAGTGAACCCAAACTGTACTGGCTTTGCAGGGGGCAGGGACAAAGCTGTGTGACTTAACTAACAAGCACTGCTTACACTTAAGGATGGCAAGAAAGCGCAGTCATTTTGGTAAGGTGGTAAAGCTGTGAGCATTTTGAACGTATTACCAAACATTCAGCATAAAGTTCTGAGAGGCTCTGTTTAAAATAGTTTTGCTCAATAATTTGTAGAAAAGAAGTCATGATTTGTAAGACTGAAGCTGATGACTGGAGGTTAATCTGAGCCATAAATTCTTACCTCACCCTGCAGCTATGGCACGTCAGGATAATTAAAGCAGTCTGATCCTTAGAGTGATGTCTGAATTAGCTTAGTAATGTTCCTTAAAAACAAGAAAAAACACAACCTCTAAAAAGGAGTTTTATGCAGGATATGTATGAAATCTAGAGCTCCATTAATGCAACTTAATACGGCTGTGATCCTCACAGCTCCAGCAGCAGCACTTAAAGCAGATCTTAAAGAAGCCACTCAACATCAAAAAAAACCAAAACAGTGCAGCAGCTGCTGGTAGGGCAGTCCAGCATTTCTTCCTTTGGGTACCAGCAGCCCCTGCCCTGCAGCTGTGCCAAACGGAGCTGATCCGTGCTCCTGACTGTTTGGGGAATGCTGCACAACAGTCACTCCCAGCAAAGCGTTACGGTTTGCAAACACATTCAGGAAGAAAAGCAGCATCTTCTTTTGTGTAGGGCTGCGCAGATTCTGGGGGAAAACTTCATGCTTCTTCCTGCCTTGGATGTTCCCAAAGCTGATTAGTAGTCTGTCTTTTACATCCCAAAGGAGTTCCACTTCCTTTCTTGTCTGAATCTCTGCTTGAAATGTACCCCATTATAGGAGGAATGCCTATCCACATTTCATGTAACAGAAGTCATGGAATAAATTGTTTCCTAATGGGCAGAGTAGAAAAAAAAAAATCTGTGAACTGTGCCATTTTACTCTAAAAATGGCTGCGGTGGCAGGGTGTTAATTGAAGTGAACCGAAAGCCCTGGGGAACTGCCTGCCTCCAGGAAGGGAAGGTGCTCCTTTGTTTTCAAGCAAAGGCTACACTGAGCTCCCAATGATTGCAGCTGTGCTTCAGGCCACCAGGAGCGATGCCCATCGTTCTGAGCAAATTCCTTGTTAGTTGTGGGCTTCAGGAAGAGAACAGCCTTCTGATGCTGTACCCCAAGTATTGCTTTGTTTTTCCAGTCATCAAAACAGCCATTGCACGGGGCAGCATTTACACTCCTGTCTTTACTATCAGCATCTGCTAACAAAAATGAACAGAGAAACATGCAGATAACTTAACGCAACGTCAGAGTAACAATGACACAGAACTGCTGTGACAGCAGGCAGCACTTTGCACAGGACAGCAGCAATAGTTCATTTTCTAACCTCTTTTTTTCTCATGGTTCTTTTTCCCCTTGAAAGAAATGGGCAGAACCGTACTTGGGATTTACAAGGAAACACAAGCAGCATGTTCTTCTTCATTCACAGTATGAGAAGTGTCAAACAATTCCTTTACATACAAGTTTTGTATCTAGAGAGAACCTTCAAAGAAAAATCTTCCTTTATAAAAGATCATAATTGAAAGATGATTTATTTTTACTAAATTGTTTCCTGAAAGCATAGAGAAATTAGCGTAGAAGCGGGTAAAAAGAAGCTCTTTGTTCCAGTTCCCAACCTTGTCGTTCCCAACCTTGTGATTCTACGATTCTATGAATTCTTTCACTGCTAGTGTGGCCTGTTTGCCTCGGCCCTACGGGGAGTTACTGCTAGTTACAAAGGAACAGATTTCTCTGAGATCGGTTTCAAGAGGGGACAGCCATTACAGAATGTTTTCATTCCCAGGGAACACCTTGCCATCTTTCAGGATGCTCTGACATCTAAAATAAAGCTACGGGAGTCTGACAATGCTAAGTGCTGCAAACTGGGAAAGTCCGGCCGCTCTTTTGCAAAACTAAACAGCAACAATACTTACACTGCCCATGATTATGCAAGCGTCCCAAGGGCTGTTCTGCTTTACCCCAAGCTCGTGGGGAAGGGGAGCGGGCGTGTGATCTGTTCCTTATTCCCTACAGCCATTACCACGTGTAAACAACATTACTGTTGCTGTTAAATCTGGGGGAATAGCGTGACTTTGGCAAGACTTGGACGCCCGTAAAAATGGTCTGTTCATGCTGCACGCAGAGCTGAACGAGGCAGCACCTTAATCCAGTTGGGTTTGTTTTTGCAGTCTTTCCTGCGGGCATTTTGCAGCCTCCTTTCTTCAGTGCATCTCAGCCCAAATCTCTGAATTACGGCGGCATAGGCATGGTCATCGGTCACGAAATCACACACGGGTTTGATGACAACGGTAAGGATGAGTTTCCAGTTACAAAACATAGAGCGCACAGAATATTTTACATGTTTCTGTGCTTAATCATTCCAGTGAACAAACAAAACGAAGACCGAGTTTCCATACAGAAGACAAAGTTTAGATTTCTGAGGTGTTACGGTGTTGTTCCCCACGATGATTTCCAGAAAAAGCAGCCAAAGGGTTTCCCAGACACTCCTCTCACTGCCAGCCCACAGCCTGCAGACCTGCAGCACACAGAGCTTTCAGCCTTGTATCTGGTCGCTTACTTTTGCCAAAGGCGGCACCAAAAGCATTTCCTTAGAGGGAAAAAAGCAAGCCAAAAGCCAGGCATAAGCTCCACAACACCCCGAGCTGTGCGCGCACAGGCAGCTCTAGCTGTCAACTCAAGGACCCAGATGCTAGACCTGCTGCCCAGCCACAGCCTTCCTTTCTGCACCCACACTGTGACCAATCCAGCACCAGGGCACTGGTCAGAACCGCGCCATGACTCCTAACGGGGCCTTCCTCACACCTTCTAATTCAGGCTGAATGAGTTTGCTTTATTCCTTATCTGGAATGTGGCCCTTTCGGAAAAAAAAAAAGGAAAAACAGGAGCACGTCATCTGTATGACTGCCTCAACGGAGGGAGATTCTTTTTAGGAGTCATCATATTTACTCGCTATCCCTCTTAATGCATCAAAAGCTTCTTTTGTTCCTGTATTCATCATTCTGTTAAAATACTGTTACAGGCAGAAATTTCAATGAGAATGGAGACCTCGTCGACTGGTGGACTGAGGAATCTGCTCGCAATTTCAAGGACTTATCGCAGTGCATGGTGTACCAGTACGGAAACTTCTCGTGGGACCTAGCGGGCGGACAGCAGGTATGCCAGATTTACTGACAACCACCAACGTTCACTATTTTTAAATGAGAAACCACAAAAATCTTATGTTGTAAACACGCGAAGCCTTTTTCACATGAATGGTTGAGGAAAAACAGCGAGAGATTCTTAAGAATAGCGGTAACAACTCCATAGCTACACTGCCAGGCCTGAACAAGGCAGGGCTACGTCCTGTCTGAGTGGCAGCCCTAGAAGCCCTTGCTCTACAATCCTTCATGGGCCCCCAAAGGCTCTTCTTTAATTCCATTAGAACAGGAAAAAAAAAATACATTCAAGTTTGATCTTCTTTCCCTAAAGCTTGATGTGCAAATAAAACACATCCCCATCAAAACAAATCCTGCTTGCTGCTTTCCTTCACTCAGAAGTTGCTTGCTCTTTCCTGAAGACAAGCATCTGAACTACAAAGCAATCAGGGCTGAGAAGAACCAGGGGACAGAAGGACTGCAAGGAAAAGATGGAAAGCAGACAGCCGATGTGAACATAACCACACTGATAGCACTCCGCAGAGTTAAAACCATTGGGCATTATTACTGCCTGGAAGCCCTAATTCCATGAAAACACCTTGCAGGTCCGGGTCTGTCTGACGTCACCCATCAGTGGTCAGTAACACACACGAGCAGGTAGTGGTGAGGCAGGCATTCCTTGTGCTGACCAGGAGACCGGCCCTGTTCCCACTGACTGCGGGCTGTAAAACTGCAACTGGAAGCGACAGCTCTGTCTACACAGATTCTATGCCAGACTCTGTATCTGCTACACAAGAAGATACTCCTCTGACTACCACTGTATGGTCTTCAGACAATTTATTCCATTGTACTGAATAAGGAAAAGATAAACCCTCCTGCGCTGAGGATTTCCTAATCGCTTTTTAAACTGCTGGGACCAACATGGAAACCATTAAAGGAAAAGAATTTTTCAGCATGTTGATCTGCCATTTTTCACAGATTAAGTTCAATTTTCCAGCTTTGAATATCGTAACCCAGCGTCTTGGGCTGCAGGTCAGAAGTACAACATCATCTCAAAAATAAACTGATAGTTCCTGTTACCAAAGCTTTATTGCCAGTAGTGATACCTCGCTGATTTATGAACACTAACAGCTGAACAGTTTTATTCTCTGCATTTTGCTACCAAAGGGACACCTAACTTGCCCAATATCCATGAAAATACTTACTGACTTCCTAGCATGTTTGCTGATGTCTGTTAATTGGTAATTACAAGTACCCGGAGTTTAGATTTAACTTGTTTTGTAGACCTAGGACAGATCAAGGACAGATTTTGCCTGCTTTCCCTATCAGGAACCGTGGTACGAAGGTGAGCATTAAAAACACAGAGAAAATAGGAAGAATGAACGAACACACAACTAAGCATCAGAAATGCTGAGTAATGAGATACAAGGTCCTAGAAAGCCACCTGTGCAGGGAGGAAGGAGGTCTGGGAAAACTAGAGTGTCTGCATGGATCTTGAGATAAGGGAAAAGGAGACCTCTCAGAGATTCTTTCTATCATAGTTTTCTTCTCCAACTTCAGATTTTAAGGGAACTCTCCACATTTGAAAGTGAATTAGGCACACCGTCTGGCAGCCAGATCCTGGATCAGCTCTTCTTTCCAGAGACTGTATTCTCTCTTTTTTTTTTTTTTTTTTTTTTACAGCTGAGTGGAATCAACACACTGGGAGAAAACATTGCTGATAACGGGGGTGTCAGACAAGCATATAAGGTAAGAAGTATCCACGTTCTTATTTTAGCTGAAATCATCATAGGTTAGGACAATTCACTTCAGAGCATTTGAAGCAGCAGCATTGTACTGTGGTCCCTACAGGACTACACCAACTCTGTCATCAAAGCACATTTTAAAACCATTGACAACTGCTGCATCTCTTTCATCCTATTAATTGTCTCAGGCCACATTTGAACAATCACCAAACTAAACTAATGATACCGAGCAGCTCTGGCTACCTGTCTTCACCAGCTTTTCTATACCAGGAAGGAGAAACAGAATGATTTTCTCACTTCTATCCATAAACAGAGGCAGTTTTTGTTGTTTTTTTAGATCTCTGCCAACATGGAACTCCATTCACCATGTACACTGTTCAGAATCTTGTCTCATACACGTGACTAGTGTCCCCCAGGCAGGTACCCAAAGATGTCAGTGATATCTGGGTGCCCTGTCCTAAGCCTTCCATGGGAAGCTTGTCTGCTTTCTGGTTTTCCTTTCACTCTCTTCCTTAAAATAGATATCAGATTCTTTGGATTTACCATCTCACAGACAAAGTAAAACAAGGTCTTCTCTTTGTGACTGCAGGTTGAGGGATGGGAACCAAGTCAGCTTCTCTAGGCTTTTCCATGTTACAAATCTGACAGTGCAGGCCACTGCAACATGATGCTTTGTCTCCTTCCCTGAGCACCTCATTCTGTAGCAAATTAAACAACACTTGAAAACATGACTGCTGTCATTGCTCAACAAAGTGCCTGCTGGAATGCACGGGCCAAGTCACACTTCTCAAGCTTGTCATACCACTCCTGCAAGAAAGGCCATCAGCAACACTCCCATCAATAGAGATATAAATATTTGAGGGCAAATACTATCCTTAGTAAGAGATTAAAGAATGACTTGTACGTCTAAAAGGGGAGCCGCTATGCCATAATAGATCGCTCTGATCTTCAGTTACGTGAATACTTACACATGAAAAAACAACACAAACCCATGACAGAGCATTGTCTTTCTGAAAGGAATGGGCGTAGACTGAAAAAATAAAAAACCAGAGAAAACAATTGGATTTCCTTAGTTATGGCGATATCAGGAGCAGTAAAAAACAAAAACCCCAAAAAACTACCAAAACCAGAGGGCAACCTGAGAGGCCATCCAGTTCACCCCTATCCTTGCAGGCACAGCCAACTCCAAACTCTCTCTAAGAGAAGATCCACTACATCCTTGCTGTAGTTTGAATGCTATCTCAACTTTGCTTTCAATGATGGAAACAAAAACCAATCTATTCCTTTGTTTTCAGCCACCTTTTGCATATTTGAAGACTGTTATGTAAAGCACAGACTTCTCTTCTTTAGACTAAACAAACCCAATTCCTTCAATCTTTCCTCATAGGTCATGTTTGCTAGACCTCTGCTCATTCTTGCTGTTTTCTTCTGGACTCCCTCCAGTTGGTCCACGTCTTCCTTTGAGCGCAGTGCTCAAAACAGCACAGAGTGCTCCAGCTGAGACCTGGCCAATGCCAAGTAGAGTATAAGGATTCTTTCCTGTGACTTACATAAGATGCTCCTGTTTATACATCCCGGAATGAGATTCGCCTTTTTTGCGATATCGTGGCACTGCTGAATCTTGCTCAGCTCGTGAATGACCAAAATTTCTGGAGCTTTTTCAGTACACCTGTTGACTGCACTTTCTTCAACTTACACTGCAGTGATTGACTTTACTCTTCTGGCAGCCTGGCACTGCCCTTAAGTCAGAATGTATTTGATAAATATCTGAGAGGGAAAAAAAAGTTAACAAGACAGCACACACGTGTGCTGTTGCAAGTTTTGCAACAGTTGAAGTTTTTTGCCACACATCTCTTAAACTCATTAGGGACAAGAAAGAACAAGGGTAGGAGTGAAAGATGAGTAAGTGCAGGAGGAATGAATCCTTGGATCACAACTTGGATCGCCTTGGAGATCACTGCTGCAGAGGCAGACTGGGGTGCACAGCCCAGCCACCGAGCCACAGACCCACATGCTTGGGGTCCCATGTGCTGGGTGGGACACATGCTGGGGGTCCCATGCTGGGTCTCAGGTGAGACGCGTCAGCCCTGTTCTGTTCAGGACTGTGCTTTAGAAAGCAGCACAGCACCATGCCTTCCCACGTTCACCTTTACCATGCAAGGCACAAACTGAAAGTAACTGACAGTAATGCCTGACCCACAGAACCTGCAGGAAACAGCTGCTGCAGGTAAAGCCTCATACAGGCAGCTCTGAGCACTGACAGTCTGGAGGCTGCTTTAGCACAGAGCTTGCTGATGCCTCACTACACCAACCCCTAAGTCAATAGAAGAGAATCTCACAGCCATTTCTTTTACAGAACATACTCTGTTACTCAGTAATTAACCCCATGAAAAGACTGCCTAGGAAAATACATAACCATTCGATGGAATTTAATACATAAACTATCATAAAGCTTGACGAAGTGTAGCACTAATTCTCCATTGCTACTGTATTTCAGAACACCGTACTCATTTGCATCCTTAATTTCTTCCTCTATAAAAAAGATGCGTGGTTACACAAACACCTAGTGATCTGGATGTGCCTGCCTTGCTGAAATTACTCTATTAACCTTCTCTTTTTTGTTGGTTTTTTTTGGTCACAGTGAATTGCTTTCCTTACGCCTGTTCCTCTTACTATTTAATCCAATGTAAATGAGGCAGTAAACATGCTGTACAACTCTACCGTAAAGTCCATTCACTGCGAAACCTGCACTGATACAGTCAGCCCACTCGAACTGCGGTACTAAGGAACGGCCCTGTCTTTTTCTGCTGAAAAGCAGCATGCAACAGGATAGATGGCCAAGGCAGTTTGTGATAAATTGCGTCACAGAATCCACGATGTTCCTCCTTGCCATCACTTCACGTAGACTGTACAGATTGGAAGTTGTAACATTTCTGCACAATTCATTCTGCAGGCCTATGAGAACTTTGTGAAAAAGAATGGGAAAGAAAAACTTCTCCCTGGTCTGGACATGAACCACCAGCAGCTGTTTTTTCTGAACTTCGCACAGGTATTTCACATGCTTGATTGAAGGCTGTGAAAATCACTCCGGTACACTTTAACAGTATGTCAGGCTGCCTTCTCAGTTCTACTAAGAGCTGCTAAGCTGAGCAGTGTTCTCTACAAGGCGGTGAAAATAATGCCTTGTTAAGCGAAGTTCATCTTACCTTCATAAATGAATTCATCTAGGAATAAATCTGGCGGGCAGCTTCCTGTGCTCAAATGCCTTTGTTTGAGAATAAGAATACACCTCAAAAATAATAATACATAGCTTTATTATGTTTTAACATGAAATTTAATCTCACAGTATTAAGTATTTCATTGTGAAATGATAGCAGGTTTCTTCCCAGACAATCTCATTGCTAACAGATGCTTTTCTTTGTTATGTGTAGGTATGGTGTGGAACATACAGACCAGAATATGCTGTGAACTCCATCAAAACTGACGTGCACAGCCCAGGCAAATTCAGGTCAGCATGTGTAGCAACCTTCAGTGTAACTCCTTAATATAACACTGCTTCCAGCTACTGAACTCAAAAAGCTCTATACAGAGGGCTGGGTTTTATTTACCAGGGTAGACATTTAAGCACATACGGAGCACTAAGATAGCACAATGCAAACGGCTGAGGGAGGCAAACTGCCCCCCCAGCCTGAGCACAGCTTTGCTGATAGAAACAGGCACAACAGTTCCCAGGCGGCTCCACAGGCAGAACAAGGCTGTGGGGGAGATGTCCTCCCTCTCAAGGCCATACACCTCAATTCTGCCCGCGCTGCTGAGACGCTTTGGGCAGCCACGGTCAAAGGGCACAGCCACCACCACCACGTGTTACCTAATGCACATCAGAGTCACAGCGCAGCCCCAGACACTGCCTGGAGTGCACTGCTCTTCCAGAAGTCCCCGTGCTCCCACAACAGCTCCTGACAGGGTTCTTCTGAAGACTTATAGGTGGACTTCTGCTGACAGTAAATGCACACGTAAAATCTCCAATTAACATGTGGAGTACAAAGGTTTTACTCTTCTAAGAGTAGAGAATAATCCACCTTCTTTTAAATAGCAACACCCACACAAGAGAGATGGCCTTCTGTCAGTAGCCTTTGTTTGCCTGAAGATCACCAGAGGGAGGAACTCCTTTCCCACCCAGAGCCAGAAAAACGCTCTCCTCCAGCAGGGTGGATTGGTGTCCTCACTGCCACGTCAGCTGCACTGCTTGCAATGCCTGCAGCCCCAAGCAGGGCTCCACTGTGCCAGGAGGTGCACAACACCACTGTGCTCTCTCCTCTTGCTAGGGTAACAGAGGAGAGTTTTAGCTGGAAGGTTACTTATCCTCAAACAGACACAAACCCGTGTGTCGTGCAACACACAAACCTGTATTTTCTGTCCTGTACCTCCAGTTAGCCTTACCAAGAAAAGGTGGGCTTCAATTCAGTGGAGGCATACAGAAAGCTGGCTGTTCAGTTAGTCTTAGGGGCCATCTGTTCATTTTAGGCCAGAGCAACCTGCTCACCGGTAGCACAACAGCGCTTCTGACCTAACAGTTTTGTTTGGCCCGGAGTGGTGAGCCGACGTAGCAACGCAGACACCAACAGCGTACCTCACAGCTCTGAAATACTGTCATCTCCAAGCCTCGTGTACACAAGAGCTGATATCGCTCCTGATACAATTCAGGGCATTCATTTCAGCATCTCTCCTACAATGGCTTTTCACCACAGAGCTATCTTGTTTGTCCCACGTACTCAAATATTTGGTGAAAGCAGGGACTGTTCCTTCAGCCGCTGCCTGACTGGCATTTCTCTGTGGGTGGTTTCTGTACTTCCTGCACATCTCTCACAGAGGCCATTTGTGCAAAGCCCTACGCTCAGCTGAATTTGGTCTCAGTGCTAATAAGGCTGCACTTCGCCCCTCCCTTCCATACCTGATTTGTACGGATCACGAGTCCCCCAAAATCCACCAGTTCAGCAGCTTCACACAGTCGTATCTGTTCATATCTGGAACACACTACACTACGTATTGCGTTGTTATTCAACCAGTAGGAAAGGCCATAAACTCTATATCCAGTTACACAAATATTAATGAGGAGCCACAGCGATGACTTCAGGAGGTGAGGTAATTTTCAGGATGAGGCCCACAGAAGAGCTCTGAAACGGAAAGCATTTCAGTACAAAGACATACCTACAAGATGACTGCATCATCAGTGATGCTATTAAAACCACACGAGGGCTCCCAATGCACTGAGCCTGATGGAGTTTGGTTGGATCATCTTTTGGTTTTCCAAACACCCCCTACACCAACTGCAGGCTGCATCTCCTGCAGGTAGGACAGAGCGCTTCAGAAAAACTGCTACTAGCATAGAAGAACCTTAGCTTTTGAGCCAAGAGCTCCGAGTACTGGACAGGTTGAACTGTTCGCCCACTAATAAAAGAAGTAACCGGACAGATGGCTCAGATCAAATCCTCAAAGGCAGCAAAACAGAGCCTGTATCTGAGCATTAATATGTAATGTTAAAACACAGCAGGTGCTGCGTACCAGATCCTCACCTTTCTGGGAACATTAGAGAAGGCAGCAGAACTCTCATCCCGATGCTGTGTTGTTTGTTACTAACAAATGTAAACAGAGTTTACATTTACTCCCAGAATACCTTTTGCTCTGTTTCTGGCAAAACCACATCCCAGCAGTTGCAGTCCGTAGATCACTGAAGCACTGCTGGATCATTTAAGCACCCTGCTTGAGTTCAGCTGCAGGCCCACATCCACGTGTGCTGGCATCCACACCTGACTCTCCGAGCTGAGGCTGCTGCCCCACGTAGGTACGTCTGCGCTCCTTCCATTCCCGAAGCAGCGCGCGGCTCCTCGCAGCTACACTCACACATGGTCACAATTACACACACAAACCGCTTCAGCTGGAATTTCCTCGTACTCACTGGAGAGCTCGTGTTTGTTTGAGCCTTTATTCCAAGAAACTCCTTCACTGAAACATTTGTGGAGAACGCCCAGGGAAACAGAATCCTCTGCATTTAAATCCGATTGGAGTAGGAATGTAAATGAACATTCCGTGAGAAGGCAGAGCTGCTCCTCCAGCTCGGGGCCTCGCTCCCCGATGCCAGGAAAGTCAACAAAGCAGAACTATGAAAAAATGCCAGCGCAAACTAAGGATGGGCAATATGGGATGGGGGAAAAGGTTAGAAACGGGGATCTTTCTGTTTGGGTTGGTTTGTTAGGTTTGTTTTTTCCTTTACTAAAGAAAGGGAATTAAAAATGCCACGATGTTCGTGTTTTGTCTTAAAGGGTCATAGGATCACTGCAAAACTCTCCAGAGTTTTCTGAAGCCTTTTCATGCACCACGAAAAGCTACATGGATCCTGCTAAGAAATGCCGGGTTTGGTGATGGCGCTGTACAGCCTGCAGCTCAAGAAGCTTTCCAGAAAAACAGAAATTATGAACCAATTTTGACAAGAGGCAGAGGGAAGAAAATTGAGAGAAAATTGCTACAGAAGTCCCTTTAATCCTTAGTAAGCAGGCATACAAGAAGCAATCGCACCAAAACAAATCTGTTCCTCCAGCGAAGGGTAACGCCAAGGCAGCGCTCAGCTCTTGTGGCTGCTGCTCTTCAGCCAGCCCTGCAGGGTGCCCATGCACAGCACAGCTCACAGCTAACCCTGCTCCCCACCCGGCAAAGGCTTCTTGCATTATGTTTTTTAAATGCCAGAGTACAGCGCATGATCTCCCACTGGTTGATGAATGCGTATTTCTGATGGAGCAGAGGAAGGAAGTATTAAGTAACACATGGTATTGTTGACCACAATATGATAACGAGGCAGCAGTTTGCATCCTGTGTCAGCCTTCGTACCCTCTGCTGTTACGATAAATCTGTTCTACCAAATGTTTTCATTTCTACTTGAAGCCACTTATGCAAAGGGAGTCCAAAGACGTGCCGTAGTTAAATGACCTCTCGCTAATTATTCCATCGTGTATTATCTGAACTCACATTTACAACAGTTTATTTACCGCCTTCCAGCCAAACTGAAATTGTAGGTAATTTATTAATTTTTGAACGCATAATCTGTAAGACTGTGATCAAGGACCCTCTCACCATTTTCTATGCTTATTGCTTTCTCTAATGTTGGTCTTTTTTAAAGTTTCTAGCAATGTTTAAATCACAGTTTTTGTATTTAAATCTGAGTTACACTTCTGACTTAAACTACTGTAATATATTTTATCAGCATCTGCATAGAACTGGCCAATTAGAGTAATGAGCGGAATCAGACAGTAAGATGGAGCCTCCAAAACAGACGCGCAGTGGAGGACACCAATAAGCGTACTATCACGCACAGCTTTCAGACTGACCACCTCAGCACTGAGGGTTTCTACCCTGCACATCATTGGTACGTGCTCTAATGGATGTCAGTCCTCGCACCAGGAAAGCTGCACAGCTGCTTACAATAACAGAGCTTTAAATGAGAAGGTAACGGGCTTTAAATCTGCAATGATAGGTACTGAACATCTTCGTGCAGATTGCAAAGGAACTGCTTTGTATACCAAAGCAAAGAGATTTCCAAAAATAAGCGGCAGATACCTCAGATGACTGCTACGATAGGTGCATTTGAAAACCTATGCTCCTTTCAGCTTTTTGAGTTTGTCGTCTGATAAAAACATTTTGATAATAAACTGAAATTACAAACCAAATGCAGTGCGTGTTCTTTACAGGAAGTAGAGCAATACAGAAGCGTGTTGTGTGTGGGTTTCTATACGTGCCACAGATCCTCACCTCTCTGCTAAGCTCCTTTCTTCCTTCTCCATGTACCTGCCTTAGGTCTCCTTGTATGTTCCACCATCAACCAGGTCACATCTGAATGAAATTCAACCTTTCACAAATTTGAGCCCACTGAACTATGAGAGGGAGTGCCATTGTCCCATTTTACAGACAAATACAGTAATACACACCAAAGCTGGAAAAGCAATTCAGAAAGTAAAAAACAGAATCACTAAATACAGAACAAGTAACAATAAATATAACTACATAAATATCGAATCACTAATAGTTTGTAAATTAATGGAATAGCAAATCAAGCATTTTTCTTACAGTAACACAAGTACATCAGTACAGGCAGATCAATTCTGTTCAATAGCAGAGCAGCAAGCTTTTCTGATACGCTCATTACCTACCATTCCGTTTGCCTGCGGGACAGGCAAAACAGAAGAGCACATTCATTGCTGCTGGAGAGATGGATTCCTTTCTGTAATCTTCAAGAGCAAGCATGCTGCACAGCGCGGCGCTTCTCACTTCTGAATGACCTATGCACACACAAACTGGGCTGCATCTTGTTTCACGATCGCCCCTCACAGAGCAGGGAACTCTCATACACTGCAGGCACACGGTCACTTTCAGTATCACAGGAAGGAATAAAGCTGCTCTTCAGGGAAGGGCCCGACAGAGCTCTGGCCAGATCAGCAACAGATACTCTTTACAGAAACAAACCCTGAACTTGGATCCTGCATTTACATTCATGAACAATAACGCTCTCTTCCTAAATGATCCATTTCATCTCTTTTTCCTCCCCTCTTCTCCTCCACTATACTGAGCTGGGAGTTTGGAGAGAAGCGTGTAAAATGCAAACCAACCCTAAGGCACGTAACCAGAAGACAAGCAAGGTTCCCCCAGCTGTTGCTGGCCACCAAGTGGTTGCGTACACCCTGCTTTCACTACATGAAATCACACCAGCAAGCGAGTGCAGACCTGGGAAACAACCTACAGACACTGCAGGAATTTTTATGAGAAGGTTTAAAGAAAAAGGAACGAGACATAGCAGGAACCAAAACGCTCCTGTTAGTAAAAGCCATACTTACACACGCCCAAAACCAAAGCCACCCGGTTCCCAGACCACCACCCTCCTTCCTTCGCTCAGCTCTGTAGGCCACACTAAGCACAGGACCAAACCTGTGGAGACAATGAGGCTCCTCGTTTCCTTCTTCCCCTCCATAGCAGGTGGGAAAATGAACGGAGGTTGGCTCTGCTCCCAGCCAAAGCTGCTGCGTCGGGGGAGCGTGAGCGCCGAAGGAGCCCCACTGGGAGACAGCCATACACCGGGACCTGGAGGACACAAAAGAAGTCACGCTCTGCACAGCAGCCCTGATCCGCACGGGTCCTGGCGCCGGGCCTGTCCCGTGCCCTCACAGCAGCCTCGTCTTCCCCAGCACTCTTAGCCAAAGCCACCGGGCACACCCGCTGCGCGCAGCAAGGCCACGTGCTCACACCTAGCACCGGAATAATGCACACAAGACTGATTCCAAAAACCAAACTTCAAGCGGTAACACTTCTGATTTCCACACTCGTGCAGAAGTGAAAATGGGGTATTCCATAAGAGAAACAGAAAAGCCAGTAATTGAGATGTGAGATATCTGACACTACGCAAGCAGTGAAAAATCACAATATACCTTTTATCACAGCTTGCAAACTAATTAGCACCAGTGGGGCTTTTCCTTTTTAGAACGTTAATGCCAGGGAAATATTTATAGGTATGCCACAGGAAGCATCCACCAAAGGCCTCCAGAACTACAAAGCCTGAAAAACATGTCACTCAGTGCGGCGTTCCTATTCTGCTGCTTCTCCAGGTCTGTGTAAGCACAGACCTGTGTAAGAACAGATTCACAGCAGGAGCACAACTCGTAGGCAACCGCACTGCTGCTTGCTAGGACTTTCGTTGTTCGGGAAACCACCACACTGGGCGCTGAAAGCTGCAGAAGCAATCCATGTGACACCACCAATGTGAGCACCGCGCTGCTGAAGCCCCCCCGTTCCGTAACGTTCACTGCTTTGGCTGCACTGCCTAAGGAAGGGGGTTTCTTTTTTACTGATAACTGCACAGAATGAAGCTAAAGCGAGAAATGGAGATAGGAGCAATCTGTGACTGTGTGTAGACTGTGTGCCCTACCAGGTGAGTCATACCTTAATTTTCAAGGCCAAGAAGAGTCAAACAATGCAAAAAAGGTCAGCATTATTGCCAAGGAAGGCTAGGAATTTCTGGCAGAGTATCCATTCCACAAAGAAAGGCATCTATGTTAATAACCAGCGAGTATTTGCATTGACCTCAGAAGTCATCTGCTGAGGTTTAAATCACCCCGCTAACCTAATCCAAGTTTTTAAAAGCACTGTTTTATCAGTAGGTATTGCACTCAATTCTGCTCCAGAAGAGCCGCAGCTGTGCACATCCTGTCAGTGGCAGTGTGAGCACGGCAGAATGTGGAGTTACTTCATGGAACATAACAACTCCCACAGCTGCAGCGTTTCACAGAATAGAAAGCATTCAGTTCAGAGCACAGAGTGGCAATAATAACAATAATAAAAGCACATAGCCTGAGTTTTGATACCAAGCAGATTTTCCCCCGGATTACCCCGATGCCACGTGCCTCTCTGTCTCCCTTAGCCTGCATGACCTGCACACCAGGACACCACAACCTACCACGGGGAGAAGTTACCACAGTGACTCAACACAGAAAGATTTGTAAAACCATCCTTTAACACAAGCAAGTCCTGATGAGCCCAACCTCTGGGGCTCAGTAACGGTCTGGAAGCTGGATTTGTGCCCTCCCATGCATATGTTCCGTCCCTCACGTACATTCAGCTGGGCGTTGTGTTGCCTGCTGTCTCCGGCACTCAGCTGTGGGATGAGAAATGCTCAGTGTGCTCCACACCAAACATCAGTACCTCAGAAAAGGAAAACGCGTCCTGTATTCAGCAATGGAACAAGCGCACCGCCTTCCCCATGCTGCACACCCCTTACAGCCTTTACAGGTACCATGCAAAGACAGCTGAGCAGAACAGAATCCATCAACCACGTATCTGGGACAAAACTTCTCATGACAATATTCACAGCTGTGAATTTCCACTCCCAGCTGCTGCTTTGCACTGACCTCCTGTGACAACACCACCATTCAGTGTCCTCCACCGACCACGCAGACGCTCACGTAGCATCACACACTGAACTGATGGGAACAGCACAAAACAGCCAGAATCCTGTGTGAGAATACACATGATGTAAACCGTCTTACTTCTTTAAGCCTTCCTTCCTCAAATGGGGATTTACTGATACAGTTTTAAGATTATCAGAAAGATTTCCATCCATTTCCACCTGATTGCCAATGATGATACAAACTCAATAATGATACACCAGTACAATACTGAAGGAGAGCCAACTCAGTATCCGTCCCCGTCACTATCACAGCAGATACACAACACAGTGTCCACTTTTGTTTTATTACATACAAGCATTGCTATATATTTATATGCAAAAAAAACCTGTACAATTCGGTTTCTGTAGGATCTCAGAAATCAGAATCCAGCCCAGAGCAGAGGCAGGACATGGGTCACACCGTCCTGCACAGGGTACCTCCGGGGCAGTTACGCAGCACTTCACAAACCGGTTTGCCAATTACACTCTTCGATCAGCATATTTTAGATATTCCGCCACTGCGTTCGTTAGAGCACCAGAGCGTCAGCCAGTGGAACATCAGAACTGACACGGACAACATGAGCTGGTATTGTAAGAGAAACCAATGCATGAGCAGAAGACAGATGCCCTGCTGGTGCTCAGACATCCCACGCTGGCTGCAGTTTCTTAAGGACTGGGCCGCATGCCCACGAGTGCTGCGTGCCTGCAGCCCAGCTCGGAGGTGACGAAGTGCAGTAAAGTCGTTAATCAGCATGACGAGCATTGGTGACCGAGACTAAATGGACGGCAGAAGGCACGACTCACACCACTGCTAGGGAAGAGCTGTGACGGTGAGGATTCCAGCTGCAGCTGCGCTGAGTGAACCACTTCTGCAATGCATCCTCAACCAGATGCAACCACGGAACACCGCAGGCTCACCACGACGCCTCTACCTGTTTACAACACTTCCTACTCCATTGAGGACAACGTTGGGGGCTGGGCTCAGTGAACCAGCCTGCTTCTGGCTGCCCAACGCTCCCATCTCAGCTGCCTCCCAGGTGACCTCATCCCAACACTGAGCTGCTCCCATAACCTCCTCCCGCCGCTCCCACCCACAGGAAGGCAGGGAGCGCTAGGAGCCACCATTTGATCGTTAAATCAATAAGCTCAAAGCAAACCCTATCGGGGAAGCCACTGTTTGTCCCTTTGAGACGATCTCCATGCCCCGGGACACAACCAGGGCTAACAACCAGCACTAACACCCACGGAGCACACAGCAGCAAAGCACGGCCTCGCCACGTCGCACGGAGCAGCCGTTCTCAGCACAAACGAGGACTGCACAAAAAGCAACTCAGACGCTGCTCTCCCACAGCAGCCAACCTTCCCTGCGGCTCCATGTAAAGTAAGAGTCTTAAAATACAGACGTAATTACCCCACGTGCCACTGACCGCAGCGGACGACCCAGGCACAGCCGCACACGGCCAGGCCTGCACCACAGCTGCATTTCCACACGCAGCACGACCACCCCTGGGGATGCACAGCAGGCGCCTGCAGCCAACACACCCAGAGCTGGGAAGCACAGCGCGAGGCAGCAGCCAGCCGCATTCAGCGGAGATAAAACCAGCGTTTGGCCACACGGCTCCTACCTGTGTCTGCGTCCGCATCCGTGCTGCAGGCTGACGTCCTGCAAAGCTCCGGCTGCCCCGTGCCGGGCTCACACCCGCCGCCGGGGTCCGCTCCCACCCCACGTGGGGCGCTCCGACCCCAGCGACCTGGCACAGCCCACGCCCTCGCTGCCTGTGGCCCCGCCCCCTTCCAGAAGGTTCCCGCCCCGCCCCCTCGCGGCCCCGCCGCCTCACAGGTGGCTCCCGGCCCCGCCCTGTGCCCTCATGGCCCCGCCCCCTTCCAGAAGGTTCCCGGCCCCGCCCCCTGCCGGGGAAGCCCCGCCGAGGCTTCGCTGCGCGGTGAGGCCCGGAGCTGCCGCGCTGAGGACGGCTGCGGGTGGCTGCTCTGCACCGCGCTCAGCGCACCTCGGGCGCTCTGGGGAACACACAACTTCCTTGGAGCCCTCCTTTTATTACCCTCCAAAGCTGGCAGGAGCTTTGTTCCCTTCGTGCAGCGGCACAGCAGCCACCTCAGAAACGCGGTTATGTTTTGCTCTGCCATCGCTCTGAGAGCAGCGGTTGCGGCTCATTGTGTCGTGGTTTAATCTGCAGGAAAAAATGCAGCAAAGAAACTGGGAACGAGCTAAGGATCCGAAGGGAGCGAGTGTGGGAGTAGCTGTGTCTTTCCAAGTCAGCTCCTTCCGCTCTCAAAAATCAGCCGCAGCTGAATTGTACTGTTTATAATTTAGCTCGGTACATTTCAGTTTGAAACGCCCCATGCCAAGTGTGGGTAGGCACCCAAAAATGCTGCCGGGGCACCTGGCTGTGTCAGCACTGCGTGAGGAGTGACTTCTTAGGGCCACGGGGATGAGCAGAGGGCTGCAGCACCTCCACTACAAGGACAGGCTGAGGGAGCTGGGCTTGGTCAGCCTGGAGAAGAGAAGGCTGCGGGGTGACCTCATTGCAGCCTTCCAGGACCTAAAGGGAGCCCTAAACAGGAGGGGAGTCAACCCTTTGGAAGGGGTTGACAGGACAAGCTGGGAAGTGGACAACAGCAGGACAAGGGGAAGTGGAGTTGAGGGAGGGCAGATTGAGGCTGGATGTCAGGGGGAAGTTCTTTGCTATGGGAGTGGTGAGGTGCTGGAACAGCTGCCCAGAGAGGCTGTGGATGCCCCGTCCATCCCCGGAGGTGTTCAAGGCCAGGCTGGATGGGGCCCTGGGCAGCCTGGGCTGGTATTAAATGTGGAGGTTGGTGGCCCTGCCTGTGGCAGGGAGGGTTGGAGCTTCATGATCCTTGAGGTCCCTTCCGACCCAGACCATTCTGTCACTGTGTGATTCTTTGCTGTGAAGGTTACAGAACGCTGGCACAGGATGCCCACGTGTGCTGGAATCTCCTCTGGAGATATTCAGAATCCCCCTGGGGGCTTTCCTGCTGCAGGGAACCTTGTGATGGGGGGGGGGCTCCAGGGGTCCCTTCCAACCCCTAACTGTAGGACAGGCTGCTCAGGTGAAGAGATGTGCTCTTTGTTTTATCTGCTTACTAAAGGAAGAATGAGCTCGTGAGACTTGTTGTAGATAAAAAGGGTGTACACGGTATCTACGGTGTTGATATTACAAACAGCTAATTTAAAACATATTTTAGTTATTAGACATCCCAATTTAACTTTCAAGTTCTTCTGGTCAGCATCATCATAAATTCTTCTGTCCTGTAAGAGAAAGAAGATTATGTTGAAAGAGGTAGCGATGCACACCAAAGAATGCATGGATGGCATTTGATCCCATGCAAGTCACTTACTTCTGTCAGGAGAAGACGATGTAAACCATCAGTGCACAACCCACTATCCAGCCAACTGCAAGCAGGATGGGTACCACAAGGCGTGAAAGTGGGAGCTGGGCTGAAAGAGGAATGAGGGTCTTTTTGAGAGAGGGCACGTTACATTGATTGTGAATTCACTGCACGACGTACAACAAAGCAGTTATCATCACAAAACGAAGATACCTGTGAGCTTGGGCCACGTCTACAATTGCTATTTTTGGCACGGAGTCACCGTGTCTTGGCAGGCCTGCTGCATGCACACAGCAAAACCCACAGCCATTTCCACACTCTGGTCTCTGCAATCAGATAGGTGCAAGGCTTAACACTTCCAAAAGAAGCAGAGACAGAAGCACAGTTCTGTCCTTGGTCTCCACAGGTCATCTGGAGAACATCTGGGCTGGACAGAGAGCAGACTCAGGTTGAATAGCCTGAATGTATGTGTACCTGTACAGCACCTTCTAGAAGTCTCCTGAGCTTGGCCACAGCAAATTCAAAACACAGCAATTATATATATCTATAACATAATTAAATATATAATCATGTATTTATATATACAATATGTCTATATAATACTGTACCTGTTTAATTTAAGATTAACGTGCCTGGAGCCATAATGAGCGGATGCTGGGTGAGTTCTATACCCCGAGGGGTGTTTGCCCAGGGCTATGCCTCGGGGACCCAGCTCAGCACTCTGTGCGCAGTGCCTGGCTTTGCCCTCTTCTCTCTCCCGTCCTACAGTGAGACAGGGCATTCACTGTAAGGGTTTCCCTCGGCTTAAAGCAAGAAAATAACACAGAAGCTTCCACCTGTCTGCCTCAGGCCATGAAAATCTGATGTCCCGCCTGTTCTGTCCACTACGAACTAAAGCAGGCTAATAAATAGCTTGGAGGCAAATTGAGGCGGTGGTTCTCCAGGAAGCATGCAGAGGGCAGGAACAGCCCTTATAAACGTGTACCTGGGCAGCAGCACAAAGACCCTCCTAGCAGTTTGTAGCAAATAGCAGAAGCTTGCCAGCAAGCAGCACATCAACCTCAGAGACTGCATTAGTTACCAACATATTGCAGAATGCAAAAGTACAACATTCTGCACTTAAAAGACTCCCAGGTTTTTGAAGGGATTAATAAATAATGTAAAACTCTCCACAACACCTTGCACATTTGAGATCCAGTAGAGACACTTTGGAGGGATGCTGAATAATTTAAGGCTTTCCACATTGCTCTTAAAAAGCTCCACCCAACACAGCCATGGCTTGCCATGGCATTCCATGGTATTCCATGGTATATCTACCAGGAGGGAAAGAGTATATAGGTAGAAAATCTGTGTGTGCTGCCATTAAAACATAAGACATATAAACAGCAACCATGCAGCACGAGGGTACAATCTTGCTGTGCAACGGGGTGTCCTTTTGCCAAAGAGGAATCCTTGCCTGTTTCCTTTAAAGAGTGTTTGACTCTATGTAAAGGGAAGGGTCCTTCTGTTGGGAATCATTGCTCTTTGCTGCTTTTCCTCCTAAAGATCCTGTTACAGATTAAGGTCCGGACTCTACTGGGGCACATGGAAGGATTTTGACAGAGCTCTGCTTGGCTGCCGGTACATCTGCTGGATATGGTGTTTTGTTATGTGAGATCCACTTTAAATGCAGAAAGGTAAGAGGAGCAAGCCAGCACTGGCGGGTCAGCAGGAATGCTGGGCCCAGCATTTGTCATGGGCAGCAAGCAGCTGGCTCTGAGGGATAGAGTTTCACAGGAGCCATTAAGAGTGCTTGTGTTTCATAGCTTAAGAGCAGATATGACCATGAGATCATTTGCTCTGATCCCCTGCGTGTCACGGGACAGATACTCCAGGTTAGAGTAAAGCAACTGTGTGAAGACTACTTTATGCCACAAGCAGGGGATGCTGAAGCACGGAGCACAGCACGCGCACAAGGCTGGGTGCTCGGCTGCGTGAGACGTCCAGCAGGTAACCAACCCGTTTGCAAGGCAGCACTCAGAAAGTGGCAAACTCCTTTTGCAAGGCTGCAGAAGAGGGTGACAGACTGCAAGTCTGGAAAACTATCCCACGCCTAAATCTGACAAGCATGCATCACCCTCCCCACGGAGCAGGGCTGGGCACACCAACAGCTGCAAAGACAGCATCTGCACTGCCCAGTGTTCAGGCTGAGCTCAGGTGAGGGGCGGTGGGACAGCAGCGGGGGAGCAGCACTCCTAAGGAACTGCGTTTTGGAAAGAAATCTTTACTGACCCCTGCAGGTAATCAGCTACAATCCTAAAATGTGAGGATTCATCGTAATTACCGTTCTAATGAATGCAAATGAGAAAAGGATACCGAGGTAAATATGGGCTGTTGAGGAGCAACTATGAGCGTTGCTCCTAAACTGGCCAAGGAAACCAGGCCCAGCTGCTGGCCAGAGCCCACTGAAACCAAAAGGACAAGTCTGGATGGTAGCAAGAATAAAGGAATCATACTGTATACGTACCCACGTATGTAAGCTGGCTTTCTAGATATGAATTACTTTCTTTTTCCCCCACTGCAGTCATTTTTTTCTACTTCAAACATGAGTTTATCTCAGAATGGAGCAGACAGGTGTCCCTCCACCTCTCCACATCAGACACTAGCTGCCTGCATCCCGGCTGCCAGCCCCAACAAGCCAGTTTTTCTGAATTCCATGCATGCTGCCAACAGAGTGTGGTGCTGTAAAACCCAGTTTAAAGCAGATTGGACGCAGACAGACTTTTGTGCTGATGGCATTTGCCAGCTTCATACCTGAAAATCACACAAACCTGGCCCCCAATCCTTCTGTCTGGCTCTCCCGGCCGTGCCAACCCACGACCAGTGATGCCCAGTCCCACAGTGCCGGGCTCCCGTTGCTGCCCCAGACTGTGGTTGGCTCCAGCCTGGCTCTGTGTCACACCTATGGCTGCATCGCTTTTTTTCTTAAGCACAGACATCATGACTCTGCCGGTGTTACACCTGCATCAGTGCTAATGCACAGTGGAATATCAGCGTACTTTCCATGGACACCAGTGAAAACCAGGATTAAGAAACGGCATTTAGTACCCAGCTGTACCCGAGGTCAGCAGCATTTCACTGTACTTTTAGATACCGGTGGTAACTGTGCCATAGACAGGAGGCACAGCATTTGAAAAGCTACTGGTGTACCTCTGAAGGTGGATAAGTTCCTCTTACAAGTAGAAGCATTGCTGAGTAACTGTGTGCACAGCTGACACTGTGCATAAGCATACAGCTCTATCACTGTGCAAACCTCTGATGGTGAGCTAAACAGAAAGCAACAGTGAACACAAAATGCATTCTCATAAACGGCCTTTTCTCACCCTCCGTGGAATTGCGCTCGCAGCAAACAGTACATCACTAAAACCTCACTTCGCTCTGCCTTTGGGCTTTGCAGAGTTAAAATCTAAATTGCTTTGTGTCCACCCAGCATTGCGCTCAGACTGCAGCTATGCAATATATCTAAATTACTGCCAAACGTAACTCAATTTCCATGGTTCAGTTTAATTACATTCATCAACTTAAAATCACCACTACAAAAACAAAAGAAAATAAAACGGGTAGAATTCAGAGGCAGGAAGAATTCGAGCTACTTTAAACTCACTGCTGCTAACAGAACTAAGAAAGCTTGGGCTTTCTTACCAGACAGTAATTTGCACGGAGTCACTGAACAACAATTAGTTCTACACGAAGAGCTGAGCATTCTCACCCCGTGCTGTTCACGTTTATGACTTTTAAGACTACATGGCTACACTGACTTTGAATCATGCACCTTACCTGGTTCTGCCATTCCTCCCTCTGCCAGCTTTATCGACAAGTTTCGAGGTTGGCCTCTGCAGTTGTTCTCGTGAGCCCTGGGATGCTTTAAATAGAGCAAGATTTGGAACGTGCTGCAGCTGCTTTGCTCACTGATGCCAGTTTTTGGCTATATGCTTGCAATTGTTTAGAAAGGCAGGAGTTGAAGGGATTGAAGCTCACCTCGTCCCTTTCCTGCAATCGCACACCTGTTTTCATAGAAAGCTGAAGAGGGGTCCTTATTTGGAGAGAGAGAGAGACGGGGGCAAGGACAGCTTCATGGTCTCTTAACAGCTAGGAAATACTGCATGACAAATTTGTGTCATGTTTATAGCACGTATTTAGTGTAGTCATCACAACATACAGACATGCGCTTCCATTCCTTCTGTAGGTAGCAGACAACAGTTCCAAGGGAGGGATGATTTCATCCTAAAGAAAGTACAAATTGGTTAACCAAAAATCATTGCAATCTGCAGTCTCTAATTCAGAAATGAAAAAACATGGAGACAAGTGCCAGATCTCTACCAAAAGGGTGAACTGCACATCACCAGCTTTCCCACCCATAAGGAGAGCTCCACACAACGACCACTGGGAGTGACCCCAGCTACATTTTCTGAGCAAAAGAACTCTACTCAAAGCTGGTTGGGAGAACCAAGAACGTGCAGAGCAGCCACCAGAACCTGCGTGGTGCACCACACGTCACACAGGAAGCCCCAAAGCCTTTCTTCAGGCAGGGGAGGACGTTTGTCTGACTTGTAGCAGCTTGGTACATCATCCCACCCCAGAGATGTGTGCAGATAGGAATGAAACTGGGACGCTTCCTGAGTGCTTCTGAAGGGGAAAAGAACCCAAATCGCTCAAAAGCCATTCCGGGTACACAGGGCATCTAATCTGGACATCTGCAGAGCTCAGAGGAGTTCATCATGTCCCCTGGGAAGATGAGGGACGGCTCAGAAACACAGTATGCATATCTTCTAAAAGAGATTATCCCTTACTTGTGTGCTCGTTAATTAAACACATACAAATTCAATTCCTGTTACCTCCTGGCTTCAGTTATTCCTTTTACAGTGGCTGCGGAGATCACATCTCCCTTGGAGCTCCTGTTTCAGGCAGCCCGCAGAAAGGGAATTAAACCTAAGTTTGGGCTCAGATCCCAAGGTGGATAAAACAGTGATTCTTCAGGTCGGTGTGATCAGACCTGTCCTACAGCAGGATCGTAACCCACACATTTAACATCGAGATGCCTGGAACTGTGGTCAGCGGGCAGGGACACATCCCTTCCACAGAAGGGGCTGATCCTGAGCACAGCAGCTGCTCTACAGGGATCCCTTTTCAGCTCCCTGCCCACCCCGAGCCCCACGTGCTACGTCTACAAACCAGCTGGAGAGACAGCCTTCAGAATGCCCACAGGAAAGCTAATTCAAGGCCTGCTCATTTCTTTCACATTTTTTTCTTTTTTCTTTTGGTCCTGGATGCAGAAATGGAAACCGTGGCCCCCAGGCTGCATGTGCCTGGCATGCATCTGTGAAATATTTTCATTCGGGATGAACAAAAAAAATGGATAGCAGTGGAACACTTTAAATACAATTCTTTGTATTGCGGTAATCAGTATCTTAGAAACGACGTAACATACACAGTGACAGAGCAGCGCTCAACTCTGGCAAAACTTCTCTGAAGGCAGTTTCATCACATCAGTGATGAATTTAGCTTTGTATAGATTGCTTTTGTTGCTTACTATAAACAATTCTCATTTTTTGGTCCTCTGAGTTTGGCATGAATTCTAGTATGATGAGTACGGAGCAACTGAAGCCCAGCCATGCCACCTGAGGACTTGGGCTTCTTTACCAGCTGCTGCAATGGACCCCCTGACCAACCTGCTCCTTGGCCACCATCCCTTAGGCTCTCCATCCCTTAGACTCTGTGTTTCTCTGCCAATGAGACACCTCACAGCTTGTACTTTCTGAGGCATTACTTCCAGGTCTGCAGATCCAACACACACGGAGCTTCACCGTCCTCCCAGTCCCACCAGGTCCACGCCAGTCTCTGCAGACTGCATTTTTCCGTCAGCTTTGGCATCACCTTAAAACCAGCAGAACTGTGGGGAGCTGCTGCTGCTTTCTAGGGTTTCCAGTGGGCATTTGCTGTCTTGAGGCACCCCTGTCCCCATGGTAGTGCACAGGAAGGGCTCCGTGAGCCCCACAGAGGATCCCATTCCTCTGCCCAACAAAACTCAACAAAAGCTTTCTGCTGGTTTCGAGAGTTTAAGCAAATGTTGCATTAATATCACCACTAAAACAGCACATTTCCCAAGTACTGAACTTTCAGGTACTGAAGATCCCAGAAGGTTCCACTGCTGCCAATTCCCTGCATTCCCCAGCAGGACGGCTCTCCTGGAAAGACACTCCCCCTTCCCCACACACTGCATAAGAGAGCTGCTTCTCTAACTGCTGGCCCAAGGTGGGTAAACTCCTACCATAAACCTCAGGGCTATATAACATTTCATGGCACGGTGCACAATTTGCTGTTTTGTGCCATTCTGAGACGCAGAATAAAAAGTGAGCTTTACACTCCTAGCCGAGCTCTGCAGCAGAACAATGGACTTTTTGGGATACAAGCCAGTTTGTTGTAAAAAGAAATACGACTCCATTCCCTGTGTCATGTTTTATTAAATACGAAAAGCTCTGATGCAATAACTTCATTGGCTGCATAGCTGTTCCCGTAAAAATGCTATCTGTTTTTGGTTCTGCTAATTATATATATACGTCTGATCTAATGGAAATAACTTCTACCAGGAGCCATGTATTCCTAACAAGACAATCTGACCTTCACAGATTGGGATCTTTCCAGGCTTCGTTGCCTTAAGCAAGGACAGAGTGTCATTGCTGTTTGCAGTGGTTTTGATAACTACTACCCAAATTTAGCTGAAAGCACAGTAAGTCTTCTCCTCAAATCTGAAGTATGAGGTTAAGGATATGAAAGTTGTAAGCACAGAAAAATGTAGTATGACAACATGGACATGATTTTAAACATTCACATCTTCCGTTTGGAAGGGAGGAATGAGCTGCAGACATGATTCTACAATAGATCTCAGTCCAGCAGCCAAACAACACCGGGTGCCAGTTCCGAAGTGTACGAAAGCAGGAGAGTGCACAGCGCTTAAGGAAAAGCTCAAGAGAATTATTGGTGGCAAATAAGCATCTCCCTCTTTGCCAGCTGAAGAAAAACATGCAAGAAAAACAAATTTCTTCAACTCAATTTGCATTTCACATTATAATTTGAGTATGTTTTGTTTTCCTCTGTGCTTGTGCTGGAAGAATAAAATCCTCACTGCACGTCGCTGGAGCCGGGTGGTTGACAGCACCGGGTTGAGAAGTGCTGTAGTTGAGGAACCCGCCAGATGTGTCCCATTGGAGCAGCCCTCTGGGTGCACTTCCTGACTCCGGTACCATTCACTGCTCCACGCTAGGAATGCTCTTTACATATTCTAAATTCTTCCAGTGCTCTAAGTGAATTGGGGCCAAAATTAGGAGGAGGAACCAAATAAGCCAATGAGGCTCTAAGTCCTTCCGGAAGAGAAAACCAAACTAAGGGCAAAAGCAGTGCTGATTTCTCTTCTGCAGATCCATGTGGGCTTTGCCAAATGAAAGAAAGAAAAAAGTGAGGCTGCTGCTGGAGCCCTGGGCTGGCTGCAGGTCCTGCATGCAGCTCAGACCCATTTGTTCCCAGCAGAGCAGCCGTGCTGCTGGCTGCGGGGTGCAGCGAGAGCCCCAGGCTGGCTGTTCAGCTGTTGATGTGCCAAAGCTTTGGCAAAGGGTTTGCAGGAACAAAGTCCCTAGCAGTGCCCAGGAGTACCCCACCTCATGTTACAAAGTGCGTTGCTCTGCTGATTGCTGCCTTTTGGCTATTCCTGCACTTACACAGGAGAACCACGTGAGCCATGGCCGAGCTGCTTAACTGCAGCAGCAGGAGAGCTGGGAAGGGCTGGGGTGCTGCTGGCACCCGCAGCACAGAGGGGACCTCTGCCTGCACAGCAGAAACAGGAAAGGAATGGGCAACCACAGCCAGTGGCCAACCCAGGAGAAACAGTAAGAAGAATTGAGCCAGCGCTAGAAGGAATGTGTCTGTATGACTCCTTAATAGAGGCCTTCCAGTGGGCCACAAGGCCTATGGACACACTGCCACAACGTGCTGCAGGAAATCAGCCCTCCTGCAGCAGCACCGGGTGCAGTTCAGCAGCCATGACGCAGCATCACTGCATCCCACCACGCTGCTCCCTCCCCAGCTCTGCAGGGCTGTGTGCAATGCCCTCCGCTCTGCATTCCCTCCCTCAGTGCTGCTACCACAGACTCAGCAGCAATCACACATCACCTCGGTAAGAGGCAAACCCTTCCCCTTTTGTACCGTGCACAGAACTTCTCCATAGCACAGCCCCTCAAGGAGGGCCAGGAATACAACGGGGAAAGCAAATACAGCTTTGCTTAGGAACAGATGCATTTCCTTGTGCTACCTCTGCTGAGTTCGGGCGATTTAATGTCTGACGTTTGAGAAGTAACAGCCAGAGCACCTCGTTAAAATTTGGCCACTTTGCAGCAAGAATTGGCAATATTTTTTCTTTACACAACGAATACATTTAGAGTACATTCTCATCTTTGCCCCTTCACCCAGCAGCTGGATTATCGAGTATTAGAATGTCAAAGAGAAGGTTTTGTTAGCCTTGCTTCCAACACCAGAAAGGCTCCGTGCAGCGCTCAGGAGGCAGCCAAAGACGCGCCTAAGGCTGTACAAATCCTGCATGACTTGTGTAAATAACTGCATGGTGCACTGCTTTGCATTGCAGAAGAGACACAACTCATCTTCGCAAACAATGCTCCAAGTAATAAAATCTTTATGGCTTTGTAATAGTGGCACTAAATCTTAAAGTCATTTCTTCTTTTGAGGTTTTTTCCCCGAACAAACAAAACAAACGCAGGTGATTTCCTATACAAATCACCGCTACTTTTATATACCTTGACTTGTTTTATTACTTCGCCCCGCTCCCTTGTGACCTGCAGAGTAACAGCTGTGAGATCAGATTGCTGCAGGCCCAGGACAGCCGGACCAGTTGGAGCTCTGTCCGTGAGATGTGTTTTCTCCTGAGCTGCCCCGATCTCAACATCTGAGAGCTCCCTTAAAGTTGCCGGATTGCCTCCACTCATATCTACATCATCAACACAGCGACAGAGCGCTGGCTGATCTGATAACTGGGTGAGACCTAAAAGATCCAATTTATTAAACTTTTACATCTTTAATTCCACACGCTCCTTCCTGGGGCTCAGGGTACACTTGGGGCACACGGCTGGATGCTGACATCCGATAGGAGAGGTGGAAGGTGGAATGCTGGAGGGGCTCTGGCTTGGAGAAATGGCATTGTCAGTGCAGACATTTCCATGCAGAACATCACTTCTGGATTCACTTCCCACTGGCCTCTAAAATTAATGGCTGCAGAGGATTTGGGTTTGTCTTTGTACAGTTTTGCTTCAGTGGCTGCAGAGTGACTGGTAAATACCTTTCCAACTGGCCCAGGGATAATTACTGGGAATAAATCTGCCTGACACAAGCTATAAAAGCCATCTCAGCTGGGTTTCTAGTGCCAAGCGGCAGCACAGCAGCAGGCAGGCTGTGCTGCAAGCAGACCCTGGGCTCAGCACTGCTGGGGCTCAGCAGTGCCAGGGCTCGGTGCCACAGGGGGCAGCTGCACTGGGCTGCCAGGGCCAGGATGTGGTCTGAGGCCAATGCCATGCGTGGCCCTGGGGCCGAGCTGAGCAACACGCCGGGCAATAAACAGCCCCCAGGTACAGCTCAGCACCCAGAGCTGCCCCTCAGGTCTCCAACAGCCCATACAAACCTCTCCAGTGGTTGCTCAGGAAGGAGAACCAACCCTGCATGCACCATCAATCACTGGGAAATGTCAGCTTTCTGAAGAGCACATGTTGAGGTTTATACATTAGTGCAACCTGTGGTGTGGCTGTTAAGGTGACAGATAAGGTTAAACTATGAGGTAAATGCCAATTTAAAGGCACCTAATGCGTCACTTGAATTTGCATTGAATTGAAAGTTGACCACACTGATAAGGCCAAGAAAAAATTCCAGCTTCACCATGCTGCATTCCTCACGTGATTTTCTGTTACCACAAAACCCATGAAGCTCACAACCCTTCCCATCCTACCTCCCTCCATCCAGCTGCATGCCCTGCTCACAACTGAGGGAGCAGCAGGGGTGCTGGCACGGGAGGACACCCAGCCGTGAGTGCCTGCCCTGCTCCGTGCTGCCAGCAGGACACCAAGGAGCCACAAAACCCCAAACACAGCAAGGAGCCCCACGCTGCTGTGCGGTACTTACAGCCAAGAACAGCCACTGCTGCAGGCCAGGCAGGAGGCCTCAGCAAGCGCTCGCTGGTGTCAAGAATTGGGGTTTCACCATGATCCCACGGCAGCACCCAGACAGAGTTGGAATCTGCTGAACATTAAATGACATTCTTGGCCATTCCTTTGTTCTAACTCCATAAAAACACACAACTGGATTGCTGAGCTGTGATGCATGTTCCGGTTCTGGGTTCAGGTCTGAATTTCCTGATGAAAACAACTAACCGGGCTGATTCAGCATTCAGAAATGACCGTTGGATGATTTCAGCTCACGTGCTGTGCAAACTCGCACACAGCCTGAAAGCGTTCCGATTTGGTCCTATTGGGCCCTTTGAAAGAACATGAGATTGTGCCAGCAAGGAATACAATGGCAAAACACAAACTGCCACAAGGAGAAAACAAATATTCACTAACATTTCATGAAAAACTTGCCAAAACGTTGCATTCATCTAATTTAAATAATTCATTTCCTGAGTTGGTCATTCCAATTAACCATAAGCTCTGGATAAAAACAGAGCAAGATGATTTCAATGTCTTCTTCTGAATAAAACAAAGGATTTCCTTGGAAGTTTCAGTTCTCCATTTCCCCACATATTAGAAAACCACAGTGCAGTTCAGCATCGGCCAACCCAGGAATTTGTGCCCTAAGGCCGCACACCCTAAGCTGCACCTTCCCCAGCTGCAATCCCTATGAACATCTTGCTCGTATTCCTACAGATGAAGGTTCCCTTTTCCTAAAAACTGGGAAAGGTGGGTCTGCACAAGGTGGCTGCTACTGGATGGGGGCAAAATTCAAGACAAGAAGAAAACAACTTCTGATAAAGGGAAAACATATTGAAATCAACAAGGACTTTACCAGCTGCAACCCAGCTGCAAGGAAGCAGCATTTAGGAGTTGCAGAGAGCCCTACGCTGCAAAGCTACATTTCTGAGCACGAGCTGAATCCGTGCGACTCTGGCGCAGGGCTCGGCACTGCCCCCCTGGAGGAGCTGCTTTGGCATTCTGATGTGTTTTGAAGACAGCTAGCCAAAGATAGTCTTTCTCTTCCTTCTCTTCCAGGCGACTGGTGCACACACCTGCCTGGATCCTACACTGCTGCCTCCGTTTGTTGCTCATCTACTTGTGGGAGCACACGGGATGCATCTTTGCTCCCTACCTTTTCTGTAATTCACATTTTTCTGCTTAAATGAATCCTTTGTGATGGAGCATGTATATAGTTTAAAAATTACCTGAATAAACTGCTTATTCAAAAAGGTTTGACAAGCCTTAAAAAAGCATTAAAATATTCCAAAGCTTCATCCAACCAGAAATATACTTCTCAACAAATACTTGGCCGTCACCAATTTCATGCGCAGGGTGAACCAAAGAAAACCCCATCAGCAAGAACAAAAGCAGCTTCCCCACACTGGGCATGCAGACAGCAAGCCCTGGAAGCAAAGGCAAGGAGCAGAAGTGCAGCTCCCACACTTGTGCTGCAACTCCCCCTCGTGACAGTCGGTGCAACTTCAGCTGTTTTGCAGCACGCCGCGAAGACCTTGTATGCCATATGTAACCTCATACAACAACAGCCGCTTTTTGGTTTGTTTTATGTCCTAAAAACCTGAATGTGCTGTGCTTACACTTCTCTCGGGAAATATGGATTTAGCACTGTGGGGATTTGAAAAGGCTGAGTACCTCCCCACCGGGGAGTTCTGCCCCATCTGAAGGAATCCCCCCGCAAAAACAGGGCACCAAGCGCAGCGCTGGGACCCGCAGCCCTCAGCCCACGGTGCTGGTGTGCACGAGCCAATGGGGCTGAGCACGGGCAGCTGTGCTGCTGCTCGGATCACCTCAGTGACCCGGAGCACTGCTGGCAAGCATGAACCAGCTCTGGTGTCTGACCAGAATCCCTCCTCCGTCACCTCTCTCGTTTCTTTAGGCTCTTTACTGAGAATGTCTCTTACCATGGACAGAGATCCCTTCCCTACTTTTCTGTTCTTTCCCTTCTGGTACCTCAGAAGCCAGTTCTGTTACTGAACCACAAAAACAAGCTCAACACAGCCTAGGCAGCCTCTGCCTTTCCCTTGTGCACAGCAGTTCCATTTGACCCCTGGCAGTGGGTTCAGGCTGCTACACAAATGCAGCTGCACACAGCTGCCTCTCCTCTCACTTTGTCCCCAGGGCACACCGTGTTTGGGCCACGCAGTTGTGGCTGCTGGGGTGAGACTGACCTGCTGGGATCACAGCACATCACACAGCTTCTCGGGTCCCAGCACGCAGCCTGCTGCCCTGCCCGGAGCCAGAGTGCTGCCGGCCAGCCCAGCTGTGCAGAGTGCCTGGGGAAATAGATTTGAATGGTAAACATGAATAGGGACTCATGTCTGCAATGTTATAATAAAAATACACATTATTTATATTGGAGAAATACAATTGCGTCCCTCACTGTTGGACACAAAGCCCCTCCCAGCATACAGTATCTCTACAAGGAGAATCAAACGCCCGCTCCCTCCACCCCTCCCTCACCTGCACACACACTTACGGGTTCTCACTCCATAAACAACTGAGGAACCATTCCCTTTCCATGCTCTCAACAATACTTCACAGTCACGGCCATCGGAAATTGATTTTAAATGATCACCACAAGAGGGAAGCCTCCAATTTAACCGACATTTGGAATGCAGATCTTTGGTAACAACAGCCCGCCCTGGGAAAAGCTTTGATGCTCAACATTTCTGCTCGCTGGTTCTTATGGAGCAGAGGGTAAGTGAGAGGCCTCACAGATTCCTCTTGAAGAAAGGAGATGTTCCACCAAGGATGCCAAAGTGGGAACATTGCCACACGGACCTCACCGGACAATGCAGATGGGTTTATAAAATCCTCACCTGAACCATAAAGGTCAATGCCATTTCTGTAAGGCCTCAAGAACACAGAGGAACTCAACATCCCAGTTAATCTGGTTTAAGTTAATTGCTGCAGATCTTCAGTTCTCAGATTCAGTGCTGCTCAGGCCACGACGTGCAGCAGAGGGCCCTGTGCCAGCACTGGCGCCGCTGGGAGCTCCTGCAGCCCACATCCCTCCCTGCAAGCACAGCCATGAGCAGCTGGGGGTGGCTGTGCCCCTGGAGGACAGCACAGCCGCGCTCCACAGGGCTACTGAGACCGCAGAACAAAGCATGGAAGCACCCGGGGCAGCGGCAGTGCTGTGGGGAGAGTGAGACCCGGCAAGCGTCAGTGAACTCCTGAAGGGTATCGCTGCTTGTGGCGAAGGAGGGAACTTTCTGCCAGCCCGGATGACTCTCCATGCTGGTAAATTGCACTGATAACAGAGCTATTTTTGGCATTCTTGGCTATATTTCACGAACAGTGTCAGAAAGCCTTTAAACCACAGCTATGTCTGCTCGGTCTGGCAAATCACATGCTTGCGCCTGGCTGGGAGGACGAGCTCTCCCCACTCACCCTGCAGTGTCCACCGCCGGCTCCGGAGCGCAGCAAAGCAGCCTATGGGCATCCTACCAGCACAGCTCCTAACGCGTGAAAGCGAATCTTCCCATCACAGAAACAGCTTCATCTTTAAACACTGCACCTGGAAGTGCATTTTAAAATTTAGCTTCAAATGACATTAAAAAATGTTATCCCTTACTTAAAGGGCTTACGATATTCTATCCCCTTCTCTTTGTATAAACCAATTCAAGTTATGTAACATATGTGGATTTGCTTTGACCCAATTCCAGATGACAATATATCATTAAGCCAAGGCTGTATAATTGCAATTTGGTGGAAAACAGGTCAGGATTTTATTACATGTCAAAGCTCTCAAACTGCCCTGAATATTTCAAATTAAAAAGGCACGCAGAAAACAGCCCTTGTGTCAGAGTGACCTTACTGCGTCACCTTGCTCATGAATTTATATTGGCTGCATATTTTATCAGTTCAGCATCCGAGTGGATCGCTCAGCTTGTCGTGACAAATGGTGGCACAAAGTGGGGCTGGGGCTGCAGCTGCAGGAGGGCACCAACCGCCATCCCCCGCTGCAGGCTGTGGGAGGGCAGACACAGCAAGGTTCAGCACAAGCCCGAGGAGTTCTGAACCCCAGATCTGGAGCAAGGTGCAAAAACCTCCCACCCACCTGTGCTGAGCCCAGGGAAGGCAACGTGCTCCCAGAACTGCCCACAGAGCCAGAGCGCCTCCCCTCACAGCACACAGCACAAAGGCACTCTGAGGCCAGGCAAGGAAGGGATGCAGAGCGAGATCTCACCTGCAGTGAGCTGGGAGGCTTCCCTGGGCTGACCTCACCTCCAGGCAGGGCACTGAGAGAGGCGAACACAGATGCCTTTTCACTCTCTACCAGCATCTCCCTGAGTACCCAAAAGCGTGCAGGAAGTCAGACTGCTGATTCCCCCCACTGACCAAGAACAAGTCTTCAAGAAACCCATCAAATCCATTGATTTCCAGTCCCGCCCTTTTCAATGTGTGATACCAAAGCTGCCCACGAACTGCCCTGAGGGGCCGCTTGCTCAGGCAGGCCTTGTTTGTCTCATGCTGTTACACTCCTCAGCTACTTCCTGGTCTATATGAATCTCCCGATATTATTTTTCTAGCTGTAATCAGTGCTGTTACCTAATATGCTGTTAATGGTCGTTTCCAAGTTCACTGACACATATTAGTCATTGAGATCAATCAGCACTCTGGGGTTACTATTTTTGTTCTGTTTTGGGGAAAATACCATCACAGTGACACTGCTGTTCAAGAAACAAAACCGATTTTAAATTACGGGGCCATCTTTTGTCAAACAATGTATCTCAAAACCGAAGCTACTAAAGCTTCGTGTGCGCCAGTTTCCAAAGCCAGATGAATACAGAGTGAGCTGGAAACTCACCGGACTGTAGCGCTGCAGGGGCACTGACCGGCATTTCCAAATGACTCTTTTTTTCTTCTACATTTTTGGCAACCATTCGCACACAAAGTCATCCATATTCGTTGTATTCATTATTTTTGTCTCCAGGTAGCTGAAAACTCAATGCATCACAAATTAATGGAGTTTCAGAGGCAAACTCATTTCCCCCAGAGCATCCCACGAGCATCTTTGCATATATCTCTACAACAACAAATCAATACAACCTCACGCCCCACAAGCAAGGTGCTGAAAACAACATTCCTACAGCTGACTCAGACTTGCACCTTTTGGGTTTTTTTCTGCACCATCCAAAGACTGTCTGCAGAATCTATGGCAGAATGCTGCAATTTGGATGACTGGTCCCTTCCAACCCAAGCCATTCTATGACTTTATTGCAGATTCCCCATCCCTGGAGGTGTTCAAAGCCAGGCTGGATGGGGCCCTGCGCAGCCTGGTTTAGTACTAGATATGGAGGTTGGTGGCCCTGCATGCGGTGGGGGGGTTGAAGCTTCATGATCCTTGATGTCCCTTCCAACCCGGGCCATTCTGTGATTCTATGAATCCCTAAGTGAGGGCCGTGCCCACGCAGGCTCTGCAGCAGCAGGTTGCCCAGCACTGCTCTCTCAGCAGGGCTCAGCACCCTGGGGTGCTCTCATCACAGCAGCACTGGATCGCTGGAAGCTGGATGATGCCAACATTTCCATCCCTGCCCAAGAGCTCACAGATTCAGATGTGTATGACAGACATTTTCCACCATCTTCTCCATCTCCTTAGTCCTATTTCCAGGTACAGATCCCGCTGCCTTTGTGTCAGACTCGTGCGCTTGTCTGAAACAGCAGCTGCCACGCACCCTGATTTTGTTGGCACGTACCTTTCACACTGCGATCCCTGGCAGTTGGAGAATGGCTTCTGAAAGTTGGCTTTTGTTTTCAAATGCAGACTCCTCGGTGCTTACCACGATGAATTTTAACATTTCTGAAGTAAAATATCCTGCATGTGCTCCTTTGTACCCTTTTCCAAGTTTTCAGAGATCTGGAAGGTTTGAAATGGGGCCAAGAAACAGAGAAACCTCTGAGCTAGTTCCAGCCATACCTAGAGAACTTCTGCTTTGCTTTATGTGAAGCCCCCAGTCACCACAGTTATTAAAAAAACACCCAAAACACTACAGTGATGAAGCATTACCTTAAACACTCCTATCTAGAATTAAGGTGTTGTTAGAGGCCGTTTGCTTCCTTCTGCTGCCTCCAGCTGCAGCTGGCAGCTCAGCTTCACGCCTCTCCAGCACCATCAGTGAGCTCTCGGCACGCAGGAACGCTGTCATCCCACCTCCAATTACCAACTGGGATCGGGCAGCCCCCAGCACGGACCCGGGCACCAACAGCACAGCTCCTTCACTGGGAGGGGGTGTCAGAACCCCTGATAACTTGTACCCCTCACAGGGTACAACATGAAGCAAGGGACCAGCTGCTGAGCTCTGCTAATGCTCTCTGCCAAAGCTGCAACTGGAGGATGCATTCTGTTAACGAGGCTGATCAAACAGAAGGTAAAAGTTGCGCCTCTGAAAGCTAAAACTGTGCTGCAGCCTTCTTTGGTACAGGTGAAACTGTTCTCATTTACAAGAGGGCAAAAGAGAAAGCCTCTGACTGAAGGAGCAACCCTGCGATGCTGTCAGATGGATGCTCCTTCCTGCACAGGGAGGGTCAGCCATGTGTCCCAGCTGTGAGCAGGCACAGGGCTCAGCTTGCAGTGCTGCATGCTCAGCCCCTCCTGCTGCTCCAAGAAACAGAGGCTGTTTCACCCAGGGCAGAGGGGAGCAGCCTTCAGTGTCTCCTGCTGGGCTCTGCTGCGTCTGACGCACGGACTCAGATGTGAACGATCCAAATCGTTTACTACAAGTTCTCACATCACTTACATACCTTCACAAGTTTTCTTCTCCTCGCTTTCCCATTCGCCCCTACAGGTCAACAGAACATTCCACAAACACTTCAACCGTTCATGCGGGCGCTTATCCAACCAGAGCCGAGAGCTGTTCCTCCTTCTTCTAGAGGTGTCCTTGGTTCTCATGCTGTTTATCTTGCACCACAGCTGCTGCTCTGTACAGTCCTTCTTGTATTCCCACAGGGGTCCAGCAGCGATTTGCTCTCTGGCTCTTAAGAATGATGACATCTGAATGCAGATCTTCTTTTCCCATGAGTGACACTATGCCTATGGATGAAGAGCTCTACTGGCCAGAATGCCACGAGACACATTTCTTCAAGCTCTCCTGCCATGGCTTTTCTCAGCCATCCTCTCCCCCTCCTCACCACAACAGTCTGTGACAAACGGATCTGCACACAGCATTCACCTACACTGGCTACACCAAGTCACGTTTGCATTGGGCAGAGCTGGATTTGTCACAGCTGCACACAACATAAAATCTGTTTGCTCTGGGCCAGACAGTCAATTATCTAGATCAAATTCCAACTATTTATTAACAGATATTCTGTTCATCTTTCATTCCCTGTTTCGATTTCTCCAAAATCTCCCCCATGTGCGAGGCTGAGAGGTTTGTACGCGTGGGCTGTGCGGTAGGACAGATGGATCTGACAGCACTGGCATATTCTTTCACAAAAAAATGACAGGATAATAAGTGGAGATCTTGTTAAACTTGGCTACCACTAACACAGCTGCTTGTTTACTAATATTTCACAGCAAGTCAGGCTTCCTGACAATGCCTCACTTGCCAGCAAGCTGAACATATTGGCAGATACTTTTTCTTAGGCTTGAAGAAGGAAGAAAAAAGAAATGAATGGGACTCTCTGGATATAGTCTGGCTTTTTTTTTTCTTTTTCTTTTTCTTTTTTTTCTGGAAATAGATAACTGCCATCGATCAGTATTTTTTATGTATATACACCTCTTTATCTGAGAAGTAATTCAGCACATAAAGAGAAGCGGCAAACAATCTGTTAGGAATGAAAAAAACAGCTTTAGTGTTTTTTCCTCAGAAGAAGAAAACAATACCAGCTGTTTGGGTTTGTTTTCAACAGGACACCACAGGTCCGTTTAAATAGAAGAGCAGCAGTGCCAAGTCCAGAAGGAAAGCGACTGAGGGGGCTGCAGCCTGGCACACACACAGCTGAAGGTGCTCCCTGGCTTGTGCTTTGTTTGTCGGAGGAATTGTGGCCAAGGTTGCCTAAAGAGTTTTAAAACACTTCAGATTATATATATACATACATATATATGTATACACATACATAAATTCCAGTTAATATATATGTATATCTATTAACTGGAACAGCCTAAATAACCAGAAAAAGGACTGCAAGAGTATCCCAGTCTCTCCCCTACTGCAGAGGCAGCACACATCATGCAGCTTTTTGTGCAGAGGGCTCAATGAGAGGCTGTGGAATATTAGAAGAATTGAGACAATTTGCTGTCAGGAAGGAAGAAAGATGAGGAGGTGACCTGTTCTCAGTGCTGCAGCTTGCAGCTCCTGCCCTCAGAGGCTCAATTCCAGCTTTAAAGGGATGATTCACACTCAGAGGAAGCCGTTTAGTCTTTAAGAGATTTGCACATTGGGTAATCCTACTTAGTTCAACGTAACGTGATAAAAACGTCAAGTGTGGTTCCTGTTAGGATTATCTCCCTACACCTAACTGGTCTGCTGCATTCTTGGCACGATGAGAAACCTGTTGCTCAAAACCAATGTGGATTTTAAAGAGTATCGGCAAGGGGCAAATTTCCACCTGTCAGCACCCTGAGGATCCAAACACAGCCCCGCTCTGCCAAGCCTTGCCACACTCCTCTGCCTCTGGAAATGGCGACAGGGGGAACACGGGGCCCTGTGTCTCACAGCCCTCTCAGCGCTCGAGGCACTGCAGCACACACACACAGCACTCAGCACTACGCAGTACCGGTCTGTACTACCAGTGCTGTGACTGGACACTGCTTTATAGAACAGCTCTGATCTCGGTGCCGTAGCTCTGGGAAGCAAAAAGGAAGGGTTTGCTTGGTATTCTTCCTGCTGCCTTAGTGACTCGATATACTTTTTTCAGTAAATGAATATGTTCTCATTTTACTCTCCTGGCAAGAACAGAACACCACATTCAGAAGTGGACAGCAGCTGTTGCTTGTATTTATTCCTCCTAGTAAGCATTTAGCATCTCAGTGCAACAGAAGGTGCTGCCAAAGCCAAAGAGATATAGACATTTCATTTGGCACTGGACCGAATCCCTCTGCACAATTCCTAGCACAGACCTACAGCAGAGAAGGGACTGCACCCCACCAGCCTGATAATGCAGGAACTCGAATTACTGGCAAAAGGACCAAACATCTTTACTTTTCAGTAAAGAAAAAAAATACTTTTCACCAAGGGAACAGAAGGGGCAATCCACTGGACACGTGCGTGTCAGGGCCTTCTCCCTTCGCTCCTGTCAAGTCCAGCAGTACCCTGCTGCAAGGCTGGCTCAGCAGTGCTTGGCACAGAGACTCAGTGCAGAGACCAGAGGCAAAGGAGAGTGCCGAGATTTTGACTTTCAAATAAAGAAAAACAAAATTGATGAGTAAATCTCGTCGCACCTCATGAAAGTGCATATTGGCACCACGGAAATCCAGGAAACTCCTCTATAACCTCCACTCACACTGCTATGCTGGAGAGGACCCCACTGCAACAGGAAGGTCCCACGGCTCCGCCTGCCCACAGCCCGAGCACCAGGGGAATCAATGGTTTTGACTCTCCATCTCCTGGCTTACCTACGTGGCCTTTTGTCCCCTTTGGCCCCTGAAGGCTGCTGGGATAGCCTTACTCCCAACACAGTTCAAAGCACAAAATCCTAATGATTGTCTTCCAGCATTAGAAATGCAGCTGGTGAACAAGGAAGCCTCGTTTTATGCAAACACTGTGCATAATTAGGTTCTCACTTCCAGCTACAGGAAAACAAGTGGGAGTGCAGGTCAACATAGCTACTGTTTATTTAAATGCATTCCAAACAGCACACGCACCCTCACCTAGAAGACTGGGTACACGTTTTAAATATTTAATATCACGGCCCCAAGACAAGAGAAGTACAAGAATTAACATTAATTGCAGACGCTGTGCAACTCGGTGGTGTTAACTTCCAGCAAAACTGCTCCACTGGATTTAGAAGTGTCACTTCAGTCTAGTGCATCTTAAAGTGCAATAACATTTTGGCCATAAAAGTTGAAAATATGTAGCACTAAATTAAATGAAAGCATCTGCTTTAAAAAGCCTGTAAATCAAAACAGTGCTTGAAAACCAGCTGTGAATTAATCTTCTGCTTCAAGACATGCTTCCCTGACAATGTCCTTCTTAAGACTGTTCTTCCTTAAAACAGGATCACATAAATAATGTCTGACTTTACTAACAAACTTCAGTCTCCATCCAAACCTACCAACCAACGTTACTCCCGATTCCCTAATGCTCAGCACTAATCCCTTCCCCACCCTGCTGCCCATACAGAAATTGCTGAAATCTCTGCTTCACTTCTTGTTTGACGCCTCCTGACGACTTTGGCTTCCTCAGCCAGATGGGAGGAACTGAAAAGACAGGAAAGCTTCCTAGCAGACCTTCACCTCCTTGCAGGGTGGATAAACGAGAATATAGGTTCCTCTGCCGTGAGTGAAGAATGAGAAACACCACTGCATGCCTAACAGCAGGAGCATCTTACGCTGCTGGTCAAAGCAGGGGAAGTAGATATTCCAAAAGATAATCGTAGAAAAGTAACTACTGACCCTTTCTGCTTTTGAATTTTAAAAAGTAGAATTTCTTAAAAGTAACATTCCTATCTCACTTTTGCTGCTACTCACTGTTCTCTGCAGCACAGATGCAAAGGAAGCAGACATCTCAATGAACCCCAGAGGAAAAAAATGCAAATCCTAATTACAAAAGTAAATCTGTCCTCCAAAGAAAGTATTAAAATGAAAAAAAGAGAGGGGGAGAGAGAGAGAAAAAGAGAGGCGCGACAGGTACCTACTGAATGGATGCTTCCAGTGCAGTATTTCAGCCAAGGATTCAGTGCTCTCACCTGGTGTTTATAATCCCAATGTGGTACAAATCATGCTACCTCCATGCTTTCCACTGACATAACTGCTCCTGACATGTTGCAAGTGGTGCCTGCAGCTCTTGAACAACACTGAGAACTTGACAGCCCTCACAGGAGACCTCTGGGAACGAATAAAAGATTTTAAGAAGGGAAAGACTCCAAAGGTCTGCTCCACGTGGGCTGCCACAGAGAAGGCTGCAGCTTCATGCTAATCTGAGAGACATTCAGTAAGAGGCCTTTTAGCAGAGCGGTCAGATAAAACAATGCTGCACTGGGAGGTGAAGCCAGACAGAGACCAGAAATACACACATTTCTAAGCCCTGGGGATGATCAGCACTGGAAGGAGTTGACGTCTGCAGCAGATTCTTCAAAAAAAACATTCCCTGTGAATTTTCAAAAAGATGCAGCCTTATTCACAGTTCAATTAACTTGGAATTAACAGATGAGCAGCTTTATGAATGCATGAATTGTAGATCACTGGTTTATGTCTGAATACTGCTTTCCACCCTGTTCTTTCAGCTGCTGTCCGGTGCACACGCAGCAGTAGCAGCGATTCCTACCGGCGTGCAGGGATGCACCACACCACTGATGCAGATGTCTGCACTGGGACAGGCATTCTCAAGGTGCTGCTATCACCTACCTCTTCTCAACAGCACTAAAGAAATGCCCTCTAAAACACAGAAGTTTGTCTTCCTTTCTCTGGAAGACGAATCTCATTCAGTTCTACTAAAAACTGAAGGTATAAGAGCAACTCATGAATGTACGCTGCACTTGAATATAATCTGAAATTCACATAATACTCAGTTCCAGATTCAGAAGCAATATGGGTAGTTTTAAGTAATGGACAAGTTGTTTATCCTGACTGATCTGGAAATGAAAGAAATTTATCTTCATTTCAAGCATCTTTGACATCTGCTTGTAGAATGGTTCCTAACTCTGTGAAGACCGTAACCAAACACCAAACAGTAAGCACAGGAACAGCCCGGTGCCCTGGGATGAGGCAGACTTTCTGACCTGATTTTTAGAGAGAAACAGCTCTGCTCTGGTCCCTACACCACCTGGCAGGAAAACAGGAGGCACAGCAGTCCTGGGGAACGTTCTTCACCTGCCCATCCTGCAAGGGAAGGACAGACTCAGCTCCTCTGCACCTCAAGCTCTTCCTTCCAGACTCTGAATCCTCTCTGTTTCTAGCAAATTAAGAGAGAGAGAGTCAAATGGCCATTCTGTACATACGCCTGGCACACTTGCTTTCATACAAAATACTAAGTTTAACCCAAACGTACTGTGTGTGTGCTATGGCAGAACTATTGCCTTTTTGGTGCTTTGTTATTTTTGTTGTACATAATTGTAAAACAAAAAGCAACACACAACACCTCTGACGCAGGCTTCATTTGCTCTCCAAACGTTTCAAAGAGGACTCTCCCATACTCACCATTTGTGAGGTCAGGCATTTTTCATACGCTGCAAAGACATATTTAAGGACCAAACCCATCCGGGGCTGTAACCTTTTATCAGAATTGAAGTTCTGAGATTGAAAACTTTGGCAAAATTACAGAATTTTTCCCTTTCTGAAAGTTCACTGCAAGCTCACGGCAAGACAAGGTGCCTGCAATCACCAACTGCTGTCAGTTTAACCACAACCGCATTCTCTACGTTTTCAGTAAACATGTAACCAGGTGCTTAAAAATCTATTTTAATGGTGTTCTCAGGAACAACGATACTCTGCATTACAAAAGAAAGATATAAGGTACATCTTTTACATATAAGAAAAAACTTACAGCAAAGGCGAAGGATATCTTTAAACCAAAATAAAGCTATGCTGCTCCCTACGGGGAAGCTCCAGGCGTTTGAGATGACCCATCAAATCACTTCCAGCGTTCATAGAAAAAGACGAAGGACGGTCAAAATAGTTATTCTACTACATCAGCCTTAAATATCAACGGCTATCAACACTTTAGCAATAAAATTACAAATATACAGAAAACCGATCTGCTACAAACACAACCGATAGCAAAAATACAGAAAATATGCAGAAATCGTGTTTTCTATTCATAAATCCAGATTTACCCCCACATTCCGCTCGGTCCTGAAACGAGCATCCCACACGCTGACAAAGACAGAACACAACGGTTGTTTTACTTCACAGGGTGGGCAGAAGACAAAGCTATGCACTCCTCACAAACGTGCACTAACCCTAATCGTACCAATTGTTTGTTGCAGAACCACGGTCCAAACAAGGAAACACGTAAAATCACTACTAGCATTTGGGTACAAAGCTGGGTGAAGGCGATGCTCGGGGTCTGCTGCTGGGGAGGGCCTGGCTCAGCAGCCAGAGCCCAGAGCAGTCACCAGGAACAGAAAGCACTCCGTGCAGTACTCACATGAAAGGCCAAAAGCAATCACTGGGACTGGTTTCTCAAACAGCAGACTTCAGGAAACAGAAAAATACTCTTGCATTCATTGCAATGTCATGCCCTCGAGCCGTGCATTACGAAGAGAAAACGCTACAAATGCTCATAGCGTGCAGCTAGCCCCCAGCCTACTTCCTTGGTGACTGCTAAATTAAAGTAATACATACATAAGGATGGAATATGGTTTTATTTACGTAAGTTTCGACAGGAAAAGGAACATTAAATTGTGACTGAACCACCAGCACGAAATTGCATTTCTAAATAATTTAAAGCCTCAAAACAGTATTTCTTTCTAAAAACCCTTCATTTCAATGAAATGGTTTGTAAACGTTGAAGACGTACATTTATCCAACCTACAGCCTCAGCAGGAAATAGATTTCGGGCTTCTCGTCGCCGTCGGGCTCCAGCTGCAGCAGGGGGCTGTGCGCACACAGCCGCTCAGCACAGCCGTGCTGCCAGGCAGCACACCTGCCCTCAGGTAGGCCCCGGCCCTCCGCTGCCTCCTCAGGGAAGCCGCCCAGGTACCTGGCTATGTAGGAGCCCGTCGAGTGCCTGTTGACGACGTGAGGGGACACCGAAGGCTTGTTCCGAAGGACAACCCCCGCTATGCTGCCTGCGTTGGAAGATTTTTGCTTGCTGGCCTCCTGCCTCTCCTTGGCACGACTGGCAATGTTCCGCACTCTGCTCTGGCTCCTGGACGACAGCTTTCTGACCAGAGCCTTTGGGCAGTCTTCGTCGAGCTGCCTGGAATACAGCATCTGGTGGCTGTCATCCTGGTCCAGGGACAGCAGCTTTCTCAGCTGTTCCGTCAAAGCATCTGTAGAGTGCGGTCTCATCGTCTTCATTGCAGCGAGCTTCTTGTCCCTCATGCCAGATGTGATGAAGCTCCTACTTATGTACTGATACTTACTTTCAAAATTGCAGGAAATATCTTCCGATGTCAAGTCACCAAGGCTCTTGGATTTGCAAGGGCTGGTCTGTTTGATGGCAGGGGAGGGTGGGAAAGCCAATGCGCTTCTGAGCACCGGTGAGTGCACATCGAGTTGGGACCCCCTGGAGGTACGCATCAAATCTTTCTGCTTATCTGCATGACGATGATGTAGAAAACCAACATTTTCACAGGCTGGAAAAGGGAGCTTGCTTCCCGCAGTCCTAAAGTTATCTGAGCAGTCCAGGGCAGCGGCACAGAGCCCAACACTTGCACAGTTCCCAAAGGTCCTCTCACCACAGCACCTGCTGTCCTGCTGCTGCCTCAGTTTTAAAGGGGAAGCCAACTGGCTCACATCTTCCCTCTTGTACGTGCACGCAGTTACCAAGAGATCCTGAGAATCCCCACCTAACTCTACAAGACTGCTGCTTTCCGAATTCTCACCCACCGGAGGGTCCACCAGCATCTCCTCAAAGATGAGGCTACTGGAAGCAAAAGAACCCGCAGACCCTGGGGCTTCCCAGCCTGTTTCACATTTTCTTTGGGTATTTGCATTCAGCAAAGAGAAAGGTGAAGAACAAAAAGAGCTAGGCAAGTTATTTTCTACACTCTTTGACTTTTTCTTGCAAACTAACCCACTGTGGCTCTTAAATTCAGAACCCGGTGTAAGAGTTGCCTCGTGGATAATTGTGTACACAGAATACTCTGCAGTCTCAGGGCTGGGGAACACGGCAGCATCTGGAGTTGAAAATAATGGGGACTTGCTGGATTTGGTGGTAATGAAGTCGTTCTTACAAGGAGTGCTAAGCTCTGCAGTAAGGGCGTGCTTGGCCACAGCACCGAAGGTCTGGCTGCCAGCGCCGGGGAGCATCGGTGCAGTGAGGTTGGTTTGGTCATCGGTGACATCCAGCTGGCCGATCAGAGCCGAGACAGCACTGTCCATCTCGCTCTCAGTCACCAAAGAAACTTCATCTATGAGGCGGGAGATGTCGCTGTCTTGCACGGTTAAGGAGGAACGTAGATCAGGAGCATCAGAGCGGACGGCAGAAGAAATATCTGTCAGAGAAAGGCGTGCCACAGTGCTGTTCTGGATGATGTCGTATTTGAGATTTTCGACCTCCTCTACTTTTTCAGGAAGGCAAGTCCTGACAGGAGTTATTTTCTGCTCCTTACACCTGTTCGTGTCATCTTCCCTTTGACTGCCTGCACAGTTCCTGCCCTGTATTTTTTCTGTGATGCGCTCAAAGGCGGCGTCCTGAATGAGGGGCACAGTTTCAACAGGAAGGTGACTTTCCCGATTGCCTATGAGGCGATTCGTTTCGGTTACACCACTTACAGCAACTAACTGTTCGGGTTGCTCCTGGGGAGGTGGCACAAGGGAAAAATCAGCCGTAGTTTCATTCTGGGCACTCTCCTTTTCCAAGGGAGATGCTGAATTTGGAATATCTGCGTTTTTCTCAGAACATGTGAAAACAGATTCTTTCCAGTTTGTTTCCTTCTCATTTTTATCGCCATCACTGTTGGCTAAATTAAACAAGAAACACATTAGTTGCATACAATACTTTGTGCTTTGTTTATTAACAACTACTTTGTCCTTAGACAGACAAATGGAGAACGTAAAATTAGGTACAGCCGTGACAGAACCGTTATGGTGTTGTGTGGGCTCAGCCCAAATTATCTGTGACATGAATAAATGGAAAAATACAACTGCAGGCACTTCACTGAAGCTTCCTTAGGATGTCTATTACATCAAGCACGTGATGTAATATTTGTTGCAAATAATGTTGATGAGGTACCATATCATCGTTCGCACGTGGCATTACCTTCAGCTGTGTTCCTATTCAGATTTGTACTATAAAGAAGCATGGCAATAAAGACAGAACAAAACAGCTCTGTTAAAATAAAACATAATACTTGGAAACAAGATGCATGCTTAAAAGAGCTCTGAGTATAAAGCCTCAAGTAGCTGGACTCCAGACAGTGCTCTTTACATACAGTTATTGTAAGAGATTAAATTTAAGGATTTAATTTCTGCTCTTCTATCAGCATACTGCATTCATAAGAGAGCAAGCTTTTGAATTCTGTGGAAATACGTAAGATTTTCTCCACCAAATCTTCTTATTAGTCTTTATTTGCCAAATCCCAGCTCCATGACTCACTCCTAGCTTTGAAGCTTTAATTAAGCAATAAATCTGGTATAACGTATACTCTTCTTCACGTTCACTAGAAAGCAGGTACCCTAGGAAGAAACAAGAGAAGCCCTGATCATTCTATAACAGCGCCTGAAGCCCCCCGTTAGAGATAATTTTAATAAGCCTGGTACTGAGGGCTGATCTCCAACATTTGAGAAGTTCCTCCAGCCGATCAGTGCGCCGACATAAGGATGGGAGAGATGTACAGCTTATTCTTTTGTACATCTTTTTTCCTACAAAGAGCAAGCGAGAAAGCGGGCAGCACACTGTTCGCTTTGCAGAAATCCACCCCAGTCAGTAGAGGTATTTTTAGCCATAGCATTTTAGCAAGAAAGTCCTCTGCTGGACAGCCAGCCCTCTCCATTCTTCGCTGCATCCTGAAATAACGAGCACTCCATTGGACCGGTAACCTCCATGCGGGTGGATCTGCCTCCCAGTCTGAACGACTTGGACTGAAGTTACTTTAGGAGAACACCCAAGCCAAGTTCTGCATGTGCGTGAAGCTCTCTCACACCTTTTCTTATCAAGGCTGAAGGTAAGTTTTTCTTCCAAAAATGGGCTGTGGCCCTTTGGCACAGAGAAGAGAGAAGGTCCTGCAGCTACAGCAGAGGCCTCCATCTAGCATTTCATCTTTGTGTCTCACTTTTTATGCCTAAGGAGGCCAGTCCTCCCCTATGGGAGTCATGGAGCAAGCCATACAGACACTCCAAGGACAAAATTCTGCTTCAGGAAGTAAATTCTAGGTCATCCCACCAGAGCTTGTGTTATCTTCCTGTAGGAGAGTACCTACAGCTTCCAAAAAAGTGTGAAAGTTGCGTTTAAATAATGTAAATAATTGTAAATAATGTCTGTAAATAATGGGATTTAAGTCCAATAAATAATATCTGTAAATCTAATAAATCTGAAGTCTAATAAATAATATCTGTAAATAATGCCTAGAACTACTGATAGGAACGATGGAGCTGTAACAGCTCCACATGCTTATCCAGAGAAAATCTTTCTATTTCACATGCAGCATTTTCAGAGTTCCTTTACCAGGAACATCCTTTTTCCTGTCTACAGTCTCGTCTCAGGTTAGTAGGGAAAAAAAAAAAAAAACAGGTTTAATTTTGTTTTCAGTTTCTCTTTAGTGACTTCTCTTGCAAAGCGATGTCCAAATTCTAAGTTCCTTCAAAGCCACAGACAAGGGCAGGTAGAACAAACATGGCTTAACAACACGTTCCCACCTGAGCTCAGCTGTCCTGCCCCACGTGGCTCCTGGCGCTGGCAGAAGCTGCTGCTGTGCAGCTGAGAGAGAACACTCAGAGCACAGCAGCACTTCTGTCAGCCGCCATCCAGGCCAGGTTCTCACTGTGCTCTCCTCTTACCAAGTCACAGACCGTGCTTCTGGCTGCCCTGTGCCTGTGGAGGAATAGCCCTGTGGGGAACCAACTCTGAAAAAGTGCAGCTGCCAAAACTGACCAGAGCTGGGCACCTGGCCAGCCTGTATGAGTGCACGCACCACCCCCAGACAAAGACCAATCCCAAACAGCAGTGTAGGTGGCTCAGACTAGGTACAAGCTCCAGGTGGAGACAGCAGGTCTAATGGACTACAGCCATGGTATTTAAAGCTCTCTAGATGTATCTAAATATTCTAGCAAATCAAATATTACGCATGTCATTGAGCACACCAAATTTGCTGTTCTCAGGACGTTCAACACGTTCAAAACTCAAACCAGTGATGCTGAAAAGACTTGGGAAAATGGCTGTTTTAAGAACTGACTAAGCAATTCATGACTAAGCAAGACTAAGATTTTATCTTAGTGCTTTCCATTTAAACTCAGTTACTCAATTAAGTTACTTTTTAAGGACAGCTGGGTATAAAGTCTGACCCCACTGTCCCTGTTTTTAGTGACTTTTGAACATCTGCATTGGTCTCTACGTATTTTGCAGCCAAAGCCACATGCTGCACGATATTCTTCCTCCTTGAAAATGGGAAGAAAAACACCATGCCAGCAACTTTTCATAAGCAAACTGACCATAACAAACCAGAAATTGTTGAAGGCTAATTGAACATGGGTTCTTAAAGGAAGAACCAATTTCTCTTTCTCACAACAGAATTTGGAAAGTATTCTTTTAAGAGCACTTCTAGAAATTATTGTAATTCATTTGCCTGGTTTGGAGACAGCTTTCCACTGCCACCCCAACTGAGAGCATTCCACTTGACAGGGAATTTGAGGGGATTAAAAATGCTAGAATCTCAAGCACACAGCATTTTGCCCAGTAACTCTTAAAAAGTTGAATGAAACTACTTGTATATAAACTGCATAATCAACCCTCTTAATAGACTATTTCAACTTTATTACACCACAATTAGTTTTGGAAATCTCTTACCGGTTGCATTTTCTTTTCCTTTGGTATCTTGAGTAGTTTCATCTTCTGTGCACGGCAGTCCTACAAGAAGGAATTTGTCCACTGGCATGGAAGCAGGACGTGCTTGCAAACTCCGGCTGGTACGCCTTACAACTCCTTCTTTGTCCTTCAGGTCTGCTGGTTCGGATGCGCTGTCTTTAATTTCAGAAGCTTCCAGAAAACCCATCTTACTTTTCTTTCTGCCTTTTGCTGGTGCACTGGCCGTGCGCCGGAGAATTCGGTCACCAATAGAGCGCTTCCGTACGTAGTGACCGCTGCTCTCAGCAGAACTGTGCTTTGGGTTCTTGTTAAACAGCCCTCGGAGTCCAATCAGCTGCTTATTCTGAAAGGACAAGAATAACCAGGGTTTCGAGCGAGTTCAGACTACTACAGAAGGGTGCAGTGGAAAAGGCTGCTTTCTGAGCATTTATGAATGATGAATACAAAGTTAAAACGCAGCAAAGCAAAAATTCACACCAAGCAATTCACATCTACTCTGACCAAGGAGCTATCAGCGTAGGTCTCCATGAATTCATGCATGTCTGTGTTTCTCCTCATTAGGATGGCAGCCTGCCACAATTACAAGAGAGGTTTGCTCAAAGTCTCCTAATCAGAGATGACAATACTGTAAGAAACGTACAGCAGTGACAGGCTAGACATTAATTTGAAGTTTTATGCATGGGCATCATCAAAGCAATACTCAAATGTTTCAGAGTTTGAATGAAGAATGATGTAGCTTGGTAGTTACAGATCATGCGATTAGGAACCATTCGAAAGTCTGTGCCCAGCAAGTTAAAGTGCATGCTAATGAAGTCTACCTTTGTGGCTCCTAGAAAGTGCAATATTGTGTAACTGGGATTGAGGATTAAGGGGCTCCACTGAAAGGCAAAAAATGCAAATACATTTGGCTAATTTTCAAGACCACATTTTCAAGACCACAATACAAGCAACTAAGGTAAATAATGCATCAACTGTAAATATAACTCTACAGCAAATTATTTAAGACTATTTATTAATGTAACGTCAGTCTCTCATAGAAACTTGACATCCTTATTTACAAGGATGGCAACGTAGATTCGGCCCGTTTATACCTTAGAAACAATAATGCAGTCCATCATTAAGGCAAGCATTAGATGATAGATTAAGTTATACAAGATATCAAATCCCACTCAGAATTATTTCCATCTTCTGTTATTAACATTTGTCTTCACTATGAAGCTACTCTTTGCTATTTTGTTTTGAAGAGAACATGAATCAGGAGCAACAGTCAAACAGGCTCCCCTCCAGACAGAAACCAACACTCTACAGATGTGTACATGTCTACATAATATACTGCAGATGTAACCCAAGCTGTTTACTGCTACTGCTCTTTTAACACAGATTCAGCAGTGATGAAGGCTACCTGGAAGACTAAAAGCTTCTCTTTGTGCACAGAGCACACATGGGTCAGGCACAGTCGGTGCCATTCTGTCCAACATCTCCCTGGCAGTAGGAACACTTCCAGGGGCAAGAGCAGAGAGTGCACTGAAACACTGATCCCTGTGCTGAGGCAAGGATGCCAAGAGCAAGACACACATCTAAGTGGTTTAAAGGGCTGTCACTAGATCATTCAGCCATCTAACGGGATCAGTGTGGATAAAGGTAATGGAGTTAAGTGAGGATCTGGATTGCACCAAATCTCAGCCCCTGGGCCTTGCCCTTGTTATCTCCTCTCTGTGTTCAACTGAAATTTCCTTGGGTACTTGCAGAGCTGTGATCTTAAGTACAGAGATAACTACAGTGCTCCAGAACAGACAAAAAGCTGCTGGTCAGAAATAGCTTTGACATAATATTCTCTGCATCTGCTCTCAAGAGGGAGAAAGGCCGAGAGCTAACATTCTTTTCTTCTATACCCTTAATTCTTATTATTTTTCTGTCACTACAAAGGTCCATCTTATTTCAGTAGCCTGTTGAGCGTGGCCTCAACTCCTGTGTGTTGTTGATCTCCACTGACCTGTTCACGAAGGCAGTTAAAGCAGAGACAGAGCACTCTGCTTTCGCTCTCATTTCAAATACAAGCTTTAAAAGAAGTAATCTTTCAGAAAAGCAACAAGAGGTATGCACTAAAACCTACAAGACTGATGACAAATTAGCTCCTGTAAATAGCTTTTCAAATACCAAGTCCTAGTGCAGTTACAGTCCTCAACTCATTCCATCCCTGGATGAACTGCATAATTTCTTTAAACCTTACTACTGATCAGTGCAGAGTTAGCTAGGCACTACGTACAAAACACACTGTAAACTCTACGAAACATTTAAAATGCACTGAAAGTCATTTTTATCAGAAGAATTAAAACAAAAAGTCATAAAATACGTAGATTTGCAAGTATACCTACCTTTCCATAGATTTCATTAATGGTTATGTGAACAAATATGGAAGCTTCTGTCAGTCCTTCTAAATACACATGTCGATAACCTGGTAAAATTAAAATATTGCATCCCAGTCAGCAGTATGTACTTATGGACAACTGGCAACGAGAGTCTGTAGAAGTGGAACATGTATACCTGCTGTCTTAAATAAAACCTAGTATGTCCTTACGAGTTTGCCCAGTCTCACAGTACAATTGCCCCAAGTTAAAGACAGCAGAAATTTCCAAAATCACTGAAAGCAACAGTGAACGCACAACCCCAACATTCCAGAACTGTCCAAGTTCATACATGAAATCTTAGACGTTTAGGCATACATACTATGCTGACACCTAGTTTTAAACTTGCAATTCAAAGCCATCTGATCTTTGTTTAAACATCTAATTCAAGAAAAAGACGTGGGACTAACCAGGTACAAGACTGCTAAAGGCCAGCGTTCTTTGTCCAACGAAATCTCGCCCAATAGGGTCATGATCCCAAACAAGAAATCGAACCAAAGCTATTTCAGGCATGTGGATGGTAAAAGTGAGTGTTTCCTCCCAAACAGGATTAAACCCTATAAAACAAATGGAGCAGGAAGTTTCAGAAACACAGTCAGAGCAAGCACTGGTCCCAGTGTTCATGAATCATAGCAAGAGGCATGAGAAACAGACCAAATATGCAATTGAACACTCACTTATACATGGTTCATCTATGTCTAAGCTCTCTCAATCTCCATTATAGAAATAATTGAGAGTGAGAGATCCATTTCCCAGGCAGCTTTTACCAAGAAATGGTTCTTGTGTAGGCAGCAGGAGCAGCAAGGCAGGCTGCTGTTTTGCAGAACCATGGTAGGCTAAAGACAAACACACAAAAAGGGAACTAATCTCTTCCGCCCCCCCACAGTATTGCAACTGCCCACAAAAACTAACGGCCTCCTCCCCTGCTGCAGCAGGCTATCCCACTCTGTTCTTCCCCTCCTTCCCATAACAGGGGAGGTGGCTGTAAAACTGCTTGGGTCATGATTTGTTTTCATTTCCTTTGAAATTATACAGGTATTTTACACATCAAAATATTTGGAATTTCTGCCCCAAGGAGATTTAAAAACAACCCAGGAGATAGATATTGTGGTAAAGCAGTTCTCGCTCGTGTCTCCTGCACCAGAAATTCTGGTCAGAAAGCAGAATTAATTTAGAAGAAAATCATTTGATTTCACCAGGTAAGAAGCTCTGCAATTTACAAAGTAATAACAGATACTGAATCATTTGTAATTACTTCATATTTTACTCTAAGAAAAGGAAATCAGTTGATTATCTTACCGTTGTCATCAACCACCCTGGTCTGATCTTTACAGCAGTCAACGGGCAACCCAATAATTTCCACCTCAACAAAGGGATCTATTATCTATTTTAGAAACAACAATACTTTAAAAGCAAGCCAATGATATAAGTGAAGGTCAATTCGTAAAGAAACTCACATGAAGAATTAATTTAAATTCCTATTCAAGAACCATTGCGATTTCCAAGCAGCACACTCATGCAACAAGGCTTCACAAACTGTAGTGGTGTGTGGTTTATAGTCTCAAGAACCAAGGGCAGCTGTGAGTCATTCCCAAAATACAAAACAAATTACTTCTTAAGCATCGCATATAGGATACAGACTGTGGAAAATACTAGTATTGGTGACTGAAAGCTTGACAATGTCTGACAGTTACTGGTGGATTTAAATAAGGAGAAAAATTCCTTGAGTCAAAGGCTGCCATGTCATCCCAGGACCTGCCATAAAAGCATCTGTTGGTAACAGAGTGCTTTACCTCTCCTCTGTCTCCTAGCATTGAGTCAGGAGGCTTAGGCAGCTGCTGTCCACTGATGATTTTCAGGATGAGCTGCTTCTTAGGACTAGCAGGAAGTGGATCTGAAGAATAGGGGTTGAACGAGCCTGAAAGTTGGCAAGCAATGAAAGCAAGCATAAGGATAGACACGCTAAATTAGACATACCCCCCCTCGCCCCCACAAGCAATATGAATACACACAGCACACATTAGCTACTAACCTGAGAGCATGGAACAACTGTTAATGAATTTTAAAATTCATTCCATTTTAAAAACAAACCAGAAAACCCTCCCACTGTTACAAGACAAATACCATCCTTGCTAATAAGGACGGCTTTGCAAGACTAAGACACCCGCCCTAAAAAAAACTTCTTCTGCAATATAGTAACCTTACAAATGCTCAATAGTTACAACTCAGATCAGCGGTCTTCACATTTCTTGCACGTCTGCACAGATGCCAACAAGTAGCTTGGGTTGAGTTCTTTAGCTAGCTTCAAACGCCTAGACTACCTCTGATGTTTCTTTGTTACCCTTCTACTTATTTAGTAATAAATACATAATGGGACATTACCTTTGCACATCTGCTGAGGTTTGAGGACATAACCACAGTTGCCATTTACCCTAAATTTTGCTTCATTTAATTGCATCATACGTCCCTCGGACTGGTAGTTTAGTGCCACTGTTAAATGAGAAGACTTGAGGGTCACTGATAAAGATCATATTAACTTAGCACAAAGACAAGAAGTGAGAAATAAGATGCAACACCCACCTAACTGGCAACCAACATTCCAGTAAGGTAAAGGATTGAAGTTGCTGGAGTCAATCCGATACGCCGATGGATAAACCCTTGTAAGCTGCTTCTGGTTGTAAAGCATGAACTGTTCAGCCTTCTGCTGCACTGCTTGGTGGGCTCTTGTTTCACTGAATGACAGCACATTCCCTGTTGATCCTGAACGCATTGTTAACCAACAAACAAGTTACAAAGCAATCCCAGGGCATGGAGGCCTGAACCCAGACCTCAACTATACTGGTATTAATCAAGGGGAAGATCAGAGTTAGTCCAAACTTACACTGATAGACTGTCTTGTCATACTCAACCCACATATAGTTTAACTGAGGGGCACCAGTTTCCTCTTTCAGGAGCACCTTCTGTTCTACGCTCAAGTTTCAAGAATTGCAAGGAAAGCCAAGCAAGAGTTCATACTAATTGCCAGGGTTTTTTCTCCTGCAAAATCCCAGATGTGAGTGCTTTGAACAAACTGCAGACATCTACTTACCATCATCTACTATATCCTGGGCTGCCACAGAGTTCGTGTACACCACTAGGTCAGACAGAGCTCGGCACAGCTTCACAGTTTTCCTTCGACGAGTCAGCCTACTGATTTATATTTAATACATAAAACAAAGCAGGACTTTTTCAATACTTAAAGCATATATGAATTCCCTTTATTTTTCATCAACTCAAGCTGCAAAGAAAGGTGCAGTAAGCAGGGAACTCTGTGGGGCTAGTCTCCTTACAGAGGGTTCCGAGCAGTCTTCAAGATGACCGTTCCCCCTGTACCTTCAGTCACAATGCACAAACAACATTTTTTATTTGCTCCGTAATGAAATAGCCAAGCAATGGCTTCTCCAGACAAAACAAAGGCAGACAGCTTTGAGTTGCCTCTGTAAAAGGAGCTTTTCAGTGACAGCAAATGCATTCTCAATGGCGCTTTTTTGATTGCTTTTTCTTTACGTTCTCAGACGTTATAAAGCTGACAGGGCCGTGATGTATCCCTATTTAGGCTAAAGCAGTTTTCTTTGAGCACTATTTACAGCATGCAAAATGTAGATTGGCATTTTTCCATTAGCAAAGTATTAGTATCACATTCCTTTCAGTTTAAGGGTAATTGCTATTTGCAACCTACCAAAGCCTACATATTCAAACTATCAGGCTAAAGCAGTCACAGCAAAACATACCCCAACAGAGCTGTCATAAATGCCTTGCCTTGTAAAAACAGACTAGGGCTGTGACATATACGTATTAATAACAACATGTTATTAATCCAGCTGAGCTGAAAAACAGCAGTGACGCTTAGCTCACCTGTGCAGCTGCCCTGCTTCCTTTCCAGAAGAGTTCTGATGATTTTCATCATCATCTGATGTGCTACATTTGGATGTTGCCTTCCCTGTTTTCTGATGGGAAAAAATCAAGCACAACACCAGGTCAGTGTATGGGATATTTCTGCAAGGACACACCACTTCCCCACAAACCCAGAGAGCTGGTCTACCTGCTGGCCAGCAGCTGGGGCCAAGCCGGAGGAGAAACATTTCTGCAAGCCAGGCACCCACTGCAGCATACCACGCACACTCTGCAGCTTCCCTCCTGCCACAAACAGGCTGTAGGTGGTAATAAGTTGTTGGGGGGAGGGAACAGAGAGGACGGCTCTCAATTCTGCACTGCTCCACTGGTCCTGCTGGATTTCCAATGGCCACTACCATATTTAACAAACAGCAACACACAGCAGGGTGTACATGTACAGCACATGTACAGCGTACTGCACTCACCTATGCTTCTCCCTCTCTTCCTTCACAGTTTAGAGAATTTAACAAATGCACTCATGAAGCTGAGAACACAAACAACCTCTGGGCAAAATTCTCAAGCATCTTTTTTTCTGCTGTCTTTTGAGCCATGCAAATAAACATTCAAATCACTCTAATTTCTTGCAGTGTACATTAAAGCAACTAGCTATGATAAAAAGATACAAGAAGATGCTGTTGTTTAATAAGTGCCTATGCTTTCACAGTGTCCAATTTCAACAACATTACATGTTTTGTAACACTTACTGCAGTTCAAATGGGAGTTTCTTTAATTCCCTTCTCATCATGAGGTAATCAACAATCTAACTGAAAGCTCTGTATCCTTCTGCTCATACAGTTAGATGATAATTGAGCACAGAACTCATTTCTCCTGCTATGATAAACCAATAATGCACATAACTCAGTTTATATTTTAAGTATGCTCTGTTCAGCACTGAAATAAAGTTGACCATATTGGAGACCATTTGAGCGGTCCAAAGGTCTGGACTGATGATCCCTGCAGTTAACTTGCAGGAGTTGCCAGCCTTGGCATTCTCTCCTCCACTGGAGGTTTTAAAGAGTTTGCACACGTATACAGCTGGAACAAGAGCCGAAAACATCACAAGTCAATATCCCTGGTTGGATAAATCTGCATCTGCAAAAAGATCAATAGTAACCATCTTTCCCAGGCATCCCCTTTAGCCGGAAAGGCATGAGGGAGAAACTACTGGAACTCCCTCGTGACTTGACCTACAATATAATCATTATATATATATATTACATATATGTAAATATATATATATATATATAAATACACACACAGACCTTTTTTTTTTTTTTCTTCCCCCAGCAGAGATTAAAAGGACAGACTCTCCCACCCGCTACATCTATTAGGACAGCTAGTGGAAGCAATTAAAATTATTGATATGCTTTCCAGCTCTCAGTATAACCACCTGTTTTTAGTAGCTGACTTGTGTATGTGACATCTCACCCCATAGCATTTGTTTTCCCACCAACAGAACAGGAGGAAACACAAGCACGCTGTCCCTCCTGATGGCTGCTATCTGCTTAGGCAGCACACACAGGTGGAACAGGAAACCTCACGCTCATTTGCATTACATTAGCTCTTGCTTGGTTTGGTGCAGTTGCTGCAGCGAAGATCCAGCAAAGCAGACAATTTGACCCAGCAGCTACAAACATATAAATAGTGTATGCCAAACCATGAAGAGATCAGAGGAGAATACGCTTTTACAAAGCAGGAGCGGTGGGACCAGAGCCACTGCTCAGTCACAGCAGCCCCTGTGTGAGAAGCCGGGCAGGGGAGCATTGCACGGCCCTGCTCAGAGTGTGGGACAAGGCAAAACTGGGCCCCAAACAAAAGCACCATCAGCTTTATGGACAGAAGTCTGGAAAACAAGAACATACCAAAGCATTTGTTCAGTCTGCTCTGCTGCTGCTATAAGTTTAATCAGAAAAATCAGCAATACCCTTCACTAATTCAGATTAACTTTGTGGCCAGGCAGGACCTTTATGGGGTGCTGTGATAATCTCAGAATGGTTCTCCATAATCTTGCCAGCTGCACTCTTCTAAACAGCATTAATTACACCACATGTAACCAAGCAGTCCTTCCTCATTGCCCGCATGCACACCATGCCGGTCTCATGCAATAAACCATACCCTGTGCCATTAAAACAGTCAGACAAACCAGCAAAATCACTCCCTCGTTCCACTTACTTTGTGTTTACCAAAGTTGCCCATTAACGATCTATGAGACTTCTTCCCACCTTCTTTCATGTCCAGGTTCTGTATGGGGAAAGTTGGAAAAATGAGTATAAGTGGATACCTTCAGACTTTTAAAGCCCTCCACAGTCTCTAACAGACACTGGGCTTTAACCCGATGAAAGTTTCGGCCTGTCACTCTGATTCACTACTGTAAGAGCACGATAATTGCATGAGAGAATAAAGGTAGAAGGGAATTAAAATCTAAGCACAACATGCTGATCTCTGAACACAAACTCAAAACTATTTCATGGAAGGACTTTTCTAAGAGGAAGGAAAAAATGAACATTAATATTCAAGACAGCAACCAAGCACAGAGAAAAACCAATCCAGCAAAAAACAACAGGGACCACCTCAAAGTGTACACAAAAATAGCCTCAAAGGAAAGGAGAGAAAAAAAATAAAGCTAAAAGACAACTTGGAGCCCAAGTGTCACATCCACAGCCATGCTCCTGGACATGGCTTTGATAACTCCTGGCAGAACCCGGCTTTTTCCGCCAGGAAAACATATCCCTTCTTCTTTCAAAGAGCAAAATAAAGACCTAAAGATGCTGAGGAATATTCCCCCAGCATTTCAGTGACTCCAGCAAACTCCAGCTACTCACTGCACTGTGTTGGACATTACTTCTGGCCAGTAATAATGATAGAAGCAATAGGTGCTTTGCTCACCAATTATCACTGTATCTGCATACAAAAATTTGTTCCTAGCTCAGGCTGAAAACCTCCATAAAGCAGAGAAGGAAACCCGAGCAGGTGAAGGTTGTGTCTCTCTCCGATGAGAATTTGACATTCTCAAATACAGCAAACCCAAACTGGCTGACAGGACACACCGCCCCTCTCCTCTCCCCCACCACAAAAAAACAACTCCACAAACGTATAAGAAAACCTCCATACAGAACATGGCATCTACTGGCAACAGCATGTGAATTTGCGCCGTAAATGGTTGGGTTCTTTTTTTGTTTGGGTTTTTCAGTTACTGAAATAACTGCATATCTTCTGGGAGAAGAGAAGTTTGTCAGTGACAAAGGGAAGGAAAGTGAGGTTTGACCAGCAAAACGTACACAGCCAATCCCAGCAGACTGCCTCTGGTTCAGCAGTTACACAGCTACTGTCAGAGCAGAACTCTACAACGGGGCCACCAAACAAAGCGAGCAGATAAGCTGCAGAATCCTCAAGCCATTTATAATTCCTTTCCATCTAAGTCAACAGCTGATATCAACTAATCTGCCAGTTATTTCACCTCTTATTACTACCAATTTCTCAGCTCTGTATTGCTTAAAGACCCTTGAAAACAGGGTCAGACACCCACCCAGTCTTCCCATCGCACTGCTGCAGGAAGGGATCTCCATGTCCAATAACAACTTTAAATAACACGATTACAGATTATTAGAGATATTATGACCTGACAGATGTTCAAACAACGCTCTCACATTACCCATTTTCAGTATTTTGGCCTCATCAGTTAAATGTAACTGGTAATCTCAGGTGTCAAATTAAACACGAGCAACTTATGGAAATCTGCCCTCTTCAAACAAAGTCCCTTGCTCTTCAAATGCTAGCTACGGGCCAATCCTTTTTCCAGGTGCCAGAGAACATCCCAAATGTAATTATTCTAGCTCAAAGTAATGTTGAAGCGGCTCATATCTAATCACGTTTACTAACAGTTTGCTCTCTGAAATCCCACTTTCCCAACCCAACGGAGGCCAAAGCAAAGAGGCAAGCTGCCCACTCTCAGCTGCAAAGTCACAGTCTGGAAATAACCCTTCTTTGCCAGGTCAGGTGGCTCTGACCTCCGGATGCTCACAGCCCCTTCCCATCACAACACAGCTGTGACCAGACATCTCAAGCACCAGGACAAGATGAGCATATTCTATGCAGTCAAGCCTGGCTTCAGGCAAAGGTCTCACAGCTCCAGTCTTACAAAAAGATTGACAAGAATGACATAAAACCTATGGAGTGGGAAGATGTGCAGAAAGTAGAACTGCACACAGTCAACCTTGGAGACTGCATCATTTGAGTAGGTACATCCCTCAGAACAGTTCATTCTCATTTTACATAACAGATTTTGCATTGAGTTGAGGTGAAAATATGGCGACTGTGGATTGGAGGTACAAACTGCACTGATGTATTCAAAATCCCAGTACTCTTTTATAGCTCCGTAATAATAGTTTGATGTCAAAAGGGAAAAGAAACATATTCACAAACATAAAACAGTCTGGGTATGAAAAAAAAACAGACCCTTGCTTCGGGCGGTAAAAGCACAATCTTGTGCATTACAGGAAACAGCAATGCTGAATTACCACGGTCAGTCACAACAGGACTAAGGCAACTATTTGCAGTATCAATGCTTCCAACATGTAGAAGGAAATAAAACAGGTTAGAGAGAAAGATACTCTTCACATTCAATCACTTAAATCCTCAGACGTTTTATCTGAAACTATTCCAAGTTTTCATTTTAGATGAAACAAAACTATCAGGAGCTGTTCACAAGTCACTGAAATGCGCAACGCATCACCTTATTTCATACCCAGGAAATGAAGGAAAAAAACACCCACCTACCTGCTTCAGGTTAACGCCTAAACCTTCGTGAGTTGCCCTTAGCAGCGCTCTCACCGTGAAGCTGTCAGGATCTTCTTTGTCCCTGATCTGGGACTCTTTTAGCAGAGATTCAAGCTTTGTTCTTATAAAAGATTCCACCTGATGCTCAGTTGCACCGTTACTCTGAAAACCATTAAGACATCCAGTTAGAACAGATTATTACATCCATCTGGGACAGCCTGAAAGAGCACTGCATGTGCCTCGGGCACTCCCACCATTGCCCTTCTCTGAAGAAGAAAAAGCTTCTTGCATAATCCTGTCCAGCTGGGGCTTTTACTGTCACTGCCATCTTCCCTTCTTCCCTTTAGGCCCCTGACACATCCCTTGCAGGCCTGAGCAAAGTACTGCCCACTGCATAGGGCAGCCCAGCCCCAGGCCCTGGTGTTTCAAACAGTCACAAGTCTGACGTTTTCTTTTTGAGCTCAGCACAAATTCTCAACTAAACCACCAACAGATTTCCTCAGTGATATCAGACAGCCTAACTGCTACTAGATACCTGCTCCGACAAGAGAGGAAACAGTTATAACCAAATCGTAGAATCATTTGAGTCAATATCAGCACTGACTATATCAATACCAAAAGGTCTCTTGCATAAGATGCTTAAAATAGGATCCTTGAGAACATCTGTGTGCACCTGGCATTCCCCTCCCTATGTGGCACGAGAACTCTCCTGAGACAGGAGGAGTGCAGCTGTCTGTCCTAACAGACCCCCTTCCCAGCCACAAAAGACATACTGCATTATTGGCTTTAAGGACTGCAGGTTTTCTCTTGGGTCTTTCTGTACGTCAGAAGTCATGTTAGCAAAGCGTATGGGGACTACAGAGCGCTGCTATTCAACAGCACATGACAATGAATTGGAAATTGGATTGGACCAACAGAAACATTCCCTTCTTATGAACCAGTTCAGGTGGGGACTTCTGTTACCTCTAAAGCAAATCCCAGCTACTCTGAAAATCTGCCAATTGCTAATAGCAGGCAAAACGATACAGACAAATTAAAAGCTGAGTTTGCAAGCCATAAACAGCTAATGAGAATTGCACTAAGGTGCTTCTGGGCGGCAAGAGGGAAAAATCACTAGGCTACATTCAGAAGTGGAGATAAACAACACCATACTTCCTAAATATTAATCTGAATTTGATCTATTCCTTCCGAGTCTCCCTCGATAATATCTTTTGCTCAAAACTTTTGACTGACGAAGCAAGGCTGACTTCCGACCAGAACGAAGCACCTGCAGGATCACACGGGTCAGCACTGCACACCCGTATCACTTTGTAGCAAAAAAAGAAAAAAAGCACTAATAAAATCACTGGCAGAAAAGCAAACAGCAAGGCTTAAGAAATAAAGAAAACAGAAAGCATTCTTTAATGTTGAAGAAAGTACTGGAAATAAATTTTCACACTTCAAATCCTTTTTATTTGTACGTCTCTATTCATAATTTTCAACCAGACACAGTGCAGCAGTTCCATTCTGACACTGCACTTCACACATCTGTGCTTGAAAAAGCCTAGCAAGCTCACTGCGCTGGCAGCAGGCTACTGCATTTGTCTGTCATTTATATGATTTAAATGAGAAGTTCTGCATTTCTGAACAAATTCAGCCCTTATCAAAATGGGGAATTACATAATTCCTGCATCTTAAAGACCTGACTTAGAAATCCAAGTTTAAAAAGTCTGCTAACAGCGGCAAATAGGGTTACAAAATGTGTATGCAAGAAATGGTAGCTCTGGGAGATGTGTGCATGCACGTACGTAGCAGGATTTCAACTTGCAGTCGTCCTCAATTTCATCGGCACTGTCCTCATCAGAAACTTCTCCTTCCTCAGCATCTGCTCCAAGACTGTACGGCAACTTTTTTCCCTAAAAAGGAGGAAAAAAATATTCACAATTAATACTTACACAGTCAACATCGTGTTTTCCAAAGCCCCAAATACTCTTTCACTCAATTAGTGCTTACTTTAAAAGTGGTCAGAGCTTAGAATTCAGACAATCTCATGCAAACTGGCTCAAGGAGCCAGATTATCACAGATGATGTCTTCAAAAGGAGGTTGATGTACTTCTGTTAGCTTGTTATTGGAAGACATTTGCAAGCTAGTTCAAAAAAGCACACTATCTCCCATCTCTGGAGCGAGCCACTGAGTGTCAGTGAATGTTTAAAGTTGCCTCCCCAGTGCTTCAGGTTTACCTCTAGCAAGCAAACCATCGCACACATCAAATAGAACTCAAAACTCAGAAGCTGAGACTATACTAAAGGCTCTGCATCAGAAGGGAAAATGCATACACAAAAAACTCGTTGCAAGTAGCCATCAACATGAACGAAGCAGCAAAGTTTATTTTAACGTTGCATGCTCATGCAAGCACATAGTCAGAAATTCAAAATTAGTTGCTAATCCTCTACTTTGTGCTTCATATACCTACATTAGAAAGGAACTACTTCAACTCCATGTCTAGTTTCCAACATCTGATTAGAGTGGTGAGTATCTGAGGTTATTGGTTACTTCTGGTAAAAAAAAAAATAAAAATGGAGGATCTGAAAGATGGATTCCACTTACCAGAACATTCAGCTTCCATTTTCCTGTCTGACCACCTCTGGCCAGGCCCAAGTTCAGAACTGTAGCAATGTTGTCTATAGACCTCTGAAGGTCTTTAGTCCAACCTCGCACTAAAGGAGGACCATCACAGCTCTAGGTGAGCTTTGCATAGCCACGTCTTGCAAACTATTCAGGATGGAGGCACCCTCAGCTCTCTGGGCAGCCTCCTCCCGTGCTGCACTAAGCTCTGCTGAAAGCCTTTTCCTACGGCCCATTCTGAACCTCCCAAGATGTAACTTTTGGTACTGCCTCTTGTTTTGCCGTCCGTTACTTAATAAATTGGCCCCAAAGGCCAGATTAATGCTTATGAAAAAAAACTTTTATGCTATTACATGTCTTGTCATCCTCCCTGTTTGCAGGAACACTCGCAGTCTGCCTGTTTCAGCACAGACAGAGGTAGACAAGAACTGGGTTTCTGTGGAAATGAAGAGGACTGACTTAAGGACTGCACTTTGAAATGAATAATGCTGCCCTGCTAATGACTCGAGAGTTTACATGGGCTTACGTCCCTTAGTATTACCAGAAATCTTTCCTATATTCAGTAGCAAAACAAGAATTACGGCCATAATTTGAAATTCTTCAGCTAGTTGTCAATATTGTATTTCAAAGGGAAATGCATAGAACAGCATAAATAATAGTAAAAAAAAAGATGAGAAATCTGCTTACTTCAACCAGAAGCTAAATATTTTATCTTTCCTAACATGTTTAAATTGAACTGGAGATGGGAGATAGGGCTTTGTGGTGAGATTCTGTGATGCTGAAAACATTGTTCCTCACTCTACAAGCATCAGCCCAGCTGCACTCTGTTCTGTGACTGTTCACAGGGCTCCAGCCACTGTTAGCTGAAGACTTGACCTAAAGTTGCAAACTCAGATGTGCTAGGAAGAGCAGCTCAGAAGTTCATGGAAAACCAGCACAGTGCCAGACCTCTTGCCTTTTATTTAGTGACATGTTTCAAAGCTGGATTCACTACGTTTTGCAGTGACTGGCGTTACCTGCTATCTTGTTCAGCTCCCTAAAATACCAACACTACACACTCACATAGTTCAAGAACAACTATGAACTACTCACATAGTTCAAGAACAAGAAAGTGAAATGCAAAACCACAGCTGAGCACTTGAAGGCTTTCTAAATCAGTCACATCTCTGCTATATATTGAAATGTTCAACCTAACATCAAACCTATTGTGAATTGCTGTAGACAGCTTGACACAGAGGATAGAGGGGAAAAATGGTATCTCAAGCGCTCACAGCAAAGTAATTCTCACGTGCCAAAGTAAATTAGACAATCTTATAAGCTACAACTCTATTAATCACCTGCCCACCAGCCTGCCTAGCATTGCTTTCTTATTACAGCCATCTTAGCCTCTGAAATTCCTTCAAGAGCAAATCTGTTTGCACAGAGGGGCTCCAACAACTCATGCTGCATACAACACTAACTACAGTGCTGCAGAGCCTCCTCCCTTGCTGCTCTTTAGCCACCTTCTGAAGTGCTCTTCTTTCATAAATGCAGCTGATGAACCATGAAAATAGTTTCATTTCATTTCATGAACTACTGCTCATAGCAGGTGAGGGGGCAATGCATGAAAATGCACGTTTTCAGACATTTTACATCACTCCAAAGCACTGCCATAAAATCTTTCCTTGTATAAATTTTCTGGATGCTACAGGAATACAAATGATAAGGGAAAATACCCATTAACAACATTCATTTGACAAACTTCAGACAAAGAGAGAGCATCAGGTAATTGCCATCAGGTAACTGTTTCCTCCTATTCATAAAGACGTGTTTTTTACCATATCTCTGTTCTCTTCACTCAGTGCTACGGATTAAAAAGAAATCAGCATCTCTGACTTGAAGACCCTTAGATAAAACCTCAGATAAAGTGCTGAAGAAGCAGCAAGAATTTTCTTTACCTTACTGTTGATATAACTGCCCTGTTAAAACACTCACAGAAGTGTTCTGGGCCACTTGCTGAGGCTAAGGTTTACCATATCAGTATCTCTGTGAAAAGCTTGGAATTTTAACTTACTGCATCTGTACCAATTGTACAGATAAACTCATTCCCCAAAGACACACAGTAAATACCAGGCACCGCCTCCCGCTGGATTTTCAATGTGCCATCAGTAGCAAATTACCTTCACTAGGATTTTCCCTTTCAAGTTTTGAGGGCTAGGAAGCTGCCTGGAATCTCCGGTGACTACAGATGACAAGTCCAGTTTGTCACCAAGTATCTCCTTCAAGTACTGAGCAATCTTCTTTTGCTGCTGAATACTGCAATGATTTTCAATAGACAGTATCACCGGAAACCTAGAAACAAAACCCCAGACAGTGACATAACTGTGCTTTAAGAGAGAAGACCCGCACACCTTACCACAAACCATTTTGAGTAGTTCGCTCTCACACTGTCAACAGCCTGGAAACAAACTCCCCCTGGGAGGAAGGACTTAGCACATAAACTCCCAAATCCCCTTGCAGTCAGAATCCCTTTGACAGTCGCTGCAGGAGATTCTGTCCTCACCTCCAACCCCATCCCACGAGCACACAGGTGCCAGTGTTTGAAAGAGACGATCACTGAGTGTGAGCCACAGACCAAGAAATGCACAATAAAACTCCTCAGCAATGCAGTGTCTTTCTATTCAGACATCACAATATTCCTTTGCACTCTGTGGTCTCCACACACTGCGAGAACCAAGTGTTCTGAAATCTGCAGATTCAGTGCACTTGCTAACATCTCCCTGCTCATCTTCCAAAGGCTTTATGATAGCAGCAAGATCAATTTGCTTTTGTCTTAACTGCAGCTGCAGTGAGCCAGACCAAATCTCCGAAGATGACCAGGCTGGGGAGCAGCAGAAATATTTGGCAATAACTTCCAGAACACTCTCATAGGCTCCAGAAATTTTCAGTTAATGTTTTCTGAGCTAGTGACATTGCTTCTGTATATAATGGCTTAATTCTTGCCCAATTCTTTTCTAAACTCTTGGCAACCCCGAAATCGTATGGCAAGGAGCCGCACAGCCCAACTATGCACCAAATGAGGATCCAATTCCTCCAGTCCTTTATTCTTTCTAAGCTAGACAAGATTCTACATACCTACTCATGATCTTCTGAGACCTCTGTGTATACATATATGGCCCAACTCCCCGCTATTTTGATAATAAACTTTGTTATGTAGTACCATGGAAAACAAATTAGAATTTAAACATTAGCTCTCATCTCTGTATTATAAGACAGCTTTGCTATATTCCTACTGAAATCAAGTATTTCCTTAGGTAGAGAGCACTACAGCATTGATGATTCGAGGAGAATTTCCCAGAGGAAACGAGTGGGAAGTTTTGCTCAAACAAAGAACCAAGATAATCACTAGATATCGAACAGCCTCCGACTGTTCAAAGTACAACTGAGTTAAAAACACACAGAAGGTCTTCCTAACTTCAGTAACTTTCCAGCTTCACTGATAGTACTGCTCAGGCAGCTGAACAATAAATACAATGCAGGCAACAAACAGAGGAACAGAATCAGTCTTTTAATTTCTCAGAGCGTTTAATGGACTACACATGCTTTCTGGTTTTGAATTTTGACGTGAGATTAATCACACGAAACAGGTCGAGCTTCAAGACCGACTCTCCACTTACTCATTTTTGATGAAGGCGTACTTATTGATAGTTTCTGCCACGTCACGGAAGAATATTTTAGAGGTAAGCGTATAGCCGTGATGCACTACTGGCTCTCCATCTGGGCCATCCCAGCAATCCACTATTAAGACAAAAAAAAAAAGAGGTACATGTTAAGAGATGCCCACAGTCTTGTATTTTCCTGCTGATCTTGCCAACAGAACTCATGTACACAACTCTGCAGGTGTCAGGAAGTTTCACTCCATCTATTCAATCTACTCTGAGTAAGGGTTAATTTATTAACAAGCCACACTTATATTAAATAAAAATTTTGCAACTGATTTTATCTGAAATTAACAAGATAGTAAAGATTGATTTAGGTTTGTCACTAACTGTGCTGGAAATACCTCTCACGACTAGCAAGTTATACTAAAAACATACCTTCGATACATCGACAACCATCCTGCAGCACTCGTGCATACATCTCCACCCTAGACTGGGACAGCAGCTGGTCTCCTGTCAGGTACGTGTTGTGAGATGAAGCGATGAAGTAGTTACAAAGGGGCTGATCCATGTCCTGATGCACTTCACAATGCAATGGATTAAAAACATCACAAGCAGGACTGCGCATGAAGTTGGTGAAACCTTTGAACAAAGAAACAGTTTTTACTCTGGTAGTTGTCTCTTCTGTTTATGTCTATGGTGTTAACTCCTGTTCCCCAGAATGAATCACAGAGCAAGGATTCATCTTCCCGTATCCCATATTTTCAGCACATTCACTGCTTTTTGGGACTTGCCTCTTTCTCTGCAGACTGAGGATGGCGCACGGCCTCAATCTACCGCCAGTACAAACGCAGGTTATTTTTTGTTTTATTTTATGCTTACATCCTGTGGAAGTTCTAACGTCTTTGAGAACAACACTCCCAAGACCCAAGCCTTGTCCCCAGGCAGTTTTCAGAAAGCTCTGAATTAGAAAATAAAGTAGAATCTAGAAAAACACATTCATGAGTGCCAAAAAACTCCACACAATCAGCAAGTATCTGCAAAACATGGCATGGAGATGAGCCTGTTCAGAATTAACCAAGTAACAACCAGCAGCACGAACAGAAAGCAGGATTCACACATAAGCACAAAAATGAACAGTAGCTACACTGAAGGCTGAACAGAGCCACACCTCTGTACACCCACTACCCAACCTATCTGCAGGTCGGATGTTTCATTCAGACTCTTAATGACAAAAAGGCACAGGTGGAATCTCTCCCAAAGAGTGGAGAATCCCCCTGTGCCAAACGAACAGATTAAGACGTGTGCTCAAGCAGCCTCCTCAAGTTCAGACAAAACCATTCCATTCCAAGAATAAGCTGAACAGAAGAGAGGTGATGGGTCCTGTTAGAACTGGTAGAAGAAAATATCCTCTTTCACAATCGAGACAAAAATTCTCTTCATCTCATTTTCCTCTATGCTGTAAGCTTGTTTGAGAAGATGGCACTGGTTTATATCACTGCCTATCAGATCAGAATCAAACCAACAAAGTTTGAAAGGTATCTCCTTTGAGAACGTGAGAGGTAAAATATTTCAAAATCTCGGTGCAAGCAATGCCAACCCGGAGAGCCACTCAAACATGAGAGCAGCAAGTAAGATCAAAACAAACAGAGAAACCTACATAAATACTTTTAAATGCCACCTTATTTCAGTGCAACTTTCAGTGAATTGCCCAGAGTCGTGCCAAAACGGCTTGCAAACGCTGGGTGCAGCCTCCCCACCTTAAGCTCTGTGCAGAGGAACTTCCCTGCTCCCTACAGAAATCTCCAAGCAAATTATTCTGCTTCATGAAAGCTATCTTCTGGGCAAATTAACAGACCATAGCATTTAATCTGCTTCATTCCAGTTACTAAGTTGAATTTTGAATAAACAAACCATCCACAATTGCTTTAACAAACAAGTGTAAGTTACTAAAAGAATACATTAACAAGACTCAAGGAAAGTGCAACTGATCTTCTGTTACTTCACATAAGCATAAATCAATGGACCATACAGAGATTAAGCATAACTCAGTGGGCCATACAGTAGAGATTCCAACTCAACAGACGGAGCAGAATGCAAACTTTGCTTTTATTACTTTGTTAGAACATAACGTACTATAAACTACATATTTTGTGTTTGTGTTTTAAACGTACACAGCTAGCAATAAATTTATACAAGCCTGAGGCATCCAAATTACTCTGTTATACAGCAACACATCATAGCCATGATGCTGGCTGTTGATACTGCCAGACGTAATTCAGCCCATCTACTCTTCTCTCTCCTTTGTCATTAAAATGCACACCTCTGCAGCTGACTGCTCTGCAGGCTACATGGAAGCACTGTTAAAGCCATTCTATTCCACTGTAGCAGATCAGGACATAAAAATAATTTAGAAATCAAAAGGCTTTACCTTCAATCCCAAGAACGTTCTGCTCCTTGTTTTCTTCTGATACTTCAAACTTCTGTATAATGTCAAGACAATATTCTGGCGTCACATTACTCATCTGCGCAAAAACAGGACAGTGTTGGTACATCTATTTTTCCTACTATGTGACCAGCACGTCAAAATCTACCCGGCCAGTTTAAAATCTTGTAATGAGACACCAAGTTGAGTCAGACAGGGAGGGGACAGCCAGCAATCCTAGTGTAAAAGGACTTGATCTGATTTTTGTCAGTGCTCCACCAGCCCGGTGGCTCTTACCTTTTAGGAGAAAAATAGGAATAAGAGGTAGCGGTTGCTGCTAAAAGCTGTGTCATTTCAGTTTAAAAGATTAAAGAAAATAGCTGTTAAGCACAGTTAAGGGTAGTTGTACTGGGCAGAAGTGCAACTACTGCCCTTTGCAATGAGAACTGTGATGTACATATGATGGGTTCAGTGCAACCTACTTAAACATGCAAAAAGATCTGCAGGGTTTGATTTCATTTTCCGGTATTTTCCACTCCTGCGATTTCATTACTTTCAAGAGACTTCACTCTCTGGGAGAGTAATATACAGGCTCTGAGATAAATAATTAGCTTCCAAAACGAAAAGCAGGAGTCCTTCTGAAACAAATATGAGTTTTGTCATCAGCTCCAGCACGTTCCCAATCAAAGTCCTGACTAACAGGGCCCGAGTACCAGAGATGCTCACATTTCCTCTGAAACCAGAGGAAAGCACTTTTCATCACTCACGCCACCTTTTCTCACCCTTGTCCCCCTCAAGCTGTAGGGATCCAAAGTGAAAACTAAGGTTGAGCATATTTTATTTCCTCTACTAATTATATCACAGAATGGTAATGATGACACCAAACTTTGGCAGCTCATTCGTACCACTGTTCTGTTTACTGTTTGCACACTTGGCAAAGTCAGCTCAAACATCCTTCTGCAAATCAATTTGAGGAGCACTCTGGAAGCTGAGGAACTTGTGGTCTGGTCCCCTCTCTTACCCAGGGTGAGATCCCTGCGAGCACGACTGCTTCAGGCAGAGGCAGGAGGGAGACCACTCATCCTGCAGCCTTAACTCTTGAAAACAAAAACCAGTCCCTTTGTGAACCCTGCCCTTACAGATAGAGTTCTCTCTCAGATGGAAAACCAAATCCATTCAATCTGCTCCATCTGCAGTCTCCAACCGATCTGCACTTTCCATTATTTCCTGTAGCTCAGTGCTCCCAGCACTGACATTCAACAGCACGGAAATCCTCCAAGAGCAGGCTGACTCTCTGGATCTGGTCTTCTGTAAGGGCCTGATCTTGCCAAGTGAGGAGCTGTCCCCAAGAAATGTGGGTGCCATGACCAACCGTATCTCATAGCACCTACAAGGCTACAGCCTAAACATGAAAAATTACCAGAGAAGGGGAAAAAAACCAAGCAACTAGATGTGTCAACATTAGGAATGTAGTAACAGAAGGAAAGCAAGTGAGCAATTCAACTCATATGGTAACCCAACCTGAAAGAAGTGTTAATGTGGAAAGAGATTTCCCAGTCTTTTCACCCTTCAGCCTTCCCTTTGCTTTTCCTCTTGCCCAGAGAAGCACTGCCCAGCCTTGTCCAAACATTTTATTAATGTCTCCTAGTTAAGTCAACATCATGAGATGCCTGCCGGAATTACACAGGATAATGAGAAAGAGAACAATTTGATAGAGAAAATAACTGATTATCCCAGCTCAAGTAGACATTGCTGTTTGATTGCAAACACCATTCAGAACGGCCCTTCTTCAGCAGAGGCTGACCAGAATTAACAATTCCATTATCCCACACCACTCCTCGACAGGCCAGTAGCACAGTACTCGTGTGCTCTAAGAATGAAAATGTCTAATCTAGTCCAAAGCTGCATCTGTTAAGGGAAAGCTTTGTGCTTTTTAACTGTAGCTTGAGAGATTGAGACTAAAGAAACTAACATCAATTTATTTTCACTACACTTTACATTCTTTCGCTAGAAATAATGTCAAATAGTAGTGAATATCACTGATGACTGAATATTTAGATGTAAGGACTATTGAAGATGTTCACCTTCAGAAACAGCACAGCACTGCTATGATGGGCAATGAGAGACCCCTCTCCTGTACAGGCCCGTGAGCTAAGGACAGGAATCACCCTCATTTTCCATATTCTCATGGGAAGGGAAATAAGAGAAAAGAACATGAAGAATGTTTAGAAAACAAAGAAAGTAGAAATTAAAGAAGTGTAACGCTGGTGATGGGTGTACCCAGATAGGATGCCAGCTCACGAGCCTGTGACAGATTGGAGGTTTAGCCTCCAGTTGTTAATAGTTAGTTATTCTATATGAAAACCGAAATATATTCAATCAAAGCAAAACCCTACATGAAGATCTTACACTGAGATTGGAAGAAAAGTGTCACGACATATGGAGTTATCACACAAATCAGTATACTTATTATCCCTTTGTATGAGCACAAGAAGTGGAACAGGGCACAGCATACAACAAGCAGTAAACTTTCCTGGAGCATGCAGAGAACGTTGCTGGAGGCAGGATCTCAGCAGGCGGCTGTTTTCTCAGCACAGATGTGAGGTATAATGCAAAGTAACTGATCCATAGGAAAGCAGCAGGTGGCAAGCAGGCATGCAGGATACTCTCTTCTTAGAGTCTTATTCTTATAGAACCAGAACCAAACACTTCAGGTTTGCAACACCAAAGCTCATAACTTCATTAAACAATCATCAAGGGCAGCAAAGAGGTCTCTACTGACTGTGAAAAAAAAGCACGTGCTGTGACATGAATACAACAGCAAGGAGGGAAGGACAGACAGCAGCCTCAAGCTGAGAGTCTGCATACAGGACAGCATCGCCAGGGAGATCCAATCAGAGGGGCAGAATGACACCAGTCCCTATACTGGGCAGGTCCAGAGTGGCCAGCCACCACAAAGCTGCTCTTTAACAGGGAAAATACTGTATGCAGAGCCTATTTTGTCCAGAACTCAAAGTCAAGTATGAGATGCCATCAGTCAAAAGCCCCTGGAGACCTTGCCACGGAAGTGATCTGTCATTTAGCAGGGGAGCAGCATCCAAGTTGATACCGATATATCAGGAAAGGGCACCCCCAGTGGGACAGCAATCAGACAGGCAGACATGACTGCACATCCAGGGATGTTCCTCCCTCACAGCCACTCATGGTTAAGAGGACTGCAGTACCTTCCAGGAAACCAGCCTATTTTTTGCCTGTTTTCTGCTTCTCTGACATTCGAAGCCATAAAATTGCAATTTCAATGAACCGAGTTTAACTGCAATTAAGTGGAAGTAATTTGTTTCACAAGCTCTTGGGTAAGGGCAACTGGGAATTCTTGAAAAAAAATAAAAAAATAAAAAAATAAGAAAAAAAACAGCTTAGCAAATTAACAAAAAAGCCCAAACCCTTTTATTCCATCCTCACTCTGCAGAATATTCAAAAGCCTTGCCAAAAGAGCAGCAGATGGAGTTGGACAGACTGCCCACAGATTGCCAAGCAGCTAGACAAGAGCAAAAGCTAGATGCCATTTGGTTGAGGGCACTTCAGTGCTGCATTATGATTCAAACCACCACCAGCTTCTGAAGGCAATCTTGCCTCACCTGAGATCACTGATATCATATCTGCGTTCTGAAAACACAAAAGCGTAAATTTTCTTTAACATTTAATACTAGGAAGTGAGAAGACAAGGGAAGGGGCAAAGAAAGTGCAAGGTGCTGCTGAAGAACACTGCCTAGAGATCCATCTCAGGAGGTCATGCTTCCCCTTTTGGTGGGGGGGGGGGGGGAAAGAAGGAAGAAATGTTGAGGGTGTTGCAGCCCGTAGCTCATTCTGCATTCAGGATTTTGAGTAGTGTGCAGACAGAGGAGGGGTGCAATACCCCAGGCTTGACAGCCAACTTGCTTTTTCTGCTGCATCAGTAGTTTCACGATGCCTTCGTGCACTCACAGGTCTCTTTCTCTGCTCTAGGTCTCCCAGTGCTGCCTTCTATTGCTGCTCTTCAGCAGCTCCACACACATCTTTAGGGAGCATTTGTTTCCCATTTGTTAACTTTGTCAGCGGCGCACCACTGAGGGGCACCCAGGTAGAAAACAGTGATTAAAAAAAAGGAAACAAAGGAAAAAGTAGTAAGCCCAGAAGACTTGGGACAGAGCATAAAGGGGAAAGATCCAAATGCGTTGTGCTTTGAAGCTGCAATTGGCAGAATCGCCAGGACCAGACTGCTTGCAGGAAAACTTCTGTGTTGAGGCTGTCAAAGCGAGATCAGTGATAGAACAACGCTCCGTGCTTCAGGGGAGCCTTCTCCTTTCAAGGGAAGAACTGAGGAGTTGGACATGCCAAGGAACTGCCCTAAGAGTCAGCAGGGGAAAATCCAGCACAAAAAAGCAGAGGCTTGATAATTTTATGGTAGAGATAACTCAGAAAGAGCAGTCATCACAGGCAGGGTCCCGGAATGGCACAAGACACTATCCTGTGATTGCAGGCAACACACAGCATCTGCACTCATGAAGCACAAGTAGGTTGGAGGTGTTAACACAGAGGTTGTTTTAGAACAATACTCTGCATGGACCCAAGGGGTGGGCGATCAACACAGGACCAACTGCCAGAAGCAAGCATCAGTGCTAGAGATGGTTCCTCCTGCGTTGCTCACTGTCTAGCATACCAGTTCTCTCCATGGGTTCCACAGACAACTTTCACAGTTCAGTTTCTTCCAAGGTAGGCAGGAAAACCCCCTCTGGATCAACACATTCAGGCATGGCTAGAAATTTCTTTCATATGTTGCCTTTTCCCTACCACATTATATCCAAAAAAGCTCAGACTGTTTCCAGAAGCATTTAGATCTATTGTTAGACAAAAAAGAAAACCAATATCTGTTCTTTCTCAAGTGCTCCATTCCAAAGTTTTTTCATACCACTTTTTCCCTATACTTGAATTGATTTATATGCATGTAGATATGTATGGATATATATTTCCATACCTTTTGTTCCACCTTCAGAAACTGAGCAAGTTCTTCAACGGTGAGGTGATCTTTCTTGTCACTGTAGCTTAAGAGCAATAAGTAGAGGTCTCGACGCAGGGACATCATCTTGTAAAACACTGAAAATTCTTCAAAATTTAGAGTTCCTTGGTTCTCATCTGTGTCAGCTTCCTAAGAGGTAAAGACACTCAGGTAAGCATGCTAGATGCAAGTGAATTCAGGGGACAAAGCAGAACAAGATTTACGTAGGAGAACAGAAATTTAATGAATTGTAATCTGCAGGCTCAAATCCTAATACACATAGGCTAACGTAACAGCAAAATGATAATACAATCTATTGGATTTTTTGGTGAGAACAGTACTACTGTGGATCCCCACAAAGGTCTCAGTTCCAGCTTCAGTTTTGAATTTGTTTCCCATGTAAAGAAGCACACTCTGGGCTTTTTTTCTGATCGATTGCCCTCCTTTATGTCCTGCAGTTATCCTGGATTATAACATAGCAAGGAACATTGTAATTTCACCCCTTGGCTTCCTCTAACAGAGTCTGACATTTGAAAACATTCAGAACAAGGCCACAGTCTTAAATTAATGGTAATTCAAACAGCAGCACTCTGATCCCCCTGTCAGCTCTCTGCAGGGGGTCCAAGGCTGCAGCAGCAGTAAGACTGAACACCAAAATATAACCCCAGCAGCCCCAGTCTTGATTGCAGTTTTTGTTTATCCTCAGAGGTAGGAAGAGAAGAAAACAGTACTTAACGTATGTTAATACAAGCTTTTCACTGTGAACATCTGCCTAAGAGGATTGCTTTGGATTTTAAAAACAAAGAATATATTCTGGAGGACTGCTGTCAAACATTATCTAGGTCTCCACAACAACCAAACTTCAGGAAAGCTGCAACTCTTGTTGAGTTTGAGAGTGTAAGCAGATGGCAAAATGAAATAAAAGCGTAGCGATGTGTTAATGTTCCTACGAATAACACCTTTCATTCGTAGCTGTAATATAATGTTTTCTCACTCATTATAAACCCCCTTGCCATCCCCAAGTAGTGTTAAAAAGGCCATTTGCTACTGTGCAAGTCAGAATGCCTTCTCTGCAGTCCTCTTAACACTGACTTGTTTGGGCCTGGTGGCTTGTCTCTGCTCTGGTTCTCCAAACAAATCCCTCTCCAGAAGGAGAGTAAGCATCTCCATCTCGTTATCACTTCTTCCTTCTCAAGAAAGCTCTTTCAGTTCATGCCCAACCTCCTTCTGGGGCAGAGCAGCCCATCTAATAGCAGATGCAATAAGCAGACCTGGTCTGCTTTACATTCCAAGGATGACCGTTTTGCTTTCCCTTCACAGTAGCTGTGTGATTAGTATTCAAGCCTGCCCTAGGACAAGAAGCACTGTTTACACCACCAACTCCCACCAAATACAAACAACAAAGCAGCAGCCCCACACTCTGGTCCCCAGTGCAGGACAGACCTAGGCTGCTTTGTGAGCCCAGCCATCCCTGTGGAGCCACAGATGCTCCCTCAGGCACAGGGCTGCTCGTGCTCACCCCAAAGCTCTCACACTAAGTCTCACAAACAGCATCAACTGCAGCTGACCAAGTGCAAGAGCCGTGCAGGGCAGCAAGATATAGGGGTGAGGATTTGTCCCAGAGTTACTTTTGATTACTATTGGTTCCCTGATGGTTGTTAGCAATTGCCTTACTTCATTCCTTGGCACTCTAAAAGTTCAGAGCGAACTAATTGCTTCTTTTCTATCAGCACATGGCTTCCCAAAGGTCTGCCCCTCCTGCACCAGCCAGCAATATCTGCAAAATCTGAGGAACTCAAGGAGCTGCATTTCATCACACTTTGCTAGTGCTACTGTCATCTGAGCTTTAAATTCAGATCACAGTGAGAAAGCCAAGAAGAAATTAATTCCCAGCTATTTGGTGTTGACTGTGGTTTTAAATCATGACTTCTGACCTACCCCACACCTTAAACAATGTTTATTGTTTGTGAGAATAAACACTATCCAAGTTCACCTCTGCATCACATCCCTACCAGTCTCAGTGCTTCCCAAACCCTTGCACAGAGTGACCTATACTCCACGAGATGCACCTCTAATGCTGATTTTATGCCAGACAAGCAATACACTTTTGACCACACAAGTTTCTCCAAGCTCCCCACATTTTATAGTAAACTGGATTCTGGGTAGTGCTGCTTTTGAAGCATTACACAAAACTTATTTTGCTCTCCATTATGCCTTGGCTTGTCTTTCCTTTCCCACAGTGTAAACAAATGGGCTGGTGGAAAACAGTAACTGTTTTCACACAACAGGCATAAAAAATTGATTCTGGCTAAGATAGGAAGCTTTAAAAAACTGTAATTACTTTCATGAAGCCAGTTTCTATTAAATATTTTTCCATAAAGGAAATGAAAAAAAGTTTGGAATAGAACAACTTTATCGCCTATCAATGCCAGCATAGAATAATTCATTTCATAGCAATGAAAACAACAATGCATCTAAAAAAGTACTATTAATGAATATTCTTCTATGAAGCAATATCAGTGAATTTTCTTCTATGTAGCTCCTTCTGTTAAGCCAGCATTCTGACGTATCTTTGTCTATAAAAAGACATGACTTGGGAAAAAATGTGTGAGGTGTTGGAATGGAGGACACACTTTTATGTCCAAACTTCCAGACCCTGTTCTGGATCTGTGCAGAAACACACTGTAGCCAGCACTGTCTCGCCCCAGTAACAGTGGGTGCTAGAGGTCACCAACCTGAAACATCTGCCGGACCTTCCTGCGGGGCAGGTTAACGTTTAGCTTATGCATCAGCTGGTGGATCTCTTCAATGTTCAGCAGGCCATCCCCATTCTTGTCAGCTTCCTCAAAAGTTTGTTTCACCCAGCTGCAAACATGTCAAGGAAAGGTACAAGAGGGTGATCTCCCTTTGGAAGTGGGAAGCAGAGGAGTTGGGCAGGTAAGGGACAAGATTCAAACTCAGGAGCATAAGAGTTCTCCAGCTCCCTAAATTCTGCCAGGGAGAAGAACTGAGCATTGCTCAATCCAGCTGTCACAAATGTGTCTTTCAAGTCAGAGCCTCTGAGCAAAACAGGTGAATTAAAATACCCCACCGTCTGTGTTAGAGATGTTGGGGTATGCCATGAAAAACTCATTGCTGACAAAGATCTGATGCTACCTACATGGTAGTCTCTGTGCTGACGCCAAACCATTTTTTTTTTACTACCGTACCTTTTCTGGTACAGCTTGCTATTGCACCATCTAGCTGGTGGAACCAAGAGTACTGGCCTACACAGAGTTAACATCTGAGGGCAACTGGTTTCATGACTCACAGGACACAAGCCCAACAGCCATCTGTATCAGAGATGACATTAATCTAATGCAAAGGGCTGGAATAAAGAAGACTCAACGAAATCAGGCAAAGTATACTGTTATGGGCCAGAGGTTAATGAGAGCCTCAATAACAATTAACCACTCTTGATTTTCCACGTTCTTTCCTCTTAGACTATCGTACATTTATTTCACCTGTATACTCAGTAATTCTTTCATCTCTGCACAACTTCTTTGACCACCGCCTTCTCTCCAATATTTCTACCCTCACTTTTTTGTCACATGTCCCACATGGCAGCAAGCCCGTGACATCGTATTTTGTACAGAGAAAACGGACAGCAAGTACACATTTAGGACGAAATGACATCAAAGCTAGCAGCTGTCAAGGTCAGAAAACAGGACTTGATTCTTTGCAGCGCATATTGCACATCTCCACAGTGACATTTCCTGGGATGTTCTGAAGGTTTGTGTGTGTTTGAACCAATTTTCATCCTTACTCTTGCTATGGACAGCGGTTTCATTTAAATACTTAAAACTGGTACCAGTTTATGACAATTATTTCCAGCTAGGTTCATAATTCTTGCCCCCTCACTCTCTTCTTTCTGACAGTAACTTCTCCTCTGTGAACGAACTCAGTGTACTTTTCAAGTATTGCTGCACTTGCTCTGACATTTTTACACACTTCCCTTAATTTTGCTTGAACTTCTTCACGTTCTAAGCAGTAACTTTTACCCATCTGTTTGGGCATACATTCCTCAGCAGCTTTTGCTAAGTTCTTGCTCTAACTGGAACTGTAACGTGGTCACTTTGTGTGCTGTCTCCGAGCTGCCACACTTATAACACAAACAAGGTTTTTGAAGGGATGTTTCACCAGTAGAGATCATACAGCAGATACGTGCAGCTCAGAGAAGCCATGGATAAATATAGCAAGCTGAGTATGTGTGCAACAGAGCATGCAATATATCCCTCAAATGGATCTGTGCATCAGAATTAACCACTGAATGTATAAATTTAAAACATCTACTGTGTCTGTTGTCCGGGAGGAATATTTACAAATGATCCCTGCAGCCTTTTGTGAGGCAAAGAAGAGACAGATAACAATTATTATCAAGATTAAGTGCTGATTTTGTTTTTCAGTTAGAGGGAAGAGCATTCTTTGTATTTAACATGCTAGTCCGCCCTCCTGCAAAAGAAAACATATCAAGAAAATACTCAGGGAACATAATCTTTGCAAGAAGTTCGTTTGGGTTACCAGGCTACAAAAATACTTAAAGGAGCTCTAAAGATCTGTGCTTCTGACAAACACCGAAGGCTGCAAAGTAGGCACAGATATCTGACACACATCACCTAAGAGAAACAGAGGGCCACGAGTTGCCTGTCATTTTACCAAAGGACTGAAAAAGTTTAAGAGTTCCAACCGGGCAAAGGCTAAGAAATTCAAGTTTCCAAGCAGTAAATAACTTGAAATCAATGCCTTCTAGCAAACCCTGCAATTTGAAGCAGGAGAATAAAAGAACAGCTGAGCAAACAGAAGACAACATAAATCCTTCCACGATGGACATCTCAGGACACAGAAGCTTTACCAAGTGGTCAGTAGCACAGCAGCCCTCAGACTAGCCAGGCTGCATACACTCACACACATAAAAAAGCATGGAAAAAGAACAGCTACAGAGGAGTAACACTACTGCTGAACTGCGCCGGAGGCCCGATCAAAGTACCCTTTAAAGTCATGCTGGGGTTAGTGCTCATTGAGATAACTATAAACGTGCGCTCTGACTCCTCGGTAGGGATTTCACTAACAAAATGCAGGACTGCCCACTGACTTCACTGGAGTTTAATCCGGTCCCTGAGGCACAGTGAATGCTTTATTTTATCCACGTCACACTTATCTAACATTTTCATCCCAATCAGTGACAAAATTTTTGGTTAAACTGGCAGGAGATGAACCCCCTGTACCAAATGCACTAAAAAACAAGTAAGAAATACTGAGCCAGAGCTCAGGTTTGTAAAAGGATACTGATCGTGAGTTCTCTGTCGCTTCGCGAGCGAGTCCTCATCACTTATCCCAGCCATCAAATATTTCAGCCCTGTGATCCAGGTGCGAGCTTCCTCTGGGTTAGAGGTAATCAGATCCAGCGACTCCAGGTGGTTGCCATGGTAAATGGTAAAGCAGCAGCTCGGGTCAAAGTTCCCCTCTGCATGGCGGTGGAAGATTTCAGACTGACGGCCTTCGGTCACTTTGTAAATAGAATCAATGACAACTGTGGGGAAAAGAGAAATCGCAAACTGATTTGCTTGTCTAACCATGCAAGCACACTCTGCTTTTCAGCAGCTCTGAATTAGTCGGGCTAAAAGTCATTAAGCATTTTTTAACATTAGATCATAATAGGGGATCACTTTAAAATCAGTGAAGAGCATTTGCACAGTTGATCCATAGCATATTACTCACTGTCCCGTCTGTAATCCACACTTTAATACTCAACTTCCCAAGAAATTAAAAGGGATTATAAATTTACTTTTTGCCTTTTCACTTTTTCTGGACGGTCTCCATCGGATGCAGGTCCTGTGCTCGTCCAGGTAGAAGAGACGAACGAGCCCTTTGGTTCCACTCTTCAGCTTAACCATCTGAGTCCCAGACTGCATAACACTCATGCATCTTTCAACTGTGAAGCAGAACAGAGGAAGTTCAACTGAACAGCCATCTATTTCCACCAATAAAATGATATAACGACTTTCAAACTTCTACTAGACATAGAACATTGACCTTTCACCTTCAGCGTCAGGAAATGCAAGAGATACGCTATTTCTGCTTCACAAGTTCTCCTGGTAAGAAAATAGAACGCATCTGTCAAAACACCTTCACAGAAAAGAAGTCAAAGAAAATCAAATATCGAAAGGAAATATTGTATCGTTGCTCTATGCTTACTTCCTTCAAAGCTATATGTCTATTTAAATTACTAGACATGGTGCTGTAATTTTAAAAGCCAGCACTCTGCCAATTTTGAATGGCAAGACCATCATTCAGTCCTCATTCCTTTGGGCTCAGTAATTCCTTAGCTTCGATCCTGTGGTTTTGACACAGTTTGAACTGTTAAAGGAATTATAAACACACAGTCCCGCCGTGCTGCCACACACACAATTACAGCCTTCCTCTCTCGCTACCAAATTTCAAGCACACAAGCTTCTTTTTATCTACCCATCCCATCTAGGATGATAGAGTTTTTTTTCTCCTTGTTTTGACTGCAGCAGACCTATCTCCTCCATTTCATCTCACCTCTTCCCTCCCACACTTCTCCATGCACTAAGATCAAGATAAGGTTTCCCCTTGATCTCAGTGTATAGCCATGTTCTTAAATTACTTTCCTGTTTCTATCTGTCTGCAGCCTCTCCTCGCTTGGTATCACTCCAAAATCGCCACCTGGTGATCTGCTTACACCCTGGCTGGCTCCCAAACACTGCCCAGCTCTTCTCATCATCTTCTTCCTCCTAGACCACAGCAAAGACCCGCACACACCCTCCTGCTCCCTGGGGGAGCCAGAACCAAGAGATGGATAGACTGGGCATTGCTTTCAGATGAACCAGAAGAGATAGAAATCAAGGCAGAAACAGGTGCTATTGTCACTAAAGGGTACCCACAAGTGACCCACCACGGCTTTGGCTCAAAGCTACCCGCAGGTGCGCAGAGCAGCAGGCAGCCGTGCCTCCAAGCAGCACGGGATGGAGGAGCTGCAGCCTCAAAGAAGGAGGAGTAACTGAAGCAAAAGCAGTCCCTGGAACTTCCTGCATACACAAGGACTGAGACTTCCACTTCAGAACAAGTTCAGTGCGAGCCTGCCTCGAATTTACTATAATAAAATTGTCCTCCGTGAAAGAAGATGGTGAGAGTGTGGAAACCTGAACCGCTACATTAACTTGGTAGGCAGGCTGCACGCACATTTGTATTTCACTGCTGAAGTGTTCTACTACAACAAGGTCTTGGCTTAGAGGTTTAGCAACAAGCTACTCAACAGAAAATCTGCTTCTTTGCACCTAAGCCTATCAGTTACTAATAAGTCTTAAAGATAAGTAATTCTCACCTAAGCCTTCCTATTAGCATTAGCTCACCTGTGGGGAAAACAGCTATTTCTCTGAGCTGTTGTTGAGGACTACTAACAAAAGGCAGCAGAGAGAGGACTGCTTTTCCTTCATGTAAGAAAAGCAGGAGATGGACCACAATCAGATAATTGCGACAGACAACAACAGTACGATGTATTTGTCACTCTTTCAATTGCCTAAATATTACTATATCCATTGATAAAGTAGATGCATTTCACAGATACACTGTCAGATACACTTCCAAATCAAATCTATATGAAAGATTTTAAAGCACTTCTTCACAAATACAGAAGAAGGGAAGAAATGCAGTTTACACCAAGATCTCAGCGTTCTCCACTTCTCAAATGCCGTCTGCAATGAGCACCAATTCTCTGCTTGCACTTGCCCAGTTCTCAGAACATACCATCCAAATGCAAATACTTAAATAGCAACAGCGGATATAAGAAAGTTCACTGCATCGTCTCTATTGCACACACGTTAACAGAAGCAATGCACTTTAAAGGAAGGATTGGAGCAGCCGAAGTGCTACGCCGCCCAACTTCAGGAGGCTGTTTCTGTTTTCTCTCTAACTTACAAGCTACACCATCCCCGCCTTTCAGTTACTTACAAAACACAAGCGCACCAAGAAACAAGGTCTTCTTCCAAACCCATTTCCAGCACACTGATTTCAGACTCTGGCCAGACACACACCTGAGATAGGCACCATGTATTTCTGGATAGAGCAATGACCATCACTCTTAGCAATACACACATCTCATTGCCAGGAGCTGCTCTGCTCCTTCGCTGAGCGCTAGGCCAAATCCTGACCCATCGGTGCCAGTTGCACCATCTCTGCCACGTCCACACTGTTCAGCAGCTGGCAGAGCCCTGCAGCCAGGAGGGAAGGCATCCAAGCCTGCAAGTCCAGGTGTTACCTCAGCTCTCACCCATTTGGGGGATGCAGTGTGTTCCACTTGACACACCGCTCCTTGCTGCCCAACAAACCTCACTTATGCCCAGGACCCTAAGCTGGAGCTCTAATGCATAACCACGTGCTGCCAGGTGTGTAACCTCACCCCATGCCTGCACAGAGATGATGCCACCTACCTGACCAAAGAAAGTTGCAAGTCCCACGCTTCACACTGTGTGTCCGTGCAGGAGGTTGCACAACACACACCATTCCAACCAAGCATGCTGCATGCATGCTGTTGTTTCCTTGGGCAGCTGAGCAGGATCCCACCTGCACCTCCTCCTGCAGGCAGCTCCAGGCAGCCGTCTGACAGCACACACCGCCCTCTGAATGGGAGCCACTGGGTCCATCAGACAGCCAACAAAACCACTCTGCTTACACAGAGAGGGTTGTGCGGCTGCTGTATGCAAACAGCCCGCCTGCTCACAGGAAAGCCTCCTGAAATTAACACGGTGGGCCGTAATAAAGCCAACACTGTAAGATGCAAATATACTTAATAGCTTTAGGAACAACATCCCACAACTGAGCTGTGAGATTACTTCACTTAAGTTGCAAGGAAAAATAAAAAAGAAGACGAACGTTGTGGTTTCTCTCTCCTGCTGTCTACATAAACAAAAACAACACATAAAACAGTCCTTATTTTTCCCCATTGTACTACTGTGTATTATGGAATTAATATTTAGAGGTGCAATTGAAAGAGAAAAGGTTCCGTCTTGCTTTTATGGACTTAATGGTACAGCCATCTGACAAAATAAAGAGATTAAATAAGGCATAAAGAGTATTACCAAACAGACAATGAGAAGTGTAATTACTAAAGAGGATATAAATTGTATTTCTAAATTATATGCAGTCTGCATTAAGCCAACATTAAGCTTGAGGAGATGAAATAAAACCATAAAATAAACCCATAAAATGCAGAAGTTATTTTCAGTTGTAACGTCAGCTCCTCCCGCTGCATTTTGGCATTCCCCAGCTTGTGAGGTCAGTATTTCTGGTCCGCCTATGCGTCTTGCAAATAGGCAGGTCATTTCTCTGCCCAGAGAGGAGTGACAGCAGACACCCCAGCAGCAGGAGCACTGCACGGCACTGCCAGGCTCCCAGGGCCACCTCCTGTGATCCTCCAAGCAGGGGCACATCCTGCATGTCACCTCCGCACCCGCGCTGCTGCAGTCAAGGTGAGCTCCCACCCCCAGGCCCTGCTTGGAGCACAGCTGCAGTGATGCACAGCCACGTTCCAAAGCAATGAGAAAAAAAAAACAAAAAAAAAGCACTCACACCTCAGACCAGAGAACAGCATGCAGCTGTACTGGTGGGATCCAAGCAGTAAAGGCATTCTGGATGAAACCACAAAAGTTCTCGTCTATCTGAATTCTCATCATCCCACTTTGCAGCCACTTCTTGCTGTAAGCTGGCCATTGCACTAACGCTGCTGGGACTCACAGGCTGCCCACACCCGCTGGTGAGCACACTTCATCCAAGTCCCATAGAGCCGTGCTGACATCTGGAACGCCGTGCAGCTTCCCACTGACATCATCGTGCCGCTGATGGCTGGGCTGTTACATAACGAAGCACAGGATAACGAAGAGGGCGGAGCGAGCCCTCTGCCCCCAGCCAGGACCACCTCTAATAACCACATCTCATATTGGACACGGGATTTTAATTTGCTTTATGGTAACTCTCCCAACCCCTTGCGTAACTTTAAGCTTCTTACAGTGGTTTTAATGATCATCTCAGAGCAGAGTGCTGACATGAGATGGATGATCGCCCACACTTCTGTAAATCTGAAGCAATCCTCTGTCCCACCCACAGCAGTGCTTTTGGGGCTGCCAGGTCCCTGGAGTGCCCAGGAAAGCAGACATACAACATGGGGAGGCACCCACAACACACCAACACAGCGTTCAAAACAACTGTGAACGGCCTACAGTCCATGAAGATCATTAAATGTGAAGAACTCATGGCCATACATTCAACTAAATAACATGCAGACAAAAAGGTTGAAAGGGGAGAACATCACCACTCACCATGAAGAAGGGGAGAAAAGAAATATCAATGCAGTTTTAACCCTTAGCTCCGAGATCTGTCTGGTGTGAGCCTTCGTTTGTTAAAGAGACTTGGGAGTGAGAACTCCCAGCAGTTATGGTTTAGGAATAACACATATTTCATAGTAACTACTGATCAGCCTCCCATACTGAGATTTCCAGCTTGATGCTTCCAGGACAAGCAATTTAAATTATCTCTGTATCTCTATCTATATTGTATTATATATATGTTCCAAGAGGAAAGCTTCTGCTCCACAGCTGGCTGATGCCTGACAGCACTGAGCTACTGCTCCTGCCCTGGCAGCACCCAAAGTCCTTTCCTAGCCATAATGAAAGCAGAACAATGGGAGCAGCAACAAGTCTGGCACGTCATGAGGATTTTATTGGATCCACATCCCCAAAACTCATTCCTACTATGAGATTATCTTTCAAAGAGTATTGTGCAATGCAGAAAATGCCATGCTAGGACAACACCATACTTACAGGGCCTGTGATCCCCTTCTTGAGATCTACAGTTCAGCACTGGAACTGGAATCTGAGAGCATAGCCCCCAGACACAATGCATAATGCATGGTTTCCATCTCTGCTCAGGGATACCTTCCCTCTGCCAGCACAGCAGACTTCTCACTCTTATCTTCAAGAAATTAGCCCAGGTTTCATTCCAGCAGCACCGGGGCAAGTAGCCAATAAGAGACTCTTGGGCAGGGGCAGCTGTGCTGCTGTGGGACCCCAAGGTCCTGACCGGTCCTAGGGCTCCAGGACCTCAGCTCCAGTCTCTTCACAAAGCAGGAGCCCAGACAGGGCACCAGGGCCAACAGAGAGCCCAGAGAGTGGCAGAACAACAGGTCATAGGGGACTTCCCTGCTGCTGGCTGCTGAAACACAGGGTCTCCAAAATCATCTCTCCTTCAGAAATGGATTCCATCAAAGCTGCTCCGGCTGGGAGCTCTGGAGCCTCCGCCACACAGGATGGCTGAGGACTACTGAATTTCCTATTAAAAGTAAGGAACTGCTCCTTTATTAACAGCGAAAGGTGCAATCGCTTCACTATATAGATGGCCAACTGCCAAAATACATTATCACATCATTAGAGTGAACAAGAAGCATAGACTTAAGCAAACACAGTTAACAGGCTCTCACATCCTAATCCTCCTCATTGCACGAGGATCCCTAGGCAGAGAGAGCATGGAAATTGATTGCAACACTGCAGCAGCAACAGGCAGGAAGAAATGGAGAACAGCTTGCACTGCTCCAGGAACACTTCACAGCAACCCATGGCACCTCCACAGCATCACAGCCCAGTGAGGGCAACTCACCACAGGGCACAGGAGGGAGGAAGGGACGGGAAGAGGGACCCAGTGCATGGCAGCACGCACTGCTTCCTTCCAACTGCCAGACCAACGTGCAGCTGGGGCTCCAGTGGAGAGTAGGAGGGGAAAAAGTGGAGCGCAACTGGAGGTGGAGTTAATTAACCTGCAGTTCAACTGATGATATGAATTAGTTTATTCACAATTCATAGAAATGGTCATTTTCCTAAAGAAACTCGCTTCTCTATTCCATTCTCACACTGCCTTGGTGCAAGTCACCAACAATGAGCAACCTGGGGTCAAACAACGAACTGACAGTCTCAAGCACCAAAGTAATTTTAGTACTGAAAAAAATGCTTTGTGCGTTTGGGTTTCATGCAAATCATTGTTCTTATGGGCAGCACATGGAAATGTCTCCAACTGAGTGTCAGTCACCCTGCTGAGCATACCAGGAACCTGCCTGCCAAGAGGCACAAGCTGCTGTGAGGTTTCCCATCACTGATATCAACAAAAAAGCAACTTGTGGTTTCCTGCAACTTCAATTTCTGAAGCACACACGATGCTGCCAGCATACTAACAAGCTGACTTCTAAGACAGGAGCTTCTTAAATGACTACTTCAAGACGTGTGATGTACGCAGAGGAAGCACACACGTTTCCTCCTGCAGGTAGGGCCTGTGCTGTTAGAAGCTGTGTCAATCTGCCTCTGCAAGCTCTTCCACCAGGTTCACCTGGCTTATCTGGGTGCTGCCTTCCACGATGAGGACACCACGAGCACTGACCCCAGCGCAGCAGGTGGCCATTTCAATCTTCATGGACCAGCAAAATGGTTACTTCAACAGCCTTCTGCCTAGCCGCAGTTTGAGGAGAGCACCTCGATTCTTTTATGTATTACGCGCTCTGCAGATTTACTGAATGAGGAGTGTACAGAATTCATATGAATAAATGAATGCTAAGCATTCCACAGGCACAGAACTTAGCTACCAATTGGTCTACCAAGTCCCCAGCCTGCAAAACCCATGGGAAGGCTCCCAAGGTGATGAGCAGCATTCAGGCCTGGCTCCAACAGCCCTGGCAATTCCCGATGCAGTCACACTGTGGCTGCACACAAGCTCCTTCACTTTTCTCAGTGCTAACACGCAGTGTGTTAAAGCTTCCAGAGCTGCATGCCCATACTAATCTATTGCAAGTGCATACAGTGCTGCGATAGATTTAAGCTACTGTTGGAATTAAACCTTTGGAAGACCAAGCTCTTCACAGGAGGAGGCTGATGCCTTCAGTAGCAGTCAGAACAGCATGTTCCTCATCTAGAGCTAATTCCCCTAAACATCACTCTCTGGGCTAGGGTCTATACTTAATACCTAATTTATAGGCATTTGGGTAGATTCAAAGACACAAGCATCCCAAAGAAGCCCAGCCCTACAAAAGGCTGCTGCCACAGCCCAGCAGACAAAGCTACATCAGCTGGCTGCTGCTTTGCAGCCCTCCAGTTCTGTTGGAGCAGGAACAGACAGACAGAAGCTCTGCTGGTCAGCTGGGGACCAAGGCCGGTCCTCGATTCCATACTTCCTCCTGTACCTCCTCCCATCCCATCCCATGCTGATCCCTGCTCACTAACTCGCACCCCAAAGGCACAAACTTACAGCCAAGCTGAGGGCAGGCAGGGAGCAGCATCCCCCTGCAACTACTCATGGCCAGGCCCTGGGCAGGCTCTGCAGCAAGGGGATGGTTGTGGCACCATGGTATGGGAGCACTGCCATACCAGCACCCTTAGGCGCGTTCATCGCAGCGGGTGCGACTGATATCATGAATGCAATCTCACACCCGCTGGATGGGAGGCCAGGTGCTCACCTCCTCCCGCCCTTCACGAGTGCAAATGGGTTCATGCCTGCAAAACACGACCTCCAAAGAGGGAAAGCAACAGAGTGCCTGTTTTTGCAGCACACAACGATGCTGCCCTTCCTCACATGCCCGTCTGTGAAGGCTCCGTGCTCCTGCTTCCATCAGCCAGAAACTGTTATTTCCCAATGGGAACAACCCAGGATGAACACACCACAAAGAAGGAGAACTCCTCGCAGTCTGCAGGCCCACACACTGCCTTTGTTCCCGCTCCAGTGCCATGCATGCCACAGATCTGCAATGCCTGGAGCTGTGGGACAGTGCCTTGGTGCCCCTACCCATGGGCTGCCATCACCCAGCAAAGCAACCAAGAAGCAGCAACAACCATATGGGTGGCAGCTGCTGCTATGTTTGTCTGCAGGAAAGCACTACAAACTGCCTTCAGACAGGAGCTCACCAGCAGCTGAACACTTGGCATGAAATTCATTTATACACACAGAACATTTATACCAGCTTCAAAAGTTAAACCTGATGCTTTTCTTCTAGGATCGCTCCAAAAACACCCTCCCAATAAGCTCTCTCTGGTAAATTATTAATTGGGACCTATCCATTACCTGCTGTGCCTCAGCAAACAGATGGAGTAACACCTGCTCTCCTTTCCCTAACTATGTGCATCAAAACTTAATGCAGAGCTGCGTGGAACAGAAACCTCCAAAACATGAACACAGCACAGGGAGCTGCAGCAAAGCACCCCAACAGACAGGGCTGTCCTCAGTAGGATGCACAAGAACCTGACAGCAGCTTAAAGCAGTCTTGATTTTTTCCAGAATAGTAAGAATAGGGTTTGGTTTTGTTTTTCCAACACTATGGATAGAATACCCAATTTTGAGAAGCTTTCTCTTTAGTAAACATCTTTAAAAAAGGATTCTCACACATCACCAAACACCAGTAATGATACAAATACAATAATACAAAAATAAACTTCGGCTATCTTGATTTCTCCCCCTCTCTATGGCCTTTACTCTATAGCCATTTTGAGGCTTACAGTAATTATTGCTTTCTACCCAGCACTAACCTTAACACCCAATTTTGCTCAACCTACCCGAGGTGCCTTCCTTTCTGTATCAGTCCCCTGCAAGCCTCAAAGAGATCTCCCATCCACTGCTCTCTGATCAGAACTTTACATATTATTTGCATACCTGTTTGTATTCTCTTTACAAGTGTTACTAGAAAAACCAGATACTCATTCCCATGGAAAACTGCCGTGGCAGAACGACCGATAGATTAAGAGGTCCAGAATGTTGTTAAGGATGAACACATTTGTAGTAATTTCAGATAAAACATAGCCCTGTTCGGTCCATACCACAGCAACAGCACACGCAACCCACATGTTTACATGGACGAACCTGTTTTAAAGTTGACACAAAAACCCCAGGTTTTCCTCTGAAATATTCAGAAAGATTTGGGTGGGTCTTTTTCATATTAATGATGCCCAAATAAATACAGCACATAAGAGTTACCCATCGTAAACAAAGCGCCCTTCATTTTCCTATAAGCACTTCAGACATCATTTGAGCTCTTCCCACAGTAATCATAAACTGGAACATCCTTACCTTTTTCAGGACTTAAATTTTTATATACTTCAAGGTCTGCCATTAAATTTGCAACTCTTGCGCATCGTTGGCAATGAAAATGGGAATTCTCACTGCAGGAAAGCCTCCATTGAATCTTCACATCTCCGGAGAGCAAACATTTGGAAAGCAGTCCTCAGAAGTACAGAAGCACCTCGCCAGCACCGCTCTCTGAGCAGAACGATGAGATTTTCATGAGCCATAAAAGACAGACAAACAAATCCGGAGGCAACGCCAGGCAACTTTCCTCAAAACCAAAGGGCACCGCCTGGTAGAAAAGCTGGCAGCATCTGCTCCGTGCCGCTGCTGCCGCGGGATGCCGGAGCAGTGCCGACTTTCGGCACGAGCCGCGCGCACAGCGCTGCGATTCTGCCGCTCCGGGCTGAAGGGTCTGCAGCGCCTGCAAAGGAGAGCGCGCCGTGGGCGAGCGCTTGGGAAGCCGGCAGTCACCAAACACTGAGCCCCAGCTACAGAGCGAGTGACGCAGGCTGAATGCACGAGAGGAAAAGCAGCCTCGCCCCCAGGTAACTCCCAGCGCCCTCAGCCGCGGGATTCTGCAGGATGGGCTCGTTCCTCCCGGCCGGGTGCCCTCCTCCCCTCTCCCCCCAGCTCGGGGAGCACAGCCTGTTGTGCTCTGCGGAACGAGGCCAGCCGGAGCACAGAGCATGCAAATGGTTCAGGCTGTGCATCACTGAGCATTTGATTTCGTAAGAACAAGTAGTCTCCTGAGAGATGCTGAGCACTAACTCTCCCGGCAGCTATAAAAAAACTGCCGTGCTAGCAGCCAATATCGCACTTGTTTGAGCCAAGTCGATGCTTTTGAAACTCAGGTTTATAGTCAGTGTGGAATGATGGGCAGAAACACGCTTGCACTTACTTGTGATGGAGCCCAAGGGGACACAGCGCTTGGTAAGCGCTGCAGGAACGAAGTAGGCTCCACCTGTAATGCTTCTCATCTTGGATTCACTGCATTTGTTAATTGTTCCTCTACTGGCTGGCTTTTACAGAATAGCCTTTACACCAGGAGTCCTCAGCTGCTTTCTCAAAGACTGAGAGCAATAAAACAGGAGAGAATTTGTCGGGAGCATGCTAGGAGAAAGTTACATGGTGGAGTGTCACTGAGGCGAGGGGGATGAAAAGACAGACAAGCATGCAGGCAACTCGGAGAGAGGCAGGAGACCAGATACGAGCGGAGCTGACACACGTTTCACTTAGCAAGGAATCCTTATTTCTTAGCTGCTGCTAACACGAATAGCAAGGCTTCCTACAGTCGACATTTGACAGGCTGCAGCACAGCACAAGACACATTGCCTACAGCCAGCAAACAAACATATCAAATGAAACTACCCCAAGAATACCCATGGTGGGATCACTGTGGGCTGCACTCAAGGCTTGTGCTTCTACTCACACCTTCAGCTGAGGACAGCAATGCTCTGGGAAGTCACATTCTGCAGAGAGAAGCGTCACTCATTCCACTTATCATAAGGGAAATGGAAGAGCTGATTAATTACCCCACAGTGGTTCACACCTCACTTCACAAGATTACTTGTAAAGGATGAAGTCATTGCTCGGAAGCCTCTTGAGAGCTGTCAATACATTTACATCCCAATGAATTGATGTGTTACAGATGCAATTCAACAACAAAAGCAATGAACCGTCACTGGTCTTTAATTCTTGAGATATCAAATTGCACTTGATAAGGTGTTATAGAGTATAATTACGGCACATTCCAAGCCTCTCATTCTATTTCTTGTGATAGGGGCTATACACAAGCATCAGCGCATAGAATCTGCTCAGTAGGAAAGCTTGTCCCATCACTGCCGTATTCCTTGTGACTTTGGCTCATTTTACAAATCAAAGTGATGAAGTGCTGTATGGCTTTAAAAACCAGAGCACGCTATATAGTTCACCAAGAACATTACAACAAACAAATGACTTCTACACAATCTGGGGGGCATCCACCCAATGGTATGAAAATACGTTTAATTCAGCTTCAGGAAACAATCGCCACGACGGCTCTGCTGACAAGCCAGGTTTCACATCCAGTCCCAACCCTATCAGCCCAAGTCAAACCTGAAACTGTTGTGCCCTCAAAGACACACCGCACTGGAGTGTACTCACATTTTCTGCCCCATTATCCTTCCTTCCTTTGGCAACCTCTGCCAACGACTTGCATACTCAGAACTCCGTTTTCTCGACTTTTTAAGCTGTTTTAATAAAACCCATTACGCGTCCTCCAAGCCTCATCTCACTGATAGCTTTTGACAATCTCAGCTACAAAAGCACTAAAACTTATTAAAAAGATATTCATTCAGTCGAAATCCATCTCCCCTAGTCTAATATTATTTTCTAGTTTTCTTCATTTGCCATTCAAAGCTCTGTCATTAAACCATAGATATTATTTTGAGATGAGACAGCAAGTACCTCGAGGTGCAAGGCAGGCAGTGCCAAAGTGCTATCCCCACCGTCTCATTAAGAAGGGAGATTCGAAGCTTTCATCTAATACCTGCAGACTGTAATTCTTCCCTTCCATGCAGCTCCAGCCCCAGATCGCATAAACGCCTGAAAGCTGCACGCCAAACCCCAAGCAAGGTGGGTGTTTTAAGGTAACAAGGCGGCCCCACACGTGCAGTTGTACGTTGGGTGGGGTGGAGATGGAGCAGTCCCATGGGGCTCACCACCCTTTGACTACAGCTTGCAGTCTACTGCCAAATATGAATTTTCCAATAAATGAAAATGTTTCAACAATTAGGTTTAGAAACCACAGCATCAAAAGAATATTAATTTTCTGGCTCATCAGTTTTTCCTTTTTCAATGTCAAAATTGCTGGAAAGTGGTAAAAAGGGGCTAATTCTGCTACAGACAAAGAAAGGCTGATTAGAGAAATTCTATCTCTTCCAGCAAGTAGATAATGAACTAAGGAGACAAACACAGCTTCATATTCATCACACAAATTTAATCTTAAACCTAAACTGTAACACAATCTTCCAAAAATCCAGCTAGGATTGAATACAATTTTATATTATCTGCACAAACAACTCCTCACTTTTATTAGACTACAGCCTTTATCAACTTTTCTCCTTCGCCATTAATGAAGACACCATTCTTTGGAAAGCTGAGCTAGATAGGAGGGCAAAAACACAGCGTGAAAGGTTAGCTGTCTGACACCCCATGTTGAGACAGAGCCCTTGAGAGCAATGGAGCCGCTCCTTCCACTGGAGGTGCGTGGACAGTTCTTAAAGGCAGCTGCACATTAACCAAAGCCTGGAGAGGCAGTCCCTTCATGTTTTAGGATGTTTTCTTAAAATCTAATCCTTTTCTAACTTATTTTTAAACTTAATTTTTAATACTCTTCTTTTTTGTACGTTTTCAGTGACACGTGTTTGTTTTAAAAAGGAATTGTGTATATTTCACTATATAATCAGAATATAAAATATGAATTACCGCACTATTAACTTCTACTAAGCGTCGTTATAAGACTTAAATTGAAGATAACTATAAAGATATAAGAGCAAATTCTGCAGTCTACATCTGGCATCTTTAGCACTGTAGCCTCAAGCATAGGGCTTGAATGAGGTTTCTGCAGAGCTAATTATAAAGCACTGCCCATCAGCAAACACAAGGCTAAACACAGACATGCAATTCTGCAGGGGTTTGATATCGCTGCCCCAAAATTTGTGCTCTAATAGACAAACCAGACCACTCTACTATATAAAACATAACGTATTTTATGCTCCCATTCACTGAACACAAAAGTTGAAGATAACTAAAAAAAAAAAAATCCTGTAAGAACTTGCATAAAAGCTCAGCTCTGAAACAGAAGGGAAAGCACTGCAATAACACCTGCCATAAGCAGCCTCTAAAGATGCTGCCCAAAACTGGTTGTGCAACAGCAGTAGGTGCTCATCTAATAAAAGCAGTGCACAACTGCATCCCTTACATCTGGGAAATCACTGAGATGCTCTCTCAAGATAAGCTGTTTCTTCGTCCCAAGTCATTCTCCCCCCCTCAACTTCAGATGTTTACAAGTAGGTGATCTGGAAGAACCCTATGAAAGATGAGCTGGACATTCCTGAAACAACAGACTAAGAGCACACAAGAATCCAGGTCAACGTTCAATAATCTCCTTTGCAAGGTCACCAGGATGGGGCCACTCGCTGCACAACATCAGATGGCAAAATAACTGCTGGAAGGAACTCTGTTTAGTGCCAGCATGAACAAGGTGTTTGAGGGGCTCATCTTGAAGAGTCACTGGAAGGAAATGGGAGCATCACTATATCAAACTTGAGCAGATCAGGACCTCAATATTGAGGTCGAGACCAAAGTTCCCATTTTTGCTATTTTCTCTTTCCGGAAGCAGAAGAAAACATTATCCTCACAACACTCTCCACTCATTTCCTCAGTGAGATGTTGGAAGGCAGGCATTCAAAGCTACAGATACATCTAACATGACGTAAGAGTGCACTGACTTGACAAGCCTAACCCTAGCTTCAATCCAGCCAGCCAGAGCTCCTTCCAAGGGAAGAGATTGAGCATCCAAGCCTTCTCCACTGCTTACAGCCTGAATGCGGCAATGACTGTTTCCTTCGAGCAGGTTTACACCGACAAAAATAAGCTTTGGAGCTCATTCCCATGGGTGGCCAAAAGAAATGAATTTAAAAAAAAACCTTCAGAAGTTATGAGAAGGGAGTAAACACAAAGATCCAGATGCAGCTTCTGGCTGGGGAAGCACTTACAGCCCTGACCGGCAGGTGCTGGGACTGCACGCCACATGAAAGACTTTGGTATATGCATGTCTTCCTTTATACTTTTAGCCCCAAATATTTGCTAGCAAAGTAGATGGAAGTTTGGCCTGACAACACAGCCAGTCCTACATTGTTATTGCCAGCAAACAAATCAAATATGATTTTACAGCATGAAAACCCCGAGAAAAAAAAAAATGAATCTTCCAAGCCTAGAGGCATGATGTACTTTGTACTTCGGCACTCTCTGCAGCAGGAAGGAGAAGAAAGTAGGTTCACCAAGTCCTTTAGGCTACTCTCAACATTGTAAGAGCCTCTCTGCTCTATTCTACAGAAACTGCTAAAATAGCTTAAACCCAAATCTGTCTTCGGTTTGTTATTCTATGTGCACACAGTGCTGTTACTGAAGAAAACTGACATTTTTGCTTCTAGGCAGATGAGACTCCCCAGAGTGCAAGGCACAGTAGCAACTTCCATTTCTGTAACAAAAAATTTCAGACAAACAGACAAGACTCTTAACATCCCACAAAAGAAGTGATTAGCAGCTTTCCCCAACAAAATTCAGCAATGATGAGAAATCCTTAGGCAATTTAGATGCGTACAGTGTTGGAGCATTACGTAGAGGAGTGTTCAGTCATTATTCACACACAAGCTGCTAAGGCCCTGTGGTAAGGCACACAGCCATGTATCAATAGTTCCTCCTTACCAAACAGCAGGCACGAGCCTCAAAGCGCAGTTACAGAACAGCAGTGAGCAGCCTGATGTGCGTACAGCAGCGCTTCCCAGAAGGGAATGGAAGCAGTTCTGGTAGCATTTGCTGTTTCCTACACAGGAACTGACCCAGGACCACTTCAGCACCCTTCTGGTCCACAGTTACATTTGCCAGAATACTGCTTGCTGATACCAACCACACGTGCAGCTTCCGAGCAGAGGCACAGTCAGGGCGCTTCTAACAATGATCAGAACTTTCTGGCCTCCACCTCGAAGGAGGTTAGTTTTTCCCTGCATTTATTTATAGACTTATGGACAATTTTCAATATAGTCTTCAGTGTTTCAATTTGAACTTTTCCCATCAGTTCCAGTAAGCTGCTTCTTCCCCACACCTACCCCTCACAAGTGCATTTACAGTCAGCCGTACTCCCGCTCAGTCTTTGATTTCCTGTACTGAACAAACCAAATTAATCTTGTCTCCTCTTATGCATGATTCTCCTGGCAACATCCGCAGACATTTTCTCTCCACGTTCCTGAGCTCTGCTTGCTTAAAGACCACTGATCAGACCTGCATTAGGCTGGGCCTTGCAGCACTAATGCCTTCATCTAAGAGCACTTACACTTTCTTACTCAGCAAGATTCAAAGGTGCATTTGTCTCCAGGTCTCCAGCTAAAGCATGATGAGCAAGGTGCTATCCTGCTATTTGCCACATCTCACACTTCATCCCCCACCACATCTATGCTTGCAGCCAAAGGCCTCCCACACCAGAGCCGACAGGTGCACTGCTCATCCTCCAAGGGAGGTATTGTGACATTTCTTCAGAGGCACTGTGTGCTCTAACAGGTTATACATGCAGGGCTGTGGTCTCATCTGAGTGTTTCTGCTTAAAGATTTTGGTGGTTGCTTTGGTTTTTGGGTTGTTTTTTTGATGCTGTTGTTGTTATTTGTTTAACAACAACATTTATGTATTTATCAAAACAAGATGTTTGAACTTCCAATGAACATAGAGTTTTGGCATTCACATTTGGGCAGCCCACACGTTTCCTGCGCTGAAACACCTCAGTTGGAAGCGAACAACTTTAACACCACATATTTATGTTCTCAAAGCAATGCAAGCCCCTGATGGACATGAAGGGAACATGGCAATGAACAAGGATAAGCAGCAAGCTTTTGTATTGGGTGTCTCTGTGGACGCTTCCAGTTCTGAAGTCTCTATGGAGAAAGGTGACCCCAAGCTTTTTAGAACATCAGCTAATGCAGAGGGATATTTCTATGTCTACTTCACAGATGAGGTGCAACAGTTCTTCCAGATTAAAGACTTAGTTACAGCTAATAATCATGACACTGAAACGTGAACCTTCCAGGCAAGCCCAATACAACTGAATTAGTCCATTGCTCTGAATGAAAGGGCAAGACTGAATGAACATGACATCCAACCAGCAGTGGTCAAGTCCCTACTGACATCAAAGTCTGAAAAGAAAGAGGTGGAGAGGCCAGATGATAAAATTAGAAACAGAGAGAGAATTAATTACAGTTATGGAAATGCAATTTAAACAAAAGGTTTGTATTTCTGAGAGAAGATCATTGGTCCAAGTATGAAAAGCTACTTTCAGAACTACTGAGATAAAATCAGCTATTTGCTAAACATGTCTCGTCTTTCATTTAACAATTACAGAATATTAGCATGCATAAATGTAGAAAAATAAGCTAATCAACAGCTCTGCACACTTGCTCCCTGAAGAGCCATGATCCCAATGTCAGAACATGAAAATATAATAGCAATTTTTTTAGAAGTCATAAAAACTACTTAAATTAGAATTAACAGATATTAGAGCTGGACACACGCAGCCAAACGCTCAACTGTCAGCAAGTCACAAGGGGTTGAATTACAACACCTGCCCTGCTCGCAGGTAGAACTTTTCCCACACAGAGTTCACATGAGATTTTCTTTCCTAATTTCCCAGTGGTATAGTCAAGATCACTCCATGCAAGAAGCCAGTAAAAACACTCATCCCTCCTGTTTTATCACTGCCCTTTGCCAGAAGCTACAGGATCAGAAGGCTCCAAAAGGCATGCTGACAACAAGCTAACCCTTAAAAGCCTCTGTCATCCCTTTTAGCTCTATCAGCTCCTCTTGTGGGAGTCAGGAGCAACATGCTAATTCCTGGGGACACGCACACATCTCTTGTGCAGGGCTGTCCAGCGGAACCTCAGTCTCCAGGCAGAGCTGCAGCTGCTCTGCACCCCACAGCTAAGCTTCAGCTGCATTGGATTCAGCAGGAAAAAGAAGGCAACAGTACAGCTTGCTGCTTACCATGAAACACGCCATTGTCCGCCAAGAAGTGTCGGCAGTACTGCAGACAGCTTTTCTTATCCAGACTCCAGTAACTCATCCTGAGGCCTTCTGCTCACCATCAAAGAAAGGCACCCTACAAAGAGAAACAGAACGAGTAATTTAGTTCATTTACAAGAAGCGCATAACTGCTGGAACTATCGAAGAGGACTTACTGAAGCCCTTTATGCCAAATCATTCATTACCCTCGAAGTACCACAGCAAATGCAGCCCTTCACTCTCCAAACACGCCAGCTCACCTCCGGGGACACACAGGAAAGGACAGGTGCAGACAGAGCCCCTGCAGCCAGCCAGACCCCGCAGGGCAGCTCCCACCAGCACGGCAGTGCTGAGCCCCAGAGCAGCCTGCTGCTACAGCCAGCCCCACAGCCCTGCAGGCCATCGCACAGCCACGAGAGAGGATCGATTGGATCTATTTAATGATGCTGTCCCACATTTAACAACTGCTGGTGCATCTGACAACACCATAAAACAATACATATTGTTCCCAGCTAACTTCCACGTAAACAAATAACTAAAGCAAATCAAAGGAGTCAAAACACTGGGGGATGCTCACCCACGGAGCTGAAGATGGACTGTTCCAGAGACAGCGGTGTGGGCAGCACTTCTGAGGAGATCTGGCCACATCAGCTATGTGACTTCAGCCCCAGGACCCCAGCTTTACGCAGCAGAGAGATGCTCTCAGCTCAGAGTCCCACTTAGCAGTTCCATGTTGTGCTGAAGCAGCTGATGAACCATCAATCTGCTTTACCATCTCCTTTCTTCCCATGTCTCTGTTTCACCCCCATCACGAGAACCGAACAGAGAATCCCAGGAGAATGGGGCAGCCAGGCACCAAACCCCTCCCACACAGGCCCATGCTGGCCCAGCCTCCCGCCTGCCCACCAAGGCCGAGGCTCCCAGCACAGCCACGGGATGGGTGCGCCTCCAGCACAGACAAGGACTTGGGAGCACTCCTGGGTAACTGGCTGCAGATATTCCCACCTGAGCGCCTGGAGCAGACAGCAGTATTACTGGCCATGAGCCCCAGAGCTCCATTGAGCCGAGCCATCTGACAGCCAGCGTTCCCCAGACCCAGGCAGCAGTATGTATCAGGCAGTTAAAACGGACCAGCACACCATGCCAACGCGAAGCAGAGCCCAGCCAAGCGAGGGAGCGTGAGCCGCTGAAGCCAAGCGTTAACAATGAGGTGGAAAACAATCCACCTAAACAACCCCCCTCCAGTCCCTGGGAAAGCTTCCACCATGAGCTGCTCTGCAGTTCCACTGCCACAACCCGGGACAATAGCAACAATCAGAACAATCATCTTCAGAGACCCAAGCAGTATAAGTTAACCCATTAATAAGCTGGTGGCTATAACTCAAGACGAGGCTGCGTTTGAGTCGGTTCACCCAACTGCCACCCGGACAATGTCAGCCTTTTGTTCTGTGAGCTGGGCCTCGCAGAGCCCCATCCCACCCAGCAGGGCTTACGGGTACAACTCAACAAATCAGCATTTCATATTTCTTTTGCACTAAAATTAACCGCAGGTTCCTCGACCTGCTGCTCAGACACATCCTTTCACTGGATCCCCCTCTGCGGTCCGGCCAAGGCCCGGCCCAGCAGCCACACCAGCCCTGGTCTGCCTCAGTCACCCGCCTCATCTCCCTCCCACCTCCACCCGGCCCATCTGCCTCCCTTACAGTCTATGTTTTGGGCATGGACCACATGCTGTTTAAACTAAAGGCCTGTGTTACTGGAGCCGGGACCACTATGCACTAATACCCATTACATCTCCGCCAGACTTGTGCACTTCTTGGACTTCTGCCCTCCCAGGCCGTGAGTTGTCATTATAGCTTGCCACAACTACGGTCACTCTTCTGTGATTAGTGCCTTAATTAGTAAGGCACAAGCTGATAGTCACTTTGAAAGCACGGAAATAACGTTCTCACTGCCTCCCAGCCAACTGCCAGGTTTTTCCTTCAGGCATCGGACAGACAAGCATGGCCGTGCTTTAACTACGAAAACTGTCTCAAGTATTTACCAGTTGGAATCTACACAGATAAAGACAGGTCGCATCTCTCGCTCAGCTCCCCTGCAGAACTCACAGCACAGCTCTGAGGGGAACCTGCAGCCCCCTCCCCTCCCTCTCAGCTCACACAATGTGCCCTTGTTCAGAGCACAGCGGGTCCTCCCGCACCGTGCTGCTGCCCACAACAAAGGTTCTCCCAGCAGCGGGGGACGAAGGCAGAGTCCCAAAGCTGGGATCCTGGGAGTTATTGCTGAAAGTAAACTGATTTTGCCCAAGCGTGATAGAAAAAAGTAAGGTCAAGTTACGTGCATGCATACATACATGCAGACGTAGAAACAGGTCTGTGTGGATACATGGGGATGAGATGACCAAAAATGACTCTTTTTTATCATCACGACAAAGGGGGAAACTCCTCCCAAGGAAAGTTTTTTGAAAATATTTGATGAAATGGATTCTAGAATCCCTAGAGCCAAACATGCAAGACACTTGTGAAGGCAGAGGCTGCTCTGTGTGGGCTGTAGCAGATGCTTCTTGCTGCACAGACAGCACCCCCAAGCCCTGCCCCCACATGGGTCCATTTAGCACCTGGGAACTCCCTTGCCCTGTGCACAGCTCTCTGGAGGACACTCAGACAGATGAGTTGGTAGTTAAGCCAGCAATATACAGGGCGGAGAGATTGTGAATCTCCTCTCGTCTCACCTGCCCTCTCCCCTTCCTGCTCCTGAAGCACTCTGACAGATAACATTAACACGGTCTGATAGCACAAATGGTTCCTGCCAGCAGCGGGTGGTGCAGCCCACCAGTACCTCCCAGTGCCAAAGCCACAGCTCCAGCTCCCAAGCTCTCATTCGTTCCACTGCCTGCCCAGCCAACAGGTTTTGAAAGAATCATTTATAAGAAGGGATTCCTTCCTCTAGCGCAAGACGGTGTAAGGGAAAAATAAATTATAAGAAGCTCTGTAAAGTTGAAATATAGAAACCCATGCGTGACTGGCAATTCCATCTGCAGCAGAAAAGGGAAGGCCAGAAAACAATACACAGAAGCTCCAGATTTTGGAAACTTGCACTCATTTCAAATACCATTGGCGATAAATTCTCAGTGAAAATAGCTCAGGGATTCTGGAAGCTACAAGAGGCATAAAGTAAAAGCATAACAGAGACAAGAAAAAAAGCAGGTTAGAAACGGGAAGAGAAATGTAGAACCAAACAAAGGACACACTAAGCACATTAGTGGAAATCATTCTGCATGAGCTCCAGCTGTGGCCATAGAGCAGGCAGCTCCTGCCATCTGCACGGGAGGGCAGCCAGCCCTCCGCCCGGAGCCAGCAGCAGGAACACGCCTCCCAGGCACACACTGGCTCTCGATCTGGCAGCTGGGGTCGCACCCCGAGCCTCTGCTGACTCCCATCACACACACCCAGTCAGCTTCCAGGTATTGCAAACTGGAAATATAAACACCTCATCCGAGCGGAAGTAACGCCTTGAACTTTCCTCATTGAGCACCAAGGCATCCGTCAGCTTCACAGGCCTACATGCATTGCTAGCACAGTGAGATTAACCGATTCACCTTAAGCTTGAGAGCAAGTAAAAGATTTCCTTGAATATCTTGGAAACAGAGCAAAAAACACATTTCTGACCGGGCCCCAAAGCATTTCTAAAGGCAATGTCTTTACTCAGCAGTGTGGCACACTCACTGCAGCAGCAAGCAGAGAAGACAGGACACTTATCCCAGCTTACCTGCACCAGTCCAAGAACTCAGCCCTCTGCTACATTCGTGTTTCAAAACAGCAGATACTGAAGGGATGGGGTGGAAATCATCTGCACTTCAGCTTGCATCACAACACACAACCAGGAAAACTCACGCTTTTGGCAACTTCCTTTCTCTGGAGCAGGTTCCAATAGCCTGCAGGTACCCTCACACATCTGCTTATCATCAGCCATCAACACACCATTATAGAGCCACAGAATGGTTTGAGTTGGAAGGGACTTTTGAAGGTCGTCTGGTGCAACTCCCTGCAAGGAAGGTTTTATGCTGAGACAGGAGAGAAGAACTGTTCCTAGTCCACTTTTTTTCACTTTGTAAAGAAAGAAACATCAGCTCTTCTGGTGGAGCAACCTTCAAACTTGCACGCAGACAGCAGATGCTGTGCAACAGAGGCTGTACTTAAGCAGTATCTCCAAAACAAAGTAGCCATCAGATGAAAAGCTTAGCCATCACTGGGCCTGCAAATGGAATCCAAAAAGATTACAAAACCCTACTATGACAGTATTTCATGAGGCACCCACCCGTCTGCAGTCCTGGGCTTTTCATTTCACTAAGACACTAGCAGTCACCCAAATATTGCTAAGCATTTAAGCTGCTCTGAGTTCAGGCAGATTGAGACTTAACTGCCATACAAGCACAGGCTTTAAGGGTTCCACACATCATCTGTGCAAATCTGCACTGTGATCAGCATCAAATATCTACATTTATTCAAAACAGCTTGCAGAAATGTTACCAATATCACAAATCCAGGGCAAGTGCAGAACAGGCAGGGCATGCTGGCAACGTCAGGCCAAAAATGCAATGCTGCTGCAGAAAAGCAATTTTGCCTACAAAACTGGCATTGCTATCATAAAGGAAAGCATTCTCACCTACCTCACTAAGCCTTTTTTCTTTTCCAGCTACCCGCGCTATATGTGAGCGCTTCCTAGAATTTAGATATCTTGTAGTATAAACTGAAAGATCAAAAAATATCCCAAAGTGACACTTCCTTTTCAACAGAGAGTACTGAGCGTGAAAGAAAGATAATTGCTAATAGAAGGGAAAATCATCCAGTATCCAATCCTTTTCTTACTGCATTCCCTTAGAACAGTTCCTAGAGGAAGAAGAGCTCCCTGTGCAGCACAAGTTGCCCTGCACCATTCCTGCCCTGCAAGCACATGGGATGGCGGCCGGAGGCCAACCAGGCTGCACTGGGCTCCCCAACGGACAGCTTCCTTATCTGCCCAGCCCACGTTAGCAAACAGCAAGCCTTAACCTTCCTTGGCTGTTGATTCTGGCGGAGCTTTTGTTTCAGGTCATTCCTCTGCTCTTTCTGGGGAGTCATGAAAAGCATGTGTCAGCACAACTTGCTGCTGAGGACGGCATTAGAAAGGATTTGAACCGACTCCCCATGGCAACAGACCCTGAAAGGGAATTAGCATTTGCTCCCCATTCCTCAAGCAGCCTAAGTGGAATTTGTTTTTCTCCCGTGGAGGAATTGTTTCCAGGAGTGCAGCACGCTGCTGCCTCCATCGCTCAGCAGGCCCTGCTCCGAAGGACACCTACCTCGCACACCCTGCACTCAGCATCACTCATCGCACCAGGCACGGAGCTGATAAACACGAGTGAGTGCGTAGGGCTGTTTTCCTTACGTGGCTTTCCAGCGCCCTGCACACCTTCCAGCTGTTTTTTGCCAGCTCTCTGCACCCTGAGCCACTCATTCAAATCGTTTGCTGGTTCCACTGCACATACGTTTTCAAATCATGAATGCTGAATGCAAGAGTCTACGCTGGAGATTTTCATCTGCACACACAGAACTTGTTTTGCCCCGCTGGCGATGCTGCTTCAATGCACCACCTGTAGCGCATCCTTGGGGTCCGCCATCATCCTGAAAATTCTTCTATACATTCTCCAGTTTCTTCTGTGGGATAAAACCAGCACTCCCTCAGGAGCGGGCAGAGGAACACACAGCACAGCCAGGACTGGCAGCTTTAAGAACCACCCTCAGCAATACCAACGGCCCCAAAGCATGGAGAAACAACTGGCCTCCGGCAGCGGCTCCCAGGCTCCCAGAGACACCTTGCTCACGGGTACAAACTGACCCATGGGAAACATCCAGCTTTGTCCTCAGTGCTGGATGGAGATACGTTCCCAGGGATTCCAGTGAAAGCAGCACCACATGAAGCCAAGAAAAACTCCCACTGCTCACCCTGAGGGTGCTGCTGCGACCACTCGGGTGCCAGCAAAGCAGACCGCTGGTCTGTCAAGAGCCCACAGATCTGGTGAGCATCACTTCACCGTGTGCACCTCTGCCTGAAGCGTGAAGCATGAAAGACAAGAGAAAGGAGTAGATGTTGGCAGAGATTCAACACAGCAAGAAATTCACCAAACAGCTGTTAATGGCACCTTTAAGAGCTTGTGAAAACACCCAGCACGGATTTCACATCCCATCCCAGCAGCAAAACGATGCTCTGAAGGCACGAACTCATGACAACAAACACAAAGAGTAAGCTTACTTTGTTCTTACCTAGCATGACTTGGGAAAATAACAACTTTGTTTCTGGAATTGGAGGTAGGCATTTCCTGCCCCCAGGGGAAGGCCTTTGAGGACTCCTCCCCTGCAGGCCAGCTGGCACACCCTGCAGAAGGCAGGCAGCAGCCAGCACAACAGGTGGTGCCGGGAGCACCCATCCCAGAGCGAGGATGGTAATTCAGACGAGTCATCTTCAGACCCACCGGTAACACGTTATGAGACTATTATTTGAAATGGGAAATATTCCATTTCAGCTGCTGCTCCAGCTATTACTACAACCTATGAAGCCGTGGCAGCACGCACAATAATTCAAACTATTTGATAAAATACCAAGATAAAAATAAGATGCCCAAGAAGGGCCTCTGCCAACACAGGCAGCCATGGGCAGAGATTATTTGCATCTTGCACGACGCTGGGCTACTCACCAACTGAGACGCGGACCCAAAAGGAGCAGGGATGAAGGCTGCTACCTCCAAAAGAACTTCTGCTTTTGTCATCAAGTGCTAACGCTGGCAACTGCAAATATTCTTCCATCTTTGCCTACAGGTGCATTACCAAATTCACTGCCACCACTGGGACTAAGAGTGAGCACGAAGCACAGGAAGCATGCTCCTATGGGCTCAGCAGTGCCTGCTTCAACGCCCAGCAGACAGTCAGCACATCGTACGCCCCACGCAGTGACATGCTTGGCCATGCCTGATGAGCACGGGCTCATGAACTCTGTGCCAATTCCAATAAATCAAGCCTGTCCCGGTGCTTGTGCTCCTTCACACGGCAGATTGCTTCCACCAGAAACTTCCTGCAAGCAGCCTTCAGTTATTTCAGGTTGAAGAGACTCACACAGACGCCTCTTGCCAGGAACCATACGCTGTGTTAACGCACGTGGCCAAACGCAACTGAAGTGGTTTTGCAGTGCTCACCTGCAGCCTTACACCCCCACCACAGCACATGCTGCATCCTTAACGTTTTATCCCCAGCTTTTCCTGGCACTGCAGCAGGTGTCTGCCCCCAAAACACTCTCAGTACCTCTACCCACCTCTTCTCCACACCCCCATATTTCCGCCGCCTCTGGAGGAGGCTCTGTTAGTGGCTATTTGCAGTGGTGGCTATTTCATCCCACCTTCCGATCCCCTATGGTGCCCTCCCATCTTTTGGATGCATCCACATCACTCGTCCACCAGGCACAACCAAATGGAGCTTCCGTAAAGCCAGATGACCTAAAAAAGGCCACACGTATTGCGGCCTTGGGAAAGCATAGGCAGGCTCTGGAGTAATGGGAAGGTCCTCAGTGTCTGTGGAGACTGGAACAAGGAAACCACCTTTGGTACAGAGAGCAAGAGCGGTTTTCTAAAACAAACAAAGTGCACACACACTTCCTGGCAATTTGGTCGGTCTGCACCAACACCAGCCAAGCTCGGCAGCACTGCAGTGGAGGCACCTCCTGCTTGTGGCCTGGGAAGCACAGGCATTTATCCCAAGCACAGCTCTGACCCCGTGGCACAAGGCAATGAATCCCTGCGCACTGCTCAGCCCCGCTGCCCCACGGAGCTGCGCTTTGCTGGTTGGCAGCTTTTGTGCTCTTCCAGCGCAGTGGTCAGGATCACAGAACGGCCTGGGTTGAAAAGGACCACAGTGCTCATCCAGTCCCAACCCCCTGCTGTGTGCAGGGTCGCCAAACAGCAGACCAGGCTGCCCAGAGCCACATCCAGCCTGGCCTTGAATGCCTGCAGGGATGGGGCATCCACAGCCTCCTTGGGCAACCTGTTCCAGTGCATCACCACCCTGTGTGTGAAAAACTTGCTCCTAAGATCCAACCTAAACCTCCCCTGTCTCAGTTTAAAACCATTCCCCCTTGTCCTGTCACTGCCCACCCTCATAAACAGCCATTCCCCTCCTGCTTATAAATGGACGATTGCTCAAATATCCAGTCACACCGAGAGGAAAACACCATCCTAGCCATGCTTATAGAGCATCTTCATCTCAACATGATCGAGTGAGTTCAAAACACCAAGAAAAAGTTTCAGTGATCCCCTACAAGGCGATGCCACAGCGCAGTCTGACCTGCTCTGAAGGCACGGGCAGGGCAACTGCCCCAGGAATACAGCAGCTCTCCGGCAGCCCCGCAACATTCAGACATTTTTCCTTTTAACTTCCAGGCTTCCTTCAGCGCAATAAAAACGAGGGGGAAAAAGAAAGCTGCTGCGTGGCTGCTGCCCTGGCTTTGCCATCTGATCAAAGCCATCACGGGACGCTGCCTCACGGCATTAAATCAATTCCCCAGGCAGCCTCCGAGCAGAGCCGGCGTGGTTCCATCGAGGAGCTGCGTCCCAACCACCGGCTGATCCCGCTGCTGTGGGGCGGGTGGGCAAAGCCGGGAGGCACCTGCAGCTTGGTTGCAACCAACGAGTCCCGGCATTCTCACCACTCGCATCGTTTTGCCAGCGGACGGAGACGCGCTTTCCCCGAACCGACCCCCCTTTCTGAAATTACAGAAAAGAAACGCATCAGTCTAAAAACAAAAGGCTCTCGTAGGCGCATTCCGGGGTCCCTTCGCAGCCCCCCGCAGCGCCCAGCCCGGCTCTGCCCGCTGGGACCCGCGCTGTTCTTTCACCCGCACCCCCCGCGGCTCGCGGCCACGCGCCCAGCGCCGAGTAAAACCCCCTCACAACCGCCCCTTAAACAAAGGGCCCGAGTCCGCTCCGCCGGCCGCGGCCGTCTCCCTCCCTCCGGAGTTCAACAACACTCCGACGACACTTTTCGCTTCGCCGCAACCGAAGCGCCGGGGACGGCGCGGCTGCGAACGACCCGAGCGCGGCCCCGGGACGGCGGCGTTCCCCCGGGATCTCAGCCCCAGCGGGCCGTGCTGCCCCCAGCCCGGGACCCGAGCCGGGGCTCCCCGGGCAGCCGCCGCGTCCCAGCCGCACGCCGTAACTCCACCGGCGCGGCTCCCCGCGCGACCGAACGCGGCTCAGCGCCCCCCGCCGTGCCGGCCGCCCCCCGGCTCCCGGCCGCCGAAAGTCACCTCACGAACCCGCACCTCGACTTCGGCAGCGCGCAGAGCTCCGGCCGCCGCGCGGCTCCTCGCGGGGCTCCTCCCGGGCCGCCGCCCCCCAGGTCGCTCAGGGCCGCACGCGCCGCGGCTCGCGCTCCCCAACCTGCTCGCTCCCCGGTTCAAACGCACGGCGCCGCCGCCCGGCCCGGCCCGCCCTCCGGCGCGGAGCTCAGGGCAAACCCGGAGCCGCCCCGGCCCGGAGCGGAGCGCCCTCCGGCCCCGCGGCGCAGCGCCGCCCGGCGATCCAGCCCCGGTGTTGCGGCGGCCCCGAGCCCGCTCCCATTCAACCTGCTCCATTGTGTGCCCGCGGGGCCCCTTCCGCGGCCGCTCCTCGCGGAGCCCCCGGCCCTCCCCCTCACCGAGCGCGGCGGGCAGAGCCGCCGAGCCCCGCCGCCTGCGGGCGGCACCTGCTGCGGGGAGCGCCGCCCTCGGCTCCCTCATCTTCTGCGGCGCTGCCCCGTTCGCAGCTGGGATCGTTTGTGCGGCTCCTCACGCACGAACCACAGCACTCCCGCACGGCCGCGGCTGTTTCCTTTCCTCGGCGCTTGTGCTTATTCTGTTTTTTCCCTTGAGGGGGAGGAGACGCTTCGGTTTTGTTTTCACGGCTCAGCCCGGGCCGATAAGGAAAAGAGCACCAACAGCACCTGGTGGGATGGATGTTGTCACCGCGGCCGCTGTTACCGCGCGCGGCCAGCACCATTAACGAGAGGTCCGAACTCAAAGACAGAGCCCTTCCTTCGCCCAGCTCTTCGTCTCAGTCTTGAGGAGGATTCTGGCGATGAATTCTGCTACGGCTCACTCACAAAACGAAACACTGTAGTTTTACCTCGTGTTTATTGCAGCAGAAGGCTGCGTGCACATTGTGAGCGCGAGGTGCGGAAGAACTCCTTATAGGTAAGGATGAATAAAAAGGACCGCCTACACCCAGCCCTGAGAAGCACCGTGTGTCCGTATGGCCGTGAGCTTTGGTGTCTGAGTACCACCACGCCGCCGCACCCGGCTGTCAGCGCCCCACGCAGGTGCTTCGGGTGTTGCCTCTGAACGCACCGATGCTGGCTGCACTCCATCAGAGCTGCCTGCAGGGCCACCCCCAGGTACTCACACAGACACACAGCCGCGCTGTGCTCGACAAGAAACACACCTTGGGAGGACGCAGGAATAAAGATCCACCGCATACATTCCTACCTGAGGAAACGCTGCTTTCAGGAGCCCGCCCTGAAGTCAGCAGAGGAAGGATGGCAGAGCAGCCAGTCAGCAGGGCTCGGACAATGAAGCTTTTCAGACCACACTGCTCTCTTTGGCGTCTCACTGCTTTAGGAATACACAGAGAAAAAAAATGCATGAAGTACTTCACTCACATCATTAGGAGTGTGGGAGACGACACACAAAGCCCAGCTGCTCAGAATATAAAAAGCCACAACGAATGTAAGCAATGCAACCTTTATTCTGGGAATGCTCACAGACACGCACCTGGCGTACACTTCACACTGCTTTGAGAAACAGAACAAGTTCTTGGTGTGCTCTTGTGCCCTTTTTCCCATTCCAAAAGGTTTGTGTCCATCCGATGTAGGGATCTCTAGAACCATCAGGGAACCATCGCTGCTGCTCACAGCTGAGGGGTCCCCAGCAGGGGGAACCAGGCACGTGACTTAGGATGCTGAGGAACAGTTTAGCTTAACACCACTTCCATTCCTGTCCTGCCTAACATAACCACGCTTCTGTCCCATACAGACTAAATGAGACAGCACTTCGTAGTTCAAGACAAGGAACCCCCAAGTTCTGGCACCTGTTCGCATTAGCTTACAGTTCACACGAAGCACGTAACACAGATAACTGCCCTGCTTCCACCCAGCCTCCCACCCCATCCTTAAACGTCGTTTCTCAACCAGCTGACAAAACGTTTCAATGTCCGCATGAATTTGCTGTTGCTTATACGACCTCTCAGCCTTTCGGAGAAGCTTTCTTCTTTCCATATCCCCTTATTTTTCCTCAAGGCTTTCAGCTCTGCTCGGAGAAGTCTTTTGTGCAGCTCCCAGAACAGGTGAGAATCGTGCTGCAGTCCTTCTATGCTCGCTGCTCTTCCAAGCCCTTCTCTCAGGACCTCCTCATTCAAGCACACGCTGGAAAATCGGCCCTATGGAACAGCATGGGGAATGTCACATCCCCTTACCCCTCACAGCAGTGCATGCACACAGATGTGTGTTGCCATGGAGGTACAGACTCTACTCCTCATCGAATCTATGCTCATGCAGAAAGAAACTTTTAACTCTTACAGCTTTTTAACAGGTTTAACTGAGTTGAGCAAAATCCAGCTGACCTTTAAAACAGTGCTTGTACAAAGAGCTATGAGAAGGCACTGCGTGGGTTGAACATTAAGCCCGCCAGAACTGCACACGGCAGCCAGACTGGTCCACAGATACGTTCATCTCAGGGTCTGATTTAAAAATACATCGCTTTGGATTCATGTGAATACAAATCCAGGCTGGACGTGGCTCTGGGCAGCCTGGTCTGCTGGTTGGCAACCCTGTCTGTGGCAGGGAGGTTGAAACTGGATGATCATTGTGGTCCTTTCCAACCCAGGCCATTCTATGAACTGGCAGTAGTAACGTTCTCATGTACTGAGATAATTGTGCGATCGCAGTCAGACCCCACAGTGCAGATTTAAGCCATCCTTACCGCCGCATTTACCTTATTTACTACAACAAGGCACTCGAGTGCCAAGTGCTCCCTCCCGAGAAGTTGGAACCAGATCACTTGTGAGGGTTTCAGCTCCCTCTGGAGCCACACCGTGCCCTCGGGGGCCAACTCCACGCCAGCCAGTCTCACCAGCAAGAGACCCTCGGACTGCCCTGGGTACAGACACAGCACTCCTTTACCAAACACAGCAGGCAAGTTAGTTGTCAAGCTTTGCACGCAGCCTCAGCTGTTGTTTATGAGTCTATTCCCACAGACTTTATAAAAAAGTAATTAAGTTTTAGGGTTCTTCCTCCCTGGAATGAAAGGAGCCATGCAAACAAACGAACTGCCCAGACACTTGAGTTTTGCTGCCAGAAATACATTGCGATAATGCTCCTGCTGTTAAGGTATCAGCAAGCTTTTCCTACAGAGCTCTCCTCATTCCTTCCCATTCCTCAGCTTCCCACCTGTACAGTATGGGAAGACCAAAGGGCAAAGCCAGACAGCAACTTCACCTCTGTGTCAGCACTGCTCTCTGTACAGGCACAGCGCCTCCCGCCCCAGTGATTCCTGACCACCTGCTTCCAAGAATAGGATTTAAGAACTCTTGACCTACATCTGTGTGCACTTCATTTCTCTCCACGTATTTTACTCACATTTTCTCTGTATCGAGGTAACGAAAGGAACGCTAATGGGGATGTGCTCAACTTCCAGACCCTCCTTGGTGACACGATGCACTTTCCCTCGCAATTTCACGTTCTTTTGTACAAACCCCGCAGGTATATCCAAAGCATTTGTAAACTTTGTTGTCTGTTGACAGGAAGAAGAACAAGTGTTAAAAAAAGAAAAATAAACATAGAGCAGTTACAGTCGAATCCAACTTCTACGAATAGCCCAACTTGTACAAAAATTTGGCAAGTCACAGCTGTGCTGTTAAACAGCACGAGCAACTGCTTTCGGTTAGGCGGCAACCAGCTGCAGGCACAGCAGCCTTCACACTCAGGAACGCTGCCCATTCTGCAGGGCGTGCAGCACAAGGCATGGGCACGAAAGCTTAGAGAGAAACAAACGGATGGGTCTGAGCAATACGTGCTGAAGTCAACTTGATTCGCTGTGAAAAGAGGGTTTAGAAACGGTCCGGATGGTGCTAGAGTTGGGGAGAGGGAGCCAAGAAGGGTTTGAAGACACCAGCAAAGAACAGACACAGCAACAACAAAGGCAGAGTGGAGGACAGAAGGAACAACACAGCCTTTGGTAAGGGAGTAAACAGGAGAGGGACAAAAGCAGGTGTGCACCTTTGAAAAGATCACAAGATGACCGAATTCGATACTACATTCTGTTCATAACAGGATTCAAAGGAGAGTTATATGATCACACAGGGAAACAAAGCTTAACAGCTGCAGTGCAGGAACAAAGCTGCTGCTCTGTGAAGGGACAGAGGGAAAAGATGCACTGGGATGGCACAGAGCTCAGAACTAAGAATCTTAACTAACTTGCATGGCTCTCACTGCAGGAAACCCTTTGCAGAGGACTGACACACATCATCAACACACCGATGGGAAGAACTGGTGACGCACTGGAACAGGCTGCCCAAGGAGGCTGTGGATGCCCCATCCCTGCAGGCATTCAAGGCCAGGCTGGATGTGGCTCTGAGCAGCCTGGTCTGGTGGTTGGAGACCCTGCACACAGCAGGGGGTTGGGACTGGATGAGCACTGTGGGCCTTTGCAACCCAGGCCATTCTGTGATTCTATGAACTGAGCTGCCTCTGCAGAGCTCCACGGCACAGCGCCCTGCAGTGCATGAGGCTGATTGCCCCGAGCTGCTCCTCCCGACCTCCCCCATGGGCACAAGGTCTCTCAAGGGTGACACAGACAATTAGGACCTTGCAGCCCTAAAGTCTAAAGAGCAGAAGTGGGTCAAATCTGGTCTTAAAGGCACTGAAAAAACTCCTCCAGCCCAGTCAATGTGGGAAGATTCGGGTTTACACTGAGAACCGTTAGAAAAGTCGTTCTGCTCTTAGAGGTGTGGAAAAAGACACGAGGAATCAACTCTATGTCAAGTGAAGCACAAACATGAGAGAACTCAGTCCCTGGGCCACACACATGGCTGTGCAATGGGGAGACAGAGCTGGAGAGAAGGAACCGAGGAAAAGAAAATAAGTTAAAAAAAAAAAAAAAACACACAAAAAAAATAATACAGAAATGGGATGATAGCGAATACAAGAGCAAGCAGCGGCCTCGCCACTCGGAAAGCGAGCCGGGTCACGACGCACCGGAGCCGGGGAGGGATGGGGGAAACGGCCCCGAGAGCCGCAGCAGCGCAGGGCGGGCGGTGCCGGCAGAGGGCGCCCTTCCGGCGGGAGCGGCGCAACGGGGCCGCGCGCGGCGCAGGTGAGCCGAGGGGCGGCCCTGGGGGGATCCCGGCGCTCCGCAGCCCCGCCCCGCCCCGCCGCACTCACCAGGCGGACGCTCCTGGCCAGCACCAGCAGCCCGGCCACAGCCACGCCGGCGCTGAGACTCTGCGGGGAGATGAGAGAGAAACGACGTTCAGCCGCTCCCGGCCGAACCGACGCCAGCACCGATCCCAGCCCCGGCCGCCCCGTTACCCGCACGAGGCCGAGGTGCGCGTCCGCCCACTCGGAGAGGCGGGCCAGGCCTTCGGCCGCTGCGCCGCGCCGCTCCGCCATGGCCGCCGCCCCGCCCCGCCCCGCGTCCCCGCCCCGCCGCGGTGTCCGCCCCGCAGCGCCGCCCGCGGGCAGAGCGCGTTCCGCCTCGAGGAGCGTTCCCTTCGCGTACCGAACGCGAACGCTTTCAGCTTACCTCGTACGGAGGGAAACGGCGCGAAAATCTCGTCCTCCGCGAGAGCAAAGCACGCACGGACAGACCTTAATCCGTCCGCACCGCTCGGCCGCCTCACCGCCTCCATCAGCCGCCGGCAGCACCCGAAAGCTGAGCAAACACAGCGCAAACCGCCGCCCAGCAGGAACAAAATGACTTCTGTCACGCTTCATATCCGTCACCCCTGATTTGGAGTTCAATTTTGACGGGGAGTTCAGCTACGTATCAGTTAAGCGATTCCCAGTGCATCTTTATGACTGACGGGTTACATCAGCTCCTCCAGAAACAGCGCATCCAAACTGCAGAGTAAAAGTTACCTGTAAAACATGGACGGATTTCATCTCCCACCTTCTGCAGTTCAGTTTTCTCTCGACATCAGAGGAGCTGGAACAAAATCCTCCCAGCACAGACAAGCTGCTGCTAAGATAAGCAGCCCGTAGGTACCTCACCCAGTAGCACTCACCTGGTTGGGGCTGACAGACATATCCCTTGGCTGCAAATCTCCAACATATTCTCACATTCTTGCTGTGCTCATGCAGAGATGAAACTGGAAGACCTGTTTTGGGGAGTAAAACCTGTGCTTTTGATTGGCTTGTTGTTCAGTGCCGTTGGAACGGAGCACAGATGGGCGCTGCGGGAGATGTGCGGGCTGTGCAGCTCGGGCTCACTGCAGGCCCTCGGGTGCTGCTCCGACAAGCGCAGGACTGGGCTCTGCCCCCAAGGGAGCACCTGGTCACTGTCCTCTTCCGGCACCTTCATTACATCACGCAGGCACTCCGTGCACACCCCGTGCCCCTCCAGTCAGCCACAAGCTGCTATCAACTTGGCTTTTTCTGGAGCACACAGGAAGATAAAGGCGCACAGCCCGCGCCCCGCCGGGAGCTCGAGCACAAAGCTCACGGCACAACACCGCCAGTACTGACAAGGCAAGAAACAGAGCACGGAAAAGCAAATCGTGTACCTTTCAGAGGTATGTTTAATTGTTTAACCGATGTACCGAATACATCCATCACTTCACAAGTGCCCTGTCTCCAGCAGTACAGTAGACTTGCTGTACATCACTAAGGCACTCAAGAGAGAAGTCATTCTTCATTAATGCACCAGGAAATTTCCGCTGTAGAGGATCAGAACAATTTCTGCAGCGGCTCAACCACACCACGTCCTGTTTGCCTTACACACGAGCAGGCTGGATGCCAGCTGGCCGGGAATTTGGCGAGTCTGTCATCACCAACTCACTTCCAAAGGCACCATCTTCTTTTCCTGCCCCTAGCTGGGATGAGAGACTGTTTTGCTCCCCTGTTCAGAATACCTTCAAATTTCAGCACCAAAGGAACCAGCGCTATCAGTTACACCCGTCAAAACGACTGCCTGCAGAAGGACCGCATGCCCTGCCCTTTTGAAGCCCGTGTTTTATGTGCTAAGCCCTACACTGCGCAGTTTGCACCGCCAGGGCTGAAGGCTCAGAGTGTTGTGCGTTACCCAAGGCCTACTTCCCTTCAATTTTTCATCAAGAAATCAAAATGCTTCGAAACAGAGGAAATAAATTAAACAAATGTAACTTTGTTTATAAAAATATTTTCTTATAAATCTTTAAAGCTTATAAAAGCCAGAAAATACATTTAAAAGAATCTCTGAAACATTAATTCATCCTCTGAGGTGCGGCTACAGTCCAGAAGGTGAGAAGAAACAAAGCCCAACGACACGTTACATTGCTCTTCCCACGATGAACTGTGTAGTACAACGTGCTTAGCCTACCAGCCAAAACGCCCTTCACATCCTTCCCCTGCTCCACTGCCTGCACCACATCGATTGTTTGCAAAGTAAGGACTGGACCTCAGCTAACACAGCTGCTGTTCAGATAAACGTGGCACAATCAGCTTTTCCGCAGTTACCACATGGAAAACTCAGGTGTTGATTCTATCAGAAGCCATGACTCTGAAGCTAGAGCACGGGGATATCTATGTAGTACACTGGTGCCATTTTCTCATCATTACACTCTGAACTTGAATGTTCATATTGGGAAGGCAAGTGGTATCACATACACACATACCACTGTTTCAGCCACGCATTTTCTCAGCAGCTTGGCATGTAAAAATACCTATATTCCTGTTTATTGATTATGGGATACGTCTCTGTAATAAAACTAAAACCACCTCTTGAGTCCATCCAGTATTTAAACAGCATCAGTTGGTCCTCTTGCACTTCCACGAAGACTGTCCTTCGTCCTGCAGCTTTTTGAACTTTGGCCCAAGCAGGAACCACCAGCCAAACCCCAGGATGACACAGACGACAGATTCCACGTAGTAACCATCCAGGGTGGTGACGCAGGAACCGCCAGCTTTTGTGCAGAGCTGAAAGGCAGAAGCAAAAGGAGAGGTATTGCCTGGGAGGTACTGCAACACAAGGCTTGCAAGCAGCAGGCATTGGGTAGTTACAGTTTAATTGCTTTTTCAAGATTCTAACTAAATAAATCTTGCTCTTTTTCTTACAGAAATAGTGAGAGAGGCTTTTGAGCTCACAGTGTGAGAAGCAACAAAGCTTTGTTATAAAACGTGCGGGAGATGGAGGTTATTGGCCAAAGGACTGAACTCTAATACAGACGTGCAATGATTATTCTTAATTTCATGGGGTTGGGGGGGGAAGAATTCCTATCCAAACCGCTTCTTTAGAAATTACAGCCTTGCACCTCACACGGGGAACCCACAAACAGACGGCACAAAGCGAGCAGCCTGCAGTGTATGTCTGAGGAAAACATGCCTGGGATGCTTTTAAATTGCAGAACCGAAGTTAAAAACTCACTGAGGGGGTAAGCGTTTGGTACATGACAGTTCCTGCTATTACTCATCTTTCATTACTGCTATGATCCCAAGATAAAGCAATCCTCTGAACAGAGGCTCTGCCAGCATGCGTGTGATTCCGAGATGTGTCAGAATCACATTAGGAGGAAGAAGGGAGTGGTGGTGGGGGAACGCTGCCAGCTGGAAGGATGCAGAAAAACACCAGAGGAGTGAGCTGAAAGAGCAGGGACTTGGATGCAACAGATGCCAGGGCGCAGGGCACCTAGTTAGAGGCAAGCTGAGATGCATGCTGAAAAGGCACATTAAGCAGCGGCAGCTTCTCCTCTGCAACTAGTCAGAACTGCAGCTCCACTTGCAGAAGGCAAATATGACTCATTTGAACATTTTGTGTATTTAGAGGACCTCCACATCCCAGAGTCCTGCAAACACAGAAGGGCATTCAAGACTAAAATCTCAATTACAAGTAATGAACAAAGCCCATACACTACAACCCCCCCCTCCTCCACACAGTTGCATTAACATTTTTCATTTGCTCACAAGGAGGCGAATTTGAAACGCCGCTTCCCAGGCAGCTGTGTGTGCTGTTGTCTGATCCATGCACAGCAGCACAATATATCCCCTGTTCTCTTCCACTGGGCTCCCCAGAACTGGGAAGGCAGCCAGGCACACTGCTCAGCTTCACGTGGAAGGCAGAGATCAAAGACAGCAAAGTAACATCCTGGTAGAAGGTATCAAGGTATGAAGCCAGGAAGCCTCCAGACAGACTGAACTAACTGCCACAAAGCTGCAGTGACTTGGGGACAGACAGCCTGCCAAACACAGAGCGCATACTTACACAGCTCCAGGCTGGGCAAGGTTTACTCAGCAACTACAGCCTCCACACACTGCAGAGGATGCAGCACTGATCTAGTGCTTCCACCATCAGCTTTTCTCTCCAGTTAAGACAGAAAGGGACAACTACTCTGCAAGTGGAAATCTTTGGTGAAGATGTTAACTATGAAGAATGCACAGATTAAAAACAGACTGAATTTTACCAGACATGGAAATCAGTTCAGTTAGTGAGAATTTTTAAGTGTAAACTAGGCACTGTACAGGTTTTCCAAGGTGAACAAAAAATACTAAGAGAAGCAATTTTACCAGGAAATAATTGAACGGAGACCTTCACAGCCTCCATACTTACTTCTGCCTCAAGTGCATTTCCACAGGCCTGTTCCTGGGCTCCTGTACACTCTTTAACCGTGAGTGGATCAACAAGCCAGAGTGCAACAGTGGATGGCCAGTTCCCTCCCAGATTGGACACGGTATTGAGGAGCGTCATGTAGGTTCCTCCGATCAGTGGATCACTGACTTTGGCATTAAAAGCCATTATTGCAACATACATGCTGTACAGAGAGATCTGCAGGAGGGATAAAAACCCACAGGGCAGTAAGGTCTCCCCAGTCACAATGAAAATAAAAGCCCTAACATAAACACTGTTTCAAGCGATTACTTGACATTAGCAACATTGATTCAAAAATAAACTCAACAGGTTAAAGCAGCACAACAGAAATTACTCCTGCAGTTTCTCTACTAATAGCAAGTTGCTGTGAGGCTCACATCAAGTCACACAGATCCAGTCTCACATGCATTGGAATTACTCAGATGATCAAACTGAAGTTATGACAAGGCCAAATAAAACAGCATATAAAAAATAACACTTCTGCTTGCTCTGATCCAAAGACCAGCTTGTACAGCTTGTATTTGTTTTTCAGGCCTTTGGATCGGACCCATTACGTTGTTTCCTCAGATCAACAGAGCAGTCACAAAGCTTTATGGAGCCGCGCAATAGGCACGATCGCCACCATGCTTACAAAGCTCAGTCACAACGCTGCTATTTCTGACGGCACCAAGCTTCTGAGCTTCTGCTTTTGGGGAAAAAGTCTTGGAAACAAAAGCAGATTTGGTGAACTGGAAGTGACTTGGCAGATGTCCAACAGAACACCCAGAATGGGGAGAAATGATATTTGCAAAACTAAGGTCATATAGCACAACAGAACACTCCCTATGAACAAAAGTTGTTTGTGGCACTTCTAGTCTTCTAGATGTGGAGTACCCTCCTGTCCCCCTCTGCTTCCCACCTTACCTGATGTAAAGCATAGCTCAGCAGTACTACAGCATAGTAGTAGATAGGAAATCCTCCTTCATGTCTTACTCTAGGAGTCCACCACACCAGAAAAGCAAATTCCAGCCCAAGAAGCAATCTGCAGGAATAAGACAGATAATGTGTAATTCAAATGATTCTGCCCACGTTTCTGTTCCTTGATACAAAACTACTATCAAACACTTGTGCATATAAAATATATTAAAATAGAAACAGTTTATATTTAGTTAGAACTATCTCACATATAATTACATATTTAATATTTAACAAGTATTGAAGTCATAAACACTTTAAACCTCAACGACTCTCTCTCCCCTATCACTATGACACTGCCAGACCTCCTGTACTAACTTCCTCTCCCACCCCTCACAGAAATTCTTTTTGTAGGAAACAACACCCGATATACAACCATTTTTTTTAAATGAAAGCATACATAATTGCATTGGAGCATAATCAAGTAATGAATGTTACAGATCAAGCATCCATCTACTGAATAAAAGCACTGAGTAATTTGCTGGATTCCTTGGCTTGCTCCAGAATTGGAATTCCTACAGAATTCCATGAGCAAACTCCCATTTAAGCCACTCAATGTAAATGATACCTCCTCAGCCTATGCCCACTTAATTCACCTTTTATTCTCAGAGATCTCAGTGAAGCACACATCGAGCAGATGTTCCCAATGACTCACCAACACAATGAGCCTCTCTTACATCACCTCTACATTACATGAGGTCCCAAATCTGGTCAGAACAGTCTATGAATAGGGCACTATTGACATTGAGTAAGATCAGGAAAGCACTGCTCCACTGCTATTGTATTCACATTGTGAGGACGCAGCCACTGCTCTCCCTCACATGTCAGCACACGCATCATCTTCAAGGCACAAGACAGAGCTCAACTTACTACGAAGTCAGAGTTACACAGCAATTCGAACACTTGATCTGAATACACAAATCACCACCATAAATCAGGTTTTGTGTGTTTTTACCTAAAAGGCATAGCTTTGTAAAATGTGTTCAGCGGCTGGGGGCCTGCTGTGTATTTGCTGATAATCAGAGGCAGTATTATCTGTAAAGGAACCATTGGAACTGCCAGCAGAGCTAGATGCTCCTTAGGTACTCCCTCTTCCACCAATTTGAGTCCTGTTACAGCATCTGCTGCTGAAAATCCAACCTGCAACATAAGTTAGACAAAATAAACCAGGGAAAACAGACACTGTGTGGCTAGAAACGCAGTTCACCTGGTATCAAATACACACAGAAATGTGACAGAGTACAAATTGGAAACAAAAGTCAATCGATTTCCAAATTGGTTCTGAAACACATTCTACACTTGCACTTTATTCTTGTCATCAATGCCAAAACTCTACCAGGAACATCAAGCACAGCAACAGTGTTCATGCCCGTACCTTAAAGGCCTGCTGGTATCCAGAACTGCCAAGAGGATGCCATGGAAACCTAGTTTGTACAGAGCTGCAGATTCTAGGAATACGATTTAGGTTAAAATAAACATTTTCTGCCCTTTTAACTGCAGACCACACAAAGAGCCTAACTGTAAAGAGGCACACTTAAAAATAAATTACTGCAACAAGACTGCAATCAAACTTCTCTTCAGTACTTGGGTAAACACTTAAATGTTAAAACTAATGTTTTCTGTTGTGCAAGCAGTTGTGTTTCCAAACTCCATGTGAGAATTTGGAACTGTTGACAACCATGAGCAAAGCTAAGATGTAAGTTACATCGCAGGGACTGAGGAACCTCTTATAATGTTGGCATCTAACAGTTCATAAACGTATTTCCTTACCTTTGCTGTGAGAACCAAGAGACAGAATGTAAGAACCGCTGGCATCTTGATTATTGAGAAGAGCAGCTTGTATGTATCCGTGATGCCTTTTGTTTCTTCTTTTGTTGGCGTTAATTCTTTGTTTTCTTTTTTGAAAAGGGCCACAAGCGTAGTGGTAATGAGAAATACAGCTCCCCAGAAAAACAGGAAATCTAAAACAAAGAAAAGACACATTTCTCCCAGCAGCTGCTAGAAGCACCAGATTAACAGTTTACTAAGTAGCAGAAGCATGGTTGTTTTGCAACAATTGAATAGTGGCATTACTCATTGACCCATGTAAAAACAAGCAACGAACCAAAGCACAAGCACACAGCTACAGACAGCAGCAGGCACAGCTCTTCGCTGCTCAATCCATAACCACGTCTGCTTGAGATTCTGACAGAGCAGCAATCTGGGCCACTTTGCTCAAGTTCTGTGCATTAGTACAGTGAGCACGATGGAGAAGAGAACAGAAAAGGGAACATTTTGAGGAGCTGCACATAAAACCACCAGAAGTGAACAAAGGAGGAAAATAAAACCACATTTAACAGTTACATGACAGGATGGGAAAAACCACCAGTGTTGTTCCACCACTCTCCAGTTAATTCATTGTGCAGTCACACAGCCATTTTTCACCCCAATTCTACTCCATTTAATATCTACTATCCAAACACTCCATTTAATATCTACCAACCAAAGGAAACAGATCTATAGCTAAACAAGCATAATGATGTTCTGATCAAAGCTCCTATACAATCATCACGTCACTCAAAGAGATGTTTTAAGAGGATATGGCATTTGCTGTCTTTTAAGCACTCTGCATTGAGCAGATACGATATTTGTTAAACAGTGGATTTGCAGGCAGCAGTAGTGAAGCACAAGTGCATTTTACAACAAGTGCTTTGAGTTGGTGAGAAGATGATGTAAGATAGTCCCACCCTCCACCTCTGTGAAAGAGGCAAGAAAGAACTCAATCACGTGCAGAGGGTGTAACAAAAGTAACCTTTCATCTTTCTGATCAGAAGCCACTGCAGAAATCTCAAGTTAACTGAAACTGAGCGCTGGTGAAAGGGCAAAGAGAGGGCCAAGGTTTCATCAATCATTAGCTGCTCATCGTTGGCAGGAAGCAGCACAAGCATGGAAGCAGGCATAGAAAGGCTGCTCCAGCTGTACTCCAGCATTTACAGTTTAAAATAAAAAATGGCATTTCAAACTAACATCTGCTGCTTCCACATCACTTATTTTTCCCCTCTCCAAAGAGAGACCGTATAGCCAATACTGCTCCCTCCTCTATTGTTGTTGGGGTTGGTTTGTTGTTGTTTTAAATACCCGAAAGCATCTTCTGAGTGAACAACAGTGCTCAGAGCCATGCTGCTCACAGCTGCTGTGTACACAGGACACCCAGGAAGCAGCGCTCTAACAGCAGTGTTACCACTGCAGTGTGAGGATAGGAATGGAAATAGCTTTGAGCATCAACACATGAATATTCCTGATCAGGTCAGCCCTGCCAGGTGCCACACAGCAATAGCTGGACAAGCTACAAGGCCACATGCAGGAGTCTTGACGCATTTTTTAACTGTAGATGTATTCTAGCTTTTCTGGTGCCACCAGTGCTGCCTGTCCCCATCCCTGCTTTGTCTCTGCCTCCACACTATCACTAGGAAAACAATCCACTGTGCTAGGGTAAAATCAAACTTCAAAATTCAACCAGGGATAGAGCAGGCTATAAAAATATCAATGAGGTGTGGGATAGGACAGTCGTTTCATCACAGCAGCTTTAGTAATGACATAGCTATACATCTCCCAGCAGAAAGCGCGCCCTGAAGTCAGTAGCCAAGATAAACCTGGGCTGCCTTGGAGAGGCTCCTTCTTCCTGCACTTCACCTCTTCCTTTATGCTGCATTCATATGACTGCATAACAAACTCTCAGGAATCAACAAACCTAGCCAGTGACCTTTCGAAGGAAGAATAAAATAATCAAGTCATTTGAACAGCAAAGTGCCAAAGTCATATACATGCTAACACAAATAATAGGAACACTGAAATGTGTTCCGCATTTTTTTTCCTCAAGAACTTCAGCATTTCTTTTGATGAATGGTATTACTTTGGTTCATGTTATTTCCCAAAGTTAACAGAACTAATGCTTTTGCTCCTCAGCAGCCTGAGGCTGACCCAGGCTCGTGAGGCACTAGCTTGTTCTTTCTGTAAGACCAGCACTCAGTGAACAGAAGCGTTCAGGGAGCTGAAATGGCAGAAAACCAGCCACCTTCCTGCACTGCGAAGTTCCCTGCAACTCTACCCCAGCTCTGAGACAGTCAGCACCGGGATCAGAGCCACACCTGTCTTTCCATGGCTGGGTTATGGTACCGCTGCTACAGTTGCTACTGGACAAGTATAGACACGGTGAACCGAGAGGCACAGTCACGCGGACAAGGAAAAGAGACTTCAAGTCAGTTTTGCTCCCCCCAAACAACATATCCTGCAACTACAATGTCAGAGATACTTGCTTTTCTTACTCCACCCAGATTAATACTCCAACACAAGTCAGACAGGTTCTATAGCTGCTTTGACTTTAGCACTTTTTTAAAGGCAGAGTGTTTCTAAGAAAACCCTCATAAAAGCAAAACTAAAAAAAAAAAAAAGATAGCAATAACACACCTTAGAAAGCAAAGGTAAGCAAAGACAAAACAAGCTGTAAGTACACAAGTGATTTCCAAGTTGCATCAGCAGTGAAAGACGTCAGTCTGCTGCTGCAGTGAGAAGGAAGAGACACTCCAGCACTGCTGAACTGCACAGCAAGGAGAAGCAAGGGCAATGATCCAGCAGGGGCACTTTGAGGAGTACTCTGTGCTTGCTGACATACGGACAAGACACAGGAGAAGCAAACATCCCTAGACTAACAATTAGGTAAGGATGTATTATCAGATTCTGTTTAATTAATTAAAGGAAAAAAAAAAAAAGTCCCCCCGAACCAACTTAAAGGTGATCTCCCTTTGCAAACTGGAAATATGGTCAAGACTAAACCCTCATCCCTTCTATTCCTGCCAACAACACCCTTTGGGAAGAAGACACTTGCTTTATTCCCTCTCGCCTTTCTTCCAGAAGGTGTTCCCAAAATGCCTCCTTAAAGAGACAAAGCTTTTGTTGTTTTTTGTTTTTTTTTAAACAGTAATCTATTCCACAGTTGTTACACTAAGAGAAGTTTAAGCGACCAAGTTTCCAAAACACTGAGCTCAGCCCAGTCAATGATGAGGCAGATTTCCCTCACTCAGCCCAGGGAAACCTGGGAGCTCAGTCAGAGAATCACAGAATGGTTGGGTTGGAAGGGATCCTGCAGCCCACTCCACCTCAACCTCTGCCACAGGCAGGGACCCGTCCTCCCAGCTCAGGCTGCCCAGGGCCCCATCCAGCCCAGCTATAAGCACCCCCAACTCTCTGGGCAGCAGTGCCAGGGCCTCACTAATCTCTGCATAAAGAATTTCCCCTTAACATCTGATCTAGATCTCCCCTCTTTCAGTTTTAAGAGATTCCCCCTTGTCCTATCACTCTCAAGTAAAAAGTTGCAATCCTCCTGCTTATAAGCTCCCTTCAAGCGCTGAAAGGCCACATCGAGGTCTCCCCAGAGCCTCCTCTTCTCCAGGCAGAAAATGCCAGCTGCCTCAGCCCTTCAGGCCACAATCTCTGCCAGTTTCTTGCATTTCAAAGGACTTGCTCCGAACCATGTAGCACTCTGGGCACAGGGAGGCAGCATCCCCATCCTTGTACTGGTATGCACACTGGTACCCAGACAGTACCTGAGAGGGTGACGATGCCTCGGGGCTGGGGCTGGAAGCGCAGGTACTTGTTGCAGAAGGAGGCTGACTCGAGGGCCAGGAAGAGCACATTGCCCAGGAAGTAGCCAGCCGTCTGGCCCACTGAGTTGCAGGTGGAGGCATAGCCCACGTTCTCCCGGGACAGCATGGTGAGGGCCCAGCCATCCACAGCGATGTCCTGGGTGGCCGCCAGGAACTCGAAGAGGAAGAAAGTCACAGTGAGGGCCACCACGTCGGGACCACGACCCTGCCCGTCACCCAGCAGCAGGTCCACTTGCGTGGACAGGTAGATCATGAAGAGTCCCAGCACGTACTGCGTGGGCACCAGCCACGACTTGCGGCGGCCGAAGCGCCGCAGATAAACGGCGTCCACCAGGGGGGCCCAGAGTAGCTTGAGGCTGAAGGGCCAGAACACGAAGCTGAAGAAGGCCTGCTCGGTGTAGCTGGCGTTCTTGCTCTGCAGGATGAGCGGCACGCTGCCCGCCAGCCCCAGTGGGATACCCTGTAACACGTACAGCGCCAGCAGCAGCAGCACGCTGCCCAGCTCCGCCCGGCACCCCCGCGGGCCCCGCGCCGTCAGCGTCTCCGGCTCCGGCGGGAGCAGCGCTTCGGCCTCACCGCCCGCCGGGCCGTCTCCACAGAGCGACAGGGCAGGCGGCACCTCACTCCTCACGTCCAGGCAGTGGTGGTGGCTGCCAGGCCGGCGCTGCCGGCCGCCCTCCTTGGCCGCGATGGCGGGCGACATGGTCCTGGGCCAGGCGCTGCGCCGCGCGGCGGCTCCAGACGGGAGCGGAGGCCACGCCACCACCAGCCGCTGAGGAGAAGCCGCGCGCCAGCTCCACCGCGCCGGCACGCCCCGCCCCTTCCGGTCACGGGACGGCGGCGGGGCAGGCGTGGCTGCGTCCCATTGGTTCTCGGCTGAGCCACTTCCTGTGACGGCCCGGCCCTGCCCGCGCCGTATGAGGAAGTGCCGGGCGGGCGATGTTTGTTTCGGTTGGGTCGCGATTGGTTCCGGGCCGCTCCGCTGGGCCTTCCTGCTGGCGGCTGGAGAGACCGGCCCGCTGCAGGGCTGTCTGCAGAGCCACAGAAGCGCCGAGGTCTGAGCTGGAGCCAGCGGTGTGCGGCGGGTGGACTGTGCAGGGAGAGTCCGTGCCGGGCTGTGCGCCGGCAGCGCGGGTCTGTAAGGACCGAGCTAAGTCACTGCTGCTTTACCCCGGTATTTTACCTCTTATGCTACTCCTCACGTCCTTCATGCCACTCTCATACAGATCTGCACCAGTGGAGGTGACCACCATTGCTTTAATCGCTGCTGAAACGCACCGTACACCCTACTGACATCCACTATTCGATCTCCATGAGCGTTCAGCAAGCGGTGATGAATGTCAATGGGTGCAACGAAATGTAAAGGAAGGTGGGAAGGTTCAACCCCAGCATTTGCCTCTGGTGTCGTGGGACAACATAAAAGACGAGACGTTATTTTTGGGGCACCGTGTGAACCACTGAGCCATAGATGTTTCTACGCCAATATAAAATGTAGACGTCTAGTAAAAGCATACGCTATACCACGATGCATTACAGAACCGCACGACGGTTGGAATGGGAGGGACGTCGCAGCCCCCCTGCCCCAGCCCTGCCGTGAGCCGGCTGCACCCCAGGGGTGCGCAGGGCCCGGCCCGAGCACCCCCAAAGATGGGATACCCCAGGGCTGGGACACCCCGCCCGGCCAACAGCACCGCCGCCCCACGCCCCGCCTCGGCTCCGCCTCTTCCTGCCGGGGCGGTGCTGCCCGGCGCGGGGTGCTGGAGGCGGTTCCTCCCCGTGGCGGAGGCGCACACGGGCGGCCTTGGCTCGGTTCGGCCTTTTCTCTTCTCGGCTCCCCACGGCCGCCCCATGGCGCTGTGCAACGGAGACGCCAAGGTTGGTGCGGGGCTCTGCGCTCGGCTCGGGCCGCTTTGTGCCGGGGGCGGCGGGCACATGGCGCGGCCTGGCCCCGGCTGTGCTCTGGCCCCGCTCGGTACGGACGGGCCCGGGGCCGGCAGCGGTTCGGGCGGCCTCGCGGCGGTTCCCCGTTGGCTCGGCAGTGAGGGCGGGCGCTGTGCGGAGCGTTGGGGGACGGCCCGGCCCCAGGCCCGAACAAAGGGCTGCGGGGGCTGCCCGCCGCGGAGCCCCTCGGCCCGGCCCCGGGGTAGCGCCGCGGACCGCCGGAACCGAGCCGCGCTCCGTGGGCGTCCGGTGAACGGCCCAGGGCTGCTTCTTGGGCGGGCACCGCGCTCTCGGGCCCGGCCGTGCGGCCGCCAGAGCCTGGCTGGGCTGGGGCCGGGTTGGGGCCGGGGGTTTCCTGCCCGTTGTGGGGTTTCCTGAACGGGAAGCAGGCTCTTCTCTGCCGTGCATCGAGAGAAGGAGGAGGACGCGTCCCTACAGCTGCTTAATTCTCGTACCACAGGGGAGCGATTAATCGCTCGTAAAACCTGTGCTGGCTTGGGAGCGCCGGAGCGAGCTCCTGGCTGCGGCTTCTTGCGGTGCCGGCTGTGCTGCGGCCTCGCGGGGCCGTCATGGAGGTCCGTGGGTGTGCGGGTACTGCCTGCTCCCTGCTGACGCTGAGTGGGCTGCGGGGCTCTGCTTACCACGCCGTGTGGGGACACCGGGGAACAAGGCAGGCTGTGTCCTTCACCGGGCACCTGATGGCAGGATCCATGCTGGAGCTGGTTATGGAACTGATTTTATTCTTGTAGAACCAACGTTGCGTTTTCTAATACTGGAAACCAACAGCAGTGCCGTTTTCTCCCAGAATTATGGGCTGAGAGAACTGCAGCAATGGGCTGGCCGCTGGTCTGGGGTTTGTAGGGTTATTTGGTTCTCCAGGTGTGGGTGGCAGTAGGAATGTTTCATATCTGGTGTGGTCTTCAGCGGGAGTCTCGTGACTCAGTATAGGCTTTTTTCCCCCCTGTTTTTCACTTGGGAAGTGTAAGTTCTGTTCTGTTGCCCTAGCCCTGCTCTCCCACGATGTCAGAGTGGTGCAGCTGTGTGCTGTGCACAGCCCTTGAACTACCTTGCTTGCTTGTCCAACCAGGTTTAACAGGCGTTCTCCCAAATAGCCATTTCTAGGGATTTGTTTTGGAAACAGACCAGGAAGAGACAAGGAACTCTGTAACCCTGCTTGAGGGGAAAAGAGCTCTGGTCAGAAACCAGAGGTGCTCACCAGGCTCCTTGTGCCCCATTCCCATAGCAGCTGGGCTCCTCCTCAGCATTCTTCTGACACGCACATGGTATACATGTGTGTGTAAGGTGAACTGCCTTGTTGGCTGCATGTTAACAGCATCCGCTTCATTTTTTATGCCATTAAATGGAGTTTCCCATGTTAAATTTGGATTCCAAATCTTGGATCTGTGCCTTCAAGTAAAAAAAGTCAGATCCTGTCTTGACTTACCGCCTTGTGAGCCACACAGATGGAGCAGCACTCCTGGTGTGGGTGCAGTTGTCTGTGAAAGTGCTTCTCCCCTGTTGCTGCACACCCCAGTGCTGTGCCTCATGCAGGAGTCAGGCAGCTGGCATCCAGAAGAGCTGTAAGACCTTCATCCCAGGCACAAAAGGATGTGCCTCAAAGCGCTGCTCTTGCTGCGGAGAGCTGAGGAAGGTGCAGTTTCAGGCAAAGCACAGACCTGCTTGCCGTAGAACCACAGCGCAGCTGGGTTGGAGGGGACCTTAGAGATAAAGGCTCTGTCCCCACAGCATGCTCTGAAGCTGTATGGTTCAAGGTTTTTCATAAAAACTTAGCTCTAGGAAGGGTTGTGTTTGCCACAAGATGGAAAGAATAAGGACATTGGTTGTTATTACAGGAGCTATTAATTTATGACTTGCTAGATGGGCATGCCCAGCGGCACTTTGGAGCAGTGTTTTGCCCCAACCTCTGCTTGAGCAGGAGCCCCTCGTGCTGCCTGGCTCAATGCTGAGAAGTCATTAAGAGCTTCTCATCAGTTATCAGCTGAAGGACAGAAATTAATAATGACTCTAACCTGGATTTAGGCTTTTGAGGGATTTAGTACTGTTTGTTTACATCCTTTAATTTAGATGGACAAAACATTTCCTGCTTGCTCTGAGCTTTGGAAGTTCCCTGGGTGCTCGCTGTCCCCAGCTGGCCTCGGGCAGCTGCTGGTGTGATGTTCCTCAGTGGCTGAGGAAGGCAGTCTTTGCATTTGGGAGAGCTTCAGAATGTCTGCCTAAGTAGATTTTGCCAAAGTAGAACCCTTCCCAGGTTTTCCTTCATCAAATTACACTGGCAAGGAAACAGTGTAGGTTTTAAGTCAAAGGGAAAAAAAACTCAAAGTGAGCGATTTCAGGAGCAGCAGATTTTTCTGCATGAATTTCCTGGCATCTTAGCATGGTCGAGTTCATGTTCTTCCTCAAAGACTCCTTGGTGAGGGTGTTTCCACAGAGCATTAATTCTCCTTAGAGAAGAAGAAACCCATCCATGTGTTTTCTTACCCTCTGCCAGGTTTGGCTGAAGCTGGCCATCCAGCTCAAGCAGCCCAGTGTGCAGGCTGCAGGCACTGCTTGAATGCTGCATTCAAAAGTTTGTTTGTTTTTCATAAATTGAAGCAGAAACATTTGTTCTCAATTTCTACTCCCTGCTCCCCCCAGGATGTAATGACAAGTGAAAGCTCGGAGTACAAGGCAATGCAATGAGGAAACACATTTTTCTCCTGGCTTTGCACGGTGCTGCTTTGCTTGAGGAACGAGGCACGTGCTCTTCATTATCATATGGCATGCTGGGCTGCGTGCAGAATTGTAATGTGGCAGAGGCTGGGGCTGTGGTGGTGAACAGGGCACAGTGCTGCTTGTTTATGGGAGGCTGTCCCATCATGCAGGGGAAAGGCTGATGTAGTTTGTGCTGTGCTTGAATTTGGGGATGGGGATGTCATGGTTGTGTGGGAGGGATGTGCTGTGTCTGTAGCCAGCTCATGGACTCACTGGGCTTTGTAAACTTGAAGGTTCTTTCATTTACCAGTCTTGCCTTTAGTCTGCATTATTTTAGCTAGGAGTTAAGGTGCAGGCACCCCAGCAGCCCTGCAGCTGTAAGATGTGTGCCATAAGGCCGTGGTGTCCCACAAAGCGCTGACTGAGCCATGTTCACAGCCAGAGAACACGGGAGGAGAGCTGAAGGATGGGCAGCACCACTACGAGGGAGCTGTCGTCATCCTGGATGCCGGTGCACAGTACGGGAAGGTCATCGACCGTCGGGTGCGTGAGCTCTTCGTCCAGTCCGAGATCTTCCCCCTGGAGACGCCCGCCTTCGCCATCAGGGAGCAGGGCTTTCGGTAGGTGCTGGCCGGGCTGGCTGCCTGCTTGTGCTGTGCCTTTCCCTGGGGCTGTGCTGTGCTGTGGGATCCTCAGCTCATCCGCCTGGGTTTCACTGGGCGAAACCTGTGCAGCAATGTTACTGTTGTCTATTTGCTGCTCGTTGCGGTGTTGTAAAGTGTCACTTTAATTGGTTTTGTTTGTGAATGCAACTGAAGTGGCTGCATTTTAATTGTGCATCTGCAGAAAATTAGATGACAGCGCTCTTTAACCTGTTAAATCAGGGTAGTTATAGTATAATTATGAAAAAAACCAACCTATTTAACTACAATTTGAATATTCGATGAATTGTCGTAAATGATGCCAAACCATTTCTGGGACACAACTGAAAAAACCCCCAGTGGAAGTGCCGTGCATTGTTAGCAGCAAGAAACCATCTCGGTTGCGTAGAACTTTGTACAGTTCTTGTTTTACAATGCTTGCCAGAGTATGGCTCTTTTTGTGTGGGGAAAATAAATAGGCCGAGGTCTGCAAGTCTTCAAGGACTTTACTTGTCAGGTGAAAATTCAGAGGTGCTCTGAGTGTTTTTGCTAGAGCTACACAGGAGATAAGGCAGCGCTGTGTTGCAGAACTGTTTTTCTAATCAATGATAATTAGTGACTCAATAAGCGGTGTGTTTTAGAAAGCTGGATAAGAACTGACTGATGTCTTCTGCAAACTGAACGGAGAACCCAAGAGCTGCTGCACGCATCAGGCAGCCTTTCTGTGAAGAATTTCTTTTAGAAATGTTCTGAAATACGCATTCTGTGTCAGGTTTAGTTAATGATTCCCCAGCAACCAAGTCTTTGAGCAGCGGACATACCTAACTACCACTTTAAGAAGCATCCCTGCACCTCATTGCTGGCTTCCAGGTGTGGATGGCAGCGCTGACAGTGAGGGGCTCAGAGCTGTGCTCTGCTGCTGCAGGTTTGCAGTGGGAGAGCTTTTTTTTCTCCCTTTCTGTTCAGAGTTGAAGATTCTGCTTTTCCTGATCAGAGCTGTTGGATTTGTCATTCCAGATAATTGCTCTCTAAATTAGGGCTCTCCACTCTACAGGTTGCTCCTCAAGGCTGAGGCAGTGATTCTGGCTTATCAGTTGCACCCATCAGTCAACAAACGTTGTGGCCCCAGTGCTGGTCAATCATTTGCATCCTAGAGGGCTCTACAAACACTGAGTTTAGCTGCCTGGTGCCTCTCTGCAGTGACAGTTGTAAAAAGGAGCTCATGCTTTTACTGCAGGGTTGGTTGCATGGCTGGTGCTGGCTTCCTTCCTGTTTTCCACTCTCATCTCCCAATTCATTTTTTATTTTAAGGGTTCAGATTCAGGAGATCTTTCTGTGTTCTTGAGCTTTTAATTGGCAAGTAAGAGAAGCAGACTTGAAGCCTGTAATTTTTTTTGAACAAGGCAGCAGCTAATTGACTTCTCATTTAAAAAATGTTTAGCCCGTAGGTGTGTAGCTAAATTTTCCTTATTTTATATTAATTACTGCTCCACATGCATGGCTCTTGAGCAAATGCTCTGCACAGTCATGGGGTGGCTGAGGTGGGTCACCCCAGGTCCCTGCAGCCCAGCCCTGCTCTCCCAGCCCCTCCTGCACATCCCCAGCAGCACCCCAGCCCTCCCTGCCCCCTGTGCAGCTCTGGCCCAGCAGTGCTGCTCTCACAGCTCCAGAAACTCAGGAGTCTCTTTTTGAACGTGGCTCTAGTCCAGATGGCACAGGCAATGCAGAGTGTGTTTGTGTTGCAATGTTAATGCTCTCTGCTTGATTCTTGCCATTTTGCTTCTCTTGTAGTCAGCATTTGGCGGGGAGTGTGAAACGCAGCCCTGTTTTAAGCTGGCTTATACTTGACTTTGTTTAACCTGAAGAAATACTTCTCTTGTAAACAGCTTTTGCCAGCTGTAGCCTAGCAAACCTAAACTGTCTGCTAGGATATCTATGTTAGAACTTAATTCAGAATATATGGAGTTATGAATGTTACAAGACAATATTGGTGTTCAAATGAAGTTAATAAATGTGAGCTACTTTGATTATCTCTCTTGTTTGCAGAGCTATCATCATATCTGGAGGACCAAATTCTGTGTACGCTGAAGATGCGCCATGGTTCGACCCAGCAATATTTACAATAGGAAAGCCAGTTCTTGGGATCTGCTATGGCATGCAGGTATGGGGGAGAGATGTTTGCCTTTGGCAGCCTTGCTTCTGCAATTAGCCAGAGTGAACTGCTACAGGACCAGCTTTCCCTAAATAAGCAGTGTCGTATGCCATGAATGCAGAAGATATTTTTAAGGTGCTAATTGGCAAACTGAGCATGCTGTGCATGCTTTCTTGGTTCTGCCATATCAACAGCATAAATGCTGTTCTCCTTGCTTCACTACCATGAACTGAGTTCTGTGCTCAATTTTTTTTTTATCACAAAAAATGCACCCTGGCAGTCATTAACTGATTCCATCTACCTGATAATAGAAAACGTGTCCATCATAAACAGGTGAAGTAGTTTTTCCCTTTGATTTTCAAGTGTGGAATGTTTCTATCAGAGCTCATGAGAGTACTTTGAAAACCTCACAAACACTGGTGACCCTGCAGTGATCTAGTGATCCAAATGGAGTGAAGAGACAGGCTCCCAAGGGGACAAAGGCTGGGTCAGATGCATGACCTCTGCATGTGCATCTTGTTTTTTCCTGAGGTTAGCAGGAAAAATTCCTTGAGAAAGGCTGGCAATTATGGAAACAATGCTGGCGCTCCCTGTTCTAAAGGGAAATATGTGTTGTAATGAAGTGGAAGTGCCTTAAAATGTCAAGCAAATTGAAAACCGTGTTAGCTAGCCGAAAGCAGGGGCGTTCCTCAAGGCTGACTTTACAGAAATGAATCAAATGTGTGTGTTAACACACCACTACTTCTAATAGAAAAGAGTGGAGTCAGAGTAACACAGCCAGTAAAATATCAAACTAGATCTAAAATAACTTTCAAATCTCTGAAGCAACATAGTTGGGAGGTGAAAATCTTAAAGTGTGTGTGTTTATGTTACCGGTTCTATCTGAAGGAAAAAATCTGAGACTTCTGGAGTGTGAAATGCAGAAAACCTCACCTTGCCTTTTGAAGTTGAATTTTAGAAAGAAATAATTGGGTGGAGAATTGTGCTACTCCTACCTAACAAGGGCTGAGAAGAGTCTCTGTGCTCACAAAAATCAGACTCATGTTTCTGCCTGGCTCTCCAGAGATGATTAGGCAGTTCTCAAGAAGGCTGAGCCTATGTGAGGGCACTTCACTAAGGGCTGGATGTCAGGTTTTTGTTTAGCAGCTTATCTGCCTTTGTGGCAACTGCCCTCAGATACTCCACTGATTTACAGAGCAGTCGTTTAGAAGTACACATTGATTTACAGTACTGAGTATGTGTTGTCTTGTGCATCTCTGCCCCTTGCCTGCTGCCGTGTGTTTCTGTTACTCATTGTGTGCAGCAGTGGTCCCCAGCTATGCTGCCAGACGGCCAGAGGAAGAGAATGAGCCCAGTGCTCATTTTTGAAAAGAATTCTCATTGTTTTGCCAAGTGCTATTTTAAATGAGTATAATCATGAAAATCTGGCTTGCTGTGTGTCCAAGGACTAGAGCTATTTGTCAGTCACAGACTGAAGTATGAAGATTAAAGCGATACTAAATTGTGTCGTGCTTTTTCATGTAATCTTCGTGTTTTGGCAGATGATGAATAAGGTGTTTGGAGGTACGGTGCACAAGAAGAGCGTCAGAGAAGACGGAGTGTTCAACATTACTCTGGATAACACGTGTTCACTGTTCAGGTACATGGATGCTTTGAGTAAGGAGAGCAATATTGGGAATGGAATGGAGCCGGTCTGGAAACCGGTGGCTGAATGAGAGGAAGGGTGTTTTTTCAGAAGACTGTGAAGTTGCACCCAAGCTCTTAGAATTTCTGATAAACCATTACAGCTGTGTTCATGAGTAGGCAAATTATGTATTTAAACAAATATTTAGGAATAACTTCTCAGTTGACTTTTGAAATGTAGGTATGTTTGTTTAGAATATTGTGTAAGCCCTTTTATTTCGAAGTAAAATGTCTTAATTGAGTCACTGTCTCACTGTACTGCTGCACAAAAGTCTGCATCTAGCTCTTGTAACCTCCTTGGCAGTGCATTGCTTTATGTTGGCTCCACCCATCCAGTTTCTGAAAGGTAACAGTATGTTTGAAACCATACATTTCTTGCCTTCCTTCAAAACCGCTTTGTGATGTTTTAATAAACCAGAATTAAATTTCTTGGTAGTTTGTCAGTGCCTTACAAATTCCTTGCAGTAATCTGAACAGTTTAGTTGTGCCCAGAGATGCAACTTTATTGACTTCTTCCCTGTAGAGCTATTGTAGAGCTTTATATCCTGCCTCATGTCTAGGGTGCCCAGAATTGTTCTGAAGACATTCAGATTTGATCAAGAAAACTTAACTTAATTGGAGTAAAAAGCAGGAGTCCAGATATCCTGACTGGCAGTGAATGGCTGTACACATCAGAGAGGGAGTATTTCAATATTGAGGTATTTTAAAAACAGCAAAAAAAACAACAACCAACCCCTCTTTTTGTGATTGTATGGGAGCTTTGGCAGCTTCCAATGAAGGGGTCCCAGCTGGAGGTGAGTGCTTCTGGGAAGGAAATCTTGCGTGTGTTTAAAAAGGGCCTGGTTGTTTTTGGAGCACATCACCAGGGGGAAAGAAAGAATCCCAAGAAACCCTCACGTTGTGCCTTTAGCACGAGGTAAGGTATTTGGGGATTGGTGTTGCTGGTAGCTGAATTCTTTTTTCTGGGCTCTGTAAGTGAGAGCATTGTGAAACCCTGATGTATGACTTCTGTCACTCCTACACTGCAATGTATGGCACTCTGTTTAAGTCTGGCCACTTTATTGTTACTGATTCTAGACTTTAATCTTTGTCTAGGGGCCTTCAGAAGGAAGAACTTGTGCTCCTCACTCATGGGGACAGCGTGGATAAGGTTGCTGATGGATTCAAAGTGGTTGCACAGTCTGGAAACATTATAGCAGGTATTTATTTTAACTGAAATTGTTTTTTTAGTAGCCTTTGTTAGAGGACTTAAAAGTTACTTGCAGGCTGTCAGGGGAAAGTTTTGTTTTTTGTCGACTAGTCAAAGTACTGAATACCAGACAGCCTCTTTGAGAGTCATTCCTGGTAGAGGGAAGATATGGACAAGTCTTAAGTGTACTCAAACACTTAGGAAGATTTCAAGCTATTCATATGGCTTAATGAAAACCTTTCATTAAAAAATAAAGAGTTAGCAATGTTTCACATCCTGCTCTTGAATCAGACCAGTAACTAATTAGAGAAACTCTGGACACTGTCTGTGAATTGTGTAAATTGACTTTTGGGGTTAATGACATTAAAATGGCAACTTTGCTTCTGAAAGAAACAAGGCTCTGGTAGCCAGGAGTGTCAGTGGAGAGCATGGATGGCAAATAATATCAGATTTTCTCAACTTCTCGGGAGGTTCGCTAATGCTGAGGGAGCAGAGATCTGCTACGAATTCTGATGTGTTACTCATTATTTCTAGAAATAAAGAATTGCACCTTTTGCTGAATGACTTCCTGGTGAAATTCTGTGATGTTTCAACTTGCCTTTTTTGTTTTAACCTTCTGAAAAGAACGTGCAGTTTTAAACATAAAGCTTAGTGCATTTGGAGCAATTGTTCGTTTTGCTGTGCGTGTGCACATTTCGCATCCAGTTATTTTGCTTTGCTCATTTCTTTGCACCAATGAAGGTATAGCAAATGAATCTAAAAAACTGTACGGAGCACAGTTCCACCCTGAAGTTAGCCTTACAGTGAATGGGAAAATGATCCTGAAGAATTTTCTCTATGATATCGCGGGATGCAGCGGTACCTTTACGGTGGAAAACAGAGAACTTCAATGCATTCAAAATATCAAAGAGAAAGTGGGCTCATCAAAAGTTCTGGTAAGCATCTGGAGCTGACGTTGAAAGATTGTTTGCGAAAATCTGAGAAAAGCACTCATGCAGTTAGTCTGGGTAAGTAGAAGAGTGCAGAGTTGTCATGGTTTGGGTAATACATTAAGCAGGTTTGAGAAAGCTTTTGTGCGTTGCACAGTTGGGTCAATATGTTGTTTAACTTCCCAGTGGTGACTTGTATCTGAATTAGTAGTTAATACTTTCTCCCTCGACAGCTCTGCAAGTCTGGGTTTTTTTTTTCCCTTTTTTTTTTTTTCCCTCACCCTTAGGTTTTACTCAGTGGTGGTGTGGACTCAACCGTGTGCACTGCTCTCCTGAATCGCGCTTTAAACCGGGATCAGGTGATCGCTGTACACATAGACAATGGATTTATGCGCAAAAGAGAAAGTCAGTCTGTGGAGGAGGCACTGAAAAAACTTGGGATTCAGGTTAAAGGTACCACTCGACTGTGGCAAAAGTTATTTAATTGCGGTCGTCTTCTGTAGTTTGGTTAAGAGTCCTCCACTGGAGGTTCACTTCTTGTTCCGTATCTCTGCCTTTAGAAACTGAGCTCATTTGGGTGATTGAATGCCATTGGAGCCGGAAGTCCTTCCTCAAGGCTTTTTTTCCCCTCCTGTCTTATGGGAGTGTGTTGTTTGTGGAGTAGTCTGTTGAGAAGCCGTCTTATGACTTCAAGCAAATGGTGAAGGCCTGAGTTTGTTCTACACACATCAGTGCAGGATTTTCTTGTTGTATTGTTTTGTTTTGTTTCGGAGGAATGCTGTGCCTTGTTCTTGCATTCCCTAGACTTACAAGTCCGGGCTGTGACAAATGAAGGGGATCCCTTTATGGGAAATGCGCCTTCTGTCAGTCATGGAGTTCAGTGCTGGTAAAAGATGCCAGAGAGCCTCCTAGCTGGTCTATGTATTGAGAGCCTCTCTAAATTAAGAGGCATGATGCACCATCAGTAAACAGTGCGTTTAATTTTGGTTGCAGTAAGGCCTTAGCTCAATAACTGTCCTGTAACTGTTTAAATGGAGCAAGTGAGTTGTAATCTAAGAGGGGAGACAAGAACTGAACTTGCTTCCTAGCCTCATAGTATATAAAAAAATGGCCCGCTAGTGCATGTTGATAAAAGAAATAACGTGTTTTTGCAGCAGTTCATTCTTGAGGTATCAAACAGGCCTATTTAGTACAATCGGTGCTTAAATGACTGCAGTATTCCTAAGCACAATAGTAGTTCTTATTCTTTGTAATCTTGCATATAAATCTGTATTGGCTTTGCCAACCAATTCCTGTGATTTCATACAGTGGTGAACGCAGCTCATTCCTTCTATAATGGTACAACAACTCTGCCAATCTCTGATGAAGACAGAACTCCACGTAAAAGAATTAGCAAGACCTTAAATATGACTACAAGTCCTGAAGAAAAAAGAAAGATTATTGGTGACACGTTTGTTAAGGTAATACTTACAATTCTTTTTTTCTACATGAATTCCAGATACGTTTTCTATCTCAGGCTGTTTCCTTCTGAAGCACTGTGTGTTCGGTAGCACAGTGTTGTGTAAGCTGTGGATGACCTAATCCATTGGCAATCCAGTGAGACCTTTGAAAACTGAAAAGTCCTCCTTTCCTCTCCATCTTACAGATTGCCAATGAAGTTATCGGAGAAATGAATCTGAAACCTGAAGAGGTTTTTCTTGCTCAGGGTACCCTCAGACCTGATCTCATTGAAAGCGCTTCCCTTGTTGCAAGTGGCAAAGCTGAAGTAATCAAAACTCATCATAATGACACAGAGCTGATTCGAAAGTTAAGAGAAGAGGTAAATGAAAATGTGGATACTGGTGTGTTCTTCTGGTTATCACAAATATGATGCTGAATGTCAAAGATGAACAACTTATGTTTTGTTGGTGTAACTGGTCTGTATTGATGTATCTCTATGCTCGCGAGGCCCTTTAATTTCTGTTTTAATGTAATTTATTACACTTCTTCCTGGTTGCTACGCTCTCGAAGTAGTCAGAATGGCTTCAGTATTGTCCAGCATTGGATATTAGTGAAAATGTCAACAGACTGAATCCATGAACTTGCGAGCAGTGCTGCTCACAATTGTTACCTGAAAACAATTTTCTTGCTCTTTCTTCTTTTAACACTTAAACCTATGACTGTGTATGGAAGCATAGCCAATACCAAACACCTATAGCAGATGACTGCTGAAAGGCTTTTCAGACAACTTTAGTCTGATCAGCTGGAATTCACGATGTAATGGACCACTTACTTCTCCCTCTGATGTTCAGAATCAGATACAATCAGCATGCGATGTTTTGTAATGGCATTGATAGCTCAGATTGCACACTATAGATTCAAGCAACAGCAGTGATGTGCTTTTAGGTGAAATGATCATTAGTTCCTGTTGAGAGGCGTGACTGCAAGTCTTCTCAGTAGCACTGAACACTACAGGCATAGTGTTCTCCTTTGGAAGAGAGTGAGAATTAGGAAAAATTTCTCATCAGAGGGAGTGGTCAGGTACTGGAACAGGGAGTGGGGGAGTCACTGTCCCTGGAGGTGTTCTAGAATTGTGGAAATGTGGCACTTAGGGACGTGGTTCATCGGGGTGGGTTAATGGTTGGACTAGACAACCTTTGTGGTCTTTTCCAACCTTTGTGATTCTATGAATGCATTTAAGTGAGTTGAGAACCAGGGGTAGCTCCATCAGGTCCGTCCAAGGATCTGTTCTCTGTGCTCTTTCACAGCTCGTGCATCAAGTCGATGGCCTGGTCGGCTGTCTGCCAGCCGTATGCTGGTGGTGCACAATCTGTTTACCATTTGTCGACTTAAGAACCCACAGATCTTTTTGGAATATCCTGCTGTGGATGCCTGTGGATAAAGACCGGGAGTTTAGAAATGGTACAAACGCAGGAGATTGAACTGGTGTCAGAAGGCACTCAGAAGATGTGCAGCACAAGCCTTCTCTTTTTTATTGTACCCTTGGCTGGTTAGCTTAAACAAACCTATTCACAGTTCTGTAAGGTATTTTCAAAGCTTCTTGATCTGTGTGAATTTCAGGAGGCGATCAGAACCAGACTGACCTACAGCTGTATTTGCACTTTTTAAACCATCGATACTTTTGGCACAGACTTAAACTTTGTCTTATCCCCTCTCCTGAAACTGTTCTGCAAAGCCTACATTCACACGTACTTTCCTTTCCAGTGTTTATGCAAGTGTTGGCAGCTGATGCTGTGAAAAGCAGGCCACTCTGACTGCCCTTACCCAAACATTGGAGGCTTTTTGTTTGAATATGTAAGCTAGAGTGTAAATCGCTGTGGATTTTTTTTTGTTGTTCGTTTTTCTTTAAGGGTAAAGTTATAGAACCACTAAAAGACTTTCACAAGGATGAAGTTCGAGTGCTAGGAAGAGAGCTTGGACTTCCCGAAGAGCTGGTTTCAAGGCATCCCTTTCCAGGTACCAGAATCCGTGCTGCTTAGTGAAGGGCTGTGTGAAGTATCAGTGTTGTTTGGAAGATCTTTAATGTGCAGAATAAATTTGTTGGAGAATAAAACATACCTCTAAACACAGAACTAATCTGGTGGATTTTCTGGGGCTTTAATTTAAGCACAGGATATTTTTTTTTGAGGAAATGAGTAATTGAGAGCAGCTTGTTATTTTAAGCACTATGCATAAAATCAGATTTATAATGAGTTATCATATAGCTGTATTTGCTTCTTAGTTTTGTATGCCAAAGCAAGGATTATCAGTGAAGTGCAGCTGAATGCTGTCTAAGCTGTCAAGTATACCTAACTTGAAATAATGGCCATTGTCTGCCTGCCTTTCTGAGTGGTTGTTGCTGTTTTGAAAACGATTGCACGGAGAATAACAGCAACAGTTCTTAACCAGAAATACATAATGGAACAAAGTCTGCATCTTTTTTAAGAGGGATGTGCTTTTTGTGTTTCTAACCTTGTCCTGCAGGGTGTGTAGTAGTCACAGTCAGAACGCATGGGCTCTTCTGTTAACGCACCGGCACTGCATGAAGTTAAAGACACTATTCAGATGTTTCCAGCAAATTACATGTACTTCTGTGTCAAGTAGTAAGCAGGCCAAATGGCCTCCAGGGATCTTTTTAAAAAACAATGGAGGTTCAACTGTATGTTATAACCAACTCTGTCATCCAGGCTGCCTAGCAAAGGGATGGGGGAGGTTACTGTTTGCTTTGGCTTGCCATCCAGCACGCTTCATCGTCACTAACTGCTGCTTTACACAACCAGCCAATGCCAAACGTCAGTAATTACTGCTTAAATGTACTGACCAGAAACTCTGCTCCAGAATAAACTGTTGGCTTATTTCTTTGGCTTCTTCTTTGGAGTGTTAAGACAGTGTAAGTGGAGGTGTGATGGCAAGGCATAGTGTACTTAATGACTGACCTGATGTTCCAGGTGATTTTGCTTCTGGAGATGAAGGTCAACTTTTCATGTTATTTAGCGTGATGTTTTTTCAACTTTATGTTGCAGGTCCAGGTCTGGCAATCAGAGTGATATGTGCTGAGGAGCCTTATGTGTGCAAAGATTTTCCTGAAACAAACAACATTTTGAAAATAGTTGCAGATTTTTCTGCGAGTGTTAAGAAGGTAACAAAGCTGTTAGGTTCTAACGTGTATAGAAGTGGTGTGATCATTCTGTAGCACATCACTGTGTGGTTTAAGTTGGTAACATTTAGAAATGACTGATTTGTGCTCTTTGGGTATAATGCATTCCAGTCCAACTTGCTTAAAGCTGTTTGGCACAGTGCAGTAGGATTTTTGAAGTTCTGGCTGTGGCAAGTGTTGACTGACTTGTGTAAATTGGAAGCTTATGTACCTTTCATATAGCAAATAAATACTGTGTTAGTTTAAATTTGTGGGGATGAGGATTTCAGAAGATGATTCAAATCTCACCGTATCAGAAAAAAGATTTTCCCTACTTGGAGTAGTTGTAATTTCCTAGCATGGCATGTCCTAACAGCCACTGAGTGCCTGAATGAGGGCGCGAGAGTGAGGAACCCCCACTTGCTGGGTGTCCCAAACAGAATCCTGAAGTGATCAGTCAGTGACATTTAAGCGCTCAGTCCTTGATCTGTTGGAACCTTCCTGGTTTCTGTGAGCTCTCAAACTGAGCTGCAGGGGGCTGAAAAGCCGCCAGTGGAGAGCAGCAATAAGTCCCAAGTTCAGAACAACTTGCAGAGCTTTTTTGAAGGAACACTGAAGGAAAAGCATCTGTAAGTGCTCTTTGTGAAAGCATGTTGTATTGCAGTGTAAGGTAACATGGTATTGCTTTGTTCTGTATCTGAAATAAACAACAGGCATGAAAAATTCAGCTTTTGGGGAGAGAGAATGAATGCAGAAAAGGAGCTTCACCTATGGTCTTGGGAGGGCTTCAGCTTAAAATACATGCAGTTGCTTTCACTAAAACTTAGTTGTAAAAGGAAAGGTATTTTGTAAACAATTCCCAAGGTAAATGTGGACTAAATTTAGGCAACCAGCTCCTTAATTTTATTTGTGTTGTGTAAGTTCTGTCTGAATGTTTGGGGGCTTTTAGTTAAATGTTATTTTTCTGCATCATTGCACAGCCACATACTTTGTTGCAAAGGGTCAAAGCATGCACGACTGAAGAAGACCAGGAGAAGCTGATGCAGATTACAAGCCTACATTCACTGAATGCCTTCTTGTTACCCATCAAAACTGTGGGAGTGCAGGTAAATGAATTCATTCCAGGAATATTCCTAAAGCTGCTTCCTAGCAGTTGGCAGGCTGCTGGGAAGTGTAAGAATTGCTACTGTGATGTTGATAAGAGCTCTAGAAAATGAACTTCACAAGAGTGTGATAGCTGTGTTGGTTCTAGTAGTGTGCAAGTGTCACGAGATCTGAACAGGTAAATGCCAGGTGTCGTATTTGAGGATAGCATTAAGGTTGCATGGTTCTGTCCACTTGCACGGGCAATTTCTTCTTGATGTTGATAGCCTTACAGATCCCTGTTGTGCTCCTGTTGCCCCATTTGGGGCTGAGCAGTCCTGAAATAAGTTGCTCAAAAAAACCAAAAAGCTGCTTTCTACATCTGAGCACATTTGTCACTCCTTTCCCTTTGTCTGGTTATACAGTATCCTTATCCTTAAGAGGAAAGGACCCAGAGCAAAGCAGACTTCAGGATATGGAAACACTCGCGTCTGTACAGATGCATAATATACAGAAGCACAGTGTTTCCTTCCTTTTCACTCCTTTGCCAATACCGTGATGGTTTTTATGGGCTCAGTTCGTATTTGGTTTGTTGTTCTGTCACTAAATGCTGAGTTGGCATTCTCATGGAATTGCTTACAATAACTTGGAAGATTTCTTTACCGAGTAGTCATAGCTGCCAAGTCTTTCTTTGCATTATCAGTATTGAATTACACCTTTAATTTTATTATTGGCTGCTTAATCTTGCGTGTCTCTTCTGTAACTCCTTGCTGTCAGCTTTTGTTATTTCTTGCAATAGCAATATCATTCTACTCATTCGAAGTACAGACTTCTGTACTTTGTCACAAGCCTTTCTCAGATGGTGCTCTCAAAATATCAACATGCAATCAAGTCCCTGCGTTATGGTCACCCTATGGATTCTGAACCCTTTCATTTTATGCATGCTTACTAGTTTGTGAGACGCGTGTCGCTTTGGCGTTCTGTCATTTACTTGATATCTCTATTCTGATTTCAACAAGTTTGCATCTGCTGAATGTTGACACAAAGGACGGACCTGTAGCTTACGGAATGCATGGAAAGGCAGCATGGAATATTTTGGCAGTGAAATTCATGTTCCATTGATTTCCAGGGTGACTGCCGCTCGTACAGCTATGTGTGTGGGATCTCCAGTAAGGATGCCCCACACTGGGAGTCCCTCATGTTTCTCGCCAGGCTCATACCACGCATGTGCCACAACATCAACAGGCAAGTGTTCTCTGCTCAGTACCAAACTGCTTTATTTCTGATAATTAACGTATGGAAGCTTAGTGCCCCTGTTACATCATAGATTCAACTGCTTATGAACATATGTGTATTATCTGGAGGTTACAAATAATAAATCAAGCTTGGGTTTATTTCTGGAAATACCAACTAGAAGTAACGGTAAGTTTATCTCCTCATGTGAAGCACTCAATTAGACAACTTCCAATGTAACTTAAGCATTCTGAGCCAGTTGATGAGCTGTGGTGGCATGTGGGATCGTGCTTTGTGTCAAGAAGGGGATTTACACGAGACTGCCAGCTCTAGTGCTGCAAGGAAGAGCTCCAAAGATGGTTGGTTTTATCTTAATTGAGGTCTCTTGTGAATATGTATTTTCTTCTGAAGTTGCTCACAGATTAAGTCAGTTTTGGAAAATATGTATCCTTCTTGCTCAGCTGTAGACTTGTGACAAAGCTGCTTATAAAAACTTAATTTTGTCATTTAAGTGACACCCACTGAAAGAGCTACTGTACTTGGGAGAGAGATCTTGAATTACAAGGTATTCCTCTAAACTGTGTGCAGAGCAAATAAAAGAAGGCACGAACTCAGGGTGGTGCGTGCAATTTCCAAGCGTGTGCTGGATTTACAGCATTGCTGTCCTTAAGCTGCTCTGGATTTAATACTCCCCTCTTTGAATGTACCACCACCCCAGGAGTTCTGCCATACCAGGGTGTGTTTCTCAGAGCTTTGGGTTGGTGTTGATGGGGAGCTGGGGAAGCAGCAGCTGGAGGAGCGCGCTGGGAGCGGTTGGTGTCTGCCCAGCTGTGGGTGCAGCCTTTTACTACAAGCAGAAATACAGAATGTAAAGCTTGGGTGCTTCCTGCTTTGGGTTTTAGACAGGTGTTTTTACTTTGTATCTGCAAACTCAAATAAGTTGTGTGCATGCACGATACATAGTAAATCCTTCTGTGAGGCCAGTTAGAACAAAAAGCAATATTGTCCACAGCACTTGTAACAGTAAGATTGAAAAGATCGAGCTGATGTGATTGGTTGGGATTCGGAAGATACTTTATTACAAATGTAGCGAAATAGATCTGTGAACAGCAGTGTTAGTGCCCTGTTTTGAAAACGCAGCTATTCCTTAACACATCAGGTTTCCTGTCAGTGATTCGGTGGTTTCCTGATGGGACCGAAGGCGGACATTTTAAGCACATAAGTAGCTTTCTTAGAATAATCTTAACTTTTACTGACATCAAAGTAAAATTGGGGGGAAAAAAAAGTCTTCTGTAGTAGCACTGAGTTGGTGTTTTATCAAAGGATTATTCTCTTGGATAAGTAATTCTGGAACTATTGCTGGTCTCTGGCAAACCAGCGTGAGTTAGTTAGATCTGACTTGCAAAGCTAGCATGCATGTTGCCTTTATTGAACATATCCATTAAATTGTAACAAGTTCTAATTGGTGGCTAAGGAGTGAAACCAAATATTCAGTATTTCTCTGGTTCAGTTACCTTTTCTGCAGTGCTAAAGATGTAGTCTTTAGGCAGTCTGTTACATTCCGCTTCCAGAAAATGTGTTTTCCTACCATCTGGTTCATTTTCCAGGGTTGTGTATGTGTTTGGTCCACCAGTCAAAGAGCCTCCCACTGATGTCACACCCACGTTCCTGACAACAGGAGTCCTCAGCACTTTACGTCAAGCTGATTTTGAGGCTCACAACATTCTCAGGGAGTCTGGTAGGTATTTAGCCTCGTCCTGTAGATGAGGCTGTTGTTTCAAAATCCCCATGCACCCATCCCTACGGGTGTGATTACACAGTGGCACAGTCACTCATGGGCTTCTTGAATATGTCCAAAATTTATTGCTGAATGGGGTGACAGGCCTTTTCTTGAAGGTCTGGAGGTGGAGAGCTGAAAGGCAGGAACTGCTGGACTTTCTGCTGGCAGAATTAGTGGTAGGGTTGCAGCTTTTTCATTCTTCATACGGCAGCTGGAGATAAACTTCACAGCTGGGTGCTGCTTCCTCATCTTCTGCCTGTTATCACACATGGGACTGTGCCTGGGACCCTTCTTCTGGTAGGAGTGGGGTGGAACACGCTGCGCAGCTCAGAGGCGTGATGCTTTGCTGCAGTGTGAACTCCTACAAGAGCCACTGCTAGCCGGAAGAAAGTCAAATTACTTCTTGCTGATGATCTCGGTTATCAGTATTTGCCTGAAGTAGGTGAACTGTGTAAAGACACTTGGCGGGGTTTTGAAATTGTGCTTTCTTGTGGAAAGAACTGTTAAATCACCCTACCCTGGCATTTGGCGTTACCTAGATTTCATTGGTAATGGCTGAAAGTACCTCAAAAAGTAAGTCTTTTTTAGATTTCTCTTTCTGAGAGTCACCCTTTATTGCACTTAATGTTGGAACAGACAAAATTGAATGCTTATGTTTTGTGGGTAGGAAAGCAGATCTTAAATTGCAACTACAGTCAGTTGCAGTGTTAACAGATCATCTAGTTCTGTTCTGCATGCCTGCAAGCCTTGAAGATTATTTCAAGTGGCAATTTGAGTAGTTTTATTGTATGCACCACTAATTACATAATTGGATAATCAGTGTGATCTTATGAGGCGTGGTGGTGAAGAAGTCCCAGAACTACAGTGTTTCTTTCCACGTAAGCGGAGGAATCACATTTGAAATACGTGTAGGGAATCCTGTAAAACTTCAGTCGTGCTTCTTTTAAATCAAATTAAAGCACTTTGTGCTGCTATTTTCCTGAAGGTTATGCCGGAAAAATTAGCCAGATGCCAATAATCCTGACCCCACTGCATTTTGATCGGGACCCGCTGCAGAAACAGCCATCCTGCCAGAGATCTGTGGTTATCCGAACGTTTATCACAAGCGACTTCATGACTGGGATTGCAGCAACTCCTGGTAATGAGGTTCCAGAAGAGGTAATGTGGGCCTTCAAGTTCCTTTGCAGAGCTTGTGTTGTAGGTGACTTGTTTTAACTTTCTTCTCTCTTTCTTGATTTTATTTTTTTTCCTGCTCTCGGTTAGGAGCAATGTAGTGTTGGTTTGGAAAAAAAAAACAGTAACAAAGAGCAACTGACTTGCAGTGATTTGCAGTGGGAATGATTAACTTAAAATTTTTCCAGCCAAAATATCAGATTTTGAAGCTATTAGTAATTGGAAGTGTCCTGCCTTCTGGAATTGCTTTGCTTCCTACTTGTTATTTTACTGGAAGCTGCTGCTTAACATCTCAAAATGTGCTGTTTCCAGATTAGGTCGCTGGGAGACCTTTCAAGCACTTTTTCTAGGAAGCTTCATCAGTGTCCAGCCTTGAGTGCTTTGGCTCTGATGGAGCAACGTTAATGGATTACTCTGGAGAACCACTGTCAATGGAGCGTCTTTCCATTAGATGCTTCCTTCTGCTATCTTTTAACCTTCAGAGCTCCCTTTTTTTGTTTGAGGAGTTCATCATTTCAATCAGGCTACTGCTTTCGGTTTGATTGTGGGTCAGCTGGAGGTGTTGGTCCGAGATGTCTGCAAATGACTGACAGCAGAGCAGAACAGCATGCAGTAAAACATAACCTCCAAAAAATCATTTTGAAGCTGAAGAGCTGCTGCCATAATGGAAGTATGTTGTGATTGCTGCTCAGTTCTGTTACCAGTGCCAGAAATCAGCAGGTTCCAAATACAGCTGCAAATATTGTGAAGCTGGGAGTTTTCCTTTGTTGTTTTTATTTCTTAATTGGTAGCAAAGTGCTAATAGCTGTGGGATTTTTCTCTCCTGTTTATAGAACAGTCTGAACAGCGTTTTCCTTTTGTAACTTTTTCTTAGGATAGTTTTCATCCCGTCTGTTCTACCTGCTTGTTACAAATTTATTTCCCCCCGTAGGTTGTATTAAAAATGGTGGCAGAGATAAAGAAGATTCCTGGCATTTCTCGGGTGATGTATGACTTGACATCAAAGCCACCGGGAACTACGGAGTGGGAGTAAATAACTTTTTCTTATTAAAGTACTGTGTGCAGTCTAAGTCATATCAGAAACCATTCCCAGTGTTGACATGCAGTACTGTGAAAGAGTGACTGGAGCTGCTGCATCGCATCTGACTCCTCTCCTGGAGCGCAGAGCGGCGGTTACGAGCAGTGCAGGGATAACAGAGTGGGGCTGAGGATTTGTACGGGTAAATGATGGCGGCAGCGTTGCCTGTGTGCAGACAGATTCCTATTGCTTTGGCCTTTGTCTTACTGATTCTTCCCATTTCCACGTGTTCCAGTTGTTAACTGTCATTTCAACGTGTCTTTGGTTTTGTACACTGTGTAAAAAGAGACAGCTTATTTACTTCTACCAAAAGCATTGTTACAGCCTACAAATGTAAAACGAATTCTTTGTGACCAACTGCTTTTGAACAAATTTATTATAAATAAATATTTTGCCAAATGGAGTAGTGGGTACTGCTGAGTTGTGGAATTGACGTGTATCTGTTGTGTGCTGTTAGGCCTGTTCTAGATTGTTTGACGTGTTAGCCCATGGCAATAACATTGAGTCCCAAAAGAGCAATGCTGAAGTATTATGAGATGACCGCCTGCCTGTCTGTCCTCGCTCCCTCTTGCATCGCCTGGTAGGTGTGTTGGTTGGTGAGAGGCACGTCCCCATCACACACGTACTGTGTGTGTGGAAATGTCACGTCCCTGTGAGGTGTCTGTGTGTTTTTGGGGCCTTGGAGAGGAGTAAAAGCAGGAGCGCAGCTCTAAAAGCTGTGGCACCAGAGCTCCGGGATGTCCAAATCCTGGTTCTGGTCTCCGACCCTTATGCAATAGTCCCTTCACAGCCTGCTGCTGCCCACGTGCTTACATTATACTTGATGGCAGTTTGTTTTCTTCACATTTGCTTTCATGGGATTTTTTTTTTTGTATGCAATGTACTTAGCTTGATTTTTAAAATCCTTCTAGCCATTAGTGTGGAGTCACAGTATTGGAGTGACTTACCCAACCAGTATAGATTATTTCCATCATGTGTACTCTGCTGTTTCTGTAGTTAAGCAATAATTTAAGGGGTGTTTACCTTGGGCACCTGTGCTTTTCCGATATATCAAGGCAGAGCTGTTTCCGTCCACCTGAGAGTGCTGAGCATGTCCTGCAGCTGCTGTCTGTGGAGGTGCGGGTTCTGTAGCAGCTCTGACCTGAGCAGCTTGCTGGGTACCTCTGCCATGGAACTGCTGCCGTGTGCTCCCAATCAGCCCTGCCACCCTTTTGTTGCAGCTGAATGGAAGGCAACTGTTCAAGTTCTATGGGGGCGAAGCAGTTATTCTCAACTGTTCAGGAGCATGGGGTATTTCGTGGCTGTGGCTACTTATATCTCCACTTACATAGATCAGTGAACTGGAATAATGGTTGAAAGTGTTCTGTTTTGTTTGGCTGCACATCATGTGTTCCTATCATTTCTGCGTTTACTGCCTACGCATTACAGAAATGTAGTTGAACTCCAGCTTACAGGACGTGGCTTACATGTAGGCTTCTGATTTTTGCCTGTTTTCCTGAGCAGCTGCATTTCCTATGGAGGTGGTGCGCAGCTGCCCCTGCATTCTGAGGCCACTCCTGCTGCAGGTGGCCGTGAGCTGCCCTGCGCCTGCAGCTTGCATGGGGCTTGGTTGAGCAGATCCTGACTGCTGTACATCTCAGCTGCCTCCTTCCGAGCTGGTGTAGTACTTGTGACTGCACCCATCGTGACCTCGGTGAGCTTTTTGCTATGTGAATGGAGTTATATCTGTTAACACGCATGCTCTTTTGTTTCTGGGCTGTGATCTGTAAAAGCTGGCGATCAAAACACCGTGTTATCAGTGGTTGCTGTGGCAGAATCTATTACTGCAGCATGGGTTCTGTTGAAAGCAAACTTAAATTTGTAGCGTATTGTATTTCAAACAAAAGCTCCCTAATAAACTGACGGCCTTAGAATATGTCTTAATTTTTAGGCTGAAAGATCTGAGGATAGTTTTCATTGTTGCATTGCTATCTCTTAGGTAAATGGTGAGATGACAGTTGAAATCTCCCTGGTGTACTGCAGAAATACTTCAGCCTCTCAGTGCTGTAGCAGTTGCTTATTATATGTATGCTTGCTCTTGCTGCCACTGCCATGTTGTCAGTTACCCTGACAGCAAATAGGCAGAACAGAAGGAATTACTAAAAAGGAAGGAATATTGAGCATCTCTTAAAATTCCAGCCTCCCCAGTTTTGAGCGAGACTCTTTTAGCTGGTCTCCTGTAAATAAACACACAGTGTGGTTACAATGCAGCTGGCAAGGTGTGGATGGCAACAGCCATGATGTGCATCAGGACTGGTGTGTTGGTGCCTCGTGATGTGTCCCCAGCACACCGCGATGGGAATCTTGTGCTTGCTGTGGACTGGGAAGTGCTTCTGTGAGTTCCATCTGAACTGGAGGTGTAAGGTATTCCTGCATACTGCGCGTATGCTGAAGTTGGACATACGCTTGGAACATGTTCTAATCGTGTTGGTTGCTTTCATGTCTGGGAAATGGAGCTTGGCAGCAATTCCTGTGCTCTTCTAGGAACGTTCTTCCTTGTTTTTGTTTGTTTTTTAAGCCAGAAAGGTGAATATTGAAATGTTTAGGCATAAACTATTGCACTATAATTGAGAGGTCTTACAGAAATGACATTTGTGATCTTTAACTAGCTTCCCCTTTGACACCTGTGCCATGCATTGTAGAAGAGGGTTGTTCTTAGGAAGGTCGGTGGTGTTATCCCAGCGGTTCTGTGTGTATAGGACAGTCAGAAGCGGAGAGAAACGTAAATACTCTGTTCACTTTCTTAAAAACCTACATTTAGCACATAGTTTACAACCTAATACCTGTAGCTGCCCTGTACAGTTGTTGACTTCAAACCTTCAGTAAAACATGTCAGCGGTTAGAGGGATTTGTATTGGGGGCATTCCCCATCATTCTCAATTTTTAACATTTTTTTCTGCTTGTGAAATGATAAAGTACTGTGAGCCTTAATTTTTATCCACAAATAAAAATATTATGTTTGAACGCCGGTGTGATGTGTTTCCTAGGGCTGTTCATGGCCCATCCCTTCTGGGCTGCAGCCCTGTTGTGTGCGAGGTGGTGTCCCATGGCTGTTCCTTCTGTGTCCCTGTGGGGTGAGGGCAGCTCTGTGCTGCTGCCTTCTGCTTGTGTTGGTGCTGGGCTAGAGGTAACTCGTTCCTGAGATGCATGGGATTCAAAGCTGTGTGTAGTTTCCTGCTTTCTAAAAAGGAAAAGGCAGTTGAGGAAATAGAGTCAGTGTCTGTGCAGAGCTGCCCTTCTCTGCAGGAGTGTGGATGTGTGTTGTGTATCTGTGCCAGATGACCGAGCTGTGCTCCAGCACCCACAGTCCTGGTGGGAGCACTGCTGGGCTGTGCCCGCTGTTGCTGTGGAGTTCTGGGAGCTGCCACCCCTGAGCTGCTGCTGCATTGCAGCCTGTTGGGCCACACTGTCCTTTGTGGCCAATTTTAACACCATGCAAGCCACTAAGCCACTTGGTTTTCCTCATGTCTGTGTTAGCCACATGGGAAGGAGCTTGCTGCCTGTGGCCCTCTGCAGGACTGCTCTGGGACACCCTGAAGGATGCAAGGGCTGTGCTGTGCATGTCGCCCACAGAAGTGCTACCGCCTGTGGGGGCTGAGCACCACGACCAGCCTCAACCCAGGCTCACTGTGGGCCCTGCTGCGGCCATGTCCGGCTATGCCAGGCCATGCTGTGCCCTGTGGACTGGGATTTGGCACCAAGCCCAGGCTGAACGCTTCCAGGCCCTGTGTGATGGCTGAGCTGGGCCACATATTCAGGACACTTTTGTGCTCCATGGAGTCTCTTCTTTAGTGCTTGTTGCCATGGTGACGTGATGGGAACAGGCCAAAGCACGAGGACCAGGTCTGCGATGTGGTTTTGGGTTGTGGGCCTACGCTGTGGAGTTGCACCTCACGGCTGTGGGGTCCAGGCCTCCTCCACACAGGCCTCCTCCACACAGGCCCCCAGCAAGTCCCGGATGTGTGAAGGCTGCTCACTGAGGAGTTGAACACTCAAAGCCTTGCAGGATGTGGAGCTTGTGGCCCCGTGTGTGTTAGGAGCTGGGCTGTCCCTGTTCTGGTGATGCATTCCTTAATTGCCAGCTGCTCCTGGTGCTCAGCGATCCCGCTTGAGGACTGCCAGGTGAAAAAGGCATTAATTAACATCACCTGCATTTCTTTGTGCTTGGGTGTGATGTTTGGCTCTGGGCTGACTGCTAAAAATTCCACGAGAAGATAAAAGACTGCAGGGAGCTGCTTCCTCATCAGGTTAATTGCAGCAGACGGACTCGCTGAGAGAAGAGCGTCAGTGCTGGATGTGTGCAGCCATGCCAGGTGGGTGATGAACAACAGCACCCGTTAGCCTCTGCTGCTTCTAATTGCGCTAACTGCACTGCCTTTGGCCCACGTGTGACAGTCTGTACTAATCACAGAAGCACTGAGGCTGGAAAGGACCTGTAAGTTCCCCAACCTCAGTGCACCCCCCACCTGCCCACATCTCTCAATGCCACATCTCCATGTTCCTGAGTACCTCCAAGGACTGTCACCCCACCACTGCCTGTGCCAGTGCCCAACTGGTCCTTAGACAAGGGATGTTTCTTAATATCTAACCTGAAAGATGTACCTCTAATATAGTATCAAGACTCAAAGTTGGCTGTACAGCTCTTTCTGGGCTTCAGTAGGCAGCACAAGCAGGAATTCTCTGAAACATCTGCCTTGCTCTTTAGAGCACTGGGCGCAATCTGGGCCGGGGTTGCTGTTCCCCTGGGCCAGGCGCAGGGTCTGCTGAACTGCTGCTGGTTGCACAGGGGAGGCACTCAACCAATGAAGCATCCTGATGAATCTTTCCCTGATGAGGTTCTAATTACCTTAGGTTGAGGATAAGGTGTAGAGAGATTGCTGTTAGCCTGAAGGCTATCACTTAGGCTTTTGCTAATTGGATCCTGCATTTGAAAATTACTTGGCTCCTATGGGATGAAATCTATATGTTACTTAGCTATCACTTACGGCTGTTTTCCAGCTCAACCTGTACCTGCGCAAGGCTTGAGTTTTTCAGCTAAAAACCTCTATGCAGGACCTTGCAGTAAGTGCTGCCCATGTGTTCTGCTTGGGATATCCCTGTATGCAGACAGGTTCTAGGGACGTGCACCCAGCTGGAGAATTTGGGGGAATGCTGATAGAGAGCATGGTGTGGGGTCTGAAATGCGGGGATTCATTTAAAGAGAATTTTAAGTGGATGAATTTAGAGCAAAGTTTGCTGGAACTGCTGGAGAATTGGTAGATCAGAATTTGCATCCTGTGTTTTGGAATGGGACAGAAGAGATCTCTTGTGAGGGGACGTACAGGTGGGGCTGAGCAGCCTAGGCCAGCACAGAATGGTTCAAGAGATACAAAAAGCAAAAAGAAAAGGAAAACACTTCTAAATGCAAACTGTGTGGAGTGCATTAATTCACCATGGAAACCTAATGCTCTTCTGAGCAGAAAGCACCTATTGGAGGCTTTTAGAAATGATTCTCTTATTTACATCTGAAAAGTACTAGGGTTGAGTAAAGCCACGTCTGAGCCAGAGGAAAATGGAGGTTGGGTGTTAGGAAAGTAATATTCTGTGAAAGAGCAGTGATGCAGTGGCACAGCCACCCACGGGGGTGGGGGGGGGTGGGGGGGTCACCATCCCAGGAGGTGCTCAAGAGCTGCAGGGATGTGGCACCAAGGCATGTGGGCAGGTGGAGTGTGCTGGGGTTGGGTTGGACATCTTGGAGGTCTTTTCCAGCCTTCACAGCTCTTTAAAATTGCTGTCGCTCACCTGCCAGGTGGACAAGGGAGGTTAGGGGGACATTCTGCTTTCACACCAGCAGCACATTGCTTGTTTCTTCTGGCCATCCTGCATCCCAGCAGTGGGACCACTTGTTTCACCGATGAGTGCCTGGACCTTGCCTCACTGCAGCCCATGCCAGGCTCACACCCGTGCAGCTCAGCACTGGGCATGCAGCACCAGTGGTGTTAATCTGTGTCAGAGTGACTGTGTGATGCTGGCACGGGGGGGCTCACCCAGCTCAGCTCCCAGTGCCCATCAATGTTTAATGGCAGCTGGGCGGCTTGGCTTGCAGGCAAGTGATCCTGCTGCATGTTTTATAGGGTGAGCGGGCAGCTCCGGTGGCATTACTGACCCACGGCACGCGGTGGGACGTGCACTGTCACAGCTCTGCTGTGAGACAGACAATGCTCTGTTAGGGAGGAACAAATAGCGAGCAGGTGCTTCAATGTGGTTACCTCTGTGGTGACTGATCCCTGCTCCAGGCCTTTGTTTGGGAACAACTGTATGGTGCTGTGGTTGGGTGAGTGGTAAACACAAAAAGCTGGTGAGCTCACCGTATGTTATACAAACACTTCAGAACTTTATTTTGCTTTTAATAGAATCTATTATAGAACCACAGAACGGTTTGAGTTGGAAGGGACCTCTGATGGTGGTCAGTCCAACCCCCTGAGGTGCAAAGGGACGCCCACAGCTCTGTCAGGTGCTCAGAGACCCATCCCCTGACCGTGGGTGTCTGCAAGGAGGGGGCACCAACCCTCTGAGCAAAGCTGGATTTTGGTAGGCAGCTCCCAGCTGGAAGAACTTGGACAATCTTATGAAGCCTGAAAGACACCTGTGAAAGGAGTGTGTAACTGCCTGAGTGGCTCAGGGCTGGCTTAGAGGCTGCTGGAAACCTTCTCCTTTTTGGGAAGTGCTATGAAATGTACCAATGTGTGGGATAGCATTGTAGAACTGCAATGTGTTTAATATCCTAAGCGCCCTTAGATTGATTTTGGCCTCCCTCTTTCTCCTAACACAGGGTTGGCCGTGCTCCCGAATGCCTGGTGTGGTTCGTTCCACAGCCCCTTATTTCAAGGCAGAAGGAGGCATGTTCAGCTCGAGCAACCCTTCCTGACCAGGTCCTCCTCAAGCAGCACTCTCTCCACAAACAAACAAATTGGTGTGAGCCCCAGCTTTGCTCTCCTCTGCAGGGCAGCCGTGGCTGCATGGATGGAGGCCGCTTTGTGGTGAGGACCACTCTGGGTCGTGCAGCCCAGGGCCACAGCGGTGTGCCTTTCAGCCCCTGCAGGACGCCGTACAGATGTTTCCATGCAGAGGTCGCAGCTCCCCTTTCGGGCTAAGCTCTGCGGCCACGTATCTAATTACGGCTCTGAGCTGGCAGAGGGTTATAGAGGGAGGACTGTGCGTGCCACAAATCAGTTTAAATGATTTGAGGGCAGCAACTGTGCTCGGGGCCAAACGCGGCGATGCTGGCGGCACGCACGGGCACCGTGGGCAACAAGAACGCGGAGGAAGCGCTGAAGCTGAGGAAGCAATCGGTGCTGTCCCTGGGCAGCAGGGAGCGAGCCTCGCGTGGCAGCACCGAGGGCACCAAGGAGGCACGGGCGAAGCTGGCGGCACAGCAGCGGGCGCGGCGCCTGGCACTGCTGAGGGAGCTGGAGATGAGCTGGTACCTGCGTGGCTGTGAGCTCTCACACGAGCACACCGTCGCCTACACCACCGGCATGCCGCACAGGTAGGGCAGCCCGCGGCGCGACAGCGGTACTGCTGATAGCAGCAGTGATGGGAACTCACGGCAGCAACAGCCATACAAACATCGGCAACGATAGCTGCCGCCGTAACAATATTGATAACCACTGCTATAGCCATAGCAACGCTTATGTCAACTACGATAAGAATAGAAGGATTTTGGCTCTGTGATTCTGACATATCCAACTGCCGGGGGCTTGTTAACCCTGGACTATGGTGAACTGAAATCACTGACCTCTTCACAGCCTTGTTTCCCAGCTCCCAGATTTCTCGTCCAAACCCACCTGTGATAATTTGGGCCCATCCCTGGTATCTGCTGATTCCAGGTACCTGTGGTTGTGTCTGAGTGGGGCTCAGAAGTGGCTGCAGGTGTGTGGGGTTGTGTGGGTGATGGGGGAACACAAAAGGAAAGTGGTATATAACCATGAGAGGTGGAGAAAGCAGCAATTCGGTGTGAAGCTATCGAATCACTTGCAACAAGGGAAGCCCAAATGTCTCCGTGGGCTGAGACCAAGTGATGGTGGCTGCTCTTTGGCACCACAAAGCCACGGGCATGGGGATGACTTCTGGGAAAGGCGAATTCCTCGTGACACTGAGCGGTGCCGGCCCCTATGGCTCTAAACCAGGGAAACTCCGATGTCTAAAACCAGCAGGGTGGCTTGTGGGAGTATTTCTTTGCCTTTGGTTCATCTTGCTTTAGAGATGAGCAGAGAGCTGGATCCAACAGGAGGTAAAATGGAGAGGTTTAGTGTAGGAGCTTGGATGGGGTGGATTCTTACATGTCCCAGCATCGCAGTGTGGAGAGGACGGATAACCCACATTTCCATGTGCAACTCCTCTCTGCGACATTGAATTATAATCTTTTAAAATATGTTTTCTTTTTTAGCTCAGCCCTTGTTTATCTGCTTTGAAAGCTTTAAGGATTAGCTGAGTGCATGATATATCCATCACTTGATTATTTAACTGATATTTCAGATGTATTTGGGATTGAGAGGAGAGCCAGGAGGTGGGCTGGGTGTTTAAAATGTAGGAGCCCGGGAAACCTGCATCCTGTGCTGCCCCCCAGACCCAGGCACTGCTGGGCCTGCCCTGGCCATGGTGTGCTGGAGGCTCTGCTGGTGCCCCCAAGCCCTGCACTGTTTCTCTCACCCCCCTGGGGATGCAGGTTTCTGTACTGGGTGCACTTAAGAGAAACAGCTGCAGGCTCTGAGAACTTGGATCCCAGCATTAAAGCCTCTGTGCTGGGTCAGAGGATAATGCAGCACTCAACATGGGCTCAGTATTTCCCCTGTCTGCTTGGGTTATTTGTCTCTGTGGGGCTTTGGCTGCCTTGTTCCCCTGCGTTTGTTCATAAACTGTGTCCTCTTGGGCCTTTGGCATGTAGCAGTGGGGGCTACAGAGCACTTAACCTGCGTTGTGACAGTTTACACCGGAGTAAATGAGCCTACCAGGTTTGAAGGCCATGTAGGAGACGCTTTCAGCACTCGTCTCTCCACCCAAGGCCTCACATAAACCCCAAGAGAATATTCTTTTTGACGTTTGTTGGCCTTGGGTTGAATCCCAAACAAATATTTCTCATTCTCTAAATATAAGACCTGGGAAACAGGGTCGGCACTCCGTTCCCACTGGCAGCTCTCGCCCCTCAGAGCCCTTTCCTGTTACTGGCTTCAGCTGGCAGGCAGCACTGCGGTCCCAGCCGGAGCCCACTTGGCTTGGGACGCTCCCCTTGCAACAACACAAAGGAAAGTGCTGCTGTACAGTGTGGGACCATGCACTTGTACAAGCCCTCCTGTGCTGAAGTCCCACCCCATAAGCCGGCTCTGCAGAAAGCCTGCGAAGTGCCGCTGCGGGGCAAAAAGCCCAGCACGGCCCCCAGAGATCACCCCAGAGCTGGGGTGGGGAGAGAGAGTGGGGCCAGTGAGCGGAGGCAGCTGGAGAGATTCCTCCATGTGCACGGGCTGTCGCTGCACGAGAGCGTCCAGGCGCAGGCGGGGATGGTGTACAGGTATGGGCAGGGTCTGCGCGGTGGGGCTGGCTGTGCTTCCTGTGTCCTAGAGCCTCTGCAGGTGGGATGCCGAGACCCAAGGGATGCTGTAGTGGCTGTTCTTGGCACGGTTTGAATGCTGCAAGAAGTTTGCACAGCCTTGAGCAATGACAAGTGCACGGGGATGGCTTTAATCTCTGGGGGGGCTCAGGATGGGCAGAATGGGACCCTGGGCAGCCAGAGCTGCCCCAAGCTTGGGGTTCTGCTCTCAGCTCTGTCTCTGTCTGTCACCCTGCGTGCACCTTGGCTGCTTGGCTTATGGGCTGCTCTTCATCCATCAGAGCCTTTAACGAGATGGAATAAAGCACTACAATACAGTTAATTTCTGCTGAAGATGATGGATTCCAGCAAATCCATACTCCTGAGTCCACGCGTTTTTCACAGCTGACAGAAGCAGCCATGATATGTTGCATTTCACACAGCCCATCCCCAGCAGAAGGAATGCTCTGCAGGGCCATGTAGAACTTCTGGCACATGCTGTGGGGATTTTTGTTGTTATCTGGGTGCTTCTGATGCTTATTTTCTGTAGATTTCTGTTCCGCTTTGGGCAAAGGCTCACTGTGTGAGCACTTCTCTTTCCCAGCATGGCTCAGTCACCTCCCGGAGTTTTCTTCCATATCCGTAGGTCTGATCTAAAGACAGCATGATTAAAAAACAAAAAAAAAAAACAACAAAAAAACAGAAGAACTTTTTAATGAAGAGCTTTTTAATTAATTGTGGTGAACAAAAGAACTGTTCAGAAGAAACACAGCCTAAATGCTCATAAGCTGGTTTGTTTATAGGGTGATTAGTTCCTTTCCCTTTCATTGCTTCAGCAAATGCAGCTTAGTTCAGCCTGTTACAGAACAACGGGCAGAGCAGCCGTGCGTTGCATGGCTTTGTTGCTGGCACTAACAGCACTGCTCTCAGATGGAGCGTGGTTGCTGCCGCCCGGCCTGAGCTGCTGGCTTCAGAGCACAGCTGTGTTCTGCTCACTGGGATCTCCCTCACAACGCTGACATCTTCCCCATCCTGGCGCAGATCGATGGCTGTGGCTGCGCCCAGCTGTGCCCTTTGTTCACCGCCAGCTGTTAAGGGATTTCTCTCTCTGACCTATGGCTCTCTAGTGCAAGGCAGGTATCCCCATGCCCAGCCATTTTCCAAATGATTTCTCTTTTCTCTGCATATTTTTCACATTGTATTTGTACAGCTTTAAGTGTGAACGGACAGAGGTGGGCAAAGAGCAGCTGCATGCGGCTCGGTGGGCAGGGGACCCCCAGTGTGCACAGTGTGGGGCCTCCTCCCAGCGCAGCAGGGCAGGGGTCTCCTGTCCCAGCAAGTCGCCCAAATGCACACCCACACTCTTGCACACGTGTGCACACACACACACTTCCCTGTGAAGTAATCTACTCTGAAGCCTCTGAGCTCCCCTGAGCAAGCACATCTGTTCCCGTCATCGGTAGCAAAGCCATTTGCACACCTGCTTCTTCTCCCAGAGCACATGGCATCTCCAGCACTGCACTGGCACAGGGTGGGAGCTGTTTGCAGAGCTCCCAGTGTGTTTTAAATGCCCCCTTTTCAGCCCCCAGAATGCGGCTCTGTGACCCAATTTGTACACAGGGATGTTTCCTCGTTATCAGTTCTAGCCTGTGTGCCTCCAATCATTATCAGTGAATTATCAGCTCTGGATTCCTGAGCAGAGCGTGGGATGTCCTGGGGAGATGTGTGGAGAAGTGGTAAGGAGTTGGATGCCAGGCAAAATGTCCATGACAAAAAGCATTGTTCCTAAACCTGCAGGCATCAGCAGGAGGCTGCGGGGGGCTGCGCACTGGGGGAGCACAGCAGCGATGGAGCTGAGTGGGGATGCTGCACCCCATGGAAACACACTTTTTACTCCATGCTGTGGTGCTGGTTCTTGGGCCAACGGCTGCAAAGGCGATTTGGTTCCCTCCTGTGGCTCCAGTGCCTGCTGACTCCTGATAAGCTCTGCTGAATTTTCTGTGCGTGGTTTCGTTGTCGCTTGGCTCCATCCCTGTTCTGGAAAGACCTGGGTAGCTGCAGCCATGCAGGCACCGTCCTCTGCAGGGAGGCCCCGCACCCTTTGCTGGGCGACACTGCAGCACCTCGAGGGCTGTCCTTGGTGTCACGGTCCAAAAATGCGAAGTATCTTCGTGGGGTGCTCTGCAAGTGAAAAAGGAAATATTCTTCCCAAAAGATCTTCATGGCAGTGGGGAGAGGTAGGAGCGCCGTCACCCCGGTGCTGCACCAGCTCCATGCAGTGACCACAGCAGATGCCCCTGGTCCTTCGGGAGTGCTTTTGTCTCAGTTGGAGTGCTCCATCTCTGTCAGACAACACGAGGGCCGTGGGGCACAGTCCCTCTGCCTGCTTTGCAGGATGGCAGGAGAAGCATGAAAGCTGGGAAAAATCTCTCTTTGGGAAAAATGTATTTTAGCAGTGCTTACTCTACGTCATTGGTTTAAGCAAAACTGCTGCGGGTGGAATGTGAAGGTGCAGCTCCAACAGTGCTGCGGCTCCTGCAGGGGATGCCCCGTGGGCTGGTGCTGGGGAAACATGCTCTGTGCTGTCCCCCACCCGCTGCCATGCAGGGAGCTGCTCTTCAGCATCCAAGCCTCACACCTCAGAACATATTTCTTTACAGGAGTTTGTTTAGAGATATGAGCTGTTACAAACTGCAGCCGGGTGGTGCTTGACGTGCATGGATAGCAGAATAGTGTACGTAATTGCCTAAATTTACTATTCAATGAGCAGAGACAAGCTGGAAATACACAGCTTGGGCTGAGCTGCATTTGGAATAAATGTATTAATCACTATGAGAGGAACCTTGGGAAGACTGCGTTGTCTGCACGGTGCAGTGTGTGGCATAACGGAGAAGTGCTGGCTCAGTGCACACACTGCTCAGTGCACGCTGCTGGCCTCATGCTCCCTTCCTCACCCTGCCTGTGTTGTAGCACATTACAACAGCGCCGAGCTGGAGGGGTGCAAACACCCGCTGGACTCATCCTGGGGGAAACCCTGACCTGCCCTTGGATGGAGTGGGGGCTGCAGTCAGCATTGGGCTGGGCCCAGTCTGGGAGATGGTTGAGTGTGGGAAGCTGTTCCCCTTCAGTGATACTTAGCTGTAGAAGTCTGTTCTGTAGGGTGAACTTATGCAGCTGGACATCCAGCTGGCCTCCTGCTCTGCTCTGATTAGAAGAGCACCAAATACTCTCTTTTCATGCTAGTTTTGGTTTGTTTATCACTTCTTCCCCCCTCAAAGAATGGTAAGTCGAGCTTGGGCTTGAGTTCCTGTGCCACAGCTGGGCAGTGTTTGCCATCTCTCCTCTTTGGCGTTGATGATGCCACAGTACATCCCTGTAGGGGCAGACCAGTCCCCACTGCAGTCTTGCAACCACACCATAGGAGTGACTGTAGGGAGATGTAATGGAGCTTCTCCATCAGCAGGCAGCCCAGCAGGAAGCCTGGTTTTTTCATGCACTGAGATGAAGCAGAACTGCACACACCGTGTTCATAGCCAGAGCTTCCCAGGCACAATTTCTGTTGGGATGTGTGGTGAGAATTCACCACAGGTGTCTTGCTGGGCTCAGGGCACATTACCTGCTGCAGCCCCAATGCTGGGGTTTGAGCGGTGTGTGGGGATGGCTCCATGGAGGCAGCAGGCTCTGCAGTGAGCCCCAGCTGGTACAGGGATGGGGCACAGGTTGAGTGGGCTCTGCAGCTTCTGTGGCTGTGCCTTGGGACAGAACTGTGCCTATACGACAGTGGTGGGGGAATGTCTGTCCTGCAGAACTTTTTGAGGTGAATCCCTGCCAGGTTCCTCCTCTCTGCTGCTTTCTGCTTTCTTCTCAGTGGTGCTGCCTGATTTGCAGCCTGCATGCAGCAGGAAGCCCCATGGCTTTGGGCAGCCAAGCTCACAGGATCTTTTCCCTGCCAGCAGCAGAGAGAAAGCTGCAAACGTAGCAGCAGCGATGGTCACAGAGCAGAGCAGCGTGAGGAGCTTAAGGGCTGCTGTGTGCCGAGTAGCAAGGCTGGATGCTGGCTCTGCTTCTGTGCAGAGCAATGCTGCGGCCGAACAGTTCTCCAAAGGTGCTCTGGAGCTGCCCAGGCGCTGTGCGCAGTGCAGGAGCTGTGCAAGCAGAGCTGGGGGGAACCAGGGGAAAGCAGATGGAAAAGGCTGCTTGGGAGAGAGCAGGAAAACAGCTCCGATTTCCCCCTTAATATCGCACAGAGCTGTGCTGCACGGTACTGTGGCACACTGATCGCTTGGGCTGTGAAATAGAAGCTCAGTGCCTGCAGCACAGAGTGAAAATGAGCAAGGAGTTGCTCTCCATCCCCCTTCCTTCCCCCCCCCCCCCCCCCCCCCATGCGACAATACACAGGCACAATTTCAATAAAATATAGCTAAACTGGAAATATCTTCCCGTCTTGTTGAAGAGGCTATGAGCAAAGAAACTTTGCCAAGGGGCTCATGTGACATTGGTGGGGCTGGGGCTGATCTCTATGTCACTGCCTTCTCCTTACAGTGAAGGATTTCGGCTAAAGAGCTTAAAGCAGCTGAGGTGGCATTGTTATCGGTGACCTGGATTGGGTCTGCACAGCCATGGGTTCCTGCAGCCAGCCGCCAGCTGAGCTCTGGCAGCAGCCATCCTGAGAGCCCACCTCAGGCCCAAAATACATCCAGGTTGTGCTTTAAAAGCTGTGTTAGGCTGCTCAGCATGTTTGCATAACGATTAAAAGCATAACGTATCCATTTTCTTGGTTAATGTGCAACACTTCAGGTCTGTGCAGAGCTACCCGGGCATGGGCTGTGGTGGGGAAGAGGACACTGCTTTGAGGCTTTTTAAAACTAAAGCTGATGACTTTATACCAAAAGAGGTATCCCACATTTTAAGCCTTTAGTCCAAGAGCAATCTTGCCAGGAGTTGTTGCTTTTGGGGCTGAGTGGCTGGAAAACTGCATGGTGGGAAAGGATCTGGGGATGCTGGTTGACATGAACCAGCAGTGTGCTCAGGTGGCCAAGAATGCCAATGGCATTGTGGCCCGTGTCACTGCAAGACAGACACTGAGCTGTGAGGGGCCTGGAGCACGAGCCCTACAGGGAGCAGCTGAAGGAATGGGGTGGCTCAGCCTGGGGAAGAGAAGGTGGAGGGGACACCTTACAGCTCTCTCCAACTCCCTGAGAGCTGTGGTGAGGGGGGTTGGCCTCTGCTCCCGGGAAGCAGTGACAGGAGGAGGGGTGATGGCCTCATGCCATGCCAGGAGAGGTTCAGGTTGGATATTAAGTGAAATTTCCTCTATGGAAGAGTGATCAGGCACTGTCGCAGCTGCCCGGGGAGCGGGGGGCTCAACTTCCCTGGAGGGGGTCTGAACAATGGAGATGTGGCTCTGAGGGATGCTGGCAGTGGTTGTGGTGGGGTGGGTTGTGGTTGAGCTTGGGGATCCTAACCCTAACCTTGGGCAGCCTGATCTAGTGGTTGGCAGCCCTTCCCATGGCAGGGGGTTGGCACTCGATGATCTTTAAGATCCCTTCCAGCCTAAGTCATTCAATGATCTTGGAGGTCTTTTCCAATCTTAATGAGTCTGTGATTCTGTGGTTCTCTCCTTGGGGTCCCTCTGCACAGCACGGTGTGGGAAGCTGTGTCAGTGACCCTCAGTGCCACACTCCTTCAGATGCATAGTAGTGTTTATTTGAGATCGGCAGCATTCATTTATTGATGATTTTGCAGTAACTCGACGCCAAACATTGTGTCTGAGATGGCGACTCACAGGCTGTGAGCTCAGTCAGCCGTTTCCCAGCTTTGAGCTGCTCGCCCCAAAGCCAGCCCTGCACCCCATCCTCCAAGCCCCACACCCACAGGTCGGTCCCCAGCCCGCTGCCCGCAGCCGAAGCGGGGGATGTTAGCTGCGGCCGTGCGGGGAGCGCGGGGCAGGAAGGAGTTAACCCAGCGGCACTCCGGAGCACAGCGCTTGTTCTCGCCCTCCCCCTCTTTCTTTCTTTTTTTTTTTTTCCTTTTTTTTCCCCATGATTAGCCCATTTTCAACGTCAAGCCGCTCCGAGCGCCGCTCTCCCCGCTGCTTCTTCCACCGGTGCCTTTGTGCCCGTACAAAAGGCAGCTCCTCTCCCGGGGGTGAAGCGGCCCCGGGGGGGCTCCGGGCTCCCGGGTGGGCTCGGGGCGCTCCCGCGCTGATGTAACGCGGCGGCGGCGAAGCCTGCGAGCACCGGGGACAGCTCCATGTTCCCCCGAGCGCCCGACTAAAGGCGGATGCCGCTCCCCGACCCACCGAGGCCGTCGCCGGGGGAGGTGTGACCGCGAGCCGGGCTTGGGTTGGGGGCTTCTACCCGGCGACGTGCCCCAGGCACCGGGTCCCCTGGGCCGCGGGGCGCGATGCAGGTGTCCATCGCCTGCACGGAGCACAACCTGAAGAGTCGCAATGGGGAAGAGCGGCTCATCAGCAAGCAGAACGCTGCTGCTCCCAACGTGGTGAACGCGGCCAGGGCCAAATTCCGGACGGTGGCGATTATCGCCCGCAGCCTGGGGACCTTCACCCCTCAGCACCACATCTCGCTCAAGGAATCCACCGCCAAGCAAACTGGCATGAAATATAGGTACGGTCGCGGCACCCATTGTTCGGTTGCGGTGTGTAATGGCTCTTTGCTTTGCAGCTCTATGGAATTTCCTCTCCGGATGCCTCTGGTGTCAGAGGACAAAGCAGCTGAGATTTAGGGGATCCTTAAACCTCTGCATAACCAAACGGCATTCGCGTGCTAAGGCTTCTGCCAGCATGTGTGCTTGTGATTTTGTACAAAGAACACCCATGTGGGCTGTAAGGGATACTTGTGAATTTATGGCACTGCTATTAAGATGGTTCCCATGAAGTGCTTGGCATAACTTACGCCGATGTTAATGAGCAGAATCAATTAGCAAAGCACGTTGGAGTCTGGACAGGAAAAGTTCATTTGCAGCGTGCATGGAGTGAAGGGAAGCAGCTGCCCTCAGTGCCACTCCATCCCAGGGACTGCTCACAGACTTCAGCCCGGGCAGGGGGAGTGAAATGCAGAAGGAAATCACAAGCATTCCTACAGTATGTTCTGCACAGATTGCTCATAGCCTAGAAAGGAAAACCAGTACAAGGATGCTCCTTCGTTCTGAGATGCTCCAGCTGATGTGCTTCTCTGCCACACCTTCAGTTGGAAAAGGAGGGCTCTTCTGGCTTTGCCACTTCACTATTTTTGGTTGGAATGACCCCTCGTCAGCTGCTGGGGGACAGATCCCAACTGAGCAGAGCCTGTGGGGCTCAGGGCTCTGCAGCTCCAGCCGTGAGGCAGGCACTGTGCCCTGTGCTGGGCTGCTCCTTGGCACCAGGTGTGTGCAGCATAGGGTGCACAGACACGGAGCGGGTGGGATGCTCACTGCTGCTTGCTGTGCATTGTGGGTTTGGCCCCAGTGACTTCCCAGGGCCATGCCTGCTGCCCTACACTGCTGTGTGCACAAGCACGGGGCACTACAGATGTAACCCGTCACCAAGTCACAGCTTCTGCTTGTTAGTATTGTGGACCATGTGCTAATTGTCAGCAGTTATTCTGACATGCTGATTTCCCTGGGCTCCCACAATGACCAACAAGGATGTGGCTGCACCTTCTGCTGCTACGCAGAGTTGGGGCTCTATAACTCATCCCGGGCTTAGTTCTGGGGAAGGTTTCTCCAGCGAGGGCTGAGCTCTGCCTCCAGCTGGTGGCTGGCACAGCTCCACCGGCTCCCGGCTGCGGGCAGCCTGGGGACTGCAGCAGGAATAGCATCACAGCTGTGATGGGGCTGAGGCTTTATCTTTGTGACTAATCCCTCGTTCTGCTCCCAAATCTCTCCATACCTAGAGGAAATTTCTCCCCCAAGAGAAGCAGCATGGGGGAAATGGGACGAAGAGCTGCACAAAGCTCCTGGCTCAGCCCTGGTACTGCTGATGGATTGAGGTAACCTTTAGTTAAGGAAGATGCTTTCCAGCAGTGACTGAGCTGATGTTTCGTGTTCCTCTCTGCTTCCTCAATCCAAGGGAAATTCCATGCCTGGAGAAGCCCAAGGCTTTCCCCAAGAGCTGCAATAGTAATGCTGTAAAGTCCTCAGCTCCCTTGTATTTCAGGCTGAAGTCCTTCCCAGTTCATTTTCTGCTCGCATTATGTCACTGCTGACAAGCTTTACAATGCGTGCTGCCTGAAATGACGTGCTACTTAGGATGCCTTTTGTTTTATGCTAAAAATACAGCACTCCAGCACTGCTGAGTACCTGCACAGAACATGGGGATGCTGTGGTTGGAGAGGATGTGTGTCATTGCCATAGGACATTGCCATGGGGCATGGCATTGCCATGGGGCATCACCATGGGGCACTACATCACCGTGGGGCATTGCCTTGGGGCATGGCTTCACCTCACTGCAAGGCATTATAGCATTGCCATGGAGCATTGCCATGGGGCACAGCAATGCAGGGAACCTGGTGCAGCGGATGGCAGGCGGTGATCCTTGTCTTGCTGTTGTTGTGTACAGGGAGACGGTGACAGAGAGAGTGTTGGGGCCGAGGGGAGTAGAGCTGGCACCAGGCTCATTTCTGGCTTTGCTCCAGATGAGAGAACAGATTGGAACATAAAATACAAAGCTCACTGGAAAGAATGCATTCTTTTGGGAATGTCTGTAAATATTAGGATCCAGGTGTGTTCCCATGTGCACATTTCATTTGCTCCATCTCACTTCGTTTCCTTTACGTCTAATTGTGGCATCACCCAGGCATCAAAGCAGTGTAAAGCAAGCAGTGCACAGCTTCAGGAAGCGAGCTGCCACGTGCCATGAGCCCATGTGCTGTGAGCCCACGTGCGGCTGTGCCATGGAACCATCAGATGGGGCTTCCCCATGTCACCACTTGTGGCAGCTGCGTCACCGTAGGGCAGGATGGGGTGTGTCTGTCTGGGTGAGCTGGGTCCTGTCTGGGAGTGCAGCATCCTTCCTCCATGCCTGGAGGGTGGTATGGCTGCAGGGCTGCAATCTGCTGTATTGGCCATGGGAGCAAAGTGCAAGCGCAGGTGGGTGCTGTGGTGGGTGTGGGACTGCCACCTCCCTGCCCCCCCTCCCCCCCCCCCAGCTCTGTGCCATGGGGCAGAGCCACGTGCCAGACATCCTGTGCTCTGCGAGGGAAGGCGTGACAAATAGGGTGCCAGAAAATCCCACATCGTCGCCCAGATCAGTCTCCAGTGGCAAACACAATTGGTGCATGCAATGAGGATAAACTCCATTGTCCCATTGTTCCCTCTGCACAGTGCTGCAGGGCACCCTCCCCTCACACCATGGCCCCAAGCTGCCTCCTCCACTCCTCCTGCACGCACCATGGGCCGCAAGCGAAGGTTGCAGTGCTGTCAGCGAGGTATGGATTTCCCATACAGACGCATTGCGTTAGGAATGCCAGCGCTGCATTGGCAAAGCTTTGTGGGCAGATGCCAGGCAGTGGAAGTGCACGGTGCATGAGTTGGGTGAGCTCCCTGCTGCCGTGCCCTGCGGTGAGCGGGGATCTCCTCATGGTATTTTGGGGCCCGGGTCCTCCCTGTCCCTGCCTGCTGCTATAGACGTCAGGCAGATGGCTGCCTTGTGTGTTCAGGAATTCATGGCTTTTGCTGCAGTTATGGGTAGCTTTAAGCACTGTCAGGCAATAGCCCAATTATTCTGCCACAAGGTTACATATTATTTCAATAGCTCTCCGGGATTGTTTTTATGGCTCATAGCCTGAGCTTCACTTTATTGCTGTAAGACCGCTCCAGTGAACAGGAAGGGTTTGCCCTTACATTCACAACGCATTTGCCCCCAGGACTGCAGATTTAATGGATCCAAAGGAGCCGCCTCTCCTCCTCCGGGTTCCATCTGCACAAAGGGGTTTTAGGTGAAGCTTTGAAGCAGAGCCTGTGGGTGGCAGCTGTGCCTCAGAGCTGTGTGCAGGGTCTGCCACTGTCACCGCTGGATGGGGTGTGACAGTGTGTGAGAGGAGTGCTGGCACGGGGTGCTGGCCCTGGTGCCATGGGACGGTGGCACTGGGAGGCGATGAGCTCTGGAGCTACGACATGCAGTGCGGTGGCAGTGCCGTGCGGTGTAGCTGTGGGTGGCAGTGAGCAGAAGGGCAGCAGGCTGCAAGCTTCTGGGCTGCCGGCACGGATGGATGCCACATCCACTCCTGGGCTGCTCCTGCGTTGGGTTTTTTTTCCATTTAAACACTGCATGGCAACATTAATCTAATGCTTAAATGGGTGGAAGAAAGGATGTGATGTAGAAACACTGCTAACTTAATTGCCAGTGAAGTGCACAGTTTAAGGCATTTTGAAAGTATTGTTTTAGCACGGCCGCTTCGGCAGAGTCCAGTTGGAATTTCGAGCAGAATATTTTTATTTCAGACTATTGCTACAGCATGAGAGCTGTGAGGCATTCACCAAGAGTGGGACGGGGCCCTGCACAGTGCCCCTGCAGAGCCCTGTAGGGCCCTGCAGAGCTCTGGGGGTTTCTGAGAGCTGAGCCTCCACCTCTGTGCACGCAGTGCTTCCCATGCTGCACGGAACAAAGCTGGAGCGCAGAGCATGGGGAACTTCGGTGCATGTGGGACAGCACAGCAGCACTCGCTGCAGCCCCTGCACTTGGCAGCGGCCCATGCACTTCCCCTGATCTGCATTTTAGTGCATCATCGGCAACTTTCTGAAGGATGCAGCCAAGAAAACTGCAGGGAATTTCAGCTCAGGCAGCTGCCTCCATGCCTGTGGCTGCGTGCATGGCGGGGATGGTTCGGAAAGTGTGAAGAGAGCCAGGGACAGAGCACAGCTGCACTCCGACACCTGCAGCCCTGCACTGCCAACTACTGCTAGAGCCGTGAGCAACGGGGTTGTGCTGCTCAAGAGTGCTCTGGGGAGCAGCTCCTTGCTCCAGCACTGCACCGGGCCCCAGAGCCACAGCTTCACCCTGCATGCTGTGAGCAGCTGGCCGGCACCATGATCTGGGCCAGCATTTGTACTGCAAACTTTGCATGTGAACCCATCAGCATACTGTCATGCTCCAGCGGTGCGAAGTGTGCAGTCTGTCACCAGCTCAGAACAGCAAGAGCAACACAGCAAAGTCTGCTGGGTGCTGGGCTTCTGGGGGCGGTGGCTGAGCAGTGCCAGCAGCGGGGAGTTCTGCACCCACCCTTCTCCCTCCCTCCTGCTTGCACTCAGGGGAAAAGCTGTGGGTCACTGCTTTGCTGCCAGGCTCCTGCGGGAGCTCAGCCCAGAAGCTTTGCTGGGCCTCGCTGCTATGTGAAGCAGCTTCAGTTTGCAGGGAGCAAATTGCATATTTTATTCATTTTCTGTTCAAAAAGAAGCTGTTCTGAAGCAATAATGGGGATGTTTCTAAGCAACGTTGTTTTCCCCCTGCAAGCCTCAGGAACGGTGGCATTTTTGTGCGTTTTGGTAACAATAAACCAAACTGCCTGCAGATGATCCACGGGAAAGCCTACTCCTTCTTTCCCAGCTTTGCTTACGGGGTGGGATGCGGGCTGATAGGGTGCCAGAGCAGCTCGAGGCAGTCCTGGGGATGTGGGATCCTTGTCCTGGTGGCCAGATGCCACAGGGGATAACTCGTGTGGGATGCATCCCCTTGGTCTGGTCTTACTGCTAAAGGTCAGCTGCTGTGGGCAGTGACATCAATACAGGGCGAGGAAACTGGGGGTGGAAAGGGAGGAACGGCGTTATTGAAGCTCTTCTGAGCTTGATTATTCTTCTGTGGGTGTGGAGTCTGAAATGCTTTAGTCACCATGTGTGGTAATGCATAGATTTTATTTAAAACTTCTTTCTTACAAAACAACATGTTTTTCTCTGTCTCATTTCTGATAGATAGATAGTTAAGTGGATGGGTGGATAGAGAGATGGATGGGGAGATGGGTGAATAGATGGGACATGACTCAGAGGCTTGGTGGTGATGGGCTCACAATTGAACTCTGTGGTCTTCGTAGTCTTGTCCAACCTTAATGATCCCGTGATTCCATGGGTAGATCAGTGGATGAACAGATGGGTGGATAGCTGGATATATGGAGGGATAGACAGCTAGATAGATGGGTGGGCAGACAGGCAGGTTGTTTACCTTCATCTTGCTGCCTCCACGGCACTGTTGGAGGTTGCTGAGCCTTAAGCAAGGTTCACTCAGCCAAGCAGAGACAAGCAAAGCTGTGGGCTCTGAGCAGCTCAGCCCTTGCTTAGTCTTAGTTTTTACACGAAGTCTGACTCTTCTTTTTCTGCCTCTCCTGCACAGGTTGTGTTGGGACACCTGCAATGGGGGCAGCTGCTGAAGATGCACCATGCAGCAGCTGGGATGGCAGGGGTTGTTTTTGGGGCAACACTGAGATGTTTCTGCATAACCAGGTGTGTTTGTTCCTGATTGCTTTGTCCTATCATGGTAGAAAGCAGCAGCTGTTGGCTAATTAGCTGATTAAGCAGCACAGGAGGCACAGGCCATAAATCACTGCTGGGAGGACTGTAGATTTTGGTTGCATGACCATGCTCCCTGCATGGAACCATGGGATGTGCATCAGGTGCTGCCTGAGAGGTATGTGGGAGTCTGTAGCAGGGCCAAGGGTGTGAAAAACAGAAGGTCAGGTCTGCAGTAGGGTGCTGGGTGGGTGTTCCTTCCCCTGGGGGTACACGGAGCCTAGAAGGGCCTGGGACTTGGGGAGCTTAGGGTTTGGGATTGCAGTGATGCAGCTTGTGGTGATGCTCAACACAGGGCTGCTCCCTGCAGTACTGCTGCCTCCAGCATTGCAGCTATCACTGGGCTCTCCTACACATTCCCTTGCACTAGAGTTAATTAAAAGCAGTTAATTACAATTGCTTTCTGCCCTGTGCCACAGGAGACAAGCACCACTCTTGCCATATGGCATGGGCTGCTTCTTGGGCATGTTTTCTCCCCTTTCCCTTTAATTAAGGACACCATCGGCTCTGAGTGTCCCTGGGATGTGGCCGGGCACACTATGTCCCCTTGCGGCCCTCACCCCAACCCATAAAGCAGAAATAAATCATGTATTCCTTTTGGTCCTGCTCAGCTCTGAGTGCACTGTCAGCATTTCCTCTTCGGAGGAAATAATTGAATTCCAAGTGACCATGAAAAACCTGGGGGATGCATTGGCTGAGCACAGGGCACAGAGCGGGGCTGTGCCTGGGGTCTGCACTGCGTGGGTTTGCTGCTGTGCTGTGCTGAGCACTCCTCGCACCAGGCTGGTTTCACTTGAAAGGGTTTTTGTGAGCTTGGGTGAGGGGAGCCTCAATGAGCAGGGCTTATAATTGGCTGCCCTGTGCACCCCTGAGTTAATTGGGACAGGGCATCACAGGGAAGGACGTTTTTTGAGCAAGAAATGATATGGCGTTACTTAACAAGCTGTCTGTACTAGCTATGGGGAAGGAGCTTGCATGCAGTTACTGCAAAGAGAGGACCTTCCTGAAAGAGTAATGGAGTGGAATTGAGAAGAAAAAGCACTCAGACTAAGTGTTGCGGAACAGCTGGGGCAACCCCAGCTTCAGCTATTGAGCTGCAGCACCCACCACTGCCCACAGTGGCCTTCTAGCCCTTTTCCCTTTTCCCCCTGCTGTGGGGTTTGCTCTGGGTTTTCTAAGGCACTGCATGCCATTTGCTCTCTCTTGCACCGTGCTGCTGTGTATGCACCTGTGCTGCAGGATGGATGGTGACAGCCCTGGGCTGATGCAGCGGCTGAGGGTGCTGTCAGAGGCACCTCCATTAGGGGAAAGTTGTAAAGGAGAAGTCAAAAGAAAACCCAGAACTGGAGGAAAGCTTTGCAACCCCTGTGGGTCCCCTCCTCCTGTGCACAGGGGTCCCTGTGGGGCTGCAGGAAGCCAGCAGTGCCACTGGACATCGTTCCCATCAGGTCTCCATCTGGAGAAGGAGTTGAATGGCCTCAGGGAGCTGCTGTGCACTGTGATTAGTCTCACTTTTCGTTGCCAAATATTCATCTTGGTTTTAAGCCTTCTCGTCTTTTTAACTAAAATTAACTTTTATTTCAGACGTAATCTGATCTTCCTACAGTGCCACATCACAAAGCAGCATCCCCTGGGGATGGTTTAGCCTTTGTTCTGAGATTCCTGAAAATAAGCCTTTTTCTTTTTTTTTCCTCCCCTCCCTGAATTCTTACAGTCAGTCTTTATCTCGGGTGCCTCTCATTACCCTGTTCTGCATTTCCTGTGCAATGCATTTTTCCCCCTCTTTGCCACTTCCCATCTCTGAACCCATCACCCCCCATGGTTGGAAGCCACTGTGGTTACCCCTCTTGTGAACTTCCGCTGCACCGTGAGCTCCTCCTGCATGTTCTTCAGTTCTGATGCACCTCTCCATCCAGTATCTGTATGGTTCTGCTCATAGATTTGCTCTCAGCAAAATGCCCAACAAGCAAAACACTTTATCCCCCAGTTCTGTAGGAATAAAAGGCTCTGCTTATTCAGCATCACAGCCAGGTCCGGAACCAAATTCTCTTCGATGAGCATAATTTTGTGTGTGTTTAAAGGGCTGCAGAGACTTTCCAAGGTGCCAGGTGCTCGCTGATGCAGAATCCTGCTGACCACAATTGCATCGTGACAGAATATCCCTGCCTTTTTTTTTTTTTTTTTTTCCCCTGCAAGCTCCATAAACTTGACCGTATCTTGCAAGATTGCATCTTTCTATCTCTGCCCAGATATAAATCTTGCGAAGTTTAGGACAGAAAAAGGTTAACAAATTCTTCAGCCTGGAGTGTCCTCTCTCATAATGAGTGCATGGACTGTGGTGCAGCGATGGATGTCCCTCTGCTCCTGGGGCCGTGGCACTCGGGGTCTGAGCTGGGTGCTGTGTCCCCCCCTCTCCTCATGCTGGTCCCCAACACCCTCAGTTCTGGAGTGGGACTGGCTCAGGGCTGGTGCTGTTCAGGCAGGGTGGGGCTCTTGGAGAGGTTTTAGTTTGCTTTTTCTGAAACTGAAGTTGCTTGGCTTTAGGCTTTTTTTTTTTCCTGTAACCAGGGATGTGGTGTGGAATGCGTCTCAGCTCCTGCTGATGGTGCTCTGATCCTGTGCAGTGCAGAGGCGGGATGGTAGAGGTGGGAGCAGCAAGGAGAGCTGAGCATGTGAGTGAAGGATGGGTGTGAGCTGCTGGGGCTGGGCACGCAGACCCTGCAGGTGCTCTGTTTCATGGCATCTCCCACCTGCAGCGTGGGCTCCCAATGTGCAATGTCCTGTGGTAGCAACTCAGCAGCATCAGTGCAAGCCTGGAAGCTGTTGCAGTGCTGCGAGGCCAAGAGCTCACAGTGTGGGGCAGGAGGTATGGGAGTGCCATCCCTATGCCACGCTGTGTTCTCTGTCGCTGTCCCATGTGTGGGGAAGGGCTTTTCTCATCAATGTCCCAGGGCACTGCACTGTGATGTGAGCAGTTTGGGCAGTTCCTGCTGGCTGGGTGTGCTCTGCTGCTCTGTACAGGGCAATGCTGGGTGCTGCGGGTCCTGCTGGGAGCCATGGGGCTGGGGCTGGGCACTGCCAGGCACTGCTGCAGCTTCCGCCCTCAGGTTACTTGGAAACAAACCATTGATGTCACTTGGTGGTTTTGCAGCTACCAGGTATGTGTGTATGTGTGCGTAAATGAACGTGCAGATAATGTGTAGACACACTGGATGCAGATACATATGTGCACACTTGGAAGCTACAAGATGCAAGTTGATATGTACATGTATCTTTTTCTGCTTTATTTTGGGTGTGTACGCACATGGCTTTTCTTAGGGGCTGAGGGGAGCCAGATCTGGAAGGCTTTTGTTTGCTCAAAGCGTCAATCTGCCCCAGGGATGGTCCCCAAATCAATGGCCACATGCCGCTGAGCAGTGTGAGGGCTGTGCTGGAGGAGAGGTGCCTGGGCAGGTATAGATTCTGCACTCTCTGTATGTGGCCTTCCAGCTAACTGGAGCATGTGAATGGAGGGGCTGTGCCCAGGAGGGGGTTACGAGGCATTGGGGCAGCTGTGGGCTGCCGGCCCCACTGAGCTCTGCACACCTCATTCATTTGGTGCCAAACCTTATGGAGAATGCACAGAGAGACCACCTCCGCCTCTACATCAAGTGAATTCAATTAGAGCTAGATTCCTAATTTGTGCACCGTGTGCTGGATGCCCTCTCGCAAGCTGAGCAGCCACTGGGTTCCATTTGCACTAAAAGGATTTGGCATTTTCAGCAATGGCTCTTTCCAATAGGCATAAATTTTTCCAGCACCCCGGCCACGTGCACACAAAGCACATGGCAAGGACAGCATTTGGGAAGCCAAACACGGTGTTTCTGCCCAGATCCATTAGCAGAGAGGGCTCCGCGAGGAGCCGGCTGCAGCTCAACCAGCAAAAAGCAGTTTCCAAAGGCAGATGTGTGCTGGGAACACCACCTCTGCTGGGTGTGGTGTGACCCACAGCCCTGCTGCTGTGAGCTGCCAGAGGCAGTGCAGTCCTGCTGGGGGCACGGGCAGCTGTCGTGTGTAGGTTGGCATCACTGGCGCTGTCTGTATCCATTTGTTATGTGGGGATCCAGCGGTGTTCTCATGCAAAAGGACAAAAGAAATGGGGTCGGTGCCAGCTTCAAGACTGCTGTGAGCCTGGGGCAGGTGGTGCCGCTCCAGTATCTAAATGCCAGCCCCCCAGTTTGGAGCTGTGCTCTGCAGTGGGTTTGGCCCGTGTCAGCTGGGGGCCATGAGGAGGATGGGCCACGGGGAGGTGAAAGCGCCCAAATGGTGCAGGACCATCACTGAGCTGGCTTGTGGGAGGGTGGGAGGGCTGTCCCGTTCTTTCTTTGGGCTCTAAATAATTCACGGAGAGCAGAAACAAAGTGCAGTAATTGTTCACAGAGCTCTGCAGTGGAAGTATGGAGGTGGCCCCTGTTACACTTTGGCTGACCAAGAAGTTGCACAGATCTGGCTGTGATGTGAAGGCTAAAGCAGGAGGCTGTAATTAGTGGGCTTTTTGTATTACAGCTTTATGTTAGGTAGGGGTGTAACCTGTGGCTGTGCTGGGTGAGAGCTCTGACACAGGGAGCAGTTGGGGTGTAAGTGCTGCTATCAGCCTCCCTACTCATGGCTTCAAACCAAAAGGGGCGGATTTAGGCTGGATATAAAGAAAAAGCTCTTTGCAGTAAGAGTGCTGAGGGACTGGCTCAGGTTGCCCAGAGGGGTGGGTGCCCCGACCAGCAGTCAGCCATGGTCAGGGGAAGGGCTGAGAGCAGCTGATGGGGCTGTGGTTGCCCCTGTACTGCAGGGGATGGGACTGAGGGCCTTTAGAGGTCCCTTCCAACTCAAACCATCCTATGAAAGGCAGCACTCTCCAGTTGCTTTACTCAATCAGTATCCCTCGTGGTTCTAATGCTGTTTTATTTCTTTTTTCCTAGGAACCTGGGGAAATCCGGGCTGCGCGTTTCGTGCCTTGGCCTGGGTGAGTGCATGGCCAGAGCCCCATGGCTTCTGGACAAACCTTTACTTCTGAAGTGCTACAGGGAACAACGGGGCTTTATTCCAGCAGTGCTGGATCGGGTTGGATATTAGGAAATACTTTTTCCCCAAAGAGCGGCCAGGCTTTGGCACAGCTGCTCAGGGAGCAGCGTGGTCACCGTTCTTGGAGGTGCTCAGAAACGTGGAGATGTGGCACTGAGGGCCGTGGGCAGTGCTATGGTGTGGTAGGGGATCTGAGAGGTCTTTCACAATGGTTCTGAGATTCAGAAGTGCCTCTCCGAGCACTGCAGGACCGTGTGCTGGCCATGTGGGTAGCCCACACACACAACCCCTGTGTAGCTGTGGGGTCCCTGGCCCCATAAGCTCCCTTGCCAGCAGTTGTACCACCCATGTGAGCAATGCTTTAAAATGCTTTTTTTTTTTTTTCCCTCTAAATGTTTTGAGAGTTGATTTTAAAATAGAGGGGAATATGCAAGTCACCCTCTATTACAAGTCACAAAAATAAGCCCTATTCCGGCAAGAAGAGCTCTTCTGACCAAAATAGATGCCGGGCTTTTAAAGGACTTACGAGCTGGTGTAGAGTTTTCTTTCACACTTGCAGTTTCACCAAGAGCGAATGTTGTTGCGTGAGAGGAAGCGATGGCAGAAAAATGCCTTGCAGAGCTTTTCTTTAATTGCAGGCACGTGGGGCCATGTCCCTACAGATCAGCCCTTGGGAGCACAGCTGCGGGGCTGGGTGCTGGCAGGTGTGGGGCCAGTACCATGGGGCAGTGACACCGCGGTGTTCTCATGCTGTTCCTGGGTCCCTGCAGCCCGGGGTGTGCTGGGCTGGGGAGCACGGGAGCAGGGAGCCTTGGGTTCAGCAGTCATTGCTGCAATGTGCAGCTCCTCCTGAGCACAGCTCGGTCCTCTCGCACCTCAGGTCTGTCAGCGTCTGCCCCAGTGCCCACTGAGGCGGCCATTCTGTGAGCTCCCTGTGCAGCTCCCTGGGAGATGCATTTGTCTCCCTAAGCCCCTGCAGCATGCAAATCCAATTGAAGTTGTACCCAAGTTTCTGCCAGCTCAGCAATCTGCCTCACAAATCTGAAATCTCACTGCGTGGGCACATCTGTGCGCTCTGTCGGTGAGCCCAAGGTGAGCATTTCAAAGGGGAATATCAGAGAGTCCTGCCCTGGGCAAGTGCCTGGGCTGTGGAAGGCTTCTGCAGCAGTGTTGGTTCAGAAATGTGTTTGGGATGCAGGAAGAAAGAAGGTCATGTTTCCCGGTGGTTAATTCAAAGCAAATTCAGCCTGTGAAGATGGGCTGCTGGTGTTCAGCAAACACGGAGACGGCCTCCAGCAAGGCAAGGAGGGCTGTGAGGGAAGGAGCAGCAGGATGAAAGCAGCCACCCCAAATCCAAAAATCCAAATCCAGAAAATCCGATTCCTCATGAAAAAGCCCAGAAGAAAACTCGCGCTACAAGAGGTTCCTGCAGCTGCAGAGCAGTATCCACTGCCCCATGGTGCAGAGCCACTCATGGTGCGGACCCAGCAGCCTGTGGTGCAGAAAGGAGCCAGCCCTCCCCCTTGCACCTTGGTGGCTTTGCTTTGGGGCAAATCTTTTGCGGATCCCACAGGTGAAGGCACCCAGACATCAGTGGAGCAGGGATGGATATGGTAGCCGGGAGCTTCATGCAGCACTGCCTCACTGCAGCGGGGTGGGGATCCATCCTTGGGGGAGGCAGAGCCCTGTCTTCCAGCCAGGATCTCTGCTCTTGTGGAAGGTGACACATCTGCCAGCACTGGAATTATCAAGCGGTGAATTTTGCATCAGCAAATAACCCAGAAATAGTCACGCCATCCTAGGCTGGGAGCTGTGATGGGAACGGAGCTGAATCCAGCTTCACTGTAGGAATTCCTTCCTTGGAGCTCAGGTATCCAGCTGGGAAGCAGCTTTTCACTGTGGGGCAAGCACGGCTGGGGAGCTGCTGTGCCTTGGAGCTGTGCTCCACTATACACACCACACTGGAGAAATGTCCTTGGCATCCTTCTGTGTTCCTGCTCTGTCCCCAGCTTCAAGATTGCTCTTCGCTCCCCCCCGACAGCCTCAGTGCTCTTGTAATTCCAAGGCATCTCTGCTCATGTCAGTGCTCCCTTTTACACAATAGAGAAAGGATCACAAGAGGTCAAGGGCCCCAAAACGCACTGTGGCTGTGCTGGTGTCCCCGTGGGGCTGAGGGCACTGGGGCTGTGCTCACACTGCTAATGGGGACAGGCAAAGGGCACACAGCCGCCTGGTGCAGGGACAAGGAAGGGTTGTGCTTCTTTTTTTTCTTTTTCTCTCCTGTATCTCTTCCTTCAGAACTACTCCTGTTGGGCTGTGAATCATCCTCAGCCGCTGCTGGAAATACCAAAGGAGCCTTGTGCTTTCTAGAAGGGAATTTTGGGAACCGCAGCCTCTCCGGGCACAGCACCACGGCCCTGTGCCGCTCCCTTGTGTCCCAGCTGTGCCCTTGTCAATGCTTTTGGCCACTTGTGTGCCTGTCCCGTGGCTCTTGGTGCATTTGGGTATCCTGCTCTTGGCCTGGCACCTTCTCCTGCACACACTGTGTCCCTCAGGCTGCTCCCAGCCCTGGATGCAGCAGAACCTTGCAGTTTCCTGATGCCCTGGCGGTCGTCTTGCTGAGCATGACCTCAACACCCTGCTGGCTGGGCCTGCAGCCACCAAGGCGATGATTCCTCCAGGGCTCCTGACCAGAGGCATTCCCAACCCTCGGATGATGATTGTGAGCCTGAGCTCCTTGGCACCTGCCCCACTGGGAGGATGGACGTGGGGGGAAGGAGGGTAGATGGAGGGAAGGTGTACCCAGTTCTGCATATATTTACTATTTATATTTAAAGAGAGAAAGAGCTCGTTGTTCTCATGTGGCTTAGGCACCCGAAGGCTCATTTCTAATCAGTCGGTGCGTGACGCTGATCTGGTGGGAGTAACCAGCCCACGGCAGGCGTTGGAGCTGGGTGATCTCCGAGGTCCCTTCCAATCCAACTGTGCTGTGATCCCTTCTGTCTGTCCCTGGTGTCTGTGTGTCTCAGCCCTGTGCTGAACTGGGGGCTCCTCCTGCAGGGTCCTGCCCGGTGCTCACCACCTCCACATGTGTTCAAGAATCACTTTGTGGTAAACAATCTCAATGCTTTTTTTTTTTTTCCCCTTCCTCCAGTAAGGATGCATTTTAATGTACTCTTACAAAAATAACTCTTCTGAAGCTTTAACATGGAAATCAGTCTTAGTCGGATTTTTCACTTGCACAAAGGAGCTTAATGATAAAACGAAGCCTATTTTCATTCTTATCATTATTATGTGGCACCAGAGCATTTCGTGATAAGAAAAATACTTTTTTCCAAAGGCTTTGAAATGCAGTGAATGCGGCAGGAAGGAGAAGGGCCCTTCCCTGCACCGCTGGGGCCATGGTGGCGGTGGGTCCTGGCAGGGAACAGCTCACTTCCTGCAGTGTGGCAATGCAATGTGGGCCAGGAATGCCTGCACTCTTTGAAGAAGTCTCATTTCTGTTCCAACAGCAGCAATGTGCTCAGCTTTTATAAACTGGAAAGGTACGGCCTTTCCTGAGCCGTGGTTCTTCTGCAGGAAATCCGGAGTTTCCATGTGAACGCGTCTTCAGAAGTAACTTTGCATATACGCAAAGGAAGCTGGTGCGTAGAAAAACTGTTAGTGAGGGAAAGAGCAAACCTCTGCTGGCAGAGCGGGGCCTTTGCTGCAGTTCTTAGCCAAGGGTGGGTGCGAGTGCTGGGCTCCATTTCAGGGGAAGTCACCCTGCACGTGTCCCAGTGCTTCAGCACCTCCGAGCTCTTCCTGGCTGGGGCTTGTGTTACAGTGAACGCTGAGCAGGGATTTGGGAAGTCTCGCTGCCCCAGCGATGTGTTTCAGCACCTCCAGAATGTTTCTCTGTTCCCAATTGCTCCTGGTGGGTCTGAACACACAGGAATTGGTGCAGGAGCCTTTCCCACGGTAACTGGTTGTTTTGGTCTTTGTAGGGACCTGGGTCACTTTTGGAGGTCAAATCTCAGACGAGGTAAGTGACCTTCGCTATAATGCATGAAGCAAAGCTAAGGAGCGTGCTTATATATAAAAGCATGGCCGGCTAACGGGAGTGGGGCGTGGTGACAGCAAATGGCAGAGCGTTGGCATGCAGAGCAAGGCAAGGCTCATGCTTCTGCTACAAAATATCTTAACGAATCTGACATTTTCCAAGCTCAGCTTTAATGAAAGCATCTCCCCCTTGAAACAACCTTCCCCCTGCTGCGTGGAGCGGTATTTCCGTGCTGTGCCATTGGCAGCAGCACCGCTCCTGGAGCAGAATTAGGAAAACTCTATTTTTTGCAGGCTGCGTGTAATGAGCGGCAGTCAGAGCTAGCAGCAGCGTGGTGTCTCACAGCGCTGGTTTTATTTCCGTTTATTTTGTTATTTTTTTCCCTAATAAGAGGAAACAAAAGGAAAGGTGCTTGGGTTTCCCTCCCGCTCCGGTCTCCATCACAGCTCTGCCCACGTGGGGCTCACTGCTGGCTGGGTGCACCAGGGCTGCTCATAACAAGGGAGAGGGCTCCAGCAGCCCTCCGTGTGGTGCCCCAGCAGAAATCCCAAAATAACTTCTGCAGCAGGCAAGAGGCCCAGCGTTCTGCTTTCAAACCTTTTTCTTTCTTTGTAAGCGATTCGACCTTTGCCGGTATTTCCGATCGCTGCACATCACTGAGCTGCATTTATTCCTGTTTCTGGGTATTGTGGTCTGAAGCAAAAAGAGCTGTTTCAATGACTATTTTGGCTTCCTGGCTCTCCTTGTTTAGAATAAGTCAGTACAAAAAGGCAGTGCTCAGAACAAGAAGACAAATGTATTCCTGCACTAAACCCCATAGATCCGCAGAGCGATTTCTGTAACCTTGTTAAATTCTTGGCTGCTTTCCCATTGGAGAACGCAGGGCTTTTCCCTCCGTTCCTCCCAGGATCAGCCCCAGGGGGCTGTGCAGCTCCGTGTCCCTGCTCAGGTCGGTGTAGTGGCACCAGGTGACCCAGTGCCCAGCAGCACCGCCTCACTCAGCCCCGTGTCCATCCCACAGGTGGCCGAGCAGCTGATGACCATCGCCTACGAGAGTGGTGTCAACCTCTTCGACACGGCCGAGGTGTACGCGGCGGGAAAGTGAGTCCCTGGTTGGGTCGTGTTTGGGTACGAGGGGTCCCAGCTGCACTGAGGTCCTTCCCTGTGCCTCCAGGCATGGCTTTGCTTGGGAAATCTCCTATGAAATGTGGATGTTTTTGGAGCACGCTTTAAAAAGAAGCCAACCCTGCACCCAGCTGAAATGCATCACTGGTGCCGCCTCGAGCACTCACTGGGAAACATCCTGAATAAATGACAAATCAGTGTCTGTCTCGGTGGTGATTAATGGTCCATGATGGTGACAGCTCTGAAAACTCCGAGAGCAAGGAGCAGTTCCAGCACAGCTCCTGCTTTCAGTATCACTGCTCAACTAAGAAAAGGAAAAAGTCCATCCCCAGCTTTAGGGGCAGTGTCCAGCGCAGGACCACAGGGCTGGGGCTGGCTGCCGTGTAGAGCTCTGCTTGCTCTGAGCGTCCTTCAGTGCCTCTCACATGGGCTTTGTCTCTTCTGCAGGGCTGAGGTCATCCTGGGGAACATCCTCAAGAAGAAGGGCTGGAGGTACCGTACTGGGGCAGCAGGGACACGTGGGAGTGGGGAGCACACCAGGTTCTCACAGATGCCGTGCATCAGCTAGCCAGGCTTGGTGTAGGGCTCGGGAGGTGCCTGTGGAAAGCATTGGGCTCTGGGTGCAGCTCCATCAGCAGCCAGCCCTCCTAACTGCTCCTCACCACTGCCTCTTGCAGGTGGAGGCCTGGTTAGGAGCTGGCTCTGGGTGCCTGCTGGAGCTGTGGGTGTCCCTGCATTGCGGGGGGTGGGGCTGATGGCCATTTAGGGACCCTTCCAACCCAAACCGTTCCATGACTCTCTGATCTCTGTGCATTCATCCTCATTTCTGCTCACAGAGCGGAGAGGCAGATTATCTGTGCAGCAGGTCTGCACACGCACATAAGGCTGTATATTAAGAATGCAAAGCTGTGATGGGCCTTCATCTCGGCCGCCTGGTAGGAGATGATACCTCATGTAAATGAAGCACATTAGCATACACGGTGTCATCTTAAGAGCATTTACATAATCTTTAAGGCTCTCCCCTGTGTGTCATAGCCTGCAACCAAAGCGCGGTCCCAGCGGTGTTCTCACCAAAGCCAGTGCCCCTGTTCTGGGGAATGGATGCTCACTGGGAAATGTTCCACATCCTGTGGCAGAAAGAAGTCAAGCCAAGCAAAACCCAGGCAAATTGTTACACTCATACAATTTTGCAGCAAAATAGTTTGCTGATGATAAATATTTGATCTACTATCACACTGAACTCTATAGATTAATTCAGCAAATGTATCTCTCCTGGGGTGTAATGCCTGAGGGAGCACTCCTTCACTGCGAGCCGTGCTGCCGCCCGTGGATGCTGTGAGGGTGGTGGTGCCTTTGGGGAGGAGGGCACTGCCTTGAAGCCAGGTGGGCTCCTGCCTGGGCTCTTTTGGGATTGTTTTATTTATTCTTCTGTTCTGTTCCTAGGCGCTCCAGTCTGGTCATCACAACAAAGCTGTACTGGGGTGGAAAGTAAGTTCAGTGATGCAGAGCAGTGACTGTTGCCTTGGGGCTGCCACCCCTTGCTCTGCATCCAACTGGGATGTGGGGACCTCACTCCTGCTTGCTGCAGGCTGGCACCTCAGCCCCCTACCTGTGTGCTTTGTCTTTGCAGGGCTGAAACAGAGAGAGGGCTCTCAAGGAAGCACATCATTGAAGGTGGGTGCTGCACCTGGCTGTGCCTCAGGCATTTTCGTATGCCAGAACTCTGAGTTTCTGCCAGGCTCCCGCAGGGCTGCTGGTGGTTGCTGGTACAGTGGGCACAGTCCCACACTTGCTGCAGCCCTTCTGCATCCTTCCTGTGGTGCACCACGTGCCTATGGGACTGGGGCTCGGGGCTGCTGCAGGCTGGATCCGTGCCTGCACAGCAGTGTTTTGCAGGAGGGGCACAAATAGAGCAATGCCCACAAAAAGATGCGTTTCTGTCATATTAAGGATCAGCAGCATTAGCTGTCAGCTTATTATGGTGAGAACATATCAGCCTGGGAGGCTGTGCCATCCCCTCACACAAGGAATGCCTTTGGGGAATCAGCTGTCCCCACAGAACAGCACCCAGCATTGGGCCATGCTGCTGCTGCTTGCCCTGTGCTGCCGAAGGGTAAATAGCTCTCGGTGATACTGAGCTGTGAGGTCTGTCCCCACACCTCTCATGGGCTTTTGGCACTGCCCCACTACAGCCTGGCTCCCACAGTGTGCCAGGGATCAGCATGGCCACCTGAACGCTCGGTGAGTAGAGCTGAATGGGGAGCATTTGAAGAGCGGGGCCATTGCCCTAGAAAGCATTCCCCATTTTGCGTTTGCAGAACACAGTGACATTAGCAAATGACTTTACCGCTAAGACAGCACTGGATAAGGCAGTGAGCAGCATTCTGTGGGGTGTGGGTAACCCCGAGGTGATGTGTCTGACTGCGGGCAGCCCGGCGGTGCAGGTGGGATCATGGCCATCCCATAGCATCCAACCCCCTCTGCCATTCTGTGAGAAACCGCTTTGCAAAAGGATAGAGAAGCACTGGCAGCAGATGAAAGAATTTCCTGGAAGAGGCGTCAAATAGCGTTAAAGTCGATGTTAGCTATTTTCTACAACAGGCTTGGTGCAAACAGCCATTTCTTGGATCTCAAACTTCAGCAAACGTTTTCAGATGGCTCTATTTTGGCTTCTTCTTCGTGAACATTCATAAAAACATTTTGTTCCCGGGAAGATTCGTAGAAAATAAGCGTTAGGACATCTCCCCATCACACACGCACACGTTTATGTGGGCTTTTGGCACTCACTGCCACCAGCTCCCCGCAGAGCCCACGAGGGAGGGCTGCATGGGCCCATTGCAGGGCTGGAGACTTCAGAAGTCTTTTCCAGCTGTGATTCTCTCTTGCATTGCACCTGTTCTGTTGCTGCTGACCCTGCATTGCTGTCTGCTTTGCCCCGCAGGGCTGAGGGCCTCCCTGCAGCGCCTGCAGCTGGAGTACGTGGATGTGGTCTTTGCCAACCGCCCGGACAACAACACCCCCATGGAAGGTCAGTGGCAGCTGTAATTGAAGGTTTTCCTGTGACTGATCCTGGCTTACAGGCTTATGCCTCTGATGATAGGAAATGAAAAACAAATCTTTATTAAATATTCAGGCTGGGCAGCTTAAATATGAAATGGTTCTTTTGTGACATCACGGAGCCCAGCAATATTTACACCTAAATGAATTTGTATGTCTTTAATGGAAACTGACGTTCCCTTTAAACCCTATGGTGGCTTTAACGTTCCTTCCCTGTACTTCCCCTTCCAAACCCTACAGATGAGGCTGAAATGAGTGTGTTTGCATTTAGGAAGCCTCTGTGCCAGCTGACCTGCCTGCACCCCCTGCAGCCAGCTGGGGCGGGGGGGGGGGCACACACCACAACATGCCTTCCCCATCGCTGGGTACCCCACATCTGCCTGCTCCCTCCTGGCTGCACTCACTGCACAGAGCAGCTCAGCAGAGAGCTCGGCGCTGTGCAGGCAGCAGTGCCCGCTCTGCTCAGCGATGGCCGTTGGAGGGGCTGTGCTGTGTTGGGGAGTGGGGCAGCTCTTTCTCACACGCAGCACAGCTGAGCTCTGATGCTGGAGGTGTTTAAGCAGCTCTGAACAGGGCTCCCAGGCTGGGGCTTGGCAGCACTGTATAAACTGTGGGACTTGGTGAGATTTTCAGCAGGGTGAGAAAAGGGGCGCTTGCATTATGAATGGTGCGGTGTTTATTCCTTCCATGTACTTCATGCTTTTTTTATGGTTCACCTACTAAGCCACTTCTATCCCAGAGCATCTGCTGGGCCATCTGTCTGTTCGCCAAAATCTGGCGCGCGCGCTAAGTGCTAAGCTACCTTCACAAGGCACAATCCCAGCTATGCTCTGTGTCCTTACGTGGCCATGCTTTCCCTATGAGCGAAGAGCTGCTCCCAGCTCAGCTGAAAGCCGTGTCCTGGGTGTGCAACGTGTGCTGCATCCCCTGCGTGCAGCTGCAGGGATGCGGGTGGCTGAAGGTAATGTAGCCACAAGTGTGGCTTGAAGGCACCGAGTGCTTTGGGAAGGACGGGAATTCCCTATGTGTGCTCTGCAGCTGGGCAGGGGATGGTGCAGCTCGTATGCTGAGGGTGAGCCATCTGTAGGTCACCTTGATGTTGTTGCTGGTCATGCACAGTACCAGATCATGGCAAACCCACTCGAGTGGGCAGTGAGGCTGTGGATTATGAAATGCAACTGGGGAAATGAGAGGAAGAACTGTAAATTGCTGTCATGTTATTTCCGTGCTTGTACATGCAAGTAGGTGAGTTCGGAAGGGGGAACTGTCCTGGCCTGAGCTCATGGCATGGGGCACTGCCGCTGGGTGCCAGGCTGGGCCTTTCAGTTCTGTAACGGCTCAGCCTCCCGGTGCTGCTGTGCTTCTCTCTCTCCTGATGAGCTGTCAGTTCTGGGCATTAAAAACTTCACTCGGAAAATATCCCCTTTCTGATCAAAGGAGATATCCGCAATCTGCTCAGACGGGCGCTCCTCTCCCCCTGCCCTCACGCTACGTTAGTCCCGAGGAGATGCGATCCCAGGCTGCGTCGCAGATGTTTCCCTCACCCTGGGCAATGCGTGCAGCTGAGCAGAAGGCAGCACAGTGCGGCACGGCCGGGCAGCCCCACACCAGGCGCTGTGCTCCACATCAGGGCATGGAGCTGCCTCGGGTTGGTACTGCCTGGCTGCAGGGCTCGGAATCATTCGTGTGCTTTATTCTGAGAACTCCCCCTCGAAGCGATGACATTTCTGCCGTGCAGTAGTGAGCTGCCCAGATGGGTGCTGTCTGCAGACCATCCAGAGGCGTTCCCATGGGGGAAGGATCTGGTAAACAAGAGCAGTTATAAATATTCTAGGTTGGCTGCCGTTCTTTAGAAGGGAACAGAGGTGGGAGAAATGCAACCATGGGCCAAAGCGTGCAAGAGGTGTGATGGAACACCCATAAGAATTCCTTAATGATCATATGGCAGAAATAGGAAACCAACAGCAGTGAGAAGCTCGTGCTGCAGGGGGAGGAAGGAATTCCCATACAGGATTACTGTGTGGAAACCCCACAGCTTCACCCCACAGCTTCACCCCAGTGCGTGGGTGCTTGGGCCGTTACTGTGCTCGGTGGGCAGCTTGCTGGCTGTGCCTGCCCCAAAACGGATGGCCCAAGAATGGAGAAAAGGGTGGATCTAGGGGAGAAAACAAAATGGGAGAACAGTATCTGGCATCTGAGAGCTGCTCTTCACCAGGGGAAAGATCAGTGCCTCCATCAGGAGTTCTATCTTCTTGGTTTGAAGACAGACATCAATGGAAGAGGCACACTGTCACTTTTAGAGTCCTCCGAGGGTTATAAATGGAGACTTTGCCATGTTTAGCTTCTTGTCGCTGCCTGCAGGAGAAATCTCACAATAACCTCCAGATTGGCACTGTGAGTGACTCTCTGCCAAGCTGTTTTTTCCCCCCATAAATAGGATGAGAACTCTCACGGTACAAAAGGCAGCTCCTCTCAGTCTCAAGGCAGTAATGGCCAGCATTGTTTCAGCAGCCCCGGCCCCAGTGAGTGCTTTACAGACAGACAGAGCCGCAGCGGTGCTGAGCGGGCTGGGAACTGCAGCACGGCCTGGGCTGTCTCTTGCAGCTCTCCCAGGAAAGGGCACTCTGCAATCTGGCAGCGCTGCTGAGTGCGGGGTGCCTCGTGCATTACCCATACAGTGACTAAGGACTGTTTTCTTCTGCTTCCCAGATCCGCTCAGTGTATTTTTGTCAGTCTGAGTGATGCGCTGTTCGTGGCTCACATCATCCATGAGGGTAAATATTTTTCAGGGCCATTTTTCAGTGCTGTTTTGTTGCTGGGAGGATTGGATTACTCAACAAGAACCCATCCAGCCATGGCTTGGCATGAAGGGGGGAAGTGGAGGAGGTGTGAGTGTATCGTGCCAAAGGAGGAAGACAAACATGGGGTGGGAGGAAGGCTCATCCTGCATCCTTGTGTGGGATCTCTTCTTCCCCATGCATCTGCTATCTTCTCCTCTTACCCTGTAAACCATCCCAGAGGGAAGAAATTAGTTTTCAAGCTGGTGCAGCCTCATCAGAACAAAGCAGCAAATAGAGCTGGAGGAGCCCTGCCTGCCGGGCCCACCCCTGCTGACCGGGGCTGTTCCCACCCACTGCGAGCCCATGCTCACGGCCCTGTTCCCCAGGAGTGGCTGCTCAGGAGTGGCAGGAGCAGGAGAACCTCGGGGAGCAGCAAGGGGCAGGAGATCCACCTGAAGTGGGTGTCAGCAGGTTGAAGCTGTGCAGAGAAAGGTGCCCAGCAGAAGCCGCTGTGTTCTCCAGATGCTTCATTTCTCAGCAGCATCTCAATGGCCATAGTGTAAAGAAGCAGGAGCTAACGTGTACTCTTAGTGAACAAAACAGAAAATGATTCTTTTTTTTTTTTTCTTTTTCTTTTGGTTTATTTTTCAGCCCTACCGCCCTCTAGTGATAAATTTTAGGGGGAATATTATTATGGGATAATGCTTAAGACAGCAACCAGCTGGTAAAAGTTCCTTAAAGCTGTGAGATAAACCTCTTCATGCCTCCCCTGCCTGTGCTTTCCCTCCACTGAGCTGCAATTCACCAAGCTTTGCTCCTTGCTGCCATGGGCTGGAGCTGCTCTGGCTGCAGCACCTGCAGCTGTGGGACCTGCCCTAAATCTGCATGCAGAGATGGTGGCTGTGTCCCGCAGTGCCGTGCTGTGCTGCAGCCCCCAGCTGTGATGGTAGCACTCCGGCATGCAGGAGCAGCACGGGGGCAGCTGGGGGTGACACGGAGTTCTCATGCCTTTGTCTTTTCCCCTTAGAAATCGTCCGAGCGATGACACACGTCATCAACCAGGGCATGGCCATGTACTGGGGAACGTCACGCTGGAGTGCTATGGAGATCATGGTAAAGCAAAGCCATAAGCTGGCAGCAAGGCACAAGTTTCCCAGCCCCCAGGGCTGCTCTGCAGGGCGTGTGTCACTCTGTATGTGACTGGTGTGTCACTCTGTATGTGACTGGCACTTTCCCTGCGTGGTCTCTCCCCAGGAAGCCTACTCAGTGGCCCGGCAGTTCAACATGATACCACCCGTGTGTGAGCAGGCTGAGTACCACCTCTTCCAAAGGGAGAAAGTGGAGGTTCAGCTGCCGGAACTGTACCACAAAATAGGTAAATCTGCAGCCGAGCACTTTGTCTATTTCATTTAGAGAGAGAAATAACAGAGGGCCACATCTGAGGCTCTGGAGGGGAAGAGTGATTTTCCATCTCTCTCCACTGCTGCACAGGCAGGAACGCAAGAGCCAAGAGCCCAGGCCTAGCAGAAAGCCTGACTTGCTGCATCTCTGATAAGGAGAGGTGTTAATTGCCACTGCTGCATTGTGCCCTCAGGGACCAGTGGGCACCCACCTGTCTGAGCAGGGCTCGCGCAGGGCTTTGTGTGGGCACGGAAGGTACCCTATGTGATAAGAGAAGGAAGCATGGCTGCATCTGCCAGGCTGATGCTCCCAGTGTCCTCCAAGGGACTGAGCAGCCCTGGCAGTGCCGTACCAACAGGCAGCAGTCGCTGGGCTCTGGCACAACCCAGAAGTCTGACTCCATGACTTTCTGTCCACGCTCTGCAGGGGTGGGCGCGATGACGTGGTCTCCCCTCGCCTGCGGGATCATCTCAGGGAAATACGGCAACGGGGTCCCCGAAAGCTCAAGGGCTGCCCTGAAGGTATTTTTGTCACTTGTTTGGGGAAAGGGGATGTGCTGCAGTGCTGAGGGCAGGCAAACAGTGGCAGGAATCCATCCCTACTGTTGGAGGGCCCCAGGAAATGAGGGGACAGGGAAGATGCAGGCTGCACTGACGTGCTTACAAAGGGGGATGATTTTCAAGTGGGGTGTTTCATAGCATTTGTAATTTGTTTTCAACATGAAGGCTACATCTCAAGACAAAGTCTGGGCAATTTACTGCAGGCTAGCTCAGGAGGCAGTGTTTCCCAGAAGGACCTGAATTACCTTGGTGGGGATGAAGGAGAATCAAATGTCAAGTCTGAATATGGGAGAACTGAAATCTCAGCTCCTTCTCATTAGCTTTCTAACCTTGAAAGGCAATGGTAAGCCTTGAACAAGATCAGATGTTCTCTCACTTTTTTGGGGGGAGGAAGGAGGGGTGTCAGAAGTTGACCAATATTTCACCATTTTCCAATTGCCATTGGATCCAGCGGTCCAAACGTAACACTTAGGGGTCACAGCTTCAGGTGAGTGCATAAAGGCAGAGCACTACAACAGCAGGCAGCAGGAGGGGACATCCCGCCCAGCCCTGCATATCACTGCATCATGGGGATTTTCAGGGGTGTTTCCATTTGCCCCAACCTTTCAGTTTGGGAAGGTTAAAACCAACATCTGACTGCACTGTAATTCCCCTCCAGTGCTACCAGTGGCTGAAAGAAAAAATCATAAGTGAGGAGGGAAGAAAGCAGCAAACGAAGCTGAAGGATCTCTCGCCCATTGCAGAGCGCCTTGGCTGCACACTACCTCAGCTAGCAGTCGGTAAGGGGAGCGGGGGTGCTGTCGTTAGCACTTGAGTGCCTTTGCTCGTTGCTTTTGTCAGAAATGCACGACTTAGCCCCTGTCTTCATAGTAAAAAGGGAAATACTCTGAGCTGAAGATTCAGTGCCTTCTGTGTGGCTGAAAGCTGAGCGCAGATGGACTCCTGCACAAACCTGGGAGGCTGCAGGTACTCTGTGCTCCAGGTGTTTGCTTTGGAGTCAGCAATGGCTACGTAAATAGCAACTGAAAAAGCTGTGTTGCCTTTCAAATAGGACAGAGGGCAGCTTTCTCTTTGTGTGTATCTGTAGACGTGTTTTACAGTTATAACACTCAAATGAGTAATGAGGAATGACATGAGGAACTGTGGAACAAAATGGCAGGAATGTGGAGAGACTGAAGATGTGAATTGCAACAATAATTCAGGAAGGGTAACACATTTCAAGGGATGCAGTAACAGAATGAACCAAGACTACTGTAAGATATGGAGGTTGAAGGCCCTGCCGTGGCAGGGGTTGGAACTTGATGACCCTTGGGGTCCCTTCCAACCCAAGCCGTTCTATGGTTCTATCTAAAATTCTATTATTCTGTGATACGAAAGTGCCATCTACCACCTTTGAGGTAATTACGTGGGTTTGGTTTTTTTTGAGCAAGCAGTAATGTTACGTTGCCATCAGAAAAGGACAAGGCAACCAGGAAAGGGCTGAGGAGAGAAAGTATTAGGGGCATGTTTCCCATGGATCGAGCATTCCTGAATTATTTAGCTGAGAGAGGAACCGGATGAGGAAGAAGACCAAACCATAAAATGATGAATGATGCAGATGCAGCAAACCAGGCATCCCCAGTCCTTATTTAGTGGGAACAAGAACAATCCGATGAATGAAAGACAGCACATTTAGAAATGGAAAAGGGAGATATCGACATGATGCATAACCATCCTGTTTAATGGGATTAGAAATGACTCAGAAGCGACCTGCAAAATGACGGCTTCCAAAAATAATAGTGCTCTTCTTCAAATAAAGAGAGAAGCTCTGACAAATACTGGATGGGCAGTAGCGCAGTGCGGCGAGCGCTTTGTTCCTGACCATCCCGTGCCTTTGTTTGCAGCGTGGTGTCTGAGGAACGAGGGGGTGAGCTCTGTCCTTCTAGGATCTTCCAACCCAGAGCAGCTGATTGAGAACCTTGGAGCCATACAGGCAAGTGCCACAGGTGGGGCAGCTCCTGCCCAGCGCCCGCTGCGTTACATCCACACACGTTGACAACAGTGCCCTCATTTTCTTAACTGAATCTCAACACGTTGTGTGTTGTTTCAGCCCTGGTTGCACACATCCATTAGTCAAATCTATGGCACCTCACTGACTTACAACCATCTGCGGTGGTTAAACCCACGTTCAGCAGTTCAAGATGTTGCTTCACTCTTTGTCTAAAGGCTTAGTTAAGCAAGTGAACTGATGTCAACACACAGGATGCTGTATTCTACACCAAATCCTCAGTGTTAGTAAGAAAAGCACAGGCCCACGCCATTGCCATGGACCTTGATCATTCTCTGTTGCTTTTCACAAATAAAGGCATTCCTGCCACCAGCTTTGCTTCTGCTGCAGTTGAATGCACACAGAATTCAGGACGATGGTTTCTGTGACTGTCTCACAGGGTAAAGTCACTACAGTTATTTCTTTAAGGGAGAAAGGTATCGAATAAATGCTTAAACACGTCACGTATGCATGAGGGAAGAAAAATAACAGAGGAAACATTATTTGATAAAATCCAGATTTGAATTTGGAAAAAAATCCACGGCCGTCTTCAGTGGAAACTGAATTAAATGTCAGTTTTCTTCTACCCCTAGGTTCTTCCAAAGATGACATCGCATATTGTAAATGAAATAGATAACATCCTGGGAAATAAGCCCTACAGCAAGAAGGACTACAGATCATAATGCAATGCATGAATCAGCTGGACTGCATGGTTTGATAAGCGCTCTGTACAGAAGTCCTGAGTTACTATCGGGTCATTAGAATCATTCAGCAGCTTGCTGCTCGGTGTCTGCCGTTACGGATCCTCCCAGGTGTGCTGTTGCTACCAATCCGCAGTGAAATCTAAAAGCACAGTCGATCTCCTTTACAAGCAAGAATAATCTTGTATTTTCTTACCTTCGACCGACTCCGTTAATTTTCACTTTTCTCTTAGCACCTCACGCTTGTGCTGTGAAAAACATACGTAAAGCAAAAAATAATTTGTAACCTTCAGGTACTCAGTAATTAAAGAAGGATGTACAGATATATTTTTTCAATGAAGAAAAGCCAGATACAACTTAAGGTTTTAATAAAACCACGTTCGGGAAATCTCAACCACAGAGTTTCTTCAGTCAGGTTAAGAGGCAGAATGGGTAAGTTCAAGTTCTCCCCTTGCTTTTTTATGCTGAACGCACGCTATGGATTTTGTTTGTAACTGAATAATGGACTTAAAGTTGGAGAACTGATCAGAAGTCGCATAGCTCAACTCCCAGCTAAATAATTCCAGCTGTGGGGTGCTCTTAGCAGTATCTCTGAGTACAAAGCAGAAGAGCACAGTTAGGAAGCCCCAGAGTGCATGTCAGGTTAACACCAACAACCGCTGTCTGCAATGGTTTAATCCTGCATAAACTTCAAACCAAGAAAGCCATGGTGAAATGGGTTTGGGGTTTGTTTTTTTTGCGTTTTGTAGAAACCTGCCTCTACTTTTGCCTGCTTGTAGACATGGCTATTGCAGATCTTAATGTTCTTGAGCTTCTGAGGATGTAGATATTTATATTTTATATTTAAAACATAGAGCTGCTGAGAAATGCCAGACAAAATCAGGTGTGTCCGTTGGTGGAAGGCCGCGTTTGCTTTAACTCGTTCTGGAATCGGGCGTAAGTAAACGCATAGTGTTTTTAGGACACATTTTAAACAGGTAGTTCTTCTGTGAGCATTTCGTCCCTCTACAGGAGTTGATAGTAAACGTTTACCAATTAATTCGCCCATCTTGAGAACCGTATCATATTTTACCATGAGTTTGCTTTGTGAAGTGCACCTACGATTTCAGCAACCCCTTCACACTGGTACTGACTCACACGCTTTAGGAACACGCTTCCTAGAGGGTACAGCTCTGTACAGTATTTGTAGGACTCCTGTATTCTATCCCCAACCTTCAGGATCTCTGCTGCGTGTGCGCAGCGCTCAAGTCAACAGATGGGAATACTTGACTTGTTTCCTCCTGTATCTATTCTAACAAGCTATGGTCTGTGTAAATGAACTTAGCTGCTGTATAGCAAGAAATGCAATTTGACCTTGATTTCTGCTTGGACAAAATAAAAGCATTTTGTGCAACTGATTTCATACTTGGAGACCCTTTTCTGAGAGCGACGCCGACTGTGGTGAAGCAGGCACAGAGCACGGTGTGGGGAAGTGCTGTCCTGCAGCTGTGCCCCTGCAGGGTCCAGCTCTGGGCTAAGCTGCAGCATCACAATTAAAAAACAGCGTGCAGCTTGTACTGGGGATTAAAGAAAACAGCCATTCTGACCCTAAAACAACAAATCCCAACGCCTTTCTGTGAAGTCCAGAAAAAGAACTGAAGGAAAAATGCAAAACCAACACACACACAAAAACAGCCATGAAAAACATTTGTTTCAGCCTGTCAGCACTGCAGCATTCGCTCTCCAGAAAAGCTCTGACGCGTGATGTGCTCCAAGCCTTGGGAAGTGGCAACGGCAAAAAAAAACAAGGTGAGATGCAAAGCTGCTGATAAAAGACTCACCCAGCTGACGGTAATAGCAGAAGAAAGGGCTGCTTCAAATCTCTTCTCTCTAGATGGCAGATTTCATGAAAAAATACACCTGCAAAGTGTCTGACAGGGCAGCCTTCATCCCTGCGAACGCTGACGGCTGACTCGAGCACTGGCACTGCCTGTCTGTGGCACTGAATCCAAACACCGTGTGCTTCCAGCAGGAGCTGAGCCCATCGCTGAGCAGTGAAACAGAACAGGCCTCACGTCGTGTTATGACTGCTATAACAGCAAGGCAGATGCTGTTTTACGTGTGCTAAAGGCTTGGTGCTATTAAGGCTGATACCGCTTCATATTTGTACCGGCACCGAACACATCAAAACCAGTATTAGAAATATGTTCCTTACCCATTCTTGCTGTGGTCACAATATTATTTTAATCCAGCTCTCATCTCTGCTCCTCCAGCAGCAGTCCTTGCACCAGTGCTGCCAGGCAGGCCAGGAAACTGACAACTTAGCATAGAAAAACTTGTTTCAAATTCCTGCAGAGAACTCACACAGAGCATATGCTATCTGGGTTGCCTTGGAGTATCTCCTGAAGTTTCAAACCTTCATTTTACTAAACTATACATAAATATGAATCTCATAGAAGCACAAAGATTAGGAAAGTAATTTTTACACTAAATCTGATTATAAGATTTCTCTTCCTTGTTTAGGATTGCCAGTATGTAATAGCAGTATCTGTAACTTCCAAACATAACTCCATTAATAGAGGTTGAGTTTAGCATTTAATGCTAACAGCTGCTTCACTGGTAGCCCAAAAGAAGGCAAAAGGATCGCTTGATAAAGCCACTGCAGAGCCAGCCAGGGCCTTTTAGTTCAGTTGTGCCAGGAAAACTGGTTCCTTTTTTTTAAAATTTATGACTTGAGAGATGAAAAGCAGTTAAAGAACATTTTCCTAGGAGTCAATGTTTAGGTTTTTATCTCACAGTTATTTAAAAATGAGGAGTATTTCCAATGAAAGCAATCCTACACTGACTTGCAGGAGATTCCTCTCTTATGGGAGTAGAGAGAGATGACAAACCTACGTACATTGCTCACCCACAGAAATACCCATTTTCAGGAACTGAGAAAGGAAATACACGGTATTTAATGACAAAAAGTCTCCTTTTTATTAAAACTTTGCAAGTTACAATGAAAAAGGATAGATTGTCAATTGTTATGATCACAGACTGCAGCTCTTCTAATAGCCACTAAGTTTACAGGGGAATTCCACGATGGGCTTTGACTACAGCTGTTCTGTGCTGCCGTGCAGCAGGCCCTTCTGGTTGACTCGTACTGTCTAAAGGTCTGCAGTACCATCACACCCATGCAGTACTTCAGAAAAGCTGTTTGATAATGGCTCACTTCAATACCAAGTAAATATTAGATTCAGTTATTGAGCAATACCACATAAAGATACCAAAGGTAAATGAACTTCCAATTGAAAACCACCTCCCAAACCCTCAGGCAGTCCCATTATTTTAAAAAGTCTATTCCTGTTCCACCCTCAAGCAGAAGCTGAACGCTTCCACAAAAACAAACTGCTTTTTCTTTGGTCTACTTGGATCCTGTAGACAGCAGGGCAATCAGTCCAGACGAAGCACTTATGGAAAGGATATAGTTTCTGTAAGAAGAAAGTTAAGGAAGCATACACGAGTAGGTACCACCTCTGCTTTTACAGAGCACATAGTAAGTTTTACCAAAAACAGTGAATCAAAAAGGTCTTCCTCTGTGGGAGCCTTAAATTAGGCACTGCAACAGTGTAGCAGAAAAGCTAAGTCAGGGCTTGAAGCAGTGATGGAGCACGTGGTGGAAGGCAGAGCCAGCCCAGGGGAGCCCAGGGGAGCTCAGGTGCATGCCATGTACTTGAATGACGCAAGGAGCGGAGCCAGGATGAATCCCTCCCCAGACATCATTTAAGGGTTGGTAGTGGAGGTGAGGGTACCTTGTTGGAGATCCCTGCCCACCTGAGGCCTTCTGAAGGTAAGCAGGTTCTTTCCTATATTCCTGTGCCCACAGCTGTTGCATTTGAGCAAGCCCTCACTGGCTGCAGCCTGGGACCTTGGTGTTCTGCTATCACTGCTGTGCTTCCCATCACATTACAAACACTATCTTGAAATATAACTTTCAACCAAGGTTATGAACCAGCTGCTCTGTGTACAGTGTATTTAACCTCAGAATAAAGATGCATCTAAAGGTTAGCCTGCTCTTATCAAAGTGTTTATAAATTCAGCAGGTCTCTTATGTATACAGTACTCATCAGCAGTATTTAAGTAACAAAAATATTTACATGTGAAGTTACCAAAACTAAACAATCCTGTAATTTTACAGCATTTGACAACAACACCGTTGTAGTTTTTCTGTAAACATGAGCTGCCTCTGACTGCAGAATTAGAAATGAAACAGAAAAGTTGTAAGACCTTCTGTGAGAGCCAATATCAGATGATAAACATTTATATAATTTGGAAGTGTTGGACTTGGTTGGGGTTTTTTGGGGCTTGTTTTCTGTATTGTCCGCTTCTACATTCAAGTGTTTCTAAGTTGAGGAACCACAACGAATTGCACACCTCAGCAGGGTGAAGGTGCTACACAGATAATAAGTGTATCTATGAATGGCAACCAATGGGAATAGGACTTTGGTTGTTTCAGGTGTGGTAATAAAGGATACACAGTGGGGTTGAAGTTCTTCAGCACAAAAAATGAAGCAATGATGACCAGGACCAGGAAGAGAGTATTGTTGTAGAAGATGGAAAAGGTTGTTGCTTCATAATCTGCAACTTCGTTTTTCTTCCACAGAATCCTATGAACAGATAAAGACATTATTTCAAATGCATTTTAACCAATGCATATCCTGCCACGCTCGCAGTTATGAAGAGACTTCCACCCAGTGGGGAAGCACACCACAGCTCTTGTCACAGCCAGCTACTAAAAGACAGAGCACTGCAAAAAACTACCAGTCAACTCAGTAGTCAAAGGAAAGCCTGTATATACTCTGCACTTGTGTTTCTAAATGACTTACAATTGTTTTCCCACCCTGCACCTCACACCTAGTGCTTTATAAACAGCAGTCTGTGCAAGCTTGTATCTGCTAAATGCCAGTAGTGTGCCTGGCAATTAGAAAGAAAGATGTGGCTTTTTTGCTCCAAACAGAAGATAATTCACCTCCTTGTGCCTTGTATGGCCCTAACAGACACCTAACCTAACAAGGAGCAATATCTATCCAGGAACATCTTGGATATCAGTAAGTTACTGAATTGGAAATCTGCATACTTGCTTTGCCAGTTATAACCACTAGGGGTAAAAAGTGCAACCACTGATGAGCAGCACAGTAGAGCAGTATATGGGAATGCTGTACAGAAAGAACTCACATCCTACTTAGCAAAGTATATTACATCTGTTCTTAAAGAAATGAATTTATCTTAATTCTGAAGGCAGCTATGATTGTTACTCATCAGACAGCTATTAGCAGCCCTGTACATAAAGTTGCCTTCCTTTGCACCTCAAGAACGGAGAGGCTGCCTTATAGGGCCTTAATGATAGAAGTTTCAACATTTGAGACCATTCACTGATAATTAAAAAGAGGATTTACAGATGGACAAAAGGCTGATAGTACAACTAGTATTAAAACAAGGGAAAGACAAACGAGCACAAGGAGGATTACCTTTCATCCTTCTCCTTTCGAGACATCTTCCTGTTGTCTGCCTCAGAAAGCTTGCGAGTAACTTCTTTGGAAACGGCGTCTTCTCTCTTCTGTGCTACCCTATAAGGAACACCATTCGTGTTCAAGTTGAAAAATAGAGGGGGGAAAAAAAAAGGACTACAGGAAGACGTATTATACAGGGAAAAATAAAGGTTAACCAAGATACAGAACAGTTTTGCCAAGCTGAAGGGACAATTAGCAGTAATCAAATTATGCCAAGCACTTGTCAAATGCAGTTTGTGGCAATACCCCATAAGAACAAGGATTGCTTTGCTGTTTCATTGTTCTCCCAGCAGACAAGGCAGGTCTGTTCTACAGGAGATGTGACAGATGCAATCAGATATTCTGATTGGTTACTGACACCAAAGAAGCCTATGAAATACACACTCAGTCCAAACACCTTTTTACCTCATGCTGAAGGTAACAATATCAAGGTATCAGGCAACAGCTGTAAGAAAAGCATGCAGTGGCCACTTTTGTGTCACGTCTTACATTGTGGTCAAGGACTTTCAATGGAAGAGCAGTCAAGAAGCAAAGCTGATCATTTAACATTTGAGCTGTGAAATTTCCCACTCTTACAGCTCACAGCTCAGCATTTACACTGTCCTCACAAGCCAATGCAATTCATCAACTGACACAATGGGATCTGATGACAGCAAATATTGCGGCGGTGTGGCTTACATCTTTCGACAGATACAAGAGCTCTTCAGAGTAACATTTCACATCTTCATAAAAATGTTGACTACATCCCTTTTGCTGAGTTATAACAAAATAAGGCGTACATCAGACACTCGCCAAACTCACTTGTGCTTGAGGACAAACTTGACATTCTTATACGCAAACGCCACGAGGTAGGTACTGATGAGCGTCATCACACTGTACAGCACGGCAGACTGAACCAGATCCATGTGCCATATCCTCCAGTAGAGCCCTTAAGGACAGAACCACAACGTGCAGTGAGCACTGAGTGCTGCCACGCAGCAGCCCCATCACGGGCCGGGGCTGCCACGTCGCCTGCGGGGCCCGGGCCCGCGGCTGCAGGGAAGGGGCCCGAGGCGGGGGGAAGGCTCCGCTCTGTGCCCCCCCCACCTCCCATCAGGAGGGCCCCGATCCCCCCAGCACTGCCCTCCCCCCCCTCCCCCAAGGGAGGCCCCGATCCCCGTCTACCCCCTGCTCGCTCCCGCCGCTTACAGATAGGGATGGCAGAGACAATGAAGGCGTTGCCGAAGAAGAGCGCGGAGGACTTAGCAGAGAGGTTGCGGCTGAAGTCCTGCAGCAGCAGATCCTCCTCCGACTGCTGCCGCCCGCCGGGACCACCTTTGGGCGCCATGCTTGGGTACAGTCAGCGCTGCCGAGGACAGGGCGCCACTTCCGTTGCGCTGGATGCTACTTCCGGCGAGCGCTGTGCCACTTCCGGCGGTCGTTCCCGCCGTTCCCGCTGAGGTGATGGTGTCCGCTCGTCCCTCAGCCGCCGCCCAGCGCCGCCTCGGGGCCCGCAGCCGGGCCTGGAGCCACCCCCGCGGGACGCGGAGGTGGCCGGCGCTGCTCAGGTCCCCGGGCCCGGCTGCAAGTGAGTACGGGACCCGCGTGTGAGGCCGGGCAGCTCCGGCGGGGCGGGGCGGTGCTGGCGTACGGTGACGTTGCTTTAAAAAAAAAAAAAAAAGAAAAATTATTTCGCATCCAGTTTGCTAAAAGCCTTTGTTTTTTCTTGTTCTGGAAATATCCGGTCATTTCTCTCCCCACACGCACCGGCCTGGCAGGCAGAGCGCTCTGTCGGACCCCCGGGCCTTAACACAGGCTTGGGCACTGCCGGCCCTTGCCTACCCGGGTTTGTATCTCTCACGTTACAGATGGGGCGTTATTGACGCGTCCATCTTTGTGAAGTTTAAGCTACTTTTTCCGCCTTTGCTAGCAAGAAAGAATGGGAGATGCTAGCTGGATGTGGAGACAAGTTTATATTGTCAAAAAATCATTGTATGTTATGACTGAAGAGAGGTTGACAAAACATGTAAGAGCAGTAGGGCTCTGCTGTTTTATCTTGTGATAAATACCTAAGACCAAACCTGGGTTTTGTAATGCATGCAGCATATTGAACACAGTGTGCTGGTAGAAGAGTATCACTGATGTTGTATTGCCTACAGGCAGTGCTGGGAGCAATGCTGCTGATGGTGAGGCCTTCTTGTGTGGCGTGGAAATGCACCTGCAGCAGGGATCCCCGGGCTGACAGTGCAGCAGGCTGCATGGGGTTCTGCGTGCCAGCAGAAACACCGGTGAGTGCTGTGTGAGCATAGCAGTGCTGGGCCTGACCCTCCTGCTCCATGCATGGACCAGTATTGCCCTTTCATTTATCCCCTCACTATCATAGAGTTGTTTGAGTTGGAAGGGACAGTTGGAAGGGACCTTTAAAGGCTGTCAGTCCAACTCCCCTGCAATGAATGGGGACATCTACAGGCTCTTTCTTACAGCCCCTTTTAGGTACTGACAGGCTGCTCTCAGGTCTCTCCGGAGCCTTCTTCTCTCCAGGCTGCACAGCCCCGGCTCTAAGCCTGTCCCCATAGCAGGGGTGTTCCATCCCTGGGATCATTTCTGTGGCCCTCCTCAGGACACACACCAACAGGTCAACCTCTCCTGTGCTGAGGACTCCATGTATGGATGCAGTAGTTCTGGTGAGGTCTCAGCACAGAGCAGAGTGGTGGGATCACGTCCATGACCTGCTGGCCATGCTTCCTATGATGGAGCCCAGGGTACAGTTGGATTTCTGGTCTGTGAAAGGACACTGCTGGCTCATTGCCAGCTTGCCAAATACTCTCAGGTCCTTTTGGGCAGAGCTGCACTCTATCGTATTGTCTCCCAGCTTGTTTAGGTAATGGGAATTGCCATGACCCATGTGTGAGACCTTGCACTTGGCTTTGTCAAGCTCCACAAGGTTCCTCTGAGTCTATTGCTCACCCTGTTTAGGTTTCTCCAAATGGCTTTCCATCCCCCAAAGAGGAAGAACTGCCCATGGCCAGATTTTTACCTGCTAGCTCATGCCAGAGGAGGAACTCACAGATAGCCCTGAGTCACGGGTCACTTAACAGCTGTGTGTATTCTGTTGCCTGGAGCTGTGGCCTATGGGACTCATGAGTGGACCATCTCCTCGTAGCTGCAGCTGGCCAGCACATAGAGCTCTGTGTGGGCACTGACTTTAGGCATTGTTCTTCTTAGGTGCTTTGAATGCTGTTGAACAATTGGTGATCGCTCCTACACCTGATTGGATTATAATACTATTTCAGCTGTATCTCTTCAATTTCCAAGTGTTTCTGCGGCTATCTAAGGATGGGAAAAGATGTGAAATGTATTTAAAAATAATGAAGAGGAATTCAGTCTTCTAATGAAATAATTTTCTCTGTGCAATTTATAGGGGTCATCAGAGATATTTTAGTGGATTGTTGCTTCGAGGTCTGTAAGCATTTAAATCTGAATGTATGTATTTAACTGGACTTGCAAATATGCCTGGCTTTCATGGATTTCTTTATTTTGGATGACTATTGTATGGTAACTGCTGAGTCCCAGCCTGAACTACTGATGGAGCACCCGGGGAAAGGACCCGGTCAGCCCTGGCAGCGCAGGTGAAGGCAATTCAGCTGCGGGACCTGAAGGGGTGGAGCCTGGCTGCACCTCTCTTAGACCCCATTGAAGGGCTGACCCCCACTGGGGAAGGATCTCTTTCTGGAGATCCCTCCTTGGTGAAGTTTTCCCCTGCAACCCTAGAATCTTCTGATATGGGTGAGCAATCCTCTTCCTTTATAGCACCTTTCAATGGTGCTGGTCCTTTCGTCCTTGTACCTTTGTTGTAACGCCTTTCCCACCGTATTGATCTGTCCAATTGCTACAAGCATCTGTTACATTAAATACGTGGATACCTTTGTAACCCTTTTATTGTCTCTGTTTTGAATGCCGTTTGGGTCTTTGGGAGTGGAGTTCAAGCTTGTTTACTTTGTAAAAGGGTTGGAAGCTAAATGTATACTAGGTAACGTCACTATTTGATCAGTGTTACAAGTCAGAAGAATTTTCTTACTAAAGTACCTTTGCTAGAATTGCTTGAAGTAGTTGGAAACCACAGGCAAGGTAAGTTGTAAGATTGTTTTAAGGTTCCAGTTTGTTGCCTGTGTTCTTGCACGCTTTTCTTTCACACATCTGCATAAATTTGTGTTGTTGTGGAATGTAATTAAGTCTAACTTTTTGTTCTTAGACTGGGTTTACATGGGAAGGATGCAATTATTTTGGAACAAAGTCTGCCAGATGACCATCTGTCTCTCCATTACGATGAAGCATGACATTGCTTCGGGCAGTAGAATGCTGAAAGATTCTCTTGCAGAAATAAATGAGCACTTTGCGTTTTTTTTTAAAGCCCTGGCACTGGCAGGCTGTAGCTTTGGGCAGAACGCTGCATCCTGTGAAACTGTCACTGAAGCTTCGTATTCAGTCTGAGTATGTCATACTTGCCTCCCCAAAAATAAATTGGGATGCAGATTTCTGTTTTAAAAACTCAGTTTTTAAGTGCCTAAATCTGCCTTGTGCTTACTGTGTTTTGTCTGAACCCTCATTCAGAAGCCATTGGGCTCATGAGACTTCACACCAGAGGAACAATGGCTTCTTGACCCAAGAGCAAAACTTCTTCTCATGTTAATTCTGTGAACTCTTTAGCTTACGTTTCTTGCCAAATTTCGTAATAAGACAGGAATAGTGATAAGTATTGTGGAAATACAAGATTTATCTTTATTTTTCTCCTGATTTCTCTAAAACTCTGAGCTGGACCAAGCTGAATGCTTGAAATAATGGCAGTGGCATTTCCCAGCAGCATTTGTTCTGCCTATTTTGTCTCTACTGATCAGTGCAAAGTATAGCCTCAAAACCACATTTGTGTCAGATTGGAAAGCAGACTCCTCAAGGCAGGTGATAAATAGTAAGTAAGCCTGCTCTTAGCAAGGTTCTGTTGGTTTGTATTAATGTTCATGTCTCAGGCTTTGTCATCAATATGTCATTGCACATTGAAAAAAGTGTGTATTTATTAGATTCTGATAGTGTGCTTGCTTAGGTAGCATGAGGAAAAAAGTGTGAGGCAGCAGCACTAATGAATCCACAATGTATTTTTTAGGTGTTTTTTTCTCTATCGATTAATTTGTCATCTATTCTTTTAGGTGCCAAAATTGTACAAGAATCCCTAAGGTGCAGGAGGGGAAATTCCTGTGAGACGGCATGGAACAACCTGAGGTGGGTCAAGAGCAGAACTAGAAAGCTTTTGCTGGGGCCCTTTCCATCACCATAGCACTGCTAGGAATAGGTGTCCTAGGGCTGAAGGGCTCTGAAGTCTTAGTAGCTTCAATAGAAAATTCTGCTACAGTGATGTGTTGTTCTGGCCAAAGGTCTCCCAAAGGTCAGCGCCTGAATACCGTGGATGTCACTGTTGTCTGGGCAGTGTGTGGGCTGGATGGCAGAGGTCATTTAGCTGTACTTCCACAGCCAAAACCCTCTGTGTTAGGGCCTATCTGTATCTAAGGGAAATGAAAGCAGTGTTCTCAACACGTCACCTAAATATTGTTTTACAAGGGGGAATAATTCTACATTCCATCAAATTCGTTTATTACAGAGTCTTGTGTCAGAGTTCTTTTGAATTACGTGTGCTGTGTTCTTCATACGGTGTGAAGTGACCTTTCTGTCCAATTCTGATTGTGGTTTTCCAGCTCTGCCTACCTAAACCCTTGGGAGCACACAGCAATTGTTTCTGCAAGTAACGGATTACTGTAAATAATAGTTCTCAAGCTTATGGAAAATTCTGTATTACTTTGAGTGATGGTTCTTTCTTGGCATAGCTCTGCTGAAAAGATTACAGGCTCTTACAGCTTGATGGCTTATGCAGTCCTTCTAATCTAATTTAAAGGCTCTCCAGTGCTGTTTTTTTAGCTAACAAAACCAGTGGAAAAAACTCCCTTGAGATTAATACATAATGTATGAACAGACCAAATAGGACCATTTTTGCTGTCATCCAGTGTTACTAGTAGGACATTCCAGTATTTCTTCTGGTTCAGTGAATTGCTCTGTTGTTAGTTGCCATGGTAACTGACAACCTGTGTAATAGAAGAACTCTGAAAACCCTTCAGACAAAGGCATGTCTCCGTCTGGATACTGACTGCTCTCACATCCCAACAATAACGGTTGTATCAGAAAAGAGATACTGGCAATAATCCTCTTTGAGAGCCACAAAATAGTGCTAATGGCTAAAATGCATGTCACCCTGTTAGTGATTATAGCTCGATCTCTGTGTTGTTGTACAACTTGCGTTTGTAAAAGTAACAGAACATTGTGTGCTCCGTGCAATTACAGTGCACACCCTAAACAAAAACCTGTAACAACAAATGTTCTCAGCAGGGACTTTGGTACACTCTCTCTGTTCCTTGTTTTTATAACATGACTTTATCAGAGTAAATGTGCAGAAATACCTGATGTTTTAGGGTTGTTTGCTTCAGCCAGTTACAGAATGTGAGACAGAAATGCACGCAGCTGTCTTCTAGAAGAGTCTTGTTTCTTTTATGTTGTCCCCTGATGCTTGCACGTTTGGAGTTTCTTTGTGTTCTTTTTTAAAGCACCAGTGGTGCATATTGTTACATTCAGGGGGGGTGTCTGTCTTCCTCAAATTAAGAGCACTCCTTTGCAGTGTATGGACTGAAAGGCTTGTGACAGCTTGCAGCTGTTTCCTGTGCTTCTCAATAGTGTCTTCTCATTTTGCCTAGAAGAAATCTGGACTTCTTTCTGTGCTTCTTTCCTCCTCAGTGCTTGTTAATTGGTAACTAAATTAAACGTGCATGATGAGCGTGAACTGAGCAGTTCTGCTGTCTGTGTGGTGCAGGTGGATGAGAAGCATTTTTGTTCTCTCTGTGCTATGCTTTTTTTTTAAGCCTTCTGTAAAATCAGAGGTTTACAATTGAACCTCTAACCTGGCTGTATAACTTTCCAGGCAGATCCGTTCCAGGGTGTGGTTCAGAGCACAGCCCCCAAACCAGCACAGCTGTTGCACAGCTGGAGGGGCAATCTTAAATTTGCAACTCGAAACCTGCTGAATTTCTGTGGTCCTTCTGTAACTGAAGGGAGCTCAGTGTAGTACTGGCCCATTTTTGGTGTCTTGAAATGATCTCATCTGTTCCAGTTTCCTCCTTTTAACACTTTTTAAGCTTTGGTTGGTAGACTTTTCTGCATGTAGACCAGATGAATGAAACAATGTCTGTAAGTAGGTTCTTGGGGGGCTTGCCTACTCAACGCTTTCCTCAGATACTTCATGGAATTGACACCTTGGAAAAGCAATATTGAATGCAGTATTTGACAAATAACTAAGTTACATGGGTAAGAATTAACCTAATATTCAAGATTTAGGGCATCTGTTTCTCTAACATCGTGATCTGTTTTCCACGTTGCTTTGAGATCAGGAGGTATGTCCTGCACATGATCCAAGTGAAAGCTTTTAAAAGCAGGAAATACAAAATCACAATATCTTACTTAATCCTTCAGCTTATCCTTAACTTGTATTCTGATTGAGCACAAAATCCCCTGTTCTGGTTGCTCTGGAGGCTGTGTAGCTTAACTCTACATGAATGTGCTCCGGCCAGACGTGACCCTAGTGTGGGCAGGCACTCGGTGTGTGCTGGGATGTGTAACTTCCACCCGCTCAAAGGACACTTCCAAACATGCAGCTGTGGGAGTGTCACTGCACGTGGAGGTGCTGTAGGCTTTTGTATGGGTCACACTCACCTTTTATGATGTGGTGGAAGAATTACAGCATGAAATTAAGCATGTGAGCTGTGTTGTTAATGCTTTGGCACTAGAGCTGCACTAGGGGAGGGTGAGAAAGCTGCAGGAATGAGCACTTAATAGAGGCAGACCTACCAAATTCTGCTTCATGTGTGGAAGGCAACTGGCATGCCCTAGGAGAGCAAAGTGAGTGAAAGGTGTGACTGAGGCAGTGGAGCTCTGGCCCAGGGCCCAGGTTTGTTGCAGGCTGCATAGCAACATCTGTAACCATCCCTTTAGTTGCTGCCTCTGTACTGTGTATTTGTGCATGAAGGGTGCTAGGCGATCGGGAACAGCCACTTAAATATGGGATGGTCATCTTGTGTCTCTAACTGCATGCAGATTGTGAGCAGTTCAAGTGTATTCCCCGCGTTTGGAATGTGTTGGCTGATCTGCAGTGGGGTTATGCTGGTCTGGTTCAGCACTCTTGAATCCCAGTTAGTGGGAGGAAGTTGGCCAGATGGGATTTCTGTTGTCTTAAATGTGTGTCAAACACCCACTGCTGCTTCATCCTTCAGCAGCATAGGAGGGCCTGGGGGTGGTTGGTGTCACTTCCCACCTGTGAGTTGTCTCTGGGATTTCCCATTCTGCATCTTAGCTGTGGGGAAATCTTAGCCTATAAAGTGTAGCCACAAGAGTTGGCCACCCACGTGCTGATGGCTCCTAAAGTACTCGTGTTTGGATGCATGAATAAAAGGGGGTATTTATGTCTACTCTGCTTCAGGGCGGTGATTTGCAGTTGCATATAGCACGCAACAGCCTTGTGCATCTCAAACTCATTGTAGTAATACCCATTGCACCGTAATGGTCTGTACAAAATGAGGCGCTGCCTGGTGTTGCCAGATGTAAGATGTTTGTGCTGTTGCTTTCCAGGTGTGCCTTTACAATTTGCAGAACTTTTGGTTGAAGAATGGCCGCTATTGATGTGTAGATAGTGAGCCATCTATGTATTTCAGGTGGAAGTAGCTTTAGTTTTGGAAGTGTTGAAATGTTAGTTGACCGACACTGGATTATAAAGGAGCATTTCTATTCTATGTTTAAATTGGAGTCAGCCTAGCGAAGAAACAAAGCCTTGCCATCCGCATCCACACGTGGGATGCTTGTACTAATTCAGGAGACTTCCACAAGAGGGTGCACCACTTCAACAATACATAGAAGCCCAGTGAGAGTGTCCGCATTGCATGTTTTCTGTCATTTTATGTATTAAGTCGTGTATCTAAATCTGCTTCAGAATTGAATGGATGCTTTCTCCAGTTGAATGTCCTAGTTTGTAACATGAATGGATACCTTTTTCTTTATGGGTAAGCAAGTCAGGCAGTTTAACTAGGCACAAAGGGCACGTTTCCAAGGAGTCCAAGGAAAAGCTGTCTTTAGGTTCCGGTCACAGAATGCTATTTATATCCTTGTTTTCTTTTCAGCATACTCAAAAACGTTGCCTGTTATTAATTCAGGGACAGTGTCCTGCAGATGTTCAATACTTGCCATTCAAGAATAAGGGTTGTTGTTTAAGTTTTGAAGCATCATTAATTTGCTTTTCAAACTGGTACAACTTTGGATAATAGAGCTGCAGAAAAAAGCCTCCATCTAGAAGGAGAACTTCCCGGGAGGCTCTTGACTCGTGTACAACTGATTCCACTTTTTCCTGTTTCTATTTTGTGCTATAATTATTTGTTTTGTAATGTAGACAGGAGCTCTTAACAACGCTTTATGCTTAAAGTGTATTAAAAATACTAAAACGTTTTGCTGGATGTGTAGGCCAAAGTGCTGTGTCCCTTCCTTTGAGCCTGCAGTACTGAGATAGCGAGATATCTCTTTGGGAATGATTAACTGCAGTACATTTACCAGGAAAAGGGCCCATTTTTTTGAATCGCCCATTGTCTGTCTAAGTACATGAATCATCCCTTATGGAGATAAAATTATCTGGTCAGCAGAATAACTGAAATTACGGTGATACTCATATGTGCTTTACAGGATTCTTTTCCCCCATGAAAAGCTGGTTCTACCAAACTTGCAGCCTCTATTAAGTAAGAGAAGCAGAGAATGGTGTGCTTTTAAAACGTTTAATTTCCAGTACGAGTTACTAAAATAAGGTGACTTGGAGACAAATGTGTATGTATATATATTTATTATTGCTATCTGCAAATGTGCAAGTTGGGCCTAGATGCAAAGGGTGTCATTTAATGATAGTAATGAATGTGAACTGCTGTGCTGGGTCCACAGCTCTGGCACCTCTGAGCAAAGTTGGGTCCCAGCTGCTGCTCTGGGCTGCAGGACGAAGCATTTACTGCACCCCGAAGGTTCTCCAGCTGATGTAGAGCAATGCATATATCAACCTGGCCACCCTTTGGCCATTGCTGAGCATTCCTAGCAGAGAAAGTCTTTAATTAATAGTGTTTCATCCCAACGTGTTTGGACGTTGCAGTTTCTCTCCGGTTTTGGTAAGTGAGATGCAGCCACTAGGTGCCGCTCCAACAAAAGCTACTGGGTTACAGGCGCTGGACCCTCACTGCCCTCCTCTTTTTCATTCTTTTTCATTCTTTTTCAGCGAAAGCTGGCTTCCATTATTTCACCTTCATGTAAACGCACTGAGTACTCTTTTTACTTCTAAAAATAAAAAATGAAAACAACCCATAATTACAGTAACTGGTACTGGAATTAAAGAGGGTTGATAGAAATGTACTCAAAGTCAAAATGCCTTGTTTGTACAACTTGTAAGAAAGGAAAAAGGCATCTGCATCTCATAGGCTGGACGTGTTGGCAGAGCGCATGTGATGAAAAGTGGACTATTGCAATAAAGAAGAGTCCATGCATCTCAATAATGGAATACTGAGCAGAAATTCTCTTTTTCCTTCCGTTAACTTAAATATATAAGATAATAATAATCTGCACCATTGACATTTCTTTTTCCTTGCATACCTTGCAGTATGAGACAAGGAACCTGTGTCCTTCCCATTGTCAGTAACTTGTTGCTTAACTTGGCTATGATTCATCCTGTATTCTTGCTTAGCTGTTAGAGCAGACAGTGAAGACTTTGTAATATGAAAAAAGCCCAGAACAACGGATTTCGGTATTTTCACCCAGCACTGGCACATATTGACTTCTTTAATTGTAGGTAGTGGAAAATCTGGTGTTGTAAACCATTTTTAGCATAAAAATTCATGGGGTGGTTGGTTACGTAGGAGAAATGATTGAGAAGTTCTTGGAGGAAACTCAGGTTTCCTGATTCTTTTCTCAATTTGCTGTGTAGAGTGGAGTGGATTGCTTGCATTGTGCACATGCAGAATACGCTGGGGATGGTATTGCTGAGCATCTTGCTCAGAAGGCTTGTTTCTTAATGCCTTGGAATTCACGAAGGCCACCTAAGCACCGTATTATAAGTAATCTTAAAATAAGGTAACTTCCAGCCAACGCACCTTTCTGTAAGCTTGAATTTCAGTCTTGCGAATTCTGTGAGCAGCAAAGATCTGAGCACGATAGCAGCGGTTCTGTGAGTACCGAGCTATCGTGCTATCAGTGAAAAGAGATCTTGCAGCGCTGACTGTTTTGCACAATGACCTCAATTCACCTTTTCTGGAACCAGCTGCCTTACTTTCTGAAAGGCTGTGCTGGGGACTCCAGGAAGGTATGTGCCCCGTAACGCCACGTAACTACTTCTCTTTGCAGTAGTTTCAGTCATCACCTGCACCACGATGGAGAAAACAAAATTGGAAACGTGTTAGAAATTTTTGGGACAGATGATTGAATTGGATATGAAGTTTAAGCAGGGAAGTGACTTCGCTGCATTTACTTTTTTTGCTGGTTATAAAGTACCAGGAGGAAAAGATTTTAAAACACGTTGCTCCGTACATTGGTTTTGCTCCCACCCCTTCTTTTGCCGTTGCTTCAGAAACTGAATTTCCTATGGAAAGTACTTTTCCCATGAAAAGCAATTTGAAAAGCCATAGAATCGTGGAATGGCCTGGGTTGAAAAGGCCCACAGTGATCATCTGGTTTCAACCCCCTGCTATGTGCAGCGTCACCAACCAGCAGGCCAGGCTGCCCGGAGCCACATCCAGTTGTTTCTCAGCAGTTCTTCCACACTACGTACCTTCAGGGGAGCGCTCTGTTGGAGCAGCCTAACCAAGGTCATGAACGGCCAGTTTGTGAGGTGGAGGCATCCGAGGACATGTGGAATGCAGCGAGTGGTGAGAGCTCAGGCTTGGATTGCTGCGCTTCTCTATCAGTTGGGTTATGTGGAAGCCCTTGTCTGGTTTGAAACAGTGGGCTATGCCACTCCTAAACTTGCTGGCGTGGGGAGAAGTTATTGAAGACAGAACGTGGAATATAACAGCTTTCTTCTTTGCTACTTTATCTGGCAGAAATGCACTGAGCTAAAACGTAGAGAGCTTATAGCAGCGTTTATTCCTCCCCCTTTTGCTCTCGTACTTTAAAACGCACAAAGCAACTGAGTAAGCGAGGTGTCCTTGGGATGGGTGGCTTCTGAGGAACTGAGAAGGCACAGCTTCTGTGGGCCTCGTTCTGCAGCATCCTTCGTTTCAATCAACGTGTGCTGACTGCACATAAAACATCAGAAATGGGAGATTGCTGTAAGGCGGTATGTTTTATGAAGTTAAAAACGTCCATCGTGCAAGGACTTGGGTTGAAAAGGAGGCCTTGTTTGTGTCAGTGGGCTGAAAACCATTTTGTAGCTGTGAGCCTTTACGTGAAGACATTTTGCTTCTTTCCTCAGTAAACAGGTGATGTGTGCCTGCCGACAGCTACGTTATCTGCAGGTCGCAGTAGTAAATGACTGCATTCACTTCAGTGCGCTCTGCCATTTGAAAGAAATAACGAAAGCTCTTGCTTAAAATTTAAACATGTATTTAAAAATGAGGTCACGCTTTCCTGGCGGTCGTGGTTGCTTGCTTTATGTATTTGGGTGGGATAGCCTCGGAAACAGCTTCGTGATCTGCTGCCGTGCCGTGATGTGTTCCCTTTAATTATACATTTGCATGGAGAAGGATTGCAGCCTCCTCCTCTCCTGGTGCCATCCTCCCACCCTCCGCAGGGGGAGTTGTGCGTATGGCGGCGTGTTGTTCAGCCGGGTGCGTTATTTATATCTCATGCATGAAATCAGCCATTCCAAACAGATAATTTCTGCTCCTGTAATAGAAAACAAGAAGCAAGCGTGCATCCAGTTCTGTCTCACAGGGTGAGGGTGTGACGCATTGCCAGTCACTGTGCTTACTAAACTCTCTCTCTGCCCAGACAGCACGGGGCTGTGCCTGCCTGATGTTTCAGACGCTCGGGGCTCAATTAGGGCTGAAAATTTGTTTTCAGCTCCTGTAGGTACAGATGTCTGCTTTCCTCAGCCTCTTGTGTCGTTCTGTAAGCAGTCGGCTCCGACTGCGTGGAGCTGAGTGCTGTAATTTCTTTGTAGTGCTGGCGCGTTATAAATGCATCTGTGCAGCATTTTCAAAATGCACTGAATTCCTGATGTCACCCTGTGAGCCGACAGCTTCTTTCCAGGTGCCTGTGTTCTTTGGATACCTAATGCTATGAAGTTGTTGGGCATGAATGTACAAAGGGAATGGTGGCCTGGCTTTATTGAAGAGAACGCCACGGCAGCGAACACCATGATAGGCGTTCCATCGCCATCCATTTGAGCGTTTTTTAGCCTACTTTTCCCCTGCTGTAGGTAGCTCTGTGTGCCAGGTCAGTGGTGCTAAGGAGCTGTCAGGCCGTGTGAGCAGAGGGCAAGTCCTGCTGCCATGCAGCAAGCACCACGGGCTGCCTCAGCCTGCAGCACCCCCAGCAGCACCCGCACAGCTGGGCTGCCCCGTGCGCTCACACACGCACAGCCGCCCGCCGGAAGATGACAGCATGCTGCTGGCTGTTGGACAAAAGAAAGTTAGCTACGCTCCTAACGCCTTCCATCTCTGTGCTACGCTGTGCAAATAGCCAGGGACTCACTCCAGTTCATTACGTTCACTTTTGCAGCACGTCCCTTGCAGCAGTGGGTGGGCCGGACCCGGGTGCTGCAGCTTCGTGCTGGAGTGGCACAGAGTTACACTGACAGTGCTCGGGGGGGGGATTGGAAGGCTTGTAGTTTTGCTCTGGTGCAAATCATCTCTCAGTCACGAAGGAGTGCTCATAGAGCAATCCCAACTAAGAAGTTCGGTAAGGTCGGGAGCTCCGGTGCTGTTGCTGGTTTTAGTGCGGGCTCTTTGTTCCTAGGTGGTAACGGGAGCGGCTGGCAGCGGCCGGTAGTTCTGTTCCGGAGCCGCGCTGAGACTGCAGCCCCGTTCGTGCCGGGGCCGTGCCGAGCCGCCCGGGGCGGGCCCCTTCCCGACACAGGCGGTGCCCAGCTCCGCCCCGCGCAGCTGCCCTCGGGAAGCGCTATTTAAATGTGCGGGCCGAGCGGGCGCGGGGCAGAGGAGCGGAGCGGAGCTGCGGAGCGCTGTCGGGACTGCCATGCGCCTGCCCGGGGCCCGCGTCACCGCACGGCCCGCCGCCTGCACGGCCCGCCGCCGGCCTGCTGCTGCTGCTTCTGTGCCTCCTCCTCCTGCTGCTGCTGCTCCGAGCGGCCGCTCTGCGGCTGGGAGCGCTGCTGATAGCGGCCGGCCGTAGCAGCCTGCTTTTTTTTTTTTTTTTTTTTTTTTAATTTTTACTATTCTTGGTTTTTTCCTTGCCCCCTGCAGCAGGCTGGTAGCACACTCAGGAGCTGCGGTCGGTAGGTTGGCGGGCAGCAGCCCGGTGTGCAGCATGCTGGGGTCGGTTGGTGTCCCGTACTTGATTCCGGGAGCTTCAGCTTCGCGTTGGCTTTCTTCAGCAAGAAGGGGGGGGGGGGGGGGGGTTGCGGCTCGTGGCAGCGCTTAGGGCTGAAATCTCACACCGGGAGATCTTTTTCTGTTGAAATACGTTGTGCAAATATAGCGTTGCGCTTGGTGGTTGCTGAGGTTGTTTCTAAATAGTGTCGAACGAATGATGTAAAAACGCTGAAATAGAAACGCCAGTGAGTTCTGCTGTTCAGTATGCCCACCGCTTTCTATGTTTGGAGCCGCTGGGGGGTTCGGCTCTGTACGCCCAGGCGGTTCCGTAAGGGTGAAACGTGAACAGCAAAGTAATCAACTGAGCGCTAACAGTACAGGAGCAGCACGAGAGAGAGAGCTGGAGAGCTGCCCGAGGCTCTTACCTCGCACGGCAGGGGCTGCTGAGAGAGGCAGGGCTCGGGGTTATGTGGAGGCTGAGGGTACTGCTGGTGGCTTAGGAAGCCCATTGCCTGCTGTAGCTGGGAAGGAGTAAGAGAGGTCCCAGTAATTCACAAGCTTGCTTTTCCTGGCAGACAAATACACCGGTCGCTTTAAGCTTAAAAATAGGAGTGAGCAGTCCAACTGCTTTCTTTTTCCTGGCGGTCTTGGCAGTGCTGTTTCCCAGGGTAATACGAAAGCCTCTTAGATGAACGTTCCAAAATAAGGGAGGCTTGGCGAGAGACTGTGCAGAGTGGATCCTCGGCAGTAAGAAACGATGGCCGGGTCTTATCTGTTTTCTGAGACTTTGGTTTGAAATGAGAAGTGACTTTGCTTGGAATGCATGAAGTAATCCCTAATGGGTTCCACTCCAAGCTCTGAGGTGACAGGCATAGAGATGGAAGAGGGTTTAATTAAGTGTAATCAAATATTGCTAGATTGCTGATTAAAAGGCACGCAGCTTGCTTTCTGGTGTCTTACGAGACATACCACTTGTTTGTACATTAGGAAAAAGATTAGTTTTCATCTTAGGGCTAATTGAATTTGTCTCTCTTGGTGAGTAAGCAGCACCCTTGGTTTCTGTCCCTGCCCAGCCTTAGCTCTGCTTGGCGGGGTGGGAGGAGAGCGTTGTGTCACGGCGGGGTGACCAGGTGCAGTGTGCTGTGAGTCAGGCCAGGTGCGTGTGTGGGGGGAGCAGCCAGGCCTGGGCAGTTCTCAGGTGTGTGAGTGAGGGAGATGTGGAACTGAACAATGTGGAGCTCACTTTTGTGAGCTGAAGTGCTGTTTATTATTAAGCATCGTCGCAGGAAGGAAAGAATCATACCATCCCCCTTTCCTGCCCCCCCTCTGGGGACTGTGTGTGCGTGCCTGAGTGTCTCTGAGATTTCATGTGAGAAGACGATGAGTGTGTGTTTGGGATTAATTAGCCCGAGTTTAGCTGGTTTCATGCTTTACGTGCCTAGGGGCTACCCGCAGTCACAGAGAGGGGAGGAGTTTGCCATTGCTGGCTTGAAATCCTCTCCAGGGGTGATCTTGTTCATGTCAACCATGAGCAATTAGAGAGATTAACTGTCTTGTTTTCCTTTCTGCCCTAGATTGATCCTGCTGAGGCTCTGGGACGTTTGAAAGTGATTTGGAGAGCAAAGTCTGCGATGGACACCGAAGCAAAGCCAGCGTGTATTGCACCGCAGGCTCACTGCCCAGGGATGAAGCACCCTCCTTCAGAGGACTTTCCTTCTCAGATAAGACTGTCTGAAAAGATTCCGCCAGTGAAGCCTTGCTTCAAGAAGAAGCAGCAGGTGCAGAAGAGACTGGACACACAAACTCTCCGGGCTTTGCGGCCAATCTTTACCAGTTTGCTGGGATCTGGGACCTTAGATAGAGTTTTTGTGTCTCGAGGACAAGGAGGGGGTCATAGTGATCTGTGTGAACCTGCTGTGAAAAAGACTCTGGAACTCAGTACTTCTTGTCCCCAGCCAGAAAGTAATGTGACTGTACTGGTGCCGACAGCTCCAGATGTGCAGACTCAATTGCTGGGAGCTCATCCTGCACCTGGGCATCCTGAGCAGGAGGTGCAGTCAGGAGAGCAAAGCTTCTCATCGGAAACTGCTCCTGGAACTGCTGCTGACACTAGAAATGAATCGTTCCAGGATCGCCCTTTGCACCCACCTTCTAGTGATGGTGCTGCTTGTCCTTTGTTCCCAAGCAAGCTTCTGGAAAGCTACACAACTAGCCTATTCCAAGAGAATAGCTGTCCGATGCAATACACTCTAAACTCAAGCAATAAATTCAGTGCTGGAATATTCCAGGATAAAAGCGAGGAAGCTTCTCTTGATCTGGTATTTGAGCTCTTGAATCAGCTGCAATATCACACCCATCAGGAAGATGGAATAGAAATCTGTGTTGATTTTCTCCAGGGCACTTGTGTTTATGGCAGTGATTGTCCAAAACATCACACAGTGTTGCCCTATCATTGGCAGGTGAGAAGGACAGCAACCCAGAGTTGGCAGAGTGTGAGCAATGATTCCCAGGAGCATCTGGAAAGACTCTACTGCAACCCTGACAATGATAGGATCAAAGTGAAGTATCGGTAGGTGATGGATTAGATTACTTATTTGCAAATCTGAGGGTGCTTCACCAAGCAGTGGTGTAGAAATATGACAGAAGGTGTGTTCTTTTTTCCTGGTATTTTGTGTACAAGTGTTTTCCAAACCCTGCCATGATGTTGCCTTGTTATTTAAGAAGTTTACCATAGACAGAAAATTATTTCATGCCTGTTAAAACTGATGTTTAGCAACTGGAAAGTGTTCTCTAAAGCAGAAGAAATAAGAAAACTTCATTTTGGTGGAGACTTGTGCAACATTGTACTTGTTCTTTACATTCCCAATTAGCCTCTTGTCTATATTAGAAAAAGTGACAATGTGAACGAGCCTTTGCAGTGATTGAAACAGGAATTGTACAGCAGTGCTTTCTGTCACAGTGACTCCAGGTTGACTGTACACACTCTGAACACGGTCTTCATCGTGACATGCTAAGTAACTGAACTTACATTGGTGCCGCGTTAAGTTTCTGTGGCAGGGGGTTGGAACTTGATAATCTTTGGGGTCCCTTCCAAACCAATCCATTCTGTGATTCTTTGTGAAACTTCCATGTGGTTGATAACGTAGAGTGAGGTTTCAGTTGGTTCAGTAAGAACCACATAAGGAGCACATTCAGAACTGCTGATCCAGTTAAGTGTTGTCATCCAAGAATGTTGAACTGGATTAGAAGTTCTTGTTTCCTCTGCACATAGTACTGTTTTCTAATCTCAGAAAGGGAGTAGATAACCAGGGAAATGTAAAAGATGTTTGCTATTGATTTAGACTTGATCCTGCACCCTGAGATCAAAACCAAAACTACTTAATCTTTTATAATGCAGGTTTCCTTTTGAATAGTAGTAGGGAGTGCTGACATTTACGAGTTCATCAGGTCTGTGTTATGTGAGTTCAGGGTATAGACTTGAGTTCTGAATACTTTCCTTTTCAAGGGGAAATAACAACAAACAGTTCTCACCCCTTGCCTGCCCCTGCTGTACTGTCAGCCCGGTGCAGCTTGTTCCAGCAGCAGTTGAGGTTCACAGTGACTCTTCCATAGCTCTGCAGCAGAAATATCAGATTTGTCTTTGCCATCCAGGTTCTTGTGGGCTTTTCATCGCCTCTTATTCCTTGCACTACCGGAAGAATATCCCTTCTTCCTCGGTGTTTTAGGGCAGGATTGTTTGATTTGCATTTACTTTGTAGAGATTTCCAGTTGGGTGTCAGAGACCCGATGTAATGCACCAAGTGGAGCCTTTATGTTTACCTAACTGGATGCTGGGTTAGGTGCCACAACTCAGGCTCTGTCAACTTGCAAATTCATCCTTTTTGTCCTGGAAAAATATGGCAATCTGATTAAGGATAGAATAAAGCCTTGTAACTGTCTAGCAGATAAAATTCACCACATTATTCAACATATGCTTCCACTTTTTTTTTTCCCAATTATTTTAAAAGATTTCTGAAAATAGAAGACATCAAACAAAGGACTAAGACAAGCTCCTGCAAGCAGTTCAAATTTGAGCTTTGCACAAATAAGCAAAATTGGGGTTTTTTGTTAGCTTTTTTTTTTTTTTTTAGCATGTATGACAGAGCCCATTGCTGTACCTGCGATCTACCTGTTTGCAGCGACGGAGTCCTGAATGATTAATCTTAGAAGAAACAATGCTTCATAATTGCTTAGTCATCGTATCGCGGCTTGCGAGGCTGGCTGAGCCATGCTGTCCTCCTTTACACTTCTTTTGCAGGTTTCCAGGCTGGTGAGTAGTTTGGCCTCTCGGTACACTGAGTTTCTGTCTGAACTGGGCAGGAAGAAACTCACAGGGTTGTTGCCAGACACGTTACGTTCTGTTACCATGATGAAGTCAGAGAAACAGCACGATCTTGGGCACGGCGGGCGTGCTGGATCAGGGCACAGCTGCTGGGCTGCACTCAGCCTGCGGTGTGCTGTGAGGCAGGGCAGCTCCTTCCCACACTGTGCTGTAGCACCATGAGCTGAAGCGGCTCCCGCTCTTCTTCCTGCTCTTAGGAGACGCTGTGAAGATCCTTGCTCAAGTCTGTGCTGTAACATCGTGTCCAGGTGCAACGCAGGAACATTGTTGCAAACTTAGAATATCCTCTCAGGGAATGATAAATAGACAAGTTCTGTAACTCCTGCATGTTCCATCCCTTCAGAGAGCCTCGTGTTTCTCGATAAGCATCAGTGAGAACCGGGAAGTGGCACTTTTTGTTGGTTGTTTTTTTTTTTAAGACCAGAGCTGCTTACTTCAGTCACTGAAGCAGATATGCCCTAAGACTTAGTGTGGTTTCAAACTAGGTTTTGAGCTGAGGGGAAGTGCTTTCCTGTGCCTTGTGGCAAGAAGTGCTTCTTGTGCAAGAAGCAACACAAGTCAGCTCATGCCAGAAGACCCTGCTCAGCCCTCTGGCACAGAGGCTCAGGTGCTGCATGGCTCCTGGTGTTGCCGGCTGGTGGTCAGTGCAACCTGGCTTTGCTTTGTTCGTGGCGATGTTGTGTCTCCTGGCAACAAGATGCAGATAGAGCCTGTTGAACCTTGCTGGGAGGCTTGCAAACATGCTGGGACAGCTCATCGTTCACATGGTTACCACATTATTTGGCTAAAGCTATTAATCTCCTGTGGTCAGACTAGCTTTACAGGCCTATCTGTACAGATTGCATGCGACGAGGAAATGCCTATTCAGCAGTTTGCACGTCCAAGAAGGCTGTGCAGAAGCCAGCCTACTAATAGCCAGTGGGTGATAGTTGTTTTAAATAGGGTTTGTATGGCACAGTAAGTAGTTATTGCTGTCTGCATGCCTAATATCATCACAGCATGCTGCTCTGATAAAGTTTGGCTGAAAGTGTTGCAACAATAAGCTCCAAATTGAAATATGATGTTCTCTAACGAGCTATTTATATTTTTCTTCATGTTCAGTGTATTGAGATGAATAACATAAACATTCAGATATTGCCTCTCACCTGAGGGGGACATGATCCTAAAGCAGGAGAACGGGAAACCTTGCTCGGTTGCTTCTTTATAACCCAGCTGCCTTGGATACTCGCTGCATTTGACCTCAGACTGAATGTATAACTGTATCATAAACTGTTTGTAGTTTTGCTCTCTTAAGTCTTACCAAGTATTTATAGCCAAACAGTGAGCTATATAAACCGATAGCGGTATGAACTTCAGCAGGTTAAAATACTTCCAAGCACTCTGTTTTCTTCATGCGTGTAAGGAGTGGCCCTGGAGAAGTTCCAGCCTGCAGCCAAGTATTTGAGAGAACAATGCCAAGTGCTGCTTTCCAGCATGAGAGTACCCCAGCTGTGATATTTTAAGATGCTCTTTAGGAAGGGGAAATGATTGGCTGCAGAACTCAGCAGGTCTTCCCTATGCACAGACACCTGTCTAGTCATGCATGTGCTGCTTTGCAAAATAAGCAGCCTGGTCACTGATTACATGAGGATTTGTTTAAAACAACTGTGTGGTTCCTGACCCATCGGATCCCTCTCTTTGGCTGAGAATTCCTCCCCCCGCCCTTGGCAGAGGAGTCGTCCCTGCGTGTCGTGGGAATTGTGGCCTCTGTTCAAACACATGCACCTGGCATGTCCCAACTCACATGAAACAGCAGCTTTTCAGTCTGTCTGTCTGAAATCTGATGCTGATGTGTTGTCCTTTTGCCCCCACCTACGTCTGCCTTTGCTCTGAATAAACCATAAGCCCCACTGCCTGATTGCAGTCCGGCTTCGTCATAGGATTAGAACTCTCCAGTGTCGTTATGTTGGGGTGAGTTTTATGAAATTGGTCCTGAGAGCTGGAAGGCAAAGGTGTGTGCGTGGCTCCAGCCGGGGAGAGGCAGATGGAACTCTGGGTATGTTCTGCCTGTAGGCAGCTGGCTAATAATGGTTCTTGCACACAATCAGAGTAAGAAATAGGTGTTCCCCAGCAGGGCTGTCAGTGAGTGCATGGAGGGACCTGGGAAAGAAAGGTAAGGACAGAAAGAAACGTGCAGGAAATTGGTTTTGCTCTGCTCTTGGTTGCAGTGTGCTCCTCTGATGCTGTTAGAATGTTCTTACCCGATTTTAAAGTGATACAGAGCACAGTGTAAGCACGGCAGTTGTTTGAGGGCTTCTGCACGCAGTCTGACCTATTGAATAGCTAAATTTAGGAAGTTCTCTTTCTGATCTGCCCAGCTGCCACGGTGTGAGATAACTCATGTGTTATTGATAGGACCGGAGATGAGAAAACATCTGAAACTCCCTGTGCCGCATGACTTTGTGTGGTGTTTCTTTAATATACACAGCTGAGTGGTTTTGAACTTCTAATTCCCTGCTAGAAGGAATGCAAGACAAGGGCTCTGAATAAAGAGCATGTGAAGTGATTTTAGAAGTGTTTGCCTTGTGCTTTATGCCAGTACATTTCAATGAATTGATTTTTGCCCCGCTTTATAGCACCATTTGCATATGAAATAAAACTAATTGGCTTCTAGCTATACGAACTAGGGAAGTTCCAAGTGTCACGTTGAGCCGTCATAGGCATCGGCAGCCGTTTATATCCCTTTTCTTGTTTCGTGTCAATAAACAGATTGCAGTTTTGGAAACAGCTGTCACCTGGCTTCAGGTTGAGGTCAGTCTGTTCCGTGTGTACTTACAGTAATAAAACAGTCCTTTCTGAAAGGAAGATTTATAGCTGTTGAAACAGATTGCCCAGAGGAGTTGCTTACAGGTAATCCAGCAGTCACAGTGCTGCAGCATTGTCTGCCTGCCATTGCGTTGGGCTGAGGGACAGAAAGAGGCTGTTAGAATTATTTGCTTAGCGAGAGCAGCGATCACGGAGTTCCTTCCCGGTTGGCGCACAGCTTTGTTGAACCCAGTAGGAATTTGAGCAATAATGACCAAATGTGCTACTTGTGGTGAAATTCACAAAGAAGTGCACTGGGGATGCTGCCTGTGCAGCATGGGACGTGAAACATCTGCTTGGGGCGTTTGGGAGCTGAGATGCCTGGGTTTGGTGGTCACTAGTGAGCGTGAGGCTTGGCTTTATGTGGGTGCTTTATGGAAAGCATTGAGGAGATCGATGCAGTTTTGTTATTAGTCACACGTCTGGGAGGTGTTTCTCAGTAGCTAACTCCTGAGGCCGGAGAGAGCTGTGAGCAAACCAGCAGCTGTGTACGTGCAGCAGGTTTTGAAAAAAGGCTTTGGGCTCCATCCGAGCGCTTTAGGAGGAGCTGGCGGTGCAGCTCTGTGAAAGCAAATCCCTTTCTCCCAGCTCTGTTGCTGCTCAGGGCTGTGCTCTGCTGCCTCCAGAACAAACGCTGTGAACTCCTGACCCCGACAAATATCCAAAGAAAGAACAAAAATGTCTTCTATTCATTACGTTTTCAAATTTGCTCTTCAAAGGTGGAGTAAAAGTCATTGGACTGTAGTCAGAAATTCTGTTCATTTTGCTACGCGTGCAGCATTTGTGGTGTTTTGGAGCAGTGTCCGATCTGTGAAAATGGGTCTTGTAAGTAAAAGCTTGGGGTTGTAGGGCTCTGGCCATCGCAGTGCCCGGGTCAGCAGCAAGCTCAGCCGGTGGCTTTTGTGGCTGCTTTCTGTCATTACAGTGACAGAAGAATTTGAACAAAACAACCTTCTGTGAAACACATCCCCCTCTGTGCGGGGAGGAGAGCTCTGAAAGCAGCAGGCCACCTCAGGCAAGGACATCCATGCTTCTCTGCTGCAAAGAAGAGAGGACTGGCATTCACATCGTGACGTGTGGTGCATGCAGGACTCCTGGAAAGATGTGAATGTGTTTGACATCCTCACTGCTACAGGCTGGTAGAACGGAACTGCGGCTCCCAAGAAGGAGCATTTTAACCCAGTGGCTCCCTGGCTGCTAACAGCATCCACCATTGAGCTCCCGGAGCTGTGCCTGTGTGTGCAAGGACCTGCGTGGGCCTTGGTCTGGGGCCAGGCCCTCACCTCAGCGGTGTTGGGCCCGGTGTGTTCCAGAGTTATGGATCTCAGTCAGGTGGATCCTCTTGCCGTGAAAGTCAGCAAACAGCGCAACGCAGGCAGCCCAGGCAGGAAAACCTGCCTTGCCGAAGCCCTCAGCTAGTTTTGGTAATGGGTAGGAAAAGCAGTGAAGTTGCTGTAGTGATAGAAAGATGTGGATTTGTGTGGTTTGGTTTTTCTCCCTTTATGATGGGGCCTTGAGTTGTAGATTTTCTGTAGCTCCTTTCTTTCCTGCGTCTTTCTTACAGCCAAGAGAAACGTTACCACGTGAGGAGGGAACCAATTAAGTAAAACACTGAGTTAATTTCCTGCTCTGTCACCTGCTGCCCCTCTCGGTTCAGTGTCGGAACACAAAGATGCTGATAAGATCAAGACCGCAGGCTTGTGTTTACCAGCTCATGTTCATGCTGCCCGGTGTGCTGCTGCTTGGTGCAGGAAGGTGCTGTCTTCTCTTCTCAGGCACACTCCTCCAAGCAGCTGGGCAGGATCTGCCTGCATTTCTGTTGCTGCTCTGTGAGATTGTGCCCACCCTTGAGTGTTAGCCAGGCCCTTACTGCTGCTGCTTGCGATTGAATCAGTTTGGGGTTTGAATGGAGCAAATTTTGGTTGCAACTGATGTTTAAACTATGTTTAAAACAGAGAGCTCTTACTAAGGCACCCTGCTACAGGTGACATGCGGTTTCATGCAGTGCTCTAACACATCTGATCCCCCACCTGGAGCTGGCCTACAGCCTGCAGCTCCAAACGAGTGCTGGCTGCAAGCGAGGTGAAGTACAGCCGGTTTGGGCTCAGCGGGCAACGTACCAGCCTGACTTGCAGCTCCCATTGGAACAGAGTTGGGTTGGACTAGTTGCATACTTACCTACACAGCGCTCGCATACCTGCTTGGATCCTTTAGGTTTGTTTGCTCCCTTGAGTGGCTTTCAGGTTGTTGCTGGTGCGGAGAGGAACCAGCTTAGTCAGAGAGAAAATGGGCAGTTTCATCATCTAATAGTGTTTGGCTCTCAGTGTCACAGCTGTTCTGATGGGAACCAAGTTTCATTTCCTGCACAGCCCTTTGTTGATCGCTGTGTTTTGTTTTTCTGCGAGCTGTGTTTGCGGTAAGGTGCATGACTTGTAACTGTACTTGGGAGAGTTTGAAACCGCATGCCTTTTCATAGCACTTGCAAAGGCTGTTTCTCCTAGTCACCTATTTGTATATAAGAATTACAGAACTTCTGTGGAAAGAGCACACGTGGCTCACGTGAGGCTGAGGTTCTTCAGAAGAACGCAAAGCAAAGCTGAGCCCGAGCACCCGTGTTTCAGTGGGCCTTTGTTGCCCAGCAGCCTGCAGTGCTGCTGCTCGCTGCTGGGGTGCTTGGCCAGCTCTGTGTCCGTGAGAGATTTTGCCGTTGTGTTGGCTCTTATAGATCTGTTAAGCGAAGACTGAACTTCTCAGGAGCCAGGTTCTGCTTTTGAGGGCACTTGTGGAAGTTTATTTTGAGCTGTTGCTGTTACACCGTGCCAAATTTGGCTTTCTTTGTGTGCTGTATTCTGAATAGGGTTCAACACGCTTACTCCTAAGTGAGAATAGCTCCACTGAACTGCGTTGTTTCATAAAGGGAGCCTGTTGTTGGAGAGGTGTTGTTCAGCAGCCTGCATTCCCACCTCGTGCAGATCTGCATGGCTTTGGGAAGCTGTTGAAGTCTCCCATGGGGTGCAATGGGGGTGGCGAATCTCTGCTTCAGCAGCAGGAATTTGTGTGCTGTTTGCAGAGATATTTAATAATTTTTCAGCTGGGAAACACTGCAGATAGAGCATTGCTTTGTTACTGGCTTCAAGCTGTCCGGCTCCGTTCTTCCCGTTAGATCCACGCCTGCTGCTCAGTGCGTATGCCGTGCCTCAGAAGCAGTAACCCATCACGCAGCACCGAAGAGAAAGTGATGTTATGCTGAAAAGCATATCAGACATAACCTTGAGCATCCAGCAGTCTTTTCTTGAGCCCCGAGTTTGGGGTCTGTGTCCTGCATTTGGGCCTTGGGCAGCCGAGAAGTGCGGTTGTCGCTTCTGCTTTCATCACCGGTGTCTTAAAGCTGCACGCAGGGATGTAATCACGCAACGCCCGCTGTAATCACAATTCATTTTTCTGCCACGGCTTTGCATTATGTAAGCTGGTAATAGGCTTTTTAATATGCAGAGGAAGTGCTTTAACCGAAGAGCTATTATTAAACATCTTTGCTAAATATATTTTAGGATTTCAGAGCATGAATGCCACTCGGTGTTGTCATCTGAAAAGTTCATATCCCTGCGTAGAGATAGAAACTGTTAAAGAATGCAAACAAATACTGAAATAAGATATGTTTTATGTGAATTGGGAGCTTTAGCAAAAGAATATATATATTTTCAGCATTTTAATTGCAAAAAAAAAAATAAATCAGGTGGCTGTTTGACACGCGGTGTGTTTTTTCAGATGCAGTTGCTGAAGTGTGCATTAGTCCAAGATTTTCTGCTGTAACAAGAGGAAACAAGAGCACTTACTGTGTTGTATTCAGATTCAGATCATACAAATGTGGTCAGCAGGGGTGTGCAAGGAGCTGGTTGGGTGCATGGTGCCCAGGTTTGTCTTGCAGTGAATTTGAGCATGCGCTGGTCAGCAGGGACTGCCTGTCCTCAGCTTGCTTACAGGGAGATGCCTCTGATAGAGAAGAGGCAGAAACAGCGAGCTGCAAAAATGTAAAAAATTCCAAGCAGCAGAGAGAATCATTGCATTTTTTGGTAATGAGAGAAGCAATCTGGCAAGTTCTGTGCAGGTTTCACAGAAAAACACTCAGCTTCCAGAGAAACTATTTTCTGTGCGGGCCCTCACTAGCTGCCCACCGTGTCAGTCTCAAAACAGAGACTTGTGAGATGGGTAGATACCAACTCAGCTGCCAGTAGGTTGTGTTCATGTAGGAAAAGAGCTGACAGCAATGTGTCTTACTGGAATGGTATGTGAGGTTTTCATATTTCTAGAAGAACGCTGTGCAAACCCTACAGTTCCTCAATTGCTTTGCAGATAGAAAATGTATGTGCAAAATGTTTTGCATATGCACCATCAAGCCAGAGGCTTGGGGAGTTTGTCCCAGAGATCTGCTTGCTCTGCAGGAAAAGCAGGAGGAAAAGCAGCCCACTCTGTGTTCATCTCAACCAGAGTTTGTCCTCCCACTGGGCTCCTTTGCTGCATTGCTTGGATTCTCACCGCTGTGCCTCTCAGCTCTAGGTGCCTGCTGGAGTTGTGTGTAGCAGAGCTGAGCACATCTTAGATGCCCCGCTGATGTACCAGCAGCCACCCGTGTCTCGAGTGCTTGCACAATTTGTTTTCCAGTCTTCAAAACTAAAGATTTCTGACTGATGTTCATGGAATCATAGAATAGCTTGGATCAAGGATCCAAGGATCAAAAACTCCAATCCCCTGCCACATGCAGGGCCACCAACCTCCACATTTAATACCAGCCCAGGCTGCTCAGGGCCCCATCCAACCTGGCCTTGAACACCTCCAGGGGTGGGGCATCCACAGCCCCTTTGGGCAGCTGTTCCAGCACCTCACCACTCTCATAGTAAAGAACTTAGTAAAGTACCCCATCCCCTAATAAAGAACCCCATCCTTTTTCTTAGGTCTGCATCAACACAAAACCACTCCAAGCGTTTTTTCATTGTCTGGTCTGGCTATACCACATGCAGCACACAGAACTGTAATAACTTCACATAAACTCTGGGTTACCATCTTTGAAAGCAAATAACATCTGTAGAGACAAGTCCTTCTGTTTCTTTGTGCTTTTTGGAAGGTCACAGATCTTTGGAGCAGGGGAACCCTGTTAGGTTTGACTTGAAAACAGATGGAAGTGGGAATGGATGCTTGAGCACTGAGCTCTTGTACTGAGGAATACCTGGCTGTGCGTTTCCTTCATAAAGCAGGCAGCGGTGTCTGGGGGTCCTGAGTCAGGACGTAGCAACGAGTCCATCTCTTCACTCCAAATGGTAATGCAGCACCAGTTGAAACTTGCTTGTCTCAAAAATGATAGTTTTTCTAAACGGTGAAATTCGGAATGCAGACGGGAGATGTATGTTTTGCTAAGGAAGAGCATGTGTCCTTAAAGCAGCATTAAAAATCCAAAGAACTTCACTCGCAAACTCCTGTCATGCTCCTGCCAGCCAGTAGTGCAGCTCGGTATCACAGAGAGATCGTTTCCTCATGGTTCCACACATTGTTTTCAAATTGCAGCCTGCTGTTACTGAACAAAATGACCCCATACCAGGAAGGTAGGCTGACTTTCCTAGTCGGTCTTTTTTGGTTCCCTACAGAAAGCATGTGGGGCTTTTTGTAAGCCCAACATGTCACTTCAGTCCCTTCACCCTGGGCATTTCTTTTGGTTGGTGCTGGTTTTCCTTCCGAATAAATGCATCCCTGCATGCCTTTGGCACACATAGGGAACCAACTGGGAGCCCCTCATGGACAGTACATGATGGAGCGATGTCTCAAGAAAGCATTTCATCCAAGGGTTTTAAAATAAGCTGTAGATTTCAGGTCTTAGCTTTATGTTTGCTGCTAAGAAAGTACCTTATATAGGAGTGCTGGGAGCCAGTGCTGTTACTGTCAGACCTTTCAGCTTCTTTAAATTCTGTGTTCTAAGTTCCTGTTTGCTGCTCAGCCAGCAATTGGGGATTTTTGTTTTAATTTGGTGCATCTTTCAACACCGACTCAAACCAACGTTAGAAACTGTTTGCTGAGCCACTCTGCAGTCATTTGTTGTAAAGTGCAAAGGAGAGGCAGTTGAAGTTTCCTTTAGATAAAAGGCTTGCTCTGGTTCTTCATCCACAGCACCATTGCGTTCTGTGTCCTTTTGAAAGCTCCAGTCACTTCAGCGCAGTTGCACATTAGCATTGCTTTGTGTAGCAGCAATACATGTACTCAAAAAAAGCTGATACTCCTCAGCATCAGCTCTGTAGTGGCAAACTCATGTCTCCTTTTTGCATTGCGTTGGTTCTCTTCTGTTGCACATGACGAAAGATGCTTGAGCTCCCTGGTGGGTTGGCTGCAGATGCTCCTCATCTGGAGATGTTTGCATTTTCTTTTCTTCCCCGAAGCACTAACTTTCACAAGAATAGCCTTTTGAGTAGCGTGTAGCTGCTTCATCCAATGCAGCCATGTGATGCGTTTACTTAGGTAGTATGTTCAAAATGTCAGGGATACACGTGCTGCTTTGTGCAGCGTTCATGCATATGGAATGAATGTCGCTGGGCCAGGAAGACTGCAGGGTTTGGGTTGGGGCTGTTCTCTGCTGCAGACCATGGTTTTTCACTTCTGCCCCACAGAGCCTTGTGAAGAGTTAGCTGGCCCTGTTTTGTCCTGGCATACGTACCGTGTGGAGCATGGAGCATCCCTATGGTTGTGGGTCTGGCTGCGGGATGTGGGCACATCCGGGCTCTGGGGAGCACGGTGTGAGCTGGGGCTCTGCCCTGTGCCATCTCAGATGATTGTAACAGGTTACAGAAAGTGAGAGTTCTGTATTTCTCTTTATTTGTGCTTCCAGGGGACATGAGTTTTGGGTGGATTTGAATGTTATGAAATTATACGAAACTGTTGAGTTTGACCAAATGCGGAGGCTGTCCACACCATCCTGTCCCAGCTCCAGCTCCAACTACTACACGGTCTGGAAGTACTTCTGCAGGGACCATTTCGTCTGGAGAGAATACTCTGAGGTATTTGACATCTTCCAGAGTCCTGCTCTTGGGCTGTACCGCAGATCTATCCACGCAGTATGTGCTATAAGCAACATGCACGTTTTCAGTCTGTTTTCTCTTTGAACAATTTGGAAAGTTACCATTGTCCTTTGGTCTTTAATGGACATAGTTTTCTGAACCATGTTTTGAATAAGCCTTGTGTTTTCCATCTCTTTAACCCCTACTGTGGACACATAAGCTACATCCACTGTTAAACACAATTGTGTGAGACAAAACCAAAACAAAACCAGAGCATTTCTATTTGCTCTTATAAGCCTTTTAGATACCTGTGGCTGACCAGAGCCACAGATGAGTACATAATATTTTGAGTAAAATCTCATCAGTACCTTAGAATTTTGGCAGTGCTAGAAAGACCTCCACCAATATAAAATGCATCACATTCACCTTTTTCATGCATCATGCTGACTTTATAAGCATGCTAGGAAACTTAGAGCAGAGCACTGCATACAGCCTTTGCAAACAGAAACGTGCAAGAACTGGAGAGAGTCCAGAAGAAACACTTTTCAGTGGCCCATGTGCTTCAGAGCAGGGGAAAGAGAGAGGAGAAGGGATTGGATAGAGGGACTCCTTGAGGTGCCTGGGAGAAATGCTCATTTTGAACACATAATTTATCATGTATATGCTTTCTGTTCTCTTACAACAGCCTGTTGTACGGTTGATAGAAGAAGCCAGCTGCCGAGGTCTGAAGGAGGTCCGCTTTGTGACCTGGCATAACCAGTATATCTTAAACATCAAAGATGGGTTCCAGCAGAATGCGTGCTTCAGAAGAGAAATCAAGAGAAGGCCACTTCTTCGCTCCTGTGTTGTGCTGATGCCGTTCTTGCAGTACGTATCCCAGCAGAATGGAAACTGTGTGTTTTTCGTGGTGGTCTGACCATGAGAATTGTGTTCATTAGGCTGCGACAAGAGAATGGGTATCATTCTGTAGAAAAATGCTTGGCCACATTGGCAACTACTCACTTAATACTTCTCAAGGCAAGTGTTACCTGAGGAACACCTCACCATGGGTCTCTGTTATTTGCAGACTCTAACATACCTTTTGGATCTCAGAACATCAGAAGCCCAGATGTACTTTATGCTTGCCAAACTGTTGTCCAGCTTGCAGCCTTTCACCCGCTATGGCAACTGCCAGGCCGTCACTTCTAGGTCCCATAAAAATGAGCGTTCAAAAACATTCTATAATTTTCAAGCACAATTAAAGCATTCCTTGTTTTTATTGTCATCTCAAGGGGGGTGAACATGTTTACCATCAAAGGCAGCGAGGAAAGTGTTGCATTGTAGTCATTTTTGATTACAATTCATAAAAATGCCATTTTTGTGATCTCACCAGCACAGCTGGAAACATTATTGTCAGAGCTCAGTAGTTAGGAACATATTGTCCTGTTAGCGAAGGGGTGGAAGTCATTAGTCTGACTGGAAGTTCGGCATGCTGGGCCAATCAAAGGAGATTTAACTGCTGCATTAGGGCTAGAATGCTCGTTAGCTTGCAGTGTTGTTAGAGCATCTAATTGCAAGGTGAAAGAGAATTTGGTCAGAGCCTCAAAACAAGTGGCTGTTAGGTACGTTTTTAGATGTGGTTTTTGGAAAACCAAAAATAATTGAAGAGATACTTGGAGGATGCAAATGAAATGAGCAAACACGGACTTCCTGGGTATAGCAATTATGGTTCTGATCTTACTGAAAAGTAAGGACTTAAGTTATTTCCCTGACGTTTTACTAACATTGACGATTTTACCGCAGTTTAAGTCTATGGTTTTGAAAGATGCTAAAATTATGCAATTCCCAATAACTTTAGTGGGCCGTTTTGGGTTGTACCCCGCCGGGGGTTTGACCATAACTACCAAATGTAAATTTCAGCTCTCAAATTCCTGCTGTTCTGCCACAAACCTCATTCTTTTTATTTTTTATCCAAAGTCCTCGTAATTCTGACTTAAAAATCCAGCAATTGTCCATAGAGACCGGAAGAGCATCTTGAACATCAATGGGAGACGTCTTTAAAAAGCCAGTGTTTGCCTGCACGTATCACACAGTGCTCCCCACCTGCAGGGTTTCCCCCCCACCTGCTTGTAGCAGTTATAACATTTCGAAAGAGTGCTGGAATAGAAACAGTGGTGAATGAGTGACAGTAATTAACAAACGCTGACTTTTTACTGCTTTCCCTTGTATGATACATGCTTGCACAGAAGTTATATTACTCAGAATGGACGAACAAAGTACACCAAAGGATGCAGGGTTTTTATTGTGCTTGCTGACTTACTCATTAATCCACAACTTACTGTTATTTTGCACTTGCTCCTTCAGCCCGAGTGTGAGTGAGGTTCTCAGTTGACTTTAGGATGAAAAGAACTAACTAAATAAAACCACAGTGGAATATCGTAGACTGCTGCTTTAATAATCGCTCTTAGAAAAAGCCATCTTCTGGGTCTCTTTAAGCTGTTAATAAACAGTAAGAAGAAGTTTGAGTTCAATCAAATCCATGCAAATGAGCTGAAATCTCTGTTCAGCTTTGAGCAGCCGGTGGAAGCCACGTGCACAGTTTTGTGGAGTATTTCTGCTTTGAGTAGTGTGAACGGTATTACAGTTAACCGTCTCTGGTTCTGAAATCAAATGTGTCTATTTAAAAACAGGCGCACACACCACTGTTCCTGTAGACCTGAAGGGCTCAAAAGCAATCAGAAAATCACATGGAATTATTTCTGGGTCACGCGAAAACTCGCATGAGGTTCTTTCAGTCTCACATATCAGAGTTTAAATGTTCTGAAAGGCAACCTAAATTGACATTTCTGTAGCTAAGATGTAAATAGCAGTAAATTGTTATTTATCTAGATAATTATGTTGGCTCTGCAGAGAAAGCAGGCTAACAAGCATGGGCAATCAGAAGTTGCTCTGTTTTTCAGTATACCTTGGGAACAAATGGGCTTTTCAGCCAGAATTGCACTTGAACAGAAGATGACTGATTCTTGAAGATTCACTCTGTGGAAATAACTTTGCCTTTAGCAGAGCTGTGAGAGTTTGCTCCCCAGTAAACTTCCTTTGACAAAGAAAGGGCAGGGAGTCTTGTTTGCCTGTTGTTCCTATGCACTAAATGCAATTGCGTATACTCAGGGAGGCGGGATTTGGCCTTGGGTGTTGTCAAACCTCAGCTTGCCCGAGGTGAATGCACAAAGTTTGCTCTCCCTCTTGCCCCCTAGGCAGAACAAATCTTCTCCTTATGCTTTGGCCACGATGTCTTATGAGAAAACAAGTGACCTGAGAAATTTCATGAGCGTGGTTAAGATGAGCTGTGCTGTTTGGAGACAGGGCTTGCCTTGTGTCTCTTGAGTCAGACAGCAGAACCCCCCCTGTCACTTTGTAATCTTTCCTAACAAGAGCTGGCTGCTTCTCACTGCTCTTCACCCATTTGTCATCACTTTTGGTTGGTCCCAGAGTCGGTAGCAACCTTTCCTTTGAGAGCGCTTGAGCAATATATTCATCTGCTTAAGGCTGAGAGAGGCTGCCACCTCACCAGCCTCATGAGCTGAAGATGTATATGCTTACAGATTGAAAACCAGAGCCTGAACCTGCAAGCTTTACATGTTCAAAGTATTTACATTGACGTAAGTGGGAGAACTCCAATAAGTAAGGATTATTCAGCCGAGCAAAGCTTGCATGTTCAGATTATAATCAGGGGAATATAAGCCACAAATGCCGTACTCTTTATCTAAATTTAGCAGGTTCAAAAGCATGAACAATTCCACAGTGGTGCAGGTATACATTAAGAATGCAACCTTGCCTGTACCGCAACCTGTGTCCGTGTCAACTTGATTTTGCTAAGGTGTGGCCCTTTTCTGGTGCACACGGTGCTTTTCTGCCATAAGCATTAGAGGCAGTGGTTGCCTTCCTTCTGCCATTGCTGACCTCTTAGCTGGCAGCACTCCCAAAAGGAGAGGCTGCTCTCACACATGGAAATAAGGAACTGCAAATGCAAATCAACATCTGGCCTGTGCAAATGAAAACAGTACAATCCTGGGTAGCACTGCAAACATAATCCCTTCTTCTACATAATGTAGTGAAATATATGCAACTTTTGCCTGTAAATTTTATTAATCGTGGATATTCATTATACTGTGCAAGAAAATGTTTCTGCTCCTTGTGTTGTAGTCTAGGGAAATTAGGTCAAATGCTGCCAAATTATTCTTCCCTTCTGATTCTGTATGTCTTACTCTGTATTTTAAAATAAGTAATAGTTTACTACCTGCTTATAAAACGTTTGTGTTTGATAGCATTCTGCCTCTTATGTAGTTTATAACCACCCCTCCACCCCAGAATCTGAACAGTAAAGATTATAATGAGCTTTTAAATCACGACCAGCTGGTAGGATTTTCCCAAGTGGAACTGCATGCTGGAAACTCAAGGTCTTATTATTAGTTTGGATGGATGCAGCAGTTATCAAAAGAGAAGGAATAGCAGACATAATTGTTTTAAACGAGCATTATGGTTATGTAAATGGTGACAGAATCAAAGAGCAGAGATTATTAAGAAACACTGGTGACCAAATAACTGTGACGAGAAGCTGTTTGGTTTGTGAATGTTCAGTTGCAAATTTGTTCTTCTTCCCAAACTAGGACTCTGGGTGGCAATTCTCCAGTACCCTCTCCATCAGCCGAACCACTTTCCTCACATGTCTTATCTCCAACTGCTGTTACCTCTCCAAACTTCTATCCTGAAACCTGGATTAGTATGGATCCCTCTCAGGACTTCATCCAAGTGCCTGTTTTGAAAGAAGATAAGAGCTACAGAACCATTTATAACCTGTTTCACAAGACTGTGCCAGAGACCAAATATAAAATTTTGAAAATTCTGAGAGTGCAGAATCAGTTTCTTTGGGAGAAATACAAAAGGTAAGATCATGCGAGTACTGTGTTCTCGTATCTCCTCTTACACGTAATGTTCCAGAGCATAATGTCGATGCCCTTTGCTTGAAGAGCTGTAGTGAAAACTGCTCTTCGCTCGCAGATCTACAATGAATTCTCATCTTCGGTTTCCATTTTCTATTCCAGGAAAAAGGAATATATGTCCAAGAAAATGACCGGCCTTGACAGGATAATGAACGAAAGGCATTTGTTCCACGGCACCTCCCAGGATGTGGTGGATGGTATCTGCAAGCACAACTTCGACCCGCGCGTCTGCGGGAAGCATGCCACCATGTTCGGACAGGGCAGCTACTTTGCCAGAAAGGCCAGCTACTCTCACAACTTTTCCAAAAGGTCACCCAGAGGAGTTCATTACATGTTCCTGGCTAAAGTACTGACGGGGAGATACACCGTGGGCAATCACACCATGAGGAGACCTCCGCCTGTCAACCCGGGCAGCATTACCAGTGACCTCTACGACTCTTGTGTGGACAATTACTTTGAGCCTCAGATTTTTGTCATTTTTAATGATGATCAGAGCTACCCTTATTTTATTATCCAGTATGAAGAAGTTAGCAACACTGTCTCCATTTGAAAACTTGTGCTGCTAAGTTATTCATTTTAATAAACCCTTATTGACATTTGTAGCAGTTTTTGTGGGGGAAAAAAACCAACAGAAAAACATTACGGAACTGAGTAAAATGACTTGTTTGCAAGGAGGCGAATCTAAAAACATAGAGGAAGATCCGAAGTGACCAACTATGCGCTTGCTGTTTGATTATGTATGTGCAAACTGTAAATATTTTTCCATTGTTAATAGTTGAAAATCTGTGCCTTTTGTTATAAAGCACTGTTTATTTATGGTAGTAAATATTCATGTTTAAAATTGTGTTTGCGTGCATAATTCCAGTGGTGTCCTGTCTAGAAAATTGTGCCCTGATCTTGAAGTCTTATGGGCGGGCATTTCTAGGTGGAGTCATCCAGGTTGGGTAGGGCCTTCCAGATCACAAAGTCCAACCTGACCCGCCAAGTGCCAGCACTGAGCTGTGTTCCTCAGTGCCATGGCCGCACATCCTCAAGCACTGCCAGGCTTGGGGACTCCAGCAGTGCCCTGGGCAGCCTGTTTCAGTGCTCGGCCACCTCTCCATAAAGAATTTCTTCCTAATGTCCAATGTAAACCTTCTCTGGTGTGTCTTGTTTCCTTGCATCCTAGATAATCCAAACCAGATAATTTTCATCCCAAGTCTACCATGTGAGACATGCTCATAGCCACTCTTTTTACTGTTTTATTTCAAAAGGATTGGGAGACATTACCAAACTAACACGTTGCTCCTAGTTTGGATTACTGAACAAATTCCCACTGCTGTCAGATGTCCCGAGCTGAAGGAGGGCAGCTCTGCAGAATGGCTTTATTGGAAAAGAAACCTCAGAGAAACCCTCTCTTTGATGAGGTTTCAAGTTTGGTCAAGAATGAAAGTTCTTGCTAATGTTACTTTTACAGTCAATTAAGCTGATACTAAATGAGTTAAAAAATGATATATTAAAGTAATTGTCAGCATGTGATACTCATTTAATCAGGGCCTTTGTTGTTTTTTCCAGGCATCTCTGCTTGGCTTGGTGCTTCTCAGTATCTTTAGCTGTGATATGGACAAGAAGTAGAGAGTAGTGACTGCTGGTTGCAAGTGCCCCCAGCCAGAAGGAGTGCAGAGGACAGGTCAGTGGTTCAGAGCCCTGCCACTGCCCAGGAGCATGAGCTCTTCTCAGTACCACCCGTCTTAACCCTGCTTGTACCTGCAGCAGTCAAACCACCTGTAGGTGGGAGGAGGGGCAGAACTCAGGCAGCTGGTTTCAGTAAGCTCCCCGCCTCTGCTCTTGGCAGTATAGGGGGTGTTTGCCTTGGGGAAGGAGGGCTGTGTTGGTGTGGAGGACATCCTGGAAAGAAGATGTCAGGAAGGTAAGGTGGGTGGTGGGGCAGGGGGTTGGGGCTGGTGATAAAGCCTAGGTTGTTGTCTTTTAAAAGCTACTCAGTCTTCTGCCTTGCTTCTTTCTGATGACCATCAGGATTTCCTGGCTATAGGAGCGGTTTGGTGATCTCTGTAAGGAGAACTGGGAGAGCATGGACCTGATCCAGGCCTTGCGAATGGGAGTGCCCCTGCTAGCTTGGGAACTAGTGGACTGCTGCAGTTCTCCCTCTGCGCGTTCATGTGCGGCCATATATATGTATGTATACGTGTAGAAATGCCATACACAAATACAAGTGACCTGAAACTCCTGCTGGTGAGCACAGGTGGAGTATCGAAATGCTCGTTACTGCATTTCCCACCCTGCTCACTTCCCCTTGCTGTTGTTATGATCTGAGTTTTGCCTGTGCCAGCACTGAGATTGCTGGGCAGGATTTGTCCCCTTTGTGGCCATTCTGCACAGTGCTGGGCTCTGGCTGCTGCGTTGGTTCAGGTTTTTCCACAGCATAAGCAAGTGATTGCATTTTCGGGTGCTGCTTTTGGTGGTGACACTTGCCAAGAAATCTGGGATTATGTACCCCAGCTCCTGGGGCAATCATTCACAATACTTGGCAATCGTTTGCTATAATTGGAAATCTGAGGTTCTCACTTGGCATTGAGAACTAGGAACTTGGCTGGAGAACATCTCTTCCACTGGGGCTTCTCTGCCAGCAGCGGTCAGCAGCATCACCTCCATGCTAATGCAGCAAACAAGAAACCCTCTCAGTTCTACTCTGGTGGCTGTGAGGCGTGCTGTTATGAGAACGTTTTCCCATCTGCTGCGCAGGAATGTCAGATTGACCTAAGGATTGGTCTTTCCTACATGTATGCTGGGCTCCTTTTTTCCATATCCTTGTATCCCCTTGGGGTACAAGCTGTTTCAAACATGCTTAGATGATTATAAATCATCATCTGCTTTTCTTCCCTTTCACAAGGAATGAGTTCTTGTGTATCGATACAAGTTTGGTTTTGTTTTGTCTTGCTGTGGGACTTAGTGCAATCTTCTCACCTCTGACTCTGCCCAGCGCAGAAGGGTTTCCCAGACCTCGCTCACAGTGAAGCTGTGCCTCCTCCAGGAGCAGAGGTTGTCCCACAGTGGGCAGCTGGGGCCTGCAGCAGCCCCCTGAAGGACATGGTCCGTGTTGCAGAATGTGGAGGAGGCTGCCCCTGGCCTTGGTCTGGAGGACTCAAGGGCCTGCTGTGCTGTGAGGCTGAGTCCCAGACCAGCTGTGTGGTGGAACTTCTCCTTCTGCACCCAGCAGTGCCCATCCAGGATTTTCCCCTCCCTTCTCACTTCTGGATGCTAGAGGGGAAGAGGCCGCCCTGTGTGGGCACACAAACATGCCCTTGGCATGGCGCGGCCTGGCTGACTGCATCCTACTGGATAGAAGCAAGAGACCTTGGAATCATAGAACTGCAGAATCATTAAGGTTGGAAAAGACCTCCAAGATCACCAAGTCCAACCCCAGCCCACTCCTACCATGCCCACTGACCCTCAGAGCCACATCTCCACAGTTCTGGAACGTCTCCAGAGACAGTGACCCCACCACTCCCTGAGCAGCCTGTTCCAATGCCTCACCACTCTTTTAGAGAAGAAATGTTTCCTAATAACCAACCTGAGCCTCCCCCAGTGCAACGTGAGGCATTGCCTCTTGTCCTACTGCTGTTTCTTGGGAGCAGAGGCCAAACCCCCACCTTGCTGTTGTCTTTGCTGTCAGCATCCCTCCCTGCAGGCCCCAGGAGGACTGATGGCCCCTCTGTGACTGCCATGCAGGTGGCACCACTGGTGTATGGTGATGGAATCGGGTCTGGACCACGCTCAGTTTCCCACACTGGCACACAGAACCCTCTGGGCACTACAGGTGATGTGTTCTCATGCGTCCCCATGCCCCGCTGGCATGCAGCCTGCACTCCATGACTCAGCCGGCCCTGTTGCTGTTGGGGATGCATCCCCTCTGCACTGTGTGCAGCTGGCTGTGCTGGTCCTGCGGGTGTAGCTGGGCCACCTCCAGGGAGGGACCTGCCTGGCTGCCTCTGCTCCCTGCAGCTGAAGCACGCCCACAGCTATCACAGGGCCGCTGAGGTGGGTCCCTGAGCCCAGCACCAGCAACAATTGATGGGCATGGATGGGATCTCCTGAGCGTCCTCCAGGCCGAGCAGCCCAAGCTCTCAGCTCTCCTCACAGCAGCAGTGCTCTGGGCCCCACGGCATCTGGGTTGGTTTGTGTTTTGCTTGCAGCCCAGTGGGACCCCAGGTCCTTTCCTGCAGAGCCACGTCCAGCCTGATACCCCTGCTGCCCTACTGCCAGGACTGCTCTTCACACTTCTCATTGAGCCACACTGTGCAGACCAAGAAGAACAGCAGCACTGTCCCATCAAGGGCCCAACGAGACACCTTCCTCCTTCGTGGATTGCCTTTTTGTTTTCTCCCTCAGCTTGTGAAACACGAGGAAGAAGGAAGTTCAGAGACAGTGTTGGGTGGTGAGCCGCCAAGTTCCCAATGTGGCTGCTACATGTCATTTCACCAGGGAAATCACCATCACCCCTTTTAGGGGTGGGATCATAGAACCATAGACTGGTTTGGGTTGGAAGGGGCTTCAAAGGCCATCCCGTTCCAAGGGCAGATGCCCCACAGAACATCTAGCTGGAAAGCAAAGGACATGCACAGCCCTTCCATCTCTTGTGCACCCAAAGCCAGCCAGGACCAGCACTGGGCTGAGGGGGATGTGGAGCTGCTGGCAGCACTGGTGAGGTGGGGACAGAGGGCAAAAAGAAATTAGGAAGTGATTTAAGAAAAGTGAGAACTGGTTTCTTCTTCTGAGGAGGAAGGGAGAGCGAAAGGAGCAGGAACAGAAACAGGGAAGGGAGGGTATGGAGAGCACAAGGAAATGTCCATTGGAAAAATGCTAGGGTAGAAACACAAGCAGAAAATGAGAGCAGGAGAGAAGCTTCAGGAAATGGGAGGGAAGTTGCTGGTGACTGGAAATCAATGGCCAGAAAACAATGAGCATGCAGAAAGCACAGAAGCCCAGCCCCAGGGGCAGCTGCTGTGTTCCATCGTGAGTAGGAGGCTGCAAAACCAGGGGATGCTTTCTTGTACCAAGAGGCTTTACGGCTCTCAGCTCCTCTGTGCTCATCATTGCTTCCTTGGGAATCTGCACACAACGGAAGGAGGGAGCTCCATACAATTCTGAAACCAAAGGCTGCTGATATCCTCAGAAATCTCCATCCCCATTTCTTTGGGAGGGGGCCTTGTGCAAGAGGAAGTGGAAACCATGGTGCCACTGCCTGGAGTGGCTCCTGCTGATATTTTTCCATAGAGTGAGACTGGAAATGACTTTTTAGGAGAGCACACGGTGATTTATCAGGGTACAACTGCTCTGCACAATGCCTCACCAAGTCCAGCAGCACCTTCGCTGTGCAGCAACACGAGCACATTGCTTGGGGTGAGCTGGCAGCTCGGTGGCTGGGTCAGCTCCTGCTGTACAAGGCTGGAGTGTGCTGGTGGTGTCCTGCAGGATGTGGGAGGTGATGTGGGGCTGTGGCTGTGCTCATCCCCAACAGTCTCTGCTGAACGCCTGGGGCATGACCAAGGCAGGGTGTTACCAAACAGCTGTCACACAGCTCCCACATTGAGGTGCACACACATAAGGTAGGTGTGCTGCCCGTCCCCTTAAATTACAGCCTACACACCTGCAATCTGGGGGATGTGCCCTAATGCGTTTCAGTGTGCACAAGCAAGAGGGCAGCAAGACTTGCCTGAGAGCCATGTGCCGCCAGCTGGGTCTTGCTGTGCCCTGCCCACCCTGCATGCTTCTCCTGCTCTTCCATTTTCCTGAAAGTTGCCATTTTTCCACAGATTTCCTCCCCCAGGGAGGCATTGCTGGCAGCCTGGCTCCGTCCGCTTCCTGCAGAACCCCGCAGACCCTCTCTGCGCCGTGTCACATATGCTGGGTGAGGGCTTAAGCAGCTGCGAGTCTTTTGGGGATGAGGTCACAGTTTGTGAGGCATTTAAATTCTTTTCTTCATGGAAAGCATCAAGCCTGGTATCGCACTGATATTTCCATGCTCTGCAGGTTTTCATTTGTTTTGCACGCCAAGGCAAACCATGCCCAGATGTCTAAGAGGCAGGATCTCTTTCAGAGCAGTCCTGAACAACCCAGGGTTATGCAGGAGCTTGTGCTGCTGCCACCAGCACAGGGTTTTGTTGAAAGCCCTGCCACGGCCTGCTGTGCCCTGAGCACGGAGCTGGGGAAGGACCTGGGCTGTGCCTCCCTGCCCTTATCGTAAAAGAACAGCCCTGCAGAGCCAGGGGTGCAGGGCGAGGGGCAGCGGTGACAGCTCTTGGTCCCCTAGGTGCACTTTCCTTATGCTCTTAGCATCAACGAGTGGCATGTGCCAGCCCAGAGCAGAGCAGTCCCTCACAGGAGGACCTTCTTGGCTCCTTCTGGCTGTGGTTTACATTTGGAGTTGCTCAGTTTGGTGGATTAACAAGAATACTGAAAAATGTGGGAAAGCAATCCTGGCTGTTGCCATGCTGAAGTACTTTCTTAACAAATTTTAATGAGTCTGGTTCTGGGAATGAATTGGTGTGTCCATATGTAACTGGACCTCTGGAAAAACCATATGAGGCACTCTGCCAGCAGCTGTGGACATATCCCACCGCATGGTCCCGAGCTCTTCCATCACACAGTGTAACTTCCTTAGTCACTGTTTCCAAGGGGAAAGCACCAGTGGTTGTCATAAACTTTGCTTTCCCAGCCTGCCAAAGAGGGGACTGCAAGGGATTCATGTACAGGGGAGCACCAAGAGAGTCTCCATGGGGCCACAGAGCTGCTGGGCTGCTCATCTCGAGGGAAAGACTGTAAGTCCCCATCCCATGACAAAATGAACTGGTATTCTTAAGGACAACCTTAATCCTGCAGCCTCTGACATCACTTCTCTACCCTATGGGTGCTGGGTTTTCCCACGTTACGATAGAATAACACTAGATGTGTTTCATGTGTGGTCTCCCAGTGGGATTTGAAAAGACCACAGCGAGGCCCAGGATGCCTGAGGATGCTGTCCGAATGCTCTCTTTCCTCCCCTGCAGCCTCATCTTCCAAAGTTTCTCTGCTCTTTTCTATTCCCCCACGGAATATTTTTCATTCTTAAATTGATTATTTGCCATTTAAATGTTTCTGTATGAAGATTTGTGCTCCTCCAGTGAGACGCATCGGTAAAGAGTTGAGCTTTAGAAGCCATGCTGTCTTGATGATGCATCTCTGAATGGCCATTATTTTCTCCTGGCTCTCCCCAAGCAGCCACTTATCTCTGCCCGTGTCTCCGCTCCGTACTGGAGCGCCTTTAGCACCCCGATACAACCACCTTTGGCAGACCACACATCTGTTACAAGGCAAGGAAGTTGCCATCAGGGAGGCTGAAACCAAATGAAGGATGCAGGGCTCAGGGTCCTGCTCCAGCTCTGCCACTGAGCGAGTGACCTGATAATTCCGTCCATCCACCTTGTGCAGCCTGAGCAGGGAGAGGCTCTGTGCAAACAGCTTGCAATTAGGCTTCTCTGGGTCAAAGCGAATTCCACACCGCTCACGTCCTGTTGCTGCCTGGCCGCTCTCTTCCTCCCAGCCAGGAAGGCATTATGTGGCAAGGATTACGTGAAGCAAATTTTAGCTTCTATTTTTAAGAGTCCCGAAAGGCGATACCTTGATGTTAGTCATTGCTGTCCTCAAAATAAACGGCACGGCAGCTCCGGGCACTTTGACATTCATGGGAAGCTGGAGCGCGCGCAGCGCAGCTTGTGCGGATGTGCTCTGGCAGCGGGGCCAGCAGGGCACGACCCCGGTGCTCAGGGACGAGTTCAGCAGCAGCTCCGTGCTCCTCAGGGAGGGCTCTGCAGACACCCCGCGGTGCTGCTGTCTCTGGGTGAGCCGGGAATGCAAGGCGGCCCCGGCCATGCGTGCTGGAAACGAGCACGGAGCGCGAGGCAGCAGCCGGCGAGCAGATGATGACAGACCTACATTTGTCTCATGAGCCAATCCCTGGAGGCGAATGGAGCCCCGGCGAACGCGCTGGCACAAGCGCCCGCGTGCTGCTCCCGCTGCACCGCCCTGCAGCGTGGCTGTGCCCAGGGATGTGCGTGTGAAGAAGCAGGTCACGGGCAGCAGCGACAGAACGCAGGGAGGCACAAATGCAGCGGAGCAGTAGTGGGGCTGTCCTTGTTTTACTTCTCCGTGTCTCTGCCGGCGGTGATGTCTCCGGGGGCTCTCTGGTGTAACGCTGATTTCTACGAGCTCACACCCACCTGGGTTGCTGCCTGGAGGGGCGGTTTGGCAGAGAGCCACTTGCCGAAGGAGGCAGGTGTCCCTCGGCGCCTAGCAGCCTGTGCCCTACCTCTGGGGGTCATGCTGGGGGTGAGGCTGAGCTCTGCCTCACTTCCTTGCTGCCTTCTGAAACTGCAGGCACTGCGGGCAGCAAGGACCTTGAGCTGCTAGAGGAAGACTCAATTCTCAGACACGGAGAAAGGCAGTAGTTAGGGGCAGATCATGTGTGTTCTTGGCCTCCTGCGTCCATGCCATGATTTACCAGCAGACCATGTTTCCGAAAGCAAACTTGTATAGGAGACAAGTCTGGCTGATGCCACCTCTGTCCCAGCCCTGCACTTCCCTCCAGGGCACCTGCTTCCAGGATTTCCTCTGCCGTCAGGCTCTGACTGGGAGCTGCTGCTCACTCCCGGCCTTACTCACTTCCAGCCACAGCCCTGCTTCCTGCTGTGGAGGCTGCACACTGCTGTGAAAGCCACAGGCGAGCCAGTGGTGAGCAAGCAGCCCCATCCCGCTGCCGTGTGAGCACCACTGCCCTGACACAGCCTCACCTCCTTTTAATGCCTGCAACACCCTGGTGAGGAGCAGCAATACTTGCTGGCAGAGGAGTTGCACAAGACAGGAGCTGAGTCACTGTCCCAGAGTGTCTGATGAATAGGAATTGAATGCAGACCTCACATGGCCAAAAACTGTACTCATAACTACCAGAAACCCTCTTCTTGTAATGGGAAAAAAAGTCGTTTCAGGAGTAGAGCTGTCTCTCAATGCAGAAGAACCACCTGCGCTGCTGGTTTTTCTCCTCGCTTGCTCGCTCCCATCCTGCCTGCTCGAGGGATATCTCACTGCTTTCACTCACTGTTAGCAGAGGGTCCCATCTGTAAAGCAAACAAGAGCCAGGACTTGGTGCTGACACGGAACCCTCCGCCCTCCGGCACCTTGATAACACAACAGGTCTTTCAGCAAACAGGTTTACAGAACAGGCACGGTGCAGGCAAACAGCCACTGCGGGGCCGTGGTGCAGCCGTGCTGGGGCTGCATTCTTTTGGGGCAGGGACTGGCTCTTATCACGTTTTCAGAGCACCAGGCGCTGTGGACCTTAATCCTGCTGGGGCCTCAAGGCGTGACAGCTGCATAAATATTTAATGTGCCTTTACTCGTGGGGTGGGGAATGTCGCTCCTATCCCCGATGGGAAGTGCTGATCCTCTGTGCGTGTGACTGTGCTGTTACTGTACTTTAAGATACAACGCTGAGTATCTACCGCAGTATCTGCTGAGGTACGGCAGAGTGTACTCAAACGTGTGTCGCACAAAGAGCAAACAGCAGCATGAGAGCACTTTGATTCTTCAATCAAACTTTGAGGCTTCAATCCCAGTTTGGCACATGGAGCACTGCAGGGCTCCCCAGCCCCACACGTTCCATGCTGGGGAGCCGTTGGAGCCCTGCTGCCATGGGTCACTCACAGCACACAGCAGCACAGGAAGTGGCACACACCTATGGCAGGCAGCTGGTGCCTTTGGCTAGAGAGGGCTTCCTGCACACCTTGCAGAACTAAATCACGGCCTTTTCTCCCATATTTGGAGAAAAATTCCATCAGTGAAAGGTCAGGAAGCTTATATTTGTATGTGTTTTTCTGTTCTGTAAGGATGAAAAACATTGTGAAAGGAGCTCTTAAGCTGGAGGATGTGAGATTTGCTCTTCTCTGCAGCTTTCCTGTGGCTAAGGACATGACTAATCCCCTGTGACAGCCCTGTGCTTGCAGCCTGCTGCTCTTACTGGTGCATCAGGGACTCTGGCACGTTCCACCACGGCAAATGGCTGTACCTTGCTATCTGCACCAATACCTCTGGCAAGTCGTAGTGTCACAGCGTGCCCATGTAGCTCAAAGCTGTGGCTACAGTTCACTGGTGCAAAGATACTGGTGAAATATTATGTAAACAGGAAGAAAATATGCCTGTTCCCTTAGTGACTCCATAGTGACAGGCAAATGCTGTCCAATTTCACAATTATCTCTCTCCTCTTGAAGGTCTAGTTCTGCTCGCTGTCTCTCCTGCTGTCAGGTGAGTGAGACAAGCTGGCCGCAGCCCCGCACAGCACTCAGCCCACAACACGGGCAGCCCCTGCTCTCCTGACCCCCACTGCTCCCCACAAACAGCTGCTAGGCAGCTAAAACACATCCTGTGAGCACTGAGTGCTGGCAAACAGCTGGCCATTAGCTTGTCGTGAGCCTTATCTGGGAGGGAAGCAGTGCAGAAGTTTAAACAGAAGCCATCCCACAGGCTGGCACCCTCTTGGAGCTTGGCAGAGGGACACGCTGCTGGTGGAAGGCTGCATCCCAAACCCTCCTGGCACCAGATATGCTCTTAGCAGGGCTACAAATGCTCCTTTGTGCGTAGTCCTGATAACACACTTCAGGCTCCACTCGTGCTCCCAAACATCTCAACAGTTTCTGAGCCTTTTCCCGATCACTGTGCCAAATCCTTCAAGACGAGTGACAAAGAAACCTGAAGCAAATGTTTTGTCTAAAATTTCCAGTCTTAAACCACTTGAGATAATTGCAAGTAGTAAACAGATTATGTAAATCATGACTTGCTGACAGATAATTTACAGAAACGACAGCTAAAGGGATGGAACAAATCTCAGTGCTGGGCAGGTCACCGTGCTCTTCTAAGTGCTGTAAGAGACCTGAAGCAACCATGCTGGAGCTTTTTCTGCGTTGTTCCGGGTCGCTCATAAACCGGTTTGCATGATGATGGCGATGCCTGCCACGGCTCATTTGTGTACAGCAGCTCTCCTGAGCTGTCAGCTCAGCCAGCAGCAGAGCAGCCGTGCAGTGCAGGTCACCTCCCATAGCTACAGGCTGTGACTGCAGGGCTGGCTTTGCTCTGCGCACTGTGATGGCTGCGCTGTTGGTGCTGGCGGTGCGCAGCAGGATCAAGCCGAGCTCACTTGGCCATCACCTCCCCCAGTACCTTTCTTCAGGTTACAGGAAAAAGAAAAAAGAAATTGTTTGTACTTCTGTAACGTTACCTACAGTTCAGGTAACAAAATGCCAGGAGCCCACTTTGGATTCTTGATCTCATTTAAAGTCTATGGATGTAAGAAGAAGTAGGCCAGGCTCTAAAACAGAGCAGGATTCTTATTGTTTCATGTCTCACCCGAGGTTCACATACACAGGCATAAGGATGTGGCTGGATGTTCATCACGGTGTTGTAGCTACAGCGTGCACTCAGCATACACTTGGGGCTATCTCTTTGTGGGGCATAAATTTAAATTGTCGGGCCGTGCCATGGAAATGCAACATTTGCATTTTCCTATCAGGATGTGCCAGGACGTTACACTGCAATCACAAATCATGAGGTAATAAGGTGAAGAGGGAAGGAGCAGCCTAATCTACTGCGAATGACTTGCTGTTATTTAGCATTTCGAAAGGGCACGCACAGCACCAGGAGATGAGGCTAGAGGTAGGGGCTGAGAGAAGCTCTGTTTCAGCAGCAGATAACCTAATACAATTTCTGTGCTTGCAAACCCTGACTGTCCTCAGTAATCCTCCTTGCTATGAACGATCCCATTTGCTTAATCGCTGGGGGACTGCGGCGTTGTTTTTGCATGCTGGATCTCAGAATGATGGACGTGGGTGTACCGGGCTGGCCTCCCACATTCAAGTCAATGTCACCATTCTTCTTTGGCATTCCCATTCCTCCCGACATCCAGGCTTCCCGTGTCTGCTTTTGCCTTTCTCTGTTTCACAGTTACTCCGCAGTTTCCTCATCATTGCATGAGATACATTTCTTCCAGTAGCTCACAAAGGCTGCAAGTAACATCTGTCTGGTTTCATCCGTTCTCACATTCGTTCAGTGGGGAGGGCTGTGTGTGCAAGTGCAGTTTTCATTTTGGCAGGATTTTCTTTCTTTTTCTTTTTCTTTTTTTTTTAAGCCAGCAGTATAAACGGTCTCCTCCCTGCAGACCGTGTGTTTAAATTAGGAGAAAGCAGATCAGGCTGCCTGCGGACAGGGGGAGGGGAAAGATTTATAGTGCTTCTGAGTTCCCGTGGGAGTTTCCTAGCGGGCCCCTGGGAATCTGCTGAGCCCCGCAGAGATGAACCTCGCCCATATGCGAAGGTTCTGTTTCACAGGAGGAGCCATCAGAAGCGCCACCATCGTCGTTGTCCCAGAGCTCTGGGTGATCTTGCAGATATGCTGCCATAACAAACACAACCTTGAACCCTCCTGCAGCCGTCTCCCCGGCTCCTGCTTGCTCATTTCCTCCCCTGAGCACGTCCTGCTGGCTGGCCGTGCCCCGTGCCTTTCGTGCCTGTTCCTAACCTGCTGGCTGCTCAACAGCCTCTGCGCTCCCTTTTTCATTCTCACTTCAGCCTTGTATCTGGGACGCTTTTCCTGGCATCCTTCCCAAGATCTCTCGGTGCCAGCTCGGAGTCAGTGCAAGCTTCTTGTCTTCCCTTTCAAATCCTTTTCTATCATGGCAAATAAACCCACTGTCCTCTACACATACACTATTGATATTATCCTTGACAGACATTCACTCCTGGCACTCAGCTGCTGCTTAATCATACAGATTCCTCGTCTGATTCACCTCATGTGCTCTTGCAGCCAGCAGCTTGTCTTTGATTTGGCAATGTCACAACGGGAGCACTGGGATGCCCTCCCTCATTATCCGGTTCTCGCCCCGCATGCCCCGTCATTAGCACGCTCCTATTTCACTCAGCTATTTGGGCTGGCGACGTGCCACCTCCTGCGTCCCCTGCCTCTGCCTTTCCGCCCCACTGCCAGTGCCCTGCTCCTTTATGCTCCCCTGATTTTATCATTTTCACGCCGCTTTGCAGAGCTGCTATTGCTCTGCTATTGCTTTGCACAGCATGACCTGTCTGACCTTGATTCCCAGGTAGCCCTCAGATCCCCCCTGCAAACATCCTTCCACTCTCCCAGGACGATCTCATTCCCGTGACATTGGTGAGGTGGGGGGGGGGAGGGCGGAGCAAACCAACCAAACCTAGCAAACAATATGACTCGAAAACAGGAACTAACACGATGTGCACGCAGCACCAGAAATAACCTCGCTGCCGTACGCAGCACAAGCCCTGTCCTTCCCCTGACCCCTCCCCTGCACGTCTCCTGCTATCTCCACTCGCTCCGCCGGCCCGCTGCTCTCACAGCCCTGTGCCTGCGGCCCCACCATGCCGCAGCCCCCCGGGGGGTTTCTTAGCGCTGCAAAACCACCTCACTGCACGTCCACGCATGGAAGGGCAGCCTGGAACAACGGGGCCAGTGTGAAAATACGAGATTTTCTTTTAACCTAGAATAATACTGCAGACAAGCGTTCACCTTCATGCCCCGTGGCTGCTCCTGTGTTGTGTGAAGGGGGTGTTTGTGTTTATTAGCCCTTTTCCCTAGCTGCCCCCTGGCGTGGACTTTGCTCCTCCGGGTTGGGATTTGCAAGCGGCGGGAGGCTTTCCACGTGTGTTTGAGAAGGTACAAAGCCTGCAGGAAAACAATGGAAATAGCTGGCTTATGACTGCTGCGTGTCACGCACTCGTTTCTCGCCTGTTGGTTTGTCCTTGGAGCTGCTCACGCCGCCTGGAAGCCGGTCAGGAGCGGTCCCGGTGATTGGGGCTGGCACGCACGTTGGCCCGCAGCTGCGCCACGCAGGGAGCAGGGCCAGCTCCTGCCCTGTGGGCAGGGGGTGCTGAGATACCCCCGAAGCACAGCCACAGCCCCGCTGCAGGCACGGGACTGGCAGTGGGCTTCTTGCAGGGAATGGCTGCTGAGAGCAAGGCGTGAGCTGCGTGTCCTACGTGATGTTTCCCCTCAGGACCCCCAGATCTTGAGTGCAGCACGGAGAGCCCTGAGCTGAAAGCTTGGACCCTTCAGCCCCCATGACACTCCCCTCGCAGCCCCCCACGTCAGTCCCCTCAGCCACCACGTCAGCCCCTCGGCAACCCCCTCACATCCATCCCCTCAGCCCCACACCAGCCCCCATTTCAGCCTCCCCAGCCCCACGGCAGACCCTTGCAGACCCATATCTCTAACAGCCCCCAGATTTGTCCCACACCAATCCCCTCAGCCCGGGTCAATCACAGCCCCCCATCCATCTTCTCAGCCACCGTATCAGCTCCCTCGCGGCCCCTAAGGCAGTCCCCTCAGCCCCACGGCAGTCACGGCCCCACGTCCCTAAGAGCCGCACGGCATCCCCCGGCCCGGGGCCATGCGGGGGCGGGCAGGGAGCGCTGCGTGCCGCCCTGCCGCTTTCCCAACAGCCGCGCCGCGCTGATCTCATCGCCGCGCCGCACGGCAGCGCTTCCCCGCACGGTACGGGCGGCCATCGCGTGCGAGCCGCCTCCCCGCCCCCGCCATCCCCGCCGCTCCGGCAGCACGCAGGGCGAACAGCTGCTGCGAAGGCGCCGATCAAAGCCGCGCGCTTGGCTTTTCGCGCCGCTCCTCATGAAATACCTCCAGCCCTTATTTGTGTATTTATTTATTTATTTCCTTTCTTTCGTTCTCCTGACCTTTGGACATCTGTTCCCTCTGCGTGCGACCGCGCGATTACTTCGTTAACTTGGGGTGACTGCCCCGGGGAGGGGACACAAGCTCCTTATCCCCCGCCTCGCGGAGCGGCGCAGGGAGCCGACCCAGCGCTGCCAAGCCGGGGATTAACAGCGCGGCGCGGCCCGGGGCCGGCACGCAAAGCGGGAGCGGGTCACGGCGGGGCACACGCGAGGCGGCGGCGGCGGCGGCCCCGGGGAGAACCCCGCCGGGGGGCCATCCCGCGGCCTCGGTGGCTTTTTTGATTCTCGCATCTTTTTCCGATTTACGCCGTTTGGTCGCTTTACTGTCGACTCAGAGGGTTTCGCCGGGAGCCGGTTCACGCAGAGGTTGAGCAGATGGCTCGCGTTCTGACATGGCGCTGACCCGGGCCGAGGGGAAAACAGAGCCAGACGGCTCGCGGGCTTGGCGGGCGGAGGGGCAGCCGCGTACGGCGCCTGGGGAGTAGGGAGGCAGACCCAGCCCGCTGCGGGCGGACGTTAACTGGGGGGCCCCGGTAACTGTGAGGCTCAGGTAACCGGGGGTTCAGGTAAATGACGTCACCGCAGGGCTCAGGTAACCGGGGGTTCAGGTAAATGACGTCACCGTAGGACTCAGGTAACCGGGGGGCTCAGGTAAATGACGTCACTGTGGGGCTGAGGTCACTGAGTGCGCTCCCGCCCGCTCCGCGATCTCTCAGTGGGTGCGCGTCGCTGCCACGTGACGCACGCACGCGCCGTTGCCGTGGTGACGGAGGAAGCCGTTGGGGCCGGGAAATGGCCGCCCCCAGCGCCCGCGCCTTGCCGGGCCTCGGCCTCTCCCGTGCGGTGCGGCTCTGTTTGCGGGCTCAGAGGCCGTCCCTCCCTCCATTTCCTCCCTTCGTCTCCCTTTTCCTGGCCTCCCCCGGAGCCGGGCTGTGGTCCCGCATCCCCTGCGTCCTGAGGAAAGAAGGCCTTCCCCGGGCAGAGTGCGCTCTGACTGTCTGAGCTCTGGCGGTTCCCTGGCTCCGGCAGGCCATGCAGCGGCACGTCCCTGTGCACGCGTTGCCCGAGGAGATTCGGAAGGTACGAAATGGGAAGGACCGGCAAACCTTCTGAGGTCGGGTACTGCAGGGATGTTCCGTTGGCTTTTGAGTATTGGTAACCACAGAACATGTCTTGGTCATGGTTTTGGGTAGGATGCAGCTTAGGTTTTGTCACAAATGCAGTGTGGTTACAGGCATTAGTATTGCGTGTGATTATATAGGCGTGCTGTAGAGGAACATATTCACTGTACATGGTGGCGCTACCAGGTGAGGCTCCAGTTTTATCCTACACAGCATGTTCTGTGCCGTAAGTTTGGAATGCCCACATGTAATCGTTCCAAAGAAGTGCAAATGCAATTAGGAATGGAACATTCCACCTAATCCGTTCTTTGTATCTTATCGCTATGTGTGAGGGTGTTCTTTTGTTTGGGAGGCTGATTCCTACTGAATTAAGAAAGCTGCTGTTCATAGGGGGTATCCTATGGGCAGGTTGTGTGTATTTAATAATCAACAAGTAATCTAAGTATTTTCTATGCTTAGGCTAGCAGAACCTGGATAAATTCATCCTGGAATAGTCAAGAATACTATTGAGATGGTTTCTGAACCATCAGTGATGATTTCAGAGAATTTGGAGATTGGTATGAAAAGCAAGAGAAGGAGAGTACTTAGGCAAGGGATGAACCTGGGAAACTTACAGAGCCACCAACAACTTTCTTGGCAGCAGGAAAGATGCCAGATACTTTTGTTTATTTAGAAATCACTTTGCAAGCCTCAGCAGGAGAAGCTGGTTAGAAAAAATCAGTGCAAGTTTCTCAACCACACAAACATGCCAAGTTAAGAGATGAGGTTGAGTGGGGGATCGTTCCAGATCCCGTACTGCTCTGTGCTTTCCCATGACTTAAGCTGTAGCTGGTTGCACTTCAGGCACCTGTCTTTCTCTTGGGTTGGTTCCTGATCTAGTTCCCAACCAGAGTGCTGTGCATGTGCTGACATGAGGAGGAGGCAGATGTGAGAGCAGGCACAAACTGGGCAGGAAGAGGGTGACCTTATTTCATCCAGTAGGATTGTCAGTGTTTGCTAGTTTTTGTTTAGCTTGGGTTTTAGCTTACAGTAAGGAATACACTGGTGCCAATCTAGGAGGGATTGTGAGTGCTTTGTCTGCAGCATTAAGAGTATCTTAGTAAGAACAGGGCATAATTAAAACAAATGGGTCAGATGCATTAGTACAAAATATGCAGTATCTGATTAATCTTCCTTGACGCTTTTCATACCTAACACTGATGTGTCAGGTTGTAAGCAGAATAATATTATCAAAGTTACGTTCTTATAAAGAAAACAAATATTCGGGAAGGTATTAATAGAGGAATTGTGTGTGAAACTTGGCCTCAATTAACTTCTCATCAGAGCTGCTGCGGTGTTGGTTCTGAACCGCAGACTTTAAGAAGAATTACACTACTGGTGGCAACTAGAAAGAGCGAAAGTGGCAAAGAGCTTAAAAGCGCTGTTCTTCTAGTAAGGGGCAATAAAAGTAGATTTGCTTATTGTAGAAGATGCTTGAGGGCACAGTAACAGTATTCGCATGTGTAGGAAGGCAGTGGCTGTCTTCCATCTCCAGATACAAATTAATCTTCACTGTTCTAGACTTGCTTTGGTTGAATGAGAGGAACTCCAGAATTTGGGGTAGTGAGCGCTGGAGCAACTCACCCAGGGAAGCTGTGGAATTCTTCCTGTGGTGCTGCAGAGGGCAATTAAAGCCAGTTTTTGATTTGGAGTGGAGCACTGGGAGGACAAGCTCTTGAGTTCTGTTTCAGTTCTGTGGTGTCCTGTTAACAAAAACACCTCTGTGCAGAGGGTACATTGGTGCTTCTAAATATGAACACGAGTATTCTCAAGTTCCTGTCCCATCCCACCCAGTCACCTCAATGTGAGATACATGAGCTGTAAGGCAATGACAGGCCAAGATTTTGGGATCAGTTAAGAGCTGTGGTTTTACACATCCTTTGCTCCTGCTCAGTTTCTTCACCCAGTTGGTTTGTGTTGTAGTTGTAGGATAGTTACAAGATAGGGGCTTGGTTACAAGTCATCCTCACAGTTTCCTGTATGGGTATTTTCTGCCTTTTATGTACATGTTCCTATTCCCTTCGCATTCTCTGCTTCTTAGATTTTATAGCATCTCTTTCGGGATCTCTCTTTCAGTTTACTCCTAGCATAAGTAGGACTTGTGCCAGCTGTAGATCGTTGTGCCAAACAGAGCACATGCTCCCAACATGTAGCTAAGTGGCCAGTGGAACATATGTATCCAGAGGGAGTACGTTAAGCATTGTAATTTCTGCTGCAGAATCCAGAATGCTCAAGGCTAGGTGTTGGTTTGGGTTGGCTTGCTCAGCTATGTGCTCATGAGGTTGTAGTGCTCAGAGTAAGGGATGCAGAGCTGTCATTGTTCCTCTCTTCCATGCTGTGGATGCGTGGAGCTTTGTGAGCTATCTGTCAGCACTTAGAGCAGCAGTATGACTGCCTCCAAAACAACACTCTTCTGGAGGATGTGGTGCTGAGGGATAGGGATACAGCCTATCCTGCAGACAGCTCAGCTGCCAGAGTCTGCCTGGGAGGGAAACCTGTTGCAGTAAAGCCATGGATGTCATAGCAGAAGCTGAAATAAATGGACTGTTTGCAGGCTGGATCCAGCAGGTGTTGGCCACTACATTTATTAAAACTTTAAAGGTTTAAATCCAGAGGGGAAGAAGCTTTTTGTCATTTTGTTATTAAATTATAGAAAAGGAGGGGCTTAGTTGATAAGAACTTGAAGAATCTTTGGCTTTGAAAATCATGCAAGAATTTTAGATGGCCCTGGTTCTCTTTGTCTCCCCCTTCTACTGCCTTCACGAGCCCTTGTGCCATACACATTGCAAGATGAGTGCTAAATGGGGGGAAAAAACCCCAGCAGGTAAGTGAGCATCCACGTGTCCTTTCAATGTGAGTAGATGGGAAGACGCAGTTTTTGTCAGTTTTTCATCTCGGTGAAGTGGGAAGCAAAACTGCAGCCACCTACAGAAGAGGGTCAAGTGACACCCTGAGTCATCGAAGTAGCAAAGTTACATCTCATTTTATATTTTACTTGGCAAATAGGTGATCCTTACTTAATACGAATAACAAAATTAATTGGGCACGAGATATCCTTAAGCATTAGTAGTTCTCATCCTGGGAGCTTAAGAAAGTGAGCAAAACAGGAGCTTCAGAGCTGTGTTGTGCATCAGTACAGGACGTTCCATGGTATTTGACTATCCACAAAACATCACGTGCATTGCTAGCAGCAAGAGGTTACTGATTAGATTGGCCACATGTGCTATACATTGAGTGCACTGTGGTGTCTTTATGAGCACGTTACGGTATCCCTTCCTTACTTTTCCTTGCTTTCTTTGAACCTGGGGTTGTTTTTCTTTCCATAGGTTCTTATGCAGTTCCAGCTGTGTTAATTAGCTGAAGAGTCAAATCTGTCCATTGAGACTGACTTTGTAGATGTGGTGCACAGTGTAGTTATGTGTGTAATACTTGAAGCAGTGTTGATGTCAACAGTTTAGAAGCCGCAGTGTTTCTGTTCACGCCCCCTGGATGAGCACAGTGACATAATGTGAATGTTGTTGGTGGCTGTAACGTGCTTTGGAAAAGTTAGGAAATTTCTGCTCATTTTTGGTACGAGCCCATATATTGCAACGTAAAGAGATGTGCAGCTCTGCTGGCTGAGCTGGTTGGCTGTGGGGCTGTGGTTGGTTTGGGTTAATCAGATTAGCAACCTGCTTTGTTGCCAGTGTTTGTGGGGGAAGTGGAGGATCTGTAAGAGCAATTCTTCTGAATATGGATAATGATCTTTGGTTCTTGGAGTTCTGGAGTCACTGCGAGGCGTTTTGATCTCTTGCTGTAGTCATATAGCAAGTCATACAGGGCTATGGCTGTACTCACTGTGCTCAAGTGTTCCTGTGTCCTTTCCTCAGCCAGCGTCCAAGCACGTTGCTGGGAGCTGGAGGGATTACAGAAGCCCTTGCCTCACGAGCAGTGCGGCCTGCACGGCACCGTGGGCATGTGGTAGGTGTTAGCAGTGCTCGTGTGAGGCTCTGCTGTTACTTGCAGTGCTGTATGCTCTTTATGATTCATTAGTCCGCTTTAAATGCAAGCAGGAAACCATTAAAGCTACCTGAAATATGAGTATTATTTCCTGTTGTGGCAAACTAATTATCTCGGGGCATATTTTGAATGAAATGTTTGGGACTGGGGCATTCTGTTTTTACTGCAATCCTTAGTGGTATTCGTATGTATTCAAGGCAAGTACTGTGGCTTTTATTTTGCATCTGCTGCTTTTATGGATGTTGAGTAAATAATTATGTACGCAGCGTGGCTTAGCATTGCAACCTGTAGTGGCTCAGCATTGCAACCCAGAACGCTTTTGGGCTTGATGCTGGCTGCAAACTGCTCACAGAAAACTGGGTGGTTGGTGTTTTTTTTTAAAGAAGTGAAACTTGTGCAGGGACTCTTAGGATCCTTCAGTGAAAAAATAGATCATTTCAGTCAGGTAACTCTTCAGTTTCGTATATAGGGCAGAAGACGCCAGCGTCTTCCTAGGCTATTATTTGTGTGGCTGCTGTACCCATTTCACTTTGTGCGACAGGTCCTGGGTAGCATGCTAGGAGGGGGGAAAGCAGAAATGAAAGTAGCGCGGCAGAGGGGATTAACATGAGCAGAAGGTGCATTCACGTAGTCAGGTCAAATCAAGCAGGCAGAATGAAACAACCGGCATACACGAATAATTTAAAAAATTCATCATAATTTAATATGATGAAGTTCTGTTTTCTGGAGTTCTGTATATCGTTCTGGTACAAAGGTAGCTTGGACAAATGCAGCGTTGCGTTGGTTTTGTTTGCTATTGGGCCAGTTCTTGCTTCAGCAGCCTCAGCTTGCTGGGGCAGGTGGGGCAATTAGTGCAGCATTGTGTCGCAGAGGGGCATGGAGTGCTGCCATTCCCCCAAGCTCTGCCTCCCTGCACTGCAGGAGTACGTATGTGTGGTGCATCTGTGCTCCTGGCTCTGTGCTTTCATGTCGGTGGGCCACACGGACATATTCCAAACTTCTTAAAGAATCTCCCTGGCTGAGGACTTACGGTCTCACTTTTAGGAGTCATGGCTGTTTCTCAGTTTCCTGTTACTGGCTGTTTCCAGCACCAGTGGCCCATATTCTGGGCACCTTAACGCCCTGGTGCTGCTGAGTCCCTGAGGAGACTGCTTTTCCTTTAACAAGAACTTAGGTCTATGTGATTGTTGTCGGTGGAATGGGAAATACAAGCAGAAGAGAGCACAGTGCCCAAGTCAACGCCCCCTGTAGCTTTTTGGTCAAGCAGAAAGGATGTAAATTCCCATCCCACTATTTCAGAAGCTTGAAAAGAAGCTTGTTATTCAGAGGGCTAAGAATGGGCCAGACCACTAGTCTTTTTTTCCCCTTATAACTTATGCTGTCCGTATGCTTGCAGCGCTGAGTCAGACAGATGTGACTACCCATCTTCACTGCTCCTGGGAGCTGAGATCCATGTAACCATGGAGTTACAGGAGTTCTTCCAAAGCTGAACACAGCTCTCGGTCGGAACTACTCCCACGGATGCTGTAGTGGAACAGCTGCTGGAGTAGCGTGGCTCGGAGTGCTGCCTCGTGATGTGGTTTGTTTTGGACGTAGCTCTCGCCCTTTATAGCATCTGGTGTAACGTATGTCAGAGCTGTAGCTCAAACCTTCCTTGTTCAAACACTTTGTCCTCAGTGAGTTTCTTTGTTTCTCTTTTTGTTGTTAGCACACAGTACTGTCCTGCTAAATCAAATATCAGGGTTGTTTTTAGTATCCCTCTGTTATCTTTTCATGTCCTATTTGCCCTGAGTATCCCCGTTCTGGGTGACCAAAACCACAATATTAAATTACCTTCAATCAGATTTAAAAAAAATTGATTTCTTTTTCTGTTCGCCGCTTATCCTCACAGTCCCTTTTCTGGTTGCAGCTCTGATCTTTTCGTTTTCTGTTCTTTCCAAACTGGATTTTCTTTTATCTTAAATGCAAACAGGAAAAAGATAATGACAACAGTCCTTTGGTCAAATGTAAATAGGGAAATATGGAATCAGAAAGCACGGATCTGTTAGTGGTTACTCAGTGATAATCCCCTCCCAGAAGAGGCAGCTCTGTAAGCAAAAGAACTAACGAAAGTGCGTTTCCTATGTGCTTGTGCACAGTGGCTGATGAGCCTTGGTGCCTTGGGTACCAGGAACAGTCTCGAGTGGGATCTTCTCCTGCGCAGACCTGTGTAAGGCTCTGCCCTGCATGCCTTGCCTGCCCAGGGCTGAGCCGTGCTGCAGAGCGTTTCTTAATAAGGGAGCCCATCGAGTCCTTCGTGCCCACCTGGCACCTGCAGAGCCCCAGTACTTGTGCCCTTGGTGCCAAGATTAGCGATAAATGACCAAACATCCTGGTTCACAAATGACTGAAGGGTGACAACAAAGAATGACACGCACAAACAAAGCAATGTTATTTCTCTTGGAAATTGTGCAAACCCCAAATCCGTTTCATTTGTAAGTCATTTTGAAAGCATGCTAATGCTTTCTGGCTTCAACCTTTGGATCAGTGGAGCTGTAAGATGGCTTTGTCGTTATGTTGGAGGAGTGAGATCAGCACCTGCAGCACAGCAGTGTTCCTCTGTCCCGGTGCTCCAGGAGATGCTTCAGGTGCCAGCGGGGAGAGCTCTGGTTTGGTGGTGGCAATGAAAACTAAGGAGAGCTCAGTGCACTGGTGCTGTGGTGGTGTTTTTCAGTCCTGCTACCCAGTGAAATTTCTATAGCTGTTTGTTTGAAAGGCAGCGGTGCTGCAGGAGAGCACGATGTTCTTTGGGGGATAAGAGCCCCCTCTCTGCCCTCCTTATAACAGCTCATTTTGTCCTTTTTCAATAGAGTAATTTTAGTGCTTTGGAACCTAACGATGTTTATCCCGAGTAACAGTTTCATATTTCCAAGCACAGTTTGCAGCTGCCAGGAAAAACAAGCTTGAGTTTTCAGTTCATTCAGAGCAACTGTAACGAGGGGTGTTTTAAACAGGGGCAGAGCTTAGAAACTGGAAGATGAAGTTTGGTCTGGCGATTCCAGGGCAGCCTGAAATACCATTCTTGTCGTGCTGTATCTAAATCGTGGGGTGATGGATCTCCTCGTAGTTTGTTTCTCAGAGCTGTTTTCCTGCCTCTAAGTATTGCTCATTTCCATTTATCCCATTTAAGGCATTTTGTTAGAAAACTTGTAACTGTTGATAATTGCATGATAGGTTGAAGGGTGCTTTAAATGCTTATTAGACAAACAACTGCAGCTCTAGCTGCTGTCAGTTTCTAACCGCCATACTTCCAAGCTTGCCCATAGCTTTCTGCTGCTTGGAAGTTGTCCCTTTAGCTGTGAGTGTCCCCTGCTCCAGTCATATTTCAGACTGTATCCGCACAAATGCACCTGCGCTGTGATCCAAGAACAGGGCATGTTCCAGGATGGCACAATGAGAGTGGCCCAGGCCGGAAGGAGCCTGAGGAGATCCCTTGGCACAACCTTTGGTCACAAAGGGAGCCAGAAGGGACAGGGAATGGGATCCTGCCTGCTTGTGTCCTGCTCTGTGCTGGTGAGTGGTGCTTGCATGTCCCATGTGCAGGCGTCAGACTGCTGTGTGGCTCTGGCTGGCGTGGTCGGTCTGTATTCCTTTCTTGGGCGGGCTTGGTCCTGTGTCACTGTAAGCTGAGTGGTTTTGCTTTTTGTTTCCTGGAAATGAAAGCGATTAAAATACACGGGGATAACTGATACTCTGAGTAATGAGAGTGTATCAAAGTCCGATAGTCTGGTCATTTTTGTGACGTGTCACTTACTGCAAAGCTCGGTGATTTCATCGCTGACAAAAGCGTGTTTCCTACTTTAATAAATGGTGTTTTAATTAATGTCTTTATGTACTTCATCAATTATGAGTATTTCACACCTAGCAAACTGCTTTCCTTTTCCACCACACTCAAGTGCCATTTGCACTATATCACAATGACAGGACCCTTACTTGGGTTGTTTTTGTATAGATGACTGAAGTACTCCACTACTCACCTTTCCTTTTGCCTTCTCAGCTGGGTGTGAGTTGTCAAAAAACAGTAACTAACATTTTTCTGGCTTATGCAATCAGAGATTTCATTAAAGAGAGAGCTTTGTAAAACACAGAATACTTCATCTTATTTACAATTAATATTTTAAACATAACTCAGGAATATTTCAGTGTAGAGTTCTGGTGGGAGTTCCTACTTAGTAAACTGCATAGCTGATTATCCTGTGACGATTCCTGTAAGCAAAGTACAGGTATGGTTACAGCAATAGTGCAATCTGATTGTACACGTTCCAAAGTGTTACAGAGTCACTCTGGTTTTGTCACTGCATTCAACTTGTTTCTTGCGTAGGCTCTAACCATTTCCTCTCTTCCTAGATGTCTCGGGATCAGACGGTGTGTAAGTACTGCGGCATCAGCTATTTGATACTTCATGAGTTTAAGGTGATGGAAGAAAAAATAAAAGCAATGGAAAAGGAGATTAAGTTTTATGAAGGAAGCATAGAACGGGAAAAAGGACTTCAAGAAGAATTGCAGTCCCTTTACCAAGACCTTGAACGCTGCCGAGCTGATGGGGAATCTAAAACAGAAAGGTCAGAGCTATTGTCCGGTGTGATGTTTTCCCTCATGTGTATGTATTCGGTCATGTCATTCCAAAGAAGTAAAAAATACAAGTAAGTTTTATCTTTTTTGATCAGATGTAACAAATATACCATAATATTTAAATCATGTTTTGTGGCATTCTCTAGACATAAGTTGTGAATTCCATAGTAGTTTAAAAACAGTCAATGTGCTTAAAGGAAAAGAAAGGCTGGAAGGCAGTTTGGGGGTATTTCCTCCCCCCTACACCATTCCAAGTGGAAACGATCAAGTGTTGCATCTTATTGATTTGCCATAAAAATATTTGTAGTACTTCTGAAGAAATCCCACAGCCCTGGGATTTCACCATTCTGAAGTTTGCACTTACCATCTCATAGTAACTCTAAACATCGACATGTGTACCCTGAGAAGCTCACAGTTCACCATTTGTGTGATGATACAGAAAAGCAAATGATGATGCAGAATAGTGAAGCAATTCTGAACATCTTGGGTGCTGCCCGTGGCTCTGCTCTTCTGAAGTAGGAGCCTGCAAGCACTCACTGCTTTTTTACTGTTGCAAAGGTCCTCCCAGTTCAAAGGGGCCTTTTGTAGTCTCCAGAACTCCAGTACTGCAAAATGTCTGTGTGTTCAAGTAGAACGGCAGTTTGAATAGTATGGTATGTGCGGAGGAAGCAGAAACTTGTTGGTAATTCCTTGCTCATCTGAATCGCACTGTCAGAAGCTCATGTATGGGTCAGTCCTTCTGGTTCTAAGGGCTCCCATTCCTTGTGTGACTGACTCACAGCTGGCAGCAATGGGTCTAGGCCTGAAAATACTGAGCGTTTGGGGTATTAAAGTGCTTTCCCAGGAGACTGGGAACCCTGGGGGGGAAACAGCTATGGCTTGTCTGTACCATTCACTTTTTTGCTTTGTTTTACGAATCACTTAAATACTGTGACAATTCAACACAGCTATTAATAGATTCTATTTAGGACAGCGTTTGGTAACATAGCAAATAAAGCATTCATTTGAACACACAAGTTCACACAAGCTTGAATAAAACATATATTTTGTGGCTCACCCTGCTCGTACTGTATTTCAACACTTTTTCATTGGAGCTGAACCTGCCTCCCCCGCCCCCAAATTGTCAATGTTTCTTCGGTTTCACAGCATGTTTCTGAATTGTGTTGCTCCTTGTTCCTCCCAGGGCTCTGGGTGGCAATTATAGCAGCAGCACTCTGTGTGTTAGCAGGTAGGTGACAGCATGTTCCTGATGAGGGCCGTTTGCCAGAGGAGGAATTGCATTCTCCTTTAGCTGACTTTTTGTAGCGAAGCCGGAAGAGTTAATGAAAATTTTATCTCTGCATTTTTTTTTCCCCCCTTAGGCTTGACTTGATTTAAAACCTGCTGAAATGAAGTGGGGTACTTTCAGTAGGCTTTCATTCGGACCATAAATCAACTATTGTGCCTTGTTAAATCAGCTGTCTAAATATTCTTTATCTCCTTTGTACTATCCCGGGTCTCTGTTGTTACCTTGGGCCGTTGGCACAAACTACTCGGTGTGTTATCTTCTTCCTGGTTCTTGTTGACAAATCGTTCTTCCCAAACTGCAAGTTTTTATCAGAAACCAAATACACCCTTTTTCATCTCTGGTAGACCGAGAGATTTAATCTTTCTTGTTAGATGCAGGCGGTTTCATTTTTATATTCCTTTCCGGTTACTGTATCGCTGTTGTCTGTACCTGTGGTTAACCTTGAAAGCTGCCTGGGAACTTCAGTTCTTGTGGAACTTGGTCAGCTGCCCTCTTGGGACTTGTTCAGAAGAAGGGGAACTGTCATGGGCTTACCACCCTAAGCTCCTGGAGGTACAGGTGTGCTGGAATTGAGCCCCTGTGCATGGGAGCTCCGTGCTCCCTCGGGCTGAGGTAACTGACCTCACTGCATGTGGGTACCCTCTATTTATAGTCATCATTTTTGTAACTACCAATATAAAAAATATAAAGTAGGCTTAAATATGCTTTATAAAGAGGATAGTGCTGAGCAACGTGACTGTGAGAAAAACAAAAACACCTTATGATGGTTAGAGACCTGAAGAAGTATAGATACCACCGAGTGAGACTTGTCTGAGATCCCTTGTAGCTGTATTCCCGAAAGCCTTCTGTACAAATCAAGCTGAAGTAGTTAACTGTTGATATTAGCATGCCTTAACATCATTTTTTTTCTATGCAGTTATCAAATTGCTCATAACTGTAACCTCATTTTTCAATCTGTCGATTCAGATACCTCTACTCCCTTAGAAGAAGCGATTCCGGAGCTATGTTGTGAGGGTAGAGATTCAATAGATTGTAATTATTGGAGCTGAAATTGGTAGGCGGATAAGTAGCACTGGGAAATAAAATATTGGGTTTCTTCAGAGGTTGCTTTTGAGCTGGTTGTGGTGAGGCGGCCATTTTTCTGTCATTGTTTGCCAGGCTGGTCCGCAGTTCTACCTTTGCTTGAATGCAGATAATTCAGACTGTCTTCACAATATGCTTTATTTCTCTTGAGTTAATAGAGAGAGCAATTAATGCAAGATCACTATGTTCTCATACTTCTCTTTTAATTATGTCATTGAATGATCTACTGAACTCTTTGCTTTGTGCTAAATATCACCAAAATAACATGCTTATTTTGTCCTTATGGGGGTGAGAGTAGAGTGCAGGTGTCTTGCCTTGTTCACCTGTTCTTCTGTGTGTGAATGATGAAAAAATGTTGGTAATGTCACTTTGAACTCTGAGGGTGCAATTCTATGCTAACCTCGTTATATCGAATCTTTGGAATGGAAAGAGAAAGAAAATGTCTGCTCCTACTTGCAAGTTGCATTTTAAAACTAAAATGCAAAGACGTTTGCAGGTAGGTAGGGAAAATTTTTCCTAGGGAAGCAATGCCAAACTTAGAAATATCTGTACGTATATGTTCCTCTCAGTGATCACAGTTGGGCCCCAACAACTTGCTTCTTAAGTACCAGATGTTCAGTTATGGATTTGGCAGAGCTCTGCAGGCCCAGGTTTCTCTATCAGGACTGCTGTTTGTTAAATTTGCATTTTCATGCAGATGCATTATAGATGATCCATCTGATTACATTAGCTAACACACATGAATATTAAGGCTTAACTTCTTGCTACAAATCATTCTTGTTTTCTCCGTATTTCTAAAATTGAAGGAAATGCTAGTGTGATACCTCTGCCATCCTTTGGTTATGTGAAATACTTGTGGATTCAAGTGTTTATTTACTAGTGACAGCGAGTCACTCGTAGACAAATAGATCATTTATTTACTTGACTTGCACGAGTTGGCTCAGCTGTCTGTTAGTTCTGTGCACTTCCATTCATTTCATTACAACTGTGGGGATAACTCAGGAGTTGTTGAACAAACAGTGTGTTCAATGTAGATAGTTACACTGTTATAGCTGTGCTTGAAAGATAAACAGATCAGAACCACTGCTATGGTGAGAATGTTCAAAAGGTGATTTTTTTTTTTTAGAGGCCAAGAGAAAAGTGCAGATGAGCTACCAACCCCTGTGGACAGCATTGCAATAATGGGTTTTGGCCTGTGTGTGCAGCAGGGCTGTGGCGTGATGGAAAGCTCCCCAGTGCACCCCAGGGGCCATCCTCCTCATGCAAGCAGATGCTAGTGGAAAAGAAACACTGGGTTTCTAGTCCCATGTGTCATCATGGGGCCATTTTGTTTCAGAATATATATACAGAACTTAAAGCAAGTCACATGAGGACATGGGGAGGTTGGTCTGTGATTACCAAGTAATGATTTTGAAAAAGCCACATGCCAATGTTAGCAAATGCACTCAGCAGCCATCCGCAGCCGGCATCTCTGCACGTTTCCAGGGTGTTGCATGAGGTGTGCCCAATGCAGCACGTGCTCCGCTGGCCCCAGGTTGGAGCCGGGCTGTGCCCTGTGCTGGTCTGGCTGGCAAGAGGTGAGGCTGGGAAAGCCCACAGGCAGGGAAAGCCCCATCTCACTCAGCACACTGCACTGTCTGATCAGCTGTCTGGTTTCAGTCCTACTTTTTTGAGGTGGGATGAAGTGCAGCCCCTCTCCTCAGCTGGGTGCTGCAGCAGCACTGAGAGAATGGGGTTTCGCCACTGTGTACCATACATCTCATAACCTCATGTGTGTGAGTGTAACTGAAGCACAGATGGAACAAATTTTGATTTGTATTTTTAATGGCGTCCTGATAACACTCTCCCTTGATTCTCTCCACTTGAAGGTTGATATGTCAACCTGAAAGAGGCAGATATCATCTCTGGAAAGACTTCAGTATATTTTTGTTTTAAGGTTGGGTAATAAATCACTTTATTTACATTTATAGAATAACAAGCCTAACAACGGAGTTAAAAACCAAACAAGATGAACTCAAAAATGTGAAAGAAGATTTGCGGTATTTCCAGGAAGAAAAGGAAGCTGCCCATAAGCAATCCCAGGTGCTCAGGTGAGAGCCTAGAAAGCTTTGCTTTTGGCAATGCCCATGGCATGTGGTCAGCTGAAAAGATTTTTCAGGTAGGAGGAATGCTGTGAGTGAGAAGTGCTTGGAACCATCCCCTGGTTTTGCTTATCCATGGTATATGAGATGCTGTAGTGTCAGCAGGGGTAACCAGAACATGTGGTTGCTGATATTCTTAGCAGCTTTTTTACAACTTAAAAAACATTAAAGAATATTTAGAAGGAAGTAGGTACCACTTTTAATACAGTGGGGACACAGTGTGCCTTACAAATTTTTTTGTAAGAGTTGAGCATGAGCCTAGAGGTGTCGTTCTTTAAGCACTTGCTCTGATTTCTCAATAAAAATAGCTGTTTCATTTTTACGTGTCAGTTTAAAATCGATGATTGGAAGAATATTGATTTTTATAGTGAACTTCTTCCAGCGTATTTCATACTGAATTGTAACCCAATACACTATAAAGTATCATGAAACAGAAGAGTAGTTATCAGGCTTACAAGTAAGGTATTTTCTCATAGCTGCTGTTATTTCTCTGCCTTGCAGAAGTACATTGGAACACCATTGCTCAACTCTGAGCAGGGCTGTCTGTCTGTTTCCTTTCATCAGAAGAGAACTAGAAAGTATTAAAGAAGTTGTGTCCAGTAACCTAGAGAGCTGGGCTACCCTGAAAGAAGAAATTTTTCAACAAATAAGAACTGTTAGCAAAGAAGCTTTGACAGGTAAATTATCATGTTGTGTGCTGAGAAGCAGGGAGTTTGAAAACTCAGATTTATGCTTGAATAACACTTCTGCTCTGCCTCAGCTGAGAGAGGAGTTTTGCTGGAAAAAAAAAAAAAGAAATGCAGTAGTGTAATGGCAAACTGCACCATCCAAAGAAGTCGTGTGTTGGCTCTTGCAACTTTAATGTCTTTGGTCATACTTTGCATCTTTGCACTCAAACCCTCACAGTCTTTTTTTTGTGTGTATCAGTTGATAAACCAGTATTTGGTCTGGAGTATAATTGTATCAGGGTCATAAGGTTGTAAAGGACTGGTGAGCTGACATCACCCAATGCAGCTGATCAGGAGGGTCCTGTCTGCAGAGCCAACACAGAGAACTCAGTCTGTGGCATCCCTTGTTGTAGCAACAGTCAAGGGAAATGTCAGTGTCTTGCACTTTGATTCATGACTTCATCTCCTAATTAGACGGAGCACAGAAAGTATTGTGCGTTCCTAAGAATTCCTCTCTTCCTGTGTGCTCTGTGTTCTTTCTAGCTAATCAGGAGAGTGTGTACATGCCTTTCTGCAGACATATTCAGGTTCAAGGAGTTTCATAACATTGCTGAGCTTCTTTTCTGAAGTATTTGCTTTGCTTGCTAGAACCGTATATGTGGAAGATGTCTATTGGAGCAGAAGTACAGCCTTTCAGGTTCTTTTAATTATTTGTGCTACTATGGGTGCTAGTTATCCTCAGCTGCTTTCAACGTGTCCCGCTAAGAATAGTGCCACACTCTGAATATGATACACATCCTTAGATCTGGCTTTCTAAATCCAAGCAGGGTAGTCACACATCTTTTTTTTTCAGCCTCTGAGTGATGTTCAGAAGCCTTTATCCTCTGTTTTATGAGTTAACATGGGGTGACATATGAACATGTGATTGTTTTATTTTGTCTTACTGTAATTTGCAACAAGATTTTCAGAGCTTGTTTTCTCCAAGAAACTTCAAGGGGAGAAATGTTACATGAATTGCTACTCCTTACGCCTAGACCAGTTGCCTTAGTTTGAAAAAAGAAATTATAAAACCCATTATGTATGTACACCATTAAACCTTGGTTACTTAATGCAAGTAAACACAGGTATAAACACTTGAAACCTTTTGCCATTTACATTGTTTAGTCTAACAATAAATTGATGTAAACATGGAGTAGGGTCACAGAATGCTTAAGTCTTGAAGCTGTAAATCAGGTGTGGAGCAAGGGAAGGTGATGATATTGCCTTCTATCAGGATACAAACATGCTTGTGAGGGTATTTGTCAAGATATAGTTCTGAAGACAATACAGGGACAAGTGGCTTACCCTTTCCAAAAGTCAGTGAAGCCTCCAGAAGGGGCAGTCTCCAAATAAAGATCCTGCTCCCTCAGCTCCCTTGAATGAGAGTAAGGAAGGGTGGACCCTGGGTCTACCCCTTCTGGTTGCCAAGGTGCATTGCTTGCACCTGTACGCTTTGCCTTAGCCACAGCTTCTCACCTGCTACTCGGTCACTGGTTCAGGCCCTGACCTAGCAATCATCATACATCAGGTGAGATGCTTTTTAACGAAGAAGGTAAACTTGACAACAGGCTATGTGATTTTTCTCCTCAGAAATACCCAAACTGAATCAAAAGTTAGCAAAATCCCAGAGGGAGAATGAGTGCCTTCAGGAAAAGGTAAAGCATCTGACTCTGGTGGCTGATACGGTTGAGCTGAAAAGTCAACAGCTTCAAACTTCTCTTCAGCAAGGGAGTGAGCTACAAAGCAGATGCCATGAGCTACAGAAGGAAACATTAGGTAAGAGAATTTGAGATTCTAAGCAAATAAGATGAAATGTAAAGTTCTGACCATTACTGCGACTACACTCAACAGCTGAACTTAGGCTCTAATAAAGCACTGTTATGTATTTAGGTTAGTATCTCTTGAGTCTGGTTTCTTTAGAAGGCAGCATTGTATTTGTGGTGCTGACTCAGAGGTGTTTTAAGGTATTTGGAACATACAGAGGTTGTGCTGTTCCAGGCATGGCTTTGAGCCATCAAACTGGCACTGTGATTACCATGCCCCCTTATGCACAGTATGTAATTTCACATCTAAAGCAGTGGCTCTCAGTGCTAGTCACGGTGAAGGAATTTCACTGATCCTTCAGTAGCAGTGATAGTATCAAATGTGAGACCGAGGAGTGGAAGACTGCAGTGACTGTGGAAGACTCATCCAATGAGTTATCGACCCAGACTGCCAAGGGCAGGTTTTACTTCTGTCACTGTATAACAATGCTGTTAGGAAAGCTCCAGCAGAAGTGGATTTGAATGCCAGATATGAGCAGATAATTTTACAGCCTTCACCTTATTGCCTTTTTGTGGTACAGGCTCTCACTGTACTGGAAATTGCTCAAGCAGGCAGAATCAGTCAGAAGACAGTCAAGGTGACTGGCTGAAAACCAGCCCCGGAGTTGCAGATCCTTGCAATGTAACCTACAGCAATTATTTATTGAAGTTAATTAAGCTTTCCTTTATCTGCTAGAAGGGTAGCATTTGTAGAAGGAAAGTTTGTTTGATCTTTTTCTTGTGCCATTCAAAGCAAGTGTCCTAAAATTCTTTAGTACAGCAACCTGGATGTTCCACTGGAAGAGCTAATAAGTTGCAGTTATTTACCACCTTATTTGAGGGTGGTTGTCCCAGGTTCTCTGAGCAGATCCCATGCAGCAGTGCTTTGGTGCCTGGCTGTGACTTGTTTGCATGGTGTTGTGTTTTGATCGTATTGTTGCTCCTTTTGCCCTAATACTTCACTTTCTTCTCTGTTATACTACCAGAATAATTATTTTTGCTCCTTCTCAGGTGCACTCTGACATTCCCTTTGTGTTGAAATGCCTTTTAATTTTTCACACAAAATAAGAAACTTGTGGGTGGCACAAGTTAAATTTCCACTGCTGCTGTGCAGCCTGTTGCACTTCCTTCCTTAAGCAAGCACTGACAACAGCTGTGCTTGTAGTGTTCAGGACTGAAGATTTTTCCTATTGTGAGGTGCCACATTCAGTAAATCTCAGATAGTTTTGCTCATTGCTGGGTGAAGTGGCTGTATGTGTGCATGTGAGAGTTTCGGTGATCTCAGTGGTAGTTCACATGCATTCTTGGGAGCTGGAATGTTGGCACTCACTGCTGCTAAAGTCTAAAGTCTGGTCAGTTTGGTGTCCTGTCCTCAGTGCTGAAAGATGACATGGTTCAAAGGACGGTGCAGGAACTCCAGCAGCAATTACAGGACAGCCTGTCTTCCTTACATGTCTCATCCTGATCTAGGACATCCTCGGGCCTAATAGCACAGTCTGTTAAGCCTTGAAATATGTGGCTTAATATCCTTACAATAAGATGTTTGTATCACCACACTTACACTGGTATGAGAACTACCCAGTGTTACAACTGGAGTGCCCTTTTCAGTTTTGTAAAGCTGTTTACTTCAGAGATTCCTGTAAGTAATTAGTTTCATAGTTTGCTTAGGTAACGTTGCAAAGATAAATTTTCTGCCTTACTTTTCCTCATTTTTTAACTCTATGCAGAACTGCTTTGTTTTATGTTAGAAGATGAGAGAAGGTTGCTCACAGTCAACTTTTTTTGTGGTGCTTGCCTGGTGCTACTGCCCATATTCTCGAAACCCAAATATAGTTCCTTAAGCTTCTACTCTGCATTGGAACATCACTCCAAGCAGCGATATTTACTTTCTAGTTTTTTATGTATAGCATAGTGCACTGACTGTGGTATATAAAAGTGCCACATCATGAGCAGGCTCAGACTAGTTCATGCATAGCATAGCAACTTTTGTGCTGAAAAAGAAGGATCTTTGAGCTTACAAGAGAAGCTTCTGATCTAGTGGCCCAGCTCTGCTCTTTGGATCTTCCCCATGTATTACTGTACAAGTCTACCAAGATTGCTCAGCATTTCCTATTAAAAGAACGTAGTTTTCAATGGCTTTGAATATTGCCAATCTTGGTCAGTCAGTGATTTTTTTCCAGTAAAAACAGACGTAGCTTTCACAAGAGTAAGATGGGTGGGTAAGTTATGGGATTCCATGTTTTGTTATACAAACTTTGAAAAACCCATGAACTTTCTGTTCTCTGAGAAAGGACTTTGGGACTGGGAGCTTTGACGGTGTTCTTGACATGGAGGACCAAGTTAAACTGATGTCCAAGCCTCTGGAAACATTAAATACCCATTTGTTACTGTGGTGGCCAAGCTCTGTTTGATGTTCTGGCTGCAGAGCCCTGGGCTGAGCAGTGCTTTCCCATGCACTGTTTGTTTGAGTGTCCCTGTGGCTGTCAGTAAATAAGCTCACACTGAGCAGGGAGATGTGAGCCTCGAGTAGCTGGAGTTTTTTCATCCTGCGGGGGTGGGGTGGCAGAAAAGCAGTATGCCATGGTAATATAGGGCTCATGGGGGAGGTGGGAGCTGTGTACTGAAAGAAATAACTCTGAGTAAGACAGCTGTGCTGTGTGGTAGCCGGGAGGAGGGTGCTCACAGCTACGTGTGTTGAGAAAGCCAACACTTGGATGGCTGTGGGCAGCGTCCTCCTCTGTACTGCAGGCACAGTGCTGCCCTTGGGCATTGTGCTGGGCAAGGAGGGGATGGCTGCCAGTTTCCCTTCTCCCTCTGGCCTGGCTCCAGCTGATCCTTGTGGTTGGCAGTGTTCTGTTGCACTGTGTACCCTTAGCTGAGCAACACCTCCCATGTCCTTCTCAGGGGCTTCAGAGTTCAGTTTGTTTTCCTCTTTCACCCGTGAGTTGAGGAGGGCATGCTGCTCATGGAATTTGGCATTAATATAGGCAGCTCTAGATCTCTGGGTTTGACAAGAAACAAACTGGGATGTATTGAACTGAATTACCGTTTGTCACTTTGATGTAATGTAACTGACAGTGAAGACCTGACCTTTGGAAGGAAAGGCCTGAAACATTGGAATATTCTGGAAAGATTTTATCCATGTTTATGAAAACTTTTCCCCTGTTAGCATCGATAGGAGACGTAACCGTGAGCTGACATCTGTGGTTTTGTCATTTAAAAAAAACCAACTGTTGTTTTGGTGTTGTTTGTTTGTTGATGTGCATTCCAAAGGAATATTTTAGAAGCCGTGTTTCTGTTTATACGGCGATGGAAAGCATCGTGCTGCTCAGAGCTGCTGCCTCTCCCAGGAAGTGCACCGTCCCGCAGCCTCTCCTGCTCACTCTGTTTTTAAAGATGATTCCAGACATGAAGGGTTTAAATAAAAGGAAAGCAGACGTAATGGGTTCACTCCAAAGTTATCTCAGAGGTTGGTGTGACTGGATCCTCCAGCATCTCGGCAGCGTAATGCTGAGCACAAGGGTCACTGTGACCGCTGCTCAGAATGCTGCGCTGCTCCCCTCGCTGCTTGTTGTCTCCCTGTGTCAGGCTTTGTTTTCAAACTGCGTACAGTGCAAGTTTGAAGTAGCAGACGTTTTGTAGAGAAAACGTAAATAAGTCGTGTATGGAGTTCAGAGAGCAGTAGGACTCTGAAGAGTACTATTGCAGAGCTAAAATCTCAGCAGTGGAAGTCAGTGCATTATGTGAGACGTTCTTTTTTATTAATAACAAAAATGTATCAATTGCTTCATAATAAATCCACTATTGATAGGAAATAAAATGCGGATATCCAGAAGTTTGCAAGGCAAAAAACCTGCTTGCTCACACGTTTTTGTTCTGTCCTTCCCGAATTGAGCACAAATCCGTCAGCAGGCAGAGCTCTGTCCCTATGGAACACGTTATAAGGTAGGGATAACGAAACTCACGATGGCAAAAATCAGTTTGCTTTTTTGAAACAGAAAACATGATTTTAATTATGAAACACCCATCAAACATAACATCTTTCCATTGTATTAATAAATTAATAGGAATAAGCAGCGCATTTGTATTGCCACGCTTGATCTTAGTGAAAGCTAACTCTAGTTAGTAGGTGTGTGCTGCATAAAGTCGGTGTGTCAGAAATCAGTCAGATCTACAGCGTCTGGGTCTCCTGGTTGTCTTTTTTTCCTCTTTCTTCCTTTTCTCCACAAACTATTGATGCTGATGTTCTGGTTTTGGCTCTGTACTGAAATACTTCAGTGCTCCAAACAAACAAAAAAGCAGACACAAAGCCAGCCCCCCACGATATGTTGTTTGCATGTTTTAAAAGGATTCTCATTTCTACAAACAACACTTTGAAAATTCTTGGCTTGTCTATTTTTGATAAATCTTGAAATATTGCATATTTCAGATGGTGGCAGTCGTTTGCAAGAACCGAAACCAGCCCAGAGTTTCTCCAGTTGCTTCGCGGTTCTCATGACCTTTATGAAAATCACCTGAGTGAGTTACATTGTGCTGGAGGAGTGATTTGATTTCTGATTTCACACCACTTTTCAGAGTCACGGTGCTTCGTTGGTTAGCGAGAGATGACAGGTCTTGAATAATGCTGAGCTCTGAGCAAAGCTTGGTGAGCAATTGTCTAATCAAATACACTTAAAAACACCCCAGAACCCAATAATGTGTTGTGATAGTGTTGTGGTTGGGAGCAGTGGAGGAACTGCAATAGCATGTGCTCCTAAAAGATAGGCACTAATATCCCTGCTTTCATTTTTATTACCAGCCAAATCCTTTCCTTGCCTTGATCACCACTATAGAATAATTTTTCTTCACAAAGTCGTGGCAGTCTTTCTCTAGCTCCCCTCATAGGTGCAGATTTACTTCTGTATGGATTTAAATTGCTGGCTGTGCACGTGTAATCTGTCTTCTAAGGCTTTTGAAGCTCCTGCTTCATGGTCTATTTAAGTTACTAAATATAAGCTTAGCAGTGGTCTGCTGACATAATAAGACTAATGAGCGTTGATATAAAAGTGCAGGCAGCTGTAGAAGTAGCCAGGAAGCTGAAGTGGGGAATGTTAGCACACTTCATAGAAAGAAGGAGCAGTATTTTCATGTACATGAAGTGTCTCTAATGGCACTTTTAAGACCGCTTTGAAAATCCAAACAGAGAATGGTTTCCTGTAGTTTTAGGGAGGCTGCGGTTCAAGTATCCACTATTCATGCTGCAAGTACTGTTGAAATATTTTGCTATTAATTCCAGCTGCGATGCCAAGAATGTGAAGGGTGAGAGCTGGGGAATGCAGTTTGGTGTTTGAAGAGACTGACAAATGGGTTAGACCAAGCAATGGCTCATTAGTGCTTTTCAGCAGTCTCTTGAAATGGAAGAGGGAATACATGAAAGCGATGGAGGGAACAGTGTCCTTGTTCTCGTCAGTTATGTGCCAGGGCAGTGATGTGTTGGAGTGTGATTTCCTTACAGGAAGAGGGTCCCTCTTCACTTCTGCTTTTGGAAAATCAGGAATCTTCACTAAGGGAAATATATCAATCATATTTTATCTGCTCAGACTAAGCTCTGTGACAAAAAAAATTCTGTCTCCCAGGAAGTTATGGTCAGAACAACATCTGCTTACCTCCGGGTTTCCTGGCCAATAGGTGAGTGACGGCATTTTGACTCAGTTTTAGCACACAGGAGAAGAAGGTCTGTAGGAAAAAATCTGACTTGCCTCCCAGTAACCTTGGCTTTGAAAAGGCAGGAATATATGCAGACAGCTCGGGCTTAAGGGCCATTTATCTCTCTGACTCCACAAGTCACCATTTCATTTGGGCAGCAGGGAGCAGGAATTGTCGAGATAGCATTGTTTCTGGAAGTAAGCACATGTTAAGGTATTGTAAAAGACTGCCATCATGTTTGTGTGGGGTATGCAGTTGCTGGTTTATTCTTTTGAGAACACTGAGAGATTCCAGATTTGCACCATCAAAAAAAAATGAGAATCTGATTCATTCTCCTGCTTTCTCTATGCTTGTTTTATATGCAAACACGAAAGAACTAACATGTTAGTTCAGAGCAGAGGTGCAGAAGGCGCAGACCTGGCAGTGATCAGCAACATGTGCTTAAGGGAGATAAGAGCTTGGCACATCCTTCCAGTTCCTGGCAGCTCTCAGTGCTTTAGAGCCATCCTGGTGGTACTGCTCAAGTCTCCAGAAGGGACATCAATGCATATGGCTGCGGCCCGGCCCTGGGCTGCTTCCAAGGCAGGTTTGTGCTTGTGAGTCTCAAATGGAAAGGAGTAGTTTCTTAAGCCTCTAAGATCATTAAGTTCAACCATGAACCCATCACAACCATGTCCCTCAGTGCCACATCTCCACGGTTCTAGAACAGCTCTGGGGACAGTGAATCCACCGCTGCCAGGGCAGCTGTTTGTAAGTGCCTGAGGGGAAATATGATGGTGGGGGATCCAAGCTGTTCTGGGAAGGGGAAAGTGGTAAGGCAAGGGCTGCTGGCCATAGCTGGGAGCTTCAGGCTGGTCATCAAGAGTTTTTCCAGCAGAATGTGATGCAGCGTGGGCAGGGGCTGCCCCAAGGGTGGGGGAGCTCTGCAGGAGCTGGCAGAACAACCCCAGGTGATTCTCATCTGGTTGGTGGTAGTGCTGCTGAGCTGGGCAGCTGCCAGGGGCCCCTTACAGCCAATCTGGGAGGCTATGCCTGGCTGAGTCACTATGAGAGCCTCGTGAAGTTTGACAAGATTGAAACCACTTCAGTCTGAGATCGTTGTGCAAGTAGCTGTCTCTACCTGGCGCTTGTGCTGGTACGTGTGTGGGTATTTCTGGCCAGCGCTCCTCCAGGGCAGCGTGTGGGGCCTACATAGCCCTCCCACCTCTGGGGGTGCTTGGAAGGGGCTGCCCCAGCAGAGCTTGCTCATCAGTGACCGGGTAGTGAGTCACAGCGTGTTGTCCTTGAAGCAGAATACCTCCCAGTTTTTCCCCAGTGCACGCTTAAATGAAGGGAAAATGAAACTGCTTTCTCCCTGCACTGATTTCAGTGATGTGCTAAAAACCAGTGAATGCGCTTGCTTGGTATCTCTAGCCAGGTAGCGGGAAGTGGCCCACGTTTCTGAAATTGGGAGCAAAGAAACTTTGTTGGCATGAATGTATTTTCAGATAGGCACAGTCATTTTAGACCTGAGACTCAGTGATACAGGGTAGATTCATACCGTGACCACAACTAAGCTGAGGAGTTTCTGTGCACCAGCAGCTGAGCTGGTCCTGCTAAGGCAGAAGGGTCTCCAGCAATGACTGGGGTCCACATGCCTTCAGTGGCAGTATGAGTTTGAGCTGTGCTTATGAAATTCTCCAGAAACTCTTAATTACTGGCAAGTAGTCTTCCTTTTTGTGTACATGGACAAAACACTGAGCTTTTGTTTAGGTGAGACCAAGGTTTTCAGAAAGCATCTTGGTGGGATTTTTGTGGGGTTTTTTTGTGTTGTTTTTTGGTGGGATTTGCAGGAAAAGTAGAAAATCACATAGCTCCACCACGCGTGCTTCTGAACTGATACCACTGTGAGTCTGTTACAGATTATCTGGAAAATTGATGGCTTTTAGAGTGGCCGCTTACCCAATGTGAGTGTAGTTCACAGCGGGGTGGGGTGGGTTTGTTTTGTTGTTTTTTTTTTCACTGAAAACTTTACCCGTTGTTGCTATTTACAAAGCAGAAATTGGACCCTTCCCTGAGCACCGTGCCATTGGCAGGGCATCTGGAAGGACCACAAACTGGGTGGCTGAGTTCCTGAAAGCCATTTCCCGGCATACTCGCTGCTGTCAGCACTGTGGACTGCATGTATGGGAATTCACCCAGTTAGGAGGAAATGATGACCAGCTGTGGTTCTTCAGAATGCCTTTTCTGTGTGCATCTTCTGTGCTGTGCCTCCTGGAGAGTGTGATAGTGCTGAAACACAAAGGTGTAGGTGTGCTACCTCTTAGCCATGGTTTGGCCCTCCTTGAAGACAGGGCTGAGTGCGTGTGCTGCCTCAAAGGTTGACCTGAGCTGTCACAGGATGGTAAGGTTCCTATGGCCCAACTGGGCCTCAAAGGTGAGTCTCAGAGAACCTCCCTTGCTCTGATCTTTCATAAAATGGGTGACCAGTCACTAAAGAAAATCTCTGTTTTCTACATTTTTCTAAGAACTGTCTATTTCTTTCAAGGGCTGTGAAGAGGTTGGTTTTTCTCTGCTAAGTACAGTTGGTAAAAACATTCCTCCTATAGTGACCAGTAAAAAAAAATACATGGAACAAAACAAACCTTAACTGTTCTTAGAAAGAATGGACTAAGGACATTAAGAACAATCAAACTGTTTTCTGAGGTTTTACCTTCTATCCAGTAAAAGCTGTCTTTTCTTGTTTGCTGCCTGAAACAAGCTGGCCAGTGTCTGGGATGTGTTGAGAATATACCTAGGAATTATAGCAACAAACTACTTCTGGAGCTATGAAGAAATTACTCTAGGAAGAAGGTTAATGTCCGTGGTACGTTATAACAAAGATTGGTATAATATAATAAATAAAACTGGACGGGAGCAATATGAGCAATATTGAGATGTGTTTGGTCTGAAGAGCCTTTGCTTGCGGAGCTACACAATGTGGTTTAGTGGCTTGTGGTAGCGATGGTGATGGGAGGACAGTTGGACTGGATGATCTTGCAGGTCCTTTCCAACCTTGTGGTTCTATGATTCTATGCTTTTTAAAATGTGATGGTACTTAAAACTTTAAAATGAGTTTCAGTTACAAAGCATTTGTGTTACCATTCTCACTAGTTCTCTCAGTTCTGCTGTGTCCCTCAAGCTTGGTAGAGATCTGTGTTATGGAGGCTCAGTGGCTGTCGGTCTGATCCCTCAGACGTTCTGCTGTGCAGCTCCTGTTGACTTTGGTGGGAACTCTCTCTTGAGAAGACTTGCAGAATCCAGCTGTATAATTGAATCCACCTACTCCCTCATGAAAAGCTCCCATCCAATGCTCAGTCATTACAAAAACTTCTCAAAACAAATCGAGTACAAGAAGAAACAGCTGAGAGACCACCCAAAGTACAAGAACCAAATTAAGCATTAGCCCTTTTCCTCGACTTGCGTCCACCCTCTCACATCTAGAAAGAGGGGGGAAGAAGACCTAGTTGTTTATAATTGCTAGACATCTACTATAATTACAGACTTAGAAGAAAATATTGTTCAATTCAGATCTTTGAAAAGCTGGTCTGTGGCAGCCAATCCCGTGCAAAGGGCTCTCCTCGTCTCGTTGACCCGCTGCAATTCGATCGTTACTTAATCTGTTTGAACAAAGCAGTCACATTGCAGCAGAGCTTGTTGTTGTCGATTTTTAGATTGCTCCCACATGTTCTGTCTAACATCTGCTTAGTGTTTGAAGCCAGTCTTTCCCCTTTTTCTGTAGGCATTCAGAGCCATTTATTTCATAAGCCAATGTCAAAATGAATGACAGGAAATTAAAGTTGAATTATGTTGCTTTGGAAAAGTGTACAGAACAATGCATTACAGAAGAATGCTTCATTGAAGACACAAAAGTAAACGAAAGTAACTGCAGGTGGTCTGATCTATCCTTGGTGTTCTTGGCCATGACTTCCCGTTCCCGGAGAAGGGGAAGGTGCCAGCTCTGAGAAGAAACACCTTGGCCTGGCCTGGTGAATGCTACACAGCCTTTTGATGCAGGTAGCAGAGCTCAGGTAACTCAGTGACTGCAGGACTGTGGGTTTGTCAGGGAGATTTTTGAAGCCAAACTAGAGGAGGTTTTGACAGGAACACTCAAACACAGATTTTAAATGGTTGTAAGTTGTCAGTGATTCGTCTCCTTTGGTGCTGCTTGGCATCAAGCTTGGATGCTCCAGGGCTCATTATTGGGGAACAGAGGGGAAGATGTGGCTGACCTTCCAGGCAGGCAGCTGGGACAGCAGGAGAGCATTGAGAGGTTACAAACTGTTGGTTCCAAGTGCTTCTGCTGAGCAGTGATGCCATACTTGCTGTTTGTTGTGGTCCTGCACCCTTCCCATCACGTCAGCTGTGCTTGAGCCAAGCACCAGCAGCTTGTGTCACAGGATGAATTCCTTTCTAATGCTTGGAAAGCCACTGGTTGTTTAACTCGTAGTACAAGAAAACACACAACCACAATATATTAGGAAGGTGGTGGAGTGCAGATGAAAAGTGTTGAAGCAAGTTGCAGCTGAATGGTTTGCAGCAGTTTCATCTGCTGTAAAACAGGATTGCTGCCTCTGAGCACAGTGGCCAAGTAAGTGATGTTTGAGGAATGCCTTCAGAGAGGTGCCTGACCGTCCTTACCACCTCGAGCCACTCCCAGCTGGGCTGTAGCTGTGTTTTATGGTGTGAACGTGCTCTGTGTGTGCTGCTGCTGGGAGCAGAGCTTTGGTAGCATACGTACGGTGTTCTGAGAGCTTTTGGCTTCCCCTCAGCTAGCTGCGTGCCTGTACAAGTGGAGCTGCATGAGTTCCTGCTGCTCTCTGTGCTGTGCCTGTACAGAACCTGCTCTGCTCTTCTACAGAAATGGGGCAGAGAATGGGCTGCAGAGGTGATGCGTGCTGTTTGGAACACAGTGCAAACAGAGTTCAGCTTAGCTTTTGCCAGCCCTTGGCTTGATTTATTGGTGAGGCTTAATTTAACTGTTGCCAGACCTTTTCACTTTCCACTTCTTTTCAATACTGTCAGGGAAAGCAGACCTCACCACAAAGCCGGTACTGTCTTCATATATCATGAGGAGGGTCAGTCTCTGTGGATTTCTGAGACTTCCTTATAGTCTGAGTGCCAAGATAGTGTGGGCTCAAGTAGAAATGTACCAAACTGCTCCTTTGGATTCTGTAAGCTTCTGAAAGCCTAATGTGAATGGTGGGAACTCTCCAGTTGCTGAATACAGATAGTGAAGGTTTAATACAAATTAATTCCTACTTATATATTTGAATATATATTGGGAAAAAGAAGTTCTGAGTTGCATGGAGTTTGACAGAAGTGTGAAGCTTGGTAATAACTTATAGAAGGGCCATGTACTAGAGCAGCATTGCTGAGTGTGGGAAACCTCCCGTGCCCATCGGATGCATCGAGATCCTTTGCTCTGCTGACAGTATGAGGAATGCCAAAGAAGTGGGATGGCGGTGATTCACCTGGAAATGCTCCATCAACACCCTTCCCTGCTCCAAGCCCTCTCAAATACATCTCTTGAACAACAGATGCCAGAAAATACTAGAAAGCCAACAACGTAAGATATTTCTAGGAAGCCCTGACTTTGAGAGAAGTTTTACCTTTTGTGTGACTCTGTGCAATGGGTCTGTGAATATCTATGGTGAATAACATCCACGTGAAAAGACGGAGTGAATACTTACTATTCAAACATAAGGGACTTATTGCATGTGAGCCAAGTAGGCATTGCAAAAGAATATACATACAGGAGGGATCTTGAGCTGTTTTTTTTGTAATTATGGTATTTTTAATAGCAGCATTATGGTCTTTAAGCAAAATTATCAGTATATTTAGAAATTTTTTTAACATTTCAGTGGGAAACCAAGTGTCACAAATGACAAAGCTGCTTTGCGAGGGGATGGCTGGAGGTGCTGAGCCCCTGCGTGGCAGCTGGGAGCTGTGGGTCTGCAGTGTGCATCGCAGGGAGTGCCGTAAACATCGTGTTTTTGGTTTCAGATTTAACTAATCAAGTAGAGACCGCTGAACACAAGCTGCAGAAGGTAACAGCTGAGATGGATCACTACAAAAAGCTGCTAATGTAAGGTTTCTGTTTGCTTGTTTGTTTTGCCACTGTGCATAACACTGCTTTCGAAGAGAATTGTACCACTGCTTGTCAGGGTGGTTTGTGAAGGTTTTGACCAGCAGAAGATGTGTTATATTAATCAGCCTGTATTCCTCACCAACTGAGTGAACGTGTCTGCCTGTGGAAGCAGGGCTTGCCTTCCCCAGCTGTCTCATGATGCAGCAAGGAGATGGTTTACAGCTCAATTTGACTCTTCATTTAATACTAAGCGTGGGATAAACTGTGTGAAACCCACACAACTTCTGGTCTGTAAACGTGAATTTACTGCTAGTATTCCCCATGCACTGGTATGTTACTACAGTGTGTAATTTTACTGTGTTGCATGGTTGGAATACAAAGCTTAAATTAATATAGAACAAAGAAAGTGCCATCAAAGCCTTGCCAGGGCCCTGAAGAGGGTTCTCACTGCAGAACTGGTGGCCTCAGAGCATGGCAAGCAACAGTGCCTGCAGCAGTGCCCGTGCTCTGCTGCTGCCCCCGGGTGATGGGAGGGCATCATAAAGCTGAGGAAATAAAGAAAGAGGCAACTCTTGTTAATGTTGTGGCACAGAGTATTCTGCTCCCATCACAGTGCCCCAAGCAGCAGCTTGGGAGCCCAGGGTCCCCTCCAACGCAGCTGGTCTGTGCTTTGGCAGCACGTGGGGCTTGGTGGGAGCTGTCAGCATGTTTAAAGGCTGTGGGATTGGGGCTCTGAGTGCTTTCCTGCATTGCAAGTCCACGGTGCAATTCAGAAATAACAACACCCTGTGTTGTACACTACTGAAAATAAATGTTAGTTTCAAATATGAAGCTGGAGGGCGATGCAAAAGCGCAACCAACCTCGAGACCAAATATTGTCTGTTGTTTTCTATGTTTTCCTGAAATTCAAAGGAAGATTCTTTCATGATGCATACTTTCTGTTTTCAGTTCCTATATTCAGAGGGGCTGATCAAAACACGGTTGCAAATATTTGGAATGCTTAGCAACAAAGTATTTTAATGATAATGCAAGTACTGAGCACGAAGAAAAGACTGCATGAGCAGAGTTAAATAAACAGTACAGTGTTTCTCAATGTAACACTAAAATTTCAATGTAATATGGGTGCAGTGCAATAAAATAACATATTCTCTATTTAAGTATAAATAGGAGGCTTAACCATGGTTATTAATTGGCGAAACGATGACAAAATTACAGGAAACCTTCACATTTTCCAGACCTCTATCATATTAAATTGTTACTTGTTCCTTTGTATTCATAGCCCGCTCAAAACATTGGTTGGTGTTGCAAGATCACACTTTCTTGTTTGCAGCAATTAAATTTTTGTGATCCTGGGTTAGGCTGAGTTTACACTGCAAGCGTAAATATGCTGCTGAGAAGTGTTAGCAAGAAGTAATGGAGTGTTTTATTTATCTGCCTTTTAACTAAAATAGAAAGTGCAGGTCAGGTATTGGATTAATAAATGGCGCTCAGGTTATGGTGTGAGCAAAGGCTGTCATCGCTTTGGACAAATACACTTTTTAATTTTCTTAGGGTGAAGTCAGCAGAACTTGATGTGTGTCAGAATGAACTGAAAAAAATGAGAAATGAAAATGGAATTTCTGAGTCAAGGTAAGTGCTGAAGCTGTATTTTATCGTATAGATGCGTTTATGAGCAAGGAGAGCAAACGTTTTATTTTTGGTTTACTGCAGCTGTTATACGTTCTTCTTTTCTTTCTGTTTTCAGTTTCTATCTTTATGTAAAAGTCACTAGATTTAACTTCATGAAGAATATATACTTTTTTGTCCAGTGTTTTCTTTTCCAGGTACAGTTTACTTCCATCTGTTGGTTTCTGTTTGTGAATGAGGATAACCGTGATGTTGCTTTTCATTTCTTCTGCAGACTTGCAAAAGAGCTCAAGGAAAAGGAAGAATCTCTACTGATTTGCCAACAAGTATGCAAACGTTTGCAGGAAGAGGTGGCTGAGAAGGAGAGGAGAGAAGGAGATCTGAGAAGAAGAACCAGTCAATCAGAAAGTGAGCTGGAAACACTTAAAGCTCTTCTCACACAAACAGAGGAAGAAGTGGTGATGTTGAAGCAAGAAAGGTAACCAGAGCTGAGTCACCACAGATAATTGCTGCGTATGTTCAGCCCAGGTTTTCTTCTTGGAAATCTGTAAATATAAAGTGTTCCTTCTCTGCCAGATCCTCAGCTCTCTGACTGGTACTGGAGCTTGGCTCTGGCAGTGGGCAGACTGGGAGAGAGGCGCTGTGCCCAGCTGTGGCCTGCCCTTGCCCTCAGTCGTTTCCTGCACCTACAGGCAGGACTCTGACGGCCTTGACAGCACTGAGCCCCTGTCCTGGAACTCTGGAATTCGTTGGATGGACTTTTAAAATTATTGCAGTATAGGCCAAAGGCTGAGTAGAACAAAACGTGCCTTCGAATAGGGGAAAAAAAGTGGGAAATAAAACCCAACACACCAAACCTCTGCTATGCAACCCAGGGCAACCCAGCTCAAGCTTAATCAAAACACCTATTTATTGCTGCTGTTATAGCTGCTGTTTGTTATATGAGGCTTGTAGAGAAAAAGCCCTGAAGAGTTTAAATTCCTGTAACTTACGTTATTAGCAACTTGCAAACAGTAACAATGCTATAAATATTACAATATGCCAGGTTTTTGGACGTGATCTAGTATTCAGTGAAACGTGTGGACACCACCCCGCCAGTCTAATCTTATTCCAAAGGTTCTCAACTATCAACAAAGCTAACCTTTTCCCTATAATTATTTTTCAGATGTGGAAAATGAAGCACTGAGCTACCGAGGCTCATTGTTTCCTGGAATGGTATCTGAGTGCCTTTCTTTTAGACTTCTCCACTTATCAACCTAAATCCACAGTATTTTTATTTGCTTTGAGTATAATCTACATATTCAACTTATTCCTAACGTTCACAGGCTTGTGTTTGCTATTTGAAAGCATCCTGCTAATACATTTTCAGTTACTGATACATTAACTTATCTTTCATTGGCAAAATAAAGTGCCGCCTCCTGCTTAAAATGTGGCAGTGTATTATTTGTTTTGACTTGGGAAAATACATTTGGAATAGTGGCTTTCGGAGAAGATAAGGATTTTCTTAGATAGTGATGGTACACCAGGAGGCATTAAGCTATCTTTATACCTAAAGAGTTTGAATATGCTCTGTATGTGGGTAGTGCACGAAGAGATATTACAAGTTAATTTAAGAATATTTTCCTTCTACTTAAACCTCAGCTACGTGACTTGTTCCAGTTGGTACATTGCTGATAATGTAAGTTAGAAGAATTTGAACTCCCTAGGGCTTTTGCTCTACAAGCCTCACATAACAAACAGTAACTACAACAATAGCAACCGCTTGGTGGATTTCATTCTGAGGCTTTTACATTTTTAAAAATTAATTGTAGGAATGCTGTGAAATCGTTAACTACAGCAATTTGTTTTGAGTATTATAAAAGTTATTCGGTGTTCTTAATTTGACTTGAAAATTTAGAAAATAGCTGAGGTTTCCATGTGTGTATACAGAAGAATGATTAACTGCGGTATTTTCTTCAACATATAACATTCATTAAATGTGTGACAGCAGTATGCAAATGCTAAGTAGTGATTATTGTTGTGCCTTTGGGCTTACTGCACAGAATACTAAACAAAGAGAAAAAGAGGAGCCCTTGCCACAAAGGACTTAATTGCAAGAAAATGGCACGCCACCAATCTGGGCAGAGCACATATTTACATACAAGTTTTTGTGGTTTCTAGGGAGTTAATGCTGATTTCTCATCAGAACAGAACAGAACAGCTGCAGGAAACATTAAGGCAGAAGATGCGGAATGAAGATAACTGGAGGGAGAAGGTAATGCTGGATGTGTAGTTGGCACTATTTCAATTTCTTTCCTTTTTTTCAGTCCTAGTCGTCTGTCACGAACCTGCACAGTCAGCCAGATACCTACCTCCTAAAATGCAAACATGTCGATAGGTTCTTTCTGCACAATGAGTGATCTCTCTACATAGGCTGGAAGTGAACGTAAGAAGTATTCAGTGCAAGCATTTGTGGTCTTGGGGGATGGTCAGGTTTGGTCCAGACTTTCCAACTGTTGGGTGTTTGTGAAGAGCCCAATAATGTCAGCCCGTAATAATGTCAGCAGTGCAGATGCTGAGATCCCAGGTGCAGACTCCCAGGGATGAACGTGGACAGCCCACCCCAGCTGTGTGCCACAGCCACCTACAAACCCTGATCTGCAGGAGAGCATGTTGCTGGGGCTTTCTGTCCAGACCAATCTGCTTAGAAAAATACATATGGAAGGTGCTTCACAGTAGAACCAAGCGTGTGCACTGTTGATGAGGTGGAGAAAACACAGAGCTTTCCTACTTACTGGTGAGCTGAGCCAAAACTGAAGGTGGCTATTTGTAAAACAGATCTGTGTGGTAGGACGAGAGGTGGTAGCCTCAAGTCACACTGGGGAGGCTCAGGTTAGGCGTTAGGATATGAGATGTTTAAGAAACATGGGGATGCTGCACTTGTAGACATGGGCTAGTGGGCATGATGGGAATGGCTTGATTGGACTTGATGGTCTAAGAGGTCTATTCCAACTGCTGTGATTCTATGAAATAACAAGCAGATGAGAAAAATGTCCTTTACTTTACTTGCCTTCCCTTCAAATCAGAGCGACAGATCAGGAGTGCAAGGTCTCTTCATGAGCATAAATGACTCTTGATGTGTGTCCTCTTACTGGAAGTGTTTCACAAGCCTAACCTTGTCTTCAGTGGGTGTTACTGTGTTCTGCACGCCTGAGTTGTCTTTTCTCAGTTGTCTTTTAGTGTGTGTGCTTGGGTTAGAGGTCTTCTGTCAAAAAATATTCTCCACTGATTTAGAAAATACATACGTGTGGCCACAGTGTGTGATGGCAGATGGTTTCCCAGCTGTGTGCAGAGCTCCGTGCTAACCTAGCTGCAGTGTCAGGGTCTCACAGTGGGATGGATCAGCTGCTTTCCACAGACAGCTGTGAGCGTGTTGGCTTTGGGGTAACCTGCCACCTTTCCAGAAAAGCAATAGAAGAAATTGCTTGAAAAGATTGTGAAGGAAAAATGCACAAATACTTGTTGAACAATAACTGACATTTCTGTTTTAAGCCTTACGTAATCAGTGGCTAAAATTAATGTCTTTCTGTGTGTGTGTGCAGTATGTGATAAGTGTCTGAAAGCTTTATTTAGTCTCAAGAAAATTTTTGTACTACCAGCAATTAAGATCTGTTACATCTCTTTAAAAAGCTCTTACCTTCTCTGTGGCAGGATATAATTTTAGAATGAGGTCATGCTGTCTGCATAATCACAACGTATTGTTCAACTTGACATTAGTACAAGATAAAGGCTGCTGCTGGTGGGAGAGAGCAATTACATCTTTGGTATCACAGCCATTAAAATGCAGTGAATGCCAAGTGCTCTAAAGATGTTCTCGTCAGACAGAAGTCAGAAGTGTGGCAGAGTTATCGTTCCTTGGGTCAGGGTGCCATTGCACAAAGTTTAGAGTGTTCCAGTTTTGTATTTTAAATACAGATGAACTTTAAATTGTTATGGATAAAAAAATTTATCTTTTATGAAAAACAGGGAATCACAGAATCACAGAATTATCAAGGTTGGAAAAGACCTAGAAGATCATCTAGTCCAACCATTACCAATACTTCCCAGCTAAATCATACCCCTCAACGCAATATCCAAACGTTTCTTGAACACTCCCATGGTCGGTGACTCCACCACCTCCCTGGGCAGTGCATTCCAATGCCTGACTACCCTTTCCGAGTAGTAATACTTCCTAATGTCCAGCCTGAACCTCCCCTGGCGCAGCTTGAAACCATTCCCTCTAGTTCTATCACTGATCACACGAGAGAAGAGGCCGACCCCCAGCTCAATTTCCCAGGGAAATTGATGTAAACGTTGGTGAGGTTTTTTGTAAGTGATGAATGAGGAGCCCATAAGTAGCTTTAAAGCAATTAGTAGTCATTATGCTTCCTCTGCAGATCAGCTGCCATTTGTTTCCCTGTTGTGGTTCTCAGCCGTACTAGCTTCAAGCATTAAGTATGAAAAGTGTTTGTTTAAGTTTCCAAGTGAGTCCATTTTTTGTACTGTGTATATTTTTCTGCTCTTAGTAATCAAGTAGCCTCCGGCATATGACCTGCTTTGATAGCAGTATGTACTATTATATATATCACAGCTAAGTTTTTCTGCGGTCAGAATCCAAACTCCCACACCTAGTAATGTAGAAGATACATCCATATGTGTTATAACAATAGCGATCTGTTCTGAGGGTCTCGCAAATGCAGATTTGTAAGCAAAGTCTCGCTGGGGGATTTGTGCCTGCTCAGTGCCCAGAACTGTGTATGTTTTGATGTTAGAAATAATGACAATATTTACAGTTTATCTTTTCCCCAAAAAGGGTTAGGGGAATTTGTTACACTTTTGATCGTAATTGGTGTAGGAAATTAGATGATTATAATTAAGCTCATTCTGAGCTTTTAATAATTTTAAGTAATTAGGATAGCTCTGTGCTTGTCTAACATGCCTTTTGTATTCCTTCCACGTACTACAATTAAGTCCATTAGAATTCAGCCTGCAGAAATATAATGTCGGCATTCAGGCTTTGGACCTGGGGACGTTCCTTGGGTGTGCTCCTTCCCCACCTTCTGGTGCTCCCGGTGGGTTCTCTGGGAGGGGCTGCATGGCAACAGGCACTTGTTCTCTAGGTGGAGATTGATCTGGCCAAAGGTGAAGCACGGCACAAAGAAGTAATTCTCAAAGTCAAAGAAGAAGTCAGAGTAGAATTAGACACTGAAAGACAAAAGCAGCAAGAAATAATCACAAAATATCAGAGAGATCATGAAGAGCTCCAGAAGAAGGTGTGTAACACTCGAGAGAAATGGTGTGCAGCAGTGGCTGATGTCAACCTTAGGAAAACAGTAGGGAAGGAATACAATCTCTGTGTGCAGTCCTGCATCTTGAAGATGCGATGATTTTTCCCAATCTCAGTCTATAGCATACGACTGAACTTTTGGAAAACAGAACAGGTTAATATGTAACGAGTGTAGTTGCAGAAGTTCTTGCTTTCCTCAGATTTTCTCTCTCCATCGTTTATCTGTGTCCCCAGGCTGCAATTGCTAATTATTATTAAACTAATGGTGTCAGATTTTAAAGCCTTTGGGCTGCTTGAGACCACGGCAGGTTGTCACAGAGCCGTCCGCGCTGCCCCTTCCCATCCCATCAACCCATCACTGATGGGTTAAGGTCAGGTTTGCAGCTTCCCTCCTCTGCACTGCGTATTGCATCACATAATTTGCCATTCCCATTACCCAGGTCTAGAGTTTTTGAAGTTTTACTTGGCAATTGAAAATGGTACGTATAACCTCTGCTTCCAGAAGGTTTCAAAAGATTTGACATGGAAAAGTCAAGGAAATGGGATGAAATTATATTGTTGTCTTAAATTGATTGCATCATACTGTTTTTAATGAGCTGAAAATAACAATTTATCACAGTTTTTATTTGTCTCAGACTTGTATGCTTGGATTTGTGATTTTTCTTTCTGTCTTCATTCTATCTATCTAAGGATAAACACTGCACTTAGACTAATACAATATTTGTCATGCAGATACCTGAATTAATATCCAGTGCCACCGACAGCTTACGGATGGAGGCAGAAGTTCTTGAAAAGAAGCTACAGGATGTCCAAGTCAAACTTGCAGAGAAAGATGAAGAGAAAGAAAAAGAAATTCAGAGCCTTAAAAGGCTGATTACTGAACTTGAATTTCAGCTGAAGGTGGAACAGAACAATAACAAATCACTACTGGATAACATGAGGAAAGAAATTAAACACAAGTCGGATGAACTGGAAGAATTAGCCCAGGAGAGGACGCAGCTGATTCACAGTTTGAGTCAAGTGCAGGAGGAGGTAGGGATGTGACCAAGGAAGTGCCTTCCATGCTCTTCTTGCTTTGAGACACGATTGCTAGAATCATTCAAAGAACACTTATTTCAGACTTTGGTCCATACTGTCGTAAGAAAGAAAAAAATCTTTAGAATGATAGAATGGCCTGGGTTGAAAAGGCCCACGGTGCTCATCCAGTCCCAACCCCCTGCTGTGTGCAGGGTCATCAAGCACCAGACCAGGCTGCCAGAGCCACATCCAGCCTGGCCTTGAATGCCTGCAGGGATGGGGCATCCACAGCCTCCTTGGGCAACCTGTTCCAGTGCATCACCACCCTCTGCATGAAAAACTTCCTCCTGATATCCAACCTAAACCTCCCCTTTGTCAGTTTAAAACCATTCCCCCTTGCCTTCTCACCATCTGCTCTCGTACACAGCCGTTCCCCCTCCTGTTTATACGCTCCCTTCAAGTACTGGAAGGCCGCAATGTGGTCCGGTATTACTAAAATAAGTAAGAAAAATCTTCGTGCATAGGAATGAGTGCGGATGCAGCCTTGTACTGCATGGTATGTGAGGCAGAGATTGCTCTTCTGTGGTGGGAGCACGTTGCCTGCATCGTACTGTGCTAATGGACCTTTGTCCCACCTGTCACCAGTAAACGCACTTTCTGTAGCACAGGAATGCATAAAAATGAATCATTATATGAAGAGAAATGTGACTGCTAGATATTCTTACCACAAGCATTTGCTGAATGTTTGGAATATAATGGGAAGGGTGGGGAGAGAGCCATACTGTTGCATGAGAAACATGAAAACAGTGAAGTCAGGGGCTGCAGATAAGATTAGACTGGAATGTCCGAAGTAATTAGTGGCAGGAAGAAATAAGGATAAACGTTGAAAATGAAACTTCAAAATGAATGAAGTCTTGGTTTGGAAGCACTGTGTTGGTGGCATTACAGGGATGTTGGCGGCTGCTCTGTCCTTTAGCTAGGGGAAGGGCTCACAGGGTGAGCACTTTGAGTATTGATCAAGAGTCTTCCTTCTGTGCCCACTGCCGTAATGATGCAGAGCGTTTCAGGTACTCGTTTGTTCTCTCCCGAGGGTGGTGTGTGGTCAGACTCTGCGAACAGCTCAGACTTTCAGCACTAGAGGCTTACTCAGGATGTGTGTGCAGGTGCTGAGGCTGGGGATATTCTCTGTCTGTTGCTCATTGTGCTCCGTGTCACAGACTGTCCTGGCAGCTCACCTTCCATTGCCCTGTTCCATTCAGTCAGCAACAACCTCTTCCTTAGGAGAGCAAAATTAGGGAAGTGACTGTTTTCTGTTTGCATCAGTGCTGTCGGTGGTTCTGACTTGTATGAATCGACTTAGTCATGTTGCTCTTTGATGTTCATTCACTTTTGATTTCAACTGGAAAACAGAAAAGTCAGCATCACAAGGAAGTTCTATGTAATATACCAACCCGGGGCCTTGTATAACGCTTACCTGTTCAAGGACCGCTGTTGGTCACTTATCATTTGGGTGATGGTAATCAGTGAAAAGTTCATGCAAAGTACTAGGTGGATAATCATTTATTGCATTCATCTGGGAACTAACGATCAGCGTAGCCACCAAAAAAGGCAGTTCACCATTGCTGAAATACTGGAAGCGTCTTATTGCAGTGAAGCGGCATAGCAGTGCTTGGACTCTGCACCGTGCCGCTTCCAGGAGCAGGGTTCCTGGCTTCCCTGTGCTTGGAGGGTGGGCAGGAGACCAGGAGGAGCTCCTCAGGACTTAGCTCATATTTTCCACTGTCTCCTGAGAGAAGGATGCGTGTGTAAATGCCAGTGTATGTCATCAGAGAAACTCCCAGGGAAAACAAAGCGCAAGGAAGCACTGCAGGCTTTCCGTGCCTCAGTGCCCTCCAGGCACCCTGCCTTGAACCAGTGGAATTTAACAGGCGCGTGTTTTCACTAATGGCATTTTGTAGAGCGGCGGTTTGTTTCTGTTTGCAGAACACTCTTCTCCAGGAAACGGTGCGCAGAGAGTGCGAGGAACGCTATGAGCTGACTGCAGCTTTGACTCAAGCCAGGGAACAAGTACTGCAACTCAGAAAGCTCAGTGGAAACTTCCCGTTATCGCCGCGTTCCCTGGCTCAGGGCAGCCTAACCTCCTCCGCTGCCCTGCGTGCTGATTACAGACACAGCAGCCGCCCCGGCCCGGGGAGGGCCATCCATCCCTCTGGGCAGGTCGGTATTCCCCGAGCTGTGCAGGCTCCCAGTGGCAGGCCCAGCAGTGTGACTTTGCCAGCTCTCAGAGGCCGGGAGACCACGGCCAGAAGGCGGCAGCGGAGCCAGCTCTGACGCGTGGGGAAGCTCTGCGATGTGTCAGCCGCAGAGCTGTTGGCCCTGGGTATCAGGTGTTGCCTGATGAACTTCATGCGTTTCTACAGCTGAGAATTAAGTTACGTTCTGATATATTTTTGATGCAATAATGTTTATTTGTCCATTGCATATCAATGTAATTAAATGCTATCTACGTTCCAAGATGGGAAAAGAATGAAAAAATAATTGCCTCTCCAAAAGGTGCACGTATTCAAGAAGCGTAATTAAAATAATTGCCAACTTCAAATGTTGTTCTCCATAAAGCACTTTGTTGGAATTTTCCCATTTTGTGTGTTGTCCCTTGTAACTTCATTGTGTGTTTCTGGTGTCAAAATGCAATTTGTTTGGTTAGAACCAGCTCTATGCTGCTATTTCACGGAGCAGTGTGCCCCCATCGCCTGGGCAGCCACCCCCAGAGGCCGCAGCCATCTTCCCACAGCTCCAGAGCGGACCTGAGCTCCGCAGTGGGGGTGAGTTGGAAGGGGGCATCCTGGGGATTGTCAGAGCACGTGAGCAGCAGGATGACTGAGGTTGCCTGCTCCTGGTTGGGTTTTAGGACTGGGCTCTCTCTGCGTTTGGAAACATGGAGTTGCTGCTTTGCAGGACACCTGTAAACGCGAACATGTTTGTATCTGCACCATGAACCTCAGCTACATTATTTCTGAGTGATGAGATAGCCCTGTGTGTGAGGAAGTGACTACAGAAGTCCATGTCTTCAGTGCTGGAGTAAGTTAGAAATGCTTTGCTGAATCCAGTGGCATAGCAGGGAATACATGTCACGTCATGAAATTAGTGGGAGAAGCCACCGTTGTAGATTTAGCATCTTGGGCTAGATTTTAAGGTGTGCTTTGTCTTACTCAGCTTCTGGTTCCCACTGAACCTTTACTGATCCTTTCCATTACTGAACCTTAACTGATCTCAGTGGTAGCAGAGTGCAACCAAAAGCTCAGAAATCCCCTATTCTCAAATTCAGAAAGCAGCAAGAATTCAGTGGCAGCAATCAGTCATACGCACAGCAGAGATGCCTGGGAAGCAAAGTCACAAGTAAGTGGCTTTGGTCACTTATTTGTGTTTTGGTTTTTTTCTTAAAGAGGTTGAAAAATGGCAGTCTGAAAGACGTGGAAGTAATTCCACTGAAACACAGCTTCATGAAATCCATTTTTCGGCCATTCCACAGAGGCACAAAGAATGGCTGGATGTTCCCTTCTGTGCTTGCTGAGGATGATTAATTTTGTTGTTGTTGTTTAGGAGAAATCCTGACTTCTTTGAGCTTGAAAACTGTTATTCTGTTACTCACCTGCGGCCTTCCTGTGCTGAAGGAGCAGACCTTCATTGAGGCAGCTCTTAAAATGGTGAGTCCCAGAGCACTGTTGTGTCAATCTTGAATAAAACTCTTAGATGAACTTCAGTTTTATTTTACAGACTTACAGAACATTTAAATTGTGCGGTACATTAATTATTATTTTACTTGCTCAGACCACTGTGGAACAGACATGAGGGTGAACCTTGTGGCAGTTGATGTAATTGAGAGTTTAATGCCGGATTTCTTTGTATTGAAGAAGTGGGGGATGTTTACCTGCCACCTGCAGGGATGCATGCAGTGATGCCTCTGTACTTAAAGCAGAGAGCAGAGCTGGGCTAGCAGCCACCCTGGCTCCGTTCCTGTGCACAGAATGCCCGGCTCTGTGTGATGCTGGCCCATCTTGCCCTGTGCTGCAGAGCTGTGCGCAGGGCTGAGAGCTGGGCTCCTGACTGCTGGTTGTGTCCTGCAGCACCTCTCTGAGGAAGGGCTGTATGTTCATAAATCGTGGGAAAGGAGTGGCATGTGAAATAAAGAGAGCAGTCACAGAAATAACGTTTGTAGCATGAGGGAGAGCATAAATCATGGACCCCCACTGAGTCGGGGGCTGAGATTTCCCTCATTTCCATAGCTTGCAGAAACCCAGAGCTCGTGCTGCTAAGCAATAAATGAAGTGCATTAATATCAGGAAACCTTGTTCACCAGCTTTCACAAACAAAATAATTTCACAGAGTCGAGGAAGGTTTACAAAGCAATTCTCGCAATGGGGCGAAGCTCAGCAGCAGAGTGCCGCGGAGGAGGCAGGCAGCTGATTCCATCCCCACCTTTCAGGAAATGCAGCTTCCTGGAGGCAATGCGTTTTGTAGAAGCTGTGTCATTTATGAATGGGTTTTTCTTACGCTGGACCTTGCACTCTAGGACTCACGGCACAGGGGAATACTGGAAACCGCAAAGTTGGAACAAATCAGCCTCTGTGGCTCCTGAGCTGCCTGCAGGAAGCAGCCATCCTTTCACTCCTCAAGGTTGCAGGAAAGTGGCCTGTGGCTGTGAGTTTGCCTCGTGTGAAGGCTGCTCCATTGTTCTGGGCAGAGCTGATGTTGTTGCCTGGTTGAGAGCGGAGTCCTGAATCTTTCCAATAAGCACTGACTGTGTTAGCAGCTGCCATGTTGCATAGCAGGAGAAGAGGCCAGGGTGTGCAGCAGGGTTGGGAGCAGAGCTCGGAGCAACACCTGGCAGTGCAGCCTGGGGCTGCCACGTGAAGCGGTTCTGCGGAGGAAGAAAGCAGACTTGGGAAAAAATCATTGTGGTGTCTTAGCAGCCTTGAAAGCGTATGGAAATAGCTGGACCCAGAGCCACAGGTCAGCAAAATGTATTAATCAGAAGGAAATGCAGGCAGTCTTTCGTTTAAAGAAGTGGTTGTGCTGTGAGAGATTCTTCACTTTAAATTCTTGTTTTGGCTCCTGGTGTTTTATAGCTCCCTTTAAAGCCTGCAGCGTGCTGCAGAAAGCACTGCCCACCCTTAATGCAAAAGAAAAAGTGCAAGAAATTTCCTGTCTCAAACAACAGCTGCATGCCTTAATTTCCAGTTGTTTAAAAACTTATTTACAGGACGAAAAGTTGATGTTGGGCTGTGTCTTTAAATGCTGTTGTTATTTGAGTTTGTTCTGCTAATGAAAGGGTGAACTCTATGCAACTGTAGTGGTGTGAAGTAATGGAACCAAACGCGCTTGGCACTTATGTGGCTTTTTTCATCCTCAAAGCATAGTACAAAATTAATTTTGATAGGATAATAAAAAGGATGCTGTAAAAGATTAATGCTGAAGAGGTTTTAACACCGGAAATGCAATTTGTGTGATGGAAAATATGGGCATCTGGCATTGCACTGTGAACTGTTCCCAGATAATGAAAAGAAACCGCTTCCAAGCAAGTGTGGCCAGATCCAGCAGGGTGTTTTTGCTCCTCTCTATCTCAAGAGACACCTCCTATCTTCTGACAGGAGAGAGCCACAAATCTTCCAAAGCTGCCGTTTTACATCTGGAGCCTTGAATTGCTGCTGAGTTAAGGTCAGTGCCAGGACGTGGCTGTGCTGCTTCCCAGTAAGCCAAGGGGTGATGGCTGGGGAGCCTGCAGAAGCAACACTTATTTCTGTAATGTGTGGCAGGATCTCACTGTAGCCATGCAGCTAAACCCAGTCCAATTCCATCAGTGCTTCACTGGCAAAAGTAAGCGTGTGTGGTTAGTAGTTAACTTAGAATACACAGATCATACCAGCTGGTTGTGATTTGCTTTACACTGACTTAGGCAGACGGTCCTTCACAACGTGCTTCACGTGGAAAAGTTAGGAAAACACCAAGAACTTTAAAAAAGAAAATCTGCTTTCAGGCAGTACTAAGATATATCGTGCACTGTAGACACTTTTTATTCCTCTAGAAAGCCCCTGGTGTGAGCTCCAGAGCTTTTGTCCAGAGACAGAAGAGGTGCTTGGCACAGAGGAGCTTGGGGTGAGCAACGTGCTGCAATGGAGTGAGCAATGCGTGCTGTGATGGGTGCGCATCGTGCTGGGAAAATGATGCTGTTCTCAGACTTTGTAAGCCGTGGGTTGTGTCGCCTGCGTTGCCTTTGTTCTTTGCCTTCATACTGAAGGTCCTCACCGTACCTCCCTCTGTGTACGTGGCAGGCTTTGTCTGTTGCCTTGTCACACCACGTGCTTTGCTCCTTGCACTACAGGCCACAGTAAGGGACAGGTTGAAATTCAGCCCTGATCTACGTGCAGGGAAGCTTTCAAACAGGGCAAATGCTGAGCAGCAAAAGCTGTTCGTCTGATCCCTGTGCAGCATCTGGGCTGCTTGTGAAATAGCAGGGATCGTGAACAAACAGACATATTGATCAGATGTCTACTCTGTGTTCTCTGCCATGCACCCAACAGAATTTGGAACAGAATGCATGTGTTGGTACAGGAGGTGTTCTGGGCACGATGCCTGTCCGATGGCAGGAGGAAATGGCACCACTCAGGTCTGAGCAGCCACTCCAAGCTGCAGCACAGCCTCAGGTGAGCTGTCACCTTTTGTGTCACCGCAGAGCAGTGCCAGGTCACGGCGTTGCAGGCACCTCTTTCCTCCTGTGCTGCACTTGTGTGTTGAACAGGTTGTTGAGCATTCCCGGCCGCTTTGGAAGCCGTGTGTGTTTCAGTATCTCCCCAGAATCCATTAATTTCTGAATGTCAGGAACTCAAACGGTGGCACAGATTCATTTTAGCCTGTGAAACCCGTTGTTGCTGGTTCCTCAATCCCATAAATTTACAGGAACTGGTTCCTTTAGAGGAACCTGTTATTTCCAAACATTCAGTGTGTTTCACACTACTGGATGCTGATTTGTTAGGGTTGTTCTTTTTTTTTCCTTTTCAGTTCTGACAAAGATACGGACTGGCAGCAGTGACGGTTTGGAATCCAGGCAGGCACAGCTGCATGCAGCAGACCCGGGACATTCCACTTTCCATTTCTTGCTGCCTGCAGCCCTGCAGGGTGTGGTGGGCCGTGTGCTGCTGCTGAGCCTTCCAAGGAGCTCACCAATGGGAGCATCGAGGCCCGATTAGGGTGCATGCAGAGGAACCACCTGCGATCTGAGGCCAGCAGCGCATGTGGAAGGTCTGTAATGATGCAAACAACCTCTGGGCAAAGTACAAAAGGAGATAATGAAGCATATAGTCGCAAGATGGGGCAGGCGTGCTCTTTTAAGGGGTTTCTCTAGGTCGATTGTGGAAGCAGCTTGCTTTCAGCACAACTACAACCATGGACAACTTGAGGGCCAGCTCCTTTCGTAGCCAGTATGGGAACAGAACCTGATGAAAAATGGGAATCAGTGCGATACATCTCCAGGCTTTGTACCCAGCAGGATGTGTTACTGCTGAGTCATCACTTGCCCCTTAGCAGCATGTATGTGGGCAGCCCAGCCCACTGAAATGGAGCGAGAGGGAGCTGGAGCTGTCTGTGCTTTAGAATCACAGAATCATTAAGGTTGGAAAAGACCCCTGAGATCCCCAACCCCAGCCCACCCCACCGTGCAGGGTGCCCACGTCCCTCAGCGCCGCATCCCCACGGTTCTGGAGCACCTCTGGGGACGGTGACCCCAGTGCTCCCTGAGCAGCTGTGCCAGTGTCTGACTGCACTTCCAGAGAAATTTTTCCTGATTTCCAACCTGAAGCTCCCCTGGCACAGCTGGTAGCCATTACCTCTTGTCCCACGTGGTTTTCTGCTTTTTTGGCTTACTGTAGTCTTTGTGCTGCTTGGTGACTCTGGGCAATATTCTTAGCAGCCATTTCAATCTGAAAGGTGACTGGTAGCCTCAGCATAGATTCCACAGGCTTTGAGAAATATTATTTTACGTATCTGTGAAAGCCAGGGCGCCTGTCCTGTCCCTGGCAGACCTGTTGTGCCCTGCCAAACCTTGTGCACTGAAACTGTGGCTCTCAGTTCCACATTTCTGTGTACAGATGGCTCGATGTGCCCTTCCGCTTGAAGCTGGCTGAGGACACCTGGGCAGATGAGAGCAATCGGAGCATGGAGCATGCTGGCCCTTCTCCACCTGGGAGCAGTTACTTAAGATAAATCTGGGAAACGTGGTCCTTTATGGCCAAGGTAAGAGTAGAACACGTGGTCAAAGCCAAGGTCCATGCTTCCTGTCCCTTGCCCTATCCCCTCTTGCTGCTTCCTTCGATGCAGCTTTCCTAGCAGCTCACCCCACCTCCATCGTTTCCGGGCCAAACTGGAGGCTTTGGGCTGGAGGAAGCATGAAGCCCCAAATCAAAAATTGGGCGGTCCCTTTCTCAGCAGCACGGCGTAGTCCGGATGGGATGGGATGGGATGGCTCAGTTGCCGTGGGTGTCAAGCACTTGTGATCAGCAGCAGCCGCAGCCACTGCTCCTTCAGTGAATGAAAACTACAGCAGTAAACAGCAGGGACTGTGGAATAGTGCGGGGTGGTCCCCTCTGGTAGTCATGGGTTGATGACATTTAGCAGAGGAAAGTTTCAGCACAGCACGAAGGAAAATGTCCGGACGCTGTGCTGGCCCTCGGCGGGATGAGGGGAGCCCCTTGGCCTGAGTCATAGGGGTGGGCAGGAAAGAGCCGTGGAAAATGGGCAGTCGGGAGCAGCCCTGCTGGCAGCAGCCTGTGACCTACATGGGATTTTCCAGCTCCCAGTTTATGTGAAGTGGAAAGTGATGTATTTTGCTCAACGTTGCTTTCCTGTAACGAGTAGTACCTAGAGGGGAGGTGCAGAGCTTGGGGTAAGGAGTGCCTTCGGGAATCTGCCTGCTGCTGCAGGAGCAGCACTTCCCCTTTGCTGCTGGGTTGGGCTGGGGGTCGCGTCTGTGTCCTGCCCACGAGTCCCTACAGTGCCTGCATGTCCCCGAGAAACAAAACAGCCCAAATCACACACGGGCGCCCTCTCCTACCTCACGAGTTGCTCCTTTTTCTCCGTATCCAGCTCAGCTGAGAGGCACTGAGTCAGCAGCACGATGTGGGGATGAAACCCCCCCAGAAGGGCGTTTTGGAGAGTCCCGCGATTCTGCCAGATCTGCACGTGCTGGAGGACAGGGGGGCGGGGTGGGCTGCCTCTCCTCGCACTAATCCGAGGCTGACGCCGCTTTCTGAGCGCTGCCTGTTGTGAATCATTGGCTTTGATGGGAACCCATTTAGGCATCCATTTCTGCAGCTGTTTCCTGTGCGTGTGGAGCACTGTGTGAGCTGTGAGAGTGTTTCGAGTTACCAGGACAGGGTGGTCACTTTAATCATCGAAGTTCTGAACAAAGAAAGAACCACATGTGCGTTTTGGGGAAAATACCCCAAAAAAGGATCACCAGCAACCCCCGAGAAGTGCGCAGAGAGAGATGGGGGGGGGGGGGGAAGGGTGGGGGGGGATGATTTATGGCTGCTGTGGGTGTAACCAAGTAGCAGCATTGCCTCACTGCTTTTATAGATTGCCGGCTGCCAACTTAATTATGTTTGCTGATGTCTTTTTTGGGTTTTGCTTTTGTAGATTCCTTCTAAAAATAGCAGCAGCGCCTCCTCAGAGGGTCACTGAGGCAGCTGCTGGAGCTCGGAGGAGGCTGCAGCTCATATGCTAAAGCCGCACAGGGGCGGTTGGGCTTCGTGATTCCTGTGCTATAAAGCAAAAGAAGCAAAAGTCGCATCTGAAGAGCCCGCAGAAATTCAGAGGGTGAGGAGAATCACAGAATTGATTCCACACCTGCTGTGCTCGTCGTGGAAGGCAGCACCGCTGCACCCAGGGGATGGCGCTGAGGGTTCTGCTGGCGCACAGCACACCTAGCAGGTACGCAGCTGCCCTGTGGGACCACGGGCCTGGCGCTTACAGTGAGATGCTTCCTCACCCTTTATCTTTGCTTTTGTTTAGTTGCCGTGGAATTGCTGGCAACCCTTCCCTTGCTACATCACATTAGCAGCTGCTACTGTTTCATATTGTCATACCACATCTGTGTCACTACAGGCTGCCGTGGCCCCACTCGTGCTGCTTTACCCCATCCTCTTCTCAGCCTGGTTACTGAGCTGGGATCCAGGCTGAGCTCTGCCTCCTGGAGAGAGCTCACTTGTGTCCTGCTGCTGGGTTTTGCCGTTTGGGGAGGGAAAGGGTCACGCACCTGGATTTGGGTGCTATATTTGGATTTGCTGTTGGCATCCCCCTTCGTCTGCCTTCCCCGGTGCCTTACCTGTGTGGGGTTTCAGAAATGCAGCCACTGCTGGGTGTGGGGCACAGCTGGGAGCTGCTCTGAAGCTCCTCATGCGGGATGGGTGCTCCGTTGCCAGCACTGCTGTGCTGGGGTGTGATTTGGGCCGTGCTCAGGGCACTGCTGTGAGGGGAGCCTGCGTGTGTGTGTGTGTGTGTGTAAAACAACACCCAGCCCCGAGCCGTGTTGTGTCAGTTCATGTAACCGGACAGATCTCCTCAAATAAGAACCATATGTTAGAGATAATATCTTTGTTGCTTGCGGTTTCCTTGATGGCAAACTACTGTGCTATAATCCCAGAGTGTCCAGTTCAGTTATAAACTCACCACAGATGGAAACTGGAAATAGAATGGGGGCTGCTTTGGGTCTGGCAGGGGCTGGGAGGGATGCAGTGGCACTCAGGCCGTTGCTCTCTGGGTGCAGCAGCGTGACCTGCCTGGCCTTAGAGCTGACGTTTAGCCCAGCAGTCCCTCATTAAATCATCTTCCCCACCCTGCCTACCCAAAGGCATTTTTTGGCTATGGAGCTGTGCCCTATGCTCTCCTCCAACTCAGGTGGAAGCACGAGGTGCCATTCCCCTTGGGAAATGGCAGCCTTTCTGGCACTCAGGAGCCGCGTGCTGGAAGGGGCAGCTGAGAGCTTGGAGCAGCCCCAGGGGGCTCCTGCAGACCCGGGGCAGTGTGAGATCCTGCGGGGCTTCAAGTGACCCCCAGCTACTGCCTGCTGCTCCAAAGCAGCCTCGGGGCGGGCAGCGCTCTGCCTTGCAGCGGCGCTCTGCCTTGCAGCAGCACTCTGCCTTGCAGCGGCGCCCTGCATGCCCGGGGTGCTGCGTGAGTGTGTGCGTGCACAGGCTGCTCACGTCTGCTTTGCAACACTTCCACCTACAGAATAAAACCCGGAATGGCAGCAGAGCAGCTGATGGCCCTGGGAGCAGCTGAGCCTCACTGAGGGGTTCTGTTTCCTGTGACAAAAATGGTACGTTTTTGCAATTTCATTCTTACCATTGGAATGTAAAGATGTGGGTTTGGTGTTTTTTTTTGTTGTTGTTGTTTTTTCTTTTTTTTTGCCATAACAGCTTTCCTTAATGTTACTGTTTTCAGAAGGCCCTGCTGGTTCACAGCCAGGCAGGAGCTGGGAAGGGGGAGCTGCTTCCTTCACAGAAGTGTTTTTTCCTCGGCAGGGTGCAGCCGCCAGAGCTCCGCTGCCATAATGCAAGCCGTGGGCACGGGCTGGGAGTGCAGCATGGCCCCGTGGGAACTTCCTGAGGGAGAGCAAGTCTGAGGGAGGGGCAAACCCCACGTTCAGCACCTCCCTGCGTTCACGGTGCTCCTCACAGCAGCATCTGTACAGAAACGCTCTGCGTTTCCCAGGGAGAGGCCCTTGCTGCAGCACCCCATGCTTAGCCTGGGATGCTGGCAGCTGCTTCCCCATGTGTGAGCTCCTCCCCACCGGCCCCATCCCAGCACCCCCATCTGTTGGGCCCCGGCCTTCGCCCGGTCTCCTCTTACTCTGAATTGCAGCTCTGATTGCACGGCTTTATGCTCTTGCAGCTCTTTGCTGTTGGAACAATTTCTTGCCAGAAGCACAGCACCGTGTGCCTTCCTGCTCCCCCCGGCTGCCATCTGCCGCCCAGCATAAAGCAAACGTGGGGCTGCTGCTGCCCATCTGCTCACCATAGAGCCAACCGAGCAACCCAAGGCTGCAGTTGCTAGAAGTACCAAGGAGACAGGGAGGGAGGACACAGAAAACCTTCCGCTGTGCTTCACCTGTATACTGCAGCGCTGAGACCAAGCGGGTCCTGCTGCTTTCATCCATCCTGGTAAGAGCAAGCACAGGGAGTCAAGCTGGGGCTGGGGAGCAGGGGAACCCCGCCTGAGCTGGGACAGCCACCTTGCTTCTGTCTACACGTGGGGTTCCAGTTAGAAACACTCCTGCAGTGGAGGGAGCATCACAGAGTAGGGTGGGTGTTTTGGTTTGGTTTTTTTTGCACCATAAATTCCACTCTGGGGGTTAAACCTTTGAACGTGGTTTCACTGCGTGTTACGTAGGGCTCTGCAGAGTACAGGGCATACACCAACTGCAAAAGACCAACAGAGGCTGCTATTGACTGGGAGCAGAGGCTGTGCACGCTGAACTCCTGCTGGTGCTGTACGGCCACACACTGTGAGCAGTGCTCACTTCGTTCCCTGCTTTCCTGCAGGAAGAACCGCTGTGCTGGCACTGGGCACCAGCCCCGGGGGACACAGGTGGACGGAGGAGGGTGAGGAGTCTGTGACTGCAGCCCTTCCCAGCCACCCTGGGATTCCTTGCAGACAACAAAAGCGAACAGCCGGCAGGGCACCCAAAGGCAGCACCCGGACCTAATCCTGAAAGCAGGAGGGATACGAGGAGATCTAACAAACAGCACCCTCCAACCATTGCTTTTTGTGATTTGGACTTCAGTACCACCTCGTGACAGTAAAAATAAGGCAGGGCCGTTCTTAAACAAGGCTCTGACTGAAGCTGCATTGCTTTGTTGGTGCGGTGGACCCAGTGCTCAGACGTGGCTCACTCCCTCGGTGGTGATGCTGCTGCACAATGCTGACCCTTGTTTAGTTGTGCTATAAGCCAGATCATCTCCTTATGTTTCATTAAACAAAACCGTTTATTTTAGGGCCCATTTCTGGCAATGCCGTTACATGGTTAAGGCCGCCATCAGTAAAGCTGAATGCATCTTTTTTCCCCAGGAAAGAGGAGACGAGCACTGAACCCCTGCAGCTCACTGTGCAATCTGCAGCAGATGGTGCCCAGATGTTCCCCATCACCAGATGTTCCAGCTTTATACAGAAGACAACTCGAGGGCGCTAGGAGCACAGAAGGGTAATTATTAGTGCTTACACCCCAGCACAGAGGCCGATTCCTCCTTAAAGTTTCACTACGAGACAAACTTCTGCCAGCCACCACAGCCTGAGCCGACTGTGCTGCCTGGAAGCCACGCTGTTAGGGCGGCCCAGGGCTCCATCCTCCATCTATGGGAAAGTTACCTTCATTTCCATGGTAACATAACACCGCTGCTTCCAGGAAGTTGCGAGTACAAACCAACTTACTGCAAATATATATACATATATTTTAAAGAGGTAACCAGGAAATAAAGGAACACATTTGTGTTTTCCCACTTCTGAAAAAGATTTCAGTGCTTTCTGAGTTCCCAGGGAAGGGATGCAGCTGGGGAGCAGGCAGCTGCCAGGCATCCATCCTGCTGCACAACACAGCAGCTCCGGAGCAGCCTTTGCTGGCCATACCACAACCTGCTCCTGAAAGCACCCCCGGATGCTTTGTCAGCTTCTGTGGCCTTTGGGCTTCGTCCACCTGCACACTGCAGCCACAGGAGCCACACCGTGGACCTTCAACTGGGAGCAGCATTTCAGGACAGAGGGAGAATGTCACAAACCTACAGCCACATCGGGCACAGATGTTCATAAGCATTTCAACTCTGACCCTACTGCAAATACCCAACTCCTTCCTTTCCTGCAACCAACCAACGAGAAGAGGGAAGAAAGCCCTGCTTTGTACTTCAGCTCCACCAGGCCAGAGGAAGCAGAGAGCAGCAGGCAGCAGCTGAGGGAGGTACAGGGGAACGGCACAGCTGGGCGGCGCGCTGGCACTCGGCCTTCTGTGGAATGCAGCTCCTTTCCTTCTCAGCCTTTCTGGCCGCTCCCTGCTAAGTGGCACAGAAACTTACGCAGCTTCCCAAGGTTCCCCCCGAGTTACTCCAAGGCTTTTACCCACAACAGCAGCATGTCAGCACCCCGAGCATCCCCTTCACGTCCACCCATCAAAGCACTACAGTGAAGAAACATACTTTTAGTAGCTTCATATTTGACATCCAATGGGCAGTAGAAAAAGCCTTATATTTTATTTCTTGTAAAAATCTTTTAACACATGCAGACTAAAACCAGTGTAAGAAAGTATCCACCATCGTTTAAACAAATAACTATACTTAAATATAAGTGTCTGCAATTGACTTGTATAAAAATAAGGTACATTTCGCTTTTGTACAGAAATCCATTCTCCAGTTCTCGTATCAATAAACAAGACACAACCCCAAGACATACAGTCGAACCTGATCGCTGCTTTCCGTCCGTCTGATACTGCTAAGGTATTATGTGCAAAAGTTGGTAACAGTTTCTTTCCCAAAAGAAAAAACTCTACATGTTTTAGAAAAATCAGATATTGGGTTTAAATTAATCAAATCCTAATCGATTCCCCTGCTCTCAAACGAGTCCGTTCGCCGTGTTATGTACAGGCTCCACCAGAACCCAGTTAGGCTCACTGCTCAGCGCCTGTGCCTGCTGTGCCCCGAGCGGCTGCTGCTGTGATGTTTCCCTTTGTGGGACCTCTCGAAGGAGCGGGACCTCTCACGCCTGTCTCTGTGGTGCCCCCTCTCATGCCTGTGTTTCTTGGCAGCATCAGAATGATCCCTGGATTTGCTCTGCGAACGTGAACGGGATTTTTTCCTTTTGTGGCCGTGTCTGTTTGCGCTCTTCAGCTCCTCCCTGCCATGCTTGGCCTTCAGGTGCGGAGAGCCGTGGTTGTGGTGCCTGCGAGGGCTGCCGCTGTGGCTGCGGGATCTGCTCCTGGACCTCGAGCTGTACGTCCCAGACAGACTGCGCCTGTTGTTGTAGCTTACAGAGGAGCGTTGGAAGGTTAAAACCTCTCACATTCACACACACACGAAAGCTTATTTTTCCTGTCTAGAAGCTTCCAGGTTACTGGGAGAAATCAGTGACCATCGGCGATGGTGGCACTGTCAGAACACCAGAACGTGATGTCTTTTGCAATTCTACCTTGTCACAGCACCCCCCCCCCCCCAAACATCAGGTTAGAGGGAAAAAAGGCAGTAACCAAAGCAGCAACACTTGGGGAATGCCTTATTGCACCTACGTTGGCAGTTCCCACCCCAAATGCCAGCATGAAGTCTAAAAGCAGACCATGCCATCAGATCTGCCATCAGCCAACACTGCCTCATCCACACCGCGCACGGCTCCCCTCCAGTCCCACAAAATACAGGAAGCAACGACAGAAGGCCACCCCGCTCCTCAAAACAGAAGAGCCGCAACAAAACCCAACACCACCAAGCATCTGCCCCCCAGCCCCCAAACAGAAACACCACTTACTGCCGCCTGGGGGTATGAGATCGAGAGCGGGACTTTGTCCTTGACCTGGACCGACTTGCACTTCTGCTGCTCCTACTTCTCTTGCTTTCTTTTCTCATGCTGGAAGGAGGAAGAAAGCAGCAGGGTTATCCTTCTGAGGTGTTCATCACTTCCACTGCACAACTTAGAGAGCAAAGCCTCTTGGAGCAGGAGAGTTTTTTCACCTACCCATTGTAAGGGCTCTTTGAAGCTTGCTGCCTCTCTTCCGGCTCTTTTTTAATGGTTTTGGTATTCAGAGGTACCGGACTCTTCTCTTCAGTCTTCACTTCTCGTGGAGAAGCTACAGATTTAAATTCAAGATTAGATGTTTTACTTGGACTCTGGCATAAGCACACCGTATTTCTTTTCATACACACTGTCCCTGGTGTTTGCACAAAGGGCAAACAGAACTCAAGAGCTGCTATTTATCATCCCTGGCGGTGTTGGAGGGCAGACGTGGTACTGAGGGACATGACGTAGCGGGCTATGCAGGTGGGAGGCGGATGGTTGGACTATGAGATCTTAGAGGTCTTTTCCAACCTTCATGATCGTACAATTCTATGTCCTTCTCCCTCAGAAGAGCACAGGGATGGAGATGCCCACGGGCAGACACAGCTATCATGAAACAAGACTGCACAGCAAAGATACAGATTTCATTTTTAGATGCTCAGTACAAATGCAACGAACAGAATAAAACTTCAGTTCACTCAACAGGGCTCATTTCCTGACGAAGTACAAGAAGGCAAAGCTTTGTCAGCAGCTGGCCCTGAGCTGTCAGGATGCTGAACGCCCCACTGCAGGCCCTGCTGTCACTCAAGTTCTTCTAAGCCAAACTCTGACTTGCCAAACATAAGGAAGCCCTTTTGTTTCTCAGGGAGAAATTCACACTTGCTAACTCAACGACGTTCAGTTTTCAAGAGAAACGACAGCCACGGGTTAACTGTGCTTTCTCAGAGCACACTCTCAAGCTCCTGAAGAGCACCTGTAGAAAGAGGGCCATCGAGAGCTAAGGCTGACCACACAGAACTGTCTGCTCTTCACACGCTGAGTTCACACAGCTTTACCCACTGACTGACCCAAGATCCACACTGCAGCTTTGCGCTGCGACACCACAACAGCACTGCTGCTGTGACTTTCCTGTCTGCTTCCTGACCACGGCCTGCCTTGAAGGTCCTTCAGAAAAGCGGCGTGCAGAAATACCTGCTACAAAAGGAGCCCTGAGCCTATTCGGACCCTGCAGCACATCAAATCCAGAGACTCTAACACAGCAACGCACAGCACACCTGGTCTGGACACTGTTAGTAATCTGAAGGGAACACACCATTAGTACGTCCCTGTCCCTCCTGTGGAAGTACAGATGACAGGGAGAGCAAAGCAGCTTTATTGCCCCCCCATTTGCTATTTCACTTCTCAGTCACTGCGGAAAGATTTCTTTTGCTTCTTAGCTCTGTAACAAAGCCTACGTTGCCCTGCAGCTCGATGAGCAAACTTACATTTAAAGCAAATAAATCAGTGCAGATTTAAAATACTCAAATAGTGTCACGCAAGTTCCTGTACAAGAGAACAAGCTTACATGGTTTGGATGCAGGAGAAAAGCCACCCAGTGTCGAAAGTGCTGGAGTTCCATCCGGATTTAAGCCTTTTGCCTTCAGTTTAGCTTCCTGTAGTGCCATTTTCCTCTTTTCCACTTCTTTATCCAGTAACTCGTAATTGGGCTACGAAAGCAACAAGAGGCATAAAGCTGAACTTTAGCAATTCGCGTCTCCATCCCAATCACGGATCTTGTAACCACCTGCCCAGCAGCGCCACTCCCTTCTCAGCTGCCGCCATCCGACCTCAGCCCCTCCCTAGAGCAGCAGTGGCACAGCAGAGCCCTTACAACTGCATCTGCACGGAGATGCGCCCCAGCACTGCCAGACAGCTGTGAGGCAGCCCATGTGACAACAAACACCACCCCGGAGCACAAACGCATCATGAGGGTACCTTCTTTCTGGTGTAGAGCTTCAGAGTGGTGAGGCATATCTCCTGGATCTCCTCTTCTGTAGTGCCGAAGAGCGAGAACCAGTGCGGGCGGGTAGGTAAGGGAATCTGAAAACGAACAAACCTTCGTTGGAGATCAGGGATCTCACGGCAGGCATTTTCACTATCTTCTTGAAACTGAGGTTCTAGCAAGAGAAGTCCAAAGAAAGGCAGAACGCCACTCACCTGCAGAGCTCTAGCAGCAAGATAAATGCAAGCACATGCTATAGTCTCTGGCTGAAAGCGAACGAACACATTTGTTCGCAGGCTGTCATTCATGTAATTCCTAAAAGACAGAATTCAGGCAGGGTTGGATCTTAGGTTTGCATCTTTAGAGGACAACAATACTGGAGACTCAATTGACTTTATTATTTTTTCTGTCATTCTATTAAATACTTTGGTTTCTGCAGTTACTGCATCTGATGCTTACACTTCTTACTTCTATGAAAGAAGTCTGCACCATTCCCATTGCTCTGAAAAGCCAATGCAAGTAGCACTGTGTAACTGTTCTGTGTCAGTTACACTGCACCGTGAAGTGTCCACTGAGCAGCAAACCAGCAAGTGCTTCTCATCCCTGCAGCTGTTTGCTTTAAACGCCAACGTTCTCGCATTTCAAAATCAATCTGCTCAAGGCTCAAATGCAAGCAGGAAAATACAGCATGTTTTTAACCTACCATTTTCCAGAGGCTAGGTGAAACCCATCAAGTTGACAGAACATTGCATTTAAAGCTTACGTGTGCTTTGATTAACACCAATTTCATCCCAAAGGAAAAGCATCCAATTCGCTCTCTGTGTTTAAAACCTTCACGTTAAAAAAGAGCTACAAGTCAGCACCAGATCTCCTACTTCGCTAGGCTACCCCTCTTCCAGCCTGGCAGCACTGCCAAGCACTGCATGCCAAGGGATACGTTTAAACAGCAGAGATCTCCATGATTTTTAAAGTTTCTGAGCTACGGGAGAGAAACGAACAGCAGTCAGCAAGTATTGGCTGTACAGAACAGTGCCCATACGGATACTAAGTGAACATGCTTCATGCACTAATTTATCATGGAAAACAAAAAACCAACCCTTGAGTCTAGCCAAGTGTTAAATCTACTCAGTTTATGCTGGCAGACGATCTCCCCAATGTGTCCATGGGCCCTTTAAATACACTGCAGAATACAGTAGCTAGGCAACAAATACATTTAGAAACATTTTGAACAGGTACTTCTCAAAGCAAATATACAAATCCTTTCGACACCCAGACAGAACTAGAAGATGTTGCCCGATGGATATGGACCACTTCAGTGAATCTCGGATGAGAGCTTGCACTGGGTTGGCTGGAGAGAAGGGCAGCCAAACAGGCCATCCCCAGGTCATGGGCTGAGGTGCGAGGGCAGAGCTCTATGACTTACCATCAGGGACTACCCTTTAATTAAAGAGTAGAAAAAAGAACAAAGTTAAATTGAGTTCTCCATTACAGAGTGGAATCAAGCCATGAAAATAGTAAGCAGAAACAAGCACTATAATGTTTTGAAAGTAAATAATTATGTAATGACTTACATCTCATTGCTTTGCATATGGATCATCAGGCTTATTATTTCTGCTACTATTTTCCTGGCTAGGAAGAGAACAGAAAATAACTTACCAGGCTGTCTGTACCAGGGTTTGATTACGTTCACACTCTAAGACTTGTAAATACATCACAATGATCTGAGTGGAAAGAAAGAGAAAAAGAGTCAGTTTTAACATTTACAGCAACGGTGAAGAAACAACTACCTACAACCAAACCGCACTGCAGAACAGCGGGGTCTCCTCCTCTCCTAGCTACACGCTCTAAGCCCACACAGCAGCAGCCGTGCTCAGACACTGCTCTGCTCCCGGTCTGTGACTTTCAAAACCAACCACCTGCAGTGCTTCCCAGGGAGCAAACTTCTACCACAGGTCAGTACGGCCGTTTGCTCGAGCACTTATGCAGAAGCACTCCTGACAACAGCTCTGGAGCACAGGCCTTATGAGGAGCGGTTGAGGGAGCTGGGATTGTTCAGCCTGGAGAAGAGGAGGCTCAGGGGAGACCTTATAGCTCTCTATAACTTCCTGAAGGGAGGTTGTGGTGAGCTGGGGGTCGGCCTCTTCTCTCGTGTGATCAGTGATAGAACTAGAGGGAATGGTTTCAAGCTGCGCCAGGGGAGGCTCAGGCTGGACACTAGGAAGTATTACTACTCGGAAAGGGTAGTCAGGCATTGGAATGCACTGCCCAGGGAGGTGGTGGAGTCACCGACCATGGGAGTGTTCAAGAAACGTTTGGATGTTGCGTTGAGGGGTGCGATTTAGCTGGGAAGTATTGGTAATGGTTGGACTGGATGATCTTCTAGGTCTTTTCCAACCTTGATAATTCTGTGATTCTGTGGAATAAGCAGATGAAGTCCGATCGTTTCTACATCTGCGTCTGTCGGCTCACAGCCCACGGTGGCACCCTCAGGGTAGGACACTCTTTACAAGTTGTATTATTACCGATTACTCACCTTGTGTGGATGCTTGACATGAACACAAAATCCCAACTCCTTCAGTACCCTCCTTTCTGCTTTGATTACTTGATTTTTGGTGTTTATGTAGTTCTGATCAAGCATCAGGGGGCTTGGAGTCCTATAGTTTGCAAGAAACAAAATCAAAACTGTTTTGCATATCCAAAAAATAGCAGCAACTCTGTTTTCCCTTCCAACCAACTAATGGCAACAGAAAACGGTTTTCAACTCCTGCAAACAAGTTTAAGCATTAATCTTGTGCTGTCCAAGTTTAGATAAACTAGTTTAGTTCCTGTGCTCAACTGCCTATAGATTAGACGGCCAAGAGAAAAAATCCTTCCCTACTGTGCACGCAAAGCACGCTGCCCCGGCTGCTGGAACGGAGTCACCTTTACAGCAAAGATCTCAGAGAACCTTTGTATTGCACAGTGGAGGTGGGGAGAAAGAGCACGGTGCTGTTACCTCTGCCGGGCAGCACTTGAGGACAAAAGCTTGAACAGCTTTCAGAAGGGTTTTGCTGATGTTAATGTGGAAGGCTTGTGCTCTGCAAGCTGCAGTTCCATGTGCGCCAAAAGACACAGTTGTTCAGATCGACAGAAAGACAGCCCTACTGTGATGTACGACAAGTCTAACACAGCAAAGCGTTTAGACTTTAAAACTCTGTGGTTCTGCACACTGCAGCCATCCATCACTATCTGTACAGCAACCACCCATTTGGCAAGGCAAAATTCCAAAGTCTGGTACTATCAATTCAACCCAATTCCTCCCAAATCCAAAACCTGAACTCTTAAAGCTTTTTGGTTTTTTTGTTTCAACTGAAACAACCCGCTATGTGGTTCAGGCACAAGCATCGTGGCCCACTTCATCTTCCTTCCTTAGTCTGTGCTTGCGCTCCAGCTGTTATCCCTCCCCACACTGTACCCACTGCCTCAAAGAAAGATCCTTCCCCACATATCCCACGTGCCTTCCAGCGCACAGGAGTCGTGTTGCAGCTGCTTACACTCCAGTAAACCACAGCTGTTTACCCCACAACTCTAGTTCACCCCAAGTTCCAGTGACACATTCGTGCTGCCTTCAATAGGAAACAGCACAGCAAAGTAGATTCAAAATATTTCATGTTTCACTACTCCGTTCTCTTTCCTGAGTCAACGCGAGTTCCACAAGTTCATCACGCTGCTTTTTCCCCAATCAGTCAGAGCGGAAACAACACTCGAAACCCCCTAGGGCCCCATCCCAGAAAGAAAGGGTCAGTGGAATTACAAGGGTAACCAGAAGGCTCCCCAGCTGCAGCAAACCTGGCTTTAAGGTAGGTACACATTCTGCAGTCACCTGGAAGGATGGCTGTGACCTTTGGTCAAAGGATACAAGCAGCCACGTGCTTCAGTAAGGCAAACACTGTGCTGTATCTCCATGCACCTGAAGCATGAGCTGCCCCAGCCCTTGCCAAGCGGCACAGAACGGCTCTCGGCAGCTTCGTGGTGCTAGGAAGGGCCTGCAGCTCAAGCAGGAGCACTACTGCTGCTGTCAGCATTCTCCACGCCACGTAACGGCACTGTGCTCATTAACTCTCACTCAGAGGTTTCTGAGGTTTGTGATTACAGATGTTCTACATATAACTCAAAGGATGCCATTTTTCACTGAGTAACTGGAGAAGGACTTGAACTTTAAGGTGACCAGCTCCACGGAGAAGCCAGGATATCATCAGCAAACGCTGCAAGTGCGGTTTGAATATAACGCTCTAGAGTGGGAGGGCTGCTTGAAAGAACCAACTATGGGTTCAATCAGCTGAAGCCAATTCACTTCCAATTGGTGAGTTTCGTAACGGCGTTACTTAACACAATTTTATCTAAGAGATCACTGATGTAACAGGATCCGAATGGCATCGCTGAGAGCAGAAACAAGTTTAGGTTCCTTAGCAGAATGCTTCAGAGGAGTCAATTCCGGAGGCAACAGCTCCAGCAGCTCTGATACACAGCTACATGGGGTCATTCCACATCCTGCAGTGGGATCACTTCCTCCCATACGGGCTTGCTCTCTCTAAAAGCCATTTTTAAGAGTCAGGAAAACAAAAGCAGTAAGCTAGCTAACGGTGCAACAGGAAAGGCTGCCAGCCCTACTGCGTGCAAAGCTTGGCTGTCATTCCGCAGGGCAAAAGGATCGCTGCAGACGCTCTGAATGCGTCTGACAGCTGAGCGATAGGAACTCAGCATTACTGTACAGCTGGAAGCGTGCTTTACTCTGAGTGCCCTCAGTTACCTGCTCTGTCACCTATGAGACAAGTCCCAAAGATCTACGGACCTCAGGAAGCCACAAAAGTATCAGTTTACCCAGAAAGTATTTCCAGAAGTAGACAAACACAGCCTTTTATCTACTGCTTCAAAACAGAAACCTGCATACGACTGCACTGCATCCCACTGCAGGCAGCAGTTCAGTTCCCCACTGTGTAAGATTTATCAGCTTAGCACTTCTGCCAGCAGCTCCACGGTGTGGGGATGTCATTACTTAGAAGCTGTGGACTTCAGAGATTTCCCTGTGCAAAACTTTTTAGCATTCCCACTGAAAGGCAAGGAGAGGAACTGGATACTGCATCTGCTGCCCTTACTTCTCAGAACTGGTAAGCTACCAGGTTGGGGCCCGTGTACCAAGTCAGGGCAATGATTTAAAAGCTTCTATAGAAAGCTAAGCTTCAAACCCCATACAGCAAAGCAGTATTACAATTTCCTACTTCCAACCTCTTGTTACAAACCAGAAGTAGCACTGCAGGCAAGACTTCCTACTTAAGAGCAGCATACAGTGCCCGTTCTGGTAAATCAGTCCAACAGCCACAAAACTTAATCTGGATTTAGAGACTCTGAAGATAAACACACTGTAATGCATTTGTAACAGCATAAATTAAACATGCTTGTTTAAAATCCCTCTGGCAAACAGGATCTGCGTGCTTGACACAACTACAGCTTCATGAGATGCAATACTAATGTTTGATAGCTCTGGAACACGCAGCAAGTTGGAGGAAAAGTACCCCGTGTGTGCTTTTGTTTAAAATGCAGCACGTACTTCTATCAGTGCAGTGTGATATCAGCACCTCATTTCAGAGAGCACATCTCTCTTATGGCAGCCAATTCCAGAAGAAAGAGAGTTCTACATTTGTCCCCAGCACTGTAAATACAAGCACTGCAGGTTCACAGAGCGGTTAAGAACAGCACTGAATTAATGCAGGCCACAAGTGTGGGATTGTAGGACGGCTGCGCCAGAAGTGAGGAACAGCCAACCAAGCATCTCAGAGCAACGCTTGTGAGGTTACAAACAACAGCAGCCACATTCGGTTGAAGCCTCACAAAGACTTTCTGCAGCTCCCAGGCACATTTAAGATAAGCAAAACCAACTTCCAACTACATTCTGCATATTAAACAAGAGTTATGCTTGTGTGAGAACAGATATTTCAGCACAGCAGCAGTATTTTCACAGTACGACTTTTCTTCATGCACACAAACATTTCACATGCAATACTACACGACATATGCTTGTGAGAGATTCCAAAGACAACGTGCTTGTCCAAAACACTTCTTTTAAAGCTTTTTCTTATTTCCCAGCATTAGAAATACCACCTAGCAGTAACTCGGTTGACCACGTGACTTACAAAAGGAAATCCCAGCGCCATTCCCACTTCTGCAAACACACACATAAGGACATTTCATTTATATAAACAGCTTTACAAATTTAAAGGCTTCTGCATCCTCATGATGAAGGCATGTTTGACTACGAACTCAAACTGCACTTACACAGATCCACAAAGTGGGCCTAAGAACCCAAAACTGGGTAAGAAAGCAAGTCTGCTCAAACGTCACGTGTGGGTTAAGAGCTTCAGTTAATGGAAAAACTCAGCTACAGGCAGAAAGAAAGTACAGCAGCCTAACCATTCATCTCAGCTCCGGGTTGGGTGTGAGAAACTAACTACAGCCTAAGTGTTAGCTTCAGATAAAAGAGGATTAAGCTAGTATTCTAAAAACCTGGACAGCAAAGAAAAAAGCTTATAACAAGATACAGGAGTTCTTCCAAATGGTTCACCATCGGCCAACCTGTTAGTCCCCCGATTCCAGTGACCTATTCTCAGAGCACTGGCTTCTCCTTGGGGATTTTCGATACTTCACTCACTGTTGCCATGACGACAGCTTCATCTTTATGTACCACTCCACATCACCCAGGCTTTGGTAAATGTAGCTGGTCGCTGTATAGTCGGTTGCAAGGGAAAAAAGAGTTGAAGTTAATAACGTGTACAGATCATGTACTTGTCATCTTGTACAAAGTACAGAAAAACGTTTACATCCTGTTTAAAAAAAAAAAGCAAGCCTGAATGTCAGACTTGAGCATTTTAAGATTGATTTCATGCAGATTCACTCAGAATCTCAGGCCAACAACACCCATTTTTCCAGATAATAACGGGGCAGAAGTGCATGACTTCTTGACATGATGCATTTAAGTCACCATGTAACATGTGTAAGTGACATTCTGATTTGGAACAGGCTAGCTGCAAAGACTTAAGTTCACACGTTGAGTTCAGCTTCTGATCCTTTGTATAGCACAAAAACTACCCATCTGTATTCTCCTTACTAGAGCGAAAAAAAGTACTGCAATACAATTAACCAGGCTTCCATATTGAGATCAAGGCCAAAACACGAGGAATGACTCCATCAGCTTCAATAATCCAATAACCAGACTCCCTCGTCATAAAGGAGAACACCACACAAGCCACATTCTGTGTAACTTCACAAAACTCCCTCTGGGCCATCAGGGACAAAAATGCAGATGGAAATGGGGGAAAAAAACCCAACCCACAACAAAACTAAGTTCCACGTGAACTTCAGCACTGCATCACTCTTTTATCTGAAGCTAACTCCAAAGGCATGAGCACAAGGCAGTAAAAGCAGAAGTTATGGACGCCGAAGAACCACAACCAGGATAAACGTCCCAAGGAACAGCTGGCTTCCCTAAGAGATTTCTATCCCTCCAGAAGGTAGCACAAGGCTCAGTTATAACTCCTGCTGTAACCTGGCGATACAAAGCCATACATGAAAGCGTGAATTTAAAAACCTGGCTAAAAACTACCCCTACCTTTAGAGCTACAGACTACCTTAAGTAATCACGCTCTAGAAGTAAAGCCACTTCACCAAAGCTGAAGTTTCCCACCTCAGTCTGTAATGCTGCTGCACGACACATTTAAGGAAACTGTGTGTTTAATGGCAACTTTTCTTCCCTTTACCCCTTCCTTTTCCCTCTTCAACACGCAATCTGCTTTCCACATGAAAACAGACATCGCTTTCCATGCAAAAAAGCAGAATTAGGCAATCACAACTGGAAACAGCTCCACGGCTACAGATCCGCACACGGATCAGGTGAGCTTACACTCCATCTCCAAGGACTTCCACAAGCACGCAGTACCACAGAAGACCACAAGCCTCACTTTTGGCAATTAGAGATACCTCCAGTTTCCAAGGCTCAACTGTACTTCCTCCTTGTTGAGGTGCTGTCATTACAGCTGTACACAAACCAAGCCACGCTCTCTTCAGATTCCTTCCAAAAATCACTGTTTCTAAAAAATAACATCACTGCCACTACAAGCTCAGCCTTCCCCTTCTGCAAACTGACGCCCGGTTACCACCGCAACCACAGACTACCAGGAGGAAGGCACAAGGAACACTGAAGTCTGTGGGCTCGGTGGCTCACGGTGCCTAAGGCTGCCCTCACAGAGCTACCAGCCGGCAGGCCGGGCCCTACAGCAGTGCCAGGCCAGGCAGTGGCACAGAGGAGGGGCACGGCGGTGACAGGGAGCCGAGGGGCGGCAGACGGCCTTACCTTTTGGCTCTGAGCTGCCTCAGGTGGTGAAACACGTTAATCACGTCCCTTATCCGCCGCGGCGCCTCTTCGATTTTAGACGCGAGGTTAATGCAGGCCATGGCGACGATCTGCGGGGAAGGCCGGTTCCGTCAGACCCTTCGGAAACCCCAACAAAGCGCGCCGAGCACCGCCCGCGCCTCCCCCGGCCCCACTCACCTCGAAACTGTGCTTGACGAAGGACTTGGAGTAGAAGAAGCGGTGGAACAGCACCTGCCCGGTCGCCATCGCCACCTGTGAGGGCAGAGAGGAGGCGGCCGTCAGCGCGCGCGCCCGCCGCCATTTTGTGTCAGGCGCCGCCGCCCCCCGCCACAATGGCGCCCCCCCGGCCCGGCCCGGCGCGGCCCCACCTGCGGCAGGCGCAGCAGGATGCCGGCCGCCTGGATCAGCTCGCAGCCCAGGATGCGAAGATCGGTCTCGCACTGCAGGTCCAGGCCATCCTGCATGGAAGGGGTGGGTGAAAGGCGCTCCTCGGGGATGAGCGAGTGGTCGATGGTGAGAGACACCTCCGAGTACAGCCGGTCGCCGATCAGGATGCCCGGGGCCGCGGGGGGCGGCGGCGGCGGCGGCGGGGCGGCGGACGACGCGGCGGCGGCCGGGGCGGCGGCGGCGGGAGGGGGGACCGGGTGCGCCGCGGCGGAGGCCATGATGGCGGCCGCTCCGCTCCGCAGCCACGCACGGACTGGCGCGGCCCGGCGCTGTGACGCAGCACTCGGCGGCCCCGCGCGGCGCGGCGGGAAAAAAAAGTCCGCCCGCCCCGCCCTGAGCGGCTGAGGGGACGGCGGGCCGGACGGGGCCGCGCGCCGAGCGACCTCTGCTGCCGTTGGCGTTACGGAGCCTATGGCACGCAGCGAAGCCGTGCGGGTGGCCGGGGCGGACCTGCGGAGCTGGGAGGTAGCCAGCCGTTCAGCTCCCGTGACGCCGTGGTTTGCGCTCAACGCCTGTCCCGTTTAAGTCATTCTGAACGATTTGGAAGGATCGCTCCGAGATGTGAAATCGCGGCTCCCGCGTCAACGCTCGCGTTTTCTGCTTCGGGTGTTCTCCCATAAAGCGGAGCGCTTCAGTGCGGCCGGCGGACGGGGGGCACCGACACAGCACCGGGCGTTATTTACAACCGCCGCTCCGCCTCGGCAGAGCTCCGCAGGCACAGCGGCTGCGCCCCTCAGCCCCGCCGGGGAAGGACGCAACGCGGCTCTGTCGCAATCGCGGCGCTGGGGAAATTCCGCCCGCTTGCATCACTTCTCGGAACGGCCGCACCGCGCCCGTATCGCTGCGCCACGCGGCCGGGACTACCTCCCCGCAACGGGCGCGTAAGCCCCGCCCCGGCGGGCAGCTCCGGAATCTGATTGGCTCTCTCCGCTTGATTGACACCTCCCGGTGTCGTCAACCGTCGGCCATGTTGTGTGGGGAGCCGTGTCCCCGCGTGGCCCCACGGGTCGCCCCGGGGCTCTGCGACGCCGCCGCGTCCCTTCAGCCGCGGTTTCACCGGGCTGTGAGGGCGGGAGGAAGGCGCTCCGGTGCAGAAATCGGGGCTGGGGTCTTCGTGTGGAGAGACGGCTCCTCGTCCTGTGGGCATGGGACCTGTCGGGAGGAGGCGGTGGGGGCCGGGTTCCCTCAGGGCCCGGAGCCCTCTCCCACGACAGCGGCTCTGAGCCACCGCCCCGCACCTCACCCGACCGCCGTGGGGGTGAGCAGCAGGAAACGAGTGCTCCAGCAGGGAGGCCTTCAGCAAGGCAGGCCCACAGCAGTGCCAGCGGATCGTGCCGTGTGTGGGCCCTGTCAGCCAGGCGTGCCCAGCACTGGAAAGTTGTTTTCCATTCGTTGCTGAGGAAGAGCAAACCTGAGGGCTCACAGTGTGCCCAGGCACAGAGGAGCAGGGCTGAATCGTAGCATCATCCTTAACAAAGAGCCAGCAGTCCTTGCTGCCAGGGCTCCGTGTGCTGGGACAGGTGGGAAGGAACATTCGTGGGGAGATACAAATCTAAGGTGCTGATCAATCAGTTTGATCAGGGCAGCGCTGCCAGGCTGCGGGGGGAGGGCTGTGTCAGTGAGCTGGAGGTGCACGAGGCCTGGGTACCAGCAAGGGCAGCAAAGGAGGTGTGGAGCAGCTGGGCGAGGCACTGGGCTCTGTGTCACGGTCAGGGAGAGGCTTTACAAACAAGGCATTCAGAGTCCACAGTTCACAGTGCTTGTTTGTCAGTCTCCCCTTCCGTTTGTATTGGGGGTTTGAGAGCCAGTCTGTAACCATCGCTGGAATAGTGCCTTTTCAGAAGGATTTAATTGCTTTTCCCTTTTTTCCCAGTGCTGGGTGGTGCTGCAGTTTGTGTCTCAGCAGGGGTTTGGTTTGCTGGAAGGGTTCTGTACCCACCCTATTTCCTCACCCTTTCACAACTTCCTTCCCCTGAGCCACATACTGTGCAGTCACTGAGATTTTAAACACAATTTTACGAAGATTTAAGAAGCCCACCGCCAACCTGGAGGGTTGGAAGTCTTTTAGAAACCTCCAACAGCCCTCTCTGGTGCATTGCACAGCCAGTGAACACGCAGTGCTCGTGCTAAGCATCTCTGCAATGGCAAAAGCAAATAACAGGTCACTGAAAGTACTGCAGATTAAAGAAATAACAAAGGGGAGCTGGGTAAAGAAACCCCATGTTTGTATCGGTTCTCATCGGGCATGTATTTTTCAGTTCAGTAAAGTTGAGCAATGTGTTGTCCCCGTAGCTGTTATGCAACTGGAAGCCTTAGCAGAGCCACAAAGTTTAGTGGTAGCGTAGTTTTTTGGTTTTTTATTTAAAAAATAAAGAGCAATCTGCCACACCTGATGAGCTGGTACCTGATGTCTCCAGTGGTACAGTAGAGCTACATAAATAAATCACAGAATATCTCAGGTTGGAAGATACCTTAAAGATAATCTAGCTCCAACCCCCCTGCCATGGGCTGGCTGCCCAGGGCCCCATCCAGCCTGGCTCTGAGCACCCCCAGGGATGGGGCACCCGCTGCTCTCTGGCCTCACCACCCTCTGAGTAAAGAATTTCTTCCTAACTTCCAATTAAATCTTTTATTTTGTAACAGCATCCACAGGAGGTAGAGCCCGTATTGTCACCTACCCAGAACTGTACCCAGATATGCACTGTAGACAACTTCAACCCATCAGCACAGCAGTTAATAAGCTCATGCTTTTTTGCCAGGAACCGGCGTGTTGCTGGAAAACGATGGCGGCCAGTGACTGCTGGTTGAGTCTTGGATGTGAGTACATTAATGAGTCTAATGTGCCCTTTGGCCTGGAATCATATTTGGGAGCTCTTTAAGTTGACTGTGTACACACAACTACTGGCATCAAAGCCAACACTAAAATACCCGTCTTTGGTTTCAGGAGTTCATGCAACAGGCTGAAATCACATCGAGTATTTGCAACACCAGCACCAAGCACAGGGCAGCCAGAGGCCCTGTCAGGGCCCCCACCAGCCTCACTGCTGGCTGTGGCTTTGGGGCAGAACGAGTCTCCAGCTCACCTGGGCAAAGCAAATAGTCCTGGGAAGGTGCAGCAGTGTATGGCATCTCCCCCGTCCGTGGTGCCTGTCCTGCATCCCTTTGGTATTCGCACCACTGCAGCACCTTGCAATGCTGTTGCATTTTTCCTGCTTCTGATTGCAGGTATGGACTCCAAAGCTGAGCAGTGAGGATGGGCAGAGCTGAAAAGAAGGTAACACTAGTTTTCAAGTAAGCCTTATGGAAAAGGAGCTGTAGGGTATCCAGAAACCTCCATCCTAGTGGGTAAGCGGACCACCTCCGTCCTGAACATCCCCCGAGGATTTGACCTGTTTGTCAGCAAATGTCTCACTGAAGGAAATACAAGAGCAGGGTTTTGGCAAATAACTGCAAATTGCAACGTGCAGATAGCTTCACAGAAGGGATTTGTTTGGAAAAATGGGAATCTGTGATGGCAGAAACATCTGATTTCCTTTGAGAACGAGGTCAGAAGACAACGTGACAGGCTATTAGGCAGTAGAATGTTTTGACATTAGGTGATACCTGAAAGTTTCTGCTGTCATATCAAATAGATCAGTTTAAGATCTAACTAAATTAGTTTACCCATTGCATTCAAATAATTTTTTATTTCAGAGATTTTGGATTTTTTTAACATCAAACTTTGTAGGAGATCGGTTTCTATTCTTCAAATCAAATCTGATAAACTAACAAAGAGTCTATCAGAGTTATAGATTCTATATAATGTTCTATATCATATTAGTAAGTTCCTTACTCTGAGAGTGGTGAGGTGCTGGCACAGCTGCCCAGAGGGGCTGTGGATGCCCCGTCCATCCCTGGAGGTGTTCAAGGCCAGGTTGGATGCCTGGGCAGCCTGGGCTGGTATGAAATGGGGAGGCTGGTGACCCTGCCTGCAGCAGGGGGGTTGGAGCTTCGTGATCCTTGAGGTCCCTTCCAACCCAGGCTGTTCTGTGATTCTGTGAATTACAGACAGAACCTCTATTACAGAACCTGACTGCGGGAACACTTGCAGTGTGGATCACATACCGGGTTGGCAATGGTATGAAAGAACTTGGCACCAAAAGCTGTGGCAATGCAATTTACGCAGGCTGGAGAAATAAAGCTTTACTCTGTCAAATTAAGACTTAAAGAAGAATTAGGTAGGTATTTGTATGAAAGATTTATAGAGACTGCAAGGTTGGATTCTAAATTAACACTTCAGAGAAACAAGGATTATTTGTAGAGGTTCCCACGGGTGGTTACGATCAACTCTCAGCAGCTCTGAAGGAGAACAGAAGAATTCAGTAGTTACATCCTGCAACTTTTACCATGAATAACTTGGTACAAAACCCAAAGCGTGATTATGAGCACAGCCCTTTATACAAACATTTCTCTGTTCCATGGTAACCAGTTCTTGACCTTCCATCCTCATTTTGTTGGTTTCAGTGCATTCCTCGTCTCTTGCTGGTGAAGCCGCTGCTGGTGTCGAGCCGAAAGTCGTTGAGGTCTTTATCAAGAAAAGTTTCAAATCAGCGAGCCTTTCCTACCATCTGATCGTGGATTGGTGAACAGCAGCTTGGTGCATGTTCAAACTGGACATCATGCTTAATGTCCTTTGGATTCCAATCTGTGTTCTGGCACATTCAAAACTCACACTTGTTTCTCCCGTTGAGTCGCATCAAGACAAAGCAAGTGGAATTTATCAGCTCCTGCCATCAGCAGACAACGCCGTGCAGGCAGCAGACATTCAGATGCAGATCAGAGAGCACGTTTCATCTGCATGCATGTTATGCGACCGAAGGGAACTGGTTTGAGAACTGGCATTAAAATACCAACCCTGGCATTTAATGTACCAGCCTTTGAACTGCAGCAGGCAGCTTCAGAGGAAGGGCAGGGCTGGTGGCAGCACCATCACTGCCGTTTGCTCATACAGCTCTGAGCGCTCTCTGTACTCAGCGTCCTCCGAGTAAAGGCACAGGAGTCAAGCTGGCTCTGAGGAGCAGTTTCTGTTGCGCTCTGGCTCTGACTCAGCCCCCTCCAAGGGCCAGCAGTGCCACCTACCAGCTCTTGGAGTGGGGAAATGAGCAACGGGGTTTGGTTACCCACACCGAGCGATCACAACATGCTTTCAAAAAGCAATATGCTCCGCACGCGTGCTGGCACGCACATCTGCCTCAGCTTTGTCCTAGGAACATTACAGTCACTGACAGCAATTCCATCTGGGAGTAGGAAAACTGGGATAACGTCGAAAGGAAGAAAGCCACATAGAGCTTGGGAGAGGTGCCCTGAGCTCACAGCATGGCTCTGTACTTTGGGGAGAGGCCATCAGCAGAAGACCTGAGCAGTTTGTTCTTTACACCGCACGCCTCTCCAGAGCAGATGCTCCACGTGCAGATGTGCTTCTCACAGATTATCACCACTGAGCAATCTGGAGCTGCAGGCATGCGAGCAAAAAGGCAAAGGGTCAAAGCTCCAACCTGGAATAAATCACAGAGAGCCACTAGCATGGGGTGTGAGCAGAAACGAGCGACAGGGGAGATGGAAAAGAACAGGCTGTGTCCTGACACGCAGACCTCAGCAAGACAGATTTAGCTCTCGTTCAGCCAGGAGGATATTTGTCACTGCAAGGACAGGCCTAAATTATTTTTAGTGGATGCATCATGAGTCTGCAGCTTTAAAGGACAGCGAGAGAAAGATCAGCTTGTCTGGTGAGGGCTTATCCTGTTCTCCCAGGGCAGCCCCGAGAAGCTGAGGAATGTGTCAGTACATACAAGACACCATGTGCTGCTTCACGTACAATGCCTGCTTTTATTGCCGCTAGCTGTGACACTGGCAGTCAGCAAACCCTGACATCACACGTGCTGTCCTTACCCTGGGCCATGCACGCAGCAGCGTGCCTGCAGGCTGAGCCCCACGGAGCATTTCCCAATAAAACACACTGGAGTTTGAATGAGATTGTCTTGTGTTCTGTCAGCCCACGTGGCCCCAGCTGCGACGCCCAGCCCTGCGGTCACCTTGCTGCACAGCAGGAGACGTGATTCCCTCCTACTGCTGCCAGCGCTGTGCGCTGCAGCCACGCACCAGGCAGGGTGAGGCCATGCTGCTGGCTGCCGTGAGCCCAGGGAGGCTCCGTGCCGTGCTGGGAGCCGCAGAACCACATCCTGCACGGGGCCCGAGCGGTATCTGATAGACTCGCTGCACCAGCTTGAAAACATCTCAGTGCAATCAGTGAGCAGCTTTGCCAGGTGTTTCCCCTACAGACAGATACGGTCAGCGCTGAGATGCTTCATCTCACGTAAATCAAGCAAATCTGTCACCGCTTCGTCCATATCGGAATTGATGGGCCGGGAGGGGCTGCGTGCCACCAGAGCACCGCTGGGCGCCGCGCCTGCGTTAGCGGGGCTGCTGCGCACCGTCCCGACCTGCAGCTGCTCGTTTGCGGTGGGAGCTCCCCTTTCCGAAGGGGCAGTGCGCCACCTAGCGGGCTGGCGGCGCGCTGCAGGGGGGGCTGCGCTACGGGGCACGGCCAGCCGAGGGGCAGGGAGTCGGAGCGCTGACATATGGGCAGGGTGTTTCTTTTACTGAGATAACCAACAGACATCACCTCTGATTGATCACGAGGTGCTTACAAATCAAAGGAGCTGCCAACAACAAACTGTCTGCCCCTGCGGCGCTGGGAAAACTGACACAAATGCAAGCAGGGTGCACAATGGGAGTAAGGGATACAGCATACCAATAGCCGTGACTATTTCCAGTATCGGTTAGCTAGAAACAAGGGAAGATCTGAAAATCCCGTTAGCAGGCCATTTGTGAGTTACACCCCTTTTTCCACAATGGACACGGCTAGGGGTTTCTGCTTTTCTAGTCCCCTCATACCGTACGGTACAGCGAGGCAGAGACAGGATTATACTTCATATAATTCATTTTACCAGCACAGAAGAATAATCCTTTTATTTCCGGAACAGACCACGGACTGAACTACAAGATTCTTAAAGATGCTCAAAACCTCATTTAGGTTCCGGGAAGACCCACAATACCACGGGTTAATATTTCCCTACACAGATTGAAAAATAAAGCAAACCAACCAACTAACCATACAGACTTTGGCAACTATTCACTTGCCATTCATGTCATACTACTTGGGTATGAAGTTCAAGCAAGGAGCCCCTCCAGAGCTGTTATCCATCAGCACACAATGCTCGCTAGTACGGACACAGCAGTGCAGGACCCCGGGCCAGGGGTTCTCCATGCTCTTTCCCAAACTTCAAGTGACAAACGCGGAAGAGTAACTTACTGAAGACACGCGTTATACAGACCCTTTCACCCAGCAGGAGGCAGCACTTTGTTACAAAAAAAAAACCAAACAAAAATCCCACAACCAAAATCGGGAACGTTTTGCTGGTTACACAGCCTGTTTCAGCAGCTGCGCAAAGCCTGCCTGCTTTTAGCTTCAAGTATAGAAGTATTATCGGTAGGGCTGGAAAAAAGACTTCTTGATTTCATTCTGAAACAGAACAGAGCTCGTGCCGGCTCTACGCTGCCTCAAAAAGCACCAGATTTTTGCTTCAGTGTTACAGTGTAATCAATAGAAGCGACCAGCACTGTCAATTACCTTCTTTTAGGCCTCTCTGTGTGCACTATTATATATCTCTTAAAAAAAAATAAATGTATTCTTCCTGCAGCTGCTGGTCAGGGTGCCCCAAGCACAGCCCCCCATTTCAGTACAGCCTCAGCGCCCCCAGCAGCCCACCTTCACCACGGTGGGTTTTCAAAGAGCCCAGGAGCCACGCAGGCCATGCAGTGGCTCCCTCCAGGTGACATCCCAGCTTTCAGCCCACATACCCTTCCCAGCCTGGATCTGACAGCCTTTTGTTAAGGGCAGCTTTACCTTTTGGACATTTCCAGTCTTAAGCCCACACGCAGGTTCATTTTCCAGAATATCACATAAGAAGGAGGGTCAACAACACCAAAATAAAACCCCCCAACCTATTGCCTGCGCTCCAGCTGCAGGCTTGATAGCTCAGCCAGCTGCAGCTCATTAGCCAGATCCCTCCATTGGCTCAGGCACTCACTCCTTGTACCTACCCTGATTTGGGCTGCTCCTGGAGAGCTGAGGAAGGCTCTTTTGCTCTGTCGTTAACTGGAAATTTCAGGAAAGTTTTGGCAAAGTCCACCTGACCTCTCTGCAATGCTGTTTGGTGTTTTTTTTTTAACCAAGTCACGATTTGGGATGTAGCTGTGATTAATGGGGAGTGCATTGCATTAGCTCATGTGTCAGGGCCAATAAATGGTGTCCCCAGTGGGCCAACCCTGGCCTGTCACATCTCAGCCTGTCTGAGCAGCCCATTAACATTCAGCAGGCCGCTGAATCCCTCTGGTGAACAAGGGGCGTTCCTGGCACTTTGGGACTTCCCATCAAGATGTGTTTGTTAATCCAAATTGGCAGAGCCAGAACAACAGGCACACAGCTGGGTCTATCCTAAAATGAATGGCTCCTGTGGGACGTGCGTGCACCCACAGTGCTGGCGTTCTGTGCGGCAGGCCCTTGCTGCACTGTCTGCACTGGTGTGTGGGAATAACACGAAGATCTACGGCAGCTCTTCCTTCCTTCCCTTCTCCATACCGCATTTCACAGAATCACAGATCCAAAGTTCCAGTTTGTGCCCGTTGCCCCTTGTCCCGTTGCTGGGCAGCGCTGACAAGAGCCCGGCCCCACCCACTCGACCCCTGCTCTTTGTATGCTTACAGGTATCGATACGATCCGTTTCTCAGCCTTCTCTTCCCCAGGATGAACAGCACCGCTGCTCTCAGCCTTTCCCCATCAGGAGGTGCTCCAGGCCCCCAGGCGTCTCTGCAGCCCTCCAATGGACTCTCTGCAGCAGTTCCCTGCCCGCCTTGAACTGGGCAGCTCAGAACTGGGCAGCTCAGAACTGGGCCCGGTGTCCCAGATGTGGCCACACCAGAGCAGAGCAAAGGGGAGAAGAAAGTCCCTCATCTGCTGGCCACACTCTTTGTAACGCACCCAGGATACCATTGGCCTTCTTGGCCACAAGGGCACAGCTGGCTCATGGCCAACTATTGGTCAACCACTGGTCAACCAGGACCCCCGAATCCTTCTCCACAGAGCTTCTTTCCAACTGCTCAGCCTCCAGCCTGTACTGATGTATTGTTATTCCTCCCCAGGTGTAGGACTCTACTCTTGCCCTCGTTGAAGCTCATCGTATTGCTTTCCACCAAACTCTCCCACCTGTCCATGTCTTGCTGAATGGCCACACAGCCTTGTGGTGCATCAGCCACCCCTGGCCAGCTTCATGTCATCAGCAAACTTGCTGAGGGTGAACTCTGTCCCTTCGCTCGGGTCACTGACAAAGATACTGAACAAGACTGGGCCCAGTGCCAACCCCTGGGGAGCACTGCTACCTGCAGGCCACCCAGACTTTGCTCCCTGGGCTCTCCAGCAGCCTGGTGCTGCACGCAGGGCTGCTGGCACTGCGTGATGCTGTTCATCGCTCACTGCCAGTGCCCTTGCAGCCATCCTGCCTGCTGCTGATGCCTTCTGAATATTCACACCTGTCTCTGAGAGCCTCCCCGCCGAGTGAATGGCGTGCAGATGGCTGTCTCCACCAGCAGCTCTGCTGTCACCAGCCCAGTGTTCCCAAAACAAATCAGTGACCTCTGCCTGCACATCAGTCCCGGCATCCAGATACTCGCCTCTCTGCTGCCTCCATTAATCACAGTGCAATCTCCTAGGTTGGAAGGCAAGGGCTAAACTTTTCAAAGAATAAATGAAAAGAGGAGTGGAGTAGAGAAAGTGACAAATACAGGTCATGTTGCACAGATATTAGAGATGTAGATGTAAAGGGAGGGAGCTGTGAAAGTTCAGGAGGCCCTCTGTCTCCTTCAGGATGAGAGAAAATACTTATTTTGTTCCTTTTTATCAGGCTTGTGCTCCGTATGGGTATTGCAGCAGGTGGTATGGGGCTCCGTGCCGCTCATTCTGTCTGAAGGAGCCAGAAGAATGGATGAAAGAAAGACCTGAGAGCCTCTTGATGAACCTTGAGGTCACTTCCAACCCAATCCATCCTGGGAGTCTCATTCTTTGAATTTGTTGCATTGCAATGCTTAGCTACAACTTTCAGGTAAAAGGGTTGGGCAACATCCTGCTGTTAAACACAGCATCCTCCCCATCCCAACAGCCTTTAGAGCTCAGTACCAACACTGATATCTGACACATGGCTTTTATTTCCCCTTTCATCATAGTATGTACAACAAGCTGTGGATAAAACCATCGTGTTCCCCATCATCCCTCTCGTTCCACTGCAATGTCTGTGTTGGAGGTGACTGAAGGTGTGGGGAGCTAATAGGGAGCAGAAGGGGAGCCCAAACTGAGCTCAGCTTGCTGAAGAGGGCGGCTGCTTTTCACTTGTGCTCTCCTTAGTGATTAAATGGGCCGGGATACAACCAGATGTGATGCACTCAACATAGCTGAAACCACTTGCAAAAATAGTTCTGAGTGCTCAGCTTCCATTCAGTTCACTGCTTTTTGTTCGGCCAAAAAAAAAAGCTCTCTGGAGGGCTGCAAGGTGTTTACCAAGCCACTGATGAATTCCGGCTGGAGTAACTTCACACAAGACAAATGGTCCTCCCTGGCCAACGTTTACTATCTATCTCTTTTTTCCTGCCTGTAAACTTCAGTTGCTCTGTTGGGAAGCAGAAGAGGCCAATGGCCTGTGAGGCAAAGTGAGCCATTTCAAGTCGATTATCCACAGAGGTTGCGAGGCGGCTGCAGCTGCTCTGCAGAGATCCCTCAGCAATTTCTCCCACACACCTGTGCTCGGTCACCCAGGTGGCTTTGGCTGATGCAATGAGGTGAAGCCGTGGTCCCGAGGACCCTCCTGGTTCTCCCACGCAGAGGGCAGGCAGGTGCTCCCCAGTGTTGTGGCGCTGCCTCATGGAGCGTCCCGGGGCTCACACAGCCCCGACCTCAGCATTAACCCAGCAGTGTTCCTGCGTGGTGCGCAGCGAGCTCTGCTGAAGGCACAGCACTCAGCTCTGCTGCCTGGGAGCAATCCTGGTGGGAGGATGGCTCGGTGCCCGACTGCGGGTGGTGTCCCGTGTCCTACACAGCCCTGGTCCCTGTGGTCCCGGTCCCATCTGAAGAGCAACCAGACTGATTGCAGGAGGGCTGCTGGAGAACAGGGTGCTCACACAGCTTCATTTCTCAAATAACATCCCGTCTTCCCAAAGCAGGTCTTCTGAGCTCTGCCCATGTTCAGCAACCTACATCCTATCCCTAACCCTGACCCCAACCCGAGTGCTCCAGCCCAGGACTCGGAGCATGGCTGGGGCAGTGTCAGAGCTCAGGCACAGCCATGGACAGCTGGAAAAACATCTTCTGCTGTTGCCTGAACACCACCTGCACCGAAGCAAAGGATCGTCACACTCACGCTCTTCAAAGGGAAAACAACAGCACTCATCACGAGTGTTTTCACTTGGGTTGGAGCCCCAAGCCACAACCAACGTCAGGACTTTGGTTACAGATCCGCGCGGCGCCTTGTGACACATGGCCTCCTACTGCTGCGTGCTCTTGGACAAAGTCACCCCATCAGATACACGTGTGTACCCACTGACAAGTGTTACCTGCTTATGCAAGGTTATCCTGTCACAGAAAAGCACAAAACAAAGAGCCCTCTTACAGACACTCACAGTTTTTCCACAGGCGACTGCCAGGAACCAGCAACTGGGTTTTTTTTCTCATGACCTGGAGATGTGATGGTGCTCCTGTTACTGAGCTGTGCTTGGGGACGTTGCTGAGAGCTCCAGGCTGAACCCTGGAGGGCTCCCAGACGGGTGTTTTGTTTTTCACTCTCTTGGAAGGGAGCTGGATATGCTTGTTGCTGGTAACAAAAGGCATTGTTTGATTTGTGATGCCCCCCGCCCCCGTTCCAATTTCCTCATGCTTTGCCCACAGAACACACGGGATGCGTGCCTCCATGTGATTCCCCCACTGGGCAAGAGGCAGAAGAAGTGGAGGGCAAAGGTGGAGGGGAGAGAGCAGAAGGCAGAGCTGGCCCTGAACCAACAGCCATCGCTTAATGGAACGGCACTTCTGTCCTGAAACACCGTGATCTCAGATGTACAGAAAGCCAGGATTACCTTTGGAGTGCTTTGTGTCCACAGAAGGTGGAGAGGGCACTGTGAGTCACAGAACCATTACGGCTGGAAAAGACCTCTGAGTTCCGCAGACTTTGTCCTGGAAGTACTGGCTGTCAGCACTGGGATGGGCTGGCTGAGCTGGCAGCAGCAGGCAGGCGTGGGGGTCCCTGCAGGATCAGAAAAGCTGGAAGATCTGTGGGTGAGTGAAAGGTCCAGCCTGTTCCACTTCTACCCGCAGTGCTGTGTGCAGTACCTACACACTCACCCCCCTTTTTATTCTGTTCCTTTCAAACATGCTGGAGGACTTGTTTGAGGAGGCAGGGGCGAATCGTGGGGTAAACTTTCCCTGGAAATGCTCCCAGGGCTGCGCTCAGCTCTGTAAACAAGGCCTGGGAAGGCAGCTCACGTTTCTGGGAAACGCCGTGCGTGGGGCCACTGGAGCACGGGGCACTGCTTGGAGCCTGGGGACACAGCCTGGTGTCCGCAGCTGTGATTTCTGCCTTTGAGTACAGCCTCGTTGGAGGGGAATGGGGTCCTGTAGGGATGTGATGGCAGAGCACTGCTGCTCCGCCAACCACGGGAGCTGAGCCCAGCCCAGGGGACTTATCTGTCCTCATCGTGGTTTGAAACTGAGGCAGGGCAGGTTTAGGTTGGATCTTAGGAGGAAGTTTTTCACCCAGAGGGTGGTGATGCACTGGAACAGGTTGCCCAAGGAGGCTGTGGATGCCCCATCCCTGCAGGCATTGAAGGCCAGGCTGGATGTGGCTCTGGGCAGCCTGGTCTGCTGGTTGGCGACCCTGCACACAGCAGGGGGTTGGGACTGGATGAGCACTGGGGTCCTTTGCAACCCAGGCCGTTCTATGATTCTATTATCTGTGCAGCACAGGTGTTGGGGAACCAGGAACAGCAGTTTGTAAACCATGCATCAGAGGGAACAGCAGGATTTTTGAGAGAATAGTGAGCAAATATGTTTGTAGTGAAGTACTACTTGCTTAGGAACAACAGGAGGACACGTGGAGTTAAATATCCTCCATTTTCACCCAGTGAAATAATGCAGCTCCTGCACTGTGGAGCTGCTTTTTTTCCCTGCGTTGGTGGCACCGTGCAAGGTACGAATGGAACTTGATGGGCTCCCCTGCAGCCAGTGGGAATGTGGCCACAGGCACCAGGAGCTTGTCTTTATTCCCACCCCCATCCCCATCCCTGACCCCATCCCTGATCCATCCCCCATCCCTATCCCTGCCTCTGTCCCCATTTCTGTCTTCCTATCCCCATCCCTGTCCCCATCCCAGGATGGCTCCTGCTGGGGACATCGCCCAGCCAGGAAGCGAGGAGTGCCCCAAGCTCCCCGCTCAGAGCACAGAACTACTCAAGTTTAGAAAACTCCAGTGCACATCATGTTAAAAAAAGAAACAGGAAGAACTATTTATGTATTTGCTCAAGAAAAACGTTCACCACAGTGCAATTTGCATTTGTTTTTTCGTATTTATTTTTAAATCTCCCAGCTCCCATCGTAGCTGCATTGATGATTTCTGTGTTTCTCCACTTAGGAGGTTGACTAGGATAAGCTGCCAGCCCAATTTCTCTTTTATTTTATTCCAAGTTTTAATTTAAGACAGGAGAAGTGTGGCGAAGCTTCTTATTCTGTGTAATCATTTCTCGGCACAAAGCAGGGCGCTAATGACCCTCATGGGTCCCGTTGCTCCAATGGGTCGCAGGGCAGGGCGTGGGTAGGTGGCAGTGGTGCCGGTGATGAGCCATGGCCTGGCCAGTGACAGCCACAGCCCAACAGGTGGCTATGATTCTCCTGTGTGACACAGTCACAGCCCGGCCTGTGTCTGGGTTCTGCACTTGGGCATGAAAATCTTTTGGCAGTGAAATAGGTTCTGAGCATTGAATTGAAGTAGGTTGGAAATGACATCTGAGATCCCCAGCACCAACCCACACCACCATACCCATAACCACATCCCTCAGTGCCACATCCCCATGGTTCTGAACACCTCCATGCACGGTGACCCCACTGCTCCCTGAGCAGCTGTGCCAGTGTAACTCCGGACGTACGCCCGTGATTTAACTTCATTCCCATTCAACTCAATGGTGCATCCCATGTGGGTAAAGGAAGGGTTTGCTGGCCCTGGTGTTTGCAGCCCATTGTCTGAGAGCTCCCTTCCCCTGCCAGGCCATGGAAATCCCCACTGTGTCCCTCAGCCTTGGGTCTGATCTCATGATTTTGAGGCATGAAGTGTCGTAGAAGTTGTAAGCACTAAAACAGCGTATTCCTAAGATGCCGTTCTCAAGGTTTCAGTCAAACTGGAAAAGGTTACATTTTATGTCTGTCCCATCTTGGCCTCCAGGTTCATTTTTCCATCCACAGATCTCCCACTCACTTTTCCCCACCTTTCCTCTTTTGCTATCAATTTCTTTTTCTGTGCCATTTCCTCCACTTTGGAATCATTTGAGAGTAACAAACCCAAAAACAAACAAAAAAACCCCATCAGCTCCGATCTGGAAATGATCCATTTTCGGAGCCATTTTGAAAGCTTACAGTGAAGGCAAGTAAATAAAAAAAAAAAAGGAAAACAATTATTTAAAGTGATGTTTGGTTACAGATGGGGGCAAAGCGGGAGAAGGAGGCAAGAAACCAAAACACTTCAATGTTTACATTTGCTTTTCTGCACTGTTAAATCTTCAAAATCACCCCATCTCTGAGCTGAAGGGAGAAGCAGCTGTGATTTTTATTCCTAGGACCGGAAAAAGGTGAGGGGCGTTGAGGTTAAATAAGGAGCAGGGCGATTGTTTTGCAGATGGAGGAGTGCAGGAAGCCCTGGGACGTGGGGTGCTCCAGCAGTGCCAAAGCCATGGATGCCCAAGGTGTAGGATTGGACCCGGGCTGCTTTCCAGCCACATCTCCCAGCTTTGAGGCAATCGGGCTGAAGGAAAAGCTGCCTTTGCACGTGGGCACGGCAGCCACGTCTCTACCTGCACACGGATGGCGGCACGTGGGTCCTCTGGCAGCGTTACAGCCAACGTGTGGCCACCCCACAGCCTCCCACGTCCCAGCAGCTGCCCATCACCCTGGGCAGCCCACGGAGGGTGCAGAGCAGTGGGGTGCTCAGCCCTGCAGCCCTACAGGTACGTGGTGGCCTCTCTGCTCTCCCTCTCCTTGGCCTGCGCGACGGCGACGTTGATGCACTGCAGCCACTCCTCCGTGCTCTTCTCATCCTTGGCCTTGAAGACGTAGCTCTTGCTGTCGGTGAAGATCTCGAAGGCCCGAGGCAGGCTGCGGTCCCGGCGCTTCTTGGCCACCACTTTGACGCTCTGCACCTTGCTGAGCTCAATGGGGCAGTCGTCGGGGTCGTCTTTCTGAAACACGGGGTGGGGAAGACAAACAGAATCAAGTTCACCCACTGGGGCTCTCACCAGAAGGGGAGCAGCCGCTCCTTGTGCTGGTTTGGAAAACAGAAGAGATATTTCCTGCCTGACCCTGGAATGCAAAGGAAGCCACGGCAGTTTTCAATGGGGAATGAAGAGCACGGCACAGCTCAGTTGTGCTGTGGTTTGAAAACATACAGCAGCACATCTGTGAAACCTCGGCATCACTGTAAGAGCGGGGATGGGATGCAGGGAGCAGCAGAGATGGCTGCAAAGAGTCACTGAAGTTTTCTGTGGGAGATCTGTGAGCTCACCAGACATGAGCTGCGGTCTCCAGATGAGACATGTGAGCCCCAGTTCCCCAGCGCTGTGTATGTTTTTCCTGTTGAGATTCTTAGACTTTTTAGCAAGAGGAGTAAGCAACAGGAGTGTTTTCTGACAGCTTTCTGCTCCAACCACACGGATTCCCCATGCACGGATGCAACACCAACACCAGTTCAGGCACTATGGTTGCCCAAGGAGGCTGTGGATGCCCCATCCCTGCAGGCACTCAAGGCCAGGCTGGATGTGGCTCTGGGCAGCCTGGTCTGCTGGTTGGCGACCCTGCACACAGCAGGGGGTTGGAACTGGATGAGCACTGTGGTCCTTTTCAACCCAGGCCATTCTATGTTTCTATGACAGCAGTAAGCAGCTCTGCACTGAAATCAGACCCACGTTAAACAGAGAATTTAATCACAGCAAATGCAAAACAACAACAAGCTCAGGGGGAAAACTTTGCACCCTGTGAGCCAGACCTGCCAACAAGCATTGAGCAAAACCACTCTGCTCTGCTCCCTTCGTGGGATGTCGTGCACACACTGCTAAAAGCTGCTCAAGAAAGCTGATTGTACCCAAGGCACATTTCTGTGAATGCTGTTTACCACAATTTTCCAGGAGTGTGGGATGTGGCTCATTTGGAACCTCTTCTGTTTTGGTTTTCTCCTGCCCCCCTTCACCCGCTGGCAGTCCCATTGCTTACTCAGAGCAAAGAGCAACCGCGTGGGTACTTGTGCAGAGGGAAGGTTTGCGGTGGGAAAGAGGCACTCACAGCCAGCTGTCCGCCCAGCTGGGCCTCCTCTGTGCTGCTTTGGGCTTCCAGGCGAGCAGTGTGACAGTCCCAGCACCCACGTGTGCCCGTCCCTGTGCAGCAGCGCCAGATCTGCCGCTCAGTTGGAGCAGAGCTGTCCCGCTCAGCCCCGTGATGAGCACCAGATGGGGCAGAACCTCTCTGCTTTCTAAATGCAGAGCTATTTACCAGCCCTCATTGCTGCAGCGCTCTCGGTGGGTCCCGCAGCCATCCTGCTGCTGGCGGCACCTCCCTCCTGCTGCCCACCGCCCCAGCGCAGCATCCCGCCGTCTGCTCCCAGTCCAACGCTGGGCAGACTTGGTGGCACTGAGAGCAAACTGCGCCTTCCCACCGGATGCAGACATGGAGCAAGACGGAGAGCGACGCGCAGCCAGGCCAGCCCCCTCTGCTGGTGCGTGCAGCAGTCAACCCCAGGCCTGCACGCAACGCTGGGCATGGGGGGCTCCCGGGCTGCAGCCCAGGCTATGTTAACATCTCATCTCTCTAATTTAAGCAAAAAATGTAGCGGTAACAGGATATAAGGAGGCAGCTGGAGGACTGATTGCCCAGGCACAGCCATCGCAGCCCCTGGGGGCTGGACGCCAGCCTGCTCCTCGAGGAGCTGGATACTTGTGTGCAGCTCCAGAGAAAACAAAGCTTGGAGTCTGACAGCTATGAAAGGGAAGTTAACCTATATGGGCTCTGCCACTTAGCAAACTCTGCTGTCTGAATCTCCTCACGTTAACCAGGAGAGCACTGAGAGCACAGTGCCAGGGGTGACCGCTCCACGCCAACAGCATCCCAGGGGAATCGAGGTGTTCAGTGTGACTTTTGCCTACCTTGTTTGCACAGCTAATTAAATCCATTCCGTTAAATGCATTTCCTTCAGCTGATCACCACGGTAAAGAAATGACAACTACTCTGGCACTGCAAAAAGTGAACCTCAGCCAGTCCTGAGCAGAAGCTGAGGCATGGTATGGGTTGAAATGTCTTCAAAATCTCAGTTAATCAGAAGAAGTCACCAGAAAGTAAAGAAAAGGCTGTTCTGTTTGCAAGGGCCAATGCCCTCCCTGCTGCAGTCCTCGGAGGAAGGGGCTCAGGAAGCCATTTCAGAGGCTTAAAGAGCTTTGCTGGGTTTCTGCAATGAAAAAGATTATTTACCAGAAATATTAAGGCTTGGCTGCAGCTGGAGGATGCTGCTATTTTTGGATTACCGAAGAGAGTGCTGTTGCAACAAAAATAAAAGGTCTGTTTTGCACCGTGTTTGATAATCCTCATTGTGAACAGCTGAGGATAGTTAGTTTCTACTAATGGGCAAGTGAGAGCTAATGAGGACTGGATTTAATTACCTGCTCATCCATGACCAGCAATGAACTTGTCTCTGAGTCACGCTGGTGTCAATTCCAAATGATTTCACAGAAATTTCAGCAGAGTTGCCCTGAATTTAGATGAGGGCAGAAGTGAAAGACAGCACTCGGTTCCTATGGGAGAGGAGTACTTTGGCATCACCTTGCCTTAAACAAACCTGTACTTCCTGCACAAACAACGCCGGTTATGGGAACACTCTGCAAGGGGGAAAATATATTTATCTAAGCAGGGTTTATTGAAATGGAGTTCATGCAGCGTAATAATTGCTAGGCAGGATGGACAGCCAGATTTACATTGCCATTTCATTGGTGATGGATGCACCCTGGAGCCAGCTGGGATAGAACTGGTTTTCCCAGCTGATGCCGGGAGCAAAGGCTCAGCTGGAGGTGGCTGGGTGGAGCGTGAGGTCCATGGCAAAAGCCACGTGGTGGAACCCCTGGGAATGGTGATGCAGAGGAGATAAACGCGGGAGGTGAGCTGATGTGCTCCGTACTCACGGATTTTCCTTTCCGAAAGAGCAGCTGGTTGCCAGCGAGGGTGAAGTAGCGCGTTTTCCACCTCTTGATGAACTTCCAGCGGACCTGCTTCTCCTTCAGCTTGCCTTCCATCAGCGGCTGCCCGTCCTGGTTCACCTCTGGGGGGGAGATCACAGAGCAGAGGTTCTCTCTGCCGTCTTTCAGGCAGGGCAGGCTCTGTTGCAGTGCTCAATATCCACAGTTTGGCAGTCAGCTCTGCCTGCATTCCTCCTGACCCCAGCGCCCAGCCTTAGTCATGCATTGCCTGGGAGGCCTGGCAGCTGCAGCAGGGCTGCAATTCTTCCTTCAGTCCCCTGCTCATCACATACTTATCCTCAGCATTACGCCTCCCAATTGTTCCTCAGCCCTGCAAGAATTTATTACTCTGTGCAACTGGAAGCCAGCACTTATGTTGTCTATATGGCTTCAGGCCACGCTGCAGAGTTCAGCACAGAGTTCTGCTCCTGCTCTGCAGTGCTGTGGGCAGGTTACCTCGCTCCCCGCTCCCTGCTGTGTGCCCACCAGCATGGCTCACCTGTGCTTCCAGCTGCACACCCACATCTTCCATAGAATCATGAAACCATAGAATTGCTCATGTTGGAAAAGACCTTCAAGATCATCAAGTCCAACTGCAGCCTAACCATCCAACCCAACTAACAGCCCTCCGCTCAATCATGGTCCTGAGCACCACATCCAGATGGTTTTTAAACACATCCAGGGATGGTCACTCAACCACCTCCCTGGGCAGCCCACTCCAGTGCTTAACAACCCTTTCTGTAAAGAAGTTTTTCCTGATATCCAACCTAAACCTGCCCTGGACCTTTTGCAGCAAAATTCATTTACTTATCATCAACCAACACCACGGCCTCTCTGTTTCCCTGAGTGGCAACAGCAAAAACAGCACCTGTGCAATGCGTGGGTGAATGCCATCTGTATGGAGCGTGTGTTAAACGAAAGATGGGATTGCTCTGCCCAGGTCAGCGAGGAGGAAGAGAGGGAGAGACACAACAGCTTCTGTCTGCCACCAACTGCACTGCGGTGCTCCTACGGCTGGAGCAGAAGGCAGTGACAGATGCAGCAGGTTTAGACCAGGAATGTGTTTTTTTTCCCCAGCACTGTTTACATTGGCAGTAACACACGCTTTGGGGGTCTTCAGTGTGTACTGCTTCAATTTCCTTGTGAAAGACCGTAAATATTTCTGTCTCTGGAAGGAGATACACTGAATGAAAATGGGGGTGGCCAAGTTTCAGCCACAATAGGGAACTGTGCCCATGATTTCTGTGATAAAGAGGGGCCGTTCTGCACTCCTCGCAGCCCCATACCTCCATCATTCCCATCATTTGCCACTCACATGGGCAGCCTCTTGGTGGAGGGAATCTTTTTTCTAAATGAACGCTCTCAGTGACTCATTACATGCACAGTAACTTTCAGACCTTGATGTCAGACACATAAACATATAAACAGGGCAGGAGGAACACGTTTTATGCCAAACTAAGAAGCTTCAAGGCACAAAACATTTGGGCACTGAGATGGCTGGTGGTCAGGAAAGCAACATGGGAAAGGAAGTTAACATGCAATTTTGGCCTAAACTGGATTTTCATGGCCAAAGTCTTTCACAAGCAGGATTTACTAAAGAAATGCTGGTCTGTCTTTAAGCACTCGGGGCTGGAACCAATGATAACAGAGCACTTCTTGCCTACATCCACTAAGAGGTCCGTGGGGAATTCTGATGTCAGTTTCCAAAGTCGTCATAACGAAGCAGATGCCAGTATGTCTGAGGGGCTGATTAGAAGAAAAAGATTCATGAAAGATAAGAACGAAGCTCTTTTTCCAGTATTTTTTTTCTAAGTCCTTTTGCTTGTTTTGATTGCAGTTAACTTCACAGAGAGGCAGAATAATTCAGCAGGAAGGGAGCTGGAGGGGCTGGTCATCCCACCTCCTGCTCGCAGTCAAACTGGGTGACCATTCAACCTCTGGGTCGGAAAGCACTGTGCGGTGGTTTATCGACATTCCGTGAGATCTTTCACTCAAAGAAAGGAGCTGAAGGTCCCAAAGTGCTGTATTTATTACATATTTTTCATTGCGTTCTTTTTCCCCCCTCAAAGAACACCCAAAAGGCTAAAAATGCTAAAAATGGTACCCTAAAACTAAAAATGATGGCTTTATTTCCACTATAATATCCATTGCTTCTTAAACCATCTCAGTGGAGGGAGACTAACTCCAAAATCAATTCGATCCCAAATACCCACGGATGTAATCATCCACCATAACGTAAGCTGGAATTCTTTTCTATTGCTTGTACCTTGCTATCTTTGCAGAATTACGGTGCGCCAGGCTCTGCGTTGTTTGGGCACTGAACAAAAGTAAGAAAAGCAAAACAACCCTTCCAAGATGAACTCGAGAAGAAAGCAAAGCATTAAATCTCCTGTTTGGTGAAACGAAGCCATCCACAAAAATTCAGTCCCATCGTGAATGATCTCAATGATAATAAGGCCCTCTTAACTTGAAAGAATGGAATGTGTGGGTGGCAGGCAGAAGATAAATGCAATTAACCTAAGGGAATACGGATTGGCTCTCCTTCATTAATCATCGCGTTTGGTTTTGTTGAAAACCTGGAAGGGACACGTTGCTGAATGCCACTTTGTATGATTCTCAAGCAAGCATTACAGCGGGGATATTTCGGTTCACCAGATAATCACCACTGCTAGCAAAAGATAAATGCATCCCAAAGTTGACGCGGTGTGGGCTCCTCTGAGCGAATTGCTTTGTTAAGGAGGAATTTGTCAAAAGCCCTCCGTTTTACCCGAGTCATTGCCCATGGGCACGATGTCTCCTCTGCAGCCCACGGGGATTACTGCGATTTCTTTGTAAGCTTCCAGAACGAAGCATGCACTGCAATTCCCTCGCAGGCTATCAAGTGGTTTTACTGAATTTTTGGTGTGCAAAGGCTTGTGAGCCAACTGTCAGCGCGGGAGGTTATGTTGAAATGCAGCTCTTAAAAGCCAGCTTTTCCCAACAAGAGGCACGCAGTGCTGAGTAACGCTTCTAATGCCTCACATCCGCACTTGAATGGTTATTGTTTAAAAAATAAAAATAGAAAATGGTGCAGTTTGGTTTTCCCAGCTCCGGGACCAGCAGCAGAGCCAGCGCGTGTACGTGGATGTGGGCAGATGAGTGGGGCTTGCAGGAATGCTCTCTCCCTCCTCAGGGAGGAATGCTCAGGGGTAGCAGAACAAAGCAACTCAGGATGATTTAGCAGCACTTCTGGAAGAGCGTGGTTGTCTAAGTAATGCTTTCAAGTGAGAAGAATGCATGTGAAATGGTCAAACTTTCTCTGTGCTCATTGCTGCGCTGGGTTCATCCACTGCGTTGCTGAAGCACAACTGCATCTGCAAACAGCACCACAGAGCACAGAGAGATCCAGGCTTCAGGGCATAATCCTTCCCTAAGTCCCCAGGATAAATGGCATCTTGCAACACGGTATCCAAAAAATGTCACAAAAACCCAACATTAGCAGAAAACAAAAGGAAATAATGGAAAAAGAATTTGCCTCTGAATTCCTTCTTGAAGGACTGGGTTTCTAAACAGCATGGCTGAGAGGGAGGAATGACTTTCTTGTCTTTCAAAAGTACTTGGGATTTCAAAAGGTCTGTCCCGCTGTGGAACAGGATAAAAGATGTGTTGCAGCCTTTACATTTCTCACCCACTCCAGGAGACCTCAGAGCCCTTTTTTCTGTCACGTCTCATAAACCCCCAATGACCCCTGAGTGTCTCCCACTCTGGCACCACTCTTCTCATGGCTCCACATCCCCATTTCAGGAACGTTTACCTGCAGGTTTTCATCCACTAAGCACTATCTTCCTCTTTCTTGTGCATCTGGGCTGTATTACCGCTAGGCAGTTCATTCACTTGGACTTCTCAGGGCATTAAGAACTGAGCAGAGAGCTCTAATAAGTGTCGAGGTTTTAAACAAGATGGACTCGTTTTCCTTGTGACTTGACATCTCATTCTGATGTGATGGACAAAGCACAGCAAGGCCACTGGACCAAGGTGTAGTTTCAGCTCAGAGCATGATTTCTTCTGAGGTAGATGAGTCCCGTGTCAGAGCTACAGAAGGAGGAAGACTGGGGAATGCCACATGGAATGAAGGCAGCTGCCCAAGCAGATAGCTGAAGCAGCAAGCTATTTGAAGGCTTGGCCAAATTATTCATAGTTCTCAGCCAGAGTTGTGCATGCAGTCAAGTTGTGGCAAAACTCCTCCAAGGAAAAGGCCATCTTGCACCAGAATCTTTTACCTGGGACAAAGTTCATTTCCCCTCACCTTGTTTTCTAACGTAGTTGAAGTATCACGGCTGTCCCTAAGCACTGCCTTGCTCTTAAGATGTGCACTTCAGACACAGTGATGTTGAAGGAAGTGGAGCAGTCAGCCTGGACACACTCCCTGGGATGCCCTGACAGAGTAAATGGGTTGGGTTCAATACCAGTGCTGATGTCCCCCTGGGGATGGCACCTGGGATGCAGCCAAGCAGAGGCAGCCCTATTATCTGCGTGCTACAGAATGGGCACAGAGCCCTCCCCCTCCCCAAGCACTGGCAGTCACGCAGAGTTGTGGGTTTACATTCCAAATCTCACCAGGAACGCTGAGATGAGTTTCACGGGGAGTTCCAATGGAAACAGACAGCATCTCTGCTATGCTGGCAAGTTAGCTTTCCTTTTGCACAACCACCAACAGCAGCAGCACTCCTGCACAGTGAGAACCACACCGCTATGCACCCCTGGCTGCAGCCCGCCCGCAGAGCACTCACCTGTTGCCTTCTCAGGGTTGTTGCACATGAAGCACTGCCAGGCTCCCGCTTCCTCACTGTAGCCAAACAAATCAAAGAACCTCACTTCTTCCAGGTGCATCTGCACGTGGTCCAGATCCTGGGCCAATAAGGAGAGAAACAAAACCCCCTTACACCTCAGGACCCCGCATCACAGCAGGAGCTGACAAGTGCCCTCTTTCACTCATCCCATGCTGATAAACAGCTTGCCCAGGTGATGCATTTGGCAGCACCCACTGTAACAGCTCTCTGGAAGCAAATCATGGGCTTGAGTGCTTTCCACCTTCCTTCCACCGGAGCCCACAGCTGAGCCCCTCCTTCCCTCCAGCCCTCAGTGTTCTCCAGGACCCCCAGGGCAGTGGTCCCACATGCTGGGGACCTCCTTCTGTCTGACAACAGGTCAGATCTATCCCGTGGGTCCCCAGTGCAGCCAGGGGGAGAGGCTGCTCTTTTTCTTTGTCTGTCCTCTTTTTTTGTTGTTGTTTATAAAGAGGGAAGTTCTGAACCCACTCCCCCCCTCCGCAAGAAGCACCGATAATAATGTTTTAAAATGTCAGTGTGAATGTTTCTGGAAATGAAGCAACAACAGGATGGATTTATCGTGCACAAAACACATCCAGGTACAGGCAATGCTGTCCTTCCAGTGAGAGCAGCCAGGAAAGTGAGAGCTGGTCCACAAAGCCAATGTGATGCCTGACTTGATGAAAGGCCTGCAGAAAGCTCAGCTGCAGCTCCCAGGAGGAGCCAGGAGATGCTCTGTCAGAGGCCATTAAAACCCAGCGTAATTTGTTAACAGTTAAACCCCGCCATTTAATTTTTAGAAAGATGGTGACCTCACATTTAAATGGACATCAGATAACAGCAACCACGCTGCTCCCTGCACAGAAGGAGTAGCCGGGAAGGCTCAGAAGACACTCCTGTTTGTTTCCTCGGAGCCTTCACTGGTCTGCAGCACAGCCCAAAGAAAACAGGAATTCATGCAGTAGATGGGAACAAAACCCTGTGCTGCCAGGGGTATGGGCTCACCCCACTGAGCAAAGAGGAGCTGTGCCATTCTCACCTTTTCTATCTTCTGGGGCAGGAAGGGCTGCGTGCCCTGCCCCACGGCACTGCACATCACAGCACAATGAGGTTGCACTGCTCTGCCTGCATTGCTGAGGTGCTTACTGCCCCCTGAAAAGGAGTGGCATGCAGTCCAGGAGCGTCTGGCTGCTGTGCTGTGCAACGGGAGAGGTGCGTGGCCTCCCCCCACCTTCCTCCCACACACCTGGGGGCTGTGGGGTGGACAAAGCACACGGAGCACAGCTCCCAGTGGGTCTGTGCAGGACACTGTGAGGATGGAGCTGAACAACAAGCCCAGGATCCTGAGGGAAACCTTCCAGTGTCTGCAATGAGCCATGCGAAAGGCAAATGTCGGGGAAACACCGAGGCAGCCGTTGTCCTTTTCCACTCTGTATTCCTTGTATGCTGAAACAAGGAGCTGATTTGGGGAGACGAAGCATGGGGAAAATGCCTCATTGGAAAGGAAAGATGCATCCCATCCTGCCTTCCATCACCTGGGAAACATCAGTGACCACACTGTGAGAACACAGCACCTCATTCTGCTGCACAGAGGGAGACAGCGGACGAAAAGCAGGGAAGGACAGAGCCAACAGTGTCTTAAAAATGCAAACTATTCTCCTGCAAAGCTGCTCAGCAAGAGGCACTCAGAGGGAACCGCATGGCTGCTCTGACACACCACAAGGCAACGCAACGCGCTCTGCACAGCTGCAACCAGCACAGCCTTCATAGTCTCGTGTAGAGAGCAGTGAGGCAATGGAATGGAGATCTGCAGGGATGCACATCTGGAAGCACTTTACTCCCGGCACGTTTTGAGCTGTGTTGAATCAATATTTTTTGTGGCACAATCCCACTGTCGATTTGGCTTTTGAGACAGCACTGCCCAGCGATGCGGGCCTTCTCACTGTAAGGCATCCGCTGCAATTCCTTGCACGCACGGGTCGGCCCAGTTCCGAATTCTGACAGCGAGGTGAAGCTGGAAATACTGCTCAGAATTTACTTTGCAATAAATCACTGATGCAAGAGCTTTTCCTCCTGGTTTGCAACACTCTTCCGAATACACATCAAGGAAACGTCTGCGTTGATTTATAGCGGAGCAGAGGTCACAGCATTGGCTTTGCTGGGCGCCTGCTGGCTGCCGGCCCGCAGCGTTCCCCTGCATGCTCCCACATCAGCAGCAGCATCCCCAGTTCTGGCATGGCCATTCGGACAGTGCTGTAACACGGGGTGCAGGACTTGGGTAGAGAACACGGTGTTCATTCCGCAGCGGATTCCAAACGTCATCAAGAGATTTCAAAACATTTTAAGGGAAAACATCCAGAAATCTGCTTTCTGTGCTACTGGAAGAAGAGTAAGATTAACAGCAGCAATCGTTTTGTCAAATCATTCACTATTTTGGAGTCCATTGGTGGCAGGAAGAATTTGGACACCAAAGTGTCAGGTTTTTGGGAAGCACAGCCTGCTGGGCAGAGTGACGGCTGGGTCACACCATGAGTGCTCCCATCAGGTTTTGGCAGGTAAAGGTACCTTCCACCCAGCAGGCCCTGGTTGCCCTCCATGAGAGCTCCATCAGAGTTCACTCAGTTGCTCAACAGAAACGTCACGGAACCCGAATTCAGATTCTATGTTACATGCAAAACAAAAATGGAGGAAGTAGGTGCAGCAGCACGCTGCGGGGAGCACCGCTGAAGCCGTTCCCCTCTCAGATGCATTCCATCTGCCCAACAGCCCTCCGCATCAGGAGCGCTTCCCATAGCCCACATCTTCCAGAGCTCCCTCTGCCCATCCACGCCTCATTCATTACGTCAGTGAAGATCCGTATCTCATTTTCCAGCCCCACTACTTCAGGAACTGGGAGATACTCTTCCTGTCGGGCAGTGCCGGGAGTTCCCCAAACAGGCTGAATGCCTCTCTGACAGCAGCAGGATTGTGCAACCGACACGCTGGGGACTGATCACATTTTGAGGCATTTTTCAGAGTGGGAGCACACAGTGCCCTACATCTAAACCTAATGAAAGCACGCTTATTTCCAAGCCCTGTATTCACCCCAAACCCTTCTGTGCTCCACCAGCTCTGACCTGACAGATGGCACGGACCCAAGTTAAAGGGCACTGTGCAAACAGAGACATCCCTAATGCCTCTGGATGACTCCAGCTGGGATTTCCAAACAGATAACAGACCAAGTGGGGACCCTGCTGAACCTATGTCCAAGTGGCCCATAAGCTGAGACCCACTGCTCTCATACTGCAGCAGCAGCACCCTGCTCTGTGCAGTGCAAGCTTGGGGATTAGAAGGTGTTTCTAATGAAAGTCCTGTTTTTAAACCGCCCACAACTTTTGTAAATTAATCTTATTCATGTTTATGCCTCCAATGTCCTGAGAAACAGTGTTTTAAAACCATGTTTGACAGTGCATTTCATCCCATTTCACTGGATGGAGATGTTCAGGATGAAGAGATATTTGTTTCACAATCCTATAGCTTCCTTTTCCAAGAAGCCCGATTAATAGCTTTGAAATGGCATTCCCTGAAATCCTGGAGGCAGTAAACAGCTTTGAAAGAGTAATCTTTTAAACTGGTGGGGGTAACCAATGGTGCATGTGCAAATGATCGTCTTCATAGAAGCCAAGTCTGCGTTTAAGGAGGCAAATTTCCCGGCGGCTGCCAAACATCCCATAATGGCAGCTAATTTGAATCCAGACTTTTAAACTGTGAGCAGGAAAAAATCCATATGCAGCATCACTGGTTTTCATCGCTTCGGGAACAATCCACACGAAGAGCATAGGAGGGGCTGCAGAACAAGCCTGGAGACTCTTCAAAGCATGGAACGAAACAACACTGCAGACCCTTGCAGAGGCTGAAAACAGTGCCTGTGGGGTGCTTCCCTGCCCCATGAGCTGAGTGTTGCCCGTACAAGGGCTGCCAGAGTTATGCTCTAGGAATCATCATATGCTCAGCCAGCAGAAGGTGATGCGAGCAAAAGCCTGGCCCAGAAGCCCACCGGGCAGCCCCAGCACACAACTCCTGGCCAGCACTGCAATAGCTTGTGGGCAAACGCTGCACCAAAAGAAGAGTTCACATATTGATCAGTTTTTGAGTAACCCAGTAGATGGAAGCAATTGTCATTGGCACCCAGGTTGGGTGTAAGCCCTAATTTCCAAAGGTTTAGAATCATAGAATCACTGAGATTGGAAAAGAGCTCTAAGATCATCCGGCCCAACCATCCACCATCCATCAGCAGTATTTCCCACTAAACCATGTCCCTCGGTACAACATCTATACATCCCTTGAACGCTTCCAGGGATGGTGACTCCGCCAGCTCCCTGGACTTCCTAATCTGCAGAACTTCTGATGGATGGAAGGGGAAGAAGGAAAGGAAAAGGGCTTGTTTTTCACAATTGGAGCACAGCAAACACTCATTAGAGCTATTTTAAGAGCTTTTTTTTTTCTCTCAGAGGAAAAGCATGCTTACCTTTTGGTGTGGGAACGTGCACTGGATGATGGCAGTTTCAAAACTGTGTGTCCCCTTGAGCTGTGTCTTCTCCCATAGGGCCTTGAGGACTTGCACTGGACTACTCTGCATTGACAAAGGTTCTGCAGACAGGCTCTGAAAAAAAAAATGTTGCAAACTGCACTGTGAGCATTTTTGGCTCAGCCATTAACCAAGAGCTTCTCGTTCTTTTTCATATCATGGCAGCCATGCAGGTAAGAGGCAACTAGTTCATTTCTCTTTGAGGAGTTAGATGGACCTACATGCCCACAATTTAGATGAATGCCCACAGGTTTCACCTGCCTCTTTGCACTGAGCAGATGGGGGACAAAAGCCATCAGGTTGGTTGCTGTCACCTCCAAGGCCACCTGCACCAATGGGCTGGGATGAGACCTAACTCTGCCTTGGAATACTCTAATGTTGCAGTGCTGTTAGCTTCTTCAGCACATAAACTGCATACAGAGCCAACACTAAAAGAGTGGCTAAGAGAGCTTAGCATTATTCCTCTAGTATATCTACGATGTGATCTTGTAAATAGAAAATGCATTTGCATGATGGAGCCAAGTTAAGAGCGCCCAAGCAAATCCAATGTTCCATACTTCTAGCGTGGGATTGCACCACACGTGCAGCCCAGCTGGATTGCTCTGCCCAAGTTAGAGCTGAGAAACAAAGCGCCTGGGGCTGCCACCGGGCACGAGGAGCCTGCAGCCTGTTAGCTGGGGCTTAGATCAACTGAGGGGCTGTCAGGGGAGCGCTGGGCACAATGTGACACTGCACACCAGTGGGGGAAACCAACCCCAAGTCCTACGGCAGTACAGGATGATTTTAATGACCAAATCCAAGAGCACCTCCTAGGTCAGATACCCCTATTCTCATTTTCTTCCTTGTTAGTTATCACTCTTCTGTCTGACAGTCAGCTCTGCACTGAAATGCACCGCCCTTCCCTCTGACTGAGAGCTGCCCAGCTGAGAAAGCAGCAGTACACGAGTTTCACAACTTCCATCTGAGGGGTCTGAAACTCGATACGGCTACCCATTAAAATTTCTGAAATTCAATAAAAAGCAGAGCCTTGAAATTGAGGGTCTGCTCTGGAGACCTGAGAGAAAAACTATTTCTTGCTTCTACTGCTGCAGAGTCCAACAGAACACAGTGTGACTGGCAATCAGCGAACAAAGACACGGTGACCAACATGGAAATCTGCAGAAATCGTGAGTTAGGCATCACAGCCACACTGCAGTATTATTTTTTCCAACCATTTCTATACTCATTTCTAGGAACAAACAGGGGGAGGAGTGACCTGACCTGCCAGCTTCACAGCAGCACTCACCATATGAGCTCCACATTCCAGATACACCCTTTGTATTTCCAAGGGTGCAGTAGGGTGGGGTGAATGGCAATGGTCAACTCTATGTAGGTTAAAAAAAATGGACCCAGTTGTTTCACAATAAGTTCATCTTAAACGGTGTAATAATTAATAGAAATCCTTACAAACTGCAAAACCACTTCTATCTGCTATGATTTACCCTCAGAGGTGAGCAATCACCCGAGTCATGAAAGCTCACCCAGCGGGTTAGGAGTGCATACTAACAGATTAACCCTTAAAACATTGCTCCAAGCACAGCACCAGAGATGTGCCCCGCCGTTGCCCTGCACACACCTGCTGGAAGAGGAACATGATGTGGATCCACAGTGGAGCCTGCGGGCTGAGCAGCGTGAAGCTGGATTTGCTGTAGAGGCAGTAGTGGCCCTTCAGGGGACAGCTGAAGAACAGCTTTGCTACACAGCTTCTCATGGTATCTGAAAGTAAATAGAAAGAATATGAAAGTCAGCTGCATAGCAGAGGTGTAGCTGCCCCTAGCTGGGCACTGCCATGCCTGGGGATGGCTCTGGTGCACACAGTGCCCAGGTTAAAAACGTGAGCATAAGTGTGTGTCAGCAGAGCTGCCGTTGTTGCTCGCTCCAGCTTTCTAGGTACAGGTAGGTAACCTGCTGCCTCTAGGAACAACCCATGCATTATTTGAGTTACAGCGGTAATCTTGTACTATTAAGTGAAGTCTGTTAATAGGAGAGGAACTATGCTTATCAGCTTCTCTTCTGGAATCAAACCCACCCATAGACATGGAACTGGAGAAGAGGAAATGAATATGATTTTCTAACGTCTTTTTTCAGCCATTTTCAGTTTCCTCAGTTTCCCTTCAGTTTGGGTTACAGATAGGGATGCAAAGAAGAACTGTAGGAGAAAAGGGTAATGGTTGGAGCAGTCAGCTTTAGGAAATGACCACCTCCTGGAGCACCACTGGCTGTGCGTGCACATGGCTCAGTGCAGCCGGCGTTACCACCAGCAGGGCTTGCACGCTGTCACACAGATGGCACGATGCTGATGGGCACTGGGTGGCCCCTGCACGCCATCAGAACAGAGCTCAAATCTGAGTGGCAGAGGCCACATTTGGGAGCACACAGATTTGCTCAACTTTGTACAGTTCTCTGCCTTTCTTCCCTTCACTGTTGGGGTCATGATGCACCTGCAAGGCTGTCCCTCTGCTCAGCACCTGCACCGAGGGCTGCTCACCACTGCCTGGGGCCGATGGGGTCACTCCCAAGGCCATGTCCCCTGGCTTCTACAGGAGGGGTTAGCAAACCCCAGTGGGAGGCTGCTACCGCTGGGTAAGCGGCATCTGGAGACTGGCCCATGGGAGGTCCATGCAGCCATGAGCACATCCACCTTCCTGCCGCACTGCTCACTGCCCTGGGGACATCTCCACAGATCCCACGAGCACAAGAGCCATCCCACAGCTTTGCGTCAAATCTCAGTGTTCATATCAGCTCTGTGGGATAAAATCCCCACTGGTATATCTCTGGTGCAGCAGAGCAGAGCCCTGGCAGCACCCAACGTCCCATGGCCCCACCAGGGCCACAGCTGCTCCCAATCAGTGCAGAAGCACTGGGCTGCGGTGGAGGCACGCACTGCAGGGGAGCTGTGAGCTTTTCCATCACCTCCATCGTCTGGTACCAATTACCCCTCGGCACAGCAGAACGCTTAACAACAACCAGATTCAGGACCAGAGGGCTGCAACCTGCTTCCCTGCTGCCTCCTCCTTTATCAGTTCTCTGTCTCTAACCCACAGAACATGCGTGCCTGTGGTTCCTCCTGCAGAGCAACACGGAGCCTGGAGCAGAGCAGTACTATACTGAGGGGCTGAGATGCTGTTCATCGAATTCAGCTTCAGAGCCCAAGAACTGGTTGATGCATTGGGTGTCCCTGGTCTCTGCTCTTCTAAGGCAGAGATGTGCCTGGCTGAAAGGCTCTCAGCCAGGAATTCACCTAATCACCTGTGAAAGCAGGTACACTTTCAGTATAATTAATACACTGTAGCAATCAGTTCTGCCATGAAATTACATGCAGCTAATTATGTGGCGAGAGGCACCTATTCTGTACGTGTTGAGTTTGCTTCCTGACAGCTTCATTACATCTTCTCCCATACACATATTAGGACAGACAGTGAGCCACCACTCCCAGTTTATCTTCTGCCATCTGTGATTTGCAGAGCCCTGCCAGCTGGCTCTTCTTGGACTGTGCAGTCCCAGGTCAGTTCAGTCTCCTGCATTTAGGGGCTCTGATGATCCTCACACTCCTCCTACAGGTCTGCTCTGTCACTCAGGATTCAGACTGTAATCGATGTAGACAATCACTTCACGATGTCATCGTGACATATCTGGTTTTCTTCATAATTCTTCTTTGCTCCATTTGCTTTCCAGCCCGCAGAGGGCATTCAGTTACACTGTATCTGGAAAACCTTCAATACCTCCCAACTCTTGGAAGCGGATGCCCTTGGTACTAGTGTCCCATGCCTGGCAGGGGCTCCAAACACCAATTCCGTGCCTTTCCAAAAGCACGCGGGCATCTCCTGCCCAAGGCAGCATGCCCCAGGCAATGCTTTGGGGGATGGCATCCAGGCCGAGCGCTGAGGAACTCACCATGGGGGCAGACAGGTTGGACACCTCCTGCACTAGAAGCACAAGCACGGCTCTGAATCCTGCTGAAGTGAACAGCGTGTGTCCTGTCGTTAATTATCACCGCTCTGAACTGCCTATATTGTGTATTTTCTCTCTTTGATACACTACATTTCCAACTCAACAAGTTCCTACATGGCCAACAGAAGCCAACCGCGCCTATTCAGAAACGTGTTAATATTTTCTAAACATTTTACTTAGAAAGTGAAGCAGATGCTTTTGAATGAGCCTCTATAGCGTGCGGGGATCATACAAGCCCACTATCTGCCAGGTTTTGGATGGAGTGGTTTGTGTAATATCTGAAATATGAACAAAGCTGTCCCCTGTGTAAGGAGCCAGACATTTCTTTGAGCGTATTTAGAATGAGTCACATAAATCTCCCGTTCTGCACATGTGCCCCTACTCAAGGAATTTCCCCAAGAATGCTAGATGTAGATTTCCAGGAAATTACAATAGTTGGAATGGATTTTGAAATAGTCGCATGCTTGGAACATATCATAATAGGTACTTCAGAAAGGAAATGGAGCAACGTATTTAAAACTATTGATTAACACAAGGTTGCAGCCTTCAGTGCTTCCAGCCAGATTGCTCCCTCACACGTTTCCATTGTGACGCTGTGAAACACAGGTTTCATCAATAGTAATAACAATCTCAAACAGCAGACCTGACGTTTTTGCCCTTCTTTAGAAATTCCTTCAGAATTGTGAGCTTTTATAATAAATAGTCGCGTCTCTTTTATGAGTGGAGACTTGTTAACTTATTGACCATAGGAAAAAGTAAGCAAACAGCAGGTAAGATATTTGATGGAAATTAAAATCTCATCTTCTGATTTGATGTAAAAGACTTGAAATTAATTTGAGTTACCCTCTGTAATCAACACGGCCCACGAAGGGCTGGAATGCAAAGTACTCACAGGCACCAGCAGGTGCTTTGATGCATACCTCCTTGTGCCCCAGTAACCAACAGCTGCTCAGCGTGAGCAGGAGGCTTACAGCCCAACCTCCATCACTTTCCTTCAAGGAGCATCAAGGACTTGTTTAGCGGCACGCTGCAACCCAGCCCCACCTCCACGTGGCATCACAAAAGCAGCTCTCTCACACTTCAAGACAAATATCCTCTCTCAATGAAAGCAGGAACATTAAAGGGATGTGGGGAAGTAGGATCCAGCTCGAAGTGGAGCACCAGGACCTTATGCTGTTGCTTTCAAGCAGCATTTTTTTTAGGAACGTGGTGGCCCATCTCCGCAGCTCATGCTGTCACAGGCCGTATGCTTGTTCAGTTGTGCGCTACTCATAGAATCATTGAATGGTTTGGGTCTGAAGGGATCCTTCAGATCACCTACTTCCAACCCCTGCTACAGGGATATATAGGCAGGGATGCATCCCAGTAGACCAGGTTGCTCACAGCCCCTGGCCTTGAATGCTTCCAGGGAGGGATCATCCACAGCCTCTCTGGGCAACCCGTTCCAGTGCAGCCCTGCTCCTGTTCCATTTGCTGCCCACTTGCCCAGATCCTGCGATGACACTGCTGTGTTAAATCTGCCGTAACCAGAAAGGCTCAGGCCTCTTACCTTCGATAACACAATGGTCAGGGACAGGAATCCTCCTCCCCATCTCCATGACATACGCTTTCACTTTACCCAGGTTTTCCTTCAGGTGCAGGTAGAGCTTGTCATGGCACTCCGCAGGACCCTTCCCCACCTCCATGCTTCCTTCCTGGGCCTCTCCTCCAGCAGGTGCTGGAGAACCTTCCAGTTCTGTGCAGTCGACACTCTGGTGTGAAACCAAGGAATTTCTCAGTTGCGTTTCTTCAGCACCAACACTAAAAGGCAACTTGTCATTTTCTTGGCTGATGTAGATCTCGGTGAAGGAGATCCCAGCAGTTACGTCCCCATTCTCCTCTTCTTGCCCGCTGTCTGCATTCACTCCCTTCATGCGGACTGCATGCAAAGCCAGGCTCTTGGACCTGGAATGCGATTAGGGAAAAGTGCTTTGAAATGGAGGTAGGGCAGAGCACAATGTGGTGAGCAGTGAGAAAGGACTCATTTGGACATGTGCTCTTCTGAGTTAGCCCTGTGCAGCCAGCTCTGAGAGCAGAGCACAAGGCTAGCTTAGCCAAGGAAAATACCTTCCACAAATAAGTATTTCAAAAGCCAGTGCAAGCCAGCTTTAATAAACAAATGAAACGAAGTCCTAAACATATATCACAACATCTGCATGCCATAGAAGGAGCCAATTAACCTATCTGTGAGAAACTTATGACCCCGGCACTGCAGCGTATGCTTTATTGATCACATCATAAAGATGCCATCCAACAGCAATTTAACTGAGCCAAACCTGAACCACGACTCAGTGTCACCCACATCTACACACCGAGCACAGACCTAAGGTCTCTATTATAGAACAAGGAGGCTGGAAGGGAAGTGCCTGAAAGCAGGCACAGGGCTGATGCGTGTCCATATCTTCCTTTGCGCAGTCATCTGTGAACATTTTCCACCCTCCCTGCTATTTCAGAGTGCAGAACAGATTCAATAAATAACTTGGAATCTTTTTGCCAGCCTTTAAATTCGTGGATATGAAGTTGGTTCAGACGCCTTACAATGCCCATAGGTATCACAGATCCATTTCTCAATATTTGGATAACGTTTCATTACAAAACTGATATTCCTGAAAACCACTCATGCATTTAATAGAACCATACCTGTTAAATCTCATATCCTTCCTTTCCTCTTTAGAAACCTGGCCTAAGCTGTATCTTCTCACTGAGCCAGGGGTACTGGTGTCAATATTTATTTTTCCTTCAAAAGCCTGTATTTTCACTTGAAGTTTTTCATCTTCTTCGTTGCCATTCACAACGGATTTTAGATTGCCCATTGATACAGGGGATTCCGTGTCGGTATCATTTTCAGTCCTGAGGAAGCAGAAAGCAGAGATTTAACTCCGGCACACTTTGCTCCCCGTGATGCTGACGCTGCATTTCCACCACTGACCCACGTTACGTGCCTGGGGAAATAATTCTGTTTCAGCAGAGATTTGCCTAGAGGTTGATTAAGCATTTTCAGAAACATCTTCCAGACCAACATCTCTGTCAGATAGATCAGAAATACTGAACGTCTCTGACAACGCTGGATTAGAAACGGTATGCTCTGTATCTGCACAAGCAGAAAACCTCTTTTCCCGATAGTCCCACCGGGAAAAGTTTTTCAGCAGAAATTAAACCATTCTTCCAAGCTTGCTAAACAGTGACTTCTGACATTATTGTCATAAACCAAAAGCAGAGCTAATTGCAGGGTTTATAGAAGGCTGCGGTTTTAACAATTTGACAAAAGCACACGCAGTTGGTACTAACTTAATGTACTCTGAGTAAGAAAAACATGTTTTGGAACTTGGTACATGGAAAGAAATGGGATCAGGAGAAGCTCTCAACAACTCTACCTGGAGCTCTGAAATAAGCTGGTGTTGCTTCTGGTCCCCCTGGCTTCCTTCTCCACCTTAGGAGCAAACATCCCTATGGCACAATCCGTGAAACACCGATATAGAAAAGCCACAAACGAGGATTTTAACACAGCATCTTCAAAGCGATTGAGCCTCAACAAGTCGTGCTCACAGCTGGGAAGCCCCTTAACAAGTCCCAAACACCGCAAATCAGCAGTTGTGGAAAGAAAGCACATTTGAAGAAAACAACTGCGAGTCCTGCATCACAGAACGCGCTATTTGTGTCGATAAAGGCAGCTCGGGGTATCTCTCAGGGGACTCAGCAAGTTTTGTCCTGTTTGGTTTTTAATTCAGGCAAGAACGCATTAACACTGCAAAGCATTCCTGAAAGAAGTATTCTAATAAGGAACTGAGGTATGACCTCTGCTAAGAAATCCTTCTGGAGACGTGGGACAGGATTGGGAGTTGGATCTGATGACCCTTTAAGGTCCCTTCCAACTCAGCCAGTTCTATGATTCTAAGATTTAATTCATTTGAAAGCTGCCACCCCAGCAGCTCTCTCAACATTGCTCTCTTTGTTGTTGCTGAGCCCTAAGGAAAGCTTCTTGCACATACATGTGTGCATATACAGCCCCAACTGGGGATGGATGAGCTGATGGCTTTGTGAACAACAGAGCCAAGCCAGCAAGCCTTGATGGTGGCTGGAAATAAGAGAGGACTTTCATACCTGCACCTTTCTTCTAGTGACAGGACAAGGGGGAATGGTTTTAAACTGAGACAGGGGAGGTTTATGTTGGATATTAGGAAGAATTTTTTCACCCAGAGGGTGGTGACGCACTGGAACAGGTTGCCCAAGGAGGCTGTGGATGCCCCATCCCTGCAGGCATTCAAGGCCAGGCTGGATGTGGCTCTGGGCAGCCTGGTCTGCTGGTTGGCGACCCTGCACACAGCTGGGGGGTGGAAACTGGATGATCCATTGTGATCCTTTTCAACCCAGGCCATTCTATGCTTCACAAGTGATTCTTTTCCAGCATTTTCCAGCTGAGCCCTGATGGCTTTGTGAAGGAAACACAAGAGAACGCATCCGCTAAAGAAAGACATCAACAAAGCAATAGGTTAATAAATACAGGGCTCAGCACAGAATCACGGAATTATCGAGGTTGGAAAAGACCTAGAAGATCATCCAGTCCAACCATTACCAATACTTCCCAGCTAAATCGCACCCCACCTCGGCTCTGACCTGGCTGCTACCAGGATCTCCAGCAAACACTTGCTCCCTTGCACATACCGGCTCTGCACCCAGGAAGCCAAAAGCACGTACCTCAGGGGAAGTGTGCAGCAAAGCCCCTGCCCTGTGCCCAACGGGATGCTGGCAGCCCTTCCTGCTGGCCTCCCCTTGCAGCAACAGTAAAATAAACTATTGTTTGAAATCTTGGCAAAAGGCATTCGGTACATTGCTGAGGTTGCTGGAGTGGGATCGGCTTACACCAAAGCTCGGACTGGTTTCAAGAGGAAAAGGATGCACAGACCTATCGTGGGTCACAAGGACCTTGCTTGCAAAACCCTCAATGCTGTCGTTCTCCTCACTGTTTCATTGCTGTCAGGCTCTCTTTAGACAACTTTAGAAAGCCATCTAACTCAGTAATCAAGAGTGATATATTAATTTAAAGAGAGTTTCTCCAGACTGCCACCAATATCAGCATCGCCCGTCTTGTGCTTAAAGTGGGCAGAAATGTGCCCACAAATAGAAATTACTGAAAATACACCAGGATGGGGTGGCTTCCAGATGCAGCTCTGCTGGGAAGCAGCGTGGATAGACGAAGCACAGGTCCTTGTGATACATTTATGGACAGATTTGAAGGCATGGTGGGATGGCATGGGACAGGTAAGGAGAAGCTGCAGTTCGGAGTCTGCCTCCACTCATGGGGAGGAAGTTACCAGGAGCTTCCAAATATTGCCAGAAACCAATTACCCTGCAGAAAATGAAGGGCAAATGAAGGGTAAATGAATGTTTAACGATGCCATGTGCTTGAGGTATCCTCTCCTTGAGGAACGAAGGCTACCTCCAGCTGCTACTAACCTGAGCAGCACTGCTGCCATTTCTTATCCCCAGCCCCTACCCAGAATGATGGCTTGGAAACATTAATTTTTCTTCCTGACTTTTCCTGCCTGCTTTTAATTGACTGTGCTACACTTGTTGGTTGGATCCGCCTGCTAAGACTCTGTATGCGTTCTTCAAAAGCCCCTCTGAGATGGAGCAACTTGCAGTAGAGCATCACATGGTTTTAATTACACTTTCCACTAAATGCATGTAAAATTCCCAGTGTCAAACAACTCCAAGCGAGCCATCATTCCAAAGAAATCAGTTTCTTCTTATGTAAACACACGAATCTGGAAGGAATGGTTGCAATCCAGCCACACATTTTAAAACCTTTATATTCCTTCCACAGCACAACTGCTCCGGATTGCTGCTCCTTGGAGCACTGCCGCAGTAATGGCAGCAGCCCTGCAGCCGGCACAGACTGCCATGTCAGCCTCTGGGTCGTTCCCACTGAACATCAGCACGAATCAGAAGCAGCTCTGTGTAAATCAGTGGAGATCCCTCATGTTAGCCTTAATTTGCTGCTCAGTACTTGCTCCCGTCTGGGTTAGCTGATGCTATGCTTGATATAGGCCTGAAATCGTAGTTTAATTTCCTTCCACCGCAGACACAGCTCTGCCCTCCCCTCTCCCCGCCCAGCTCCGCACACAATGCAGTGCTTTGCATCTGTATCCACACACACACACCCACCAGGCAGCTTCTACTCTTCAGCAAAGCAAGCCCTTAACAAAGGGGTGTTTTGTAGGGAAAGGGGGCAATCACATTTTAACAAAAACCTTTCCCTGTGCTTTGGAGAAACAATAGGTGCAGAAGATAAGAAGGCATAGGAAAACCACGGCATTTTAGCAAATAGCATAATTTTGCTGCTATAAATCAAGTGGCCAGGCCTGGGCAGCAGGCATCATCCTTGAGCTTTGCATGTTTCTCCCAGCCCTGCAAAACGAGTGGCTCCAGCAGGGCTCCTCTCCTCTCTCATTTCTAACTCTCCGGGATGCCAATTAGTTGTTTCTCAGATGACCTCCATGTTTTGGCTCCGGCCCTACGTCTGTCTTCAAGGCTGTCCTTTGTGCTTATGAGTTTTCTGACATCTGTTATGTTTTATATCACAGCATTACTATCCCCTCTGTGCCCTCTTGACCCGGGTCAGTATACACAATGCCAACGATCAGTCTCTCCCTAATTAAAAGTGACTGCTACCAGGTATCTGAGTAACACCTCCATCCTTATTGCGACAAACGCAGCATCGCTCCCCATGCTTTAATCTTAGGACGGAGATTTGGAGAAGCTGATTGCTACAGCAGTTGGGTACAAGTTCAGGGTATTTACTCAGAGCTCTGTAGCAAACCCACGTCACAGAACTGTGCCAGCCATTGTTCTTCTCAGCCTCAGTGGTTATCTTCTAGAGTAAACCCAATGATAGTTGCACAGCCTGACTTCACTGGTTTATTTTTAATGGAAGCTTTGCAGATTGCCCATGTCTGCTGATCTGGGACACAGCTTGCTTTCCGTGCTTTTGGAAGTGCTCAGACTTGAACAGCTTCTTTGTTTCCCAGTGCCAAATACACAGCTGCTGCTGTGTGATGTGCAGGGGTACCTGGCATTGCAGGAACCTGGGGATCGTTCTTACAACCTTGAGTTGCTTCTACAAGCAAAGGTCCTGTCCATTAGGTGTACGGGTGAGCTTGCACACAGACCTGACCCTGTAACCAATGCGATCCAACAGCTGAACGAGCATAAACTACAACAAACCACAAGGGATATCGAGATCAATTTGCAAATAGCAAAGTAGCAGCCGCCAGGAGCTCCCGGTGCCTCACGCAGCCCTGTCACACCCATCGGCTCTACCTGGCTGATGCTGCGCTGCTGCTCTCCAGCTGTCTCACCAGGAGCTTGGCTATGGCAGTGAAGCTGTTGCTCATCCGGTAGATGTCTCTGCTCTGGGTGCCCAAGATGCCAGAGAACGTGTCAGTGAGACTCTTAATTTCCAGCAAAAGGATGTGGTGAAAAGAGTGCTCCATGTTGGCCAGCTGGTTCACCAAATACATCAGGCACTTCCTGGCTTGCTCCTGGACAACACAAGGAGACAAAAAAGAAACAACTCTAAAGGAACAAATTCAATGTTTGCTCATGCAAGGCGGGCTGTGTGCACATCGGGCACACATGGGCATGTGTGCATGCTGCTGATTGAAAGCACTGTCATTAGGGAATGGTGGTACCCCATGAGGCCAAAGGCAGGCACACACTGTGCTTGTGTGCACCCAGCTCAGCGGGGAGCAGACCCTGTAGTCTGTGGTGCACAGCTTGTGGCTGGTTCCATCTTTGTGTCTTCGTAGTGGCTCCATTGCATGAATGGGCTTGTGTCCATGTTGCTGCCTTGCCCACCTTGCCCTCCGCAGCTTCAGTCACTCCAGAACAACCAGGCAGTTACAACCAGCTCCATGCATGCCCCCAGCTGTTATGAGCACACAGCCAGCAGCCAATACCTCTTTCCAGAGCACAGATTTGTTTCCTGATCATGACTTCCCTTCTGGATCCACCGGGTGTTGCTGCAAGTAGCATTGCCCCCAGGACCAGCCTTCAGCAGCACTCCCAGCCCCAGCAGGGCTCCGTGATGCAGCGTGCTGGGGACCACTGCAGCGTGCCCAGGTGTGGGGCCGATGGTGAGGGGTTTGAGCACCTCGTACATCACAGCGGCTTTCCTTGCACTGCAGTGTAACACTTAGATGAGATCAACGCAGCAGCAAAGAGGAGTTTAACATGAGATTTCATCATAAGATCTCACCACTGGTGGTGAGCTGCTGCCTGGCAGCCCTATCAGTCATGCCACACACTGCAGTCTGATATGCCCAATGTAGCCAAAGCTCTGCTGGGCAATTTACCTACAAGACCACATCCCCTGACAACTAGGATGAAAGGGGCTGCTTCAGATCCTAATCTAAAAAAGCACAGATATTTTCTAACAAGGACACCTTATCTCTACTTGGCAAGTGCACACAAATCCAATTCCAACTATTTCTGTGTGCACATGTGCAAATTCTCATACTAAAACACAGACCCTGAAGGTAAAGAAATGCATGGGGGTTTCTGTGTTTTATTATAACTGTCCTAAGCAGTTTGGGTTCCACAATCCTGAAAGCACCTGAGTGGGAGAAGCAGCAGAGGGAGAAGCCAGGAGATTAGCAGTTCATGTTGGATCCTCCAGTGGGACAGCAGGGCACAGGCCTGGGGCAAACCCCTTCCAACCCAGCAGATCCTTACAGAAACTGAGAGAAGCTTTGCTGTTAGAACCTGTGCCAAAATGCAAGCAAAGGCACTTTAGGAATATAAAGGGTTCTCATCTTCTTACCAAGCATTAGCAGCTAAGGAGGGGAAGCAGTGTGTCACCCTCCCTACGCTGCAGGGCAAGAGCACTAATTGCCTCGGATTTCAGAAGAAACTCCAAATTCTTCTGGGATCGTGTAACAGGGGAGAAAACGCCACTGAAGGTTGGGTTCCAAGCACAGCAGGACCATAAAAACACACAGGAGACTTTGGCAGGACATCACCTGAGTGCTGCGAGTGAGACACGTTGTGAGAAAAAGTCAGCTTGTTCCAAACCAAAGGCGAATGGCTGCCCTGTGTCGTGGCACAGAGGAGCAGCGCAGCAGTCCGAAGAGCCACTGCCCTCCAGCCCCACGCAGAACCAGTGCAGGCACTGCAGGGTGGGCTGGGAGCTGCGGCGGAGCCTTTTTCTCAATGGCGCGAAGGAGGCTGGCTGTTGGGTAAATACTCCCTAGCTTATTTGGAAGACATTCCTCCCTCCTAGAGATAAACACGGGCGCAATTAACATTTAAAACACATTTCTGTTTCCTAAACAAACTGTTCAGCAGACGTAACTGGAAGAGAAGTTCTGAGCGTTGCCGTGTCGCTTTGATCCAGCTGGAGCTCCTCCAGCCTGCTGCAACGCTGCTGCTTGCCTGGAGCGAGCTGAAAGAACAATAAACCCTGCCAGTCATGTCATGTGTAACTGTTAAACAAAACAGAGTCACGGCAAAACAGCTCGACATGAAAGCCGTTATTATCTCCGCCGCAATTTTTTATCCAAAAAAAAAAGCAGAAAGCCTGTTTGGACATACAGAACCCATTGTTGTTGGAGCTGTGGGTGTTTTCTGTTTTTGTGTGTTTTATCACAGATATCTCTCACGTTTTCTGGTGCTCCGTCTGCCGGGAGGTGAGGATCCAAACCGTTTGGTGAGGTGTGGCCAAGCACTCTGCTGTACCTGAAATCCGGGCTGGGGAGGCTACCAAGGAGATGACAGGGATGGCAGAAGGAGCTTCAGTTTGCAGTTGGTTCAAAACACACACTTATTGGAAGAACGAAGCTGAAATACCCAGCTGTGCCCTGAGGTGGGGTTTTGCTTTGCACAAATTTACGGCCAAGGAACGGGGTCTGACTTCAGCTTCACCCACCGGACCCTTTGCTCATGTTTGCAGCCTATACTGCAAGGATTGAGGGGCCAACCCTCAATCCTTGCCACTTCTTTTCACCAAGTGAGCCTTCCAGAGAAATCAAATATCAACAAATAAAATTCCAGCCCTACCATTACCACTTCATTTCTCACTCACTTTGCTTGGCTGGGTGGGGGGGCTCACTTCCATACCTCCGGCACTGGGCAGGATGAGGGAAGCATCACGGGTGTTCCAAAAGGCACTTCCCTGGTGTCTGGCATAGGGAACAGTTCTCTGGGACTGCTCTGTTGCTCACACGCCCTGCTGGACATGACCTACCTAAGCTAGTTGGCAGCAGCGATGCCTGGAACCCAGCAGTTCCGCTTAAGTCAGAGTAGAACTTCAATACTTTCTTGTGGTGCACTCATTTTTATCAGCTGAACCTTTAAGGCCGGTCCAGCTTTTGTGATGCCAGATGTGTTTCTGCTTATCTAATTGCAGGCTGAGTGCCTGTGCTGCAGTGAGCAATGCCCAGTGTATCAGTGAGTTCAATCCCAAAGGCTTTTTCCCCTTCTTTTAAGGCACTCGATCTGCACAGCAGTGCCCAGAGACAGTTATCCCATGCATGTCTGGCCACGGGAAGCTACGTGCAACTGTGCCAAGCAAGGGATTAAAATAGGAGAGAAGTACTGAATGCAGAAGGAAACATGGCCTGCTGCAGTTCTTGGTGTCTTCAAAACCTTGAAGAGAGTGACTGAGCCCAATCTCCATACACAGAACTGTTCTGCAGCCTTTATGAAGACAAACTCCCATTAATTTGGAGCAAGGATCACAAAGTCCAGGGGGATGGTGGGATTCAGCTCTGCAGAAATTAATTATCCAGGTCACTGTGTGGGAGACATCAGTGTCACACTCCACAAATGGTCCAATTTACTGCTTACTACTCATTTTCTGCTTGTGTAGCCAAGTTTTATCACAGCCATAAAGGTTTGACTTATTTAGCCAAAAAGTGTGATTTCAGAACATTAGTTTTGCCTTCGTAGAACTGATTTGAGGCAGAAGGAAAACATCTATTACTAGCAGTGAAAGACAGTAAGCATGTAACTGGGAATGGAAACCCAAATCCCATCATAAATCGGGGTATGTTAGATATAAGCCAGGCCAGTGAGGTGCCCTTGTGACACCCAATAGTTTGGACTCTGGGCCCAGGCTGCCCAGCAGTGCTGACCACGATCTGAGGCTGTTTGCAACACGTCTCCAGTGAACACCACTTCCATGTCCACACTGCACACTTATGCTGGAAGCAAGAAGTCCACTGCAAATTCATACCTCTATACTAAAGGTCATGAAACAGTTTTTAGGGGTTTGCCACTGTACATCATTGTACAGCACAGGGTTCCCATGAGGTCAAACCCCAAACAGAGTTAAAGTGAAGATGTTCCTATGATGAGGTTGAGCCCAGCACTGCTGCTGGGCACTTCCTTTATACAGACATTTGTCAGAAGTATTCAATTAACTCTGGCTACAAACCCCAAATAGCTGGATTACATGATATTAGGAAGTTCATATTTCATCGCATGCTTACAACGTTCCTGAAGGCTATATGCATTTAAAATTCAATATCGAACCAAGGGGCTGCAAAATATTTCTTTTCCTTTCCCTTGCCTTTCATTTCTCTTACTGTAGACACTGCAATCTGAGCTAAGCTGCTGGGATAATGACAGTTGTGTGCATTTATCAAATGGGCCATTCTGTAAAAGATAGCAGAAATAGAACGTACCTCATCAACGTGTCCAACAGCCCCAAAGATCTTTGCCGTTTGCCCAATCAAATGTGGGAAACCCTCACCAATTTCTTTTAGCTCTGGAAGAAACGCAGCCAAGGCTGTGGGGTCATAGCCAGATACTTCTGTCAGTATGTTTAGGATAATGTCACTATGGTTGGGGTCTCTTACAAGCCCCAGTAGACACGGAATACACTCTTTCAGCACCTATTTCAGAAAAAAAGAAGAAGAAAGCAGTGAATATATTTGTGAACGGTGAATACATGCAACCAAAAGAGGTACTGTACGTTGGAGGGGTAGAAACAGGCTGTCAGACTTTGATTCAGTGGAATAGCTTTTCACCCTCGCTGACCTCTGCACACAGCTATTTGCTGAGGTCAACAGAAGTTCAGCTCAACATATGGAAGAAGGGTAAGCTGTAGCCTTGAAATATTACAGTTATGCATATGTAACTAAGAAAATCCTCCATTGTTTAAAAAAAAAAAGGCCAAAAAAAAAAAACCACCCCTCAACCCCCTCACCAAACATTTCCCTTGCTTTAGGCCTTGTTCTATACTTAAAGGATTAAAATAGCATAGGTCTCAGCCATCCCTAACCATACAGTAAATTAAAGTACTGGTAAAAACTTATTTTGCATCCTCCAGGAACTAAACAACATGACAAGGTTAACAGTGAGCTGAAAATAAAGGCTAGCTCCTTGCTGCACAGCAAATGCTGGCGGGCAAGCTGGCATTCCTTATAACAACACGATTTTCAAGAGGCTGAAGGTCTAGACCTTAAAACGTTTCACAAGCAGGACGGATCACGTTCAATTGCCTACTGAAGGGTTCTTTCACACCTATACTACTAGATGTCTACACGTGTACTAACACACCTCTGGGTCAGGGAAACTGATGGATGTGTGTAATGCGTTTCAAAACAGACTGGTGAGACCTTCCACCAACTTCCCAGGGCACGAAAGCGGGATCCACACACTCCCTTGTGCATCTCTTGGCTCAGACACCAACGTCCCAGTGGGGCAGCAGCCCCTATGCCCCCAGCCAGGACACACCAGTGGCACACAGTGACCTCAGACACACCGGCTCCAGCAAAACCCCACCATGGCCACATGGGGCTCTTTGGTCTCCTGCTTCCAAAGGCAGCTCTATTTCATCTGTGACAGAGCATTATGATAAAGCTTCCTCAGCTATCTGGAGGAAGGTATTAACCGCTGCCGATTCTTCTTTAGAAATGTTTTATAGGTTTAATAAACTCACAAATCTTTGTCTTATTCAGACGAGCTGGGTGCAGTCAACGTTGTGCCATTCTGAGAGCCCGATACGTAATGCCTTAATTAATCTCCAGCTTGCTCTTAATCAGTTCCTAACTTGTTCTAGCTTTCCTTGATACGTTCATACAGTTCTAATAGAAACGTAGCGATGGTAATTACAACTCAACTGACAGAGGAAGAGCCAAAAAGGTAGAACACAGTCCTGGTTTATAACAACAACGACTGCCGGACCACAAAGTTTACGTTCTCTTTATGACCGGATGGAGAATTTGGGATGGAATTAAAGAATGGAATTAAGGAAACTCTATGGCAAACCACAGGAAAGCACCGTTGTGCACGGTGTGGGACTCCAACTGAGATAGCCACCGGCAGCCAGACCTCACCAAGTCATCTGAAAGAGATAAACCCCCCGAAAGGAGGTGCAACACTGAGCAGCTCATCCACTAACAGCCTTACCCCGAGCTCCTTCCTCCTTGCCATGAGCTGGAGCAGCCTCAGGAGGTGGTGCTGCTCGGCTGGCTGCAGGTGGCCCATCAGTGCCAGCAGCTCGGGCAGGCGGTGCGCCATCGGCTGTGGCTGCTTCTCGTATAGGGCAGGCAGGACACGCAGCAGCAGCGAGTTCCCTGCCAACAGAGCAGAGGAGAGCATAGTGCATTACTGCACAGCAGAGCCGCATGGCTGGGGAGCAGCCTGGACCATCTGCATCCACCTGGAGACAGCAGCTTTTAGAGGTCATCTGCACAAATCGGGGAGGTTGTGGAATTCACTGGAGGAATCGTAGAATGGCCTGGGCTGCAAAGGCCCACAGTGCTCATCCAGTTCCAACCCCCTGCTGTGTGCAGGGTCGCCAACCAGCAGACCAGGCTGCCCAGAGCCACATCCAGCCTGGCCTTGAATGCCTGCAGGGATGGGGCGTCCACAGCCTCCTTGGGCAACCTGTTCCAGTGTGTCACCACCCTCGGAGTTTCTGAGGAAACTGTGGACCGGGCCAAGGAGCCCAGTGCATGGCCCAAAGAGAGCAAAATCACAGCAGGTATAACAACATATGCATATAAAGTTATTTCCTATTCATTTTAATTTTCATTCCCAAAGCAATACCAGGAGAGGGCTGCTTACAAGCTTTCAGATTTGGATCATACTCCATTGAGTCCTACACTCAACACTTGTGATTTAAATGGATTTAAAAAGCAAAAAACCAAAAAAGGCTAGAAAGCACATAAAAGCTGTATTTCTCCTTTGCTGAGACTCAGACTTTCAAATTAAATAAGCAGCATATGGAAAGAATAATTGGTTATTAAGAGAGCTAAACGTGCATGACAGTAAATTTGAACATAAACAGTTAAGGATGCCATTTCCAGGAATAGAAAGGAGCCAGAGAGAGTCAACTGCAGACAGGCTCAGATAAGCAAAGCCCTCTCTCACACATTTTCTTAAGATGTCTGTGCATAATTCAGTTTGAAGCCCGGGCTCATACCAAAATATATAACTTCACATTGCTGTACATGCCTGCCTCAATATATTTAAGTCTCACTTGAATAACATATGGAAAACATCTGCCTATTGCAGTGTAGTATGGCTTCTTTTTGTGCATGCTTGTGAGTCCTTAAGGTCTCCTTGAATTTGGTTTCCAATAGGAACTAGCACTCTGGCCTGCTGCTTTTTCTCCCACTTAAACCCAAGCCCTGTAATTTTGCAAGAGAAGCAGCTCAGTTCCCAGGTGGCAGAAAGAGGACCTATGTGTCAGACCCGGCCACACCACGCTCGTGCCAGATATATGAAGAGCAACCCAAGCCTTGCAACGCCACCTCTGAGCCAAGTAACTGAAATGCAATTCATTGCAGGCTCCAAAAGCATCCGGGTAGAACCCTCCAGGGGTCCTCAGCCCTGGGAACACCTCTGCACTGCTCAGCAGCTCTCTGCATCCGATCCCAAAGCATTTGTTCTGCTCCTAGAGCCGCTGGCTTCTCCCAGAGCCCTGCATACAACCACTAAAGTGCTAAGGGCAAGCTCCAGCCCCACCTCTGTCCCCAGGGCCATGGGGAATTCCTGTCCTGTTCCACAAATGGAGCACAAAGCCAGCTGCAAATGAAGATTTGCTGATGGTTACCCCAGGCAGGTCAGTGAGCAGCTCAGTTCTGGCTGCTCTACCCACACCTTTGTGCCTGTCTCTCCCCAACGCTACAGGTGGGATGGCACAATAATTAAGGGGCACAAGTACCACTGCCTTACCATGGGATCAACACTTCTATGTCACAGAGGTTCTTTTGAAAGTGCCTCCTTAATTTGTACATTCAGCGAAGATTTGATATACATATATATTTTAATTAACCAGAGAAAGTAACCCAAACTAACCAAAGTAACCCAAACTAACCAAAAGTAACCAGCAAAGCACCAGCAAAGCACCAAAGTTCAAATTAAGGTTTTCTGGATTCTCATCTGAGTCTGAAATTGAGCAGTTTTATAATCAAATTTGCTGAAAATTATTTCCTTCTCTGGATAATGTTGTGTTTGCAGAATTAAGCCTTTTTGGCACTTGCACGTGCTTAGGTTCCACTGGAGGTTTTCTGTCCACGTAGAACAGAGGCCTTAAGCTCCAGTCACATTTCAGCAAAAGACGAAATTCCCTCTGCCCTGGACAAGCAAAGTTCTCAGCTGTAAGAGCATGGAGGGAAGTTCAACAGAGAAGGACAAGAGGTAGCATCTGAGAAGCGCTATTGCCTGTGCTGGGACATCATGGATAGGAAGACTCCTGGAAACTCAGACTGACTATTCAATCTGAGAACAGCACCAATTTAACTATCAAATGCATCAGAGGGGGAACAGAACTCAGCACGACACAACGTGGAGGATTGCAGCCACTTGTACTAAAATACTTGGTACAAAAGTAAATTGGGCAGCTCATCCAGTCACCGTACAACAAAGATTACTGGGTTTGCAATCGTGAGCCAGGATGAATGAAAGGCAAGGGCAGACTGCAGGCAACCCCACTGCTTTGGAGCAGTATTTCAGTGACCTCACTGATATGGAATTCTTTTTAACTGGATAACCTGTATATACAAACCTGTAAACAACCCAAGCAGAAACCACAGTTTGTGTCTGCTCTTTGTATAACTCCACAAGGGTCACAAAGCACAACCCCGTCCCCCACATTTTCATGTCTGTGTGTTTCCTGTCAGCTCCCAGAACACCCCAACAGCTGTCATCCCTTCCCAGCTTCCATGTGATTCACCCACTTGCAGCCACCACCAACCTTCTGCCTGCTCAGAGCTTGGAGGTGACACCCTGCCCATTCCCAAGCAGCTCCCTCTGTTCCATCTTGCCTCATCTGGCTCAGCCTAAATGAAGAGCCTGAAATGTACATTTGCTGTTTGAGAATGGAAAAATGCGATACTCAACTCCTTAATCATCTTCTCTCCCTCTTCCTCCCCTGCCACCATTACCCCCAATGCTTTCCAGATTAGACTTTCTCAGGCAATCCAGGCAGACCACACACTGGGAATTATGCAATTCCAGCACAAAGCAGTGCACAGTTGAGGAAACCCGATGGCTGAGCGCTGCTGGCTGCAAGTCAGGTGGGGCAGGGGCACCAATGGCAGAACACAGCCCCGCAGCCCAGGGTCACACTGCAGGTACACAGCCAATGTACCTGAGTGTACAAAGAGCCACAGAGGTTGGATATTAGGAAAGATTTCTTCTCCAAAAGAGCCGTGATGCAGTGGCACAGTTGCCCAGGGAGTGCTGGGGTCACCATTCCTGGAGGTGTTCAGAACTACAGGGATGTGGGCAGTGGGCATGGTGGGGTGTGCTGGGGTTGAGGTGGGGATCTCAGAGGTCTTTTCCAACCATAATGATTCTACGAAAGGCTCTGTGTGCTGCCTCTGTTCTGCCCCATCCATGGCCCAGCCCAGCAGCACAGAGCTTGTGGGAGAATGAGCCCTCCTATAGCACTCTGCAGGCATGATTTGGGCAGAGCAGTACAGCAGCACTTGGTCATAGAATCACAGAATGGCTTGGGTTGGAAGGGACCTCAAAGATTGTTTAGTTCCAGCCTTCCAAACTCAATGGGCAATGGCTGAGGCCACGTGCACCTCTGCTAACCCTCCCTCAGACACTTGTCCCACTCCCACGCTATCGGCTGCAGTGCTGGAGCAGGGCTACCAAGCACTAAGGGAAGCACCGGCCCCTCCTGGGGAGTCTAAACAGAAAGGGAACACAGATTGCAAATGAGATGCAGTTCTGTTTGCTTTTGTATGCTGTTCTCTGATATTTTGTGGCCAATATATAATTCATACCAGCAGTGTGTTACCCTTAATCTCAATTCTGAAATAACCCAAGGCCCATTAAACTGATAGGCTCTCCAGAACTTAAAAACGATCAACACCAACAACAGTAGGACTTGGCACCAGATTAACACCTAACCCAAGAGTCTCTCATTTTGTTTTTCTCCACGTTAACAGACACAATTCTAATCCTGCAGCTGCTAACCTGTAGGCTCCAGAAGGAAGAAGCTAGACGGAATGCATTACCTGCATGGATACAAAGCTGCTATTGCTAATTCGGGCTGGAAAAGTAAAAACCCAACAAGCTGTCTTTATTTTACAGGTTCTCCTTTCTAGCTCAAACTACTAGCGTAGCAGAAGTTTCTAAAGAAAACAGCCCCAAAAGCCACAGAATGTAGGTTGCACCAGACACACGCACCCAAACCAGCTCCAGGTAGATGTGTTTTCCTGCCAGCCCCCTCCGGAGCCGCAGCACATACCAACAGCCAATGGAGTTTGCACAAAGAACACAGAACAGCCCAAGTGATGCAGCTCAGGCAGCAATCCCGCTCCCTGCTCCCACCCCAGCGTGCTGTGTATTTCTGGAACTCTGCTCCAGGGGAAGCAGCAGCGTGCGGAGCAGCTCTCCCCGTCCCCCCCTCCTGCGGACCTGGGGGCTGACATTGAGCAAGCTGCACGCCCCCTGCTCCTCACTGCCAAAACCAACAACCAGAAGTGCTCCTATTACAGCTCTGGCACTCGCAGCGCTCATTCATTCAAGCTGAGACACTCGGAGCATTTATTAGGGGCTGCCCGTGGCTCCTCGCAGTCCCTGCTGCAGTCCCACTCCAGCCCAGCCCCAGCCTGGCTATTTGCAGGAAGCAGCTGCAGAATGCTGCCTGGAGGAGTGCTTTCTCTGCTCACGCTGTTCTGTGTTTTCAGGGCTTCTGCTTCCGTGCTGGATGAAGACGATGACTACGATCTCATGTATGTGAATCTGGATAATGAAATCGAAGGTCCGGTCCTGGGCGCTGAAGAATGTAAGTAGATACTGTCTACATTTCTGTTAAGCACAGCACTGCATTCTTTGTTGCTTAGCTCTTGTAACAACCACGAGCATTATTTTAAGAGGAACCATGTGCTTGTAGCAGTAGGTTATTGCAGACGGCAATGCTCCGGTACTGGGATAGCACACTACAGTTTGCTGTGCACTACTTTTCTGTTTCCCTGCAGCAGACAGCAGATACCACTTGGTTTTAGGGTTGCTGTACTGAACACTGCTTTGCCTTCTGCTTTGACGCAGAAACAAACGCAGGGGCAGGCTGAAGCCTTGCACGGAGGCAGATTTTGGGAAACACCCCTTCTGTTTAAACCTACATCTATGTCTTGCCTCCCAGCTGCCTCGTGTGACTGCCAGCGGGAGCACACGGAGTGGGACAAGCTCTTCATCATGCTGGAGAACTCACAGATGAAGGAGAACATGATGCTGCAGGTGCTGGAGGATGGGCTGAAGGCGGACGTGCAGGCAATCAGAGCAGAGTTGAGCCAACTCACTGCTGGCCTCGCCGGCACCTTCAGCTCCGCGGTGCAGCAGCTCACCTCCCACGCCTTGGCCCAGCTGGAGCAGGCACTGCAGAGGAACGGAGACCAACCTGAGGATGCTGAGAGGCTCTGTGAGTTCAAGCAGGGCAAGGTTCTGGAGCAGGTCCTGCAGCTGAGCCACAACGTGTCCACCAGGCTGGGCCAGTTGGAGAGCTCCTGGCTGAGATGGGCGCAGGGGGAGGCCCAAGAAACAGCTTTCCAGCTCCAGCAGGACAAGCTTGGCCCCAGCAGAGAGGACAACCTTGTCTTGAACACCTTATGGAAAGAGCTGCAGCAGACCAGAGCTGAACTGAAGGCATCTCAGAAGTGGGCTGCCCAGCACCTACTGCCAGCAGGTGAGTGCAGCGTGGGGTGTTTCCCAGAGAGCTCTTGGGGGGCACAAGCAGATGTCCTGTGAATGCTTTCCTCCTCGTAGGTCTCCAAAGTGGCCTCGTGGGCAACCCGGAGGCTCTGAGCAGGCTGTAGATACAGGGAAACATCTCAGTAGGCATTCTTGAGAAAGCAGCTCTGAGCTTCCCAAACGTGGGATCAAAGAAAGATTTAATCAAAACCCTCACACACGGCAAAGCAGCCAGCCAGCCACCAGCCCACCTCCAGCAGCTCTCCTAGATCCAAACAGCTGCCAAAGCTCAGCAAACATATTTCATGCATACCAAAACCATCCTTCCCTTCTACCTCCCCAGCTGGTAACCCCCCCACTCACTCACTGAGCTCCCCTGTCCCACTGGAGCATATTCCTGCTCCTTCCTCACCCTCCTCCCCAGCTCAGAGGACACTGCAGCGGGGTGCAGACCAGCTGCTGACAGCCTGCTACCGCTACATTCACTTTTTTCCTTCTGGAATGTCAGTGAGCAAGTGAGGTGCCCATAGAATGATGGGCTCACTGCTCAGATTTCCTCGGGGTCCCCTGTGCTCTATAACAAGACTCCCAGCAGCAGCAGTAGAGTAGAGTATGGCAGAGCAGAGCCCCAGCTGCAGAAAGCACAGGCACATACTGTAGTGCGAGCAGCAGAACTGCGCAGCTCTGCCAGCCAGGTGACCATGGCTGCATGTTTTCTCAGTGCTGCCACATCTTTAATGACTACATTTTACCACAAATAAAACTTCCTGTAGATTAAAAAACTAAGAAAATCCCCACAAACCAACACTCGCATGGTCCTGCACATGTGCCAACAGGAAGGAGGAATGCAGCCCCACCAGCACTGTCAGCGACCACTTAGCAATGCCATCAGCTCTCACACAGCTGAGCAAGGACACAAAGCTATATTTTAATGGGGAACATGAATTCAGTTTTATGAATACGTTGCTTTCACCCCTTTATTTGCTGCAGCATTTTAGTAAACTGCATGTCCTGGGAGCAGACCTTCCAGCATATCCCTTACCCCCATCCCAAGCACATGGATCTTGCCTTCCAAAAGGCATGAGCTCATTCCTTATCTCCCCCCAGAGCACAGCCAGCCTTGCACCGTTTACTGTGCACTGTAGGAGAGTCAAATCTTGATCATCATTAGAGACCTCAGCCTCAACACTGGAAACCCAGAGTATTTCCACTAGTTGCAACATGATTTTATAGAGAGCATTCTTACTTTTTATTTTAAAATATACCTTTTAAGTAATTCCAGGGTATCTCTCTGCCCGGAATTTCTTTTTCAAGGGAATTTTTAGCAACTGACTTTAATCTTGAACTGCTGCCAGACGCGTCTTGAGGGATTTCCTAATCACACTTTTTGTTCTTCAGCGAGGCTGGATTTAATTTTGTTTAGCCCCTGATAACAAAGCCAGAAAGCTTGCTAACTAAAAGCTGCTTCGTGAAAGCATTCCTTCACAGCATCTTAAGGAGCATCCCCAGCAGCTGCCCCCCAAGTCTCCCAAAAAAAGAGAATCCCAAAACTGGATGGGTTGGAAGGGACCTCTGCAGCCCCCAGCCCTCCAGAGCAGGTTTCCTGCAGGAGGTTATGCAGGAAAGCATCCAGGTGGGTTCTGAATCCTCCTCTGCAGATCCCACCACCTCCCTGGGCAGCCTGTCCAGGGCTCTGTCACCCTCACGGGAAAGAAGTTCTTTCTCATGTTCAGATGGGACTTCCCACATTCCAAAATCTGCCCCAGGTTTGAAAGAAGCGGTCTGAAATAACAGCAGCACAGCCCTGGAGGACACAGAGAGGTCTTCATTCACTCAAGCAGAAGTTTCCACATGTTTAGACCTTCCAGATGCTCTAGCTGTGGAGGAAACGAGTCAGCTTAATTGTGGGAGGGGGCTGCTTTTTCCCTATGTTACTTACAACATCCACTCGTATGTAAGGACCAGGGAGCAGCACATAGGACACCAAGGATGTCTTGTGCTCAGTAATCATCAGGTACTTCTCTAAGCTTCATGAACTCCTGAGAGCAGCTTCAATTATCTAGTTTCTATTACAACATATGGTTAATTGATGATGGGAGAGGAACTGCCTTACAAATGTCCATATTGTCAGCACTTAACCAGTGCACAGTTCCTGATGGCCCTACAGACAGGGTCACAAAAGAGAGTCCTAAAAGAACCAAAGCTCAGCACACTTCTGCCAGCGCTCCCTGCTCCTGCCCAGTGCTGCTCAAAGTTTGGCTCCAGGTAGGCTCCTGCCCCAGCGCATTGCATTGCACAGAATGGATGTGCCCAGCCCTGCTGCTCAGAAGCAGTCGGTGGCATCCAGCCCTGCAGGATGCTCTGCAGCTGCTCCTGCCAGCAGCTCCATGCTGCCATCCCAGGAATGCCACACTATCTCAGGCCTCCAGAGAGACAGAGCAGCAAACCCATCTGCTTACCGTAACGTTGTTGTTCCCATCACATCATCATGAAAGAGGGCACGGAGGCTAAAAATGACCTCTGTGAGATGAGCTATTGCTCCATTCCCCTCTCACCACAGACAGAACTGCCCAGTGTGAGGCGCCCATCTCTATTGGCGACCCATGCAGACTGCAGGGCTCCCCAGTGCAGAGGGAACGCACCAGGACAGGCAGGCAGCTAACCCTGAGAATGATGTGTGCAGGGCAGGAATGTGCTTTTGTGGAGAAGGAAAAGCTGAGCCTTGCTCAAGCAGCACGACTAGCCCCTAGGCTCACTGCCATAAAAACAGCACAGCAAATTCATCCATCAGATCTGACAGCTTCTTCAGTGCATCCCGCAGGTGGGTTCCTCCATCCCATGGGATGAGCCAAGCTCGCAGCCCTCTGAAAAGTCCAAAGCGAGCGTGAGCCAAGGGTCCAACCTGTGTGTGTACCAATGATTTGTACTTAATGCCATCTTCCTAATTAACTCTTTCAGGCTACGAAACAGCAATTCTGTTCCCAATGCGTTCCAGAAAGATCTTTGGGAGCGTTCATCCAACAGCTGCGATGACCCTCGCCTCCTTCACCATTTGTGTCTGGGTCAAAGCAACAGAGGTTTTGGACAAAACCATTGTCTTCTCCTATGGAACAAAACTCAATCCCTATGAGATTCAGCTGTACCTCAGCCAGCAGTCTGCAGTGCTCACCGTAGGTAATGCCCAGCACAAGGTGGCTGCCAGGAATGTGGTGGTACCCGGGAAGTGGATCCATCTGTGTGGCACCTGGAGCTCGGATAACGGGACCGCATCGCTGTGGGTGGACGGAGCGCTGATGGCCACTGCTGTGGGCATTGCTGACAATCACATTGTTCCCGATGGAGGAATTCTGCAGGTCGGCCAAGAGAAGAACGGCTGCTGCGTTGGAGGAGGGTTTGATGAAGCTTTGGCCTTCTCGGGAAAGTTAACAGGGTTGAACCTGTGGGACAGAGTGCTCAGCACTGAGGAGATAGCAGCGCAGGGCGGAGAGGATGCGTGCAGCTCCCGGGGCAACATCGTGGGCTGGGGAGTCACGGAGGTTCTGCCCTATGGAGGAGCTCAGTATGTGTCTTAAGCCCCAGTAAAGCAGTTTCTGAAGCAGAGCACACTTCGTTAAAAGCAGAACACCAGTGTGTGTACAAGGAATGGAGCTGAAGAAGCCTGTGTCTCTCCAGCTCCCAAGGCAGATTAGCACCACAAATTTACGCAGTGAGATGCTGTGGGGGTGGGATTTGATCTCCGCCTGCTGTTTTGGCAAAACACTGAAAATACCACATCCAGACTTGACATTGGATAAGCCATTCCTGAGGTCAGACGACCACCACCTCCCTAACTTATGCTGGAAGCTGAGTGCCACTGTGGGCACTGCAGTGCTGCCCTGGGCTCCTGCCCAGCCCTGGCAATGCCCAGCCTTCCCCGGCCATTGCTGCTCAGCCTCTGGCATGAGCTGTCCAGGGGAAGCCCGTCAGCCAAGAAGCGTGTTGTTTATTAAGTGTCATTAGTAATTTGTAGTCTACAAATAGAACTAGCTTCTTGTTTAAAGCATTTTTAGTGCCACCGACTGACCCGACATATAGGAGTAATATCCACCATCATAACCTGATGTTACGTTTCGAGAAAGTGCAGCTGTATTATATTGTAAATTGACTTTGTGATAATTTTATTGAGATTATTTTTGTAAAGTTGTTTTGTAAATATACTTTACTAAACGAAGGCCTTCCGTGGTTTTCATCAACCGTAGCTCTAAATAAATAGGAAACTGGATTTTTTTCCCATGTTTTTAAGTGCTCCATTTTAATTGCTAATAGAGAAGAAACAAATAGCAAGTCTGATAGAGCTGGAGAGCCCCTCGGAGGGCTGAAAGCCAACACCAGCCAGAAGCTCCTAACACTGAACTCCAAGAAGTTTCTTGACATTTGTCGCCTCATTCATTGCTGAATGCAACGCTGCTAGCAAACCCTTCCTTCCACAATACAGAAGCAGTAAGAAATAAAAGTGATGACGATGCCATTTCCACTTTTCTGTGCCATTTGGGGGAGGGTTGTGCTTTGTGGCTAAAGCTACGTGTTCTGCTTCAGCATTCCAGCCATGCTGTACATTTAAGGCAAAATAAATGCTCAGAGAGCTGCAATTTCCACCACAATAGAAGCGTATCTAAGCACTCAGCAATGAGCACAACAGAAAGTCCTCACAAAATAAGGTCTGCCAATAACCTAAATTATGGGATAGTGAAAGGTTACCTCTGTTCATCTGCTGACTTCAGAGGAACACTTAAGTTCCCAGCATTGTGCATGCACAGAAACCCTCTCAAGCCCTCCTTCCATACGTTGCTCTCCATTAAGTGAAAACAAACGTCCCTGAGATGTAGCAGAACCAGCAAAATCCTTACAGGTTGCCAGCAGTGGTTCCTGGCTGCTTTTCTTGCCGTTCCTCATACCTGGGATGCTGGGGTTTTTGGGAAGCCCTTTGTTATCCCCACACTGCTTTGGCCCATTACCAAACACAACCCAGTCATTCCCACTGACTCAGCTGGAATGCTTTACAACCACTATTGCTTTGCAGCCACTGTGGACCAGCACAGCTTCCCCATCAGCCAGCAGCCCTTCACCCCATGGCAGCAGCCACCTCCATCCGCACCCATCCCCTCCTCCTTCTGCTGAGCTGTACCTGTAAGAATCCTTTTGCCTGATTGGAAAACACAAAATAAAAGTATCTGGGAGAACATTTTGCCAGCATTACCAGTGCAGAGTGCCCCCCTGCAACCTGCAGCTCCCCTCTCTGACGTCAACAGCAACATCTGCTGGTGGAATATCACACATGCAGGAAGACCAGCAGTCAGCTGTGGATGTTTGCTACTTCTCTCCTACATTTATGACTATACAGTAAAACTCATCACACTCCGTGTTTCTATTCATCCCCAGTGGTAATACACAACATAAGCATCTAAATACCAATGCCACAGATCCTAAAAGAATGGTTACTACAAACCCACAAAGCCACAGGGATATCCTGCTCTTGGGCCAGCCAGTTCGTACTGTCCCACAGCTCATACTTATTGATCACATTTGTCCTTAAACCAATTAGACTAACTTGCAGCATCTGAAGCACCAAATTACTTTCCAGCTCGGGGTATCGCTCCAAATAATACAAAAAAATAACTATGCCCTTTTTTTTTAATGTATATAATAATGGACAAAATTAATTTTGCACAAAATTACGCAGCAATATTTGTGTAATAATTAGACAGCTGATGGCACTTCTTGCTATTACCTGTGCTTGGAAAAACAAACTGATTTTGCCACTGCAGCAGCACCATATTGCAACTGTGAAATTGACAACATTGGAACTCCTTTTTTAGAGCTCTGAATATTTCTGGTTCCTTTTTAAACCACAGAAGTTAAATGTAAAGAGTTTAGCAGCAGAACCATCTGAAGCTACTGATGCAGGCGAGACTGCAGCATCACCACAAGGCTTTTACATCTGACATCTGACACAGGGTGGGATCCATTTCATCCTCATTTCTATTTTGGAGTATTGCCAGTGACACAAATAGAAAGGATAAGAGCCCAGTAACCGCAGCCTCCTATCACAGCTCGTTACTTGCACTCCATTAGCACAGTGCACTAACAGCTACAGATAGATTTCCTGCCCTGGGGGGTCACCCAGTCTACAACGAATCTTCCATAGTCCAAAGGGTTTATTAAGTTCACATATTCTCAAGAAGAGTTCCTAGGTATATTCTGTTAATTTAGATTGCGTCTGATACACTTAATCACACGTTTATGAATGTTTGCATGTTTCATACACACACGTTGCAGGGTGGGCTCAGTGATCTAGTATTAAATGCGGAAGCTGGTTGCCCTGCCTGGCAGGGCAGGGGGTGTGGGTTGGAGCTTCATGATCCTTGAGGTCCCTTCCAACCCTATGGGTTGGATCTGTGCTCATACCTTGAAGGACACTTCTGACAATGACATCTGTGTGATCAGCCAGCAGCTCTGCTTCAGCAATGGCAGCCAGGGAGAGGTAACTCGACATGTTTCTGCACAGCTCCTTATTGCCCCGCTGAAGGAATTTCACCGCCACTGGGACAGCCAAGGCCATCACCGAAGGGCGGCTGTAATTCTGCAAAAACATGAAGAAGCTCTGAAAAACAAGTGGCTGAAATGAAATAAGGCATCTCCTGCTGATAGGAATTGAAAAATAAAGATTAGAACAACGAGGGGGGGCAGAAAAAGCAAAACAAGGGGTCAAGAAAGCTTATGCTTTGGTGACAGCACTGACAGCAGGCTTCAAAGGAACAGCAAGGAAGGAAATCTAAAACCGCTGCGGCAGGAGATGATTGTACGCACATTTCTGTATTTTGCAAGAGGAGAAAACATGATATTTAGTACCCTACTTACACATCAGCTGCTGCAACGTTTTGACCAATGCATTTTGTGTTTAGGGCCATCAGAGAAGACAGCAGAAGTCACATCCGCCATCCAAACAGTACAGGCTGCTTCCACCCCAATGCACAGTTCCTCCTGTTGGGACCCCACTCACGCTGCTCACTGTGCCAGCAGAGCCCAGCCCAGCAGCCAGCCCTGCAGAGTGCAGGCAGTGTGTGCCTGCTGCTGAGAGCTCAGCTTTCTCCCCTCTGCCCTTCGTCCTCCCCTACCCTGTCCCCTTTCCCAGCTCTCCAACCCCAACTGGGGAAAACTGACCGCATCCAAGCTGCTTTCACTGCAAAACAGGACATCAGTATGCTGGATAAACATACAGGAGCACAGGTCTTCCTTGCATTTGGCCCAGCAGTGGTGTTTTTTTCCTAGCTTATTGTCTGTTATTGCGTTTTTAGGAACTTACAGCAAGGCATGAATATGGCAGCCACGTGTGGTGATAGCCCACGGCCCTACAGCATCAGTCACCGCACTGCTCAAACTGCAGTCCTGTGACGTGCTTGTGAAGTAAGTGAAAACAGAAAAGCCCTTTTTTGAAGGGCGGGGAAGAGGTGAAAAATGGACTCTGAAATCCAAAGCATACCTGTCAAATAAAGAGCACACATGAGTAGGTGCACTGGTAGGCTTGGTCACAGGGTAACCATCAATTTTCCTCTGATAATTAAGACTTCCTTCCTTAAATTCCAGCCAATTTCTCTGAACACCAGGATCAGCAAAAGTTGTTCTTATGTGTGGCACTGAAGAAAGCTATCTTCTGGCCTCGCAGTGGTGAGGTGGAGGTTGGCCTCTTCTCCCGTGTAATTATTGATAGGACAAAAGGGAATGGCGTCAAGCCGTGCCAGGGGAGGGTCAGGTTGGATATTAGGAGACATTTCTTCTCCCAGATATTGGTCAGGGGGCAGAGGGGTCACTGTCTCTGCAGGTGTTCAAGAAATGTTTTGATGTACTGTGGGCTATGGTTTGGTGGGGAAATAGTGGCAGCGGGTGGATCGTTAGACTGGATGATCTTGGATGATCTTGGAGGTCTTTTCCAGCCTGAATAATTCTATGAGAACAACACCAAGCTTCAGCAATCCCAGGGCTACCTGCACATACACCTGGGTTTTGAGATCAGAGTGTGGAAGGATTTTCTGCAGCTATATGTGAAAGAGCATGCACAGACTGCACACATCTACTGCCCTCTGAGCTCCTGTACATAATCGCCCTTGAAGCAAGCAGGACATATTTGTTTATGTGCAGTTGAGGACCTACATCCTTTCTGAAACCTCCTTAATCAGTGCTTTTCTCTCATCTTCCCTCACTTTAGAACATCTCTTTGAAACCAGAATACAGTGATTTTGAAAAGAATCCTGCAATGTGATTATATTTAATTAGCATCTGAAATCACAGGCAACCACTGGGCCCCAGATGTTCCAGAAAGCAACAAAATAGTGAACAACAGGGGTAGTCCAGACTGAACGCATGCTCATTCTGGAGCAGCACTGAAAAAAAATACGTTTAAACCCACAAAAAAGCAACTCTGTTGTACATATAGGCAACTCTACCTCTGTGAATGGGATCTGCCCTGGCCATTAGCCTCAGCAGAGCAGGACTGACCCTAATTAAGGCCACAGCTTGCTGCTCAACAAGAACAGGAAAGCCAGTTTAAGAGGCTACAAGGACTACAACAGCCCCTTTCCACCAGCCCCATGTAAGGATGGGCTGCAGCAACTTCTGGCACTGAGGCAGCTTCTTGTGGCAACCGCTGTATGACCCAAACCTGCTTTTCGATGAGAAAAGTCCCTCAAAATGAATAGATCTGTAGGCAGCAGCATGTTTAAATCAACATAATGCCTTGTTACATTTTGGATGAGAGATAGCAAGTAGGAGCCAAATTCTGCCTCCAAGTTACACGCTAGGACTGCGTGCAGAAAGAATGAGAAGATAAGGCTTGGCCCGCTGATGAGTGTTTAAACAGATCTAAAAATTCTGAAGAATGGGACATTTTTTTTCCTATAATAAAGATAAAATACTCAGATAAGAACAGGCTTTAATTCCGACAGAAGAAAGGTTTCATTTGTTCCGTTGTAAATATCAGGGCACGACAGCACACTTAGGAAATTGTGAGGGTGACAATGAAAAACAGATTTTAATAATATGATATAGTGCTGTTTGCAAACCTAGGGGACCTCCCTGCTGCTAATATCAACAGAAACACGCTGTGAGATTCAACCCAGCTGTCAGATATTCATTACAACTTCAACTAACCCTCGCGTACCGCATTAAAAACTCAGTCCATGCCTGCCTTTGTGTTTTCTTTTTATGCAAAGGAACTTGCTGATAGCAGCTCTGTTTCAGAGAGCAGTAAACGCTTTTATGACTTTCTCATTTCATTTGAGTGAACTCCTTTCTCAAAGCAATCTGCAACAGAGCAACCCCTAAAACATTTGGATAAGGGCACACGGCTGCCGACAGCGCAGACTGAAAGTGAGGACAAGCCATTGCATGCTTCAGTATGGCTTTGGAGGTACTGTGAAGACAAGATACGTCTCCAGTCTGGAAAGTTTAAGCTGTGCTGTAGTTGGTGTCCAAACCCAGTTACTTGATACTGTTTTCTTCCTAAAACCCACAGCAGTGCACTCCAAAGCAATTGTTTCTCCAAATGATGGTCCTGTGGCTCCCCCTGTAACTCTTACATGTAATGCAAATAGTAAGAACTAATGGAGCATTCAGGTAGCGAGGTCTGGCACCAGGTAGGTGCAACGTTTCTAAAGATAAGGAAGACTGCGACAGTTTTGATTCATCGCAACGGACATCACATCATAATATACATTAGCACATGGCATCCAATTCTTGGTTTTAAAGACATGCAGCCGCTCTCACACACCCTCAGATAACACAAAGCGCTGCTACTTTTTAGGAGATACAGCTGAATAGCTGAGGATTGCATGCCACTTCCTTGCTTTCCGCTCCCTCTCACCTGCAAGATGCAGCTCATGATATCAGATGCGATTTTTGCATGCGGCGTGTCCTCGTCTTTGCCAGAAGGCTTCAGATTGTGCTCCAGACACGACTCCCAGAGAGCCACCAGCGCCTTCCCATGCTTCTCTATGGACTCCGTCTCCCTGATGGCAGTGGTGATGCGAGTGATGCAGATTTCCACAACAGCCTGGTCATTGTCATTAGTTTGGTAGTCCTGGTTGAAATAAAGAGACACGCGCCGAGCACATCTGGGAGCAGACCCCACAGCACTAGCCAGAAGGCGTAAAGGTTTGGAGTCTGCCCATTGTTTGCTCACTTCCACCTTTACAATGGATGCTTATATTGATTGAACACAGATAAGCCATGTCGTAGATTATATGCTGTTCCAAGCGTTAATGTTCATTACCGCTAATATAAGTATTACGCTATTACTTGATTTTTAATAGGCTGGCCTTCTTAATGGCCCCAAGTTGCACCAGGGCAGGTTTAGGCTGGATATCAGGAAAAACTTCTTTACAGAAAGGGTTGTTAAGCATTGGAGTGGGCTGCCCAGGGAGGTGGTTGAGTGACCATCCCTGAAAGTGTTTAAAAACCATACGGATGTGGTGCTCAGGGACATGATTTAGCAGAGGGTTGTCAGAGTTAAGGCAGTATAGTTAGGTTGTGGTTGGACTTGATGATCTTGAAGGTCTTTTCCAACCCGAGCAATTCTATGATTCCATGAGATATTGAGCTACATGCCTTATAACCGCTTGCATGGGACTTTCCTCCCATAATTATACATTTTAAAATTTCAAACCAAAACAGTTATATCCAGATAGTCACATAAATGCTGGGTCCAAATACTTCCCATCATGTTGAGCACCTGGTGTAAGCACGGTTAGTTTCAACTAGTATTAACATAATAGGAATAAGAAACAAATAAATTAACTTTATCACAAAACCCTGTGATCCCCCACAATTAATGGTGTTCATCCCACACGCCTATGGAATGGCAGCAGTTGGCAACTTGAAAGGCTGCTGGGGAGAGTGATACCCAGACACAACATCACCATCCCTCAGTCTGACCCATGCTGTTCCACCCTGAAAACTAATAAAGATGAAAGGTGAACAAATGTCATGCCAGAAAATTGCAGTTGTTGGAATACGATCATGTTGCTTGCTGAATTTCTGAGCGCTCGGATACTTTCCCTTCCTCCCACAGGCTGGCACATACGCCAGCCAGAAGTGCATCTGTGGGGTTTGAGGCTCTGTCCCAAGTCTCCCATAAAATATAATTGAGGAACAGATGGGCTGATCATTAAACTGGATGCAACTTGTTCTGTAACCAGACATGAGTTAAAGGCAAAACACAAGGATGAGGAGGTGGCACAGGGACAAGATACAAGGGGTTGGGCTCTGGCAAGGGCAGTGGACCGCTCTCCTTCAGGAGCTCACCAACCACTGTGTAACCACACACTTCTCCACAATGGAGCCCATGGAGCACTGGGGTAAGCACTGGAATGGGCTCCCCAAGAGAGTGGTTGAGTTACCATCCCTGAATGTGTTAAAAAACCATTTGGATGTGGTGCTCAGGGACATGATTTAGCAGAGGGCTGTTAGAGTTTGGGTAGTATAGTTAGTTTGTGGTTGGACTTGATGATCTTTAAGGTCTTTTCCAACCTGAGCTATTCTATTCTATTCTATTCTATTCTATTCTATTCTATTCTATTCTATTCTATTCTATTCTATTCTATTCTATTCTATTCTATTCTATTCCAACCAGTGCCCTTGGCAGCTGCCTCCAAGCCTGGAGCCAGCCCCAGACAAAGAAAAGGAAGCAAGATGTTTATCTTATATTTTGCTTGGCATTCTTGAGTTTAAAATCTTAAATTGTGCACGTCCCTGTCTTTAACACTTTGTTAATACAACACATTTAATCTCACGCATTACAGGACAGCGTTTCACTTACAGTAGATGAACTAATTATCCTTATTTGTTCAAGAGCTTCGGAGAGGCTTCCTTCGATTTCAGCGTCATCCAAGGAGAAAAGATCCCCTGCACGTGAAAGGTCCCTTTGTGCCAAAACCAGCCCAAAGAGATGGTGCATGGCGGCCCTTGCTGACACTCAGCCAGGCCTCTGCATGCACCATGTGCTCAAAGGAGTTAGATGAGGGCAGAATGGAAACAATCCCATCCATCAGCCATCCGTTCAAGATGAAGAATAAATCCGTGGCATATTTCAAGACTTACTTCCTCAGCCACAATCTAAAACGGGGAGAAAATCAAGAAGGAAGAAGTAAATGAACTCACTACCATCCAGTTCAGCAAAGATCTTCAAACGGTACGTCTAATCAGCATGCAGAATCCCCTGACCTAGGGACATCCTTAATCACCTACCATGAACTGCATGCTGAAGGACTTTTGCACTCAAACACTAACTAGCTAAACACTTCTATTAAATACAAAAAAGTTTGTCCTTTCAATGCATATCACCAGGAGAAAAAAAAAAAAAGGTGACTGGACTAACTGAAAAGGAGTGCCAACCTCCTTTCTATGGTCAGCATTAGAGTGGAGCTGGAGCAGGTGCGCTGGGCTGCTTGGTGTTCTGGGTTTGTGTGTCCTAACTCAAGAAATATGCTATTTGTAAGACCAAGATGATGACTTTTGTTTAAAAAAAAACCCCACAAAACAGTCACTTCTGATGTCAAAATGATCCCCGCAGTCTTTCTAGCTCATGTAAAACAAAGACTTGGCTGAGCTGAAGCTATGGACATCTCCTTGGCTGGGGAATGCAACAGAAGCCAAGCCAAGCAGGGCCAGTCTCAGCAAGCACTCATGAAGGACAACAGTCCTGCACTCGTGCCCCAGAACTGTGGTGATTAAAGCTTCCACAGAGGGGACATTTGACTTAATTACAGGAGAGGTTTGTTGATTTTCCTGCCATTTCAGAAGTGTTGTTTGCTATTTGAGGGCTGCCAGGTCCTCCTATATGTGGACGGGACCCTCTGCTCACCCACTTTCAAAGCAAGAGTCTTCATGGCCAACCTCAACCTCCTGTCCTGAGGAAGGGACAGAGTCCCTTGGGCCCAGAACACCCTGTTTGGACATTGCAAAGGCAGGTGCAAATGTCTGCATGCGGACAGTATCTGTCTTTGAGCCTTCCAAGAGAATGTATGATAGCCCTACTGGTGGGAGCAGGACAAGTGTGGTCTTTAAGCTCCAGTCTGCAGTGCATTTCTCCTATCCTTTCTCACCAACATCATGCAATTTTTGAGTAAGTAAAATAACCTTTTTCTACCAAATTCCTGAACTTTCACTATGGACAAAAGCAACAACACATTTCCCCAGCACAACAAACAGTCTGTGTTTAAGCTTTAGAGAAGGCCCCATCAGTATGACCTTCTTTTCCACTCAGGTTTGCATAAGATGAACCTGCTAGAGGTGTCTAGAATGACCAGGCAGCTCTGGGCACACGCATTCATCAGCTGGGCACTGTCAAACTTAAGAACATGCACTGGAACACGAACATTATGCCAAAAGGGCAACAATTCCCTCTTTCTTCACCTATTCACAAAGAATATTTCCTGATTTTGAGGATAGCAAGAGATCCTCCAAGCACGCTTCCAGACTGGGAGGCTGGGCCCATCGTACTCAGCAGTTCTCAACTTTAAGAACAGAACATCAAAAAGCTACAGACTTTTTTTTAATTATTAATATTATTTTTTTTACCTGCTCACAACTCCACAACGGCATCCTCAATGATGTCTACGGGTGCAAAGTTTGCATTCTTTGAAACAAAGCCTATTTGCTTTGCTCTCCTGCGACCGTGGGCAACATCCAAGGGCACGGGTGGCAAGCAGGGAATCCAGTGGCAGGCAGTGAACCCGAAGCTGTTAATTGCAGTGCCAGGAGTAAAGCATCTCAGGAATGCAGACTAAAGCAGCCTAAAAGTTACCAGCGGCCCCGTCAGGTGACTACAGGCACCATAATGCAGAGAGGCCTTATCTTTGAATGAAACTCTCTGTTTCTGGGACAAAATACAAAGCCTATTCCAACTGAGTGCAGTTGTTTTTAATAGAGAAAACAGAATGCTCTGTGTTAGTGGAAAGCTATCCTTGCCTGGGAAGAAGGTAAAAAAGCCCTTGGTAAGCTTGCACTGTTTGTTCACTTGTTCTTTTCCTTTGCTGTAGAGGAGATTGTCTTTCCAAAGGAAAAATGCTGTCATTCTGTAACACTTCCCATGAATATAAAAGAGGGTCTGAAGTTTACTTTGGCTTCTAACGCTGCGTTCAGAAGTAGCACAACAAAACCTCCTCGCAGAATCATTAACGTTCAGAAATGGAGACCCCTTGAATTTTCCCTTTGAGCTGTGGCACCGAAACACGGCTGACCCTCCTTGGCCTTCTGCAGATGATACCTTACCCTGCTGATTCTGTTATATAAACACAACACATCTTGTAAAGCATTTTGTTGTTCTGCTTGGATTCTAAGAAAGGGACCGTTTGAACAGTTAAACTCAGAGCATGGTTTGTGAGGTGCCTCATAGGCTTGACTTCCCATCACCTGTCTGCACCTTCTTGTTGAGACAGGACAGACATCTCTGCCTGTCAGGGCAGCATCTGAGATGGACACCATGCACTCCACCAAGAGGAAACAGGTCGAAGGTGCTGCCAAAGTTCCCAACTCCCACACAGATCCCCATCAGCTCACAGTCTGCAGGGTGTGCAGCAGGGATCTGCCCTTTCATGTGGTCAGAACATGGGAACAAAGAGGTGACTTCGGCTCTCACCACAACCTCCAGGTCATCATTATGCAAGAAGTGAGACTCAGCTTATAGCACAGGGCATTGCCACTGGTTCAGGGTGCACTCCCACATCAGAAGCAAAACTTTGAAGGAGATCTGCACCTAGGTTTCCTTTTCATAACAGAGAGTTCCTGGGGACCTTGAAGCTGCTCCCCACCGAGGTGAGCCTGGTAACTTGCTGGAGGCACAGTATTCTTACCAAAGCTCCTTATCAGAAGCAATCAGAAAAAAAAGCTAGCCTGACAGGTTCAGAGCTTGAAGCAATTGAATCGGTCTGTTTGCAAAATAATTCCCCCAATAATAGAAGATTAACAATAAAAATTCCGCATGAAAGGGTAGTTGGACTTAAGGACATCTGAGAGCCAATTGAACTCTAAGCAAAAAGCCTGAGCCTTGCAGCTTTATCAGAAACTTGGGTTCTGCAGAAAGACATTCAAAGGACAAAATACAATAAAATGGTGCTATCCCACTTAAAATAAAAGGGCAAGAATTATGCTGTGATATTCTTGATTCTTACACTAAGCAATGTACACACGAGAGGAATGTGCTCTCAGGATTCTCCTTGAAGGAAGGGACATCTATCACAGGGCTGGGAGGCCAGCAGCCTTCCTGTCCCAAAGCAATCCCAGGCACATCTCAACCCAATGCTTTACCTATTCTATCCATTAAAAATAAATAAATACATCAGTAGAATCGATGTCCTTACCTCACAGACGTGCTGCCGTGCTCTACACTCTGGATGGTACGAAGTGCTTGGGATGCCTTGAATGGAAGATGCAAAAGCAAACCAGTATCCGTAACTCAGTGCCTTTTCAGCACTCTGTGAGCAGACATTAAAACAATATTCTGCATGGTACCACCAGGAGTAAGACTGCACATCTCACTGGGTTTAGTATTTAGGACGTGGACTTATGTAAAACTGAATAAATAAGAAGCAAAACCCAAACTCCACACAAACCGGACCGCTGCTCTACTGAAATCTGTGGGAGTTTGATGTTATTCACACGCACGGATGGAACAAAGACAGGTTTCCATTTCCACTCTCTCTGGGGGTGGGGACAAATGATTTCAACAAGTGCATATTTCATTTTATTTCACTTCTCTGTGGACAGGAGGAGGACTGCAATCACCGCCAAAGCAGACTTCCATTCTGTGTACACAACAGCATTCCCTCCTCTTGAAATTCTTCTCCTCCCCCCACTTCTAATTCCACAGAACAGATTTTTCCTGCATGTATCAGTCACAGAACCACTATTTCCAGGACCGATGGATACCCCCTTTTCCACACGCATCCATGCAGGAAAAAAAAAGAAGGCCTGGATACATTTCCTGCTAATTTTTGACCTGAAACTTTCCCAAGAATATTCACATACATAATTTAGGGGCAGAATTCCTCAAGATATTTTGGATGACTCCTCTCCCCTGTGCCCTACACCAATAATTCAGTTTATTTTTGTGTTGGAAACGCATTGAACTTCCTAAAACAGAGCACTCCTCCTAAACTTTAAATAAAACTCTCACATTTTTCAGTGAACGAGAAGGATTAAAGATGATTTTGAAAGAGCATCATTTTCACACAGGGTGAATAGAGCACCGCAGTTCCCATGGGGTAGGCTGCATACATTTAAGCTCTTCCCACAAGACCACCATTGTTTGCTGGAAGCCCCTCTGCTTTTTGCTGCCATGACAGGTTTCCACACTTCATGTCGCCTGGAAATCCCGTGGAGGCTGAGCTGCACCGGATGATGAAACAAGGAATCACAAAGTCTACTAATTACACTGTGCTTAATTTCTTTTTCCTGCCTTGCTGCAGGGTGGGGAGCTGCAGATCATCCCAGACATCCAGCATTAATGCAAAAGGAAACAACTGTAAAACGAGGGGAGGCAGCTTGCTTTGAGAAGCATCTCCTCTAACAGAGCAGCTGCTGGGCAGCAGCCCATCCTCGTGCTGAAGTTCAGCACTCCTGGGCATGCAAATATTCTCTCCTGTGATCAACAGACTGAACAGCGAGGATTTATTTATCGGCCAGGCTCTGCTTTCAGCAAGCCAGACCTCACAGATCTGGGGTGCAACTTTGGTTGCAAAACCCATGCGGAACAAAACTGATGCGGAGCAGAAAGAATGCACCTATTAGCTCATTAACTAACACTTGTGCAAACACTTTGTAAGGTGCCTGCATGCTCATCAACAAACACTTCTGCAAACACTTGCTAACTTTGCAAAAACACCTGCACTTCTTTTAGCACATCTACTTGATAACTTATGCGCCATGGAGACAATTTCCTTCAGTTCTTACTAGGTATATACATATACATGAACAAAAAGGAAGGTTTATATTTGACCACAGCTTCAGAACACACTCATGCTGTAAGTAGCACTCCATAAAGCTTGGTTTTTTTAAAGTCAGTAAGACAAATTTCTAAGAGTTTCATCTCTAAGGAGCTTCATTAGAATACGATGCTAAAATAAATAACACTGCTAATATCTGAATTCCTTCACGTACCAAATACAAATGCACACATTGCCACGGCAGTGCTGCTAGAGGGTCACATTTCCAAGTGTTTCTCAGTAAGATTTCAGGCACGTGATAAATGTTCGGTGTTGTAGCAAGGAAAAGGACTTGTTATAAAGTTGTACACAATATATAAACATGCACGAGAGAGCAAGCAGGATGGAGCATCTGGGGGAGGCAGCAGCTCAGGGCTCTCGGAATCCCCTTCTGGAAGCGAAAGCAGGAGTGGAGCAAGGAAGGGATTCACAATCCCCGTCCCTTAAGCTCTCCTGCAATGGCATTCACTGAACAACCACCACCCGCCCTGATGTTCCTCCCAGGTACAGGGCAATCCACTCTGATTTCTCTTCAGTGCATGTATCAGCATGGCCAACAGGTTTCCCCATCCGCATTCCCAAAGCTCCCCATTGTGAGGCAATAACAGAGGCAGAATGCCTTCTGAGGGTGAGGAGGAAAGCAAAACACCTTCACAGCCCAAAATGAACCACGACCACTGTAGGACTAAGACACGTACCCTGGTACATCCCTATACACAGGCACTGACTGCCTTTTCCTCTCTCGAGGAAACTCTAAGCTCAATTACAGCACTTTTTGCACAAACATTGCTGCAGTACAGTTATGCACACGATAACCACAGCTTTGCATTCACAGAAATCCCAGTAACAGCCACGTTATTAAACACTACATTTCATAAACTCACAGACATCTCTTCCATTATTTAATATTTGGATGTGCTGCTCAACTTCTTTCCACTCAGCAATTTATTCATTATTGAAAACGTTTCACGAATGCATATTTAAGTTAGTTATTCATACCTCTCAGAAGAGAAACCTCGGAAAAACATTAATAATTGAAGGCAAATTGTCGGTCTTTAGAGAAATTCTGATAAAATCCATTAGGACTGTCAGTTTCCCTTCCATCCCCCGGTCTCTGGTATGTGAGGCTGCTGGCGCGGGCGCAGCCTTGTCAAACCAACCGTACAGTCTATTCAGTTACCCTGGAGTTGTCATGTGGAATCAAGCAAACAAATATCTGCTCTCCGTTTTCCCCAACTCCAGAACTCAAAAACAGATCAGAACGAATTCTTCACAAAGCTTAACCGCGGCAGCAGCTTGAGAGAAAATGCTTGGAGCTTTGATAAGGAATTTGAATTAGTTAGAAGGATTTATCAACAGCCAGTGGTTACATTCAGTTAATTAATAACCTGCTTAAGAGCAACGAGGAAATTGCAGAAGTTAATGTAAGTTACGGTGCCTCTTGTCAGGAGCCAGTGGGAAGGTTGGCCTGGTTTGGCGTCTTTGGAAGGACACCAGCCAAAGAAAAGTCAGGAACAAGCAGGGCTCCTGGTAGGAAATGCATCCCTTCAGGTGGCATCGGGTGCATCGCACCAACCCGCAGCACTTCAGACAAAGCCACCCATGTGAGAGCAGTGCCCAGGACCTACCCAAGCACCCCTACAGCTTGCCAGCTGCACTAGAGGAATCACATCTAAATCACTCCAGCAGCATTTCGTGTGCAAGCAAATGTGCTTTCCTTCCACGTTAAGCATATCTGCGTACTCTTCCCCTTAACCTTCCCTTGACATATTAATTTCAAAATTGTAACACATCAGCAGTAACTAAAGCCTACCCTACACACAGGGCAGAACCAACATGGGGCGATGCCCTCCTCCTGGCAGAACACAGGAGCAAACCCAGACTGGGTGTCCCAGCACTGCCATTTGTCTAATAATGACCAAAGCAATAAGAAACGAGCCAACTTGGAGCAGCAAAGGGTGAGGTCGGGCACTCTTAGCCAGCAACTGGAAGAAAAGAGGCTGCCTGCCCAGATAGATTGAGGAGGCACTCCTGTACCATTCTTCTTTGGGGTTTTGTCCCTTTACAGCACAGTGAGAATTTAGAAATCGTAGATTAAAGAATTCTGCTCCATAGAAGATGCATGCAGTCATACAAGTCCTCAATTTTAACAGTAAATGTGCTCAGAATAGCTTTTTTCCCCTCTAGATCATTCTAGTATTATCTCCACACCCAAATCAAAAATTAATGGTGGGTGAACACATACCATTAACAATGCTAAGAGATTATTTATAAGAACATGATAGTGCATTCTCCACATCTTCCTTCTAACCCAGCGAGCACGTGAAGCACGTTTTGCCCCTCCTAGCTCTAGGCCCAGAAGAGTGTAAAAGAGGACCTTGGATTTTACTTCTCTGTACAGCATGAACCAACGGGTTGATTCCTTCACTCACTGCAAACCCACTTTCAACTTCAGAGGGCTGGAGCACCTCTCCTGTGAAGAACGGTTGAGGGAATTGGGCTTGTTTAGCTTAGAGAAGAGAAGGCTCTGGGGAGACCACATTGTGGCCCTCCAGTATTTGAAAGGAGCATACAAACGGAGGGGGGGGGGGGGGGGGGGGGGGTAAAGCTGTTTACGAGGGTGAATAGCGATAGGACAAGGGGGAATGGTTTTAAACCACCACAAGGGAGGTTTAGGTTGGATATTAGGAGGAAGTTTTTCACCCAGAGGGTGGTGACACACTGGAACAGGTTGCCCAAGGAGGCTGTGGATGCCCCATCCCTGCAGGCACTCAAGGCCAGGCTGGATGTGGCTCTGGGCAGCCTGGTCTGCTGGCTGGAGACCCTGCACATAGCAGGGGGTTGGAACCAGATGAGCATTGTGGTCCTTTTCAACCCAGGACATTCCATGATTCTATGATTTTCATAGCAACTGAAGTAACATATCCCCCAGTGAGCAATCTCTTCAATTTTTATTCAGAAGGAAAGCAGAAGCACAAGCTGGTTTTGTGCTGGTTTTGTGCTTACTCAAACTGCAGTCACAGCTGATCACAGTCCCAAGAAGGCTTATGTGAAAAGGATGAGGGTCGATTGCCTTCTCAGACCACCCATTCTCAATGTTGAGAGTTGCGCGGCAGCGAGGGGCCCTGCACAGAATACATCTTCCTCTGCAGTGAGTGCAGGGAGTGTTCTCTGCTCCCAGAATCTTCTGCAGCAGAGACAAAACCAGCAAAGACAGCAGGCTGAGGAATACAAGGCAACGGAAAGATCGAGTGTGAGAGACCCAAACGAGCTTTGAAAAGAAGACTGATGGCGTTACTGTGGGGAAAGACAGAGTGATGTGGCACTTCCCCAGCCACGGGCTTCGATTCCTTCCAATCTGTCTGTTCGCTGCAGGGCTTTGCCACGCTAGCCTCACCCATTACAACCCTGGCATATTCATACCTTAATTCTTTTGCTTTTCCACCAATGGACTCATGGCTGTACACCATTAACACCACCAAGACAAGGAAACTTTCACTGATGCAAGATGGCACAGGATGGAATCTGCCAGGACCCTGACCTGAGCCACCCACTGCGCTCCTCTTGAAAGCTCCTTGACTTCCCTCTCGCTGTTTATAAAACAAATGTAACCCACTACACAGAGAGCACAAATCACCACTGAACCGAAATGTGCTTGGAAAGACAAATGAAATTAGAGACAGCAAAGAGCATTCGAGCAACTCACCACCCCAAAGCATATAGCGCACATGTTAAACAATATACTGCAATAAAGCAGAAAGTGTTCATGTCCATTTCACCATCTGGAAAAGGAGAATTGAGTTTATGAAAAGAGTTCTTCCCATCCTAGAAAAAGCTTGCATTGAACCTTCATAATAGCTGTGATTAATTTGTGTCCTTCTTGAACAAAGCCCTGACAATAATGTATTTTGTTAGACTTCTTTAAATAAACTTCTCGTTAGGAAAGAAAGATGCTATTGTTCTCCCCCTGACTAATTGGTGAAGAGAAACAGAATATTCCGTATTCATTGCATTTAGCCCAAATGAGTCATGCTATCTTCTACTCAGACAAAGCAGTTTAATTTTAATAACGACAATGCTGACAGCTACAATACTGTTCTTGCAGAAGTTTGCTTGTAAATAATTAACAATTGTTGTACAATGACAGTAGGTTTTTTGATAGCTCTATTAATTTCACAGTCAAGCTGGAGTCTCTTTAATTTAGAGTATTCATAAAAATCCACATACACCAGCAAACCAGTGACATAAAAGGCCCATGGAAAAAAGAGGTTTATGTCCCCACAGATGTCCTCTGAGGAAGAAACATTTCTCCCCAGGAGTAAGAGCCTCTAAAAAGCACACTGACCTTAACTAAGCACCTCTTACTAAAAGGTTTTATATCTTTGTTCCCCAGCGGGTATTTCCTCAAGTTTCCTACTCCCTGTTTGCTGTCCCAGATAAAGGAGTGAATAACGATGCAGGCATTTATGAAGTAATCTGTGGTGTAAGCTGGGCTGGCTTATGAGATGTATTTCTGGGCCACGCATTGAACGGCTGCAGCCCAATAATCAGAGCACAAAATGATGCAATTATACTAAAGTGGAACGTTCAGGCTTGCAAACTCTGTTGCCAAATAGAAAAAGGTCGGCATCAACCTAATACTTCCATCAAATTCCACCCGTACACACACGTCCTCACCCTCCCACACTCACATTCTGCTTGTCAATTAGCGTATTTCCATTACCTGCCTGCATCATTTTCCATTTGAACCGCATCTTCTACTTCAGGCGTCTACTTACACTCACATTATTCTCCCACATACACGGCTCTCTTAATCGAGCTGCACAGTTTATGAACTGTGTTAACTGAGCCACATAACTCCACGGCTGAGTTTTATATGCTGTGCCAGGCAGCACACGGAGTGCTGGAGCAGCACCACTGCAGTTACAAACCCTGCGATCTGAGGAGTCCTTTCACAGTTCTGCTGCGTTTTTCACTTCCACATTCCTGTATCTTTTCCCTACCTGAAAGAATGGAAATCCACAGCTGGCTTAAGCAAAGGTCTCCCTAAAGGTAGCCACGCAAATGAATGTAACTGTTGGTGATGGGCCAAGCAACCCTTCTATTCTGTCCCTGGGAGAAGAAGTCAGGAAAACTTACCTAAGGAGAGCAAAAGCAGCTGCTCCCACAGAGAAGAAACTGCCTGTCTGTAAGGGCCTGCTTCAATAGGCACTCACACTTCATTTCTGGTTGAGAGCCAGAAGCCTTTAAAAGAGCCCTAGAAGCAGGCAGGAAAGGTATTAGTGATAAGAAGGCAGGAGGACGTGCTGTCCTCAGCTGCCTCAAGTTAAGAGCTCACGATCGGAGCACGTCTGCTGCAGAGATACAAGGAACCAAGGATGGATCTGCACCTGCACAGCATCCTTGCAACCCTCATTCACTCTATAGGCTAGCAGTGATTATCAAACAGCTGCCCTCTGAGGCTGGTAGCTCATCTGTGCCATAGATGCACATTTAAAGTTAATACATGCGTTTGTGCTAAACTTCAAGAAACACAGCACGCGTTGGTGCAATGAGCACCTGCCTTTCCTGCTAGCAGCTCCTCCTCTTGGCAATGGGCAGATGCCACAGTAAGAGCCAGTATTTAAATGCTACTGAAACATCTGCTCAGGATGTTACACTTCAAAAGCCTACCCCTGCTAATTCTATACCTCACAGATGAGCACGGTGCTTTGAAAAACAGAAACATATGGAACAGTGCTTCCACCCGGAGCTCTAATGGCAGTAATGGCATCACAGCTAAAGCAGTTGCAGTTGTTTTGTAGCTTAAGGAAACCAGTCAACAGTAACCTCACGGGAGAGGTTATTTAAATTAATTAATACCACCAGTAGTGTGCCTATGTGAATTGCTTTCCCAAACATAATTTTGTTAGCTAGATTTGCAGAGGAAAGTCTCTGCATGGAGTGAGCACGGAACCATGTACATGTAGGATTGGAAAGGCCTCAAGAGGTGAGGTAACCCATCTCACTGTGCTGGGCAAGAGCCATCAGGTCGAGGCACACCCAACATTTTCTGCTCTGTTCTTGCTTCCCTGAGAGAAATGCTTCGACACCTCATAATTAGGAAGTGCCTGGTAGCCAAACACTCCTTCCAATTCCATTACAGATGACAACAGATTGCTGCTTTGTTACCCAGCCTGATTTGCTTCATGATTTTTGCTCTCTCAAATGGTTCTGGTGGAGCAAACACCCCCTGCAGCTGCTCAGCAGCCTCAGCTCTTCTTGCCCCCCTTCCCAAAGCTCTGGGCTCTCTCTTTTCTTGCACAGTTACATTGAAAGTTCATTTCTCGCATCTCATCAACAGAAGAGATTTGTGAAACCTTCCTGAATGCCTTCAAATGATGAATCTCATTAGAATGATCTCACCTTAAAAACTACAAGATCTACTTCAAATTTACGGTCTTGGAGCACCTTCACTCACACCAGGCTGTACCCTGAGAAAAGGGTTAATGTCACACACATGTACAAACCAAGGTCTATTTTAATGGCAAGGCAACAAAGCAACCCACTTAGTGACAAGTTCTTGGGCTAATGTATTATTCATTTTGTTATGTGGCAGTAGAACAAAACTGTATCCATAAATATATAATGCTGTGCATATCTCTTCAGAGTAGTTTACATTTATGGGATAATGGCCTGTCTATCAGCACATTGTCCTCTCTTTATTCACTTTTTCACTGCTCAGGTCCCTCGAGACCTTCTAGTACCCTCAGGACCTGGCACAAACCGTTCCCAGGTGTGTGCTCCTCTCACAGTCGTTGTTTTACCCTCTCCAACCACCTGTGTGGTCTCTGCACTTGCTGTCCTTGCACACCCCAGGCTCACATCCAGCTTTCGGGGTACACACTGTGTGGGTTCCTTGCATGGAGAGGGCCTTTCCCCTGGCAGCACCAGGCCTGAGCCCCACTCTTCCATGTGCCCTCTATCAGATCCAGCTGTGGGCTGAGGAGCACGAAGGAGGGATGCAGTCAGTGGGCATGGTGGGGTTGGGCTGGACGTGGTGACCTTAGAGCTCTTTTCCAGCCTTAATGATTCTGTGAAGCAGAGCAGACCCCAACCATCCCGCCCTGTTATAACCGATGGGCATCTCAGCCAAATTGTTTTGAGGCATGCAACAAAATCCATCTCTTCCCCAAGCCCGTGTCCTACTGGAGACATGCACAAAGCCTTCACCATCCAGCAGCAGATGAGCCTCATAGACACAAATGGGACTTCCTCAGTGCCAGGCAAGCACTGCTCAGCTGCCAGGGCCAACGCAGAGCCACGGCTTGAGCAGCAATTAAACCAGCACAAAGCAGACACCAAGCTTTGCTTTAATCATCCTCCCAACCCTGTGTTAATTAGCTAGACAGCAGTAACTACAGAAACAATGAGCCGACGTGAGAATAAAAGTAAAATTGTATTAAAAATTCAGTAAATTATACAACATTCCTTCCTATCAAAATACTTTAAAATATTCATGCTTGAAAGTACATATCCCACAAAGACCCTAGGATTGTTCATTAGGTTGCTTCCTTTCTTGGATCCTTAATTGCTGTTACCAGTGAAGTGAATGGGCAGGGCTGGCAGCACCAGCAGGTCCGGGGGACACTGCAAAGATATTACTGTTGAAATACAGCTGTACAGGTTTTTAGGAGTAGAAAGTTGTTCTTCCCTTGACAGAGCCTTTTTGGGGGTGCCATATCTATTAGGACTATAAATGCCATCGTTACTTATTTAATCTCACTTTTACATCTACACTTAAGGCTTTCAACAGCACAGTCTGAGAGCTGGAAATCTATGTCAGAAGTCCAACTGGGTGTACAGTCTGGGCACCAAAAGCCCCAGTTTTGGAATTCAATGGGATATATGGGCCCTTCCGGCCGTGCTCTGCTGCCATTGCTGGTGGACTGGATGACTCCCAGAAGTCCATGCCAACCCCTACAATACCGTGGTTATTGCCATGCAGCGGGCGCCGCTGCCAGGCCTGCAGCCGGCACTTCTGTGGCTCCAATGCGGGTTCCCCCCATTTTTTAGACACCCGGGAGCTCTGGCACAGGGTCACCCCAGGGCGCCGTGCTGCTGTATAAACACAGCCCAAACAACCCCCCGGCTCTTGAGCAACCGCTGCAGGAGGGACGCGCTCAGCGGGCACGGTAGGCGGGTGGGACTCGGGGGTCGCGGAGGTCTTTCCCGGCTTTAAGGACAGCGAAGCGCTCCCGCTGAGCGGCTCCGCAGCGCCGCGCCGCCCGCAGAGGGCGCTCCGCTCCCACCGCTGCGGCGCTGAGGGCGGGGCGGGCGGGCGGCGCCGTCAGGGCGTGGGGTGTCAGCGTGCTGCCGGGCCGTGGGGCGGCCGAGTGCGGAGCGGGAGCCTCCGTCCCTCTTTCCCTGCAGGGTTCGGGCCGGCGGAGCAGCAGCAGCAGCAGCAGCTCAGTGCAGGTCGGTGTGTGCCGCGCTCGCGTGCTCGCTTCCCTCCCCGGCGCCGAGCGGGAGCCGCCATGGCCGGGCAGCCCCTCCGCGCAGCGCCGCTCCTCCCGCCGCCCCTCTGGCGGTCGGGCTGCCCCGGACGGAGCTGCGCTGGGTGGCGGCCGTCTGCTCGGCTCCTCTTTGGGACGGCGCTTCTTGATATCTGCTTCTCGTTTCCTTTCCTTCGATGAGTGGGAGGCGTTCTCGGGATCCGCGCTGGGTGCGGTCCGGCCGTCCTCAGCCCTCGGGAGGCGGCGGTCGCGGTGGGAGAGCAGCGGGCAGCCGGGAGCAGCGGGCGGGTTCGTGCTGGGAGCGCTCCCGGGAGCTCAGAAATACCCCTGGGCGCCGCGCCGGTTCTTCTTCTTTTCCCCCAGGAATAATTAAACTGCCAGGCCAGGCTGGATGGGACTGTGAACAACCTGGAGCAGGGGGTGGTGTCCCTGCCTACAGCAGGGGGTTGAAACTGCACGATCTTAAAGGTCTCTTCCAATCCAACCCATTCTATGAGTAGCGCACAGCTGAACGAGCATCCCTCCGGGTTCCACGCTGTCCCAGAGCCTGCAGCACTGCTCACAGTGTGACATCCCGAGGGTGGTGACGCACCGGAACAGGTTGCCCAAGGAGGCTGTGGATGCCCCATCCCTGCAGGCATTCAAGGCCAGGCTGGATGTGGCTCTGGGCAGCCTGGTCTGCTGGTTGGAACAGCAGGGGGTTGGAACTGGGTGAGCATTGTGGTCCTTTTCAACCCAAGCCATTCTATGATGGATCTGTGATCCTGCAGCTGTTGGCTGTGCCATGTCCCCAGGGATGGCTGTGCCTCTTTGCACTGTGGGTCTGTGCTTAATGAGAGGGATTTCACTTCTCAGCCATTACACGTTAGGGTGAAGTTGCAGACGGGATTGTTAAGGCCCAGAATGATTATAAAAACATAACTCACCTATTTGTATTGTTTTCCTTTCTCATCAAGTCAAAGGAGACCAACGTTGTACCAATCTCATTCTGTTTGCAGGGCAAAGCATTTCATGCGACAGAAGCGAAGTGAGGGGCGGTTGGTCTTGTTTAAACGTTGAGGAAGAATTGAATTGAAGAAGGATCCATCCAAATTGGTCCAGCTCAAACACCGTGCTGCTTTTGCACTATGAGCATACATATGCATGTGTCAGTGCCAGACGATGGGTATCTCCTGGTCTGGCACACCCAGTCCAAGTGTAAACTAATTGGAGCTGCCAGCAGTACTGACCCCATTGCCTTTTCCCTTCCTAGCAGTGGCAGGAGGAGTTCGGGTTTGCGGCAGACACACTGAGGTGGCAGCATCCAGTTGTTCTAGCTGGGGTTTGGATTCTTGGTTTGGGTGATAGGGCTCTTGTTGGGAGGCTGAGGCTTTAAGAACAAAATAAATTAAGTAATTATAAAATTATAAAAATAAAATAAAAAATAATTAAGTAACAAAATAAAAAAGCGGTTGGTGTTAATAAGGCTAAAAAGGGAGGTACAAGGGGTGCTCGTCTGGGAAGAATTGGTGGCCTGTTTGGCTCCCAGCTCCCACCGCCTCTCAAACTGTTCTGTTTCCTATCCTAGCTGCAGGGTTTTGGAGCAGAGAACAGCAGGAGTTCAGGTGACTGAGCCCAGATTGCCACGTTCAGCTTGTTACCCCACAGTCCACGTTCTTAGAGTTTTTGTATGCACAAATCAAACCAGAGCGGAGATACTCAGGCGTAGGTTTAGATTCCATGTTCGATTTTGGGTGGGGTGTTTTGTTTTTTGGTCTCATATATTTTGGATATCTTGAAATGGTGAAATGGACACTTGGGAAGCAGTTGAGGTGCAGTGGTGTCTGAAACCTAATGAAATGTATGCTTTGTGTCTCAGTGCTTACAGATGGTTGGCAGTTCGTGGCAGAAGGCCTGCCCAGCAGCGTGTATGCTCTGATGCTTCTCCCTTCCTAGTGGATGCTGACACCCTGTTCAGCTGCAGAGTGCCAGAATGGGAAGCTTACCTGCAGTGCCGCTCACAGATATTTCTTAACCTGAAAAGCTATTTGCAAAGATGACTACAAAGCCCAGTGACTTCACCAGCATGAGCTAATGTATCTAACAGATGAATTCTCAGCATGTGAAAACGTGTTTGTTTTTATGGTCTGTGTGGTTTAGGTCCCATGATGACAGTTCCCTTGAGAGGCAGCCAGCTTCTGCAGAAAACTTGTTCCAGCATTGAGTGCTGCAGATACCTGAAGTCTGAACAGAGGAGAAAAAAAGCCAATGTATCACTGATCAGCCAAGTGAGTCCTTTCGTTTTGGTGTTGCTTTGGGTTTTTTGGGTGGTGGGTTTGGGCTGGGATTATTTACTGATATTTACTGGCTGATATTTACTTAGTGAATATGCACATGCTTGCCCAGTTTCCTCTGAAGTATCAAATCATGTCAGCTGTCTGACAGCGTATTGGATCCCTAGTTAGTCTGATGGGCTACCTCAATCCAGGCAGGCATAAGAGCTTGATTGCAGTCTGAGCATTAAGCAATTTCTTTTTTGCAACGTTAGCTGGAAATGAATTACTTGGAAATCAACACCACGTTTGTGTTTTGTGAGTGTGAATCATAGAATCACCGAATCATAGAATGGCCTGGGTTGAAAAGGACCACAATGATCATCCAGTTCCAACCCCCCTGCTGTGTGCAGGGTCGCCAACCAGCAGACCAGGCTGCCCAGAGCCACATCCAGCCTGGCCTTGAGTGCCTGCAGGGATGGGGCATCCACAGCCTCCTTGGGCAAGGAGTGAGTGGAGTGTTCGTTAAAGAAGGCATCTTTACTTCATTGGAATAATGCTAAACATGAAAATTAGAGTTTTGGTTTTAAATACGACTCAGTTGTTTGGTTTACTTTACCCTGTAGCAGTTTGCTGGGCCCTGAGTGTAACCGGTAGTCTCTGCCTGATGTGGGCTCAGACTAAATTGGTGTAGTGGTATAAATCCAGACAAATAGTTGTCGAGCATTAATGAATGTGATGGACCACAAAGTATTTTTTCTTTCTTGGAAGTCTGACATCTTTTCTGTAAGCAATAAACAAGAGGAAGCATCTTATGGTTAACATCGTATTCACACTGGCTGTATTTCTTTCGTTGAATTTGGCAGGTTTGTTTATGAGATTGGAAATAACTGTGATCTCAAGCGTCCGTCTGCATGCAGAGGGTTTTCACAGCAGATATTCAGCTTTGGTAAACGGATTTACGGATTTGCATGGGGTAAAAACGGAGGCAGAAATAAACTTCTGAAACTGAGCCTCAGTCCAGAAATGATGGCTTCCCAGCTGTATACATATGCTTTCAATATCTCCGCAGTAGAGAATAGGAGCCTGTGTATAAATGGAACACCATGGATTTGGCATCTTCTAGAAGAATGTGTCGAGAATGCGTGGGAGTACTGCAGCGTTGTCATAGGGCTGATTTCCATTGTCTGTTTTCTGTTTGCTGCACTACCGTAAGTTTAAAGTCTTTGGCAGTCCTCAGATTGAAACATGAGTAATCTCGCCTGAAGCCTTTTTCACAAGCTGCCTTTTTTTAAGTTTATCTTGGATATGTTTCTCTATCTGCATAATACAGATATAATATGCCAGGGAAGCATGTTGCTCGTGTTTAGAACAATATTTGGTGGTTGACAAATGAGCTTGATGTACTGTTCTGTTGTACTGACTTGACACTAATCTCTGCCACTTAGAGAAAATGAGAATAAATCACCTCTTCTCCCTTATCTTCCCCACCCTGAGATGTGTGCACGCAGCATGCTTGCTGCAGAAACTGGCTCACTGTGTATGTAAACCACATGCTGTGTCACCAGTGCTGTTGAGCTGTGTCCTGCCAGTGAAATTCGGACTAAGACAAAGTCAGGAGCAGCACATGAGTTACCGCTTCGGTAGTGTGAAGTCAGTTGCTGCTGGGAGGACTGGCACTGGGTTCGGATTTCCAATGTGTAGGTAGGAGGTGGCAGAAGCAGAGTAGAAATGCTGCTTGCGGTTGAAAGTGCCCAAAACAAAATGGGATCAACTCCAAAGTCTGTCCCCGTAGCAGGAATATAATTTACTGAGCTAATAAAGGGTGATGGAAATCAAAATCAAAACGCTCTCAGTAAGCTGTTGAGCTTTTGAAATATGAGCTGGAAGGAGGCTTTACATTCAGTGTCACGTTAGCCAGTGTGCAGTTCATCAAGACGTGCCTAATGGACTGAAATCTGGGATTGCTTCATAGTTCCCATTGTGAATTTGAAGAACGCTTCTTCAGTTTGGAGGCTTAAGTGTAGCTGTCAGCTCTCACAGGAGCTCTGTTCGTTCTCAGCCCTTCTGTTAAAAGTTTTTCCTGTTCCAGGATTTCAAAAGCTGGTATTTACAGCAGCTAAGTATGAAGTGATGAAGGCACAGTTTTGGTGTCCAGACTGATGTTTTACTGCAGAAGACACACACACAGCGCACACAGAAGTCAATGCAAGCAGTAATGGAGCTGTGATTTCAGCCTTTTGTTGTGTTGGAGTAAGGCATGGTCATGAGTAGTGATACTGAGCTCTCCTTCCAAGCGTTAGTGGGTATTGCTTTGATGGGTCTCTTGTAGTTATGTTATTATTCTTTCTTTACTCAGATTTTGAAAGTTGTGTCTTCCAGCTTATCAGAGATTTTTGGCTAACAGTGTTTCCCCATTCTGGAATTTGTGCCAGTCAAATTCATGTTGCCTGTCGGGATGGAAAGGTGGACCAAGCTCTGTCTTTGGGCTTTCTGCTGTGCTGGATAGCTGGAGATCTCACAAACCTTATAGGCTGCTATTTAACAAATCAGCTGCCAATTCAGGTAATCTGTCAATATTTCTACTTTTTGATATATCTCTTCAGAATGTCTCTTTAAACTCTAGGAGACTGTAGTAATACACAGTGCAATAGGTACCAGGGCAGAAAACAATTCTACGTCCTGCTCCCTGATCTACTGTCCATGAAAAAGGGTCAGAATTTCTCGGATGTTTACTTTGATACCATTATAGGTTGCAGGAACCATTTCACTTTTGCAGTTAGCATTGTGAGAGGCTTACTGGGATGCAGTGGGGAACTCTCAGTTAATTTTTGCCTTCGAAGTAAGTTTGCAGAGCAAATAGGGCTGGATGGAAGTTGTGCTGTTCAGCTTCTGATAAATTAAGCTACTGTGCTGCAACTACTCCTAAGATCTCATTTTGCGTGTTTGGTTTTAGGAGAAGTGTTTAATAACAAAAACACCAGCTCAAAGAAGCTGTTAATCCCATACAAACCCCACGTCACAGTCCCTTCAATGAAGGGAGGGCTTCTCTGGAGGAAGCAGTAGTTGTCGGTGATGGGTTATTTGTGTGCGAAGCTTTCTTACCTGCTGCTCTTATTTTCAGCTCTCACATTTTCTTACTCTTTACATTGCATCCATCTGCTGCTGTCCAACTTGTTCCTCTGAATGCTTTTTCCCCTTCTTTTGGCAGTGCCCTTGCATTTGTTGTGCACATTACTATCAAGAAGCATGACTCAGTCCTGATTATATTTTGTACTTCTTGTGTACCGAACAAGCAAATCTATCTTCTCTTTCAGACCGTCACTGCCATCTCCTATGTTACCATGGATGTCATTTTGATTTCACAATTTGTCTACTACAAGCTCAAGAATCAGAAGATGATGAAAGGTGGGGTTTTTTGACAATTAAAACGTTCTCCGTAACGCAGCTTCTTCACCTTGATGTTTTCTATAGTGTTCAAATAAAGCCTATCTCAAAATAGAGTACGCAGATTCCGACTGGAGTCATTAGGTCTGTTTCTTCCAGTTTTCTCAGTGAAAAATCAGTTCTTCTGCCTTTCTCCCCTCCTCACCCACACAATCCCTGTCAATATATTCTATGTAGTACAGTCAGTTTATATAGGCATGGAATGAAGCTGGAACCTGGTTGTGTATTATGACTTGCTCCGTGGTTTTACTATCTACTTACAGCTATCTAAATATAAATGCAAGTTGAAATTAAGTGCCATTTTTTGTGCGGTTCAGTTAGTTTCTTCCATGTTGATTAAAACAGGACTTCATTTGCTTACATGATCAAATACCTTGACGTCTTCCTGTGTTCTGTTTCAATGCGTGCGATTTTAAAGACGTTCAAGAGGAATGAAATTGCTCGAGTTGCTTTCTAATCCCTGGCAGTAGCTGTAATATTCAGTTTACCAAACGGACTATTGAAATGGAAGGCAGAAAGCTTTGTGCACATTGCATGCAATCAAAAACAGTAACTCATCAGTCTTAAAAAGTCAAAGGAAACCTGTGGTGTAGTGGGGGTAACAAAAAGCTGAAGCAGAACAGATGCCTGCCCAGAACACTAAATGGGATAAATCCACTTCATTTAATATGGTACTGATAATAAACCTGACGATAGGTCAGTGCTGAAGATATCTCCTTCCTACTGCCTACTCTTGGAAACAAGCATGGGATTTTGTGCATTGTAATTGCCCCGATGCTATAATTGCTCAACTCTGCACAGCTGGAGAGGGAAAAATGGTATTTGTGAATAAAACAATACAAGAGAGCGTTCAGTACCCAGTCTTGGAGCTCTTTTTGTGGACAAGTTGGTCAGTATTGTGAGTTGGTCACTATCCAAACACAGGCTCTGAAACCACTGTAGTAATTCCTGTCTCTGTAATACGGGTTGCAGGTCTATAGGGCAGGCTTCTGATGCCATGCATCCGTTTGTTCCACTGGTGACAGTCACCGTAGGAGCAGTGCCTGTTGAAGAAGTGCTCCTGCACTGCTTCCTCAGTGGTGCAGTAGACACAGTGCGTGGTGAGCAGGGCCAGGGACAGAGCCCAGGGAGGTGGGATCGTTAGGCTGCAAAGAGACCTTTAGATTTACGTTTGTATTGTGGCTGAAAAGTGACCTTAACAGCAGGCGTTATTTTCCAGCTCATTTGCTTGTTTATCATTCTAGGCAGCAAAAGGCTGAAGAATGTCTGTGTAACCTGGATCTTGATGTGCGTAACCCTGTGCATTGTTTTACCCTGCCGGCTGTTAATCGGAAAGCAAGACCAGAGTTCAGCAATGGGAAGGAGTAATGTAAGTGTTTACCTGCTTCCATTCCAAGAAATGAAACTAACAAACTCACGTGTCTTGAAAACATGGTGTGCTCTGAGCTTTCAGGAAATTTGGGTGATGTTTTTTAACAATGCTTCAGAAACCATAGATGTGGCACCGTGCGTATTTCTAAATACGTACCATACGTTCCAAAATAAATAAGCTGCAAAGTAGCTTCTTTGAGCAGCTCCCTGTATTTCGGGCTCATTTTTGTCCCTTGGGTTATTAGGATGTGCTGCTTTGTGAAGCGACACGTACGCGTGTTGTCTTTCTGCCCGCGTTGGGTACTGCAGACATCCATGTAGAGACTGTGTAGTGAAAAGTGCAATCAATAAGAAGTGGGAAATTACAATTGTACCTGCTGCTGCTGCTGCCACTTCACCAGCAAAGTTCACAGGCTATTCTAGCGATTTGATGGCCTTCGTATTAATGCCGGTAAAATAATTGTAATCCAGCAACATTGCCCAGCAGGGAAGCAGCTTATTTTCAAAATACAGCCAGAGTGAGAAAACTAACAATTTAGTGGCCCTAGCTGCGGTTTTTAGTTTTGGCTTGATTTATTGTGCCCGGGCTTTTTTAGCAGAAGAACTGGATTGATATGAGTGTTATATCCTGAAGCCTGGTGCCGATTTTGATCTCAGTCTCAGCCATGACGCAGCACTGTGCATTGTTGTGAGGTAAAGATTAAACACTTTCTCGCCCTTTTTTGGTCATTTGAAGAACAGCCCTGAGCTGCTTTGAAAGTTCCGTCCAAAAAAACAGCTGGCGGGCTCTCAGTTTAAGTCTCTGAAATGCTTGGACACATTCTTGCCAAAATGCATGTCCCTTTATTTTTCAGAACTCTCTCGATATGATTGAAATGTCAGGCTTCGTCTGTGGCTATGTATCTTGTGTGTTTTACTTGGGAAGTAGATTTCCTCAGCTGTATAAAAATGTAAGTCTGCTTTTGGCTGGGTATACTTGTATATTTTACCAAATGCTCTCCGTTGCTTGAGATTTGGCATCAAAGTGTGAAAGCCTCCTTGGCTTCTGTGACCGTCTACAACATTAAAGAAGGGTTTTCCTCTCCCTTTCAAAAGAGGATGGTGAGAATTTTAGGAAAATGATGGTCTTTAATCAGTAGAAGGGCAGTAGATTGGGCAGGAAAGAGGCAGGTTTACGGCTGGGTTTATGAGATACATAAGCAGAAACATGCTTTGTGTGGTTGTTTTCGTGAGCAACTGATACCTCCCTTATTTCTTTCCCCAAATGATTCTACTTTAAGTAACTGGCTGCAGGGTCAAAAATTAAAGTCATAGGAAAAGTAGTTTGAAGCTGTAGCCCTTCTTTTTTCCCATCAAAGCTATCATTACTGACTTCTTTAATATGCCAATATTAAAAAAAGAGGCTATAGAAGAAAAAATCCTGCATGTTTTACATCATCAAATTTATATGGATCTTTTAGTTGGTTATGAAAAGGTTTAGTTTGTTTCCAAGCTTATTCCTCTTCCCCCCCCTTTCTTTACCTTTTCCATTCCAGCTGGAATACAGCAATGTTTTCAACGGGCTTTACTTTGCACACTGATAGAGCAACAGATTTCCTAAGAACTAAATATGATTTGGAAGCAGATTATCCTTGCTGCTTTGCACCTACATAAAAACTGTGTTAAGCAGAGCTGCTTCTAAGAGCTGTAACAATTTCAGTTGCTTTCAGTGGTGTGTGCTGAAAGTACTAAGCTGAGGGGTTCAGGAAAAGATGGAGAAGAGTTACTGAAAAATCCCTCAGTGTGTGATAGTAGAAAGTGCCAGAATTATCTAGAAATGTGATGCATCTCAAGATGTGTTTTCTGTATAAACTTCCTTGTCTTTAGTTTCAGAGAAAATCAACAGAAGGCAGCTCTTACCTGCTGTTTGCATTGGCCATGCTAGGAAACTGTACGTACGGCCTCAGCCTTGTCCTCAAGATGCCTGCTGCTGAATCTGTCCAGGCCCTCTACTTTTTACACCATCTTCCGTGGCTCCTCGGGAGCTTTGGAGTTTTGTTCCTGGATGTTTTTGTATCCTTTTCCTGTTAGAGCTCAAGTTTGTCAGGTTGGACTTGTTTGTATTTACTGGTGGTGTTAAGTTCGTAAGAAATGTATACATTAAAGCTGTATTGCAGTGGTTAAGTTCTGTCTTTTATCATCTTTGCACTCAGCTCTATTAACTCCAAGTATGAAATGAGGTAATATGAAGAGTAATTTCAGGACTGTGCCATGCTAAAGGACGTCGTGTTAATCTGTTCCATATTCCAAGGAAGCTCTTCCCCAGATTTACCTGGAGCAGTTCAAGAAGTTAGGATTCCCAGGCACTGAGGTGGTCTTTCTGATTAAGGTAATTTCATAAGCCACTCCAATTAGCCTAATGACGGGACAGCTGACCCTTTGGGTGGACTCTGGAGTCATACTGTCATTCAGAACAGCCATCTGTGCTTTTTGCAACTACAGCCACGATGGTTTAAGTGGGCAGGTTAGTAAAACATTTGCGTTGTGGGAACACAATACTTGTGTGAATGAATGGTGGTTAGCAGCCTGTTCTGGGATAATTTTTTAGGGACAATACAGACTGTAGGGGTTCAGGGCTGCTTGTTAGCCCAGGTGGCTGCTCTGAGAGCTCAGGCCTTTTGTTCCGTACATGAAGTAGTTACTTTTTCTCCCTCCCTACCCCCAGATGGAAGCATAAAACTGCCAGTATTTATTTAAAAAAATAAATAAATAAAAATAGAATTTGATCTGGACAACCCTTACAGTACATTATGTGCATGTTTGGAGATGCCTTTCTGTGATGTACTCTGAAAAGAAACTTTTATGTGGGCCACAAACCTCCCCCATCTCTGAGCCCAGCCCCGGAACTGCAGTGCCCATGTGCACATGACATTCATTTCTCAGTTCTGTCTTGATTGGAGGCTGAATCCAATCTTGCTAATAGTCTTCTAGTTCAGATTGTATTGAAAGCAGATGCTTCCAAATCAGGTTGAGGAGCTTATAGAAATCTGGCCGTGTATAGTGTTAGTTCAAAATGTATGAAGTATTTGTAATCAAGAGAAAACAAGAGCAGACCTCCAGCTTTGAGAACCCCCCCCGAGGTATGGAAGTAAATGCTTTTTTAAAGAGAGAGCTTCATTACTGTCTCTTGCCAAACAAGAAAATGAAAATTCCTACAAAATGCGGTGTCGTGTTAGATCAGAAAACAAAGACCAGGGATGCTTGGCTTTTGGGAACGGAGGGATTAAGTGAAAAGGTTGTAATTTCTACAAGAGAGGTGTTTCATAATTGACCATTTGTGTAGCAGTCTCTGTTTTGAGAAGTAGTTCCTGACACTGTCCAATTCTAGTGGGGTTTATTCCTCACCATGTGCAGAGTTTCATTAGGTGGAGAACAAGGCCTCATTTCTCAAGGTCCAAGGAAGGATTAAGGGTTCACTTACTCTGTGTCTGCTGCAGTGTTCTTTCTTCTGCTTCCATCTGACGTGGCCAGCGTTGACTATTTTTAGGAACAAATGGGCTCCTGATGGCAGCAGGAGCAGTGTTAGTTAGCACAGGATTACACTGGGCTTCTTTCAGCTTGCTTAACAGGATAACGTGGTCATCCTGTTTCCTCGGTATCCCAAGTTAGGCTTGTTGGGTTGCACAATAAGCCAGTTATTTTCAGTAAATAATGGAAGTGTCCAATTGTTTGTAAAGTATGAATTGTCCTCTTTTTTTTTCTTTTTTTCATTTTAAAAGGAGTTTCATAACATGAGGCTTTTGAATTATAAATTGGACGTGATTTTCTGTGCCAGCAATTGTCTCCTTCCATCTGCTGCTTTGCAGTGGAAGTTGGTTGGAGTTTCTCAAGGGGCCGCATGCCCAAGGTGTAAGTGCTTGCTGATTAATGGGTGCCTTATCTGTAAGAGACACTGGGTGCAGCGGTGCCTGTGTTAGGCTCTGTGCTGGACCTTACCAGAGCTTTTTAGGTGCACGAGTGCTTAATGGTCCGTTTGTACACAAGGATTGAGTTCTGGATATCCTAAGCTAATGAGTTTTGCACCGGTTCTGCCCTTGGGAGCTTGGTGCTGCCTGCTGATGAAAGCAGCAGACTGAATTTAGTGTGGGTTTTTGGAAAGCTTGGTCCTTTTCTGTAAGTATCCTCTTTCACCCTTACATCCTTCTCCCTGTTACCCTCCACCAGAACCAAACAACTCAGCTTTGTATTTAGATTCAGTTGAAGCCCTTTACCATGGTTTTTTTTTGCATTTGTTTGTTTGTTTGACTGCATCCTCTTGTCAGAACCGCGTTCAAATCCTCCACACCTGCTTCTTTTCATTAAGCATAGCCAGGCTGTTACTAAATAGCCCAAGTCAGAGCCAGCCTGCTGTACACAGACTGTTATCTTACGCCTTTAGTGAATTGTAGGGCAGCCACTTGGAATCCATTGTATACTTTTACAAAACATCACGCTTCGTAATTTAATTACCCAGTGCAAAGAATGCAAGTCTGACCTCAGTAAGACTTTCCCAGCCCAGCACACTTCTCTGCACTCCTGTGTTTTGTCTCAAGGCTATTATTTGAGTTATCATTCAATTGTCTTTAGGTTTTGTGAAGCAGGTTTGACACCTTAGCATGGTGGCCATCGTAACCATCACTCCGAGGAGTCCGTTTGGTTGTCTCCTCCACTTGGTGCTGTCTGCATGCTTAGCCTATGTAGTTTCCCCCAGGAAGTCAAAGACTTGAGCAGTAAGTGTTTTTTCCCTATTAAGCTGTAGCATTTATTCTAAAAATATGAGCAGATGAGTGCATATGCTAAAAAAAGAAAAGCCTTGCTCTGGAAATGCTCTTTTGTGAATTCCACATGGTTTGTTTGTAACTTATCTTCCTTAGAAGCTCTGTTGCCAGCTTGGTAGCTAACAGTGATAGTGTTTCAGCCCAGACTTGTCCCAGCCTACCATCTGTTTCCAGCAATTTGATCCTCAGTTCACCACGTCCTTTCTTACCAGTGCAGCTATTAAGACTTGGGAAGATGCTGTTCTGTGAGTACAACAAGGCCTGCTTGAAAAAAGGAAGAAAGAAGAAGAGAAAAAGAAAGAAGCAGGAAGTTTAAGCAGTAGCTATATATGTTATAAAGCTAATTTGCTAAGCTTTAAGAAGATGATTCCCCAAATAATACTACAGAAAGACTTAAGAAGAGTGCTGATCTGCTGTCTATGAAGGAAATCCTGTCTAATCTTTAGCTGGGGGGCCTGAGAGGTGGGATGCAGGAAAGCTTTGGAAAAAGTAGGACAATTACTGGGGCTTTGCCTGCGATGCAGGCAACTTCCCCTCTTTCCAGGCCTCCCTAAAGACGATTTCCTTTAAAAGAAACCACCATCGCTTATGGAAAGACATAGCTGTGTAGGTTTGTGTTCTATCTTTATCTCACAAACAGTATCTCTATTAGAAAACGGAGTGTTTTGTGTCAACTTTGGTGCTTAACTATCTGGCAAAAGGAGTGAGACCTCTCTTGTCCTTTCCAGGTGCACATACTCATTTATCTAAAGGTTGGGCTGCCAAAAGCCAGGAGTGTTGTTTCAGAGCTGGAGCTATCAAGAAAAAGGCCAAGTACATGCGTGTTCATTCCTTGTAGATTAGCAGCATTTCCAGTGGTCTGTTTTACAATAGAAATAAACACGTCTAATTGCACAATTCTGTGTTGAAAACAGCATTAAATATTGAGTCCTAGTGTTGTCAGGCTGTCAGTGCCTGTAAACCCCAAATGAGGTGGAATTTTGTGGGATATGACAATCATAGAATCATCACAGAATCTTAGAATGGCCTGGGTTGAAAGGGACCACAATGCTCATCCAGTTCCACCCCCCTGCTGTGTGCAGGGTCGCCAACCAGCAGCCCAGGCTGCCCAGAGCCACATCCAGCCTGGCCTTGAATGCCTGCAGGGATGGGGCATCCACAGCCTCCTTGGGCGTGATGAGCATCTTGTTTGCTGATCAGGCCCTGCTGATCTGCTGCTAAGAAGAGCTTACCAGCTTCCCCTCCTTCCCAGCATCCAGAAGCGGGGTCCCCTGCCCATCTTGCTGCAGGAGCACAGGGCAGTGGGGAACATTGCTCCTCTTCCACTTCTGATTAGTCTCATACTTAGGACCCATGCAAGCAAGAGATACTAAGGGAACGTCTTCACTTGTATTTGAGCCACAGAACCAAGGGGATCTGGAATTTTGATTTTTGTTTGATACCTTCCCTTTTTTAGGATTACAGATAAAATGACTAACTTTTTGCCATAGGGCACTGAAAATGAGTATTAAGAAAGATATGGAAAATTACATATGCTAATGTATAGCCTTCCACAGGTAGGATTAAATAAATGGGTGATACCCCACAATATGTGAATAAGCTCTAAGCTTTCCTCTTCAGGCTGTGGTATGCGGAGTCTGTGCCAGCACTAAATGGAGGGCTGCTCTTCTGCACAGCTTATTTCATCTTTGATTGGAAGCAAGTGCTGCCTCTGTATCCTGGTTAATTACTTCCTTACCCTAAAATAACAGGTGACTGTGCAGTTCCTTATGTATGGTCAGCACAAGGAGAGACCACATGCTTTGGTGGCACTGGAAGTGGAGCCATTGCTGGTGGGTGAGGAGGGTGCATAGTGCTGAGCTCAGCCCTGCTCACACCTGGGGACTTCGGTGGGTCAGACTGCAGGAGCTCTGCAACCACATTTAATTTTTGGTATTTATTTGTCATTAATTTGTCACTGCTTATTTATTGTTTTCATCTTCACTCATTTGCAAATATTTATTCTGTTGCTTCAGGACTGTACAAAGTCTTTGTTTTCCTGCATGTTTGCCTTTCTCACTGTTTCTCCCCACGGTGGGAATACAGCAATGGGTGCTTTGAGAGTATGTGTTTGACATGATGATGCAGTGCATATCACAAGATGACTATTTTTAGTTGAAAAATCTACATCTCGATAACAGTAATGCAGCTGTTTTAAAACAGTGGATGATACCCTGTGCCTTGAACTCAGCCTGGTCACATTGTGTGGAAGAAAATTGGCCTTTGATGAAGAACCATCAGTGCAGAGGATCCATTGCTGATGTAAAAGCAGAATTGTGGTGTGAACTCTGGGGATCATAGAATCATAGGATGGCCTGGGTTGAAAAGGACCACAGTGCTCATCCAGTTCCAACCCCCTGCTATGTGCAGGGTTGCCAACCAGCAGACCAGGCTGCCCAGAGCCACATCCAGCCTGGCCTTGAATGCCTGCAGGGATGGGGCATCCACAGCCTCCTTGGGCAACCTGTTCCAGTGCGTCACCACCCTCTGAGTGAAAAACTTCCTCCTAAGATACAACCTAAACCTCCCCTGTCTCAGTTTCAAACCATTCCCCCTTGTCCTATCACTGTCCATTTGCTGGTTGATTCCTGTGTACATTGCAGAGTATCACTATGTATTTTGTTGTTTTAATTAAAACTTTATGTACCAATGCCTTTGTCTTCTGTGGAATATAATTACTGCATGTTGTCATACACTGCAAATGATGGTTTTCTAGGACTTGCATTTCTTCACAAGCTGCAGGTTTTATAAGTACTGCAGAGAGGAAAAACACCACCACAACATAAGGAGACACTACCTTGCAATTGCCTATTGAGCATGAGGGATTCTGTCAGTGCTGTGTTGTGTTTAATGAAATCTCTAATATGATCCTAGAGAATAAATTCAAGTTAATATTTCATTGAATGTGTATGTGATGATTCATGCTTCAGAAAACAAGTTTATGATGACCAAAAAGACTTTTCTGAAGTCAGTGTGAGTTGGCACGCTGTTAGGCTCATCGTGAAACTCATTCCCTTTGAAGAACGAGATGGAGCCTGGCTGTGTTTGGAGGGGTGGGGTTAACATCAGCCCTGCTTTTGGGTGTGGAAATGCAAACTGATTTGTAACTTCTGTTCCAGGAGTGATCACAGAATCACAGAATGGCCTGGGTTGAAAAGGCCCACAGTGCTCATCCAGTTCCAGCCCCCTGCTGTGTGCAGGGTCGCCAACCAGCAGCCCAGGCTGCCCAGAGCCACATCCAGCCTGGCCTTGAATGCCTGCAGGGATGGGGCATCCACAGCCTCCTTGGGCAACCTGTTCCAGTGCGTCACCACCCTCTGGGTGAAAAACTTCCTCCTAAGATCCAACCGAAACCTCCCCTGTCTCAGTTTAAAGCCTTTCCCCCTTGTCCTGTTGCTATCCATGATGCGAGTGGCTGCATTCTGGGACTTGAGAAGCAGCCTAGTGAATGCCATGTCCTGCTGCAATGCTTTGCTGCTCTGCACAGCGTGGCCTCGCTGAGGCTGTGTGAGATCCAGCCCCGAGACATTGCTAACTTTATTGCTGTGTGTGCTGCGAGGGAATGTGTTTTTGCTGCTTTCTTAAGCGAGCAGAGGGTATTAGAAGTTAACCTTTTCAGTACATAAATTAAAATGCAATTTGTCTCACTTGCAGATTTATATGCTGTGCGCATGAGATTATCAAACTCCTGCCTGGCTGCTGATTGAAACCATGACTTGTTACTTTCTAATGCAGTTAGAATTTGGTCCTAGATTATTTCTTCAAAGATTATTTCCCCTTCTGTTGCTCCATGTAATCCTATTTTGGGTTGCCTTTTTATCCCTATTTCATACTGCTGTTTATTAAAACAGCCAAATACGGGATATATGAAGTTAATAAGATTTAAGAATTTCTATGGAAAACGATTTAACTTTCTAAATGCACAGCAGTAGTTGTTTATTTGCTATAGTTCGTGTGTATAATATTTCATATATAGGTTAAGCGAGTATTTGGGGGGAAAAAATTATTTCCCATCAACAAATTTGTTGTTGGGTGTTTCTGGGAGGGTGGGGGATGTGAACTAAGTCCCGTGCAGCAGTAAGTTAGACGTGTAATAACCACTCATGTCATCACCCAGCAGATACATCCCACTGTCGCTGCCGCTCCCTGTTGCCTCTGAAGATGTAAGGCTTCTTTGTCATCGCTTTGCTCGGCCCTTTTTTCCAGACCCAGCCTCCCCATGTCAGAAGGGGAGGTGAGAGCTGTGCCAGCACAGAGACCAAAAGGCAGCTCCTCACCGCCTCTGTTGGGCAGGAAAGTACTGCGCTTCCACAACAGCTATTTGTTGAAAAGCAAAGTGCCTTAATCTTGCTTTATACTACTAATTCTTCCCCCCGCGCCGCGTGTAATCCAGGATTAATGGCATTGTTGCCTAATTTTATTTTTGTAGCTATCATGGAAATCTCATTAACTAAAGGAAACATCTAACGTGTCTTGAGGGCTTCGTTTTTAAACACAGCCATCCAACAACTTACCTAACGGAGCTCTGCAGTCCACAGGAGGTTCTTCAAGTGCAGAGTTACTCGTGGTCGTTACAGGCTGCGCTTCACTTGTTTCAGTAAAAGGCAATGTAGTTAATTTGCCCCTCTGTCCTGTGAAGGGGTAAGTCTGCATTTTTTCTAAATTCACGTTTGTATTCTGGCTGACAGACAGACGTATTATTAGTCTTAGGGAAACGAGTTTGGTTCACCTAATGGAAAGCATACAGGTGCAGTTGGCTGCTCCATGGTTGTGTCACCTCCTTACCAACCGGCCTTCAAGCTCTGCAGCACATCAAGGAAGCAACAAAAAATGGTCCCTCAGGGTTTCCAGTGCAATGCCTCAGCAGCATCGACGTTTTGCCTGGTTTCTGAGTGGCAGAAAGCTGGGAAATTAATGTTTTGCACATGGAAGAACCCAGTTCTGCGGTTAAGGAGCTTGGGGCTCCAGGTTCTGGTTGCCCATTGGCCATAAGGTGTATCCATCCTCTGCTGTTGTACTTCTTACACAAACTTTAATGGTGGTGGGGACAGCTCATGAACATGAATTGCTGTAGTACTCGGTGTCCATCTATGCCATTGCTTGCTAAATGCAGCTGGAAATACACGGTGTGCAGGCAGGGCATTGATTCATATCGTGACAAGGGGGGTTGCCACAACGTGCTCCGAACAGCTTTAAATGATAGCTGCAGAGGAATTAAGACCAGTTTAATCCAACTAAATAATGCTCCTAATGATGAACCATTAAAATCTAGTTGACTTTCAGATTCTAGCAATTGTATCAGACAAGGTGATTATACTAAACATCAGTAATGATAATCATTACAATAGATTAAAGTATTGACTGAGCCGTAGGAAGCGCTGCCTGGCGCCGGCACAGGGGCTCTTCTGCCTTCACAGCAGCATCCTCCCATCCCAGCTGCATTATGCAATTTTGTTGGGCTTGCTGATGGACCTCGGGTCTGCTGCTCCTGCCTGGAGCCCAAGCAGTTCTTTGCCCAAAGCACGTCTTCCAGGTTGAAAACACATCCAGATGCATCCACGGTGGATGCCCTACGTAACGTCGGAGCCTGAGGTCAAAGCATTCCCCTTGTCCTGGGGAGATAAACAGACAAGAAGGGATAGCACAGGCTTGCTTGAGGAGAAATTGCTCAGACTTCCAACTGGTTTCTTTGGGGCAAATGGCCACAGCCACACTGCACTGCTGCTGGGACCGGGCTGCCCTGCCCTGCGGTGCTGCTGCACTCGGAGCTCTGCTCCACATTGATTCCTGCCCTGGCTCAAGCTATTGTACGAGCCTGTAAGTATAGTGAGAAGATGGGCATTTTATGATGTCTGACTTTCCTACCATATTTTTTCGTTAAGTAAGCTGTAATGGAAATATTGGGCTTTCATTTCTGGCTTGCTTCTTTTCCAACAGTTGTCAGTAAATCAAAGTTGCAAAAAGCCATCTCCTCCTCTGCAATGTCAGGCTAACGGCAGCCTGGTGGTCACTTACTTTTGGAAATGATATCGCCCTATTTCGAGGCACTCAGCAGACTTTAGTGCTGATGTATTGACCCTCGCAGCTTTCAGACGAAGGAAATATTCGAGGACAGCATTTCCAGCAGAGAAATGCCCATATTTCAAAATGAGGACTGCAAGCTGTAGTTAAGCCAATTGGCTGAGATACAAATGTGCCAAGCTTAGAAATAAAGCAAATATTTCTTCCCCTGTTTTTCCAGCATCTCTGTTTGCCTCTTCCCATGGCTTCCTGGAGCACCAAACCCACAGCTTCTCACCTCCTGACCCTTTTGCTGCCCACTCCGGGCAGTGGGGCCAGGTGTGCTTCACATCCCAGGGCTGTGCATGGATGTTGTTACAGGTGATACGGAGTCATAAAGGTTGGAAAAGACCACTCAGATCCCCAAGTCCCACCCCAACGCATCCTACAGAGCCCAGTGATCCATGTTGCTAATTGATTTGATTAATTTCTTTTTCCTTTTACCATTTCTGCTGGCCCCGGGCAACCGTATTGAGCTGGCAGTGACTGAGCACATCTATGAGCATCCATTTGGAGATGAATGCTGAGATGCACCCTCCCCCCTCAGCACACTCCTTGGGCTGCGAGCGTGCAAACACTCAAGGAAGGAACGTTTCAGAACTTTTTCTGCAGTTCCCTGCCCACTTTTTGCAGCAGGACGGCTCCGGGGTGCTGCAGCCCCGCGGCCGGGAGGTGCCGTGCCCGCATCCAGCTCAGCATCACGCAGCGCCGCGGGGCCGGAGGGGGCTGCGGTGCTCCCGGGGGGCTGCGGCCGGCAGCGGGTTGTCTCGGGATGCCGCCGAGCCCCGCTCCCAGCCCTCCGGCCCGCCCGCCAGGTGGGGCCGTTGCCGTTCCGGCGATGCTCGGGGAGGGATGTGGTGTGCGTGGCCCGGAGGTGCGGGTCGGACGCGTGGGGATGTCGGGTTGGAACCGGGCCCGGGGCAAAGGGGTGCTGTGATGCGCTAAGCAGGAAACTGTTCCATTTCGGACCTCAGGGCTCCTCCAGCCTGTGCTGCAGCTGAAACAAACAGCAGTTCCTCATCCACCCCGCTTCCCTGCTTGGCCCGCTCTATGCCGCGGCCGGATGCCCTCTTCCCCACGAAGGTCCTTTGGTGGCTGTGCTCGGGCTCTTCGTCCGCTGGGAACTGAGCTCCGGGCTTCAGGACCGCCTCTGCTCTGGCAAATGGTAACGTTGTGATTTATTACTGCATGCGATGTAATTCATTTTTGCATTGAAAGTAATATTATGTTCTCTGATCAGATCACATTTGTTATTTATTACGTTCTCTCCCTGCTCAGGTGCGGATGCTTCACTCGCTCTCCTGATGGATCATTTCCCTCGTGCTTCTCCTGGTGGGGCTGCAGGAGCTGGCAGTTTGGCAGTGTGTGAGGCAAGGCAGTGTGCAAGGGGATGGCAGTGTGCAGAGCACCTTGTTTTGCCCATTTGTGCCTCTGAAATTGCAGGAGCTTGTGCAAAGCACAGCCTGGGAGCAGCACTGCTAGCTGGCACAGGACAAGAGCCGTGATGTGTCCTGGTAGCACCGTGTCTGCAAGATGTAAGATGCTTGAATGCTGTGCTGCTGTTGCTACAAAACACCCTGGGAATGGCTGCTGGTGGCCTTAATCCTGCCTGTTTCTCATGTGTGTAACATTCCCACGCAGGTTTCCTAGTGCTGCTGCGGGAGCATCGCAGCAGGCAGAGCATGGAGTGTTGGCTGCTCCAGCTCCTGCTGTGCTGCACAGGTTCAGCACAGCACCAACCTCTAACGGGACTGTTTTCATCTGCCTGCATCCCTGCCCAGAAGCTCCAGAGCTGTTTCTGTGCAGCAGGGCTGCTTGCAGCGAGCCAGCACTGTGTTCTGATGGTGCCCACTGCCCAAACTGCAGCTTAAAATCCTTGCAAAAGGGTTTGTAGGGCTAGTTGTTCTGCATTCAGCACTTATCACTGGTGTACATCTGCTACATATTGCACACCGTGTCGGGGTCAGCTGAGAGCTGGGATGAGTTAGAGGGGCTTGGGAGGGGGTCTGCATTGCGCCAGGGCCACTGGTGCCAGCTCCAATTGCTGCATACACACAGCATTTAGCTTACAAGAGATTATAATATGCATTCCAGATGTATGATGTGAAGCTTTATAGCATATCTTTGCTCCTAATCTTCTCCATGCCAATGCGTATCATTGCAATCTTCCTACCTACATCAGACAAATTACTTCAGTCGTTGCTTGGAAGCCCAGTGCAGCCAACAGATGCAGCACGATCCTCGCAGCCACCACCACAGCGTGGAGATGCCCCCGGCACAGCTCGGAGGATGGGTATTATTTAAAACCCTTTTTATTCCATATTTCATTTTATAGTTAAAAATGAGTATATGGGGAGGGCATATTAAATGCTGATCTTCTTGCTCAACTATTTGCTAATGTAATTTTTTGGTACCGCATCATGGGGAAGCTCTGAATTCTTTTATTTTCATGTATAAGAGCTGTCACAAATCCAAGCAAGTTTTCAGCGTGATGAGACACTTAAAGAAGAGGGTTTATTTGTTGTTGTTGTTGGTGGTGGTTTTTTTGTTATTGATGTCTCCTGAAAAGGATATCCTTAAGATATAGGGACAGCTATAGCTGCTGGTACTCTGAATTGCTATGAAGGCTCACACTGCAAAGAGAGCTTTGACAATGATGGATAACCTCCACAACTTCTCAATAGCGGATTTTGTTTATCCTGCCTCTTCTTTGTGTTTGTGCCTAGTTTTTCACTTGGGGCTATGCTCAGCCTTTAAACACCAGCTCTGCAGCTCTTGCATTGCCTCCCTCCCTAAGACAGGGGAGGTTTAGGTTGGATCTTAGGAGGAAGTTTTTTCACGCAGAGGGTGGTGACGCACTGGAACAGGTTGCCCAAGGAGGCTGTGGATGCCCCATCCCTGCAGGCATTCAAGGCCAGGCTGGATGTGGCTCTGGGCAGCCTGGGCTGCTGGTTGGCGACACTGCCCATAGCAGGGGGTTGGAACTGGATGAGCACTGTGGTCCTTTTCAACCCAGGCCATTCTATAATACTGTGATTCCATGATTCCCTCCTCCCACTGCTGTAAACAGGCAGTGGGCACAGCTCCACACCCCACAGGAAGCCCCATGCCCCACACTGACAGTGGTTTGGGTGAAAGCGGTGATTCCCGAGTGACTTTTTGTGTGTCACAGAGCAAGGGATGCTGCGAGCAGCCAAACCTTCAGAGCCTTTGCTCTTGGCCATGCGCAGGTCAGGAGCAGAGCCTGGGATGCCGCAGGGCTTCCCACCGTCTCTGTGACTTCTTCCCTTGCTTCTCTTGTAGTTCTTTGGTTTTGGTTGGAAGGTTTTAGTAAAATCACTGCTCTAATATGGGAAGACTTTTCCTGACAGCTTAGCAGTACTTGTATAAACTCCCTGATTTCTGGTTCAGTAGCTTTCATTAAGGTGATCTGGTGAAAGCCGGGAAGTAAATGTGTGTGTGTGCACTCAGGATGAGGATAGAAGGGGGTGGTGGTGTTGCATTGGAAATCTTGGGCGGGAGACAAGCAGGTGCTTTGGCTGTATTGCCTGGGCAATAAAACATTTATAGGCATGGGATGTGGCTCGCTAAACTTCGCAAAACCTTCCTTGCTCAGAAAGAACTGGCCAGGGGATGACTTTAAAAAGGCAAGGAGAAAAGGATGTGGGAAGAGGAGCGATGAGTATCACAGTGAAGGTGCTGGGGCAGAAATGTTGTCCTTGGGGTTGTCCTTGGTGTTACCAAAGCCAAATCTGAGCCAAACCCCATAGCGAGCCATAGGCACAGGGCTCTGGGGTTTGCAGGGACCCACGCGGGCTGGGTTCTGCAGTGCAAGCCCACCTCTAATTAATAGCAGCATTTGCTTAAAGAGATCAATGTCTGTCCTTGACCTCAATGCACAATTTGAGCTATTACTGTATCACTAGATATGAAATGAACTATAATACATCTGAGAGGCAAACCGCTTATATCGAACCCGGTAATACAGATGAGAATCTTTTATTATATCAAATGAAAGCCGTGTGGTTATATTTAAATACTCCGACTGCTGAAGGCTGCAGGGAGAGACTTTTCCGCAGCTAATTCACCAAGGAGCAGCTGGAGGCTAACCCGTGTCCCCAGCACGCATTAGCTCTCCCAAGAAGAGAGATTGTTTGGGGGGAGAAGCTCTGCTAGCCATGATTAAAATAGTCCGCCTAATGCATGCTGAAAATAGTGCTTACAGTAAGTGTGCAGGGCTATAAATTTGAAGGGATGAAACAAGGGTGAGGTTCGAGGCGCGGTGACTGTGGGATTTCTGCCTGCTGGGCGTATGGCTGGGAAGGGATGGGGGATGTGGGGCAGGGAGTGGGGGGTAGCCCTGGGGCTGAGATGGTGGTGAGATGGGATATCACCCGTGTTGGGCATTAGGAGCCGGGGGCATGTCCTCAGCAGCGTGCTCCTAATTAGCCACAAGTTTGAAAGTCTGCTCCGTCGCATGGGTAAACAAGCTCTCAGAGTAATAGAAGGGTTGTCAATGATGCTTTTATGTTCAAAAAAAGCCTGTATTGTACTGTAGGTCAATGAGAAGCTGTGAGAGGTGAGGGCCGTTCAATACTCATGGCCTAAGGTCTTCAGAAATTTCCATAGTATAAAAATGGATTCTGCAGGGACAGGAATGCTAAAACGCGGCATTTCGGCTCCGGGCGGTCGCTGCGCTGTTGCTCCATGCACCACAAACATCTCCAAACACAAGACTTTCCTGTAATACTTTGTTTTACACCACCAAAGCAGTACTGAGGCGAGGAAGGCAGTGGTGCTGGGCAGGCTGAGGGCCACAGGCCATGGGTGCTCTCCTGTTGGTTCCAGGTGTGCACAGGGCTGCGGGTGTCATTGCCATCATTGCTTTAGGTCCATTTTATAAGTTCATTACAGAGATGGGCGATACACAGGGAGCAGGAGCACATTTCCCTCCAACCCAAACCTTATCTGCAGCAGCACTTCCCGCTCCGGGGGCTGCACAGAAAGAGGGTTTTTCATTTACAGTCCCGAAGGAAAGGTTGTTAGTGAATGCTGATCGTTCCTCTTCAGTCTAAATTAATTAAACGACACAGTATCTATTGTACAAAATGAATGGGGATCGTTTTACATGGCCTACTGCGTACAGCGATTACAATGCACGGTCCTTCTAGAGAAATATGGACAAACAATGTCCTTTGCTGAAACATCGAGATGTTCCCGTGCTCTGTAATACATCTCCATGATAGGCAGTAATGGCAGCGTGGCAGGTGTACAACCAGAGTGATGTGGAAGGCTGTGGGCACATGGCTGTCCTCCTCCAGGCATGCAATGCCATACACCTGTAGGTCACCCAATCCCAGACATGTACATCAACCACGTGCCCAAGCTGTCACCAGCACCATGTAGGTGGTGGATGGAGGTAGGTGGCACTTGCCCTGCTCTGTGGGCTGTCACAGTAGGGGCATGGCTGCTCTGGGGCCATGAGCCAAGATATTTTGTTGATAGCATTCTGTGCCAAAAATCTCAGCCCATTTGTCTCGCATGCTATAGCTGTTTGTTCGCAGAAACAGCAAATCCCAACCACACCAAGCTTGGGCTCCCGGCACGCAATACGCAATAGAAGCCCATCCCAGCCCAGCTCTTGGCAGTTGCCCTGGAGGAAAGTGGAAATATGAAGGAATTATGGAAAAGGGGGATTCAAGCAGAGTACAAAGGGGGAAAAAAAGAGCTGAATTTTGGGAGAGATGAGCAGTTCAGCACACAGAACTCCAGCTCCTGTGTTCTCTGTCTTCAAATATTCTGATGCACTGTATGTCTCCAGCTGTGGAGAACGCTTCTGAGGAGCAGCTCTAATACAAATTGTGTGTTAAAGTGGAGGGATCAACGGAGATATTCAGCCAGCACAAAGCAGCCTTCGTAAAACAACTGTTTGCAGCACTTCAGCTATTAATGCAGCATTCCCCAGCAGCACTTCTCACTCTTTGGAACAATAGGAATGCTGGATTTGCAGCCCTCCGGTTCAGGAACAAAAATGCAAAGATCTTCAAAATAGTCATGTTAATTGGCCTTGGTGAAATTGCATGGAAACCCACTCAGGGATGCTTGGCCCCATTCCCCTCATGCATTCCTCCTCTTCCTGAGGTCGCTGCCCTGCACCTATCCCTCTGCCCTGCACAGCTCCTGCCCGTAGGTGCATGCTTTCACATCACATGTTTATATATATATTTAAAAAGTCATCTCCATGAAGCACTAGAAAGGGATTCTTGGTGGTGTTCTTTTTAATAATGTGGTTTTATGGCCTTGCCACTGTGGTGGAAGCAATGGCACAGATCTCATTGGGGTGGGAAATAGGATCTGGCCTTGAAATCACATACAGAGCTGTAATAAATGATTTGAACCATAGAATCACAGAAGGGTTTGAGTTGAAAGGACTCCTAAGGGCCATCTGTTCCCATTTGCTGCAATGCATGGGCACACTCCATTGGGTGCCCAGAGCCCATCCCCTAACCATGGGTGTCTGCAGGGATGGGACAGCACCACCCCTCTGGGCAACCTGTGCCAAGATGCCCTGCTGCAGAGCCTGTCCCCTTCCTTCTAACAGCCCCCTTCAGGTACTGGAAGGCCGCTCTCAGCTCTCCCTGGCACCTCCCCTTCTCCAGGCTGCACAGCCCCCCCATACCAAAACAACACATAAGTGCTGCTTTGGTACAGACAGCAGTCCCTGAGAGCAACTCAAGGAACCCAGGTGCCACAAGCTGTGCCCCACATAATTCACCACAACAGAGATGTGCAGGAGGTGACTTCCCATCAGTGTGCATATGGGAATGAATTGCATGGGAGCAGCCGCTGTCTCCAGCCGTGTGCAGGTAACCCCACCTGAGGGACACCGCAGCAGGAATCGGTGCTCAAAGATTTATACTGAGATGGAAACTTTGCTTACGGCCCTCAGTGCCTATTTACTGGAAAATATCCCCTTGGAAAGTTTATCCGACATGATCTGCAAGCCAAACAACTTTTCAAAGGGTGCTGAGAGGAAGGTAGAAAGGAGCAAATCTCCCGTTGTGCTTCTGGGTGTACCTGGAGCCCCGCTTTGTGCTGCTGTAAGGGTGGGTGGAGAGGGTCCGGAGACGGGTGAGGGGATGGGGGGGTTGGGGGGGCTGTGCTGGGCCCTGGCAGAGACGTCCCCCGCAGGCTGGGGAGAGGGGAGGCACATGAAAGCGGGGCTGGATTTGCCTTGCAATGACAGCTGCATATTAATCTACAGAACTTCTGTGAAATCAAAAAGACGTATTTCAGCAAAATGCACCCCTAGAGCCCCAGTCGTAAAGCAAGGGAATAAACTTGAAAAGGGATTGATTTCATCTTAAAGGGAATCTTCCTTTGAAATGCTACCAACTGCGGTTGTCTTATTTGGTTTTCAATACTATAACAAAATTGTGCCATATTGTGTCAAATAAGGAGATAATATAACAGCTTTAAACAAATTTTGTAATTACGGGATCAATCGGGAGCGAATTAAACCCACGTGCACCGGCCGTGCCGTGTCACTGAATGCCACCCAGCAATGCAACTTAGCACATCCCAAGGAGGTACCCATGAGATTTCAGCTCCCACTGCTGACTTCCAATGGTCTGAGTTGCTGCTGGCTGCTTTGGAGCTATTTGTTGTCCATTTTTTTCTACTTTTTGTGTAAATGTTTTCAGGGTTCGGGCAAGCTCTATGGCCCCACAGAGCAACGGAGGTGTGCAATAAAGGGGGTGGTGCTTTTTGCACATAGAATCACAGAATCATTAGGGTTGGAAAAGACCTCTGAGATCCTCAACCCATCCCAGCCCACCTCACCACTCTCACTGCCCATGTCCCTCAGTGCCACATCCCCATGGCTCTGGAGCATCTCCCAGGATGGAAACCCAGCACTCCCTGGACAGCTGTGCCACTGCTCTTTTGGAGAACAAATGTTTCCTAATATCCAACCCGAACCTTCCATTGTGCTACACGAGGCCATCACCCCTCATTGCTGTCATGTGGGAGAAGATGACCCCCAGTATGTGGAGTCCTGAAGGATTTGCTGGACAGACTTCCAGCAAATTTGCATCCATTTTCCCATTGTGAGATTTTTATACAAGAGTACAAATGGAAAGGAATGAAACTCAGCGATGGCCCTGTAGAAGTGTGCTGGGGCACTGGGAGCACTGGGACAACATCCCAGTGCAGGATGCCATGCTCTGGGCAGGGACGAGCAGCCCACCAAGCACAGTGTGTTCCCCTGGTTCTCCCCAGGTGTGTGCAGGGGCTGTTGTCCTGGAGGCTGCGAGCAGCTCAGCCCCACTCCAGGACAATCACACTGCATTGCTCCAGAGCCCAGCACAGCCCTGCAGCTCCCATCCTGCTGCCTTGCACAGCGAACAGCATTGCAGCATGTCGTATAAATACAATGTTTGTTCTTCGTAATGGATTTCAGCAAGATATGGTAAATATTAACTCCCAGGTGGGGGCAAATGCATAATTCATCGCCTAGCGCACTCCAACTGCTCTGTCTCTCTCATGATTAACATGTAAGGCATTCATTATATTTTTCAGCCGGTGCACAGACGAGCACAGAAAGTTATGCAGATGAATACCAAACACCTGAGCTCTGTAAAATCATCCCACCCCAGTACAAGATCTGCTCAACAGCCAGCTACCGTGACACAGGGTCAGCACCCCCAGGACCTGCACCCAGCATCCCAGTGCCTGAGCCACCCCACCCATCTCACTGCCTTCTCACCAAAACCCCCTTAAACCTTACCTGACCAAAGAAGGCACATCAGTTCCTTATGGTATCCGCGGTGCGTGTCTCAGGATGAACCACCCTATTTCCAGCACCTGAGACTTACTGCAGTCCTGCAGTCTTCATTTGTCCCGGGTCCAAAATAAGACGGTCAGACTTCCCACCTCCTTTCTCCATCTGGAAGACTTGCAGTGCTCTCCTCTCCTGTGGATGCTCCTAGCCAAGAGCCAAATGCACCACCAATGGGTTTTAATCCACGGTCTCTGCAACGCAGTGCTGGAGAACCTCTGGTGTTTCTAAGACATTTTCTCACAATCGGAACACTCCCAGGGAAACTGCAGATGTTTCTGGTTCTCATCTTTACCCACACTAATCCGTCACCGAAATGTTAAACGCATTTAATGAGTCCTAAAGGATGTGGCCTTGAGCTGATGCTGTGCCCAGGGCAGGTCCTGACCACTTATTTCTGGGGATAGTGGGTTCCAGGAGCTCTCCCATCACCCCCATGGGCAGACTCCCAGAAGTCAGACACACCTCTTGCACCCAAATTGCTCCATTTCCCATTCTGTTTGTCTTCCGAAACACCAGATGTGAGTAGCTGTGGGCTTAGTAAAGGGCTAGGGGTTGAAAATTGATCTTTAAATGTGTAATTTAACCTGATTAACCTTAGCAAAGTAAATAGGATTTCAATTGAACTCAAGTGATAGTCTGAGTGAGGAGACGAATGTGAGCCGTAACAAACATACTGTCTGTTAATGAGACATCAACCCAAGAACGTTGGCCTTGGGTGCTGTCACTGAATTTCCCCATTGGTGATGTCCAAAGCTGAACCCTCTGTGGGTATCTCACATGGAATTTGGGCTGAAGCCTTGGGATGAGGCTGGGCTCTTCCTCCCCGTGCCCTTCTTTTGTCTCCCATGCATGTTCTTTGCCTCTGCATGCGTGTGGTGGCAGCGCAGCAAAAAGCCAGCCCAGGAAATGAAAGAAGTGACATTCAGCAATGCAATTTAAGACCTAGGTAAGTCAGATGTTAAACACCTAAGGGGTGTAATCTCCTTTTAATGTGAGCACAATTCCCATTAACATTAATGGGGGGTTGTGTGACGGCTTCAAAAGGAGAATATGCACCTAAAAGTGCAAATTAGCACTTACAAACTCTATTGATAAATTATTAAAGCATGTCATTAAAGCATAACCACACCCCCATATCATTAGAGTGAGTCCAAACCAGCCAGGCAGCATGCGCAGTGCCTGCTCATTATAACAACAGCTAAAATGCCATTTAGGCACCAAATAGAATCTAGTGTAAATATTGGTTCATCAGCCCTCATTTCCTGCAGAATCTGGAGTTTTAAGAGCTTGAACTTCTCTTCTTTAAATGCAAATGAGAGCCAGGAAATGCTTTTAATGGAGGTCAACTCTTAGAGAGCGTTGTTTAAAAAGTAAATTAAAAACAAAAGCCTCAAGCCTTAGGGACCATGCTGCCAGCAGAGCTCTCAGCTGCTGCTTGATGGCACCACAGCCACCACCAGCCCCTCACTCTTCCCTGTGGGGGTGGGGCTGCAGCTGCTGCAGTTCTCTGTATGACTGATGCCCTGGGACCATCCTAGGGAGCCAGGGCTCAGCACAACCTCATGGGTGTAACATCCAGCGGGACATCTATGGACATCTATTGACACCTATCGACACCTATTGGCATCTACTGACATCTACTGATACCTACTGATATCTATTGGCATCTATTGACATCTATTGACATCTATTGACCTCTGTTGACACCTATGGACCTCTACTGGCATCTATTGATCTCCATTGGCATCTATTGACCTCCACTGGCAACTACTGACCTTTATTGGCCATCTATTGACATCTATTGGGATCTATTGATATCTACTGATGGTATTCCTCCTTCTACCACCAACTTGCACCTCCTCCAGCATGAGGAAGCAAAGCAATGCCAACAAGAGAGCCAAACTCCCCCCAGCCCCTGGCTGCTCCTAGGATGCCCATATCTATCTGATCTATCCTTAGAAAGTGCTGTCCGCCCATTACCTACAGCTGTTAAATTATTAACTGTCTTCGACAGCTCATCCACATTAATTCCTTCCCTTTCAGGACACTGTATCTCTCAGAGATTACCCTTTTACTCTCCCTTTTGTTAGATTAACCAGTCTGGGGTGTCTCCAGCTTTCTCCATAATTCATGCCCATAACCAAGCCTCTTTTCGGCTGCCCCTGCAGCACCTTTACAACCTCAGCCATGTCTCCCCCTCACAGGGGAAGAGGAACGGCCGGCACCAGCCTAAATCTCTCTTTCTGAGTTAGGTTTTATAGGCTTACAAGAACCCTATAAAGCAGGGAGGGCTATTCACGTACCAAGGATATGCTGTATAGTGTCATAACCACTGTCCTCAAGTACAGGTCCCAAACACTGAACCCCTTCCTGAAGCCATTAACAAAATTGTTTTCGGAAGTAAATTATTTGTATGAATGCAGCAGTTCGAGGAACAGAAGTGCTCACCCCAGCAGTGATCCTGAGTCTTAAGTGATACCAGTTACGTTCTTTCAAATTTTGTTGCAGGTGAACTGATTGCAACAAGTCCCAGTTCTTGGAGCCAAATTCATGTGCAAATTCAGCTGCTGAGGTTAGAACAACGGCAACAAAAATATACTTTATTGTGATGAAAAAGTTGTAACATTGTGAAAACCGTGCCTGAAATGCAAGCAAAAAACAAGGAGCTCCTGGTTTTCAGCCTAGGTTAGCTGAAAATGAGTCTGGTGGTGTGGGGCAGCTGGTTTTTTGGCACTGGAGCTGTGGCTTTGCACATAAAGCACAAGGCAAGGCAAGGGGGAACAGGAGAAGCAGAGCAAGATGGCGGTTGGAGTGACACCTCCAATGATGGCCTGTGATGAATTTTTCAGTTTTCCAACAAAGAGCCATAAAGGTCAGCTCCCTTCCACTGAATTCAGCTAAGACTTTATTAATACCAATTGAAATCGCATGCGTATCGCGAAAGAGACAAATCCGTGTCTATGCAGTCACTGATGAAATCCATGTTGCCTCAACTCTCCTCCTGCTCCAACCCAGCATTACTCAGTCTCACTTTCCAGAAGACTCCAGAAGTGCACGTGTTTGTGATGGCAGCTTGCACAGAGCAGAAGCAGAGGATGACTGCTGTAATCACCCCTCAGTACCTTCCAGATGGGTGCTCCCAGCCCTGCCTTGCGATGAATCATAGAATGGCCTGGGTTGGAAAGGACCCCAATGCTCACCCAGTTCCAACCCCCTGCTGTGTGCAGGGTCACCAACCAGCAGACCAGGCTGCCCAGAGCCACATCCAGCCTGGCCTTGAATGCCTGCAGGGATGGGGCATCCACAGCCTCCTTGGGCAACCTGTTCCAGTGCGTCACCACCCTCTGGGTGAAAAACTTGCTCCTAATATCCAACCTGAACCTCCCCTGTCTCAGTTTAAAGCCATTCCCCCTTGTCCTATCACTGTCCACCCTTGTAAACAGCCATACCCCCTTCTGTTTATCACTGAGCCCTCACTGGCTGCTTCCCGTAGCTCTTCTCTCCCCACAGACCCCAGGGAGCAGCTCCCCACGTTGCAGTGCAATGGAAGATGTGCTGCACATCCACCCGAAGATGGGGACAGACAAGGTACGAGTTGGCCATGGCACTGGTGGCAGCTGTCTGCAGGTTGGGTTCTGCCCTGGTGGTATTTCCCACATCGCCATTACATAATTCCTAATTATTCCTCACATTTTGTCCGGAGCAGTCCTTGCTTTTTAAAAATAATTGTCCTGAGAAAACATGTTTTATCCCTCTAATAAGAAAACATTAATTAGGAGATGTTGACCCAATGAGCTGTGATAGTTTGGTGGCTGACGAACACTGCTTTTAATCAGACCTTTTACAAGCTGGTGGATGTTAACTTCTGGCTGTTAATTATTCACACCTTCAAGTGCTAAGACGTTTGGAATGTTTCATGAACGCTCTCTTTTCATTTAATGGTGACATTGGATTTTATGAGCCAGGAATCGCACTTATTAATTTACAGTCATTTTGCACTTCCATGCCAGTCGTTTAGCATTCCCTCTCTGTTTAAAAATAATAAATGACCTCTGACTCCCTATTGTCTGTCATAATTAGCATACTGTCTTTTAAAGAGGAAAGCGTGTTTTCTCTTCATTAACAGTAATAATACCTAGGCAGACAATCAGTAAGTCCGTGATCTAGAAGCTGCTGTGGACGCCAAATTACCCTCTCTACCAAGACAAAATCAATTAACACCACTGGGGATGTCATTATTGTCACATTATGTCACCGGATATACTCCAGGGTAAATAAATGATTTGTGGAATTTTTAATGCTGCCGCTCAGAACCTGGAGCCGGGGATGGGAGCGCGGCACCCGGCCGTGGGCAGCATCCCATGGGCAGTGCAGGGCTGGGGGGCAGAGGGATGGGGTGGTGGGAGAGGATGGCTCTGCCGCTGGTGTTGGCCTCTCCCTGCACCAGCGTGATCCTTCACCAATTGCTGTGGCCACGGAGCCCTCCAGCCATGCAAACCCCACACCGTGATGATTTTACAAGTATCCTCAACTTTGGTATTTTGGCCCACATCGGGGCTATTTAATTAAGTCTGTTCTGTCTGACACGATCTGATGTCATTGTACAAGGAGATGTTCTTTGTTAGCGGCGCTCTTAGTTTCAGGCTCCTCTGTGTATTTGAAACCATGGTAACAGAAGAGTAAGCTAAAGCCAATGAGATAATGAGATATTCTCATTGTAATTGTGCTTCATGAGGGCACACGCTCCCATGGGTGGGATCCGGCTGTCTTACAACTGCTCACAGAATTTAAGGGACAGGCATACATTAGCACAGGGCCGCCTCCACTGCCGCCGTGCGGCACTGCTGGCACAGCCACTGCTGTTGTTTGCTGCACGTCACGGGTGGATATCAGCATTATAAAACACTCAGAACTCCATGGAAGTTGGATCTGTGGCTGTGGGTGATGCGTGGTGCATGGTGATGGAGAGGCAAGGGAAGGCAGTGGGACCGCTGCAGCCACTGGGGCACTGAGGGAACCCAAGTGAAATGTGGCACGGGATTTCCAGCATTCACACCTGCAATAGCATCCGAAAGTGCACTGGGTGTTCTACTGTGAGGACCTTCTAAAGGTAGCAGTGGAGGGAGGTGTTTGCCCTGCTGCACTGCAAAGAGAGAGGAAACAAAACAGAGACCTGTTTCTCCCATACCACATTTTATTCGACTGCTTTCCATTTTCTGGGCACCATATTGCCCAGAGGCGCTTTGTGTGCTTTAATCATGATCTGCTAACCAGGTTATCCCATGCCACCGATCTGCTCTGTGCTACAGTGATCTCTGTCCTTTATAATTCCTGGCACAAGTTCCTCTGTCTTTTCTTGAGGGCAGCTCAGCACCTCGGGCACAGGGGACAAAGGGGACACAGGGTGGGGGACTGCTGAGCACCCACATCACCAAGGTGCTGTCCCATGGCACCCATTTGTGGTTTGGTTGAAAGCGATTATTACAATTGCAACACCAATAAAAAATCATGAGATTAAGGCTGCAAGGTGGATTTCTTCTCAGATCTTCTGATAGGGCCACTTCTGTCCTTTTTGGGTGCAGTGATGTTGGAGTGTTGCAGACAGACAGACTGAATAGATAGACAGATAGATGTAGATGTAGATGCAGGTACATGTGTAGATGCAGATGAAGACGTAGATGCAAACATAGATGTAGATATAAATATAGATATGCACATGCTATCAGTCACTATGGGCACACAGATGCTGTGTCTCATCAGCAGAGGGGAGCTGAGCCGACTTTGGAGCAGGTCCAGCATACCCAGCACTGCTCTGCTGTGTGCGCTTTTATTTGGTCAGCTGATTGGGTCTCCACTGTCTGAACACCTCCCTGCTCTCCCACCTTCCACTGGCAAAGGCAAAGCTGCTTCTCTCAATGCAAAACTGATTCACCGAGCATTTCACTGACACTGGCACATGTGTGACACCGCAGTACAAGTGGGTTCATCGGCTTAAATGTGATATCATGTTGCATTTTCAGGCTTTCCTGATAGGAATATTTCCCCCCCGCATCATTTCACAAGGCTTAAAATCCCCACAGGAATTGGGATACCGACCAAAGGAGACTTCATCCAAATAAAAGAGCAGGAATAATTCAGAATTTACCAAGAGCGAAAATGTGGCCATGAAATCTCAGCCCTTGAAAGCAACAGCAGTGAGAACAGGCAGGATGAAAACGTGGAATTTCTTTGAACTAAGTGGGGAAAATAGAAAATCCCCAAAGTGGGGTATGTGATCCAGCACATAACACAGTGCTTCCCCCTGTGCTGGCAGAGCAGCAGTGGGCAGACCAAGCTGGGGATGCAGCAGGAACCACGGGATGGGGGGGGGGAACAAGGGCAAGGTTTAATAGACACGGTGGGCTTGCTTTTCAGCATGCATTACCCTTAATCCACAATAGATTTCTGTGTATGAGGCAGACTTTAAGTGAAAAAATACATTTGCTCACCTCGTGGGCTTGAGCAGGAGGGCAAAAGGCAGATTCACTGCAACACAGCTCTGAGCCTTGAGCATCCTTCCTCTGCTGGTATGTGGGGCTGGGAGAGGCCTGCACCCACACTGGGTACACAGGAGAGCAATGAGTAGACGTGCATGTATGTACACACACAAATTTTTACCTATACCTATACATAGACACGCATACATGTACCCCACACCCTCCGCTGGGGCGATGGCCATGGGCACCAGGCTGGCTCTCCATTGGATCTGGTGTTTATTCTGCCTGTCCCTATTTTGCAGGGTCATCAGCAAAGCAAACGGGCCACAAGAAAACTGGGGTGTCCAGCACACCCACACAGGGATGCTCCCCACACTTCCATTAATGTGAGACCTCTGCACACCTACAAAGGCATCTCATCTCCTGACCGACAATGTTGGAAGCCAGGCTCATCCCGACAGCTTATTTACATCGGCATCTAAAGATATTTGTCCTTTCCTTGCCAGCCTGACACACGCCTTGGATCTCCATGCCTCAACAACAAAGGCCCTCTGCGTGAGACAAGATGCAGCGTCGTTAATATGGACGGCTCATCGTTGCACCGTGCATTGCAAATCGTGGGACATGCTTCTTCAGTGGCTGAGCTGTATTTTAATGTTACTGTCACATCAAATATTTGTCGCTCCGAGTCCGTAAGTGACAGAGTCATAACGTGCGGTGCGGACTCATAAAGCCGGCATCCTAAGTGTTTTTGATGCCTTATGAGGATCCTGATATTGAAAATAAACCACACACATTTAGCACTAATTGTATGCAAGCTACAAGAACAGGTTTATTTTACAAGTGTGGAAATGAGATCCACAGCTGCAATAACAAGTTGGGGAATGTGAGCTGAGCTTCTGCCTGACCCCAGTTTGGGCCATTTGTGGCTTTATAAGTGGGTGAGGGAGAGAACTTTGATCTCCCCTACCCTAATCATAGAACAGAATCACGACGGCTGGAAAAGCCCTCTGACGTCCCCAGGCCCAACCCACCAACAGCCCTGTGCCAAGCGCTGCGTTTTCAGGCTCTTACAGATGCTCCGAGAAGGATTAGCTTAGAAACTGTTCAGAAGAATCCTGTCCAGAAAAGAAAGGTGAACCAAATGCTTATGAAGTCCTTTCTCCCTCACTAACAGACCCGCGTGCAGAACAGAGCGGCAAGGTCCATCTCACTGAATTTACTGCAGAAAAAGCTATTTGACAGCCTTGTACAGGAAATCGGAGCCGTGTTGAGTCTTTTTTTAATTTAAGCGATATACACAAATCAAGCGTGCGCATTAAATCAATGTAGAGTGATTTTTACAAGGAAGTGTAATTTAAAAACAGACATAAAAGATTTCTAAAGTAATGATACACATCTCCTTTGGACAAATGTTATTTCAGGGATTTATGATAATTCCTCTTCTGAAAGAAAAACGAAGCTAATTGAAACAAACTTTGTACTTTATATTAATGCCATTCGAATACAGTATGTGCTGCCAGTTATAAAGTGACATTGAAAGCTGATGCTGTTCTCAACAACACCACGGTTTCTCAGTTTTATGTACTTTTTAATTTCCTCTGTGGAAAATCTGTTCTTCATAAAAGGGCTGCTAAAGAAAATGTGGAAAAAGTTGATTCATTCCATATTTACATTCTTGCCAGTACCTGGAAATGAACCAATGACCAACGTGAGCCAAAAAAGAAGTTAGAAAAGTCATTTAGAAAACTCATCTTCCTACAGGCGCTGCTTCAGAAGCGCCCTGGGAAAGCTTTGCTTCGATGGCAAACACCTTCCATCCCAACAGGATCTGGAGTTTCAGCCCCTTGACGTGTGCCACCAACCCCCCGGACCCTCCTGCACAGGGTCAAGGATTGCCCCAGACCTGACCTGAGCCCAGACCCAAACCCAGATCCCAAAGTGAACAGGAAAACAAACAACAATGCAGACAGCCCCAAGCCAAACTTGAATCCAGGCCCAAAACCAGCTCCAGACCTTAACCTGAAAAGGAATCCGTTCTCAGCTTGAATGTGAATCTGAACCCAACCCCAAACCTGAATCCAGTCCATCCCAAACACAAATCCAAATCCAGCCCAACCCAAACCCGAACTGAAAACCAAATCCAAACCCAAACCCAAACCTAAACCAAATATGAATACAAACACAAGCCTGAGCCCAAATGCAGCCCAAACCCAAACCCAAATGCAGCCCAAACCGAAACCTGAGCCCAAACCCAGACCAAACCCAAATCCAAACTCAGATCAACTCAGAACCAAATCAAAACCCAAGTCCAATGCAAGCCCAAATCCAAATCCAACCCAAACCCAAACCAAGCACAAACACAAACCAAATCCTAAAACCAAACCTGAACCCAACCCAAGCCAAAACTCAACATGCTCTGACCCAGGGGACCCTGAGGCATGGGGATTCGGGCAGTGCTGAGCCCAAGGCAGCCCTGAGACCGCTGTAGGATACACATGGGTGCTGCAGATGCCTCAAGAAATCACAGTGGCTGCACTGATGCCACCACAGCTGTGAGCTTTGGACCTTGGGAGGGCAAACAGTGGTTGTAGCTTGTTCCCCAGCTTCAGCATCCTCCTGCTCCTTCCAGTTCCCATTTAGAGAACACAGAGGTGAATAATTAATGACAGCAGGAAGAAAGGTTGTTTGGGTTTAGAGCTGAATTTGATGTTGTTGACATTCACCCCTCTGGGCTCTAGCTTTAGGTGACTCTTTCAGCCCCACCTCTATCCTATCACCATGGCCAGTCCTGGGGGTTCCTTGCTGGTGTCCAGCTGATGCCACGACATAACAGCTTTCCCTTTCCTCCCAGTCTCCAAGCTGCACACATGCAGATGTGATGTGCTGAAAAAACAAAGTCATCTCCAGAGGTGTTTTGTTAGAAATAACAGCGTCTGCATCTCCTGCTTCATTGCTCAGCTTTGCAGACCGGTGGCTGCGATTAATTGGACATAATTGGAGTAGATGGAGCCTGGCAGCTCACTGAGGGTATTTCTGTGCTGCTTCCCACTTGGAGATAGCACAGAAAGAGTGTGAAAAGAGGTGAAGTCATCCCTTTGCTCAGAGCTCACACTGCCGTGCTGCCGTGGGGCTCAGCGGGTCCGGCGGCACTGAGACCAGACAGGAGACTCATTAAATTCCGGTACAGGAGGAAAAGTTGGCAGTGGAATTTGCAGCACTAATATGATTTTTTTTTTTTTATTATTCTTTCAGTTTTTAATTTTTTCTGCCCCCTGTCCAGTTGGCTTTTGCACTCACATTGTGAGTTCCATTGCACAAAGCAGTGATGAACATCATGTATTGCACCGCTGCTCGGTACCAGTCTCAACACCAGGAGGATGCTTGCAGGATAAATCCTCCATCCTTGAGGCATGCACAGACCTGGGAGAAACCTCCTACATTTGGAACTGGGGCAGAAGATGCTTGGTTTTCCCAAAGAGGGGAGAAATCCAGCCTGCCGTCATGCCCTTGGAAGCTGGGGGCTGGTGGGAAGCACAGACTCTACTCAAGAAAGTAGGGAAAATTAAAATTCTTTGATATGTAGCAGGCACATCAGTTTTCCTCTGCAAACTCTTTTGGTAAATAAAGCCTCCTCTGCTCTTCATCGGGAACTGTGAACGTGGAATTTGGTTTGCGGCCTCCAATTAAGTTAGGATTGATTTTCTTTTCTTCTGCAGCCAGACTGAAGAAATATCTCTGCTTAAAATTGCTTTAACCTCATTTAAAAGTATGCACACTTACACTGAATTTAGTGGATCGGCTGTTTATCTTGCTGCTTCAAATTAACTAAAAAATCAATGTTAAGAAGGAACCTCTGTGAGCATCTGAGGAATATTGTAGGAACTGTGGTGTGGAGGAATGCACCTGCAACTTCTAAATATGACAAGATATCACATGAAACTCTGAAAACGGCACCTTTAAACTAGTTGGGCCAAAGTATATTGCTCTGGGATAAATTACGTAGCGAGGTGTAGATCTCAAAGTTCTGTTGTACTGAGAATATTGATAATGGGGAATTCTTGCTCATCAGGTGGGCAACGTGTGGCTGTCCAAGCACAGGCAAAGCAGGGACTGTGGGTGGGGAGGGAGTGGAGGAAGAGCCCCTGGTAAATGAAAGCCAAGCACCATGGTGTTAATTGCACTGTAGCACATAGAACCATAGAATCACAGAATGGCCTGGGTTGAAAAGGACCACAGTGCTCATCCAGTTCCAAACCCCTGCTGTGTGCAGGGTCGCCAGCCACCAGACTAGGCTGCCCAGAGCCACATCCAGCCTGGCCTTGAATGCCTGCAGGGATGGGGCATCCACAGCCTCCTTGGGCAACCTGTTCCAGTGCGTCACCACCCTCTGGGTGAAAAACTTCCTCCTAATATCCAACATGAACCTCCCCTGTCTCAGTTTAAAACCATTCCTCCTTGTCCTATCACTGTCCAAACATCACCCTTCGGCTCAGCTAAACCTGGTGTATTGATCACAGCCACTAATGAAACCCAGTGCTCATCCAATACCACTGATATCTACACACACCTCAGTGCTCCATCTGCACAAATCTGGCAGACCATGAGATCATGCCCATTGGTGTCCTGCAGCTGAAGAAGCTGCTCTCTGGTCTCAGATCTGGCTCCCACCAACACAGCTCCTTCCATGCCTCTCGTAAAGCCTCTCTCATCGTGCCAACGATTATACGGCTTTTTGGAGCTATTCCTGCCTGCTCTTATCAAAGTTTTCAGGAGACAGGAACCAGGTAATATGTAGGCTAATGCGCTCCTTCGGTATTAGGGCTGACAGACGGAATGCTGTAATATGTTTGCGAAATTTAATGAAAGGAGAAAAGAAAATTCTCAGATAAGCAGTGTCGACCGCAGCCTGCCAACCGTGTGCTCCCCACCTCAGCCCGGTTAGGTTGTGGGCCATACGTGGGATTTATGTGCTGGCTTTTGTTTTCATTTTGATTTATTTATTATTGGGCTGCAAACGGAGGTACTGCAAAATGTCTGCTCTGTGCCGTTTGGATATATCACTTCTCTCATTTATTGTATTTTTTTGCTGAACCAGGATTACACACGCTGATATAAAAAATTGACAGGAAATCAATGTGGCTTAGTGTAAAACATCCCGACTGTAAAGATTTTTCAGATATATCAAATATTCACGCGGTGCACTGTGTGCTTGCTGTACCTTGAGGCTGTTCCCTTGACACGATGACTGTACTAATTGTCCAACCATTTGACTTAATTTGCAGCAGAAGCCAGAAAGGAGTGTTCAGTTTCTACTTTGGGGATTTCAATTTGACTCTGGGGGAGGAAAATCCTGCTCAGGCAGCGGTCGCGTGATGCAGTCCCCTCCATACATGGCCCCATTCTTGCATCTCCATCCCCCAGCTCTGCCCCATGCTCGTGTTTGTGGGGCTGCTGCAGGGCAGTGCTTTCATTCGGGAAAACAGAAGAATGGATTCTTGGAATCACAGAATCATTATGTTGGCAAAGACTTCTGCAGCCATCAGCTCCAACTGTCAAGCCATCCCCACCATGCCCACTCAGTCAGAGAATCTTTAATGTTGGAGGAGACCTCCAAGATCACCAAGTCCAACTGCTGACCCATCACCACCACGCCCACAGCACCAAGTGCCCACTTTTGGAACTAATTACCCCTCACCCAGCTCATTGTTTGTGGGGCAGCAGTGTCTCTTTGCCTGCATTGCTCCTTCCAGTGCCTTCAGAGCGCAGCTCTTCGCACCTCCTCCTCCCCCATGGCCCCCAGCCTGAGCCAATGTCTGGGGGGCACAGGGACTGCTCCAAAGGGAAATACCAGAGCAGCTTTAAATGTAGCAAAGAAACAAAGCAAAAAAGTCAGAGCTTAATCTCTGCGCCATCCAGTGAGGTGGCAAGCAAGAGAGTTCACACCGTGATAGTAAGGGCAAAAAAAAACCTTAAAGCAATCAAAGGACATATTTCTCCACAAGATCCAGCTTTTAAATCCAGCAGAGTGCAGAAGCTGTGCCAGTAATTTCTCATACACTGACACCACAAGGCACAGTCACTCAAAGACCCTTTGAAAATGCTCAGCTCATCTGGCGAATGCCAGAGCAGAAGATCTGCAAGAGCGCTTCCAGTAAAACCCTCTTGTCCTCCCCTAACGCTGTTTGCTTCCATGGCAAAGGGATATCTGCTGCCATTTTCCAGGAAAAGAATACACAACAGCTGTGTTGTCAGAGCTCAGCAGCCTCATGCTTACAAAGGTTGTCTTTATGGGAAATACTTTGTGTACTTTTGGAATAGTATAGGTCCCTAATGAGATGGTCGTATGCACGAATGGCTCCATGGTGTCATCCTGGCCAGCAATTAATTGCATCTGCAGAACGGATAGGCATTCTGACCTTCGCCTTTGGGAGGATGTAGAGTGCTTTTTGATACAGAACTGAATTCAGAGTTTGTGGATGGAGATGCGTCATGGAGTTAGTTAACTGCTGTTGGAAGACCAGTGCTGTAGGTGTTACAAAGGCCAAAGGCTGGATCCTGTGTGGGCTGGAGCACGGGGCAGGGCTACGCACAGCGCTGGGAGCTGACCAGCTGTATGGGTGCGACTTGGGTCTTCCTGGCATGGGCTGAGAGCCCCCAGGCGAATCAGCAAGCACTGATTTTGCAAGGAAGCTGCTGGATCTTGCTCTGCACAACCGCTGGTGCCCTTCTGCCATGGGAGCACACCATGGGGCCGGCTGACGGAGGCAAACTGAGAACGCTGTGATAACACAGCAGAGTTCTGCTCAGCTCGGTGGGCCGGGTGGGATGCAGTTCCGCAGAGCAGCGTTGGTTCCACACACCAACGCCTCACCCATCAGTTTTGATAGAAATTAAGAGACCAATTCCAATATTTCAAACATCACTCAGCCTGCTGGCGGCCGTGCTGCGCTAATCGCCGCCGCTAAACCTGCCTTTGGTCACTAATGCATTTAAACATTGCTAATGACACGGAGGTATGACAAGATAAGAACAGTCTCGTAACAAATGACTCCACGAAAGCAAAGTGGCAAAAGTAATTATAGCATCGCATGGGCGGGCGGCCCCACACGGCTGCAGACATCGGGTTTCACGTGCCGCTAAAAGAGCAGTGAGATAACCCTGCAGTGGGAGCCCGGCTTGTGCCTGTAATGCACTGACATCGGCGCCGGTAACACGGAGAGATGTGCAGAAGAGAAATAACTTCAATTTGCCTCAATTAATTAGACAAATTAATTAAACCACTCTTTGGTATTCTGAGTCTATTCAAAGGGCTGGATACTGCAGAGATTTTGTTAAATGGTTCAGAGAAGGCTTATTAACCCTGCAATGAATGCAATCAAACCCCATAAAGCACCAACTTCAAGTGCATTTGTGAAAACGAAAGCTTTTCAAATCAGATAGGAGAGCTACAAAAAGTGCTGGGTATTATCATAATCTGGCTAGTGTTCAATTTGACACTCTTGTGTCAAGATATTAGAGCAGAATGCATAATGGACTGATAAACACGTGCTTAAGGAATGACAATCCTTATAATCAGTTAATTTCTATTTATCTTATGATACACTTTCCACAAAAACTCATATTAGAAAATAAATACGATTACAGGGCAATTCTGTGAGCTCTAAAAACATGAAGCATGCATCTTCCTCTGAACGCCCAAGTTGTCCTCTATTGTGCAGCACTTTATTATCAGTATCATCCATGCTGTGACGCCACATGGCTGTTCTGTGGGCCTGATGCCATCAGCTCCTCCTGCAGCATCAGCACTTCCCCATTTCAGCCATCTCTCATGTATGGGCCCTGATACTGGGGAGGTCTGACGGGAGCTCCAGTGATGGGATGGAGATGAGACACGGATCCATTGTGTAGGGGATGGGATGGGGATGGCATCAGGGATGTGGTGGGATGAGGGTGGGACAGGGCTGCACCAGGTGTGGGCACACAATGGGGATGTGATGCCCAGGGCACCAGAGTGGTGGAGTCACGATCTTTGGAGGTGTTCAAAACCGTGGAGATGTGGCACTGAGGGTCACAGTGAGTGGCCATAGCAGAAGTGGTCTGGGGTTGGGCTCAGGGATCTCAGAGGTCTCTTCCAGCCTTAACAATTCAATGATTCTATGAGGGTGAGGCAGGGACAGGAATATATGGTGTACATGGAGAGATATAATATGATTTGTATGTAGAAGTATAATATGATTTCTTAATTTAAGTCACCAAAATATTTAAATGTTTGTTATGGGCTCAGCCTCTCTCCACAACACACGTTTCGAAGTAAACTCCAAGACTGGTCTCCTTGCATCCCAAGAACTGGTATGATAACACTAACACTCCCACAGGCCTCAGTGCTTTCTTAGGTCTTTAAGCAGTGCCTGTGCGAGCAGAGAAGGGCTGTAGGAGTTGGTCTGTGTGTCTATGCTGGCACCACGGAGCCACTTGGACTCGTTCCTGGGAGGGATTTAAGGCGAAAATCCCAATCCAAGAGGCTGAAATAGGGCGGTGTTGGAGGCTGCAGGATATGACCCGTCATAGAAACAATAGCCAGCCCGGAAGAAATGGGTTTATTATCTGGTCTAAAGGGATTTTACTGACTCACTGAAAAAATGCCATATTTAATATTGAAATATAACTTTTAAAAACAGAGATGCTGACTCTATAAAAATGTGCTCTCAAGCTTAGACCTTGACTCCAAAGTGTAATCCAGAGTTTTTTTTTTTATAGCTGTGCTATAAATCATCAAAATTAAATGTTTGCATTAGCAGCGCCGAGAGAAGCCCACGCAGAGCAGTGGGGTTGTGCCATGGAGCACGAAGAGCACAGTGCTGGGCATTGCACCACTTTCCTCTTAACGAGGGCATCACCAGACGCTCTCACCAGCCTTGCTGGGGGCTTTGCAGCCCAGCCCTGCCAGGGGCTGAAATAACATGGCCAGCCCTCCTCCTCAGGTGGCAGCAGAAGGGTCATCATACCCTGTCCATGGGCACACATCAGCCCCAGGACCCTGTGTGCACCCCACCAACATGCAGTGAGCAGAGGGGACCTCAGGGCATGAGGCTCCTGCACTTCAAGTATTCTTGCAATTACCTCTAGGGGTGTAGTGTGGTACTGGTGAAGGGCCTTCAGAGAGGATGATCTTGTGCAGAGGTCTGAACATTTTACCTGATGTGTGGGTATGTCATTTTAACAGGACACTGTAGTTAAAACCCCATTATAGGTTGAGATCTGGCACGCTCACGTGAGGGCCCAGTGCTGGTGAAGGGCACAAGACCCCAGAGTTGCTCAGCAGAGGCCTCATCCCACCTCCCCCAGGTTACCACAGTCACCACCAGCTGCTGCCGGGCTCTAACAGAGATTGGTGCCCACGAGCAGCACCTGGAGCTGGGGCCATCTTGGGGATAAATAAGCCTTTTTCTGCAGATAATGTGTAGCTACAAGGTTTAGCTTTTTGTGGCTCCTCTTGAAGCTTCACACTTGTAGGGGAAGTTATTCCTTTTGTGGTCCTTGGCTAGGTTACGTCCTCCTTGCTGAGTTGCTACCTGCAGGAGAGCATCATGCAGAGCAGTAAATCACAGTGCAGCCTCCAACTGTAAGTAGTTTTGGAGCTAGATCCTGAGCTTACATCTACCTCTGGCTCTGTATTTTATCTCAAATGTAAGATTTAATTTTTCCTTTTGAAATTATTCTACAGTTGAGGGGTATCCAGTAAAAAGAGGAAAAGCTTTTTAAATGGATGTGGGTTTTTTTTTCTGCCAGGTCTTCCCTGTGGAAGGCATCAACATGAAGCTGCAGTGGCTTTGAGCACCGAGCATCCTCCACTTGCGGGCACAGTGTGTGCAGAAGTGTTCCTGCTGCGCTGCCTGAGGTGGGGACCCACTGAACCCAGCAGTGCCATGGGGACATGGCCACAGTTCTGCCCCTGTGCTTGGGATGTGGGAGCAGGACTGCCAAGCCCTTGGAAATGACAACTTGAAGGCTTCTGGTTCTCACCCTTCTCTTAGGGAGCTGCTAAGGAGAGGGCTTTGTGCAGAGCTGTGCTGGAGTGACATTCATGCCTCTGAGCTGGTGTTGTCTTCCTGCAGTAATCCCCACTCCATGTTCCGCTGGGCTCTCCCTGATGTTTCTTTGTTACTAAGTGCTGGGGAATAGCAGAGCAGCAGCACAGGCACCAGCCCTGAATTCGGGTGTTGAGAAACCCCTCCTTGCAGGTGAGCATCCCTAAACCGCAGTAACAGTTGTACCTAACTGTTTTTGTTAATACATAGCAAAGTTCCATTTGCCACTATTTATCAATTTACTTCAAGTGGAATTGAGTTCATAAAGCCAAAGTGGGGAAAAAAACCAAACACCAACGCAGAACCTTCCATGCCATTCACAAAGCATTTGTATTAGCAGCAGTGTATACAGCTTAATTTGGTTTTTGTTCAATTATCACTGCTTCCCACCGCTCCTTCATCCTCAGGGGCTGCTCCTGCTCTTTCATGTATGTCAAAGAGCTGAAGAGGCACAATGGCAGATAATGTTATGAAGCACTGGTTGCTGCCGTTTGGGGCACGCAGGAAGAAGCTGACCTCCTCTGGTTGTTGGTGTTGGATCTGAGCTGCAGTTCCTTCCTTAACACAGAGCAAATCCCAAAGCCAGGGCTGTGCACTCAGGGAACTATTTTGGGTACCTCCAATGGGAACAGCACATGTGAGCATCGCCTGGTGCAGCACCGAGAGCAGATCCCAGAGGCGTGCTTCCCAACGTGCTGCTGGCGGGTGTGTGTGTTATCAACGCCTTGTGTGCAGCGGACGAAAATAATCATTTGTGAATGGAGCCCTAATTACATTATGGCTAATCCATTTTCCTCTCTGAAGCTGGTAGTCAACAGTTTATTCTCTCACCTCAGAGATGAAACCAAATGTCAATTTCCAAGATAACATTGACGTGAACTTATGTATCAGGCAAGCAGACAAATACCATTATAATCATTCATAATCCTCTAAAGCTGTGACTGAGAAGTGGCATTTGGACTGGATTTAAACTTGGCGTTGTCCGTGCAGAAGATTAACCACTACATAAGACTTTGATTCCTGAATATTGCCCATTAGAGAGTTTTTACATAGGAAACTGCGGCATTACATATAGTTTTAAAGCGGTTAACAGAGTCTGACACAAACAATAACAGTCCAACTCTGGTTAATTCTTTCACATCCCATTGGCAGCAGGGAAAACCGTGCTGGCGTCCAACAAGCAACCAGCAGGACTTGGAGGATTACTCCTGCTCGGTGGGAGTTACGTGTCCCATGCAGACAGCTATCAGCATGCATGGCTGTGATGCTCCAGGAGCTGGATCTGCTAACATGCTTTGTACAGACTGCCCCAATGGATGGGGTTGACTAGGACCAAGCAATGTGTGTCCAAGTGCTGGCCATGGCCTGCCCTTCTAGGGAAGGGGCTCAAGGGGGTGAAGCAATGTGGGTGCAGCAGGGTCCCTTTGCACCTTAGTGCCCCAGACCCAACCAAGAGGCTCCACAGGGGATTTGGGATGGCCCTGGGTGGGTCTGTGGGGGTCACCCATGGAGCTAAAGGAGATGAGGTGGGACCTGATGGCTCTATGATCTTGCTGGTGATGTGAGCTGAGTACCGAGCTGCCCTCTGAGCTCTGGTGGGTTCAATCTGTTTGCTTGCATTGTTCCCAGAGTTGTGTCGGTAAGGTCTGAGACCCTGCTTTTTGCCGTGAGGGAGGATGTGCACTGATGTGTCCCATGGGTGTGGGATCAGTTCCAATGGGGATGCTTGTGTCCGTGAGCTGTGGTACCATGCATGCACTAAACTGAGTATCTGCAGGGCCTTTTGGAGGCAGATTCCAGCCCCTGCAAGCAGCCTGAGATCATCTGGGTTCAATTTAGTGATAAATGGGCTCCAGGCATTTTTGGCTATTTGTAAAAGCCCACAACGCTTCTTATCAAAATATTTCCCACTTGTATTTTCCAGTCTTTCCCCGTCCCCAGCTACCTCCTCCTTCCCTCCTGTGTGTTGCACTGCCCCAGCCATTAGCGGTACTGTCGTTTTTTTCTCCACGTGGGAATGAGGAGGGAGAGCTTTCCCCCAACGAGGGCAGCCCCAGTCCTCCTGGGGCTCCCAACCCATCTGTGGTTGAGCAAGTGTTTCCCCCCGGGCATTATCCCTGGAAATTAAAGAACACAAACACACCAGGCTCATTTGTTTTGTGCGTTTAATTTCTTCGTAGGTTTGTGTAAGTACTTATCTTCTCTTTAGAAGATAATCAAAGACAAATGTGTGTACAGGACACAAGCTTAACAAATGGGGCTGCCTCCTGAAAACCTGAATGCCCATGAAATAGATACGGATGTGAGAGAAGTGCTGCTCCACGCAGCATCCCCAGTGCCTGCGGGGAGCAGAGACTTCAGGAAGGTCACTGAAACCATGAATTCAGCTAAAATCAACGTTTCTCCACCATCAGTATTCATGCAGGCCAGACAAAACATTTCATTTTGTAGCTGCTCGTAAATCAGACAAGAAGAGGGAAAAATTGAAGAGGGAAAGAGAAGGATATAAAGGAAGGGATGGCTGGGGGATGAGTGGAAGACGAGAGGAGGCTCCGCTTGTTTGGGCTCACATCTGCTCCGTCTGAAGTGGAACCACCTGTTAGTTTATTAAATTGCACAATTAATTTATGTGGAGGGAAGGGGAGACTGCAGCTCATCAGCAATCTCCTGTTTCACCTCCAACCTGGAGCCCAGCACACCCCGGGGCCCTTGTTCCTATTGGAGCATTCCCAGCACTTCCCTCAATGCACTTGGTGACCCACGGTGTGCTGGTGTGCTGGAGGTGCATTCCCAGTGCTGAGCCCTGTCCTGGGGTGGGACATCTGCCCCTAAAACATCTCCAAATGGTCCCCAAAAGGCTCCATGGCGAACAGCACCATGATGGCAGGGATAAGGCTTCTTCATTGCCTCTGGCAGCACCACTGTGGTGCTCACCCGTGTCCAAACACTTTGAGTTTTTCATTATCAAAGGCAATAAACGCTCCAAATAATGTATTTCAGATGTCTATTAAGGAAGGTGTCCTAGCAGCTCCATCCTGTGAGCCCTTAACACAGACTGGTCCACAGAGATGCACGCCTTCCCGGCTCGCAGGACCACGCTCCAATTATGTGAAATGCTCTCCAGATTTGGTTCCCATTATTGTCTTCCTTTGGCATGACTGACTGGAGCACTCGAATTGGAAAGGTCCCAGAATCTTCAGCCTCCTAAAATATTTTCAATAACGTTGAGAGCAATTTTCCTCCGAGCATGTAAGGATTTCAGCGGAGGAGCCAACTTTCCCAGAGGAATGATCCAATTACGGGGACTGGATGCTCCTGTCAATCTCTCCCTCAGGGACGTGGAAAATCAAAATTATGATTTATTTTTTTAATGTGACAGTGAGCGTAAAGGCAGAAATCTAAACCATACCGTTATCTCCCCAGGCACTCCCGCTCCTCTGGCTGATACTGTTAGCTAAAAATACCGACTCATTTCAGGCAGAACCTCCTTAAATTCTGCCCTAATGACAGCGCCGGCAGGACCCAGCCTTCGGTACGGCGCTGAATTATGGCTTTTTAATGGTGACCTTTGCATGTAAAAATTGAGTCAGAACGACTTCTGCTTGTGCTAATGCAATGAGAGAAATGTGGTTCCAAGAGAAGAGTTTGCAGTCAATGACAAAGGAAGGGAAAGGAAGCAGCAGTCCCCCAAAAACCAAAAATAGCTTCCTGGGGTCAGAGCAGAGGAGCCTTTATTCCGGCTGCTGCAGGGCTGCAGGAGATGTCACCACTGCCAGCCCTGGTGGCTGGGGGTCCCTGGGTGGGATGGGGCCCAGAAGGGGATTGCTGTGCTCCGCTGCCCTCCAGCCTTCTTCATCCTCCTCCTGACCACACTGTCTCCACTCCCTCCAGCTCTTGCACAGCACTGTCCTGCCCACCACAACCCCTGTTCCTCTCATCGTGTCATTTCCTGCACTCTGGGGTCTGATTGGGTTCTTCACTCCTCAAAGAGCACTTACAGTGTTTGCCTTTGTTTATCTTTGCCCTCTTGGAATATGTGTGTTAATGGCTTGGGCTGATAACAGAGTCCCATGGGGTGCAGGGATGCAGGGTGCTGGGATGCGGGATTGAAGGGATGGAGGGATACGGGGTTTCAGGGTAACAGGGGTGCCAGGATTCAGAGTGGAAGTGCGTAGAGCTGTGGGGATGCAGGGGTGCTGAGTGCCAGGATAAAGAACTGTAGGGATGCAGGGATTCAAGGTGGAGGGGTACAGAGATGAAGGAGGCAGGGGTGCTATATTGTAGGGATGCCGGGGGTGCAGGGCTGTGCCCCAGGTGCCTGGTGCATTGTGAGCTGCCTTTGTGCAAGGGCAGTGGGGGGCCTTTGTCCCCTGGGCTGCCTGGCTGCCGGCTGTGGGGCTGCGGTGCTGAGATCAAGGCGTGGGCAGGGGGCTCTGCTCAGCCACGCGCCTCCATCCCCCTTAGAAGATGTTGTTGCTATGGGGCCCATTGTTGCCAGCTTTCCCCCGGCTCTTTACATCCCGCACCTTGCTTTTTCACAGTGCGAACAATAATGCAAACTCCTTTGGCTCCCATTGCTTCCTTTTCACATGTTGTGCTCATTTTGCCATCTATTATGAGTGATAAACCCAAAGAATTCTTCGAAAGATTTTTCACAACCTGATTGTACTGGTTTACACCGCACAAAAAGCTCAGGGAAATCTGCATATCTATGGGTCGTTATTAATTACCTGGCATGACATCTCTAACTCTGCAAAGATTCATCTCGCTCTAATGAAGCTGTCAGGGAATGATCCCGTGCTGCTGAAAACTGTGGTTCCAGTGCAGCAAAGTGTCTGTGCACTCCTTCAGTCCATAGGGTCGATGCAGCCAGGGCAGAGAAGAAGGATCCCTGCTCATTGCAGGGTGTGGGACCAGATGGCCTTTAAAGGTCCCTCCCAACTCAAACCGTTCCATGATTCTATGATCCCCACACCATCCCCTCTCATCCATCTTCAGGTCCTCGGCAGGAAACCAGCTGGAGGACAAAACCCTTTGGCTCTATCTGTGAGTCCCTTGGGATCATGCTTGCAATGGGAGCAAACAGAGGTTTGGGGTTTGGGGTTCAGCTCCTACAGTTTTCTCTCCTCCAGACACATGGGCAGTGATGCCCCCCAGTCTCTGTGCCCGTGCCCCACACTGGCATCACCCAGTGACCCCCATTAGCCAGAAACTGCACCTTGCAATTGCTTACATGGAACCTATCTTATTTCTCAAGTGAATTATTGAAGTCAGTTTTAAAATTTCTAACGAGGAAGAGCGCACGGACTGGTGAATCGGCGTGCCAGATCACCCGGCTCTCAATGACAAATGCTTTAATTAAAATAATTATAATTAAATGGATGTCAAGAAAATGTTTCAGTGTGGAACGCACATCACACACCGCCATCACATCCCATCAAAGGCTGGGCACCCAGCCCCCAGGGCACAGCTGCTATGGGGGTTGCTCAGTGTGGGGTGAGCCTGGGAGCCCAGCATTGTCCCTCAGCCCCGGGGTGAGGAACACCAGAGGCAGCATCTCCAGGACATCCTCAAGCTCCACTGTGTGACCCAGCAGAAATGTAAAAGAATCTGAGGCTGATGATGGCCTGCTCTGCCCAGATCTCTTGTTTTGCTGTTTTTGGGCTGGGTCCTTGTGCTGCTGTAGCAGAAAGTGAAGTGGTAGGGGTCCCTGTGCCCCCACAAACACATCTGCTGTGTCCTTGTCCCCATCGCTGTCCCTGTCCCTGTCCCTTGCTGCAGGACGAGATTCTGCCTCTCTGCGATCGGGGCCAACTGTTGTAATTGGATCTTAATTACACAGCTCTCCAAGAGGTTATTTTTATTTCTTTGTTTGTTAATGCAATTATTTAGCTGCCCTATTTTAGCCTTGACCTTGCAGGAAGAGGGTATTTTCCAGTCAGCATAATGCTTTATCTTTGAAAGCTACAATCAATAAGGATAATTAATGATGCCTGCTGCAATGATAGCCTCAGCAATCATTATACCACATTAATCCCTGCAGTCAGACTGGGGTCAAGGCCATCTAAATCATTCACCTAGGGGTGGGGAAATTCAAATAATTTACCAATTTAAATCCAAGAAAACAACTCCGGCTTTATTTTCCCAAGCTGCTCACGCTGTTGCATCTTGAGGACAACACAGCTCGTGTTTCTGGGAGGTGCCTCAAAAGGTGGACATGCCAGCTGTGCCCCAGGTCCCTGCTGGCACTGGGAGCACTGGGGTGTGCTGGGGACTGGTGAGCAGGGCAGGGATGCTCATACCGGTGTCAGGGTGTGTGGCATCATGGAACTGTAGGCTGGTTTGGGCTGGAAGGCAGTGACCTTAAGGCCCACCCAGTTCTACTTCCCACAGCCCCCAGCCCAGCCCCAAGCACCCCATCAAGGGGGCACCCCCAGCAGCACCGCAGCCTCACCGTCCTCATGGTGAGGAATTTCTTCCCTGTATCCAATGTCAACCCAACCCATTTCTTCAGCACCCGGTGCCAAAGGGGTGTGGGATGTTGCTGATGGACATCTTCCAGTTAGGACGAGGGGTTGCACTTTTAGTTGAGTTTGAGTTCCCACCCAAGTCCTTCTCTGTGTCTGTACCAGGCTAACTAACATGAACAATGCTGTGTAATTTATATGTGGACACGCACCATAAATTATGGCCTAAGTATATAATTCTACAGATATAATTAATTACATTAAACATCTACGTCTTAAACCCACAATTAGATAACCCTCAGAGACAATCCCGTTAGCGTTTTTAATAAATACTTGTGTTTGAAGCTGTGTAACAGAGCACCTGATAACTGATATAGCAGTGTTAACATCTGTTCCATTATTTCCAGAGGACGTTAGTTTCACGTAATGCTGCTCACATAAAATATGCATTTGTTCTTGACTGTCAAGTGCCTCTATTATTTTATTAAAAACTCAAAAAAGAATATAATCAGACTTCATAATTTATGTGTGACATTTTCATTACAGAAAACTTTATGCAAAATTGAATTCTAAAATTTAATTTCCTGTGATGTTTAAATTACTTACTATCTGGCTCCTCTCCAAACATTGTGATCACTCCAGGCCCCATATGAATTCTATTAAGGATATGTTTAGCTGCTGCCAAAGCATACGGGGTATTTTTCTATGTAATTCCAAGAATATGCTCCTTAAATTTATTTTGTGCCAGTTCAAATAGTTTCCCTTGCACGGGAAAGCAATGCAAGACATTTTTAACCACTGCTGTTGTGTTTTTTTGGTTGTTTTCCCCTCATTTTGGTACAGTGGGGTCTCTTCCTGGCTGGGGCCGCTTGGAAGCGGTGTGGGGCAGAATGGGGACATGGGGGTGAATCATAGAATCACAGAACCGTTCAGGTTGGAAAAGACTCCTGAGATCCCCAATCTAACCCCAGCCCACCCCACAGTGCCACTGCCCACATCCCTCAGTGCCACATCTCCACAGTTCTGGAGCACCTCCGGGCACGGTGACCCCCCTCCCCCAGCTCCCTGGGCAGCCCCATCCAGCAGCAGCCAAGGCTCCATCAGAGCTCAGGAGCAATGCACATGGATGGATCACTGCTGTCAGATTCTGTCATTTTCTGTGCAGATCGCATCAGTAGAACTTGCCTTGCTTCAGCAAAGTAGCTTCATCTCGTGAATCTTCAGAGGAATTCACAGCAAACCTTAAGGCACGGCTTTGGAAATAATTTAGCTTGTTTTTGCCATGTTTCACACACCGAGTGTGACAGTGATGTAGGAGCTTCCAAACTGAAGGCGCTCTGACAACTGTTGTTCATCTCCTTTGCCCGGTGCCAGTGTTGAGCAGGCACCACTAATGGGCAGGTACTGGTGATGGGCAGGTCCCAGTAATGGACATGTACCAGTGATGAGTAGGTTACAGACACGGGCAGATCCCAGTGCTGACTGGGATGTGCATGTGTCCCAAGGCCTCTCCTGAAGCTGTGCACAGCGCTGCACATCCCAGCACATCCCAACACATTGCAGCTTCTCCTAACGTATCCCAGCATATCCAAGTGCATCCCAGTGCATTTCTGCAAATCCCATGATATCCCAGCTCATCCCAGTGTATCCCAATACATCCCAGCATGTCCAAGGATATCCCAGCTCATTCCCAGTACACTGCAGTACATCCTAGCATGTCTCAGCTCACTGCCCAGCCTGTACCAGCACTGCCCAGCCTACTGAAGATGCTGATTTATCTGTGTTCAGCCAAACTGAAACATGCAGGAGGAGGCAATCGGCCCTCCCGGTCCTGCAGCACAGATCCAGCAGGAATCCCTCTTTCTGAACACCAAGATTCACAAATTAGATGATGACAAAACCAGATAATTAATCACCGGTATCTTAATTTATTTATTACTGAACACTTTATTAACCTATACACTTTGCTGCCTGTACATCTTTAATGGGCTTATAGTAGAATTATTCATTTGTTGCTGCGTGTGAAATAGCACCTTCATAACTCACCTGTGGCACTGCAAGATATCAATTACAGCACCCAGGGGCTGCTCATGATAACGAAACACTGATTGTGGAGCTGAAACATCCTCATCCTGGGCAGCTCCACCCATCAGCCCCATTTGTCTTTTTGGGGAGTGGAGGCTGCAGAGAATGGATGCATCTTGCATCACTATGTGCCCCTGGGAGCCAATCTGGTATCCTCATTGGATCAGAAGGGTTTGTCTGTAATGGGTGGAGCAAGGAGTTAGCATGAGGAAAGGGAATTCCTGCCTGGCCATGGGATGTGCTCCATGAGTCCACACCTTCCCAAGCCCTCTTTGTGCAACCCCGGGCAGGATGGGTGTTTAGAGCCCAGAGGTGAACAAATGGGGAAGAAAAGAGGGGAAGCAGACACTAGCATGGTGCAAATAGCATCATGGATGTGATAGTAGGAAACGTGTCCAGAGGCAATTCCATTGTGAGCACCATCCCGATGCACACCTCACTGGGGCTCCTCACGGGTACCGCAGGACCCCTGGCTGGGGGTGCCCACCCTGTGCTCCCCAGGGTACAGCAACTGCCAGGACCCTGCACAGCACCCGCCAGGAAAAGCCATTACTGCCATTAGACTGCCGATAGCATCAGCGGGTGGATGGCCCTAATTGAGAGCATGCTGAGCAATGACCTCACGCCGACGGCCCTATTCCCCAGCGCACAGCTCCCAGCCAAGCCCCAGCCATCGGGCTGCGCTTTCAGTAATAAATCCTGACCTATCAATATGTAATAGGCCTCGATCACTGGTGGCTGTCAGAGAGCTAGCTGCCTTCTATCCGCCTGTAATTAGCAGCAGTCAGATCAGGCTGTGTGACGCTGAGCAATATCTCACACTGTATGGGAGTGATAGCGGGTGGAATGTGCATTGCCATTGGCTGGGTGTCTCCATCATGGGCATGGTGAGAAACCATCCAGCTGGCCATAATGGGGTGGGAAAGGGCAATACTGCAGGGACAGCAGGGGATCTGACAGCATTGATGGCAAGGCTGTGGGATGCAGGAGAGGACCTGCTGCCTGCAGAGCCACCATGCCCCCAAACAAGGCCATAAAGCCATAAAGTTAATGAGGAAGCTGTGTACTTTTTTACAGGATAACTCTTTACAAAGCCAGCTTGGGAGCCAGGCTTTCAGGGTAATACGGTGAGCACTATAAAATGGATGTTTAATGTAGCTGGGGGCCAAGAAAAACACTGTATAATTGCAGCGAGCAGCTCGCTAAGTAAAATGATAGCTCTTAAGGATGAAATACGGCGCAGGTCTTCAGAGCGGCACCAGGCTCCGGCCTCATATTGCTTCAATAAAAGTTTCTGCATTGCACTTACAAATGCATCTCAGAGGAGATTTGTTACAAACATCTCTGAGCTTGGCAATAGGATGCTGAGGCGATCTGCTCGCATTATTTGTTGTGAATAAATTCCCTGGTATGCTATGCGCTTCTGCTCCCATTCTGCTCTCTCCCATGCCTTGTGACCAAAGTTACAAGCATCACCATTTCTACAAAGGAAAAATCAGCTTTAAGCACAAAACCCACTGCAATATTTTAGCAAACAGGAGCTGTGAGATATATCACATGCAAATGTATGCATCACCCAAGGAAGGTGCTGTCCATCAGCCCCACTGGGAACTACCGCGATGGGACCGTGCAACAGTGCAGGGATGGGTGTGCAAGGTGGGCAGTGCTGGCAACCACGGTGCACCCCCTCCACCACGAGGGGCTGCACATCCAGACATAATGCCTCAGGTCTTCACAACAGTGTAGTGCGTTACTGAGCATCAGCTATGATAAAAAGAAAAGTTGGTCTCTGTAACATCGCTCTTCTTCCTATTCTGCAGCACCACTTGACCCCAGAGAGGCGTGAGAATCTGGAAGCTACCCTTAAAAGTTCATGAAGTCAAGAAAATGTGTGGTTTGGGGATTTTTATTCAAAGCCACCACTCTGCCCTTCATCACCAGGCAGGTGGGGTAATGAGCATTTCCACACCAGAGTTTTCCTAAATAGGAATTACAGAGATTATTGAGAACACTGTTTTTTGTTAGAAATAGTTTCTGGTGCTTGAGGTTTTTGCTTCCCTCTTGCTTTCCAGGCCACAAATACTGCAGAAATCCAATTTCTCCACAACCCTTATAGCCATCACTTGCGTGGCACGTGGCATCATGGTGGGTCCTGGTGGGGTTCTGGTGCGGTCTTGTTGGGGTCCTGGTGGAGACCTGGTGGGGTCCTGGTGGGGTCCTTGTGGGGTCCTGATGGGTTCTGGTGAGGCCATGAGGCTGCCGGAGCCCCAGCACTGTGCTCCTCCCCACAGCAACTCACTTTGTGCATGCTTTCTGTCCAACAGCTACTAAGGAATGAGCACTTCCGTGAGCACGTGTCATTCTCATTAAATATTTCCAGGTCATCCCGACAAGCCTGTTGGTTTAACCAGAGCAGGGCTGATCAGCGGCTCTGCAGCCTCATGTATTCAAAGCTGCCTTCTCTGAAGGGTCCGCCAAACGAGCTGCATTAATTGTTCAGGACCTACAGCACATGCTCTAGTGAAAATAAATTGCTTTATTTCTATTACACCGGCGGTGGCTGTGTAACTTAATTTCATTAGCTCAAACCTGTTGAGAGTGTTCAGATTTCCATAGCAGGACGCACTTGAAATGAAAAGATGCTTTCGGTTCTCAATTAACAGAATCGTTCCCTTTCAACTGAAATGAATGTTATTGAAACCAATTAGCATAGACTGGAAAATCTCTCATTAATGAGGGGAGTGTGGGTGAGTAAACAGCAATGAAAAGATGAAATTAGAGAAGAGCCTCTTCTTGTTGGCCTGAATAATTACATGCTTAGTTGCCTAATTGTCTGGTGAAAAGCCTTGCCGTGATAGTAACAGATTGCCATGTTCATTAGGCTGCAAAAGGCCACCTGCTGCTGAGGCTCATTTTCCTGCAGTCTATATACACGTGTCGCTCCCCAGGGACCGATATTTGGACACAACACTAACTGTGAAAAGCAAATGAGCTTGCCAATATGCTGCAATATTGTGTCCTTTATGCCAAGATACAGAAGCTTAATATGTCAAATATAATGAATAAAACCAACAGCGATAACGAAGTTTATGAGGAAAGTGACCTTATAACACGTCCCGGTGTCAGAGTCCGGGGCGCAGACACCGATCTCTCCATACAGATGTTCCTCTCTGGCCCGGACTGCTCCAAATTACACAGCACAAAAGATAAATTACAACTGTTACGGCCTGTGCGATTTCTGAGACAATGGCATAATGAAAGCCTACAATGTCACTGTGAAGATTGGAACCAAATGTTAAATGCTGCACGCTAAGAAGCGCTCGTGAAAAACAGCATTGTTCGTATTTGCTCCGCTGTGGCAATAAACATCAAAAGGAGGGAGGCCTCTTTGCGCCAGCCCTTCCTCAGATCACTTCGTGCCTCGTAATTGCTATTTTTATGGGTCTTCTAAGCTGGGTTTATTGCACGGGGCTGCTCGCACAGGGATGTCTCCCAGTGCAGTGCCAAAGGACCTCGGAGGATCAGAGCGGTACCCAGCACAGCCAGCTTGTGAGGAGCTGCTCTTTCCAAGCCCAAACCTTCCTGCTTTCTGCGCGGCATGCTTGGGTGCTGCAAGATAAAAAGGGAAAAATAGGGATAAGTGCTCTCTGGTTTTGGAAGCGCTGACCCTGATTCAAAAAGGTTTGGGTGTTAAGGATGGTGTGTTAGCAGACCATCCAGCTGAGCACGAGCCTAAGTTCCTTTGGGACAGATCTGAGGTTTGTAATGGAAATCTCTCACCAGAAAGCAGAGGAAAGCCCAGTTTCAGGATGGCAGTGGTGCTGGGAAACAATGCAGTGCCCAGCAGTCTCCGTGCAGCTCTTTGATGCTGTTGGGGTGAGGGACAGAAGGAGTGGATGCAGCAAAGGAGAAAGACACAATAAAATTAGGGGGAAAAAAGAGCTGTGGATATGAAGCATTGAGTTTCTGTAGTCCCCACACTCTAAATACTGTGAGCACAGGAGTCCAAGCATACTCATGTCCTCTCTTGAGCAGCATTCCCAGCTGCTTCTAAGGGAAGAGGTACCATGTATGTATGTATGTGCGTGTGCACGGATATCTCCCCTTCAGTGTGAGCAAGCCCAAGCTTTGCTCAATATTGACTAACAAAATGGTGCTTTTGTGTTAATCTGAGTAATTTTTTAGAACTTCTTTGGATTTTTTTTCAGTGAAATATCCGATACGATGCTATCTAGGCTACTTTCCAACTGGTTAAATACAATTGTCTACATTAAATGCCAAGATCAGTTTTACAACACCTGAAGATAATTCAGTGAGTGGTTTCTGGTTTTTGTGATGGCCCCACCTAATTAATGGTGTTCTTGTGGCTGAGGAGTGGCAAATACAAACCCCACCAGGTGTTCTGTTTGGTATTAAGTAAACCCAGTGCAACTTGGGCAACAGAAAAGTATAACTGTTTGTAATGCCTGGGGAAATCTTACATGACGAAGGGAAAACCACTCACAGGGAGGCAGCGTGCCTGATGGTGATGGAAATTAGGGCTGTCCTGTAATGTTTTGGCAAAAAAAAAAATGCATTTGTCAAGTACTTCGCATGGGATTGAAGATTTTTAAGCTCACATTTAGGAAAAAATGGGTCAGAAGTTGTCTTGCATCTCCACTCCCAGCATTATGCTGTGGTTTGAAGCACCAAACATCCAATCAAAGAGGAAGGTTTTGGATGCACTCTTGTCCTTGCAGGTCTGTGCAGATGCACAGCCACCACATCGCTTGGTTTTAGTTCTTGATGGCTGCATTTGCATGTGTTGCACCATCAAATAAAGCCGTATGCCAGCAAGGCAAGTCGCACTGCAAGAAGATAGATATTCCACCATAATTTACCCAGTGTCAATCACCACAAGCAGTGGGTGACATTAAGGCATTTATTCTGTATCTTTCTCATGTGGCATCGTTGCAGGCTCCGTCTTTAGATGTGAGATCTTTTGTGAGCGAAAAATAAATAAATGTTGGTGGTGACAAATAAGCAGCAAACAATTAAGAATGACTCAAACTCAATTAAGATGTTCAAAGAGAGAGAAAATCTTTCTAGCTCAGCTGTAGCGCGTTCAGAAATAGTGTCTATCACAAAGGAACCACCTGCGACGCAGCAAAGGATGCTAATTTGATTGCCCCGATTCCTTTTAATGCAAAGAGTGAATTGTTTTTAGACTGCTGATGATTAATGTGGTTATTGATTAGTTGATCGATAAGGCCGCGGTGTCTAATTATTGATAATCCTTCTCTAAATGAAAGATCGAGTGTAAGGAGTGCTCGTTACAGAGCTCAAAATATAAAGTGATTCAGTGCGAAGCCCGGTAATTGAAAGTCAAACTAATCCCATGAATTAAATCACGGCCATCCATAACATTTACCTGATAAATCCTTCTGAAAGCTTCATGGAGCTGCCAGCTGTGGAGAGGGCCTCAACAGGCACTCCCTGTCCTCAGCCCTCTGCTGCTGCCACGTCCCATGCAGAGGGACATCATAGGCTGTCCTCCACCTCTCCTAGGGGCTTCCCCCCACCCCACCCTCATTGGGTCAATAAGGCAGACAAGGACCAGTTGCACTTTCAAAACTGGGAGAAACGATATTATGTTTCTAAACTTGCCAATGGCATGTGGCTGCCTTCGTGTGATGGCAGAGATGTGCGCTCTGTGCAGCTGAAGTGATCAGCCAACGTCGGGGGAACTTCACTGAGGAAACTGCAAAGATGCTCAGAGGAAGCTGGAATAAAGCCTGGCAGATGAGATCCTATATTCTGGTCGTTGAAATGGTTAGATAATTAGAAGTCCAGGCCAATTAATCACTTGCATTTAGTTGGTTAACTCATCCCAGCAGCATGCCCCACGGCTGCAGCTGTTGGTACTTTAACTGGGGTAATTTTCAGGAGATGCTTCTCACCTGCTGATCCTAAATATGTTCCCAGGCTCTCAGGGCTTGCTCTGTGGCTCTTGCTTGTTCTTGGTGTAGGTATTTTCAGCTGGGAGTTGCTGCCTTGGGTTGTTGTCATCCTGCATGTGGGAACAGCATGGAGAGGAGTTGGGGACTGCCGGCTCTACAGGTATTTATCTTCAATACATTGCTAAGTTATATAGCTGAGCTCAAGTACTTCTCTTATTGCCCATGAGAGCTGTTTTTCCAGCTACTTAATTTAAAACACAAGAGCTAAAAGTTTATCTACTTTCCAAACAGGAGAAAGGCATTACAAATCTAATATGTTTACATTTCTTCCTGTTGTTTTCTCATTAATGTTAGTGAGGAATTCATACCTGCTACACAAGGGCATATCTATTGCAATACTGCAATAAAATTACAAGCAAACCTCAGCACAGGACCCTCTGTTTCCCCACCAGGCTCAGGAATGAGGCATTTGCAGCCTGTGTTGGTGCTGTGTGAGCTCTCATTTGTGCCCCAGAGTCCCAGTTTGGTCTCTCTTTAGGTTTTTCCCTCTCAGTGGGAAGGAATTAGAAGACAACAAAGCAAAGGGTTTCTGTTTTAAATGCTACCAACAGTTTGTGTGTTGGAAAGCTGTTTTGAAAAGCACATTCTTTAGGAATGTGTGCTAAATGCAATGTAATGGTACTGAAATGATAGTAGTGATTTGGTTCTGAAAATTGCCCCATGTTTAATAACAGTGTAAATCACATGTAAAAGATTCCTCACACCCAGTGACACTGCTTTACATACATAAAGCTCATAATTTCTTCTTCTTGAAAAGATTCAGACAGTTGGATGTTATTTATGCGTTTAATTTGCCTGCACCACTAAATAACTCCCTGCACACCACAAGTGGTGGTGGAGTTGCTTTTGGGTCCCTGAGGCAGCAGCATGCCGCCAAAGAGGACAACCCAACACTGTGCCTTCAGCAGGAGCTGGCACACATTTGGGGCAGAGGGCTGCATGCACCAGGCGCTGCAGGATGGGGGTCCTCGCACACAGCTGTTGTGCAGGCAACAGAACAGCAATTAATGCATGCAGGTGTTAATGACTGGGGGATTGACACAGCGCTGATGGGCAGCTCAGCAGCACGAGCATCACTCCTGCTCCTGAGCTGTGTGATGCTCCAGCTTTAGATGGAGCCAAAGCACTTGCAGGGTTAGTCCCAAAGCTAGCATCTGGCGCAGGGCGGGTTTTCCCAGTAGAACTGTGCCTTTTTGCTGAGTCATGATCAGTTCTGCTCTTTCTTCCCTAGGTCTGAGCTCAAACAACTTGATATCAAGCACAGTCATTCCTTTTGGTTTCAAAAGAACCCCGAGCAGGTCCCCAGGACAGCTGGGGTGGTGGTGGCTGTGTTGTATGGATGTGTATGCCCATGTCTCTGGTCTTTCCAGAGAGGAGTTTGCAAAACCCTTTGCATCGTGCTTGTGCTGCGTCTTCCTTGACAACTGGGCTAGATGACCTTTATGTTTTTTTCTGACCTTAATGACTCTGATTCCTGCAGAGGCGCATTCTGGAAGGGATTTTGTAGAGCACTGCTTTAGGATGAGCTCATCATAGAAAGCAGATTTTGCGTGAAGTTGCCTTGAAGCAAAGGAGGTGTACCATTAGGCAGGATGCCATTCACACAGGGATGCACAACCAAGTCCTGATGGCTTTGGAAGCGCGTCTTGGAGTACTTGTGGTGCACCATAACAGCAGCACCTTTATGACTAGGAAAAAGTTCTTCTCTGAAATAGTGTCCAGGCACTGGCCCCACTGTGCATGGAGCAGTGGGGTTACTGTCTCTGGAGGTGTTTCAGAACCATGGGGATTTGGCACTGAGGGGTGAGGGCAGTGGGCGTGGTGGGAGATGGACTTGGTAATCTTAGTGGTCTTTTCCACCTTTAACGTTTCTATGGCTATTCCAAGCCCTCCAACCCAGAGCTCAACCAAACTCTGCTGGTCCAGCCCCGTTGTCCCACTGTGATGTGCTCTAATTGCATCAGGGGCTCTGCAATTGGATTGGCAGCGTGGAGCCCCACACCAGCCCTGCCATGGGCTGCCACCATTTGATCAGTGCGTGGCTCCCCGTCCCTCGTGCTGGCATTGTCAGCTGTGACAGGCTGATTTAATCTTTGGGAGGCTGAATGCCTCTGACCACTGTGCCGAGTCATTAACCTTGACTCGAGTAATTGAATTCAAGGTTGATTGCCTGTGACCCGCCTCGCCGAGGTCCTCAAAATGTACATATTCATTACGAGCTGCAGCGCTAAATGGATTGCACAGTGAAAGCTGTAGCAATCAGCCTGCTTGGTATGCGGAGGGCGAGGAGGGCACTAATTGCATGTTAGAGCTGAGGATTAGATTATGAAAAGAGTGAGAAAATGAAGATAGATCCCTGTGACACTGTCAGATTAAGGGCAGCGGCGTAGAGGAATATGACATTGAAATTTACAGTGCTGCTATGGGAAGGCAGATTTGAAAGGGGGTGTTGGAATTTTTTTTTAGTTCCAGTGTATTTAGTTTATTATGGACTATTCAGTACCGAAAGCTGATAAATGTAGTTTCTAGAACTCCGAACCTGGCACAATAAGAGAAGGCTGTGTCTGTGGAGTGGGGCTACGGGCAGGGGGTTGTGGGGATGGGGTGAGCCCTCCCCAGCATAGGGTGATGCTCTGACTTCTTGCCCTGCACCTTGTCCTGTGTGTGCCCAGAGGTGTCCTGGTGGGTGCTGACAGGACAGCTGGTGGCCCTGTTGGGTCATTCTGTCATGAGTATGACTGAACACAATTTCTGAATGAGATGGGATTTAAGTACAAAAACACTGTGCCCCCAGGGAGCTCAGATTCTCAATGTGCTTTTAATAACTGTTTGTAAAACATTTAGGAAAATCTATGGCAACACGTTCAGGGAGAAGAAATCAAATCATTCTTGCCTTAAGATATTATTCTGGTATCTAAACTTTATGAATCATCCTGTGTGGCCCAACTTCCAGACATTAATATTGTGAAGCAGAATGGAAGTACACAGGGCCTGAATTTAATCCTTGTAACATTTTTCAATAAAGATGCTAATGGTAGACATTGGCTTACAATCTATCAAGAACTTTATACTCATTTATATGTCCAATCCTATACAATCTGTACAGCTAACCCAGCTTGGTTCAGATGCATGCTCTTGTTAGGATGAGTTGCAATACGTGTATTCCCCACACCTGTATGAGCAAGGAGCAGGGGAGCCCATTTTGTGCTGGAAGACTTCATGAACTGGTCATGTTTGGTGTTGGAAAATGGGGATGGGGCACAGAGGTTGGCACTGCCCCCTCGTCTGGGCTTCTGTGGCACTGGAGGGTGGTGGCACTGCTGAAGGATTTTTAAAAAGTTTTATGAAACATTCAGATGTAAGAGCAGCAGCTTACCTTTGGGGTTACAGCATTGCCATGAGACAGTCCTGATCCGTTTGTCTCTCAAAGCTTTGGTTTGTTCCAGTTTCTGAATGAGCAGCGCACTACGGAGGGATGTGCCCGCGGAGTGGCTGCACTGCAGCCTCCTGGAAAGGCCTTGATATGCTCAATGAAGGAAACTTACTGAGAGGAAACACAGTTGCTGGCGTTCTGTGCATCCTAAAAGTAACCCAAGGCAAACAGTCTCATGCGTAACTGCTGAAATTTCATTTACTTACCAGCCACGCTAATGAGGCGCTGCAGAGGGACTTCTAATTAGATCCTCTTTATTCTTGTCACTGAAATTAATTTATTTGCTTCAGCTCCTAGAACTAGTTTGATATTTCCCTGGTTACAGAAGCCAGGGCTGTTTATGGTGTTGGTATCCTTCTCACAGGTGTCAGTAGGAAGGAGCTTGGGGGCAGTTCTTGTCCAAAGACCTTTACCAGTATGGTTGGAGAAACACTGATGGATGTGAGCAGATCTGACATCGTGAGCGTGTAACTTCTCAAGGGGTTTGTGTGTTTTATGTGAAACTTCCAGAACTGAAGCCTGAGGCAGCCAGGATTTGTCATGTTCTTTGTGCATGCAGGGACTGTAGAATCATTAAGGCTGGAGAAGACCTCTGAGTTCTCCAACCCATCCCACCATGCCCACCGACCATGTCCCTCAGTGCCACGTCTCTGCAGTTCTGGAACGTCTCCATGGGTGGTGACCCCACCACTTCCCTACCTCTGTACTCAGAAATCCCACCCAGGCCCAGCGAGTTGCAGGCACTTGAGATCTTTGGCAGGGTGGGACTCAGACTGTGGTTTTTCTGCATTGCCCTGGCACTGTGGATTCATGTAGACCCTGGGCTCAGTGTCCTCCTAGGCCCCGCTGGGACGTACCTTATGGACCGGGGTCTGAGTAAGCAATCAAGCAGCAATATTGCTCCACTTCCCCAGTTCCTGCCTCATGCATATTCAAAGAGGGATGAGGCCATATACATAATTCATTATCCATTACAATTGCATTATACTATTTATGCTATTACTTCAGTAGCTGTTTAAATTAAGGGTTACAAATAGCTCATTTGTTTTCTGTTGGTCTGGCAAGGGGGTTTCAGTGCATCAAAGAGCTGCTGCAGCAAAATGGAGGGACAGTTCAGTCCAAGGTGAGGGGCTGCTTGGGAGGAGTCCGCAGCAAGGGATACCCATGGCTTTCTTATGGTCCTTAAAGTCTGCAAGCTTCATGTCCTGCCCAGGAATGAGGACTTGGCTGAGGTTTGGTGAGTTCCCCATAGCTCTTCTGCTGGGGTTTTGCTGGGCATTCACATCCCTGTGTCTACCAAACCTGGCTGCCATGGGCCACCAACTCAACTCTAATGGGTCAGCAGCATGGTTGTGATGGGTTGCCAACCCAACTGTCATAGGTCTTCCAACCCCTGCTTTGAAAGGTGAGTTACGCCCTTTGATATCAAATGCAGGAGACTCGCTCAGGATCTCACCATGCTGAACGTGCTGCAGTCATGCCAGTGGTGTGTGGTGAAACTTCCCTCTTCAGCCCACCATGAATTTCAGGAGGAGCTGGGAAATCCTCAGCTGTCAACTGGCTACTAAAACCCTGCTCTTGATACAGATGTTAGGGCTCTTGGTGCCCTTCCAAACATTATTTTATTAATGTGAATAATATATTAACCCTTGAACAGTCTGGACTTCATCCGAATTACTCTGTTGTAAGTGCTTTGCTAAAACTTACCAAGGATATATACTTCTCCAAACAACTGATATTTATACTGGTTTTGGTATTGTTCTTGTGTTGGCAAACAGCTGTGAGAGCTCCAAAAGAGGGATCTGAAGGTTTTCAAAACAATTAGAAAGATAATCCATGAAGTGCTGAAGTTCAGAAGGTGACTTCCTATGCTTTGGTAGTTTAATGAAAGCCTCTAGAATGTATTTTTAAATGCATTTCCAGCTAACCCCAGTTCCTGCCCTCCTCTGTCCACAGCAGGGCTGGAGGAATCATGCTGGGGAACCACAGCCAGGACTTCCTGGTCCTCAAACAGAGCTGCTGAGGGAAGGCTGCTTCCAGAGCAGGGCACAGCAGGGACCAAAGGATGCCAGTCACTGGCTGCAGACCGGGGATGGATCTGACTTAGGTATGATTTTTTTTTTTTTTTAAGTCATCTTTGAGAAAATGTGTTCTAAGTTACTCAGACTTGTGAGTACTTCTACTTAAGTCCATCAGTGGTGAACTCTCCTGTGTGATGCAGAGCTGCATGACTTGGGGAGAGCAGAATAACAGGAGAGGACTTGGCCAGCCATGGCATGGGCTGTGCTGGGAATGCTCTGAGCCAGCAGTGGCCAACACACACTAGTCTCTTTCAATGGCATTATTCAATCAATCATCTGAATTCAGGGATGCTTGCAAGGAGCACATGGGATCGCTCAAAGGTTGCCAGGACTCTGCCATTCTAGTTCTCTGGACTCCCAGTGGCTCAGAAGATGCACTGAGTTTTCCTCATTGCCAGCCATGCCAGCACCAGTGGGCACTTGAGTGTACCCTCTCTGTCTGGCTGATGCCATGCAGGGCATGGCAGAAATCCGCCCTCACCTGAGCATGGCCAGTTGCCAGCAGCCCTGGGAGCTGCCTTCCCTACTATCTCTGCTGAGTTCAGCCTGCCCACAGTGGCTTCAGACCACTGATATGGGAATTGCTGAACATACACAGGCCTGAGCAGATGTCAAAGCTGCCAGCAGATGACTCTCATTTATGAACACTCAGGTTTATCTTGGAGCTTCATTAGCAGTTCTGTAAATGCTCTTCTTGCCTAGAAGTCCCTGTAGGAAACAGTGATTTACCTTTTGACCAGAGTTCCCCAGTTTCTGCACTGACTGCTGGGTTGCGCTGTTCCAGCCTGAATCTCGGTGCCCTCGCCGTGGGGTGAAGACACAGAACTGCCTGCCCAGCCCTCAGCATCCTCTCCCAGACAGCCCATCATCTGCTAATGGGACTTAAAACAGTTGCTGCCTCATCGGCAGAAGCATAATGATCGCTGGGCAGTGGAGAGACCCATTATCCATCATCCATACTTCTCTTCTGTCGGATGATAATGATTTCTTAGTTCAACAGTAGTGCAGAGGGACCTCACTGCTTTGTGCATGATCGTAGTTTAATATCCTGATCAAGACACGTACAGATTGCAGGCAGGCTGCTGGGGTGCAGCACAAGGCTCAGTGTGTCGCTGCTGCCTGCATGCTGGGGCTGTATGGGGGTGCAAGGAAGAGAAGCACCTGGGGCTCTCAGCCCCCACCCCCCAGTGCATGACTGCTGAGATGAGGATTCACTTTGCAAAGCATCCAAATCAACAGGAGGAGAGGAGAAAGAAAATATCCTGTGAATGTTTTCACTTCCTATTTCACTTTTCTCTGCCTGTGATTGACTGAACGTTGCTGTGTTGGTCTGTGTAGGCAGCCTGGCCTAGTTTTGGATGCTTCAGGGTTTCAGTGTGTTAAATGATGAATAGTACTGGAAAAGATTTGCTTTGTATTTAAATAATTAGAAATATTGGTAGAATCATAGAATCTATTGGATCTGTCTGATTCCATTCTATGAGATATTGCTAATGACTGAGAAAGTGGATCCCACTGAATTTACGCTGTGTCTGGAGCTGCTAGGAAGGGCACAAGCTTGTACTTTTCTTCATCTTGTATTGATAGGATGAGAGGCAGTGGCCTTAAGTTGCAGCAAGGAAGGTGCAGGTTGGATGCTGAGGATGGTTTCTTTAAAAGAGCAGTGATGCAGGGGTAGCTCAGGGAGTGGGGGTCACCATCCCTGGAGGTGTTCCAGAACCGTGGATATGTGGCACTGAGGGATGTGGTCAGTGGGTGTGGTGGGGTGGGCTAGGGTTGAGCTTGGTGACCCTAGAGGTCTTTTCCAGCCTTAGTGGTTCTATGATTCTCTGTTTCATCAGGCATTCATGTCCCAAACCTGCTTCCGACATGGGCAGCCCGCACCAGGCCACCAGGAGATGGACCCATCCTGGGCATATCCCCAGCTCTAGGAGCTGCTTCCCCTGCTGCTGCATGGAGAACATCCTTGTGGGCAGCTGGGTCAGCCCGGTGCAGTGCCACCTGCAGCAGCTTCACGTCCACGGAGCCATGCTCAAAAATAATGCAAGAGCAGAGCTGCTGCTGACAAAGAAATGGGAGAGACAAGTATTTATGCTGTTCGGACCTCCTCGAGAAGCAGACGCACGCCGGCAGAATGCTAAGCAGAGCGGCGGTTCGGGGAGACAAATGTCCAGGCAGCTTTTCTGTAATATCCATTTGAAAGAAGCTTAGTGCCACGAGGCTTTCATCTCAATATTCCTGAGGCCGGATTTGAAAGTGCTTAAGGTTAAATATTACTCACTCTTGGAAAGAACATCTCCATCTGTCTCACAAAAAAAAAAAAAAGAGCTTTCAGTCTTGGAGGTACTTGGGGAAACTTAGCCATAAACACAGTCATTAGAGATTTCCAAGGAAAAAAATCCTATAGGCTCTGCCTGAGAAGTAATTAGCCTTTCAAATTCAGTGATGTTTAATCCCACAAAGCCTTATACACAAAATATAATCCTGTTTTTCTTCAGAGCTGAGCCAGTGAGGGAGCATGACCCTGCTGGACCAGGCTGTGCACAGCTGGGTCCCATTGGCCACATCTGGGTGTCCCAAGGTGCGGGGTGAGAAGGAGGCATCCAAGAAACTCAGCTCACCCCAAGGACCCCGAAGGATGCTCTGGGCTCTGGGGTGATGACCCTGTGAGGATGCAGCTGGCAGGAGGCACCGCAGCACATCCCTGGGTTGCTGAGAGATGCTCCGGCTGCTAAATGCCCAAATCACTTTGGAGAACCGGATTTAAGCAGCCAGTTTTGAACGCTCGTGGTAACAGAGAAACCTGAAATAACATTGTGTGATTTGGGGTGAAGTGCCCTGAGGCCTGGTGATAATAATTGTAGCACTCTTTAAAAAGAAAAATGATTTTTTTTTTTTTTTTTTCCTGGGCAGTCAAAGCAGCTGACAACATCCCAGGGGACCTCCTGCTGCTTTCGAGAGGAGAAATTGCAGCTTTTCAGAGGCTGAGAAATGACACCACTCTGCAACCCACGCTGCTCCTGCGGATCTCAGCTCCAGCACAGCAACACAGTGCTGAGGCCACGGGCTCAGGGCTGCCACTTCGCCCCACCAGGCAGGGGACATGCAAGCAACGCAACATCTGTCAGCAGAAACATCAGCATCTGTTCCTAACCATGCCATGATCTGGAAGAAACTGGTGCAAAGCTCTGCTTTAGAAAGTGTTCCTTGTTCATCCTCATGGTAAAAAATGAGGCGAATGACCAGCCAATTTGGTGACATGTGGCTTGTATCCCCTCCCAGGTGTGATGCCTCAACCATCCCATGGGTGCCCTGAGAGCTGCAAGGCTGGGAGACGAGGTCTGAAGTATCCCAGTGCAATCGCTGACCGTTCTACTGGAATGAAACCAATCTCAATAAGAAGACTGATTTAAGTGAGTTCTTGTGCTCTCCACAGCAGCTTCCCTGCTTCCTGCTGAGCTCAGCCTCCCAGCATGGCATGGGATATCTTCTGTAAACCATGAAAACTTGAGTTTTATGAGACAGAAACTGAAGAGCGCAGCACACCAATAGCTGTGTGTTGACTGCTGATAGGTGCACTGAGGAGCTAATAGGACAATCTGGCTTTTAATGCATTGATCGTAGCTATTTGATTACAGTAGGAAGAAAAGGTCCAACAAAACATGCTAGTAACTTCACAAAACTTGAGGCAGATGGAAGTTCAGAAAAATAAAAATACCCTAAAAAGGAAGAGCACAAAAGCAATATCTGCTCTTAGACAAGTATTATTCTTAGGTTTCTGATGCTCATCTGGACCTGGCTGTTAAGCAGTGCCCGCCTGTATGGGCTTTGTAGCTTGGGCAAAGGGCAAATGCAACAAGGAAGGCCAGGTATCTCATAGCAGCATACAAAAGTGAGCGAATCAATAGCAATAAACTGCCTCAGATAGTGATTAATTAATAGGAATTAATTTTAAAAAGAAGAGGCTATTGACGTAAATTGACAGAGGTGCTAACCTCAGAGCAATTCAGAGAAGACGTCTTTAAAACAGAGTGATTAAGTTGTAGAAAGTAATAAAAGGGCTGCACTGCCTCCAGGATGAGCTCAGCCAGCCTGGGAACAAAGTCGGGAGAGCCTCTAATTAGATGCTGGAGCTTGATGAGGTAACTGGCTGGGTTGGCACTGCCAGCCTGGAGTTCTGTTGTGTCACTTCTGAGTGTGTCCTGGGTGTGAGGACAGTGGAATTCCTGCAGGGTGCTGACAGCTGCGGAATTGGAGATGGAAGCAAGGATCCTAGCAAAGGAGGGTTGGTGTTTCACCTCTCCAGAGATGTCCAGCACTGCAGTGATGTTACTCACTGTTATTAGGGGCTGCATGGAGCAGGCCCACATGGGACCAAGCACAGCCCATGGCCGTGGTGGGGGGACGAGTCAGCCAGCCTTGTTCTTTTGACTTCTCAAGTTCTATTAATTTGCACTTGCACAAACACTTCTGAAAATGAAGGGTAGGCACCTGGTGGCCCCTTGTGGTGGGGCAGAGAGGCATGATGGCACAGCGGGCCAAAACTACCTGTTGGAGATCTTCATGTCTTATCTCCTGTCTTCTTTGGTGTTTTGAAGCACTGGAGAAGACCATTTGAAGAAAGGTGACCCTAATCAAGTAGAATGTATTTCCAAATCTTCATTAAGCCCATTTTTTGTGATGACCCTCCCTCCTAGCAGGTGCCCAGCAGTCGGGCTGCCTGGCCCCAAGGAAGAAGCCATCCTTCTCCCCACAGCCTTCCTCTGCCTTCACTTTGGAGCAAAGCCACTGATCAGAAGTTGGAGGGAAGGGTTAACTGTGGGCGTATTGTCTGAGATGTAGGCCATATCTGATTGCTCTGTGGTTATGGAAAACTAATGTTGTGTGCCACGTGCAGAGCGGTTCCAAACTGGTTTCTGCAGGTCTGCTGGGCACGCAGCCACCGGAGCAGCCCCAGCCTTTATTTTCGGTTTTGCTATCTTTTGCAAATGGAGCTGTTTACTAACAATGTTTCCTAACAGACAATTAAAAGCTGATTTATATGAGGCTTCAAAAAAAAAAAAAAAAAAAAAAAAAGAAAGGAATTCCAGAAGTTAAGCGTTTTCAGCTCGTTTTGAAATAGCTCAGTTAAATGAGAGTAACAGGGAGCTGAGCCCTGCTTTGCAAAACAAATCGCCGTGATTGGATTCATCTGTGCAACAATGGGAGCTCTTGCTAAATGCTAACTTGGCGGCTTCAGAGAGAACCCTGGCTGGGATCTCACCCCAAAAGCTTGCTCTGGCCAGTGCTGGGGCTGCTGCCCTTCAGCAGGGCATGGCCCAAGCCCCAAGCAGGCAGTGGCCGCCCCAGCCTGCAGGCTGTATCATTCCAGTGCCACGCTGGGTTGGTGGAGATGTGGGATCTATCCTACAGTGCCATCGAGTTGCTCCCTCCGAGCTGAGAGGCTGAAGACAGCTTTGTCTGCAATGGCTCACAGAGCGAGTTATTATTGAGACTGAGGACCTAAAATGACCTTGTAGGAAGAAAAAAAAAATTGTTGTGGGAGTCAAGGAAAGAGGAATCCAACGGGTCTATTGTTAATGGCTGGCATCATTATAAAGTTCACAATTGGTGACTTATTTAAAGACTGCTTTTCTTTGAATGCTTTATGCTGCACAAATCCATCTTGAAGGGAACGACATTCTCTCAAACTCCTATCAATGTTTACGTTTGCAGGAGCGAACCGCCTCTAAGCTTTTATTGGAGCAATTAAGACAATCGCGGTTCCAAATCATGATAGGAGTTCTCACATACGAACCAGCACACCCTGGTGGGGCTGGCAGCCTGGCTTTAGGGCCATGTTTGTAAGTGGGAGCTGAGGAAGTGCCTTCCTCTGGGCACAGCACAAGCCAAACCAGTTCTTGGCTGTTCTAGCAGAGAGTGAGGACAGCGGAGCACACAGCTCTGAAAATTGAATGAGGTTTTTATATTTCTGCTTGTATTATTAATCTACAATATGGTCTTTTAACACCGTTCACCAGCATCATTGTGGTTTAAGCACAATTTAACCTGGCATTCCTCCTGACAGCTTGAGAACGTCGTATTTTTGCTTGGCTCCCATCTCAGCCTCTTTTCTTGCTCTTGTTTCAGCATGTTGATGGGTGTGGACATCCTGCATCTCGCTCATACCAACCAGAAGCTTTTTATTCTTGCCTGCAAGTGCTGGTGAAGTAACAGCAAGCACCCTGCATGGTCCAGCACAGGAAGCCCTGTGAGCACAGCCACCTCTGAGGCAATAAAAGCATCACTGCAAAAAAATGAAAAACAACAGAGAATGGGACTATTCCAAATGCCAGTTCATCTCTGTTTCAAATGTCAGTCCCATTCAGTTTTAAATGGCAGGGCTGAATTCTCCAATTCCCATCAAAATGCAGACAGTGTGGCCTTCTCTTCTATGTGGGTCCCTGCCTGGTGGTAGCACCTGGAGGTGCTTGGTCCTGCTCTGCCTGCAGCACCGAGCTTCTTCCTGCCCAAGGGAAGCCCTGGCTCAACCAGCTGCAATTAAGCCAACACTGGCAGAGTGCAAGGGACATGTAAGGGCCAGCACGCTGACAGCAGGCACGTCACCCTGTGCATCCTGATGGCCATGGCTCTTCACATCAGCTCTGCTGGCTCCTCTAAACTCTCAGGAACATACGTTGATAGCAAGCTGCATCAAGATTTGCAGCAAGGAGAGTTTTATAATAATATTTTACTAGCTCTAGCATGCATGTTATTGTACGGTTAAGAACAAAATAGGAAACACATGTGTAGATATTATGTGCTGCAGAAGTTAAATTCCATCAGTGACCACAGAAATATTTATGTTTATGGTCTGTAATGAAAAACTGAATTGTAATTATGGATTTACGGAAGTTTGAGTACAATACCGTCACAGCATTTGCAAAGAAATGCTAATTCTCAACACTAAAGCCCCCAGTCGGTGCACATCTTGACAATGCAGAGACATCTCACTTCATAAAGCTTATACAACGTGTCCAGTATCCTTTTTTTTTTTTATGATCTAACTCATGCAAAAAATTTAATAAAGTTGTATTTGCTTTTCCGAAGGCATGTAAGTGCACACATGTGGAAGGATATGTGGGGAATGCCTCAGAAAGGGGGAAAATTCTTCATCATAGAGAAGAGCGAGATGGGAGTATGTCTACCGAGGCGCCGAGGTTATATCCATGGGTTGAAGGCATCAAGAGTGATGTCAGCACAGCCCTTTGACTTCTGGAGAGATTATGTCTTCTGCTGAGGAACGTGGTGGCAGAGGACACAGCAGACAGCTGCGGAGGATGGCCCTTCTGTTCAGGAGGCCAAGGAAGGAGAACGGCACAACTGAGTGATGCGTCTCACGGATGGCTCCAAGGCCTCACTCAGTTCAACTGTCTCAGTGCTGTCAGAATGGAAGTTTTGAAGCAATGCTGTAATAATACAGAGAGCTTATTTTTCAGATTTTTTTTTTTCCTGAGGATAAGGCAGCAAAACTGAGGCTAGCTGAAGTAAACTGATGCCTGAGCTCTGCTAATGAGTGAGCAAATACTTTTGTATGACTGCCTCCAATGGTGGGTGATGACTCTTTATTGATTGGGTTGAGCAAGATTGCTCTCTAATTACGTGAGTCACCCATGCTCTAAAAATGGAAGAGAAAACTGGCACCGGGAGCTGCCCAGGAGGCTGTGACACAAGCTTTTCAGGCCTGGAGGTCAGGATTTCCCTTTAAATCAATCATCAGAACTTGGGTTACAGGGTTGGTCGAGGACTTCCCATTGCGTGGTGTTTTGCCACAGTCCCATTGGCACAGCGCTCAGCCTGGTGCAATGGCACCCAGCACCATGGATGCCCTGGCAGCTCTCTGGGCTCAAATTCTCATTTCCGAGTTTCTGATGGCCCAAACGCCTTTTTGAGTGGAGGAAGGTGTTTCCTACTGGCATCGGGGAAGAGCGTTTTAATAATGGGAGCCTTAAAATTGTATATAGGTACGGTAGAATAAACTGTCAGTGAAGATAACAGATTTGTACACGTCCCTAAAACGTTTGTGCAGACTCTGGGATTTAAGCTTATGGCATTATAGTATTTACACAATAATTCAATCTAATTGTGTAGACAAGCTGTAAAACTGCTATATCTCCGATGGTTTACTGTGAGGGGAAAAAAAAGAGATGCTGTTAAACCTTCCTCGCTGACATCTAATGTTTCAGATTTTTTAAAATATGGTATAAAGACTGAGATTTATTTCCTAAGATGTTTCATTAACGGTTGTGGCAGGCAGCTGGCCTGAGGTTTGACACACAATAAAATCCATGTCAAGAATATTAAAGATAGTGCAAAAGATAACTATGAATTTACATTCAAACAGGCTTTTGACAAAGCCATTGCAACAGGCTCCTAATCAGGTCTTGAGACCTAGCCTGCCCTCTCTTTAAACCCGTGATCTTGAAAAGGAGCTTTAAATTGGAAATTATTACACATTAAAACCTCAACACGGGCCAGATCGAAGCGGATCGATATCTTGCCGAGCACAATAAATCAGCCTTCTGCTCTGCGGTTACTGTTTGCTGAACATATTTAAATTTTCTTGTAACAAATTAATTCCAACATTTTCTCTTGATTGAATTAGGGCAAGTGTTGGAGCTGTCACAAGTATTTCACTGCTTCAGGGAGACAAATTGCTCGTCTGGACATGGGTAACAAGCCAAAGTGTTGAGTCCCTGATAATCTTTCCACTAATTCTCCATTACAGCAAAATGAAGCCATAAATCACCGTGACAGATGATCGATGTAAACATTGTTTCCGCCATGATTGCCAGCGCTCCCCGCGGGCTCACTGTCCGCTCGCCATTCGCTGGGATTGCAGCCGTGCCGCCGGGAGCCGCGCTCACACACCGAAGTCACTCCTGTCCAAGAAGTAACCATCTCATTTCGGGGCTCAGCCCAAGCGCCCGATAGCAAATATTAATCAAAGCTCCCTGTTTAGCTACCGGGGAGGTCATCTTTTGGAGCTAAGAAACATTTCTCGGGCAAAAGCTCTTTTTAAAAAGTAAAAAATAATAATAATAATAATAAAGACATTTTAAGCTCCTGTTTTATAAAATATATTTGTGGAAATGTAACCGTGTCAGCCCGCTGGCCTGTCGCTTTCTCTTAACTAACTAGTGGCAACTTGGATGAAATTACTTGACCCTTTATCGAGTTCTGCTAATGCCTTCTAAAAAAGAAATTAAAGCGCCTCGCGGCGTGCCCTATGGCAGCTCTCCGCACGCATTTAATTCTGGGGGAGATGTATTAAGTGCTTCTGTGCACAACTAATTCACAGGCGGGCCCTCTGCATATTGCAGCAGCCCCAGCGTGCTGCAGGGACCGTGGGTGGAAGGAGGGAGCAGGGATACATGGGGTGGCCGACCACCCTGAGCCCAGCGGGGGCGCCTCCCGCCATCTGCACTGAGCATGTCGCAGTGTCTCTGGGGACATCTGTGAAACACCTTTTTTTTTATCTATAACCAAAAAAAATGAAAAATGAATTAGGTAGACAACTATCCCTTCATTTAAAATATGCCGCATCAGAAGGCAAAAAAAACCCACAAAACAAACACAACAAAAAACCAACAACCAACCAAACAATAAACACGGTAAGAAACGCTGTGCAGAATAAGGTTTGTAAATCACTTTTTTGTGCTTCTCCCAGAACGCATGTGCTCCCACAGCCTAAATTCTCCGCCCAGCATCCCAGCAATGGGAGGTCCCAAAGCCATGGCCCCCATGACACCCTGCCACGCATCCCGGGAGCTTGTCGTGTGTTGGATGCATTCATCAACATCAGGCTCAACAGTTGGGATGGAAGAGGGGTTGCTGCGGTGCTGGGAGCCCGAGGGGAGGGCAGCTGGGACCCTATGGGGCACTTATCGTGAGACAGCAATACAAATGCCTCTGTGCAGAACCTCCTCGCATGAGATTTTGCCCATGCTGCAAGTTCCGCTTTGGAAACATTTATTACAATTGAAATACGCTTAATTGAGACACACTCAATTAAGACTAATTGAAATTCCACCACCATTACAAAAGCAGTAAATTAAAAAGGAGGGGAAAAGATCAGGACGGACGCTTTCTTGACACCGTTAGACTTAACCGCTCTTGTTGTTACAAACTGGAGACCTGTTAATAAAATACCTGGTGCTCCTGTGATAATTGTGCATTCTCACATCCTGTTTCTAAGAAGGAGAGCCTATTGTTTTCAGAAAACAGCCCTAAAAGTGCCAGTCAGTGCCATTAAGGTGTTCTCACTGATGCACCGCCTGCAAATCTGATTTATATTGGTTCCAACAGTTAAGAAATCCCTGAAATAACTTCATTTATTATTTTATTGCCTGATTAATGGTTCGGAGCAACTGATTTGCAGCTGAAGTTTCACAGAATGCAAAATTAAAATAATAGCCCTTTGTAAAAACGGTCTGTCTTTGCTCAATTATGTGTTTAAAACTGAAACAAACACCAAAACTTCAATAAATACATTTTCTTCCAAGAAATGACACGCTGTGGGTTTTCTGTTATTGTTGAGTTTGATGTTTTTGCCTCTAAGGAGGTCAGCAATATGGAAACATAAAGGCCAATTTAATTTGTGCATCTGTGGCTGCCAAGTATTTTAATTCCGACAGCTGTGACTGAAGAGTTAATATTTTACTTGTCAAAATCCAAAAGAAGGCCAGTGAATCACTCTAATTCTCATTAAGAGGCTTCCCCCCAGTAGCACCCTAATTCAAAATAATGAAAGTAGAGACTGAGTGCGATTCTAATACCAGTTGAGACCTATCTTTTAATATTTCTCTAGTGATGGATTAGGGATCGGGGAAATTCATCTCAGATCATAGAGCCTAATTTAATAAGGGATCATTCCAAGAGTATTGCATTTTATAATAATGTCATTTAATGTGTCGTCTTCCATTTTTACTGTCCCATATGTATGCTTACACGACGGTGCCACAGGGATAAACTTTTAAAGAACCAGCATCATTTTTTGTTCTCGGTTCTTCTTAACGAGGAAGTTTATCAATGAGGCGCTCCATTAGCAACCCATTATAATTGCAGAGCGGTGAAATAAACCATTGAAAGCCAAGAGGGTGGTAAAATAAATGGCACTTTGGCACAGTTTGAAACCCTGGAGCAAAGGGAAGAACATTTAAAAGTGAGTTCAGATCAGATTTTAGCACCCAACACAATAGAGTCGTAACATGAAGAATGTGGTAACCGGGTTGTTTAAGACACGTGAAAATAAAATCATTCTCTCCTGCAACAATATCTACATGCAATGTTTTCCACTTGCTTGTTTGCTGTAGTTTTGCAGTTCTTTCTTTTTCTCGATGACTTTTCAGTGCTTTTTTTTTTTTTTGTGTGCCACAAAAGTGCAGGAATTTGCTCTTCTGCGCTGGCAGCGGATCACCAACAACCTGCAGAACCGAGTCAGACTTTATCATTGCGTATTAACGTTTGGGCTGCAGTCAGTTGGTCGTGTTATTTGTAACTCCTGACATTGCACTGAAGGTGGAATTCGTGGTGATCGTACGGCGATGCCTGAGCTGCTCAAGGTCACAAAATCCTCTCCAGGTGAAAGTCAATACGGTGTTATCGGCCACCGCTTGCGGAGCTGCAGCCGGAGCTTTGCTTAATCACACTTCTATCGCACAAGGCCTTTAGGAAAAATGGTGTTATAATGAGAATTTCTGTTCCAAATGCATTCACACCACTATGCTTTTGTTCGCAGGTAACAACTCAGAGGCTTCGCTGGGAGCTTTGGCAGAATTGGATCGAATGCAGACAGCCTAAATAGGAAACAGTTGAGCAATAACCTGCTGTAAACAATGATCTAATTACAGGGGGGTTTCCAGCACAAAAATGTGTCATTTGAAGGGGGCCACAATTAATACAGAATGAGGATTTTCATGTTTCCCCTTTTCTCCTGTGTATGTTCAACGTTTTGCCTTCTGTAGAGCCTTGTATCTCATGGTATTTCTGGCACTTCTTCTCACGCAGCTCGGTTTATTATTCTTGTCTCATCCAAAGCATCCCTTTTTGATATTTCTTTTGATTTTCTTCCTTGCATGTTAAGCTCCCACTTACGTGTTAGCTGGTTTTACTCCCTTCCATTCCCCCTTCCTTCCATTATTGCCTTCTCCTCAAATCAGTTATTCCGTTCTTCTTCACTTTGCTATTAGAACCTCGCCGTTGGTTGGTTGCACCGTGGAAAAGTTTTGCCTGGATTTTGTAGTCCTATTTTATTTTCTCACCACGTTATCTTTTCATGTGTTAGTGTGTTGTTTGTTAAACTTGTTTCTTTTGATTAAATATCAAAAGTTGTCTTCCGGTAGGAATGTTACATATGTACTCGTCTGGCATCTGGAGCCACTTTGGGGACTCATTAAGTTTGCTAAGAGAAAATTATATTTATAACTGCTTAAAATCTGTTCTAAATCAGAAAAAAAAAAAAAAAAAAGAGTGTCTGGTTGTACCTAAAATAATTAGGAGTGACTGGTATATATTAAAAAAAAAATAGAAAAAAAAAAAACAACAACAACAATTAAACAGGTTGGGAGGACCATTTTTTTAAAGAATATATTCTGTGTGAGTAACCCTTTTCCATTTCCACCACTTGTTTTTCTTACATCACCTTCATTGTTGCAACAAGGCAAAGAAATAAAAAGTGGGTACTTTTTACCCACTTGCTGCCAGGGTTGGTGCGTGCTTTTAATGTGTTCCTACTTTTAATGTATATTTGGTCATTGTTCCTTTTTGTGGAGGCTGGGGATGATGGAAGATGGAGTGATGGAGGCCGGGGGAGGCAGACCCATCCACTGGTGCTTCCAGTTTAGCGCTGCTGGAAGAGTTCAGCTGGCACAAATTAACCTGCGTCCATGAGTTACCACAATCTGAGTCACGCTGGCTAGGCTGCCAGCTGCACACTCAACAAAATAGGGTATAAACAGTGCTGCATCACTGGGAAAAACCAGCATAGGTTGGGAAACAGCTCAGTCAGACAGATGTAAGAAGAGTATCATCAGAAAGTTAAGGGTCTGCCAAAGGATATAAGCAATGGGATGCACCCAGCTTGGTCACTGATTGCTTTTTGTTTGTTCCTTCAGTTCCTGCCCATCTCCTTCATGCCCATGTCTGTCTGTTGATGCCCATCACTCCACCACATCCCCCATGGTGTTATATTTGGCAGATCTGCTGCAGGGCCCAAGTGTGGACTCATAGTCCATCACATAACCTGGATATCTCCAAGAAGGCTACTTAGGAAGGAGGTTTCTGTGATGTTATCACTGTAGGCTTCCCTTCTTGCCCTATCTGACCCTGGCCATCGGGACAATCCCACCCCACATGAGGGTGATTCCCACCCCATCCCTCTGGATGGGCACAAGCCCATGGCCACATCAGGGCATCTACTCCCCTTTCACCTGACACTGGTGCAGCTGACAGTTCTCCTTTTGTTTCTTTGTTACTATAAATTAATCAGAATTCAGTTTTAATCTAGAAATCCAGTCAGTTCGATGTACAAATTTGATAGTCCATGCTCAGGATAGTATAATTGTGCACTTAAGTCTTAAGACATTTTACTTTGGCCACTGGGGCAGGTACAGAACAGTTCCAGAAGAAACAGGCTGCCACAGCAAATATTCTTTATTACAACACAGCACTGATTTTCAACAAATAAAATATGCTGCTGTGGTGAGTATTCCCACAGATCTCCATGTTTGCTAGAGCTTTTGCAGACAGCAGACACAGGAAAAGACAAACAACCTCCGAAGTGCATGTTTTAAAGATCAACCTGATATTACAGAGAAATCTGTCAATAATTTGCTCTGTTCTTGTTGGATCATAAAAATAACATCAGCTGAAATCAGCCACATAATGGCTCTCTGTATGAAGATGTTGGGTTTTTTTATCTGACAGCCCAATTTGTTTGAGTCCAAACAATAAATCCTATTACAAACATTTATAAAAGTGATCATAGAAATGTAACCAGAGTAGTCAGCCATTTCTCTCTCCAATATCAAACTAGTACTTCAAACTAGAGAACTCTATTAAATACCTTTAACTTTACATCAAATCTACCAAGTTCCCAGCCAGTGGGTTCTACAGAACACGAGATAATATGGATTCAGTTTGGATACGAGGCCAGATTATAAAATCACAGAATCGTTAAGGTTGGAAAAGACCTCTTGGATCACAAAGCCCAACTCAACCCACCCTCACCGTGCCCACTGACCACGTCCCTCAATGCCACGTCTCCATGGTTCTGGAACACCTCCAGGGATGGTGACTCCACCACTCCCTGGACAGACTGTGCCAATGCCTGACCGCTGTTCTAGAAAAAAAAAAGTGTTTCCTAATATCCAACCTAAACCTCCCCTGGCACAACCTGAGGTCATTTCCTCTTGTCTAAGGCCATTACCTCTCAGCCTTTCTACACCCAACTGCAGTGCTGCAGTCGTTGAGAGTTTTATTCCTCCCAAACCGGGTGGTTTCCCCCAACGCAGTGCTCCCTCAGCTCCCAGCAGCAAGGGAGCCTCCAGCAGCCCTAGAAATATTTGGGTTTCCCCACTGCTAGGGAGCATCAAGGCAGTGGCCGTTAATGGATGATGGATTAATGGATATAGGGAAATTGAATTTCCTGGTTGTCACTGAGATGCTGCTCTTCCTGCAGGAGGACAAATGTGCCTGAGATATTTCAAGGGCCCAATGTTGGTATCCTCTTTCACTCTCCGTCTTCATTACCACTTGGCTATGTGTCATTTCTGCACAAAGCACACGCAGGCTCCTAAGTATGGGATTGCTTTACAGAATTAATTCTTTTCACTGTTACATGAAAGTTGTAATTCAGAGGTTGGTGGCAGTCTGCGTCAAAGAGTTCTTTTCCTTTTATTTCTGTGTCTAATTTCACAGAGATCCAACACTTGCCACAGTAGCACTTGCGGCCACTTGACTGTAAGCAACCCACCAAGCTTGTTGCTTCCCTGCAGGAGCCGCAGCTGCCTTCACAAGTCGTGCATGCGTTTGATTCCAGACTCTTCTAAAGCCTGACCACACCTGATGCCTCCCTGCGTGTCCCGGGGCAAACTGCAGCACCGAGTCAGAGAGCAGCAATGGGCATTTGGTCTTCAACCGTTCCCCAGGACTTGAGCGACAAGAGCAGCACTCAGACACCAGACAAGAGCCCTAGGCTATAATTTCCTCAGATCTTTTAAGCTAAACAAGGTTGTGCTTGCTCAATAGCCATACAGAAGGAATCAAGGAAAAATGTGATTTGTGAGGAATGCATTTCTTCTGGGACAGACCTGAAAGTTTCCATTTCCAGCTTGCAGCACTTTTGGCCTGTGCCCTTCCTCCCAGCCTCCTCGGAGCAGATTTGGGGCAGTGGAGGGCTGCTTCAAGGCCACATCTGCACCCCCTTATTTGCACAATAAATTGTCCTCATGGCTGTAGAACTCCATAGACTGACACTGGCATGGGCACAGTGATAGCCAAGCAACTTGGAAGATAATACGTGCGGTTTTTCATCTTTTCTTATCTTTATTGGGAACTTAGGAAATCCGTGGTGAGTAGAAGCTGGCTCTTCAAGACCAAACGGGCCCACGTGCAGCACAGCAAGAGGAGCCCAATGCAGGCTGAAGCTTCACGTGTTTCTTTAATGTTTCTTCAAGCTTTGGTAAATTCCCTTCGTTTATAGGAATTATGACTCTTTTTATACCTGTTACAAGATGAAAGCACCAGGTTTTTTAAACAGGGTGGCACTTAAGGTTACCGATGGCAAAACTGAAACTCCTCTTTCTGCCCCAATTATTATCTCTGCATTCCTGAACCCCTCACATTCATCCATGTATCTGCAAGGTATTGCTCCCAGCTCTCTGAAATCAGATGGGACCAAATTTACCATTTCCTCATTGGCAGCACTGAGGTACGCCGAGCCACCGCGTTCCCCCATGCTGATAATGACCAGCTGAGTGCGTGAGCACACGGGAAGCTGTTAAACCCAAACGCAGCTCCTGGCCAATGTTAGTTTTCATTTCTCTGGAAACGACATCGGGTGCTCATAAAACTGATGCAAAAGCTTGAACATTTTTACATGCATTCACACCCAAAATTGCCACGAAGACAAATGACTCAGGGGAATGCATCACCCACAACTCAGCCCGACCTTGGGCGTACCTTGCTTAATAAGAATTGTTTTGAAGCATATACGTTCCATTTCTAGCAGAAGGCTTCATTCATCTTTCTGAGGAGCTGATGCTCTGTGCATTCTGCCCACCCATTGTTTAACAGAGGAGTCTCCATGCAGATGTTCTTAAAGAGAGCACTCACAGCCATTTCCCCAGTCCGGGAAAACAGGTCCTTGATTGCAAGTAAATGAGTCCATTAGAAATTAATCTAAACGAATCACATCTGAATATAGAGTCATGTACGGATTGCAAATGTTTATCTTTCGTTAAGAAATATTACTGTGGTTCAATTACTTTTGAGATTCATACAAAATGCTTTGCCTAGGTAGGGAAGCACTGTAAACTATTTCTGTAATTAAGCTGATTACTTCTATCTGCATCTTCATCTGCTCCATTTTACAGGGCTGTTTGTCAGCTGTGTGAAGCGGGGCTGCAGCCACTGAAGGTCATGGCTGTGTGGGGTGCAGAGTGCAGAACCCAGTGTGCCCAGTGTGCGCCAGCATGAGAGCAACCCAAATCCCACCTGCAGGGAGGAAAATCACCCCCAAATGGCCGGGAGCCATACGTATCGGTCAGTATTCCCTTCCATAGTAAGGACGAATGCTACAGCTATGGCATTAATTTACGGCTGTTGAGGTGATTGAGATAATCCAAAACAGAAATTGGAGGTGTATCAGAGCCAGTTAACTCATTTCCCATGGTTTCCTCCTTCTCATAGGCTGTGTGCAGTGCTCCTCACCCCAGCACATCTCCTGCTGCAGCCATCAGAGCCAGGGCAGCACAGCCTGCACAGGAACGGCTGCAGCCTTTCCATGTGGTTTCCATTGTCCCGCATTTAACCTCCAAAGGGTATTTTGGGGAATACTTTATTTACATTTTCTTTAAAAAAAAAAAAAAAAAGAGTATGTTTACCTTCTTCTTAAAGATTACCACATGTCAAAACACTTCCAAATCTAAATACTTCACGGAAGAGAACCTGCCTGATGAATAACGGATCCACATGAAGCAGAGGAACGGCGTCAGGCGTGTTCTGAGCGTTCACAGCTCTTTGGTAAAGGGCTGCAGGCAGTATCTGAATTTCCAGCAGAAAGTCCTGTCTCAGTGGCCACTAGTCAGGTTTCCACTGGCTAAATACTCACTGCAGGCACAACGCAGAGGTCCCTGAGTACTGTTGCTGTCATCAACACCAGCATTGTGCTGCAGGACTGTGCATGGTCCGGCTCAGATCTCTGCAGACCCAGGTGTGCTCCCACAGGGTTGCACAGCAGGGTGCTGGTTTCACACATGGCTCCTTCTAATATGGGTGAGCGTACACTGCTTCTGGTGCTATCACCATTGCTGAGTGGCCAGATCTTCTCGTCGTGGAGGAATAGCAAATGCTGTCCTGCGCTGCTTCTAGGGCAGCAGTGGCTGCTGTGTGCATGTGCTGAACTGTGCACCTCCTGCTGCAGCTTGTGGCCGCAGCACACAGCTGCCTTCTTGTTGCCCGTTGCAGAAGGTGCAGCACCAGGGGTGCTTCCAAAGGGCAGAGCAGCAGGAGGGGAGGGCAGGCACTGCTGCAGCCCGTGGTCACTGATGGAGCAGGTGGTGCTGAGCCAGGTCACGGGAACTGCACATGAAGGTGCAGAGACCAACCTGTAGCACAGCTTGAGCAGTGGTGCCGCTGGAGTGTCTTGCTGCATTAATCAAACTGTCACCTTTTTTTTTTGTTAATTAACTCAAGGAAGAGGTTCATAACAGTCTGCACTGTCCTGGCACTGTGTTACCAGCCACAGATCTGTGTCCTCAGTGCTTTCAGGACAGCTGCAGCTGCTGCTAAGGTCCAATGCTTTGTGCTTTGCAGGTGGGTGCATTTTGTACCTCCAAGTTTCAACATGGGGGGGGGGGTTTACACATGCAAACGAGACCATTAGTGTCTACAGTGGGGATATTTAATGAACCACATGTCCGATGTGCAAAGGCCATAAAACCTTTGTGAAGGAGGAAGACGTTTCCTCAAATGTATCTTTTATAGGTGCTGCACTTGGAAGTTGAACACAGAGAAGGGCTACGTGGATAGGTTTGCAAATATGAGGCAGGTCTCATTTGGACCCATGTTTTCATATTTTTTATAATTAACACAGTACAGGTGGGCTTGTTGGTTTCCAGAGGCAGGTCATAGAATCATAGAATGGCCTGGGTTGAAAAGGACCACAATGCTCATCCAGTTTCAACCCCCTGCTATGTGCAGGGTCTCCAACCAGCAGACCAGGCTGCCCAGAGCCACATCCAGCCTGGCCTTGAATGCTTGCAGGGATGGGGCATCCACAGCCTCCTTGGGCAACCTGTTCCATTTTTCTAGAATCAGTGAGCAATGTGGGGCAGAGCAACAGAAAGGACGGCAGCACTTCTCCTCGCTGCAAGCACAGCAGCAGGCAGGGTGTGCAGCACATCAGCAGCTGCCAGAGCACAGCAGCAGCTCTCGCTCTCTCATTTTTCCAGCTTCCCTCCCTTCCAACAAAAGTTACGTTTAAAACACATCTGCTGGAAAAGTGGCAGCCTCCTGCAGCCCCAGGTAAGGGCTGTGTGTCGATGCAGCTCTGTATGTGCAGAGCATGGGTGCACGGAGCAGACCCCGATTGCTGTGTGCCTGCAGCTGGGAGCAGCCTCCCGCTGGCTGTGGGCTCGCTGTGCTCACTGCTGTGCTCTGACAAAGGGAGGCACGCTGTGCAGCACTGAGAAAAGACGGTCGGCACCGGGGGGGGGGGCTCTCCTCATTTCTCCTTCAGAAATCGACCTGCTATCCAATGAGCAGAGATGGACGAAGCAGGGAAATGCATCCTAAAAGTGAAAACCTGAAACAACGCGCAGCCGGAGCAGTAGGATCCGTGCTGCAGGCAACGGTCAGGATTCTTCATTCGCACCAACTTAATTGCCTGAGGAACACCTGGACGGAGGACTTGGCCACGCAGTGGGGCTGTGAGCAGTGACAGCCCACATTTCTGAGCGCACTTGTTGGGTCCTCCATCAAACCCAGGGTGGCCACAGCTTAAGTGCTGGAAAGGCTGAGAATGAGAGCAGCTTTTCCAGTTCCCTTCGGAACTTTGTAGCACAACGGAAATGCAATTCGGATCACTTGTGGGTTTTAATATACAGGGACACTTGAGGTGCACTTTCACCTGCTGTTACTTTGCTGCAAAGCTCAGGAATAGCAAGAAATGACAAGGAAAGGACAGATGTGATGAGGACAGCCAGAGCTGGATGGGGACAGTGCATACTGGGAGTCCACGCACGGAGCACAGTGTTTATTCTTGGAGCACCAGCTGCAGCTGGACTGTAGGGCAGCACTGAGCTGATCACGCACCAGATTCCACATCTCCATCTCATACTTTGTGTTTAGTTTTATGAACTTTAACAAAAAAAATTGTTAAAAATAAAATAAAATAAAGATGTGTTCCCTTTCTCTTTGCTTTCTTTCTCCTGAGTATATCAGAGGCTGTGGGGTCTGAGTCCCACCTGCCTGCCATCACCCTGCAGCATCACCTGCTGCACACAGACTGCTGCTCCATGGAGCAGGACTGGCCTGCTGGTGCTGCAAGGACAGGACAGGCGTCCGTGTGCCCTGCAAGAGCTCATCCCTGAGCATCCCCACCTCAATCTGCCACTGAAGTGGTATCTACACAAAGCACTTCTTGTGTGTGTTTGGCTGAGTCATGAAGGATCTGTAAGTACATTGCATGGAACCGGCATTTTCATACATGTATACATGTGAGTTCAGACTCTCTAACAACTAAAACAGAAACAGGAGAGCCCTGGCCAACCCCTGCAGGCCACAGAGCTGTGGGGTATCCCAAGGAACCAGGAATGTCTGTGCTCCCATCCAAATATATCCCATTCAGAGTACTTTGTTTCAATCACAGCTGCACTGAAAAGCGCACCTTTCCACCACACTGCCCGGACATCTCCCTCTGTTACAACGAAGGATGTTCTTCATGGCTTATTACACTCATCCTGCAGACAGATGTGCCAATACTGGAGCACGCTGGAAGGGTTTGAAACCCAGCAATGCCTGCGGTGGGTTCAGGTGACAGCGGTGGGTTTGTAGGGAGCACCTTCAGCTGCGATACGAGCTCCTCACAACATATTAATTAACTTCTTTATTCACGGATCAATCGACACCACCGTTATGTTTATTGACTCGATCATTAGCAGCACCTTCGTTTTGTTTGAAGCAAGCCGGTTTAGCCGGCATCGAATCCATCACTCCCAGCCCGTAATCAGCGCACAACGCCCGAGCGATCCGCGCTGCTGAGCCCGCACAGCCCTTCCCCTCGGCCGCCCTTCAGCTCCATCCCGTCCCGCAGGCGCTGCCCGGCCGCACGGAGCGGGGAGAGTGGAGAAGGGAGCCGCGTGGGGCGGCTGCTCCTCGCATTGCTCCGCAGCGGTCGGGCTCCGTGCCCGCTCCTCGGAGCCGCCCTACACCGAGTTTCCCACCGCCCTCCCCGGCCCGTGGGAGCCGTGCGGGAGCGGAGCACCCGGGGCAGCGAATCGTCCCCATTCCCTGCGTGGAACGCATGGCGAAGTCGTTGCGCTTTCCTCGATTTCATTACCTGAGGGAACTCGACAGGACTCGGAAAGGCGCATCGCGGTAGCGCTTCCACCGGGCTGCTCTCCTCGGGAACGGGGTCTACAGAGGTCCGCACGGACCGCATTCGTTACGTGGCGCTGAGCAGAACCGGCGGCGTCGGAAACGGATTAACAGAGGTGAAACCAACCTGAGTGAAACGAAATATATTGTACGGACAACAAATGCGATGAGATAACAGCGTCTTTTTTTTTTTTTTCTTTCTTTCTTTTTTTTTTTTTCTTTCTTTTTTTTTAAATAACTTAAAATCCACTAGAAAAAATATGGTCAATATAAATAACTTTGTTTTCATGGAGAACAAATCGCTACATGCCCGTCCGTGCGCAGAGCTTTCCCGGCCGTGCCACAGCTCCACCAGAACAGAAATCAGCACACGACGGGACCACATACACCTTTATGGAGAAATGCACGTGGCTGACACCAGCGCTCCGCTCGCAGCTCATAGTCCAGATCAACTCCGTTCGCGTCTATCAACGTATGTCGCACATCTGCGGGTACCTCTGGCCGTGCGGAGGAGGCGGATGGGGTGCGATGCTCTTTATCTTTTTCATCTTTTTTTTCTTTTTTTTTCCCCTCCCCCCTCCCTCCCCCCAATGTTTTACCCCAGGGACAGCAGAGCCGCAGCTCCCCGTGCCCCCCGCGCTGCCCCCGGGGCACAGAGCCGGTGCCCCCCGCGCCGCCGGTTGTGCTGTGCTCTATCGATGGGGTGAGGTGCGTGGATCAAGGAGTCAGCAATGAAATACAAACGCATGCACCCGGAATGCTGCTGCAGGACGGATCCCGGGCAGTTTCCCTTTAGAAATTCGCAGAGAAATCTCTGTCTCTGTCTCTGTCTCTGTCTCTGTCTCTTTTATTATTTTTTATTATTATTATTATTTTCTCTTCCTTCTCCGCCGTTGTCTCTCTTTCTTCTTTCTTCTTTCTTTCTTTCTTTTTTTTTTTTCTTTTTTTTTTGTCTTGCCGCTGTTCCCGACGTGCTCGCTCAGCCCGAGGATCTGATGCATCGTGAAAGGAGGCCCGCCTCTCTTATCAAATTTCTCGTATTAAAGTGAACTCCGCAGAAAAGAAAAAAAAAAAAAAAAGGAAAAAAAAAAAAAGAAAAAAGAAAAGAAAAAAACAAGGAAGAAAAAAAAAAGAAGGAAAAAAAAAACACCAAAAAAAAAAAGGTCAGCTTCAAACCCTGTGAACTTCCCAGCTGCGCTTCTGCTCCGTCCGGCTCTCACATCAGTCCGTCTCCGCCGGCAGCTCCCGCTCTCCCCCCGCGGCTCTCCGTCCCTCCTCCCGGAGCCGCGCAGCGCTGCGGCGGTCACAGCCCCAGGGCGGCCGCGTGCTTCTTGGCCTTCAGCCGCAGGTCGGCGATGCTCGAGTTCTTGCTGGTGGTCTTAGCGGCGGCGGCGGCGGCCACCACGGAGGCGGCGGAAGCGGACTCGGCCAAAGTGGCGAGCGGGAGCCCGAAGGGCGGAGCGGGGAACATCATGTAGGGCGCGTGGGCCAGGTGCGGGTGGAGGTGGTGGTGAGCGTGGGCCACGGCGCTGTCCAGCTGCAGCTGTGCCTGAACCTGAGCCACACGGCCGCGAGTGGCACCGCTGACCCGGCCCCACGAGCCCCATAGCCCACCCACCGTGCCCTACACCACCCCGTGCCCTACACCTCGCCTACCCCACACGCCGTCTGCTGCGCCCCTCGTGTCCTGCGCACCGCACGGTATGCCTGTCCCGCTCCCGAACCACCCGTATCCCACGACCCCACGTCCCAAGTGTCGGTCCTGCACCGCTTGTCCAGCATCCCTTATATCCCACACCCCGTGTTCTGTAGCCCTCGTGTCCCCTCAGCCCGATGTCCCACACCTCATATCCTGCACCCCCGTGGCCCGCACCACTCACATCCTACACGCCATCTCTTGCAAGCCCGGGTCCCACAGCCCATATATCCCTCACCCCATGCCCCGTAGTATTCCAAAGGCATACCCCCCGTGTCAGATCCCCCCCGACCCTCGTTTCCCAGACTTTCTATATCCCACATCCCGCGTCCCGCACCCCCCGCGCCCCACACACCCCATATCCAAGAATCCACACCCCACGAGCACACTTGCCTGCTGGAAGGGCATCCGCAGAGCTCCCACGTTGACGTAAGGGGCCACCCGGCAGGCTTCGAACTGGCTGGCGGCCCCTATGAGCACTCCTGCGGGCAGCAGTGGGTCAGCCCAGCGCCGCCGGACCCCCACGCGTGTCGCATCCGCTCCCCGCACCCCCCCGCCCTTCGGACACCCAAGGCCGTACCTTTGTGCAGTTGGTTTTCTTGCTTTCGGCATTTGGCTCTTCTGTTTTGGAACCAAACCTGGGGGCACAGAAGGAGGGGGGGGGGGGGACAGGGTCACGGGGAGGGACATGACCAATAAAATGAAATAAAATAAAACCCACCGAGAATAAAAAGCGGCGGACAAAGAGAGTGGCAATGGAGGGGGGAAGGGGCGGGGGGTGAGGGACAAGGCGATGAGGGTGCGGGAAATTCGGAAAACGGCCCCAAATCGGCACTCGCTGCAGCCGAACCACTTTTCCCAGCCCCGAGTTCCCGTTCCCAGCCCGGGTCCCAACTCACTGATGTCTCTCCCTCCCCCCCACCAACGGCTCTAAGCTCAGCTCACTGTAATGGGTTTGGTTGTTTGCGCTGTCGGAGCCGAGGAGAACGCGCTCGTTAATAGCCCGTGTTATTAATTAGCTTTATCGTCAAGGAAAAAAAAAAAAAAAACGGGGAAAAAAAAAAAACCAAACGTGCAGCGAAGTGTTTAATGCCTCACTTTTGGGGGGTAATTACTGTCATCAAAGCTTTGCTACAAAGAAGTTGGAATTTCTCTGTTCCTCTGCGCAGCGGAGTGTGGCACGCAGGCGGAATAATTGTCTCATTATCATGATAATCTGATTTGCTGCCACGGAAAGGGCTGCGCGCTGGACACGAACGGACTTTTTAATATTGGAAATGGAACGGTTGAAATAAATAAAGACGGAACGAAGTTCTGCTCGGCCGGGGGAGGCGGGGAGGAGGGCGGCAGCTCCGGAGCTGAGGGTTCCGTGCTGCCTTTCGGCTGCCGCAACCGCCCCATGAGCCGCTCCCCGCGGCCACAACAAACAGACAAATTGTAATTAAAATAATAATAATAACAACAACAACAACAATAACAAACATGTTGATGGGTCTCTCTTCAAGAGGCAAATATACACGCGACCCCTTTCCCCGACCCCCCCGCCCTCACATCTACTCCGGCCAAGCCAAATCTGCCCAACGAAGCCACACGTCCGCCCTCAGTCTCCCGTGGAAAGAGGCGCAGTCCGCGATTTGCAAAGCAGCGCAGAGAGGGGGAAATATCCGCCCGTGCCTTTACGCGGGTTGGGGCTGAGCTCCGCGAGCAGCGCTGCCGGCCTCTGCCCCGAGCGGAACTACTTCGCTCGCTTTGATTTCGTTTGGGTTCGTTCGGCTGCGGCGACGGGAAAAATGATACAAGCGGGGAGATGGGGAAGAGCGGCCGAGAGGGCTCCGCAAACGGCGCCGCTTGTTTGGGGTTCTTCGGTGCGATGCGAGCGCTCCGTCCCTGCTCTGACCCCGCTGAGCGACGCGGGGATCCCCCGGGCTCGGTGCAGATGGTGCCTGAAAGCACGGGGGTGGACGGGGGATCTGCTACAGCGCGGCCCTCCCGCAGCTGCAGATGCTGGGGGCCTAAAGCTGCTCCATGTGTTCGACCAAATCACGACCATCGTTTTCTCTTCTGTTCTTATTAGAACGGAAATACTCCGCAGCACCGACATTTGTTTTAATTTGGGAAGCGCTCTCCCTGGCGCTGCCGGCCCCGGCGGAACTCCCGGGGATGGATTTTGGGGAACTCGGGGAGGGCGGCCCGGGGTTACGCACAGGTTCGGCCGAAGGAAGCTGCCGCTTCTCGGCTCTGACGCAGCCCGCTCGGATCCCAGACTTTCGTACCGAACAAAGCCGGCCCGCGCTCCCCGCTTTCTCGCCGCTTCCCTCCAGATTTAAGAGCCACGACCGCGAACGTCCGCACCGCGCGGATCCCCGTTGGGTTACGCTCTCTCCGCGGCGACGATCCGACCCGCGGCACTCCCGGGAGAGGACCGCAGAGCGGGACCGAGGGGCAGCGGCTGCGGGGCGAGCCCCGCGGATGGCACCGAGCGGTCCCCCCCCCCCGACCCACGGCCGTCCGGCGCTACCTGCACTCGGGCTTCGGACAGCCCCAGCCGCTGGCTCAGCTCCTCCCGCATGAAGGCGTCAGGGTAGTGGGTCTCGTCGAAAAGCCTTTCCAGCTCGTTCAGCTGCTCCAGGGTGAAATTCGTCCTGCTCCTCCGCTGCTTGATTTTCGTCTGCCCTTCGTCTTCCATGCCTTTCGCATCCTCCTTGCGCTCTTTCAGCTCCGGGGACACTGGGCACGACACAAGCAGTCAGGCGGCCGCCAGGAGCCGGGAGGGGAGCCGGGCCGGGAGCGGGGCTGAGCCGCGAGGCCGCGGAAGGCCCTTCCCCGCCGCCGCCGTGCCGTGCCCCGCCGCTCGGCTCCGGGCCCGCCGCGCTCCGACACCCGCAGCCCGGCCCCGCGCCCTCCTCCCTCGGAAGAGCAGCAACAGGTCGCGGCCCGCGGTCCCGCGTGGGTTTCGTTGCCGTGGGTTCGCCCCGAGAGCAGAAATCGCTCCGCGGAGCCGCCGCAGCGGATGCCTCCCGCATCCCGCGGCCGAACAAAAGGGCGGCGGCGACCCGCGAGGCCCCGCATCCCGCCCGGCTCCGACCCCGCAGCTTCGCCGGGGATCCGCGGGGGTCCCTCCGCGCGGCGGTACCCGCGGGGCAGCGCCGGGCCCCGGACCTTTCGTTCGCGGCGCGGCTTTGGCGGGATGCTGGAGAAGCGGCTCGGGCCGCGAGCGAGTTGGAGGCTTCTTGCGATATTTTAATATAAACTTCGAGGCCGGCCGCATATTTCCCGTAATTGGGAAAACATGGCAGGGCGCTCGCTCTGCCCACCGGAGCCTCGCGAGGAGCGCGGCGGCCCCGACGGGGAAGGGACGGGGAGGGAGGAGGAAGGGGCTCCCGGTGCCGCCGTTACCGTCGCTCAGCTTCGGGGTGGCCGCGTCGGCGGCTCTCTCGGCGGCGGCGTCGGGTTCCCGCGGCGGGGAGCGTCCGCCGCCCGCCCGCCCCGCTGGGCTGCCCGTCTCGTCCCGGCCCGGCTCCGCCGCGGCCCCGCCGGGCTCCCGGGCTCCGCGCAGGGGTCCGCTCTCCAGCACCTCGCGGTAGGTGATGAGCTCCTTCTTCTCCTTCGCTTTGGGATCAAACGATTTGGAGACGAACGCCGTCAGCTCCTCCATGGCCGCGGCTCAGGGCCGCCGCGCTGCCCCGGCTTCGCCGTGCCGCCCCCCCGGGCGGGCATCCACGGGGCGGGGTGCGGCCGGACCGGGCCGAGCCGTGCTGCGCCCTCCGAGCCGCTCCGCTCCGAACCGGGCCGCTCCGCCCGACGTGCGGGGCCGGGCTCTCCGCGCCAGCTCCGGGCTCTGATAGCGTCGCGCCGCTGGAAGTGGCACTATTTATACTTTGCAACGCCTGCCCCTTGTTCCCGGCGAATTACCTCCCCTCGGAGCTCTGAATGGACCCCTTCCTTCTCCGCCGCCCGCCCGCCCGCCGCGGGGCACTGCGGCCACAGCGCTCCGCCGCCCGCCCGCCCCGCGCTGCGCCCTAATTAATTTAATTAAGCGGCGGCTCCACGCGAGGTCCCGGGCGGGCGATGCGCGGAGCCGGGGCTGCAGGGGAGGGGCCGGGGGGGTGCGCAGCCTCCGCACCCGCGCTCCGCCCGCATCGCGCCTTGCGGGGCGGGGGCACGGAAAGTTCCTCCGTGGGCTCCCGTGGGCTCGGGGATGGTGTAACGAGGGGGTAGTGGGCAGTGGAGGGTGGAGGCGTCGGATTAGGGCGAGCGACGCCGTTTGCGGCTCGCATTGTCGGGGCTTTGTTGGCTAAATCCCGTGAAAGCGGCACTTTTTGTTGACACCTTCGGTAGGATGCCAATAAATTATTCAAAATTGTTGAACTCTCTCCCGAGTATCGATTCCTCCTTTGACCTCCGCGGGGATGACTTTACAGAGAGGAGAGCCGATTGCCCGTCGGGGTTCCTTCGCCCCCGACGACACGCGAGACCGTTGCCCTTCACCCCGCGATGCAAAGAATGCATTTCCCACGGCGGGGATGGGTTTTTTTTTTTCCCCAGGGAAGCGGTGTGCTTCCCCCACTTTGCCTCAGCCTCGTGCTCTGCTAACAAAATTCGTTACGGGACTGGAATCCTGCGTGGGAATTCGCGCGTGGGAGAGTTTTGCTCTGTTGGGAGATCACAGCTGCGGTGCCTGGGCGTCCCAGAGCCCCACGCACGGCCGTCCGGCCGTGCGTGGGGCTCTGGGACGCCCAGGCACCAGCCAATGCTCCCCGGTCCCCACGCGTGTCCCGCAAACCACGCTGCGCATCCATTCGCTCGGCGCTCCGCAGCGCTGCCTGCCGCCATCGATGCGCTCGGCTCTCGCTCGCCGTTGCCTGCCCGCCTCCCTCCGGGAAGCCGCCGCTCTCAAAGCCGCGGCCCTGAGGCCTCAGCTCGGCTTTTCGAGGCTGAGGTAACGCGGGGGGGGACGGGTGGGCTCTCTTTGGATGGGGGCTCCGGGCGGCTGAAGGGCCTCGGGGTGCTGGGAGGGGATGGGGTAGGCCTCAGGCCTGCCGTTGCCATGGCGACGCTGCGGCCTGGCCTGGGGCAGGGCCTGGGGGTGAGGTTGGGCCTTGGGGACGAATCGTTCTCCCACAGAGCGATCAGGCGCTGTTTTCCTGAGTTTAGCATGAAAATCTCAAGGTTTGAAGCTGAATTATCAGTTGCTTGTTTATGGTTTGGTTATTTTATCTCAGCATTTCCTTCCGAAGGAACTGGTTATAGTGTCTCTCCTCATAGGTGTGAGCTGGATGTTTCTCCTTTAGCGATTTGGAGGCTTGGCTAAGGGAAGGAACCCACCAGATAAGTACTTAAAAATACACACTGCCTTGTAAGACCCATCTGGACGGCTGCCTGTGCAACCTGCTTTGGCAGGAGACTCAGACTCAGTGATCTCTAGAGGTCCCTTTCAGCCCTTACAGTTCTGTGATTGTGTAAGAACAAGTCACCTCATGGTCACTTCTGATCCAATCTCTTTCTCTGTTGGAAGCATTTCTTTCTGAGCTGCAGAGCAGGAAGAGTTTCTGCATAACAGCAGGCTTGGTGGAGGGAGACACAGCTACTCCTTCATCCACACACATGTGCACGCTGTCAGCCTGTGTTCTCCCTGTTTGCAATTTCCCTTTCTGTGGGAGCAGCACTGCTCTTAGTAACACTGTGAATTTTACTTGTTAGAATCACGTTTGTTAAGTAACATGGAATAAGTTTTACTTCTGTCAGCATTGTTTCCTGGATGGAGCCCATCAGGTGATATCTCTCCCTGAATTGCTGGTTCTCTCTAAGGAAATGTGCATACATTTATAAAGCAGCTATGCGAGCAGTGCAGGTGACTACTGCAAGTCAGCTACAAATGAAATTTTGTAGTAATTAAGGTTTTCTTTACATTTTTACATGCAGGGTGGGAGGTTCCTTAGCTGCCTGATAGCACTGTTTGAGGCTTTACCAAAAATAAATAGTTGTTTTGGAGTTTTTGTTGCTGGTGTTTCTCTTGGCAAATGCGTTTGAAAGCATGTGCTTTGTTTTTGTTTCAACCAAACTGTTGCAGCATCAGTTCTCAAAAAGTCTAAAATAAAATAAGTATTCAAAAAACAACGACAACAACAAAAACCCTGTAAATCTGTCTGTTAGTTGCTGTAATGTGCCTTTGCTCCAGAACAGCAACTTCAAATGTAGTGGATCCCACAGTGAGTCATCCTACTGATAAGGTTAGGGCAGGGTGACTTAGAAATAGGAGCCTCACTGATGTGATGGTCAGGAGACCTTTTCTCCCCAAAGGCCTGGGGTGTAACCTGGCTTGCCAGTCTTACCATCTATGTGCTGTCAGTGCTTGGTAATGTACCTCTTCCTCCTTGTACTACTTCATGGTTGTGATAAAAGCCTGCTGCTGACTCATGTGCCTTGCCAGACACCTAGAGCTGCATCTCTCAGTGTCTGCACATAGATAGGAATTAGTGATGTATCTCCTGTTTCAAATATATATGGCTTAACACCTCCTTCTGAGGTCTGCAAGGGGAGGCACCTCAAAAATGAGACCAGGCTGCGCAGCTATTAGGGGAACTCTTACACCTCTCTTTTAACTGCAGTGGATCTACAGACTGTGTGTGGAAACAGATAGGTAGAAAAAGCTTATGAGCGCTAGCAGTCCTTTCTGATGGGTCTGTGCAGGAGTATGGAGGGAGGAGGCAGCAGGCAGGGAGGATACCAGCCTGGTGTAGGTCTCAATCAACTGCTTTCAAATGCTTTCAAATGCTATGTTTGTAAGAGGTGTCTTCACAGGAAAACGTGTGATGTGCTGAAGGAGTGGTCCAAAAACCCTGGTGGTAGATGAGTCTGTATGACAGGCACTATGTGCTTCCAAAGTATCCCTATAGCTGGCAGCTACAGGTTCTTGGTTGCTCACATTGTTCTAGGATCAGGTCTGCTTCTGGTGACTTCTTTTCCAGTGGGATCTCCAGGACATGCAGAGCATCAGTCATCCATCTCCCTTCATCCTGCAGCTCAGCCATTGCAAGCCCAGAGCTTTCTGGAGCTCCTGAGGCACCAGTGTGGAACACTTCTGCTCTGCTCACGTATTGCAATAGGGCTTGTCCTGAAGGGCTGTGGCACACAGCTTTTCTGTGGTCCTGAAGACATAAAACTGAGATTTACACAATATGCTTCACTCGCTTGGTGTGCTGCTTAATCCAGTTACGTACCCATACGGGGGGGGGAAGCTGTAGTTAAAAAAAGAAGTTAAACAACAGGCAAAATATATGTTGAAGTGTAATGTTCTGACTCGTAATGATATCTACATCAAGTGGTGAATATCTTGGCAGAAATGTCTTCTGTACTGTGTTTCTCAGGTCTCTTCCATTAATCTTGCTGTCATGAGCTGTGTTCTGTGAGCTCTTAGTTTAAAACCTGTGCATTGTAGTTTCATCTTTCTGAGCAGTTCTGCTTATTTAGAGTTTGAGATTCAGCTTCATCTTCATTTGAAGGTTTTTCTATCAGTATATATTTGAAGAGCTTTATTTTACTGTATAATAACTGTTGGTACCTTGGGTCTTTTCAAGTCTTTGAGCTGGGGGGGGAAATGGAGGAAATAACTCACAGGGCAATATTGTTGATATAAATTGTCGTTCCTCTACAGAACTGCAAATTGAAGTCCTATTTCCTTAAATGAGGTGAAGTAGGCTATAAAATACTGCCTTTGTCTTTCTCCAAGTCCAAGAGGAATAACTTTAGTAATATGATAAAAATAGTTTTGTTCCAAGAGGAATGCTGGTGCAGAGCAGCTCATCCTCCTGAAGTTCTGCCTTTCTAGATGTGTTTTCATGGGAATATTTTAAAAAGGCTTTGTTAGCTGAAAGTTCGGTTAAGTGCTGAAGACTGCAACTAAGGAGCAGTGAAGTAAATACTCAGAGGGATTTAGTGTCATGGCTCTCAGGGGTATGCTGAAGGGCTGTTCGATCCACAGAACCTTGGCTTCATGGAAGTGAACTTCACAAAGCTGTTTGGGTTGTGGCAGAAAGGAAAGTGGTGAGCATCAAAGAGCCAGGTACGTAGGGGCAGTCCTATATTGAGCATTCTCAAGCTGTTGAATGTATTTATGGTGCTTTGGAGGTAACTACCTGGAAAGCTTCCTTGGGGAACTCTTACAGCTCACTGGCCCTGCAAAGCCTGTGGAAACTTAGGTTGAAGAGGCTGTTGCCTGTGGGGATGAATAGGCTTTTTTGCTCACTCAGTTTTTGACCTAACATAATCAAGGCTTTTATTTGTATATAAACATTTGGTGTGTTTAAACAGGAATGTACTTAATAGTGAATTTCTCTCTTGTTCTATTTTCAGTCCTGACCCTGGAGATTAGGGTCTGCTGCCGAGGTGGTAGAAGGTGTGAGGAAGGGCAAAAGCCTGTATGCAGAAAGGAACAAGTTCAACTTCTTTATGCTGGAATATGAGGAGCTGTAATATTTCAGTGTTGGTTGAAGACAGTTGATAATTGTGCCAAAATACACCCATGATCTGGCAGTTGATACAAATGTTAAGGAGTTTGGAGCTGCTGTTTTCTTGGTAGCTGGAGAGCCTTGAAACAAGTGTTTTTTCTTGGGAGGAGGGCTTGTTGCTGGCTGCCATTAGAGAAGATGTACATGGAGAGGGGTCCTCAGCTGTGTGGGGCAGGTATTGCTGGGACAGAGGAACAGTTCTAAAGCACTTCTTAAAGTTTGCAGTCTGAAAAGTCAAGAAATACTGCTTTTCTTAAATCCTGAAGCAATGAGACTGATTGGAGTTCCAAAAGGTGATGGTCTTCGTAGCAGTTAAGTGAATGGCAGCCCTTACCACCTCCTTTTCCTTAAGTTGTGTCAAAGTCAGCAGACTTTGTCCGGTTAAACACATTGACAATCAAGAAACATGCAAGTTTTGTATCTGTAGCTCTGATTTTTTTTATTTTTATTTTTTTTTAGAATAGAGCAGCTCTAAGTTGAGTGGCATTAAACTGAAAACCAAAGTCAACCCACCTCTAGCATGAATTAATTTGGAGATAACTTGTTTTCTCAATGCTGGTTTTTAGTTATGATAGGTAGAACAAAAACATACATTACCTTAGTTGTGCAATCTGAAAACACATGAGGCGAGTTACATCAGTAACAGAAATGGACTGTGTTTTATTGATTGAGCAAGTATGCATTTTCATCTGTAACTGTACCTTAAGATGATGTGCAGTCAGCAGTACAGCATCTTCAATATGCTTAATGGGGAGTATGTAAGAATTATCTCCTTGGAAATTACTATAAAAATGGATTTTGTTGGTGCGTTTAGCTGTTTAAATGATTGTAAAATGTCTTTTGTGGAAGTTCAGAACAAACATTTAACGCCACAGTGAACTTATACTGTCAGCAAGTAAATTTCAAATTACTTAAATCAGTTGTCATCTTATAATTAAATCTTGATTTAAGTTTTGCATAGAAACCAAACTGTTTATATACATGGTAGCTTTAAAAATGGTGTCACGGTATGTGTATTTATATAAACGCATTTCTTGTGTGTGTATGTAGACATAAATGCAGATGCAGGGTGTTCTTACACTTCAGATTTCTTTGTCTTTACTTAGTTTAAAAATGGGCCGTCGCTCCTCAGACACAGAAGAAGAGAACAGAAGCAGAAGGAAGAAGAAGCACCGCAGGCGTTCGTCTTCAAGCAGCTCCTCAGACAGCAGGACGTACAGCCGGAAAAAGTCTGGGAGGAAATCGAGGTCAAGGTCACGCTCTCGAGATGTCCAGTCACGTTCACATTCATATGAGAAAAGGTGCATGTGTAGTAGCTGTCTGACGGCCGCCGTTGTGTGCAGACTGGGCTCCACATCCCATATTGTGGGACAAAGGCAGAAGTGTTTGAATCCTGTGTGTAGTCAGTTCTAGTTTAGAATTTTATTGCAGTTTGTTCAGAATCTTCAGAGATCTGGCAACAGTTCCGCTTCTATTTAAAAACCAAGCCATCAAAATGAGCAACACCAAGAGTTAGATTTCACCATCTTGCTTCCTAATTCTCTGTGTGTCCAGCGTACAGTAGTCAGCCAGGTTATGAGAACACAGATGGTGTGGCTCTATCTAACAAATTTGTACAGGCCTAAAACTGTATTTCCTTCATTGCAGAGTCCCCTTTCTGTACCTGATCTTTTTAGATATTTTGGTTATCTCTGACTCAAGATGACCCAGGAATCAAACTGAGCAGATTGTTATTAATGGATGGGGCTGGAAGATGCTCATCACATTCAGCTGCACTAGAAACATGTGAGAAGCTGCTCCTAACCAGCCTTTCTGTAGCTGGCAGAGGACTGTTTCAACATGGGGCAGGCAGGCTTCTGGAGGGGTTCTGGTTGGTTCCTTTCCATCCCCCTGTTTTTCTGTTCCTGCTTAGCATCTACATACAGCCCTTAGGGGACACAGTGAGATGACATGGGCTTCGATGCCAACAATATGCTGATGACATGCAGCTTTATGAATCTCTTTAGTCCAGTGCAGGCATGGCTATCTCGCAGATAAAAACAGAGCTTGAAGGGAGATTAGAGTCTGGACGAAGACCAGTTGACTTAAATTGAATCCAGAAAAGACCAAAGTGTCTGCTTTTAGTATCTGGCTAGCACCTCTGCTTTGCCCTTAGTTTAGGATATTTGCTCCTGGCAGTTAAATGACTGTTACGCTCTGGGTTTCTGCTGGATTTATCCCTGACCCAGAAGTATAAAAACCAGGAGTCTCCAAGGTTGCTTTGCTTCATCTTCATTTAGCAGGAGCATTGCCTTCCTTTTTCACATGGAAACCTGCTCTTTACGAGTTAGCCTCAAAATCCTTTTCAGTCCAATTTACTGCAGCCCTCCTTGTATGTAATGCAACACCTTATTACAAGAACAGGGAGTTATACTTTAATATTAACCTAAACATCCTGAAGCCCAGAAATACATAGTTTCTCGAAAGGGCTGCAATTGTTAGTTAGCTGTGAGTGAGAGGGAGAAGAAATTGTACGAAAGGTTGAGACTTAAAGTACTCCTCCCCCCAGATGTGGGATTGGTTTAATGTAGGTATTTGGTATGTGTTCTTTCATCTTTCTCCTGTGTGTATAGGAACTTATTTGAATAAATGAAACGAGGGTGGGGGATGGAGGTGGGAGTGGGCTGGGGAGAGAAGATACCATTCTGGCCCTTGGTAGAGCTCAAGAGAAAACTCCCAAGCTCAGAGTGAATAAATTAATACTGATTATTTGATTAATAATAGTACTAAAAAAAGGAGGCGTGCGGAGAAAAAAAGCAGTCTTTCTATGTCTGAGCAAAGACTGCACATTATGAAAGTTGAGAACTCAATTCTTTGTATATAGCGGGAAAATATTTTTAGGTGTACATAATTTAAAATAAATTTTTGTGCATGTTTGCTTTTTATATATGTGCTGGATGGCTGGAGATAATTGTATAGATCTGCGATGCAGGAGCTAATGTTTTGAATTTCATTTCTAGTGCTGGAATTCTTTCACTGAAAAGCAGTCCCATGCAGTGTATTTCTGAGTAAATGCTGCTGAGAATGTAGGTCTAAATGTTTCTTTAACTTCAGGTTTGGCAACGAGTCAGTGAGTTCCACTACGCTTGTCACGAGACTACAGTTCATTGGGAGCTGAGCTGTGTTCCTGGCTTAGCCCTTCAAGTGTTGTATGATTTGGAGCATATCAGTTAACTTCTGTTTTGCCTCTGCCCTTGGGACGTATATTTTTTGAATGCAAGCTCTTTAAGACAGGCTTTGCTCAAGTATGTGTGAATTACTTATTAGCGTGCAGTAGTGGTGTATGTTGAGGCTTTTATGATATGCTGTAATGCAAGGAATAGTTTTACATGCACATAATTTTGAGTGAACTGTTTATTCCCTTTCCTGTTGCTGTTTTTTGTTTTAGAAGCGCTGGTGTACTGATAAGATGGCTTTGTTTCAGGCGCAGGCACAGATCGAGCAGTAGTTCTTCATATGGCTCTAGAAGGAAACGCAGTCGCAGCCGATCAAGGGGCAGAGGAAAATCCTACAGGTCTCAAAGATCGAGGTCAAAAAGTAGAACAAGAAGGTAAGGTGTTTTTTAGGAAAGAAATTATTGTTATTTCTACTGTGAAAACATTTATTTAAAATCACCGTGTACTTGCTGAGTTTGTGAGCATATTAGAAGTGGTTACATGTGGTCTAATTGACGCGTTGCTTGAAAATCTTCTTAAATTGAAACCTGTGTGCTATGCTTTTCGTGCACGTACCGTAACTTTGTTTTAAGCTGACAGCACAGTTGGATTTAATGATAAATTATGTATATTGCGTTTGGCCAAGTGCAAAAAAAGAGGTCACCTTAGTTTAGTTGAACTGTAATCATCTGAAATCAAGGTATACAAGTTGTCCTTTTGATTACTGATTTCCATAACTTCTGTGCATAATATTGGTTCAATGAAGACGACGCTAAACTTCTATTTTCTCATCTTGTGAGATGGGTGTTTCCGGTTATGCACCTCTCACTTAACGTTGAAAGATATCTGTGGTGCTGCAGTGCTTGATGGAGTAGATTGTGGCGAGTCAATATTTTCAGCAACAGGCATAATTTAAATTGTAATCAAATTGTGTTATAAGAAACCGTTTCATGCTTTTGTGGCTAGCAGGGGCTCTGTTTTTTGGTGTGTATTTGTCAATTAAAAAGTTTAAATAAAGTTGATCCCTGGGTGTGAGAACTGCTGTTATCATTTTCTATTGAATTTAAGGTCGTCGTTGAGTGTAGCAGGCAGATGAAAGCTTTTCTTTTTTTTATTATCTGTTTACTGACCTGCAGCTAGGAAATTAAAAGTCTAGAATTTACTAAGAGCTTGGTAAGACTTGTTATTTTCACATGCCAAATCAGTAGAGCCATTCCTCCTAAATGTTACTGAAAAATTGTTGTTGAAGGATGTGAGCATTTCACTTTTCCTATTTGTATTCTCTCATGACTTATTCACAGCTGTTCATTATAATAGTTGCCTGGACACTTATTGCTGCAGTGCCTTTGTAGTGGCAATTTGGTTATTTAAACGACCTGATCTCTCTTGGAGTATAGTCACTGTCTGAGTTGTAGAATGGATAGGCTGCTGAGCTCTGTCTAGAAGTGCTCCTGTGAAAATCCACTGTTTTTATAGCATCAGTTTTAAAACAGTGAGATGTAAAAAGAATAAAGTGACAACAAAAGCGCTCGAGTAGGTCAGGTACTCGGTATAGAAAATAGGATAACCTGCTTTTAAAGGTCTGTTGTATTCTAATAAATGTAAATTGCATTATTGGTTAGATGTGGCCTGATATACCAATGGTCATGTTTGCCAAAGGGGTTACTGATGTTAATTGCCATTGCAACGTATGGAAATTGTCTACCTAAAAATCTTTTAAAACCTGATTGTGATTTATTTTATTTTGTGCTGGGAAATACTGCATACAAATATTTGCTGTACAAAATATAGTATATATTCAAACGTGTTACTGAAGGTATAGCTGCAGGTCATTTTGTATTAATATTCACAGACACAAATATTGAGGGAAAATATTCTCAAATAACATCTCAAATTATATTAAAAGAAAGCATCTTTGAGTCCTTTATTGTAGTTTGCTCTCTTGTGCTGTTACCCTGTGAAGCCGTTGTTTAATCTGGGGGAGAATTGAGTCGGTTGCAGGAGCTGCTGCTTGGGCCTGTGTGCTCCCTTGTTTGTAGCAGAGAGGCAATGGCAAACAATGCTGAGTACTTCCTTGCCTTGCTAATTCAAAATCTGCCTTGTGCACTTGAGTGAAGTTACAAACTCAGCCAATCCTCTTCAGAGAGCTTTTTTTCAATGGCTCCTCAGACTGGAGAGAGATCTGGGAGGGGATAGAGAGAAAGTGATGGAGGGGTATTAAAATAAATAAATAAATGTGAAAAGATGATTAAGGAAAGAGTGTTGACTGTTTCCTCCAGTGTAAGACCCTGGTCAGGCATCAAGTGGAGCAGATCCTAGTTAAATAGAGTTCTTGCGTATCGTGTAATTAAGCTGTGGAAGTCCTTGCTGTTGGATATCGTGGATACCAAATTTTAAACGATTTTTTTAAAAAGAGTCAGGCAAGAAAAATCCTTCAAAATCTATTATAGAGGAGAAACAAGATTTGTCTTGGGCAATGTACAGAATGGAGCGCTGAATAAAACCTACTGACCCACCAGCAAGGCAGCAATGTGAGATGCTGCGATAAAGCAAAACTCTTCTCTATGCTGCTCTTACTTGTAGGGTTACTGTTGTGCTTCCCAAGTACCACCGTCAGGACTTGAGCAACCATGTTTTCCAATGTCACTTGGGACTGACACTCAAAAACCCCTTTCTTGTTGAAAGTCGAGATTCTGTACATTGTATCTTGATATCACTGGATTTATTTTTGGTGTAAGTCATTGCAGATACTGCAAACGCTGTCTCCTAATTTCTCCCTCCGGTTCTCCATTGAACAAAGGTAGTTTGTTTTTCAAGATGGCAGCCGTGTTTGTAAAAGCATGTGTACCTGTAGTGTAATTTTAGTAGCTTTTCTAACGTAGGTATTTAATTTGAATGAAATATTCAAATATTGAAATATGAGGCTTTCATTTGCTAAGTGAAGTTACAAAAAATGTGACGATCTCAACGTATTCTTAAAATGTGCCACTTACCAAAATTAAGCGCTAAATATCAGCTCAGATTTCAGACAATAAGAAAACTTGTGTGTGTTGTGACTATTTTAGATGCATTTTTTTTTAGAGTCAAAAAAGTGGGTCTTCCTAGTAATGCTATAAATTTGAAGCTGTCCTACAGCAAGACTGTACAATGCAAATATGACTTAATAAGATCACAAACTGAATTTCAGCAAAACAACCAAGATTTACATTAAATTAGGAATTTTAAAACCGATTTAGTTTGTTTTACTGAGCATTTGCTTAATAACATTTTGGCTTCTTGCAATCTTTTTAAAGACAATAATTCGTCTGTGAAATGCAGGCACATCCTCAGTAGAAAAATTGAAAGCAACAGCTCACTTTCTGAAACCACACATAGAGTGATATAAAGAAATATTTCAGCTCTGCGAAATTTAATAAATCATCCCATTTCCTAATTTGATCATATTAGATGCTGATGTGGAAGAAGCATTTCAAATACCATCTCCTCATTAATATACATCAGTCTGGGGAATAGAATGGAATACTTATGCAGAGATGTCACAGTTACTGTTTCTTAGTTTACTAAGTGGAACAGGTTGATGTGATACTGGGTGCTATTTGTCAATGTCTTGCTAAAATGGTTTGGGTCGAGTTATGGAGTCCAGAAAGACAGCGGCTGATAAATCAAAAGTGGATTGAGTGGACAGGAGGCAGTGATTGATACTGTGACAGGATATGAAGAAAGGAATCTTGATACAAGCATGCATGATATTGAATATGAGAAGGAAAATGGCCCTGGAGTATGGATATTATTCAAGGAAATGAGAATAATAATATCATCTTGAAATTATTGCTGGGTGAAGATTAGGATAGTTCTTATTAGAATATTATGCTTCTCCAGAATGGAGAAACTTGGATTTCCTGTGACTGGTGTCTGGATAGAGGCTTGTTAATATTTTTAGTTTTCGCTACAGTCGTTCTGCAAGTTAATTGTAAATGAAAATACGTCAGAACTTGGGATTTCACTCTTTTAATTCATGTAGCTTTAAATAGGCTCGACCAAAGGATGTTAACCTTTTTTTTCCTTGACTTCATACAGTTCTGTGGTCGCAGGGTGTTTTGCTGTAATTTTCCTTAAATATGCAAGCTTGTTTTTATTGTCTGCCAAATGCTTTTGGCTTTTCTTGTTTTAAACTGAAGAATCCTGTCCTGAAATGTGTAACAAAGTTTGACATGAGTGATGCAATAACAGCTGGTACATCTATAGGTATCTATGGGGTAACATACTGTGAAGTGTAATCTTGTTTGTGAAATTGCTGTCTCTGGATGGTCAGCAAAGGAGGTGCTCGATTGGTGGCTTTTTGTGTTGCTGGGGGTGGGGACACAGTTACATATTATTTCCTGAGCTCTCCTCCAATTTAGTTTGGAAATGTGTGTATCTTATTGCAATCTATGGCACGGTGACTTACTCATCACGGGTAGTTCGGAATAGGGTTGGAGTTTGGTAGCAAAAGGCAAATTGTTGCCTCAAGTTATCATTATCCTAGCAAAGTAAACCAGAATTATCTTACATCCAGCCCCCGTAGTTTGTCAGAGTTCTTTAGTTTGGGTGCTTTTAAGTCCCCCTATTTGGAAAGTAGGGTCCTCTGTGTATGCAGAGGAGAGCTAATTGAAAAAGGTGGGTAAATAATGACAGTAAAAACAAAGAGCTGGCTAAAAAGGGTCAACAAATAATAACAACAAAAATACTTCTGTATACCCCCACAGTACTAATTAAATATCTGGCCAGGTTCACAGCTTTAGTGAACTCTGTGAATGGTTTGGTTTGCATTACCTAGTTAATGACACACAGGGCTGATGGAATTACAAGATTCCTCCCCTACACACATTTTCTAGGTGTGCTTTCAACACTGCTGCTTCAAACAGAAATACAATGCTAGGTGCTGCTTACTGTGAAGTTAGAGATGCTTGCCATTGGGTGTGATCTGTGCTCAGAGGGTCATAGCTTCGTTCAAACAGTTGTTCCTGGTTGGGGCAAACTGTCAATCCTTGCTTTTTATTGGTTGTTTACTCTGTCTGTTTTACAGCGTGCCACTGTATTGTAATGGGCTTAAGCTTTTTTCAAGTCTGGGTTTTTAGTGCTGGTAGGAGCTGGTTGTCTTTTGTGTGAACTTTCTTTTTCCTCTGGGAGTTGCTTTTTAAAATATTGAGGTCTCTTCCAACCCCTGCGATTCTGTGATTGTGTGATTTCCAATAAAATCTGAACAAAGAACTATTTTAGCAAAGAGACAGTATTGCACAGTGAAACGTTGTGCATATAACTTCTGAAAGATACAAACAGCACCACTGGGTGCTTTGGTATTTGCCTTACTAGGGATAGTGGATAGGAAGATGCCTTTCCTTCTTCAGTTGGTCTCTTATTTTCCATGCATCGTGTTTTTAGTGTGGTTTCATCAATGTGCCCTGGCCTGTGAGTGCTTACAGCTGATAGCAGGTGTTGGATCAAGACGTAATCTATCCCAACCTGCCTTCAAAACTTGCTTTTAATGGCAGGAGAGCGCTCAAATAGGTTATGCTTTAGAGTTTCAGGGGATAGTTTCCATTATGAACAACTTGGGGAAGAGTTTTCTAGTAACTGCATCAGCCTGAAAAGATAATAAAAAGATAATAAAGGCTCTTAGGAGAGAGGGAGATTAAAAGGATCTAGTTTTGAGGTAGATATTAATGCCAGTGGCAACGTGTGGTAGACGAGACAATGACAGGTAAGGAAAAAAAGGAATGGCTCAAGTAGTGGTTAAAGGTTATAATGTATGTAAGATGAATTGCAACTGCATGAACCTAGAACCTTGATTATTTATTTATTTGTGATCAAGAATGTTGAGAAGCAGGACTAAATTGAAATGTGGTGCAAGAACGTGGGTTGAAGATGAGGTTGGTTTTAGCCAAAGGGTAAATGCTGGTCGCTGTTCTGGGAGACAGGAAGGGCCAAGGGGAGAAAGTGAGGGTTTTCTGAGCTCACCATCCCGTGGGCATCAGCCTCTGTGAGATTTTGGCTGCTGAGAAGGACGTGGAAGGAACTTGGAAGCAAAGTCTTTGAGTAATGACAGCAGCAGTGACTTTGAGGGTAGAGGGAAGGGAGGGTGTACCAACATGACTCTGAGTATCTGCTGTAAAAAAAATCTGGGAATGAGGGCAAGACAGCTGTGAAAAACAAGGCAGGGCACAAATTGTCAGCCAGTGTTGAAAAGCTGTCTTAATCTACTGAAAGGCTTTTTCAACATTACTGTCTTTGGAAATGGATCCAAGAATTTTCTACAAAGAAGCAGATGAAAGTCCTATAAGAAATCGAGCGATGCTATCAGAGTATTTCTCCTGAAATGCTTTGTTGCCTGCTAGTAACTACTGGAGTTGCTATTCTTTTACAGGTTTGATCTGTTGCCTATGATATTTTCCTTCTCTCCTTGCTATGCAGATTGGCATTGTCGCATGCAAGTAACTGCACAAACCCACGTCTGCAATCATGGGAGGGACTGGTGCCAGGATTGTGTGCATCTCTTCTCTTAGTGCAGGGGTAGGGGAGGTTAGGAGTCTTTGTTCTGTTAGAATGTATATTTAATTTAAAAGAAATGGCAGTATTTCTTGCATTGAACTTCAAACAAAGGCTTCAGGAAGGGCAGAACTAGTGGAATTTGGATTGGTTTTGTTCACGTGGTCTTTTTCTACAGATGCTGATAGCAGATACTTCTTGTTTTTCCAGTGATGAATCAACACCTGAAGTTTTCATTTAGGGTCTTACTCCATTACAATTCTATTACCAGTTGTCTCTAAAATAGGTTTGTAGCTATAAGTTACTTTAAAAAAAGAATAACAATGATTCTACACAGATGTAGTGGAATAAGTAAAGGGGTGAAGCACTAGCATTCAAGATATCCTAGAGCAATAACCCACCAATGCACACATTACCAAGGTCTAATTGACCACTTTGGGAAATTAAACTTCATAAGGCAATGCCAGGGGCCCTAAAGTTATCAATAAGGGCAGATAGCTGCTAGTGACAGCTGCTTTGATGCCTTTCATTGGTGTGTATATATAAAAAGCCTTAAACATATGAATTCATGACTGTTGTTCATTTAGAGCTAACTATTGAGTCTAATTGCGGGAGAACTTCTGTTTTCTAAAGCAGTCCTGGTGTTACGTATGTAGTATGTGTTCTTAATGTAGCTTCTTATTTTTATAAAGCCTTTCATTCCTCCTTTTGGGAAAGGGTCTAGTTGTGGATTGCCTCCCCCCTTTTAATGTGGGGAGCAGTGGTTGTGCTTCAGTTTTGTGTTTGGGAGAATATGCTTGAGGAAGTATGAGAATAATTTGATTCTCTTTAGTGGAGAATTGACTCTTTTATTTTAGTCTACATTCTGAACTATAGCATGTTTCTACTTTTTTTAATCCTCTTTTCCTCCATTACCACAACTCTGGCCATGAATCTGTTCATTTTTGCCACAGAGATCATGTTTCTAGAGGCTGCTATGCAAATCAACACAGAGCAGATGTCTTAAAGATGCATCGGTAATACAAGACCATCACTGTCTGCAGGAGTAAATTGCTGCTGTTTCCAGTGTTAGTTTCCAGAATCCAATTATCAGCATGTGAGATGCAACATTTGTAGAATTTAATAGGAGCATTTTGCTGTGGATTCCTGCCTAATAATGTATGGCAGGAGCAGTACCTAGGCTATAAGGACACAGGTGAAATGCAGATATTGCTGCCCAAAGTGTTTTGCTGCCCTTTTTGTACAGAGCTGTCAGTATGTTCCTCTTGCTGGATTTTTTTGCAGTTACTCTATAGCAGCAGGGTGCAAGTAGCTGTCAGTCCTATCTATTCCAAAAATCCAAACTGCACTTCATTGCATGTACCTGTCAACCATGCCATGGATGGACATGCCAGAGCTAGGATTGCGTACAACCCTGGCTGAACAATCCATGTTTATCACAGTTTTAATGATGGATTACTGTTTCCCCCATAGATTCCTTACCTTGTTTACTTTATGTATTAGTAGATTGGTTACTGTAGTCCTCCTCAGTTATTTTTGTACGTTATTCTTCTGTTATTTTATTCAAGTTCCATGAAGAGCAGCTGTAACAAGATTGTTGTTCTTAGAACCAGCCACCTTGGAGCAGGGGTCAGCAACTACTGAAGTAGGCTGTGCTGCATGATGCTGTGCTTTTTTCAAACTGGCAGTTAAATATGTTGCTAGAAATGTATCAAGCCCTGGGAGAAATTAATTACTAAGGAGATACAATGTTGTTTAATCATAAGGTATTGCTTGCTTCTGTTTCTGGCGGCTGGTTGGGAGCTCCTTGGGAAGCCAGGACCTGGGAGCAAGCCTTGCTGGGGAGCTGCTCTCAGGGTGTTCCAGTTCTCTGCTTTTGTCTAGGATCCGGGCTGGAGGGATTGCTCAGTGTGTAGCAATGTAGGACAGTAGCTGCCACGTGCAGTGCTTCAGGTACCTTTGTATCGGTGAATTTTATCCTATATAAGTCAGCTGTCCTTCAAGGTCCAGATAGGCAGCAGGCTGTTCTTGTTCATGTTCTGAGCAAAGTGCGGTTTGGAGGTGACTTCGGTGCCAGGTTAAGCTGATGTAAGCTGTGTACTCTGACACTTTGGTGACTGCCCCTTCATTTGTTTGGTATGTTGTTGCCTTCACCCCTGCCTGTGCATGGAGGCCTGTCAGCATGAGAGCAAACAGCTTTCTGCCCTGCCTGTATGGGGAATGGGAGCGCAGGGAAAGAGATGTCCTTGTGGAGAGCACAGGTTGGAGGAAGAGGCTCCAGCCTGGGGTGTTCAATTGGAGGTCTGATGAGAACATCTTAAAGCAAAATGGCCCTCAAACAGGGAAGGCTGCTGGTTTCTAAGGCACCGAAATGCAAGATCACGAATATATATAGATGCTTATGCTTCATCTGGTTCTAATATAGGTTTATTGGTTTACTTCAGCTCCGTCAGAGTCAGTGGCAAAGTTGCACTTGACTTCAGCGATTCCTGGTTTTCAATTCAGGTGTAATGTTGTAGGAAGAAAAAGAAAGAAGTGTATTGCTGATTTCATGCATGTGTAGAGCCTTTGTCTTTTTACTATCAAAGCAGAGCTGAAGCAATTGCCTCAGCAAAATATTTTATTTACATCAAATATGTGGCCACATAAGGAAAAATGTGAAAACCATGGGTTTTCAAACATGGGTAACTGGAGAAGGATGCACTGAAGTATCCTGTCTGTCTTTAGAGAAACAATTTTTAAAATCCAGGAGAAGAAAGAAAATAATCTGTCTATATCTTAGTGCTGCTGTAACTCTAAATATTTTGGATGTACTTTCTGTAGAATTTTCTTTTGACCTTAAGTTTTCTGCTTACGTGCATACCTCAGAATACTGTGCAGGGTGTGCTTTCAGTATTAGATTTCCTTATCCATAAATATTGCTTTAAAAATATTCTTCAGCTGCAGTTTTTACAGGGTTATATCAGCTCCTAGTTAAGGCGGGCTGAAAAACTCTCCTTAACATTAAGGAATTGTGTTCAGCTTGAATGAATTATTTTAATTCTTTTATAATTTTGTACTGCTGATTCATATTACAGGAATGGAGGCAAGGGCCCTTGGAGGTTTTTCAGTAATTCGTATGTTGCTAGGTACCTATTTAGCTTCTATAGTTTTTGCTTCTCTTCTATGGGCACAAGCAGAGGTATGCTAAATTGTAATAGAATTTAAATTAAACTGTGGCATAGCAGTGAAAATCTGTTACCAGCCTATATCAAAAAGGTATGCTGAAAGTTTTGCTGTTAGAGCTCTAAGCTTCTTGATTGGAGAATGGGTGCGGGGGGGGGGGAAAAAGAATCCCTTTCCTATTTTTCTAGTATATAGTCTTATTGAAGTTCTTCCAAATTAGATTTTAAATGCCAATTAGGAGGTTGAATATACTAAAATAAAAGCAAATACAACCAAAATGGCCTCACCTTATGGCTAGTTAGGCTTTTTCTCTCAAAAGCGGAACCTTTGCTCTGAGCATGGCTTTGAGAAAGATATTCAGCTTAATGAACACATTAATTAGAACCATAACTATTTATAAGATAATTAGAAACGAAGCACGGTAAACTGGGCTTTTCCTGCAATTAATGGAGGATTAATTACTGGAGGTAATGAAGTGGATTTTTAAATGCATTAAGGTGAAGTACAGAGATGTGCAAGGCTTTGTGATAGTTGCATAATTATTCCAGGCTGTTTGAGCATAGCTCATATGAGATCGCTAATAAGCATCATTGCATCATTATGTATGCACTTAAAAAGACTTACCACCAAAATGACTGCCTAATTATTTCTAATTGGCAGGAGTCTGTGTAGTCATTGAGCTGTTTGTAGCCATTTTAAGGTTCATTTAACTATCCTTGGGGCCATGTGATAGATGGAAAAAAAGCTTCAGCTACACGCTGGCCTTGGCTGGCGCCGTTAATCAATTTTGGTGGGCTTCAGTTTGAAATGCATTTGCTCATGCGGAGGTCAAAACCCGAAGTAGTCCAAGCAAAGTTTGGCTTTTTGATGCCACTTGACTGTATTCATTAGCAATTAGTAAAATAATTGTGTCTGTCACTATATTTGGATTTCCATATGACTTGGTATTCTTTCATCACCGTCCCTTCTTATAGCATATTAGCTTCACTGGAAACCAAATATTCTTCCAACAGACCCTTTTAGCAACTTCAGTGCAGTGGCATATGTTCCGATATACTACCTTTCTTCATTCATTTGTTAGCTTAAACAGTGCAGTACATTTCAACACAATCATCTAATTTGCTCCCGATTGATTGCTGAGTGAAAGTTTCTACCCAAGGACAACATTTTAGGGCTTTTAAGGGTATCTCTGAGGAATTAGTAATTAAGCATTAGCAGAGGAAGCAAGAAGTAGTCAAATCGAATTCTGACGTTGGCCAGAGTTTTGCAGTTAGGGGCATCTATTTCCAGGATGTTGACAGCTATGTGGATTCAAGGACATCTTCTGCCAGAAGAAACCTGCGCAATAATTGTGCTCATTTGAAAACTCATTACTGCATGAACGTTAGTGCACTGGTTCTGTCAATAATTGCCTTGGAAATGTACGTATCGTTTGGAAATGACCTTTTTGATACACTACAATTAGTATACAGTTATTTTATCTGACTCTGTCAGATTTAACGTGACATCCCATTAGGTAAGTGTCTGTGAAAGTTCTCAATGAGTGCGTTGTCCTGTTAAATGTAATCGTAACCATCTGTGGGGTGTTGTCAATGTACATAAGCCATTCGTGCAGCTTAAGAAAACACTGGTGAGCAAATTGTAGGCTAATAAAATAAAGGTCAGCTTTACCACTTTTGTTGCAGAAAATGTGGTTCTAGTAATTTAATGTTAAAACATAATTTAAAAAAGAAATTGTTCTGGCTGAACAGTAAGATTGATTGAAAACAGTTCTTCGTTGGAACAAAAGGCAAAAAATTGTCATTTACTCATGAGTGTTAGTTCAGATGACAGACATTAAAGTGAGGGAATTATGGTAGCATAACCAAAGTGTCCACCAGTCTTTATGGAAAGCTGCTGAGTTATTTAACGTTACATTCAATTGTTTTACTGTTGAGATTTCGGGGGGGGTAATTTGGCGGAGATCACTTCTGTAAACAAATATCCGAGACAGAAAAAATTAATAAGGTGCACATAGCGTTTCCTATTGCGACTCCTTAGGAACTGTGTTTTATTAAGTCCTATTAAACGTGTGGTAATGGTCATGCTGCTTCCAGATAATCAGAACTATTACTAAGAAAGAAACATTAGCACGGAGCAGCAGTTTTAATCTGCCTTCAAACTTTTTCTTTGATACAGTGTAGCAGTGCAGTGGGAATCATGTGAGTATAGCTATGATTTTAATTATAAAACTGCTCACAATTAAGATTTTAAAGCACCGTTTATGTAATTACCCAATTACATCATCTGGTCTGTGTTCAGTTTGGGGTTCTGACTGGACTCCACTGCCAAGTTAGCTTCATCAAGTCTCTTCCTGTGCCGAGTTTCTCCTCCCTGAAGACAAAAGGTCCTTTCTGCTGTTCCGTTGGGATCTGCTCGGGAAGATCAGCACTGAGTGCACAGGGCTGTGCTCGAGTTGGGCTGTCAGGACCCTGCAGTGTGGAATGGAGACCTGCCTGAGCTAGTGTGCTCCCATTCCCCTGGGCTCTCCTCTGCTTTCATGGGGTTGTCATTTCAGGGATCCTCTTGAATTGGTGTGGATTCACAGCAGATGTGGTCTGAAACATTGGTTCTGTATTTGGGAGAAAAGATGTTCACTGAGTTGTAATTAGTAGTTCATAAGTTCCCATCTCGTCTTTTGACAGAGCAGCCAATTTTGTTAGCTAAGTCATTCATCCTTTGTGAGCTTCTTAATGAATTGTAATATAACAGTTGAAGTAAAGGTGCTTTATCCTATAAGAAAAATATGACATGCACTTGAGATTTGTACCATTATGGCAGCTGAGGACTGCAAACCAGGAAGAGATGCTGAGAGGACTTTCAGTCAAGCTCTTGTCTTTTGTTGGTATATCGTAGAAAGCACATCACAGAAGAATATTATGAACTCAATTTCGTTTAGAGCTGTTTCTCTTCTAATGAGAGCTTTGAGAATGCATCTGGGACCTCTGGCTCTCCTACTATACTAAAGGAGAGAGAACTTAGTATTTTTTGTGTAAATGGATGAACAGAGGCAATTGATGCAAAAATAAATTTCCAGCCCAGCTCTGAAAGGAGTGTTGGAAGTAGAAGGGCTGCTGGTCTGCCTGCAAGGTGGGCAAGCCCTGGGTATTCTGCTGGCAGCCTTGGCAGAGCCTGGCAGCAGTCTGAGTTAGGGAGCATTCCCACATTTCAGCTACATTACAAAGATGAAATCACCTAAATAATACAATGAGGGCTTGCCTTTATTTCAGAAGATATCTTAGAGTAAGCTGATAGAAGACATACCAATCTTGCAGTCCTTAAACCAGAGCTTGGTAACCAATGTTGATAGCAAGTAGTTTGTGATTTGTATCATCAGTTGGACAGAAGAGTCGTTAATGCATTTTGGGATGTAATAATCAAGTAGTTTCATTACTTATGATAACTTTATGAATTTTAATAAGCTATTCAGATTTTGTTTTTTCACCCTTTGATGTGTTGTTCTATTTCACAATCTGTTGTGTAACAGTTGAAGCTTCTATGATGAAAATGCTTTTTTTCTTTGGCAAAATATGTGGCGTTCTTGAGGTTTTCTTTCCTTTCTTGGACTTTTTAATTAGTCAATAGAGCCGGGGCATGGGGAAGACGCAACAGGGTTATCGGTGATGACCTCCACTAACTACCTTGGGCTGCCAGTCTGCTTCTCAGCTGTGTGTTCTTCATCAGCCTCCAGCAAATACGCCATGCTCTGCAAAAAGGAGAATGCTAAGCAAAGACAGAAGTGTGCTCTCCTGCATCCGTGTTGTGTTTGTACAATATGAAGTGCCGATGCAGGACACATTTAACATACCTTTAAATTAGGAAATAATCTGGGTATGTAGAATGCGGATTGAAAAAGTACTCATGACACACACAGAACTGTTTATGTAGTGTTTGTAAGACATTTTGCCAATGTGGGATGATGCGTTATTGCTTTTTCTCCTGCCTCAGGAGTTTCTAAAGCCTTTTTATGAATTAATTTCTGGAGATCTGATCCCGTAGTAAAATTAGGGCCATTCTCATCAAGTCTGTTAAGATTTTTTTTCTTTAATTTAGCAGGAAAAAAGCCAGTGTTTAAGAACCTTGCGTGTTTAACATACACTTATGTGGTTAAAAAAAAAAAAAGGTAGGTGGAACACTACCAATTTTTTAAATTATTGTATATACAGATATATATATATATATATATATATATATATGGGGTTTTTTGTTGTTTTTTTTTTTACAGCTTATGAATTTTAACCGTTAGTGCCTGGATTTCAGTGAGGTAAAGAGAAACCTTTGCATTGCCTGAGCTGTGTGCAGCACAGTGGCTTAGCCTGGTGGCGGTCGGGGGCTGTGGGCACACAGCCTTCCTGGTTGTGGTTGTTCACAGTTGGCATCCCGTTGTGTCGGGTGATTTCAGGCATCTGTTGAGGTGATTTCATCCAGCTGTCTCATATCTGCGTGGCTATTAGGATACATATTTATTACATAAATATCTTTAAGCTCAAGCCATGATTGAGGCCTCGATCTCAGATGTTTTACAGTCACAAGAAATGAAATAGTGGTCTTGTCAAAGGCAGAAGAGTTGAATTTACCTGTAACTAATTTGGGCTTCCCAGGGGCACCAGGGAAGTGAAAAAAGTCATCCTTCCTTACATTCCTTCACTCTTTAACATAATATTGGAGGCGTTGGCCAATTTATAATGAATAATTACGTGGATGGGGATTCCATCTGGAAAATGAATTCAAACTATTTTCATTGCTTTGAGATCCAACCAGATCTTCGTGTCGTGGCAGAGGCAGTCACTAACGCCTGCGTGATGGAGGAACAAAGAGCTCGGTGCACTTTGGGGGAGTCCTGGGAGGAACTGGGCCCTCCTTCCTTAAAATGTATTCCAGCTGTATCGAGAGTAGTACAAGTGCATCTGTGTGCATTGAATTAATTAGAAAGTGTGATGGATTTACTTGCTAATGGAATGTTGTCTTACTAATCCATATAGAATTCAAGTTTCCCCATATATGTCTTTTAAAGAATGGTTTTTGTTCCATTTAAAAAAAAAAATAAAAAAAAGGAAAGAGTGTCCATTTCTTCAGATTGCCCAGTCCTGCAGGAAAGGAACTTTATCTGCAGCCTCAGCATTGGCAGTTCTGGAATGGATGAGAAGAGCAGGGAGTGCTCCTTGCTGCTATCTCTGTGTGGCAGACTGACAGCTGTGTTCATTTTGCCTCACCCGGAGGGTGAGCAGCCCTCATGCACTTGCACAGACTGAAGATGACCTGGGTGTTCTCAACCAATTTGTGATGCTTTTATTTTTGGCTAACTGATTAGCAGAATACTTCTTATCGAACTCCATTTTGCTTTTCCATGGAAGTTTATATATAGTTCATATACAACTGGCTATTTTTGTAGGTGTGTGTTTTTATGCGCTTGAGGCATAGAACTTCTGGACTGCTTCAAGTGGGGAAGGATGGGCTCTTGGTGGGGGGGCTTATTTTAAATGATTTTATTTAATAGTTAGGGCAGTGCACTACCTCCCAATTCTTAATTACTTTATTACCCGAAGGTTGTTAGAAATAAATGTTAAGTTTTCCTGTTCAGTCATGAGATGGTGGTGTGAATATGGGGTTAAAAAAACGAGTCCTGTTTTGAGGCATCCTTTATGTAAGAGAAACTCACTTTGTGGGGGGGGAAAAAAAAAAGGTTATGTTCTTCAACTGAGTTTCCTAATTAGACGTGGAATCTCAGCAAAGAGAGGTGGTTTTGAGTCTTCCATGAAATAAGCAAGGGGAATGAATGAGGAACGTGTTTCCCCTGATGGGAGGTGAGGATGCTCAGCTCCGTGGAGCAGTTGTATTGCAGGCGCTTACAGAGCTGTGCAGGGAGGGAATCCCTTCCTGTATGGCTAATGGAGTGGAACAGTTTGCAGCTCCAGTAGATCCGTGGGAGCTGTTCACACAGCTGTTCTCCTTCCCCGGATCCCTGGCAGCACACTTCATTACATGTCCCTTGGCCACAGCTGCTCCCATAGCCCTGCCTCTGCATAAGAAGCCTGGTGAAAAACAGCGTAAGTCATTTTGTGTAGGATGCAGAAATACCATGTAGCCAACAGCGCTGCCGTTGGTTTATGTGCTTCCACATGTTCAATGTGTGTCTGGCCTGCTCGAACAGACAGCACGTGTGTCCACAGGGAAGTGCTCCTCACTGAGCTGCCTGTGCAGGGAGCGAGCTCCAGTGGTGCGCAGGCTGGTGTCACCGGCTTTGTTGGAGTTCTGTAACATCACCCCAGCAAGAAAAGAACTGCTGCTTGCATAGCCAATGTTTAATCTATGTTTAATCTGTGCTTTGTATTTCTGGTTTTCCAGGTGGCACTCAGTGAAGTTTGCTTTCTGCTTGTAGCTTTCCATTGGAGGTTCTTGCTGATGTGCTCTGAATGCTGGAAGGGCTGTGCTCGGCTTTCCCCTCTTCTCCCTTAGGCAAGGATTTCTGTCCAAAGCACACAAGAGGCAAGCCCGAGCCATTGACTGCTGACAGAAGAGCTCAGTCGGCTCCAGAAGGACACATAAAGTTCACTTTTTTTTTCCACTTGGTTGCGAATGCCCTGTAGAAACCAACCCAACACCTCTGTGGTGCGGTGGGCACTCACCAACCTCGAGGTGCACAGTCGGTGTCGGTGCTGCATCTTTGGGTGGCCAGGGGTCGTGGCAGGGAGCACATTCTGCCCTCCTTTGGGGCTGAGGGCAGGAGCCGAGGAGGTACAGTCAGAAGGACAGGACTGGTAACAAAGGGGTGGCTTGAGAATAACCAAACCCAGCAGCAGTGTCTTTTCTGCCTGCTCTGCTGTCCTGCTGCATTTATGTGCTTCTCATGCCAAGATTTCAGTAACTGCTTTGTTTGTTTGTTTTTAATTACAGTTTACTGGAAGCTTGAGTGTAATTTCCTCAAATGTTTAATTATGTAATTAACATGATTTATGTGTGGAGAACTGTTTATTACTGAAGTAAGTTGATGCCTGTATCTGGTGAATCCATTTTCCCCATTCTGCAGACTGTGTTCTTGATTCTCTGTTGCTGCTTATATTTCATCCTGCCCGTCTCCAGCGCAGTGGATGATGTTGTTACTATCTTTAATACCTCTATTTTCTCTTACCAATTGCCTAAACAGCTGGCTTGAAGCAATGTCTCTTTCCTCTTAGCGCCAGTCTCATGTCAGACTTAAAAGCTGACCCTCTGCTTATGCATGTTTTCATCTTTCATTCGCTTTAGCAATATATAAGCCATATGATCCTGTATGTTATCATTACCGTATTGTCTCTATATAACTTCCTTAAATGCATTTTAAAATTGCAAACAAAATAAGACTGGGACTCTGTAGTGGCATCCATGTTCAAATTAAAAATAAAATGTTATTAACTTCCACACTTTAAGCAACTGCAGCTGATGGTTGAACTTGTACATTCCCCAGGAACCTGTGCTGTGTGTTTGTGGCTGAGTTAAACAGGAAGACATCTCTTGCTATGCTTTGTATTAGATCATGTCATTCTGCTGCAACGAGCCATTTGCGCTGTGTCTTTATTACCACTGTGACAATCCAGGCCTGATGCAATGCAGTTGTTCCATTGTTCTTTCCCAGACTTGTGATGTATTGCTAAAGTCTTAAAAAGGCGTGAATTTGTTGGGCTTTGTTTGTGGTTATTGAGCTACTGATAAGCCCACAGGAGTCCTGCCAGCGAGAGAGATGGAAGAGAGTCCCAGCAAAGCACTTGATATCTCAGAAACTTTGGAGCTGTGATTGTTATTTGCCAGGAAAATTGTTTTTGTTCCTTCTCCCCCCCCCCCCCCCCCCCCCCCCCCCCCAAAAGAAAAGCCTTACTTGCAGTGCAGGAATGCTCGTTTTGTTCTTAATTTCAGCTTTCCTGTATTTGCATTCTAATTCCTCTATTGAAGAAGTCTGCCTCCGTGGCTGCTTTCAGATCGTAGTGTTTCGCAAAGATTAGATTGTAGCTATAAGATACAGCTCAGTGCTTTAGTGCAATATAATTGGGGAAATACTAAACGACACTGACCTCATTTCCTTTAGAACAATGAAAATTAATAGTTTCACGTTTTATTAGGCTGATATTCCAGATGTAGTGTACATTTAATTAAGTGTAGTTTCCTTTTGGTTATGGTATGTGTATCTGCTTTTTGTCGCAAATTCTTTCTAGTTTTACAGTTTTCCACATGTTTTCTTTCACCATTTATGATTTTTTCAAAGCGGAGCTATAAGGATTTAAATCACTTTAGCATGCAGCAAAACAGTTCCCATTCAAACAATAAACGCCATTTTAAAAAGCCTTTAGATCTTCTGTCACTTCATAAATATAAATGTATAAAAACATTATGCAGTTGTAGTGCCCACCTGCTAATTAAATGCAGATTTCCTCGAACTTGTTTTAAAATCTGCTTATTTGTTTCAACTCCGTCTCTGTTCAGAATACATATGGCCCTTGTGAAACTAATTATGCTCACGGAGCAGCTGTTAAATTTAGTGCAACTAATTTTATCCAATATTTTACATTTTAATTGATTACCTGTGAAGAAATTAGCAAATTAACACTTATTGTGCAGTAACAGAACGGGCTTTTATGGATACTTTCAATTTTTACAAGTGGACTAAGTGTTGATGGAATAAAGACATTTGGTAGGGTTTGAGATAGGGAAGTTATTGGCGAGCCTTGATTATCTGGTGTGAGAATTTCGGGATACCGAGTGATGCCAAGCATCTGTGTGTTCTGCGAGTTAGACATGAAAAGCAGATTGGAAAGTAATGGCTTTTCACAGAATTTTGGTAACATATGGGCTTATCTGGATCTAAGAGCCCTTTGAAGATCTTTGAACTTGCCTAAATGACTTAACCTTTGGCATGGCGGGTGGGTGTTCTGGGTGCTGGGGGAGGGGCTGTGCTGCCAGCCTACTTCCCACCTTTTTCTTAATTTCAGTCTCCCCATAGTTGTATGATTTGAATGCTTTCCAACTTTAATAATTGGGATTATTAAAAAAAAAAAAGTCAGTAGCAATAAGAATAGAGGGTTTTGTTTTCCTCTTGATCTGCAGGCTTTCTGCTTGTGTACGGAGGACATCTTGGTGCAGGTGACGTGCAGCTCTGTGCTGTGAAGTTACAGCTTGCTTTCCCTTTCTGAACGTGCTGCAGGATATTGCAGTATTAGTTCGTAGCGACGTGCAGGTGAATTCGTTCATGCTGCAAATGGAAAAGTGCTGCAACTTGTTAGGCACCGCGTAGCAACCTCAGCGTGCTCAAATTTTCACTTTATGAAATTGTTTTCTGCTGCTAAGAGCTTATTGAGTGCTTTAGACTTATTACGGGGCCTAGAAGTTTGCATGAAGCTTTCTTAGAACGAATGTGATAGGATCTGGGGCTCTTAATGCAAGGCAGAAAGACGGCTGTGTTGTGCAAAGTGTGGTGTGCAGTGGGATGCTGCTGTGCTGGGGCTGAATCCGGCCCCTCTGGACTTGCAGTGCTGGGTACCCAACTTGATTGAAGCAAGCACGCTGCTTGAAGCAGTGTGATGCATTGTTTTGCTTGCTGCTCTCCTGATCTGGATTTTGTAATGGAGTTCCCTCAGCTGCTCTTCTCCGTGCTGATGAACACAGTGTCCATCTCAGCTCCTGGAGGGCAGCACATGGGAGGGGCTCTGCAGGTGTTATCTGGTGTGGCAGTAGCATATGCTGGATCAGCTTGGTAACGTTTCCCTTTAGATACGTGCTACAGTGGGGCACCATAGTCAGGATTAAGTTGGGGACTGACGAGCTGGTGTGTCCTACAGGGATGGCCTCTGTGGAGCAGAACTTAATGTTTTTTTTTTAAGACCTTCATGGTGGCAGCCCACTGATAGCCTTACACCTCCCTCCCTGCAGGGCTGGGACAGGGAACTCAAAGTGGATCAGCTATCTTTTATAACTATGATACTCAAAGCATGAAGAATAACTATTAATTGCTCTAGGTTAAGGAATTTTATGGAATCAGAAGACTGTAAATGAAAGAACAGGGGCAGATTCTGCAAAGAAAATGTTCATCTGTTTGTCAGCGCTGCTGGAAGCGTTCAGTGCAAATCTACGTTTACAAATTCAGCGTGACAAATCTATTTCTCATTTCTAAGAGCTGTTTTTCTGCATGTGAGTTGTATCTGCTGCTTGTTTTACTTAGATGAGCAAACAGAATTCTGGAACTGGAGCATCCGGTTAACCTAAACTGAATTTGCTGTTACTTGCAACTGTGAAATGTAGGTGCGAAAACAAGTTCAAATGTGAGCTGAAGAAGAAAGACTTTTCAGCAAGAGCTGTCTTTGGTTCCTCAGTTATTTATTGAAGAACTGCACTCTTAAATAAGGAGAGTTGTTTTGCCAGATAATATTGATGTGTGTCACTGTAGGGCTTTTCGTGCCCTGTGTACCCACATGTGCTGATTCTGACTCCGCATCTCGCCTGCGGAGTTCTTGGAAGCCGCGGGTACCATCCAAGTGATCTCATCCATGGGGCTGTGGGCTGTGGAAACAAAACCAAAGTAGATCTCATATTTGGAACACTCTTTTAGGTCAAAACACCCTCTGTCCGGGACCTGAAAAGTGGATGGATGCTTTTTAATTTGTGATGACATAATAAAAATTCATCTCGAGATGGAAAATATACCACTTACTTAAGTGGTAATTTGAGCTATTGTGTAAGTGCTAATACTGTGACCAATAATAGAAGATATAGTGTTGCAAGAGATGCCATCTGCTGAATGAAACCTGAAACGGAGGTTCTGACCCCTGGTGCTAGTCTGAAAGGCACGATGGCAAGAGTAGGTACGTTAACCCCAGCGTGCTGGACACATTCCAGACTCAGTAACAGCATTCTTCCTCAATTTGATTTATAGCTTCATCTGGAGGCAGTATTTTCTTTTGCTTATTCTATTGTTGAGCTTTATTAAACAGTTGTTGCTTCTAAAATCGAGTGATGTCTTATGTGCTTTTGCTTTTAAAGGCCTTTGGAGTCCAAAAGGTGCTAAATAATTCTCATCCAGGTTTATGAAATGCCCTTCTCTCTCCCCCAGCCCTCTTGCTACTTAATGAAACTTTTCAATGAAGTGCCATCAGAACCTTTATGGCGTTGGGCGTTGTACTGGGAACTAGTGGGAAGTTGTGTTGCTGTTCTCCTCAATGTGCATTGTGTTCAGCTGCTCGTGTACCGTCAGCAGAGATGTATTGATTGATGGTACATTATAAATTAGAAAATTGGGAATCATGAAAGGTTCTCTTGGTTACATGTAGAGACAGTTAGATCCTAATAGTGCTTGATCTTTTTTTCATTGAAGTATATCAGTAACAGTGCAGAGATAAGGTGATTGAGCACAGGGGATCCTGGAGCCACTCAAGAATTTGCAGTCAAGAGCAGAGGACTGTGTGTGCACAAACCCCTGCACCTGTACGCACTTCCTTGCTGTGCTGGACCTGTAGGGTTGGCCTATGCATAGATGCTCTGCAGAATGTGTTTCAGACTTAGATTTGATATTAAAAAGTGTGTACGTCTCAGCGCTGAAGGCTAAAGCTAGGGCATTGTAAGTGTCACTCCTGTTTTTGCTTTTGTTGGAACACGGGTATGAGTAATAAAGTGTTTAATGTGTAAGTACAAGCACTTACTAGCATCTGCAACTTCTTTGATTATTTGCTAAGATAAATGGATTATTGTGTAAAAAAAAAATAAAATCACTGTTTTTCATCTTTTCTTTCTCCAACAGCCCTAAAGACTGTGTTGTTAATGCCCAATTACTTTGTTCATGCGTGAATACTGCCTATTGTGATTTAATTTATTTTACGTTCTTCCTTTAGAGTAGAGACAGTGCTTTCTTATCCACTTTCGTATTTGAGAAATAGGCAGGATTTTACCTAAAGATCTGAATCGCTAAATGATTTGAATGTGTGTTCCACGTAGTTGGGCAAGATAACAAATCTGATGTGCAGAAAGTGTCCAAAATGTGCAGTTGCTAAATTCTGATACTATGGATTTTGTGTAGATCGCGCTCAAGACCTCGACAACGTTCTTATAGTCGGAGTAGTGAAGGATCCAGTCATAGGAGGACTCACAGTGGGTCTCGTGAAAGAGAGCGGCGTAAAGGCAGAGAGAAAGAAAAAGTAAAAGAGAAAGGCAAAGGCAAAGAGAAGGAGATATGCGGCACAAAGCTGGGGTAAGTGAAATGGCCAATCATGCAGCCCTGATAAAAATAGGGAGTGGTTTGTGCTGTCTTCCTCAGTTTATTTTGTAAAATATATGCTGTTTCTATAAAAATAACAAATTATTGGAAACCTTTGAAATGTATGGTTCTTAGTGTTTTGAAATTCTGGAATGTGGCATCGCTTTAAACAAAATAAGAATTTAATTTACGATTCTTTTTTCCCCTGCTTTGCAAATATGCTTAATAGCTTTTATTCAGTAGATGAATATAACTCCTTTTCTGATGCATTCTAATCACAAGGAAAAAGATGAAGAGTACTGGATTATTTCCTATGAAAAAGTGCTTTTCAGTGCGTGCTGGGTTCCCCCCCGACACTTGCGTGTTGACAGAAATTTCTGTTGGGCTTCATTTGTAGCTCCGAGTGTAGTTTCAGTGTATATACTTGCTATGGTTGAATGATGGACTGCCTTTCAAAACATGCTGTCAACATAATTTTCACTTGAAATGACTTAGATTGTTAATCTTGTTTTCTCAGATTTCAGAGAAGGCAGTTTATGTAATTACCTCTGTGTTATACATCTCCATCTCCTACAACTTTTAGTGGAATGTTAATCTTTTCTCAATTTATGCGATTGGCTTTAAGATGGAAGGCTGGTATATTGAACCTCCTTCTTGAATCTCTCGTTGGTGCTTTCCCACTAGCACTAAAAGGGAATTTCTACAACAGCATCCTCTGCCAGCGTTCACAGAGACAGCTTGCAGTTACCTGTTTGTTTTTACAGCGTGACAATGCTGGTTACTTAGTCCCTCACATATCATTCCTGCTTGCTCTGGATTATGTTACTATTTATGTAAGTATTCATGTAAATCAGTTATTTGCACATTTTTTTCCTAACTTGTAGTACATACAGTGCTGGGAACTTCAAAGATGGTGTCTTCCATACAAGGGTTACTTCCTAACTTTACTGCACCACATGGGGGTATTCACTCAGAGACTGTCATGCCCTGGCACTGCTGCCCCTGCCTTACTGCTGCAGTGCTGGGGGCTGGGGCCATGGGGGGTGTCCCTGCCCACGGCAGGGGTGGGGCTGTGGGTATTTAAGGTCTCTTCCAACCCAGACCCCTCTGTGATTGTGTCATTCGTCAGTTACTGTTGCAGATATTGTCAGCAGTCAGTAGGATTCAGTGTAAATGTAATGGAGCTTCTGAGATATTTACAGTGTGTCTGAAGCTTGTTACTTGTTTACCTGAAGTCCGATCTGGAGGACTTGAGCAGAAGCCTGGATGTTGCATCCAAAATTGCTTTTTAATGAAGCAGGTTCTAGGGCTCTGAACGGAGAAGGAATCCATACTGCGCACAAATACATTTGGTGTGTGAGGGGTTTCTGGACTTTATGTAGAAGCACGTCTTAAATCATGCTGCAATATATTGCAGAGCTTTATTAGCATACTGCCCGACTTGGTCCTTTTATTGCAAGGATCAATATCAGATAGCAGTAGGAAGAACTCAGAAGTGCCTCGATTTTGTTGGAAGCAAACAATTTACCTTTGTATTTTGGTAACTTAGAAATTTGCTTATGCTACATTTGAAAACAAAATGCCTTGTTTGGGACATGTCCAAGGTATTTAGGACACAGAGTACAAGCTGATAATAGAAACGTTGTATGACATCAGTCCATCTTCCTCTGAGCCAAGGGACAGGCCAGTGGGCTTTGTATGGGGGTTTCTTACTTAGAGCATTATCAGGCTACAAGATAAATGCACGCAGGATGATATTGATGTGATCTATACTTCATAAACTTTTGGGGAGCGGGGTGAAAGGAAGGGGTGTGTGTTTCAGCTTAATCAAGTAGTGATCAAAGTGTATCTATCTGGACAATATGGATCTGAGGAGCTTTTTTCTTTGAGTTATCTAAATCTTCAGAATGACAAATGGTATCAGCATCGCATTTAAAGGTTTTGCAAAGCAACATATTTAGAAACACAGGGAACGCAGAGCTCTGTGAGTCAATTGCTATTTGCAGTTACTGCAGAACTATTGCAGTTCCGTTTTTGTAGGAGACTTTCTCAGGCTTCCCAAGCTCTGAGATTTCTTCTTCTTTCTCATTTATTTATGCGTTTATTTTCATTGTGGCTGAGAAGCGTTGGAAGGAGATGACCTCCTTGGCCAGGGAAGCTCGCCTGTCCTGCCTCGTGTACAGATGTGTAGGAAGGAGGGTGACAGTACGGACTCAGTGAACCTTTTGTAAATCTGCCAGTTTCTCGCATGTTTTCTTCATTTTCATACAGCAGTAATGAGATTCAATTGTGCATTTGTTTCCTCTGGATGCTAACTTCTGAAGAAAGCACCAGGCACAGGCTTTTGTTGTTTGACAGCTTTAAAGCCATTTGCAGTTGGCTCTGGTCAGCTAAAGGTAGCGAGCTGGCTTTCCTCTGTGGGTTTTTTTGTTTGTTTTGTTTTGAGGGCATATGTTATAATTTAAGGTTTTTGTCTTGCAGTGGTGTCAGATGTCCCCTTGTGAGTATGGCTAGAATTAGGGCTCTTAATATAGCTCTCCTCTGGTGCTGTCTTACCAGGTCCTGCGTCTGCTGCTGCTCCCTGCAGCACCACACCTGGCTGCCTGGCCTCGGAGCACCCTGCTTGCCCTGCTGACACAATGCTGGGGCAGACAAGCAAATACTACAATGTTCTGCTCTGTAAGACTGTTCTGTTGGGCTATTCTAGAAACTCCAGCTGCTGGGGACTTTTAGAGGGGAAAAAATAGGTTCATGCAGGTACTCTGTGTAAAGGAACCAGATATATACTTTCTAATTTAAATTCATATGTGTTTGGGATGTATTGACTGGAAAAATAGCTGCTTTAAATACCATGAAGGTCTTTTACTTCTGAATGTTTCCAAAGATACTTGCTGTGATTGAAGAAACCAGGCTTCGGGAAGTATCATAGGATGGCCTGGGTTGAAAAGGACCACAGTGCTCATCCAATTCCAACCCCCCTGCTGTGTGCAGGGTCGCCAACCAGCAGCCCAGGCTGCCCAGAGCCACATCCAGCCTGGCCTTGAGTGCCTGCAGGGATGGGGCATCCACAGCCTCCTTGGGCAACCTGTTCCAGTGCATCACCACCCTCTGCATGAAAAGCTTCCTCCTAATGTCCTACCTAAACCTCCCCTGTCTCAGTGTAAAACCATTCCCCCTTGTCCTATCAGTGTCCACCCTCTTAAACAGTTGTTTTCCCTCCAGTAGCCCCTGTACTTTCACATCCTGTGGATGCTGGGATGTTTGCACATGTTTGTCACTGTGCTGTGTGCTTTCTTACCTCGTACATCAGATGAAATCACAAAATTGAGATTTCCTTTGCTCTTGGGCTTGTCGACACTGTGTTATCCAATATAAGCAGCCATGTATTTGAGGCTTGACTGTTTCTCTAAAGTAGAGGGTCAGAATGTCAGTTTTGCACTAATTATGGAGAAAATGTTCTTTGTTCATGGCTTGTATAAATGCTAATGATAGCCTTGTTTTCAGCACTTCTTTGTATACGTTTGTAGGCATGGGAGTGGAAGGATTTGTGGCTTTTATTTTTAAATCAGGGCAACCTTAGGTTTTTCCGAAGTTGGTCTTGTCTTTACAGGAAAAATCTGGGCAGATTTCCAGAGCAGAAAAGAATCTGCCACGGTAACCCAGTTGTCTTCCCTCCGGTGCTCTGTTCCACTGGGCATTCAGTAAATAAGGGTGAGCAGTGAACTTTGTGCACGCTGGGTGAGTGTCAGCTATTTTGTGGAGATGGGCTCTGTTACTGTCAGAGTAAACCAGCTGAACTCTTTTGTTCTTACAGTCCGAAATGTTTTAATGGATATACTATTTGTTCAGCCATCATGGAGAGACTGTGGTAACAGCTGCTTTGAGTTTAGGTTGGGAAGCTCATGTGCAGCATCTGACAGTACTTGGCTAAAAACAAAAAGTGGTGGGGTTGGGAGAGGTGTATCATGCTTGGAGATAATTTTGTGCTCTCTTACAAGGTAAAGTAGTGCATATTCAGAAAGCATACCCTAAATATTCATTAACAACAAGGTCCATCTTTCAGGTGATCAGGATTATTTAATTTCCAGAGAGGAATGTGTGAAATAAGGCTGGAGACAAGCAGACAGCAAGAAGTGTTCTCAAGCAGCTATCTGACTGCTGCTACGCTGTTCCTTTTTCCTTCCATTTTACATGTATTCTGAACTAATCAGTGTGCTTTTGTCTCCTAGCCCCATAGTAGTAGTTTGAACTGTATTCATTTTGCCTGGAAAAGTATTAAAGAAACCAAGAAATGGTATGGCTTTCGCTGAGTAACCGTTGCCAGCATTTCTGAAGCAAAAGCACTGGCTCAGCCTTGCAGCCTTTTCTATTTATCCAGTCTCATAGGCCAAGTTTCAAATCGTATTTCTCTGTTTGAAATAACAATGTTGTTCTCTAGTTACAACCCATGACTGCAGTAGTGATATCACACACGTTATTGCTTTGGGCCATTCCTACGTCCTAGAACTCTGCCAGCACTGGTGCTTTGTGCTTAACACAGGCATTGGTGGCTTTCCTGGTCTCACTGAAGTTTTAGTGACAAGTGCTGTTCTGAGGCGTTATCCCACCTTTGTAGTTTTACAGAACACAGCACATCTTCTGCGTATTGTGATGTTATAAATAAAATGGAACTGATAAAATAAGGGCCAGTGTATGCTCCGTGATGCACGGTCCTTTTCTGTTAACTCTGCAGAATTTTATAGTGCAGACTGGACATCTGGTGTCTGGTACTTAACAGTAAGATCTAGTTTAGTGGTTTTCTTTTATTAAATTTTCCTTTTTTAAAAAAACAAAACAACCCAAGACTTTAGTGTTCTTTGTTCTCTCAAGGTGGTAATCAGGTCCTACACTTGGCTGCCCCAAATATATGTATATATATACATATAATTACTGAATAAAGGGTGGGAAACTAGTGTCTCTGTGTGAAAGGAGGGAGCCAACACCACCAGTGTTACCTGAGCTCTCCAGAAGACTGTAGCACTCTGATCCTTTCTGCTGGTGTCTCCAGGTATGCCTAGACTCATGTGCCCTTCTCCTAAAATGAAACAACCTCAGCATGCCTTACCTGACATAAAATGTGATGTATATGTGCACTTTGTGCCTGTAGCCTGGCATTCTCCTGGATAAAACTGAAGCAGGCAACCAGTAGTTCCCAAAATGGGATTTTCCATACATGCCTATGAGGTACATCCTCACTGATCCTGCACCTGACACATGTCTTGTTCCATTTTTTTCCTCCACTTGCATAGCAGAAATGCTAAGTCACATCTTGAAGCAGTGATTGAGCACCTGGTGGGAAGGCAGGGCCAACCCAGGGAAGCTCAGGTGCATGCAGTGTACCTGAGTGACCGGAGCCAGGATCCACCCCTTCCCAGACTTCATTTAAGGGTTGGCAGTGGAGGCAAAGGTATCTTGCTGGAGATCCCTGCCTACCTGAGGCCTTCCTGAGGTAGGCAGTTTTTCTTCCTTACTTTGTGTGCCCAAGGCTGCTGCAGTGGAGCTTGTTTTTGTTTGCTGCAGCCTGCCACTCTGCTGCCATTGCTGTACTTTCCATCACTTTATAGCATTACTGCATTATAACTTGTCATTTGTTTTAAGAAATAATAATCTTTAATGGAAAAGCAGTGATTATTTCCTCCAAAGAAATAGAGCATCCCTTTCTATCCCCCCCTCTTCCCTCTCCAAATAGCGTTCTCTCTTTCTGATTTCTCCCTAATTTCAGTGGCCTTAGTCTTCCTTCACCGTCTTTTTGTAGCTTCAAAGCTTAATACGGTGCTCCAGTTTGGAAGCTTTGCTCTTTATTCCATGGCCTTTCAATTACTAATGCAGTATTAGCTAGGCTGCATCGTGACTCATGGACATTAGTGACTGTTTAGAAATGCGCTGTAGACTGCAACGTTTTCCTGAGTGTTTCAGGGTGGCTTACTTAACCGGGAAAATCTTGGTCTTATACGTGCAATGAGGTTTTTCTTTCTTGGCTCTGTTAAATATACCACTTATGTAACTGTTCCTAATGCGTATCCCTACTGAGGAGGTATTAAATGTAGGAAATGTTTAGTATTTCTATAACAAATGGACTATTCCTGGTCTAGTATTGGAACAGTTTGTGGTGAGCAGCCCTGGGTGCAGTCTGGGTGTCCCAGGCAGACCTAGAGGTGCTTCTGCAGTCTGTGAACCTCTTGTGGCTGCTTTGACAGCTGGCTTCCTCCTGCTTGTGCTCCTTGAAGCTGTCCTTTTTCAACTTCTCTCATGGAGATCAGTTCAAGTGAAGGTAAACTGACGTTTTTCTGAGTGTAACCACAATGCACCCCAGATACTTTTGCATGCTATTAGCCCTCTGATGTCTTAAACTCTTCCATAGTTGTGCTTTGCTTAAACATGTATTTCTACTGCTGCAGTGCCTTGCCACCAGCTTTGCTAATTGAATCATTACATTCATCTTTTGTGCTTTTTTGAGATTCACTTTTTTTTAAAGCAACTTGTTTACATGCTTTCAGTGACCTGTGTTTGCATGCAGTTGAATTTTGGTATTTCAAGTCTTCGTTGGGTTAAGAACGTTTAAGTTCTTAAGGCACTGAGATGTGGTTTTCATAAGGATCATTGTTCATTGTTGGACCGGGGGACAAGAAACTTGTTAGCTCAGAAGAACTTGTACTAGATTTATTGGTTTCACCTTAGCTTTCTCAGCAGGAGAATTCTGAATTACTTTCTGAAGTGTTTTTGACAATTTTTAATGGAATAAATTAAGAGCAGCTTTTCAGTTGTTATGAAAAAAGAAATGTTGTGCCATTAATCAAAGCCGACCACCCATTTAATTTCTGCTCCTTATTAGGCTATCGATGCGTTCTTGCATTAATGGGCTGACGACTGCTTAACTACCCAGAGAAGCATTATGGAGCTGAAGATTCATGTCTAAATGCACTATTCCCCTTGAATGGAGAGCTGCAGATCCTGGTGTTGGCTGAGATGGACTCAGTGATCCTTATGGATCCCTTCCAATTCAGGATGCTCTGTGATGGCTGTGTGACCTCTCAGCGGCACTTCAGCAGAGTGCTTGTGGGGCTTTCTTCTCATGCTCCTTGCTGGCTGTGGCCCAGAGCACTGGCAGCACAGAGGTGAGCTTGGCAGGAGGTGTTAGGAGCAAGTGGGGAATGGTGGGTATCTCAGAGTTTGGCAGTGTTGAGATGCTCACGGAGCTTGCCATGTTTTCCTTACCTCTTCACACGCGGTGCAGCAGGAAGTCATTTATGGTAATTTTCTCCTATTTGCATATAGGTTATAGAGTTCTGTGGTGCAAAGCACGCTCAGAACTCCTTTTAAGTGTCTGTTCAGATCAAAGCGGGGCTGTGTGATAGCTGTTGTCTGACACCAAGCTGTGTGGTGTTGTTTTCATTAAACATTTATCATACTTCCAACGTGACAGCAGGCAACTTTGTGCTTGGGTAACATGTTTTCATGCAAAATTTATTGAAAAAGACGAGACATTGTAAAGAGATCTTGTTGCCTTTCACCAGTGGCGAAGGGTAAATGTTTGATTGGGAGGAGAGATCCCTTCAGCGTGCTGAGGAACAGCGAGATGCTGCTGTTAAAAAGCAAGGAGATGCATCTGAAAGTTGGAGTTTGCTCTGGGAAATGTTGCTTTGACAGTAAGCAGGAGCGCTTTATTTATTTTTCATTTTTACTCTGCTTGGTTTTAACAACTGTTTGTTATGTTTCTGTCACGATGGAATGGTCGTCATTTGCAAAGGAAATGCTTTTCTAACACACAAAGTTTTGGAATGGATCCATTTGTAGTAAAGCTAGTGATTATTAGGTAATCTTTACATTATAAGTCATTACTATGTTGCAAAAATGGGAAGATAAGGTGGTGTATTTAACCAATAACATACTGCCTTAAAGTAAAACGCTGTTGTTTTTCATGTTAAGGAATATTTCATTCTTCCCGTGATGTATTTGTGGTTTGGAGCACTTCTATTTTAAATCTGTTTTTCCAGCTTTACCGGTGGAAAGCTGGTGAGTGTACAGCTTGTGCATTCACTGCCTGCTTCTGTTAATTGGTGTGTGATCACTTTCTGGCTTTGGTGTCTGTAAGATTCACGTTAAATACCCAGTCCTACAGCGTTCAGCTTTTGGAAGATAGTCCTGATTCACGTTTCACTTTTACAGTGTGTGATGTAAGAAGGGAAGAATGGTCCTGCAGCTTCTTTGGGTCTAACACATCCAGCAATTACCCAGCTTCAATTCAGGTCTGGAGCAATTCCTCTGGGTGCAGCATTTATGTTAATAGGCCAGACAATGCGAAGGGCCACTGGTAGCTTATCGCTTCCCATACCCTCTGCTGCAACAAGAGGTGGTTCTCAAATCTGCAAAGTGTTCCTGTTTATCTGATCCAATTATGCACATGCTGCTTCCAAAACATAATCTCTGTAGTTGTTGGCCTAAGGTATTTGTGTTCAATCATCTCTATTCACTTACAAATGGGATTTTGTCACACTGAGACTGATTTTGTCACTCCAAGGCCTTTTCTTTAAAATTTTACATGACAAGATACATTTATTAAGTAGCAGAAATGTACAAATATAAATTGATGTTCAGGGTGCTACAACATTTGTTTAATTTGCACTGTGCTCAGTCTAATTCATCAGTTATTGTTAATTGTTTGGACTGTCTTCAGTCCTTATTTTAAAGAAGCTTCTGAAGCTCGTATTGTGCAATGATGTTTGCTTTGCAGTTGGGGTTCAAAGGACAAATAGCTTGCCTGTAAGTTTGATTCGGAATATAACAAGTAAGGATTATTTCTGAGCCAGTGCCTTGTCCAGAATCTTTGAAGTCGGTGCAAGATTGTGTCAGGAAGCCTACTCCTCCTCATCCTCGTGCTGGAGATGTTCCAGGGCTCCAAATGCGCAGGTCACTGGAGGCATCCTTACTTCCCAGGTGATCACGGTGGTTCCTTGAGATCAGTTTTACACGTGTGGGTTTCGTAACTTGCCTTCTCAGAGATGAGGCTTTATGCTGAAAGGAATTAAGTGCTTTGGGTTAGTTCCCACCCAGCTGTTGCAGAGCATGGTGCAGGTGGTGCCTGCAGACCTGCAGAGCCTTTGGAGCAGTGCTTGAGTTGGGTTTGCTGGCAGAAGGTGTTCACCTGTTGGAACTTAGGAGGAACTGAAAGGCCAAGTGAGGACAACTTCCTCAACAGGAAGCCAGGCAAAGGCTAATGGGAAGCATTGTGAATATTTTGTCCTGAAAAGGGAAGAGCTACCCATATGCCTGCAGTGGCTCTGGGGTCACTTGCCTTTGACCTGGATTTGTTGCTATTGTTGTTTGGGCTGTGTCAGACTTGTTTTTCTTTTTGATTGCTAAAAAATCCCCTTTTATATCTGAAAAGGATGCTCATTTATTTAATGGGCTGTGGTACTGAGGCAGCAGCATATGGTGTTTCTTTGCCTTTTGCTAACAGACTTTAAAATGCTGCATGGATTCCAGGCAGGGAGCACACGTGTGTGAGCTGTGGGCACAACTGCATGGATGTCACTTAACATCCAGGCCCAGAAAGCAAATAGCTTTTACCCACAGTAACTCTTTGATTTTTTTTTTTATCATTTCTGTTAACTATCTCTGACTGGACTGTAAGCAGCAATGTGGTACCATTGTACGTATTGCAAGTGCTTGGAAAGAAGTAAGCATTCACTGAGTGAAATGTGTTATGCGTGCTTTGAATTGATGGGTCCTATCCTTCCTCTTTAGTGTTTTCAAATTAGTATTAAATTTGGAAGTGTGGAAAACCCCCTTGCCTTGTCTAGTGGCCTGGGTACCTACATGAACCGCAAAAAGACCTGTTATTAAGTGAAGCTGTACCACTTCTGCACTTTGAAATGCTTTTAAAGAAGAAAATCAACTTAATAGTGGTGGGCAGTACAGTAGTGTAGATTTGGTGCTCTAGCTTCATAGCTCTATCAGTTAGAGAAGCTTGTTGAATTAGCTTCCCTGCTCAATTCATGTACTATGAGGGCATGCCTATTCCTTGTATTTGCAGAAGTAGATTTTGGAATCCATTTGAAGGCTGTATCTTCAAAGACACACATTACTTTAAGCTGTTTTCAAAACTACGCAGCCTCTGAAACTGCCAACCACCACGATTGTCCTTTTATAACTATATAATTTGCATTATCTTGGGTTTTAAAATTGAATAATTCCTCAAATAGAATATTCTTTCGGAAAGAGTGTTTCATTTACACACACACTCCCGTTCTCTCCAAATGTAAACATGTGGTTCTTTTTATATCAAGGCACCTTGCACTTTGGGAGCAGCTGACTGTTGTTTTAATGGACTCTCTTAATCTGTGTATGAGGAATCCAAACTGAATGATACGGAGCTGTGAAAATCCAGTTAGCGTGAGCTGTAATCTCTTTACTGGGTTTAAGTAGTTAGTGGCATTCAGACACCCTGCAGATACTGAACTGCAGAGATACAGTAATCACCTAACCATGTAGCCAGGGTCCTGCTATCGTGGAACTAAAGCAGAGGAGTCCCCAGCAATCATTTAAGTAAAACAAAACAAACACAACAAGCACTGCTGCTTCTGAGCAAGCAAACAGGCAACTGGGAAAAAAATCCTCCAAACGTTTTCTTGTAAAAAGGAATTTCATGTTATGGTATATATATATATATGTGTGTATGAAATATGACAGTTTCTGGTAATGAAATTCTGTAATGAATTTACCAGAACGAGTATTTGCATGGTTGAAGATTACCTTCTGCTTTTTTTTTTTTTTTTTTTTTTGAAAAAAACCCAAACCTGCTGTAGATTTGGACATGTGTTTGCACAAGTTTAGGAAGCTGGAAAGAGTGGATGCATGCATGCATGGATCCCAGCTGGTGCCAGCTGCAATACAACCTTCCACCGGGATGCAGGACAGCCTGGGGCTGGTGGGGTAGCTGCCGTGGGTAGGTTGGGTTGGGTGCTGCCAGGGATGTAAGCAGGGCTCGTTTCTCTGCTTCAACACCATTTTGTTAGAAGAACTTCCTGCTGAAGTGCAAACATTCTCAGGCATTCCCATGGAGGAGACTGCCCAACCCAAGTCTCCTACTTGAGCTGGGCTGCTGAGCTTCTCCCAGTCTGGTTTTGGTCAGAGATTTATTTAACATAGCAGTGTGTAGGCTCTTAACAGCTCATCTCTGTTATGATCTGGTCTTGGACCTTCAGCTTGGCAGAAGGACCCACCAACACTGAGAGTGTGTTACCTCCAGCCGTGTTTTTTTTTTTTGTGGCAGCTGTACTTGAGCTTCACGTTGGTTTATTCCCAGTTTGCATTATGGCAGCCCTAGCAGCCACCTGGTAAACTGAAGATTCTTCTGGAGGAAGAAGTTCTTGGAATCACTTCCATTTCCGGTGCCAATTTATGCATTATTTATGATGTTAAAAGCAACGTCTTTAAAGATCCATGAAGATTGAGGCTGGGAAATGCTTTCAGTGACTTCCAGGGTAGAAATGGAAAGCCCAGAGGAAGCCTGTTGGATGTCCCGGTGATTCTCCTGGATCCTGGCTTGTTCCTCATCTGCTTCCAGCTGCTGAAGTTTCTCGTAAGATGAGGCCCATTTAACGGTGAATTATGTTGGGAATGATGATTGTTTCCTGGACAGAAATCGAAAAAGCAAGATCAGTCTGCTTTCTCAAAATGGATTAAGGAATTGATCAGGAAGGTCTGACTTTGCTGCTCAGATCAGAATCTCTGAAGGCTGCTTAATGGCATCATGCTGTGTCAAAGAGAGAAGAGGATTTTTTCCTATTGATTCTTGTCAGGTGGGCACTGCTTTGTGCTTTGACAAAGTATTAAAGAAATACACATAATGTATTTATAGGACAGCGTTCGGCAGAGCGTGATTGACGAATGCCTCCAATACTGCAAAGCTCAGCCTCGGAGGAGGGTAGGAGTGAAAGGGTTTCTCCTGTCCTTCTGGTTTTCCTTTGTATTTCCTTCTTCCCTCCTTTAAAAGAAAAGTTACATTTTGGCAGTATGTAGTTGTTGACTGCTAGCAGTGTTCACAGTGAGGATTGTCAGAGTAATTGTCTTTAATTAAGCCAAGCGAAACAACAGATCTCGATGTTACCCTTCACAGCAAGGATCCTTGTTTTGTCCTGCTACCTTCTCTGTATGAAACTGCAGCTAATGCTGTAGTATTGCTTTCTACATGTCATCAATTTCTGGTGGGCCTCTACAAGTCGGGATGCTCTGTGAGCATGAAGATGGAATAGGAGGTGGGGGCTCATATGTAGTGGAAGGCATGAAATCTTGCTTAAAAGGTCAAAATGCGTTTTGTACAGAAGAGGACAAAAAGTGAAAATCCACTGCTTAATTTGTTCTTTAAAAACCAAAACACCCGTATGCCCCAGAGCTTGTTGAAAGCTGTTTCCATTAACTTTAAAGGTTATAAAATAGATATCTTCTCTGGAGAAATAGCTGTACGGATGGTAATCAGAAACGCTGAAGATGTTGCTCATTTGTTTTCAATTTAATTACCAATTAAAGCACAATTTAAAACAAGGGAAAAAAGAAAACACTAACTGGAAGAAAGTAAAAAGAAAAATCACAGCAGCGTTATGCTGACAGTTGTGTTGCAGCGTGTTGAGAACTTGAAAATGTTTTTCTCTTCCCATCAACTTTTCTCAGTTGTTTTTCCTTTTCCGTTATGTTCGGTTCTGGACTGACAGATGCATCTCGGCTTGCATTGCTGTGTTTAAGCTCGTGCTGTTTGGCAGCCACAGCTTGCACTTCTTTCCTCTGCTGGGCATGGGAGGGGAAGGGAGGTGGAAGAGAATACCAGGAACAGGAGGCTCTGCATTCTGTTCTTCTTAGCTTCCATAATATCCTTCTTTTTCTATTTTAATAAATAGGTTGTTGGTGTTTTCTGAACATCGCTTAGGCTGTACTAACTCAGAAGTGATGGGAGATGTCCAGTTGACTTCAGTGGGCAACAGGTATCAGCTCTCCCTTGGGGATCCTTCCAGGAGAAGTGGGGTTATACAGGAGATGGAAGAGTTCCTGCAGTGAGCAGCTCTGCTGCAATCAGTGTTTCTTTGCGTGCTTTCTCTTCCTAGACTTAACTTGAAGTTTTCAGTACAGAAAGACTTGATGACTGCGTAACCAGTAGTTCTGTTATCAAGGAAATCCGCTCTACTACTTTTGTGAGAGCAATCCAATGAGAAACTTAAAAGCAGGAACAATTCACACTGACACTTTTTTTTCCTGTATCAAACCATTCTCAATAAGTATTTTAATCCAACCCATGGAAAGCATTTATAGGGAACACAACGTTTGATTTTTCTGCAAGTTGATGAGAATTTTATGGAATGAAATAGAAATAAGATTCTCTCACGTTGAAGTAACCCAAGTAGAAAACTAATGGTTGTCTTTCATTACGGCTCTTTCCCCCTTTGTGTGTTGGTGTGGCTGGTTATTTCTGGGCAAGCCTTTCGAGCTCTGCAAGCTTTGTTTGTGAGCTGGCAGCAGCAGTCAGACGTAACTAGATGACTCTGTGCTTTCCAAGGGCTACTTGAATGCATAGCGTGTTGCCTGACATCCCATAAAGGAATGGTTAAACCTTTTAATAACTCACTTTTTGAAGAAATGGAGATGTTGTGCACCCAAGGTAGGTCGTGCAGCAGAAGCATTGAGTGCACATATGGGCTTGGGGAAGCAGGAACTGAGAAGTGATGAGTCTTCAATGGGAGGTAACCCTGCAGAAGGGAGATGGGTGCTGAGTTGTAGGCTGCTGTACCTTGATAAAGTACTGTAGATAAGGGTTGTTCAGTGGCGCTATATACCATCATTAGAAACAAAACAAAAGATTTACTCCAACCATGGGAGGGTTGCGTCTGACTTGGATAAATGTTCCTTCCAGATCTGTCATTGTGTGGCCTGCAATAGGAGCAAAGCCACAGTATGGAGGAAAACCCCTCTTGGTTAAAGAAACGTGTAAAACACATTCACAGATGCATGATATGTGTGGAAATACTTCTTGGTTGGTGTGGGAATAGGCATTAGTGAACACAAGATCTGATTTTAGCACGGTGCATTTCACACGTGGTACTGAGGTTCTTATTTCTGCCGGGAGAAACGTGCTCAGTTTTATGTGCAGCATCATGCTTTCTTTTTCCTGCTCTGCCTTTAATCTAGGACTGTGTTTATGTAATGCAATAGAAATGTTGCTAACGTGATTATACTTTTATATCTTATTAGCTCGAATACTGAGCACAATAAAATGGAAAACTGTTTAAATTTTATGTTTAAATGCTTGAGATAAGAGTTCTTGTAAATGAAATGTGATTACATTTCTGTAATAGATCTTCTCTGTCTTTTACTACTTTGTTTAGCTATGTAATTCTATTGGGATTGCTGTTTCTAAGTTTGACTTTTAGAAATATCCATGTAAAGTACTCACAAATAAACAATGAACGCAAATCTGTTGAGAGCTCAGTGTTTCCTGTCTGAGAAAGCAAATCGTTGCTAGATAGTTTTCTTTGTGATAACCAGTTTGAATTAAGCATAATTCCCCAACATCACCTTGAATTTCCATCTGTGTGACGCTGATGTTCTTAAGCGTTTTGCATTTACCTAATGCTCTGGGCTATTTTCACTTAGCGTGTATGGAGAGCTGTGACTATCTTAAAACTGTAGATGATATGAATAACAATTGTTTGCTGATCTTACCCTGTATCTCCCTGGATAACCTGCAGTCTGCAAAGGCTGAGTAAGTGGCAGATAGCTTTTGTCATCTCTTATCCGGGCTGTACACTTGTAAGGAAGAGCAGGGATAATCGCCTAAATCTAATTAGGGGTTAAAAGAGGCCATGACTGTGATGTGGCAGTGAGACACCTTACTGTATCAATCCTGTTTGCATTAGAAAAATAAGGTTGTCATATTGATTATTCAAATTAGCTTATATTGGCCGTGGCTCAATGGTGTGTATCGCAGCTGAAGCACTGCGAGGTCCCAGCTTTTCAGAGGAGACCTATGCTTATGGCATATATTATGTGGTGTCTTGTTTGCTAATTTAGAGGTTTAAAATAAATACTAAGACCGAGTGAGTTTTATCATGAGATTTGAAGGTTTAAGTGACCATCAGAAAATGAAGTTGAGCTTTCATGTGTGATATTTGTGATTGCTGAAAGCTATTAAATGAAGGCCAATAAATTTGCTTCAGATCTTTTATGGAAGAGTCAGTATTGGAGTTAACAGATCTTGCAGTATTATGTTTGTGGACTAATTGATGTTTAGTTCAAAGTCAAATGGAGCTAAAAGAGTAAAGTAATTGCATTCAGATCAATTCCACATCCGAGGGATAGCGAATTCCCCGGGCTATGACTCTGGGGTCTGTGTTTTAATTTGAAAATCTACCTGGTGCTGAGCTCCTAGAGCACTCTCAAATATTTCTGAGCCCTTGGCTTTTTGTCATTCAACAACCACATCTGCTGCCATCCTGCTAGGGTGCGGATGCCTTCAAGAGCTCTAATTTCAGCCCTCCTTGTTACCTTAGTCATGATGGGTGACTTAAGTGCATCACATAGAAGAGGCAGAGGGAAAGCGTACAAGAATAGTTTTGTAATACGCCAGGCAATACGTGCTAGGGCATCTCATGGGTAAGGGTTGGATGTTGTTCTGTTAACTTTTGCACTGGTTTGTGCAACAGTTGTACAAGAAAAAGAGCACATCTTAAATTGCAGGTATCAGGCACAGTACGCAAGCGTTCCTCTGTGACAGAAAGGATTTTACCCACCTTCTGTGCATGCTAGAGATGTGTTTATCCATAGGTATTGGTTATGCTACATTTGTCTGGTTTTAGATTAAAAAAAATAGCGTGCACAGTTAACGGTTTGTTCCTCTGGTGCGTGTAGGGACAAGGGTTGTTTACAATTTCCTCCTTTGGTTCTTCCAGTTTCTTCTGTTTCTATTGCTGTTGGTGTGACAGTTGCCCATCCCTGTTGACTGAAAGCCACAATGCCCGGAGTAAGGGGATGTGTGTGAATGTATATAGAGAGAGGGAGAGCGAGAACAGCGTTTTGACCTGTTTTTAATGACTTAAAACGATTCTGTGCAAACGTTCACATAACTTTCCAGTATCTTGCCTGAACAGAAAGTTAAGTAGGCGGCTTATCCTGTCATGCCATTGTGGGAAAGTCCACTCGGTCCTGACCATTGTTGCACAAATGTTTGATTGCTTGGAATGGTTCCAGCGTGAGTTTCTGGGGATGCTGGGTTTTGGCACTTGCGTGCAAGACGTAGCAATTTTGTGTATTGTGATTGTGACTTTCAGCCAAAACTGAAAAGCTAGGAAAAGAGCCAACGCACAAGGCTTCTTCCAGCAATTTCAGTACGCTGCTTCTGTGGATCAGTGCAGCACGCTGGTCAGTCGGTCTGTATTCTGAATTTGATGTAATGGTTTTATCTCTTTCCCTAGCCAGGACTGGGGCTGGAGGTCAGATCACTCCCCTCCATTTGAGACTCATGTGTAAGTTACAATTCTAACCAATGCTGTATTGATGGAGTTAAATTTGTGAAACAGAATTGGGTTGCTCAGTGGTCTGCAGTGATGAAGTGCCTTGGCTCCATGACCAGAAGATTTCTGTGGTCAGAGAACATGGAGCACACACCCGCATCTGTCCGTCCATGTTTCCAGACCTTTCTGTACAGTCTCAGAATCCTCAGAGAATCTTGCTGTTGCAGGATCTGGCAGCTTGTTTGTTGTGAACTTGTTGTCATAGAATACTTTACACTTGTGCTGCTTTCCAGTTGCACCTTCAAATAGTCTGAAAGTGCTGTTTTTACTGTCCAAGCTCCAAATTGCTTCACATCCAAGCGTCCTTGGAAACTGCCATGTTTACAGTGTTTAATGTTTTCAGGAATCTCTTGGCTTCGTATTAGTAAAATAATGTTTGAGGGAAGTCTTGGCTATAGAATGAGACGTGCTGAATATTTTTGTCTTATCTATTAATTTTGGTCCACTTGGTAGCAAATCAGTAGCTTGCAATATGACTTATTTTAATGGCATTGAAGGAAAGCCAAAATACAAGATGCCTTTTAAGACTCCTGGTCTACATGTTGGCTGGCCACTTTTCACCTTACAAAGCCAGAGCTGCTCTCTTTTCACTGTAGATGTCTTTTGTGAGGTGTTGGACATGATAAATGCTAAATTAGGTGCTATTGCATTCTTTGATGCAAGTAAAAGGTTAAAAGCCTATTAATGAAAGCAATCATTTTGGAGAATAAAACGAGTGAGATCCTTGTGATGTGGTAAAAACAAATCCAGAGGACATTTGGACATGGTGCCTTAAGGAGGTTCTGGGCCAACTCACACCAGCATGACGTACTTAGACAACATAATTCAATGTTGGGTTTGGTTTTGCTTTGGGGTTGTTTTTTTTTTTTTTTTTTGAGACATAAAATTTTCTATAAAACAATCTAAGTTATGATTCACTGAAATTCTCTTGTGCATTTAATGTAGTGTTTTGGGCATCAACAGCATCGGTGTTTTCAGCCCTGGCACAGCAATGTTCTGAACACATCCATTAATTCTGAAGCTTTTCTCTGCGGAGTAGATGTGTAGTGAGCGTAAGACCAAGAGCAATTTCAGCATTAATAACAGACTTGTAAATTATATGGTCAAAGACCATTGCAAGTATTGGAGAAAGAAATAACAAATAAACAGAACGCAGACCTGTTTGTGAGCTAAAGCTGTTGGGGAGGCTGCTCCATCATGCTGGACTCTGCAGGTCTGGAAGATCTCCTGACATTCTCCTGCCACTCAGCGTCTGCTCAGCCCACCTGGTGTGCCCAGCTTGGAAAAGAAGCTGAGAGACTTGCAAACACTTTCTTTGGACTAAAGCACAATAGAAGCAAGTTGTGAAATGCAACTGGAAACGGGTCTGCTGTGATCCGAAGTATTCCAGGCTGCTTTAGATGAAGTTTGGGGTGATAGAAACCGACTGTCAGACATCAGGTAGTTCTGCTTCTTATAGAATAAGCCTTTACCCTGTGTAGGAATGAATGCCTCTACCCATCTGACAGTGAGCTTGTTGGCGCTGATGATGGGGATCAGGCCGGAGATTGGGCAGGTGCGGTTCACTTGAGATATTAAATACAGATATTAGTGTGGATTTTTGTGAACTGAAATCTATGGGGATTATTTAAAAAGAAAAAAAAAAAGCTTCTGAAGTTAGTGTAGAAAATGTAAATTATCACTTTAGAATGCTTAGTAATGGAATACATAACTATATGAAGCAGTCTTATATGTAGGTATCTTATAGTAGGAATTCAGAGTGATCATAGAATCACAGAATGGCCTGGGTTGAAAAGGACCACAGTGCTCATCCAGTTCCAACCCCCTGCTATGTGCAGGGTCACCAACCAGCAGCCCAGGCTGCCCAGAGCCACATCCAGCCTGGCCTTGAATGCCTGCAGGGATGGGGCATCCACAGCCTCCTTGGGCAACCTGTTCCAGTGCGTCACCACCCTCTGGGTGAAAAACTTCCTCCTAAGATCCAACCTAAACCTCCCCTGTCTCAGTTTAAAACCATTCCCCCTTGTCCTGTCACTGCCCACCTTTGCGGAGTGATGAGCAAAAGCATGAAATTCTTGGTTTTGATTTTTAGTTATGTTCATAGAGGTTAATACAAAGTTTTCTGCCAGCAAGAAGGTTTTAAATACTTATCACAGTGTGGGTTTTTTTCTGAAAGATTTTATCCATTTGGGTAGAACTCATAGCACACAATCTTCAAAAGCAATTAAGTAAATAACAATAAGTAATAAAATAATAACGAGAAGTAATTAATACAGACAACTTCCATATTAACTTGTTTCACAGGAAGAACGCTTCTAATAGTTAGCTTTATTTTTATTGAACACTCAGCGAGGGGCTTAGAGTTTCTTTGAGCACATTTTCATGAGCGTTTACTGCACTTTGCAGTCTACGATGGAGCTAGAGATGGACCTGCCCTAATGCAGCCTCGTTTGGGGTGCGGTGAGCTGTGCACACCTGGAGCACTCTCAGAACTCACTTAATGTGCGTAGGTGGCTGTACGGAAAATGAACCACGGGCGTGAGGCTTCCCTGTGTGCTGCTTTATCAACAGACCGAGGGCCTGGAGGAATAGAGGAAGTGAATGGACACCAGTGTATCCAAATATCTCATTTTGCCTAAAAGCAAGTGCCGGCAGATAAATGCCCATAAAGGGATTTCTTTCTTAAGCCCCATGGATTTTTTTTTCCCGCAACTTTTTGTGCGAGTTAGAAATGAAAACCATTCATCTAGTGCCCCAAAGAACGGCCGTATTGAATGGAATAACAGTGTAATGTACCATTGAAGGCAGGATTGAAAGTGATTATCTTGTTAACTCTTGACAGTTACCGCCAGCTTGAAATAGAACTGGCAGGCTTGATTTGCAAATGAATTAGAGCTTTTTCATTTTGTGCCAGGATCATCTTTTTATATTCTGATATGACAGATGCTATGTTCCATGCTTTTGTTTCTCCTCGGTTTTATACTTGCAAATAAAAAACAAAAGATTATGATAGTAATTTTATTTGCATCTTTTCTCTGGGAGTTTATTCTTTGTGGCGAAGTTTTTAATCTTATATTTTTTTCAGCAATTTGTTTAAGAATAGTATTGTTCCCACAGAATGAAATTTCATTAGGTTAAGTACAGTCATAATTGGGTGAACGGCGAGGATTTAGAAGCTTTCTGAAACGGGGAAATGGATTGCACTCAAGTTGTTGTAGCGCTTCGGACGTTGGAGTTTTCTCCCTGATTTGTAGTTAAATGTAATATCCTTCATTGCCGAGAGCTGGGCGCAGTTGAGAAAAATCCAACGTTGAAAATAATGATCCTAAAGTTCTGCTAATAAAATGCAGGTGTAATTAGTTTCAGATTAATGCTGATGAACTGTGTTTGTATTCTGCAGCCATCCAAACACAGATGGTAAGGTGTTAGGTATGATAATTATTGTGCACTCTTTATATGTTCCTCATTAACCTGTAACGCTCTTTACCAGTCCAGAGAGTTTTTCCTATAGTTGTGTTTACCGACATTAAAACTCGCTCTGCTTTGTTTAATATTCAGTGCAGTGTTCTGTGCATTTGCAGTGCTGGGCTTTTTGCTACTTTTGTAATCTATTTTGTACTTAGAGACTAATTAGCAACACTTCCTACTAGCACCGACATCCATTACCGAAGTGTTTTCATACACTTTCACCTACAGGATGTGTTTTAATTGAATATCGACTAAATAATATTACAGAAAAGGTAAAATAGGCCAAAGATGTCTAATTTATTTAAAACTACCAAATAATGTGGTTAACAAAGGCAGTGGTACTCCAAAGTCCGAAGCTTAATTGCTTGTGTTTGCTGGGAGTTCAGGCCTTGATTAACAAGGTTTTGCTCTTTGCGGAGGAAATCCTGAGCACAGAACAGCAAAGAGGGGAGGAAAGTAAAGATCGGAACCAGCGTCCCCCACTCAATCACGTATCAGAACTCCAAGGACTTGCAGGTTACCACGTCCTTTGAATTTCCAGGTTTATCTGAGGAATGGCTTAAGCTGGCAACCGGGCTAAATAAAATGGCTTTGGTAATTTATGGCATTTCTATACGTGATCTCAGGTCTCAGTAAAAGAGAACTGGGAGCTTTTTTGGGTAGTTATCTTGGCTCTCCTTTATCTGAGAAATACATTCGGAGAGAAAATGTTCCTTTTGTTTTTGTTTTGTAGAGTCTATTTGAAAATATTGAGGCCATCAGCTCCGTATTTTGGATTTTCCTCCTCTGCTTAGTTTCAGTGTTTATTTCGACTGCATACGATCTTGAATTTTACTCTATGAGACAGGGCTGTATATATTTTTTCCCTCCTGAATATTTGATAAGGTCTCTTGGGTACTGATTTTTCTTTTCTCCGGGATAACATATTATGGAAATTGTTTCACCTTGTGTCCTATTTAAAGTCCCTGGTTTTAGCATGATTCAATTTAGCTCGCATTATATTCTGCAGAGTCCTTCAGCAGTTCCAAGTTATTCTGTATGTGTTCCTCTGTGCGGGGAGGCATTCCTGCTTTTCTTCCCGCTTTTGATAAGTGACCTTCATATAATCTTCTTGAGTCTTTATCAAATTTAATTTATTAGTAATTGGCCAAACTTCTTACCTTTTTTTTTTTTATCCCCCGAGTGAAATAAATTCTTTGGTTGAGTGGAGTGATGGAGCCACTGAGCGCAATAACAGCAGCTTTGAAGCCCTCACTCTTCAGGACCAGTTCCAGACCGCTTGGATGTGATATTAAGTAAGAGCAAAACAGCATTCACGCTTCAAAAAACATCACGGCTGTTTTCTCCAGCATTCAGAGCGAGGGGCTCCCTAAGCATTCTCTCTTTTGGTGGGAGTTTATTGTGCACAGAAGACGAGGACAGTAGCACCACGTTAATAGTTTAATAACGCCTCATCCTGTTGAACTCTGGCATCAAAAAGCATATTCTCAGCATATTATGCTGGCTTTCTGGATGCTTGGTCCTGTCAGAGTGACAGCCAGGTTATTGCCCTGTGTTTCTTCTCGCATGCAACCCCTCTGCGGTTGGCATTGCGCTGCTAAATCATTTTCGCTGTTTTATTTTGTAGATTTGGTTGGATCTTCCAGTGAAAACAGGGTATGAGGAACCTGGGCTCCTAACTCTGTTAAGCAGTCCAGGAATTTCCTTTGAGGTGCGTGAAGCGTTGAGGATTTTTTTGTGTAACTTCGGTGCTTCATTGCAAGGATTTTGATTTTTCATTACTGCGCTTCACAAGGCTTTTGTATCTCAGGTGTGCCAAAAAGGACTGTGTTTTGTATTGTATCTGTTGTCATCTTTTTCAAGCAACCTGACTACATGAATGCATGATCTGTGAGATCTTCTTTATTTTCTTTTCGTTAATAGGCTTAATTGGTAGTAATGCTTGTGTTAGGTTTTAAACTCGGATTTCTTTTCCTCCGTCTTTATGTGAGGGGCGAGAGGAAGTAGCTTCCTTTCATGGTTTTCCCCTCTTGCCTTTTGCGGGCTCTCTTTGATGTAATTTCCACTTAGCTACAAAAATATAAACCATGTTTTTCAAGGTTTTCTTTACAACCCAGAGAATGTGAACTAGTTGTGTTGAAGAGTAAGGCGTTTGTTGGAGTTCTGCCCCTGCACACTGTTTTTTACAGGCAGTTCTGCCAGACCTCGCTGCCGTGTTGGACCAGCTTGCCATCAAAAGTCAGTCTGGATTTACCTGTTTGCTTGGGAGAGGCAGCACTGTCCTCTTGTAAGCGGTTTGAAGGAGAGAACAGGCACAGGGCTTGGATTTCTGTGCCATCCTTATTGCTTCCTCCAAAGCCTGCTGAAATTAGTCTCTGTGGTCTGTAGTCAGAAACATCAGACAAAGGCATGGTGTGCCTTCCCAAACCCAGCGCCTTATTCCTTACGTTCCTCCTGCTCTGTGTCTTGGGTAGTCCGAGGGTACCAAGTCCAAGGGTAGAAGTAAATAGTGTGTAGCTACATGGAAAAACTAATGTTCTTCTTGCTGGCAATATATATGGTGTCAAGCTCTGATCTGGGAAACCATGAGATATTGGCCACTGAAAGAGATGATCTTGCTGCTGGTTGAGTTTTGGGTGGGGGATTTCCACATTCTGAGAGAGAAGGGAAGCTGTTAACAGCTGTGGTTGTTTGCTGGCTTTTGTTTTTACACAAATCACAGAATCACAGAATTATTAAGGTTGGAAAAGACCTAGAAGATCATCCAGTCCAACCATTACCAATACTTCCCAGCTAAATCGTACCCCTCAACGCAACATCCAAACGTTTCTTGAACACTCCCATGGTCGGTGACTCCACCACCTCCCTGTAATTTAGTCAGAACCTGGAGTATTAACAATGCTAGCCTAGTTATTAATAACCATTTGTGTGATAAATCGCATATCTGGATCTGCCTTACTGGGTTCTAAGGTATTCACTGTTCTGGGATGCGCTTGTTGAGCGGCCCAGTGAGTGGGGCGAGCTGCAAATGTGAGAGAACTCCATGAAAATGTTCTGTGACAACTTGGGGCAGCGCTGTGCAAGCAACAACACGAAGTGCTGCCGTTCACAGAGCGGCATTCAAAGGTTTTTATTTGAGAGTGTGGTGCAGCGTGACCTGAACTGCTGCATCTGACCCCGTTCTTCATAGTTTGTAGTTAATATTATGCGATCAGAGGGCATGCTGCCAAGGGCCTTGCTAACGATGAAATGATGTATTCATTCATTTGTCCTCTGAGGAGCAAAATCAGACATTTGGGACTGCATAGAATGGGGCTGAGGCCAGTGAGGTGTTAAGGGGCTGGAGCTCCAACCCTGCAAGGGGAGAGAGGGGCAGCAGCCAGAGGAGGGCTGGGAGGGCACTGTGCTGAGGGATGGAGGGGCTGGGAGGAAGGGAGCAACCAGCATGGGCTGAAAGACATGCTGGGGACCAGGTGTAAGGAGAGGCCCTCTGAGTGGGCATGTTTTATGAGTAGTAGGGCTGCCCCCTCAGGCTGTGCTTCCAGGCCATGAGAGGACAAAGCCTGGTGGCCTGGCCTGGCCCCAGAGCCCAGCATGCCCTCAGCCCGAGCTGTCCTGTGATCTGGGACAGCAGAATGACCCTTCAGCATCCAGAGGTGCTGTGGAATTATTCTGTGGTGCATGGGTTCGACTCAGTAAGCACTAGCAAAGAGTTTGCAACTACAAATACAAGGGAAGACTTGATAATGAGCTGATAACATGAGGGGAACTTAAGGATGTGAACACATTCATTTTCATTTGAAATAATTTTTTTATTTCAATTTACGGGCAGAAGTGCTAGTCCTAATAAGTTAACATTAACCCGATTAGTCACCTACATGACAGCTTTTAGTAATCCAAAAGCTGGCTACACTTGCTTCGTTGAATTCCTGCCACCTTGTATGTCCCTGATGAGCAGGGTTCAAATGTAGCTCAGCTGCAGTTTTTTCCTTTGCTGGTACTTTCAGAGGGTGGTGACGCACTGGAACAGGTTGCCCAAGGAGGCTGTGGATGCCCCATCCCTGCAGGCATTCAAAGCCAGGCTGGATGTGGCTCTGGGCAGCCTGGTCTGCTGGTTGGTGACCCTGCACACAGCAGGGGGTTGGAACCAGATGATCACTGTGGTCCTTTTTAGCCGAGGCTGTTCTATGATTACCAGAAGCTAACTTAAATATTGTGCTTACTGGTTTTGGTGTACAATTTCAGAATACATACATGTGAACTGATGATCCACATCACAAACTATTTCTGTCCCAGGCCTGGAAGCACAGTGCCGGAGCTTCCGTAATACAACAAGGAAACTTGAGTCTAAAGCAAGTTTGCCTCACGAACCAGAGAAATAAATGAGGTGCATTAAGAGACTGTTTGAAAGGCAACCGGGTGTTTGTTGGGAGCTGTGTAGTGCGGTGTAAACGCTCTTAGCAAAACTTCATCTCCTGATGAAGATAATTGATACTGAGGTAACTCCCGGTGTTCCTAGGAGTACAACAGTACTGGATGTGCGTAACGCTGCGACTGCCGCTTATGTGTAGTGTTTGTTTTATGTCATTGACGATTAAGGTATTCAGTGAAAACTGAAGGCTCGTTTAAACTTTGAAGCACGTCATGACTGAGCTGGAGCAACAGTTGTGATTTGGTGTGACGCATTATCTGAAGGGGATCTTGTTTGGGTGATTATTCTCAACTAGAAAGAACGACCGATGCCATGGCTTCACTAGTTGTCCCTGCTGTCTGATGCGTGACAGCCGTTGGCTGCAGGGAGCGCTTCATTGGAACTGACAGGTGCCACAGGGTTTATTTAGGACAACCTCAACCTTGTCCTGGTTTGTTTGATAATGTCTGCCTTATGGATGTTCAGCCACTGCATTTCCTGCGTTAGAGCCGTGTGTTACACCAATATTACTATCTGTGCTGCCTCAACTACAAATTGGATGAACAGCCAGTGACACTTTTTCAATATTATTACATTAAACCAAGTGGATTTTGATTGATAACCTAATATTCAACTAATGCAAAACATCAATCATGGCAAGTATATTAATTATTTAATATTGCAGTCTAATTCAGAAATCGATGTGCTGCATGAGGGGAAGGGAAACTCGCTGTTCCCAGAAGACTGAAGGCAGGGAATTATTAAAGGAAAAAAACCAAACCTGCTGTACTCTTGCGTGTTAGTTCGATACAAATCTTTATTCATTTGCCAATAATCTCTACGCATTTTCCACTTCAGGACCATTTTTATCAGTTTTGAGACCTATAATTGAATTAAGTCTGCTTTCAGCACAGAGCAAAAAGAGTTGTACCGATATTGATGAAGTCATGACAGGGACAGCGGAGGAGACAGGCCGCTAACAGGGCAGGCTTTATACCATTAGTGGGGAGCTCCTAACATCAGCGTCTTGGATCCTGCTTCCCAAGCAATTTCCTTACGGCCATTTAGCACCTCACAACGGATGTTAAAGACGATTCCTCTCTAAGCATTGTGCAGACTCAAATAGTATATTCTCATTTCAAAATGCTGAATAACAGTGTAAGTAAAGTGTATCTGGTGCTTTGTTCATGACGTGCCCTCAAATAGAGCGAAAGTGCATAGACTTTTTAGAAAGCTTTGTGAAATCATAAATAAAAGCTAATAAATAAATCAAAAATCAAAGTAAATAATTAGAAGTCTAAAATACAGCTAGGCTGCATAATGTGTAACTGAACGTACTCTGTATTTATTGAAACTTCATGCTCTGTAGTCTTATTGTGTGCTTCTTCGCCTTGTGCTCCGTAGCCCATAGCATGCATTAAAGAGAATGGAAGCATCAGTCTTTGCATGGTTGGCTTTGGTGGAGGAGTGTAGTTGAGCTTTTTGCTCAATACAGTTTAATGATTTGTTGAGGAGAAAAAAATATATGTTATAAATGTACACTACCAACCCAAACCATTCTATGATCACGCTGTTCAATATCTGGTTTTTTCTCCTTGTTTGGCATGCTGAAGGCCCATCTTCCTCAAAAGACATGATAATGTTTTTTGGAAGCAGATGGAACCTGGAGCCAGCGAAGGCAGAACAGCTTCCTTCTTTTGGTGGCTTGGGGATCTTTATAGGTTTTACTTTGGTTTGGGTTCTCTCTTTTTGGAGTAGCAGAGAGTAGTTGCAGGTAACCCTGTGAGCTTTGCTGCTCCAGGACAGCGGTCACTGTGTGTGCATGGCAGGACGTTTCATGGGCTACGTTTTGCTGAGTTCTTATTCTCTCTTCTTTTTTTTTGGTGGTTTGGCCTTTTTTTTCCCACAACCAGCTTAGTTAATGTACAGTTTGTGCGCTGCACCTCCTTTTCAACCAGTCTCCATTTAAGCTGTTGAAGTGGCGGCGAGGCAGAACCAACATAAAGCCACTGAATGTGGGTTTCATAAATACCGTTACGCGATGTTTTGTTTCTGTAAGTTCAGTATGAAGTGTGGGGGGGGTAATTATATTGAAACCGCTTCTTCAAATGAGCGTTGTGTTGCTTTGCTAACGTTTATTGCAGTTTTAAGGCAGGTAAAATTTGAGGTTATAAATAATTCTGTAGTTCTGCATTTGGGTGATCAATACGCTGAATTCATTTTAACGATTAAGATATTACAAATGGAAAGTTAACATAATCGAGAGATTTCATGGCTTTGCCATTTTCAGAGTTAAATATAAATCGTTTCAGACAAGGATTTAGCAACTATTTAGGACTTCTGCTCTTCTGTTACAGGGATGCTGGAAACATCAAAGCTGGATTAGAACATCTGGTAAGTTTTAATTTTCTCTTGAACATTTGCATCATCTTTGATATCTGCATTCCAAATGAACACTTTTGAATGAGCTTTGAATACCTCGAATTGAGAAAGTCAACCATTTCCCAGAGGGTCAGCTCACTGTTATTGTGTGAAGGCACTTACATTTCCATTTATCTTACCGTTTCAAGGGAATTTTAATTTTTTTAAATTACTTTTTTTGATGTAGAGATGAAATAAAACGGGCTACAATGCTTGGATTGATGATTACCTTAATTATAAACAAAAATTGTTTGGTGTGGGGTTTTTTTTGGCATATCCTGATCTGAAATCAACAAACTTGTGACAAAAAAAAAAAAAAATCCAACAAAAAAAAAGACACGCAATCAAATATTGCATGCATAAATATGGTGTGTTTCAGTAATTTGAGGGCTTTGAAAGAAGTGCGCAGCTTTGTTTTTTCTGTTGTCTGTGCTTTATGAATAATGTATCGACTGAAGTTCCATTCAGTGCTGCAGTATAAAATAATAATTGAGATGCAAAGTATTTTTGGTTTAAGTAAACATATTCAAACCACAAGTGATGGCAAGGCGTACTTAGCATCGAAAGCAAATCGGGTGATCACAAGTGGGGAAAAATGCAATATTGTCACAAGTCTGAAGCTCCTTGAGCATAGAACGTTAGCATCAGCATCATCTGAACGTCGAGTAGTTCATCTAAACAGATTATTAAATCCCATTAAATCAAAATATCCACTATTAATGGCGCGTATTTTTCAGTACCTCCGGAGAAGCGCTGAAATTCGTGCTTAATTTTTCATACAATACCTGAATAATATATACTGTTCCATAGTGCTACGAAAATGGAATCTTCTCACAGCGTATTGCACGAGCATTTGAACAAATTGCTTTTCTGTTGTTGCTCCCCATTTTGGGGATCACATGGGAAGCGTGATTTGTTGGAGCTCGTGTTCCAATATCTTCTTGGAGTAACAGCAGGATCAGAAGTGTGTATATCCTGGCCCCGTTGTCAACAGTTTCCCTTTTATAATGGTGGCATATTAAATGCTCCATTGCAACTAGTATTTTGAATCTGTAAATGGAATAAATAGCTGAGCATTACGAATAGTCCTAAGAGCAGCTGGGAAATTAATCTTGTTTGCTGGTTTCATAGGCATCTTGCATGCTAGTTGAATCTCTTAAATAAATGCTTGAAATGTTTCATTCCTCCGCTGGTGTCAGGTTGTTGTAATCTGATGGGTTCAGAGGATTTTTCTAATGCATTATAAAGATGCTGTAGTCTTGACAGATGACCATGACTGGTACTTTTTCTAAATTGGGAGCGCTGCAGTAGTTGGAGCGGCGGGGCTGATTTATAATGTCACCTCAAACCTGCAGGTTTGGGAGGAGGAGGTCTGTGGTTTCTGAGCAGACTGGGGCAGGGGAGCGTGGGCCGGGGTTACTGCCTGCTCGTGTCCTGAGCTTCATGGGGATGCAGGGGGAAATGTGCTGGGAAGACGTTCTGCAGAGCAATGGAACCTGAAGTTCTTTGACGTGGTAACTCACTGTATGCTTGAATAATGTCATTGCCATGAAATACATTAGCTGCTCTGTATTCCTGTGAAAGATCTGTCAAAAACCTCTGGGTCTTTAAGACTTTTTTCCTTTTCCCTGTGATCTTAGAAAATCTGTCCTGGGAACGGGTGCTCAGGGAAATGAACTGTTTCCCGAGGCTCCTGCAGATGGGAGGATTCCCATCTCAATGTTATGGCAGACAAGTTCAGAAAGACCTTTGAACTCCAGCAAATTATGGGGAGGTTTCTGAGAAGGATTAAGCCACGCTATTGCTTTAGTTCTTTTACCTCACATTACTGCATCTCCAAGTACCTGTAAGGAATTGTTTTCCTCTGTTTTTTTTTCCCCATAGTTGGCAATGAAAACAAGAGTCTGGTTATTGATTATAAATCTGCTATTTAATCCTTTATTTGAAATGGGATGTGCTTTCTCATTGTATTTTATGAGTACTGTTTGCTGGATTGCAGCCCATCTTACTGCTTAACCTGTGCTTAATGGCATCTGCCATCTGGGTATTTAGCATCTGGCTACACGTGGTCGCTTTTCAGAAATTTGGTAAATAGTTTGCAAGTTGTTATTTGGGAGTACCTTTAGTGTGAAAACATGCTTTCATAAACAACCCGTTTCTTGGTAGACCAGAGGACTTCACAGCAGGTTCATGCGGCTGTTTGTGTCAGTAAGCATGCAAGTCCAGGAGCTGTGGGCTGGTTTGGGCTGGGAGGGGCCTTAAAGCCCATCCTGTGCCAACCCCATACTGTGAGCAGGGACACCTCCCGTAGACCAGGTGCCCAGAGCCACTGGAAGGATTGGGCGCACACAGCTCTGGGATGCGGTGCCAGGGCCTCACCACCCTCTTGATGGATTCCTTCAGAGTGGATGCAGCTGGAGGAGCTGCTCTGCTGCTTGCTTGTTATTTGCTGAATTATACATTGCTAATTTAATGACCTTTAGAAACCTTGGAATAGGAAACTATTTGCAGCTCTGTTTTCTGTTGGTAGCTCCACTGAAATCGGACCGTGTAGCCATACGTGTGGTTTCTTCAGCAGAGCTATCTTATTTGTGTCCTTTGTATAACATTTCAAGGCAATAACCTCCTTGTCCTTGTGGTCAAGCATCAGCATCAGTCCGTTTTAAATGATGGAGAGCAACCTGTCATTAATAGCTTGTTTAGCCCATCAGTGGTTTGTAAGAATATAGTTATTGTCTGGCAGTAAGGCCGGCGCTCCTCGTTGCGCGTTGATCAATAACCACCAGCAGGTGCAGATGGAGCTCCTATGCCACTGGCTGTTGCATTGCTGCACGTCGCTCTGCCAACAAAGCTGCTGCAGCTCGTTGTTTATGCTTTTAGTTGCGTAATGTGACACAGCTAGTGTGTATTAAGGTCAGGAATTCGTGGCAGCTGATGTTGGTGAACTCCATCTGGCACCTCTGTCTGCAGGTCTTCCTACTGAAGATCTCTTGGCAATGACAAAGGTGGTGTTCCTTTATGCAGGTGTTAATCCCTACATAGCAGGTATTGCTATTTATTTTTTCCCTTTTGATATCAACAGCTGGCTTTCCACTGATTTTCTCTGGCTTAGTTTCAGACTTGGGGTGGTTACAGCAGTGTCCAATGTGGCTTACTGGACAGCAGTGTCTGGTGCTACTGTTGACTTTCTAGTGAGGTATAAAGCCAGACGGACACCTGTATTTGTTCACAAACAGATCATTAAATGTAAGTAATTACATTTATCTTGGCATCCTGGCAAAATTCCTCGCTGGACAATTATATTCTGCAATCTTGAATTCTCTCTCATTGCAGAGGTGTCAGGATGACTGGATGGCTTTTTTGTTTTAGGTTTTTTCTTTTTTTTTTTTTTTTTTTGCTATTGAAAATGTATTTAATTGAAAAGAAGAATTGTTCACAAGCAAACAAACATCAGAAGGGGATATTTTTTGTGTGTTCTTCCATAAAACACAAATAATCATATCCTGAAAGCAAATTTTGCCTTTCTACCTGGAAATTCACCATGGTGTTCCTGGGGAGCTGGAATTTTCACAGCCTATCTCCCATCCCTGGCACTTGACCAATCTCTGCTCCTCCCTGAGGTCACAGAGGACAGGTCTGGGATGGGAGCGCTGGGGGAGGAGGTGGGGACTGTGGCCATGGGGTATGGCAATGCAGGTTGTATGGGAAGTCTTCAG